>JAPXFQ010002242.1:0-1396936 GCA_028564705.1 Apricaphanius iberus | reverse complement strand
TCATTTGTCATTCATGCTGGTTCGTAATAATACTTTTTATTTTTATTTTTTTAGGTGTCCTGTCTGGCAGATTGCTACTCAGAATTGGTGTCTGAGTACTACGTTCAAGTCCAACAGATTTACTTTCTCAAGCAGAGCATTACAGCTTTGCTACAGTACTCCACTTGATATATATGTGTGAGAATGTTTTTATTTTTAACAAAAACAACCAATAGAACAGAACAAAATTAGCAAAACAGATCCAGTAATATGAACTAACAACTACACATTCGCAACACACAAAAATGGATTAATAAATACTACCCAAATTTAGGCGGAAAACTCCTGGCACCAACTACAGTATGTGTTGATAATAACCTCCGCCCAAAAATACATCCGTACAGACCAATGTCCCCACACCTGTATGTGTGTTAGCATGCAGGTGTAAATAAGTTTCCCCATGCCAGTAGTTGATAGCTGATGTTAAGAGCCGTCAATCCGTCCTACAAGAATCAACAGGCACGTGAAGGAGGTTGGGGATGTATATGTCCAAAGTCCCCCAAAGTCCAGGAGCCACAGGCAGACCAATGCAGGGCCTACTGTCCAGGGATGGGGAGGAAACGACTGGGGTGACAGAATGCCGTTCCAAAGGGAGCCTGCTCCCGTACTGACTCCAAAGGACACCCCCGTTCAGCACAGTCCACCAGGGGTGGGAGCAGGGCCGGCACTAGCCATTTGGGTGCCCTAAGCACAAATGCTTGATGGTGCCCCCCCCCCCCCACACCCCAACAACTGCCACCACCAAAGGAATAACAACCATTCAGAATTTCTAATTTAGGTTCTCTTTACTTCCAAAACAACAGCTGCAAATGAATAATTTTACAATAACAACGGCACCAAACATGAAAATAAATAAATAATATAAAGGTTAAAATTATAAATACCAAATACCACTTCAATTACAAACAACACACATTTGGAACTGAAAAACGTAAACACAGAAAGTTAAAAGCGCAAAAACAAACAAGTAATACTTTAAAATCTAATCAAATCTATAAAATATGGATTCAGGTTAGACAATACTCAAACTAGTATCAAATCGTTGAGGTAAATACAGTCAGAGGTCATTTTCATCTCTCTCATGTAAAAAAAGGTTTGCTGTGAAAAACCACCACAATAAATCAAATAGACTAAAGAATATTTATTTATATTTGCAGAAAAATATTGTTATTAATTAGTTTTTGGAAATATATTCCAGCAAATATGCTTTTTAAAAATGATGAGGGAATGTATTCTCCAGTAAATCACAGTCATGTTCAGTGTTTTACCTGCTGTCTGACAGAGAATTTGTACACTGGATCTTATAGCAGGCTGAGCATTTTCCTGGTGGATCGTATACAACTATTTTCTATTTCATTCATTTGATTAAATGATTACTATTACATTATCCCCATTATAAAATATAGCATTTTTTCAAGATAATATATCTTATTTTAAAACATCAAATCTGACTCATATGCACCAACAGTAGATAATAATAATCAGACACTGAGTTTGTCATCATTCATTATGCTTTAAAATTGGAATATTCTCAGTTTTATTTGATCTATTACTACACAAGATCACTTGATGTTAATGTTGCAGTTTTTTAATTCTGTTGCGTTCAGTTTTTCAGATAGAGCCATGACAGTAGCATCTTAATAATCCTGAGATCCCAAGCTACCCACCATAACCACATAATTATGTCCTGATTGATCAACGGGAAGGGGATGAAATATTGATCCAAAGTCGAACTGTTTTTACAGTGACGTCAGAGTCAAATGATTGTCGGGGATAACTTTTGCGAACTTTGGTTAATAATTTATCTGTGTTGTCCCACAATGAATCCTGCTGCTGGCAGCAGCTCAAACTGTGTTAGCTTAGCTGTACTGCTCACCTTTCTTCTCAAACAAAGCATGAATTAGCTGCTCCGACGACCACGACCGAACATCGGGTATTTTTTTCTGCAATTCGTCTGTGAAACTACTTACTTTTCGGCAGCTGCTCGTTTGCTTTGTTTTATTTTGACAAAGTTTCTCGTGTAATCAGCCGGTCAGTCAGTGAAGCAATAAACCGCAAACCCGGACATAATACTTTACAAAATCCCGCCGGTTCCGGACATAATTTTATGGCCAAAAAGGAGAACATGTCCGGGAAAAATTACCTAGCATAAGCGTAGACACACCTGCACAGAAAATTAAGATTTTGCAAAACATTGTCTTACCTGCAAGTGACGCGTCTCTTCTTTCTCCTTTTTTCCGCCCCCGACTCTTAGTGCCTTTTCGAGGCCATGTCTAAAGTTCGAGGTCGGTGTCTGCCAAATTTGACATTGAGGCATAATCGAACAGACCACTGGGAGGTGGGGAAGGGGGCACCAGAGGGAGACAGGGAGATTCACCTTTTTCTAGACTAATTTGGTCTAGGCCTATATTACTTTTGTATTTGCGTTTTGTATATCAACATGCTTTAGACATTTTGTTTGTTATTTATACTAATTGCCTATTGAGATAATTTTATACGAACCAGAATTTTTGGTGCCCCCCCAGGCTCTTGGCGGTCGCCGGCGCTGGGTGGGAGGCCTTGGCACGCCGAAATCAGGGCCCACGGCCGTGGCACCACCAAGCCTTATGGTCTGGTATGTTGCTTGTACATTGTAAACAGACAATAGACAGCGTAAAACCCATCTTGAATATCTGTTGGCCTGTATAATGTACTCTGTCAAGGATTTTATATTGAATTAATTGTAGATTTAAAGGTTCTTAAAGAAATCTGAGACCAGAGGTTTTGGTCAAATGAGATGGACAAGTCTATCTCCTATTTTGAAATAGGAAGGGCTATTGATTCTTCTAATGTATTTAATGTTTTAGATATTTTAGACACCAGTTTGGGGCTGCGCAGTGGTTAGCACTGTTGCCTTACAGCAAGAAGATTGTGGGTTCGTATCCCGGCCCAGGGTCTTTCTGCATGGAGTTTGCATGGTCTCCCCGTGCATGCGTGGGTTCCCTCTGGGTACTCTGGCTTCCTCCCACATTCCAAAAACATGACTGTCAGGTTAATTGATCACTGTAAATTGTCCTTAGGTGTGAGTGTGTGCATGGTTGTTTGTCCTGTTTGTCCTGCCCTGTGATGGACTGGCGACCTGTCCAGGGTGTACCCTGCATCTCGCCCGTTGACAGCTGGAGATAGGCACCAGCACCCCCGCGACCCATAAAAGGATTAAGCGGTTAAGAAAATGGATGGATGGATGGACACCAGTTTGGGGGGGATGAGATTAAGAAAATCTAAAAATTTTACTGGATTTTGTAATTCGACTATATTAAGCCTAAATTTACCTTTTATAATCAATTTAAATTGTTGATATTCTAAGAATTTATTATTGTTAATCCCTTGTTGTGTAACCAATATATTAAATGGAATAAAGTCTGTTCCATCAAATATGTGTTCCAGATATTCAATTTCCAGGTTTTCAATTTCCAGGTATTCAATTTCCAGCTTGGAAAATGTGTACTTTTTTTTGCAAGATGTACAGGTTATTCCAGATGGGTTTACGACTGCATGGGACTAGAGAGGACTATGTCATTTTTAGAAATCCCCACCAAGCTGTCAGAGAGGAGCTGATACTGATACTTTTTAAACATTCATTTTGTTTTATATTTGAGCTAATAAATGATAGGTCTGAAAGTTTTATCTTATTGCATAATGTCAGTTCTACATCTATCCAGGACTCATCGAGAGAACTGTGTTTTAACCATCTTGAGATGTATTGGAGCCTGTTTGCTAAGAAATAATGACGAACGTTTGGTACGTCTAGACCTCCTTTATCTTTGGACTTCTGCAGTGTTTTTAAGCTGATACGTGGGGGTTTATCTTTCCAAAGAAATTTAGAAACAGAAGAGTCCGGAGATCTAAACCAATCAGGAGATGGTTTGCTTGGGATCATTGAGAATAAATAGTTGATTTGGGCAAAACCATCATTTTAATTGTAGCTACTGCCCCAATAATTGATATCCGTAGGGATTTCCATCCAGATCATCTTCCGCTTTTTTTAAAAGAGGGAAATAGTTTAGCTTTAATAAATCTGCCAGTCTTGTTGAGATAAGGATACCTAAACATGTAATATTTCCTGACCAGAGTTCCAGAGCAATGTGACTCTAGAAAGAACAATTGATTGGTAGGACTGTAGATTTTAACCAATTTAGAGCATTTAGAGACAAATATTTTATCAACTCGATTACCTGAGAGAGAAAGAGGTTTATGAATGCTGTAGAAAAAGTAAAACAAAATCTGCATATAGGCTAAATTTATGTTATGTTTTATTGCATTGTATATCTTTAATATTATTAGTTTGCCTGATTGGAGTTGCTAATGTTTCAATAAAACAGCAAACAGGGACGGAGAAAGTGAACATCCCTGCCTGGTAACTCTCTGAAGGAGAAACTTTGATGATGTTTTAGTATTAGTCCTAATACATGCCGTTGGGAAGCTGTATAATATTTTTAACCAGTTTATAAAATAATTCCCGAACCCAAATTAATGTAAGATTGTGAATAAAAATGCTTTTTCTGCATCTAAAGATAAGATATTAGTTTGGATGATTTAACAGTAAGAATAATCTATTAAATCTATTAATCTATGTGAATTTGTGGAGGAAAGTCTTCCTTTTATAAAAGTTGTTTGATCAGGATGGACTATGTGTAACATTACTACATGCAATTGGGAAAAAAAATTATTTTGTCAGTTACATATTGTACAAGTTCGCCCACTCAAAAAGATCAGAGAGGCCTGTAATTTTCGTTATAGGTATACCTCAACTGTGAGAGACAAACTCAGAAAAAGAAAAAAACAGGAAATTACTTTGTCTGATTTTTAAAGAATTTATTTGCAAATTATGGTGTAAAATAAGTATTGGGTCAGTAACAAAGTTCATCTCAATACATTATTATATAGGCTAACCTTTGAGTGCACCGACAGAGGTCAAACCTTTTCTGGAAGTCTTACCAGGGTTGTAGCTGGTATTTTGGCCAGTTCCTCCATGCATACCTTCTCTAGAACTATGATGTTTTGGGGCTGCCGCTAGGCATCACAGACATTCAAATCCTTCCACAGATCCTCTATTGAATTGAGGTCTGGACACTGACTAGGCCACTCCAGAACCCTTGAAATACTTTTTACGTTGCCACTCCTTCCTTGCCCTGGCGATTTGTTTGGGAAAAATTTCCTCTCCAACGCTCCCACTGATGGAGAGAGGTTTTTACCTAGAATCTCACAATACATGGCACCATTCATTCTTTCCTGAATACGGATCAGTCATCCTGGTCCCTTTGAAGAAAAACAGCTGCAAAGCATGATGTTTCCACTTCCATGCTTCACAGTAGATATGGTATGCAGCCTGGCAGGGGTCAGGTGCAGAAATCATTTTTAAGGGTAAGAATCTGTTCCCTCGGTTTATTAAACTGTGTGACCGTATGGGTTGTCCTGTCCTCTTCATAGTGCACCTGGCTGAAAACTGTCATTTTTACCTGTGCATGTCACAATTGAAAGTATTTTATGTGCACTCTTGCTTTTTATTGTAATTAATTATTTTTTTAATTGATTTCTTTTTCTGTTTTCTTAATTTATGCAACTGTGAAGCACTTTGAATTGCCTTGTGTATGAATTGTGCTCTACAAATAAACTTGCATTGCCTCGCCTAAGTGAAGCAAGTTGATGTTTTGGAAGACTGGTTAACACTCGGGATTGCCACTTGGTTATAAGTGGTTTGAGTCTTGCGAGGAAGACCTCATTTTGCACCTTGCCACACATTTATGTTTTGGGTTCCTGCAGAAAAGTAGACCATAAACATAGCGTTGTTTAAACCCGGGACATTTCCTCAGCATTTTTTATAAATAATTGTTTTGTCTCCACCTCTTAAAAACCGGATGTTGAATTTTTTAACAGTGCAGGTGTAGCATCCACTTATGCTCGCAGTGCTTTTTTCATATAATCACTATCCAAACTGATATTCCACTATCTTATACAGTTTCTTTATGTGCAAATGTTTTAGCTGTATTTGCCAAAATTCATGTTACATCCAATAAAGACTTGCACTCAAAGTAGGTACTGTATCATGAAGTAAAAGCTAAACTTAATAAACCTGGTCTCTCAATATTCGAAGTTAAGACATTATTGCCTATTTTTGGGGTCGGGGTTTGGTTCTGTTCATATTTTTTATGTTTAATCTTACTTTTTGGTATTTTTTTGTTTTGTTCTTTCATTTTACTTAGTTTAGCTGTGTGTTACTGTTGATAAAAGTATTTAAATGTATTTAAATAGAAGGTTAAATTATTTTTTTGTTAATAGACTTACAATTTGGAGAGAATGTGTTTGTGTTTATTCCATGCATATGTGTTGAACTTGCTGTTTATGGACTTAAGTGCTGAACTTATATTCTTCATCTATTGTATTTCATACATACGCCTAAGCATGGAGGCTTTCATAAGCAATAAAAAGATTATTTGGCTATTATCTGGCTATATTCTGATAATCTTGTGGTGGCAGTAATTTTGATTTTTAATTGCTACATTCAATAATAAATACTTCTGGCCTTTAAGTATAGTTTCATACCTTAACCAACCTAATGTT
The DNA here is from genome assembly GCA_028564705.1 of Apricaphanius iberus. Taxonomy (NCBI): domain Eukaryota; kingdom Metazoa; phylum Chordata; class Actinopteri; order Cyprinodontiformes; family Aphaniidae; genus Apricaphanius; species Apricaphanius iberus. The sequence continues at coordinate 1,390,297 of JAPXFQ010002242.1, read as the reverse complement.
GCACAACAACATGCCAAAATTGCACTTACAACAGGGCCTCAAAATTGGTTAACTATATTTATGGATCATAAATAATATGCAAGAAAGGGCTGAATAAAATATGTCCTCTTATCATAATCAAATGTATTAGTAAATCAGTCTCTTGCACCAAACCGCCTCTCTATATTGGTAAATTTTGCTGCACTGTATGGGAAATTAATATTTCTGCCCAACAATTCCGTGTTGCACAGCTGACATGGCACAGTTCAGGGTTGTCTGGAACAGTTTCTATTGTTCTGCCACCTCCTTCTGCCTTTATTGCTAGGAATACATATGTAGTCAACACCTGTGTAGATGCCGCCAGCTCCTCTCCATGTGTAAGATGGAATTTTGCCAATAGTTCTAAAAGATCTCCTTTGGAATCCTAAAGCAGCTGATGTGCTGCTTTTGGTTGGGCACCACAATGTGCAGGCTTTGAAATCAACTTATGGAACTGCACATAAAGATGTATTATTCGTTCATCATGAGTCTCAAGTGTGTACGCTAATTGTTTTCACCTTATTTACGGTTACACTACAACTTCTGAGGTTCATCCTTATGCCATTGCATTGTGTTTGTTCGGCATCCATACAGTGGCCATATTGATTTCTATATTTGGTTTATTATTGTTACATCTTAAAACCACCTATACTACGTTAAACTCACCCTTGTACATTGGTCCTCTTTGGCAAATCATGCCCTATTTTGGTGGTTAAAACATCTTGTATTGTACGGCCACAGTTTTGTCTGGTTTTCTTTTGGAACCTTGGGTGTATCATGAGTTGTTTTAGTTGATGAAAAAAATTCTGGAGCCTGAACATTTTAAAATTAGGTGATCTTGGCTCCTGAGGGCCACAAACTGTCTCTGTTTCTACTTTGGGTCCTGCTGTCTCCATAAACCCTCATTCACATGATATTCACAAACATGTTAAACCAAGAAGAATCCAAAATTTGGAAAGTATTATAATATAACTCTCATTTCAAAATGGCCACTTAATCCCTTTTATACTACTGTCAAAAGTTTGACTCAAATCATCTCACACAGCCAAAATGGTATGTGTGCACCACTATAGCCTGTTGATGCATATTCTACAATTATTAGGGAACATATTGGTAGCTTGTTGCCACAATCTAATGGACAAAATTATACACAACTATTTTCACTAATTTGTTTTCTAAATACCTAATTTTCTATCTATTGTTTATGCTATTTTCAAATAAACTCAAAATTGAAGCTGTTTGATAGCAAAAACAGAAATGATTTGTTTTTGCTTTGTAATTGTGAATAAATTCAGACAGTTAGGGGTTAACGTCTCTATTTGTCTATTCTCTCTAAACATTTGTTGTTATCAGTCCTTTTATGCTTGTTTAAACAGCTTTAATTTCTCCAATATCATGGAGACCCAGGAGTCATGCTCCCTGGCAACAGAGTTATGACCTCCCAAACAAATTACTGAGGCATTAATGATGTTCAGCAGTGCTGTGTGAAGGCCCCAGATGTCTGTGGGTGATAATCAATAATCAGAAAGCAAAATCCTAACGGTTGAATTCTCTTTTTATTACTTACAGAGCCATGTTATATTTAAAGGTACAAACACTTGTATTCTATGCATCATTTTCCTTCCAGTAAACTACTATCAGCTTTTTTTAAGTAGTAAGGGGTGAAAAATACAAATGCTCATTGCACTTTTCAGGTGTTTCCTATTACTATACTGCCATGATAAACTACACATAAAATACCATTACATATACAGTATGCAAGATATATTTTCTGCCCTTCACCTCTTTAAGCCTAAAAACTGTTCTAACTAGAACCGAATTATCATCTTGTGACACATATAGTACATCTATTAATTGATTCAAGGTATCAAAAAGGCCTGATTGCCTAATTCTACTCCAATTTATTACCCAACAGCATTGCAGGTCCCAGACAAGCAAGTGCAAATTCTCATGCCTAATATCTTCTTAATATGATTGGTTCCCTTTTGATGCACGCTTTTATTGTAAAAAGAAGTTGAGGAAGGCCGGTTTTTGAGCAAACACCTCACAAGAAATGACTTTCTTGGTGTGGGGCCAAAGTGCTAACCGCTGGATCTAATAACCACTGAACAGTTTTTAATCAAAAAGTGAAAACAAGGTTCTTGATGTCTTAAAAAACAGAAGTTGTTGCATTATATTACAATAAAACACATAGAGCAAGTTGCATAGAAGAGAAGGTGAGTGATCTAAAAGTAACAGTAAAGTTGCAACAACATACTTTCTAAATTTCTTAATATTATTGACAATATGTCAAACAATGAATGGTAGAACAAAAGATTTCTGACAAATTATGATATACCTCCACCTCATTAGAATCACTGAAGCATTTCAACTTAAAAATTTGATCGACAAGGACATTTACAATTAAAGAAAGGCCATGCTGCTTTTAATTAGAGACAAACTTATACTGTCAGCCTGTCTGCACTCATTAGAAGTAGCTCTGATTTAAGTTGATTGAAGACTGCACCCGAGTCTTAAAACATACCACATGCTTAGTAAGCGTTGCACTGAAGCAAAGAAATTAATATTTATTGCATTGCTTTGAGAGCAGTTACAGAGGACAGAGAGTTATGCTTTCATGAGGACTTCCCATCTGCTTCGTAACTTCTGTTAATTATTAAGTCGTGCACTCAGCTCTTTGATGCAAAAAAAATATACAGAGGTAATTCTCTCCAATTACTTAATAGTTAAACAATTTACACACAGTTGACATTACACGGACTCATTGGCGGTCCATTTCTATATGACTGAGGCATCGGTGCTCTATAATGATCCCTACCAATGCCTCCGGCTGCAAACATATTAGTGTCACATTAGGAGGAAATGAAAAATTTACCCACAGGGGACTGAGCATCTCCATTTATTTATGTCCTCACAAAAAAAGGGGAGTGTCAAAAAATGACACTAGAAACTGGAAATGCAGTGACACTGAGCGGATGTTTGAGACAAATTTAGTGTGTGTTCCGATATATCAGCTGAAGGCAGTGTCTCTGTCTTATTGTCCACTTTGATGAAAAACTGACAGCTTGTATGAGTGCGTCAAGAATAAAAAAAGAGGCTAAAACTGATGCACAGGAACCAAATGAAAGTTTGAGAAACCATACATATCACAATTTGTCAGACTTTTTGACAAATTACTAATAACCTGGTTGTGCCCCACATAACAAAGCAACCACAGAATTAATGTTTAAATTCTGGTACTGCAGTGTTCTGAGATGATATTTCACGACTTCATTTGCATAATGTACTTGAAAACTGATGTTTTAATCGTAATAGGCTGTCATAAAGCAATCTACAAACTGATGGTTCCCCGTGTGTAGTTCTTAAATTAAACGCTGGAAAGGTGTGCATGTGTTTATCCTCATCAGTCAATGCCTTTTGAAAAACTTTTACACTGAAATTACAGCTGCCTTTGCACATAAAAAATCTGAAATACCTATATTTATTTCCTCAATATTGTAAGCCCAGCCAAACTGGAAGGAAAATATCTGTGAACATACATTTTAACATCTTGCTACATTGAAAATAACCCATCTCTTTACACATCTTGCACATGTAAATTTATTTATTTATTTTGGACATGTAAAAAAAAAAATCTCAAAATAAGCGATGCAGATCTCACTTGTCATTTATTTTTGACAAGTGATATGTGGCAGGCACAACTACAGAATTATCACTACTGACACTCAAATGTTGTGGAAATAACTTGAGAAATAACATTACTGAATCTAACAATATTGTATGAAGACGCTTTACTTAACTGAGGATGTGGGATGCTTGAAACTGACAGAGAACTTTTTGGAACCATCAAGTGTCTGACTAATTTTGCTAAAACATATCTAACAGCTTGCAAATACTCATACAGCATTTTAAATTCATCCTAAAAGGTTGGATATGGAATATGAGCATGATAGCATCTAGGTTAACTAGGTTGTAGGTACAAAAACAAAAAGCATAATTCCAGCTGATGGGTTACCTGGTTTGCTGCCAATACGCCCAGTGACCAACCTGAACCATATCCAGTCAAGAAAGTATTTTTAGAGGGGTTTAACTGACAGGTAACGTAAGCAAGGTAAGCAAATTAGTTAGCTTAGCAATACAGGACGAAAGTCAAAGTTTCTGTGTGTGTTTGATGCCGTAGAAATGTTTCATGTGGGTCCATCTAGTGTAGGCTTGACCTAAAACTCTAGTTTCTGTTCTTCTCTGGTCATTCCTCTCCTGAGACGGATAACAATATATCTGGCTGGGACTCTAAAGCAGCTGCTTGACTTGTTGACTCTACCATTCCTTGTGGTGCCAGCCGAGCTGTGCCGACTATATTGTTGGAACATAGAGACCATATTTGTTAACCCGTAAGCCAAAGCCACTATTGGCTGGTAGATGTTAACATAATGTCAGTGTCATGCCCGTTTTAAATGTACATTTTAATATATTTAAGTTCGAATAGTTTTTTAAGGAAATGTTTTACTTTCATTCTGTACCCCTCTAAAAGCTCAGTGGAAGTATGATTTTTTTTTCTATCTTTTTTTAAATGTGTCTTTCTATGAAAATGTTCCATAGTCAACCTTTAAATGGTAACTCGATCCTTTACTATAAAACAACAGCAACGCAAAGTAAAGATGTGGTCATGACGAAGCAGAACACTGTGAATTCTACACCATTGTTCTCAGTTTAAACATAAATTTGATTATAAGGGACACATATACTTAAAAATCATGACAGGAATTATTGCTTCTCAATTTCTCCTTCATTTATTCTTATTTATACTCTTGTAACAGGGTTCAAAAAAACTGCAGCATACGTGGTAAGACAGGAAACTGTGTGACAACTTCAGGGTTAATTTCTTGCTAAAACGAGAACCTCAAAGAAAGGCTTTCCAACAGCAAGAAGCTACAGCTCCTTCAGCAGCACCGGGACTCTTGGCCCTCTCTTTATCTGATAAATACTTACCATGAGAAATTTTTTCTTTGTAGGTTTGCGGTGGTCATAGAGCTATATAAACACTAGATGCCTTATGTTTGGTTGATTAATGCAAGATAGAAATTACCGTGCTGGTATAAACATATGTGTTTCTTGGGAGCAGTTTTGATTGTATGGTCTGACAGTGGTCTTTACCTCAAAAGAACTTTGAAACCTCATTGCTATACAAATCCTAGTTCACAGAACAGAATATATATATATACACACATCAGTATAACTTTGCCTTTATCTATCCCTGTTCAACCAAACAACTGCTTAGTTTTTTTTCCACTATTTTAATGCACAGTACAAAGCACAATCTGTATTTCTTTCTGAACATTCTGATGTAAATATTTTTCTCTTCTGCAATTTTTTTTTATCAATCAACCAAACAACTGCTACTGCTAAAATTTAGACATTATTTTTCCCGGGCTATATAGACCTTTACCGAGTTAAAGTTTTTTCCACTATTTTAATGCACAGTACAAAGCACAATATGTACTTCCTTCTCAACATTCTGATGTAAATATCTTTTCTCTCCTGCAAAATTTGTTTTTTGTGAGTTTCATTACATGTTTGCATATTTGCTGGGGGTTTTTTGGCTGCTGTTACAACCGAATTTCCCCTCATGGGACTATTAAATTATTATTCTATTCTAAATAAATAAAAACAATTCAAATAAATATTGAATAATGTACAAGTTTAGGTTTCTTAACATTAGTTACTCTGAGGGACATTGTTTCCTCCAGCCATGGCAGGAACCTGTTAAAGCCAAGCATAAACATAAGTGAATACACACAGGCAGGTTAGCATGCAAAAACAACATTAGTAAAAGCCTGTTTTAGTCCAAAGCCCTCTCACCAACAGCAAGGTACAGGCTACAGAGGGTTTTTGTTTTTGAAAGACATCAAATTAAAGTTAGGCTACCCAACAGTTTTTGACCTTACCCAACTGCTCTTTCTGTTCATGGAGAAATTATGGGGTAGTGCAACAATAACATTGAATAACACTGCAAAAATTTTAAATATAAGATGATCAAAAAAACTCAAATACTTAAAAAATGAGTTTTGAGATCATGCTGCTGAGAACAATGTACTTATTTTAACAATAACATAAAACTATTTCAAAACTTTTCATTAAGAACCTTTTCCTGTAATAAACTATAGTGGTCCTTCTCGTTTTTGGGGGTTTTCCATTCAGGGGTCGCCACAGCAAATCATTTGTCTCCATTTAGTCTTATCCTCTGTATCCTCTGCCCTCACACCAACTAACTTCATGTCCTCCTTCACCGCATCCATAAATCAGATTTTTGGTCTTCCTCTCTGCTTCCTGCCTTGGGGTTCCATCCTCAGCATACTTCTACCGATAAAATCGTTGTCTCTCCTCTGAACATGTCCGAACCATCTCAGTCTGGCCTTCCTGACTTTATCCCCAAAACTTCTAACCTGAGCTGTTCCTCTGATGTACTCATTTCTGATCCTATCCATCCTCGTCACTCCCAAAGAAACTTGAGTTCTGTAACCTCCAGCTCTGCTTCCTGTCTTTTCCTCATTGGTACTGTCTCTAGACCGTACAACATCACTGGTCTCACTACTGTCTTGTACACCTTTCCATTATTTCTTGCTGAAACCCTTTTATCACACATTACACCTGACACTCACACTCTCCATTGCTTTGGGCCTAAGCACTTAAAGTCCTCTACTTTCTTCACTTCCACTCTGTCAGGTTCTGGAGGTCAGACTCAAGCGCAGGGACGGGTTTAGGGAAGTTGTTTTCCCATTTTATTAAAATTTCCAAATATAATCCTGGGCGCACAGCATGAAGAACAGCACGAGGGGAGGTATGACGCAGGATCCAACAAAGACAGACAGACACATGGAGATATATATACTGGGGAAGAATAATCAGGGAAAAGAGAACACCTGGGAGCTGGAGGGAAGACACAGGGAGGACAACAGGTAAAACCAAATAGGGATAATTAACACATACAGATGGGGAAGAGAAAAACAGAGAGGAATAACTGACACAGATAGAGACGGATACTCTGCTTGGGAAAGTAAATCTCTTGGGCTTGTACTTGGTACTCAGACACCAATTCTGAGTAGCAAACTGCTAGACAGGACACGTAAAAAAATATATATAAATATATATATATATATATTTACATATATATATTTTTTGTAATGTGTGGGATAAAAGTCAACTCAGAGTCAAAAGCCACGGCCATGTTATTCACTTGTAGAGAAGGATTAAAAGACATAGCTACGTCCCTACGTGTTTTTTTTACACAATGAAGCCACATTCATTTCAAAAGCTTTGTGTCAAATGCATTTAATTTAAATATTTTGCAAGATCCGCTGCTGGATTCATCAGTTATTCCAGTACCTAATAGCCACTTTCCCAGAATGCAATGCAGTTTGATGTCAGAGACCAGTATTCATAAACAAAATCCAGTCTTTATAACATTTGCATCATTAATATGATGATTATCATTAGTCCAAATGTTTTATTTTTTACAGAGACCCTACTAAGGCATGCCAAGTCTGTTGTTGCTCAGCAGAGGACAGAGAAGAAGATGTTTAATTCATGGAAAGGTCAAATGTAAAAATATATTAATAACAGAGTGAAGGACTTAGTCAATGGTTACAATTTTATTTTGTGTTGATTCTAAGATTTTCTGAAATTCTTCCATTTCATTGACCCAAAGAGAACAACCATCTAAATAAGGAGTTCTTGGAGGACTAGCTTCCTGCTATATTGCAGAAAGAATTATTTCAAAAAGATTTAGAATGCAATTAGAAAAAAGTGTATAGTATAAAATGCATAAAAATATTCTAATCTTTTCCTAAAAGAATGCAACACAAAAATTATTGTAACATAAACATGAAGACATTCCATTTCCTAGTTCCTTATTTATGAATTTACAGCACATTTCTGAAATAATTTTTTTTCAAGTTCAACAGGTTAAACTTGCAGTATCTTGTATACAGACAAACACTGAACATCAGTATGTATCCTCCTTGTATATCATCAAAATGCCCGCAGTATGGCGATACAGTCAAAATCTCTACCTTCGGCTAAATTTATATCACTTCTACCTTATACCTTTTATATTGCCCACTACTATCCTGGACATACCCTTGCTTTAAGACCCAATCACTTTTGACCTGGATGCTTTCAGGGGAAACATTTCATAAATTAATTACAGAGTGAGATACATGTTTCACACACTCACCGACACCATCAACTTGAAAACGGTAACATATTTAGCAGAATGATTACTTCAACCTTCTTGGTTCATTGTTTTCAAGGTGATGAGTCTACTATGGTTTGGAGGGCCGTCCAAGGTTGCGAAGCTAGTTTCAGTTTCAGCTTTTTCTGGGGTTGGACTCAACAAGACTAAAAGCAAGGAACACCTTCGTTCTGGAATGTTGTCCTAAGTCATTGCTGTAAAAATAGCTCACACTGAGCCAGCGTGTTTTAAATGGGAGCTGCCTGTATCTGTCATCAAGGCATCCAAGTGTTTCTGAAAATACATACAACGATAAAACTTACTGAAATTTACACTGTACTGAAATGCACTCAAAATCTGAATACTGCTGTTTAAAGGGTCCATTTGGGTCCAAAAAAGTATATTTTTGTTTCACTATTTGCATGAGAGAAATTATTTTTTATTTGACAAAAAAAAAATGCTTAATTGAATTAACACATTATTTTTACTGGTTATTTGATCTAAATTTATTTCCTATTTGATTTATAAATCCTTAGCCTGTAATAAATCAATGTACATACAGTATATGTAATCATGTCTGTTGTCCTGATGATACATAACCCATAATCATTTCGAACACTAGAACTCAAGATGAACATTTCTTAGCAAAGTAGTAATACCTGGTATAAATGTCTTAAGGATATGCTGTTCGTGTAACATAGGCTTCTTTATTACTTCGCAAGAACTAAGAAAAAAAAAACAAATTATTCTTTTCAACCTAATTCTAAATGTTAAGGGGTGTTTTCTTTTTAGGTGCCATAAAACTGTACCTTCTACTGAATTGAATACTTATCCCAGAGTAGGAAAATTATATTTTTAAAGCAACATACACATAAGAACAAATTGTAAAGTAAAAGACAGAGGACAGCCGGTAGGCTGTAGAGCAACATCAAATAATAATAATATACCAAAAAAAAGCTACTCCAAAGAGGAACACAGATCTGTTTGGGCCACTGGTTCCAAGTCCTATAAAGTCTTCCTAAAGGGTTTCAGATGTGTACTTCATATATTTTGGGTAGTGAAGGTTTAAAGGTTGAATATGTAACGTGGGAACCAAAGCGACATCTAGTGTGCTGAGGTTGTAGTTGCAATAACAAAAAGCCATCTGGATGCCAGTTATGTCGCCGGTCTAACACTGTAACCAGCCAGCATCATGTCCAGTGACGAATCTTATGGGGTAAGGGCTATTTTGTACTAATAAGCGGCAACAGAGGAAGCCCCGCCCAAACACTCATTTTTGCTCAGAAGCAAGTGTTGCAAGCTTCAATGTACATGCGTCAAACTACATACGTTGGGAGCATTGCTTGACGCAGACAAATTGTGCAGTGTGAACGCAGCATTAGATACAGCAGCTTTACTTACCAAGTGCTGCATTTTCTACAGTACATGCCTCGTTGTTCCAGGTTGTTTACAATAGTATTTGGCAACCTACAATGGCGTGCCGCCGTTGGCTAGAACACGTAAATATATACACAGTGCGGTGGTCAGAAAAAGTTATATTTTTTAATGATTTTAGGTAAAATATAACGTTTAAAGGAAAGGGTGCACTTTCATTTTCCACACCTCCAAACTCCCTGTTGAAGTATTTCTTTTTTAAAGAGATAACTTATAAGAAAAAATTTCAATATTCAACCTTTAATGCGCAGATCATCCCAAAAATGTAGGAAAAAGCAGTTGGCAGGTCAGGGAGATCCTGAAGGACGATGCTTTCTTCCACAGTGACAGCAAGGTTTATTACTTTTAAAGCAGGTGAAGTACCGTCATACTCCAACCCAGTGAGGATACCCACATAGGGACCCTTTATTTGCTCCTCCACGGAGTCAGTGTCCTAGTAAGAAGAGACAGAAAAAAATTGTTAATACTATAATTGTGTACCAAACTGAAAGACGTTCATGTAGGCCATCTTTCACATTAAAAGTTTCCAACGTTGTAACCAAAACACTGTTTATAATATGTAAAAATTGATTACATCAAGAACAGTAAAATTTTTGGAGGCTCTGGGTTTTGGAATATAGAAAACACAGAAAACATTGAATTAAGTTATACTCTACATTACACAAAAGAACAGGGGAACAATGGATTAAATGCATGGCATATATTTATACAGTATTTTTGTGTTATTACTCACAATGCAGCTCCTGAAGAGCTTCTCATGACTGTCACAAAAATACACAGGAAGCCCCTTTAAAGTGGCAGTTTGCCAATGCGTTGCGGTGTCAGATGTCAGTTATTAGAAGATGGAAAAAAACGAATAGAAAACCAAGAAAATAACATGGCAAGGAATCATATTCAGAAGTTTTCTTCAGGGGCGTTACTAGACCTTATCCACTGGGGCATGTGACTTAGTAAAAGTCTCGAGTGCCCCAGTAAAATTTTACCGCTGCTCTTGCTAGAAACGGAATTCATGAGCGCATCTCCATGCCTGCATAACTCAAGCATGTCACTTACCAGCCAAAAAGGAAAAAAGAAAGGGGTCACAATAGCCAATCCGGAAATAGCACCTTTGTAGCTGGGTAAGATTGAACGCAACACCCAATGAAAATCATTCACATGATTCTTGCGAAAGTTTTGTTTTACCAACACAGTAAACTGCTGGAGCTCGTCATATTTATTATCATTATTTTTTTATGTATTGGGAGTTGGGGGCCTGTGCCCCAGCAAAGCTCTAGGTCTTGAATCGCCCCTGGTTTTCTGTTAGGTTTTAATATAAGATAATTCGTAACTACAGTAAATGTCCCCTCCTCATCCGTTACTCCCACGGGTTTTATTACTTATTACATTGGCAAAACATAGCTGTTGAAGTACAGCGGTTACAAAAAGTGGGACTCAGCTGCATTTAAGATACTACGGTGAGTTTCTTACCATACAAGCAAGGCCAACAAAATTGGTTATTTCTATGCCTGAGAAACTAAAACTGCTACTACTACAAATGTTTATATGGGAAAAGACACTTCAAAAAATGTCAAACTAAGACCCTCCATTATATCACTACTTTAATTGGTTACTACTGTCAGTCCTCTATAGATTGTAATTCCATTCTAATACAAAATAGTTAAAATAATGAGATTATGCATTTTAAATATGACCTGTTCCTCCAACCTGTTAAGGAGCTGATCCACCTCAGCCGGAAAAGCTGTCCTCTTAGCCCGATGGAGTTTAAGAAGCCTGGATGTGTGCTGATTAAGGCCTGCTCTGAAATTGTCCATCAGGTCCTTGTTGGTGATTTGATGAAACTGTCCCCTAATCTGTTAAACCAGTAAACAAGCAGATCATTTTTTTACATTTCGCAATAAATGCAATTTAAACATGAGTATTGACATATTCACTCCATACATTTTACTTTAACCATTCTTCTGATAAAATTTCTTACCATGGCAGAATAAGACTCTATAATACTTATTAAAGTGTTATTTATACTAACTCAACCGATTACCTCTTGCTCACTAAAACAAAGCGGGCAACTGTTCCATAACCTTTGTCACCATAGGCTCCATCTCCTTCCAAATTAATGAAGAAAGTCAGCTCCATCTTTTGTTTTATAAGCCCAAGATTCTTACTTCTCTTTTTTGACTCGGAATTTAGAGCCAGTCTTTCTTCTTCCAAAGAGTCATCACTATGGTTACCTGGATGGTCTGGGACATAGCTGATTTCTCCTCGTTTTTTCCTCTCTTCAAACTAGTACTTGGGTCAAAATGTTAATTGGTTTTTCTTTTGCGGTTTATGCTGACCTCATTACAGCCTACCGGACCTAACTTGGACCCATAATTACCCAATTTTGTATTTAATGTTCATCCATCAGTCATAACCTGATCCACTGCCTGATTCTTGAAGACTGCGGTGTTTGGTGACCAGAGCAGAAGCTACGGCTTCAATCTGGTCATGGCCATGATAGGCTTTTACCTCAAAAACTGCCTGAGCAATATTGCCCAAAATGTCAATTTTCATGTCTCTAGTTATGTTTACACCTTTCTTCGTCTTTTTGTATTCCTCATTCCCTTTACGCAATTTCAGTTCAACATAGGAAATGCTGTTTTGGGAAATGATGAAGGCCACTCAGGTAAACATCACCAATAGTTCCTGATAAAAGCTGAGGGACTTTGGAATGTCTCCAGTGGATACACTGGCTGTTTCAAGGAAAGACCCTGATTCACAAGAGTCAGACTCTTGCTGAGCATGCTCAGATGACTCCTCCTCATTAATATGCAAGATAGCACGTTCAAGTGGCAGCTCAAGTGAATTTCCATCAAGATAAAGAGGGCATTATTAAAGTCTGGGTCCTCATACTAGAGTGTGAAGCTGCCTTGATGTTGCAGATTTTCACAAAGGCTGTTCTCCAAGTGTTCAAGAAATTCAGGTACTTTAGGAAGAGCAAGTTTGGGAGTCATTTTGGGGGAGACTTGAGGAATTGCAACAATCCAGCCTGGTTGCAATGAAAAAAAAAAGAAAAACACACAAAATAAATGTCAAACTTTAAACAGCTGTAGACTAGAAATTAGAGGTAATGATTAATAATTTATGGACAAAATATATAACAAGGAGTTATGCTGAGAAAGTTACTTCCAAAAGACAATGATTAAGAAAAAAATGCTGCTCACTTCCAAAACCACTACACTTCCTGTACCAGGAGGAACAACAAAGTTGTGATATTATTTGAAATTAGGAAATGTAGATGTGTCCCATGTCACAGCACATAATACCATAAATGAGTGCCAATCAGTAAAACAGAATGCCACTGTGTATGCAACCTATGGATGATGGTGGTTGAGAGCCTGCAGATCCAAAATCTGAGTTTCTGTGTAAATGCCCTCAGCAACCTCTAAAATACCGGAAATGTTCAAGGTACCAAGAGGGGAGCTTTTTGCAAACAAAGGCAACTTTTTCAGTGTTGATAACTATCTAAACACATTTTTGAAAAATTGCCAAAGCAACGTATGAGGATAATGTTCTGCAAAGTGGTGTTTCAGTTGTAAACAAAAGCCATGAAGTGTCTGTGAGCAACTTTCTGTGATCTGACAACTTGATCTCTAAGTAATGCAATTTCTCCTCTGTAAAAACATGTGACATAACAATCTCAACAACTTCTTTGAGGCCCATTAATATCTCACATGAAGGTTCCTGTTTCAATATATTTTTTTCCAGTAAAAAGGGGGAAGGAATCATAACAGAGACCAGTTTTCATGTCCATTGCCATCTATACTGCCCTTTTGTAAACTTGCCTTTGAAATTATTTTCAATTCATTCACCCTGTCTGAGTATTTAAAAGGAAATGTTGTCATTACTGTGTTCAATCTGTCCAAAGTAATAAATCCTTTTGAAATCAAACTACATCAAACATAATTCTACTGAAATCACACCATTAAAAAAAGTAATGTAGTATGTCTGGAGGAAAACCAGTAACAGGTTTAAAAGATTATAGATGGTTGCCTAGTATAGAGTCTCTTTTAACACTATTTAAATGGCGAACATCACCATTTTTTAGTTGCACCAGACATATAGTGTGCTTTTCTCTGGACCATAGCTGAAAATCTGAAATTGCACTGGATGCTATTTCATTTCGATTTGCCAGACACAAAACCTACAAAATTCTTTTACACGGAAACTCTCCTGAAAGTCAGCAAGTCCATGAGTTCCCAAAATTTTTGAAAACAAAAAACACTGAAGATTTTACATAACTTTCAAGAGCTTGAAAAAAAATACTCCAGTTTGTTCAAGTGGCTTGAAAACTTCGTTGCAAAACTGTTCAATATCACGTCTTTCCAAGGAGGGCTAAGTAAACTGAAGGTAAAGTGGAATTAAACGTTGTAGGTAGATTGAGAATGTGTAGTCCACTGACTTAAAAAGCTCTATAAAAATGCAGGGCATTTACCATTTCAATCGTTGGTTATTAAAACGCATTTCAAACACCCCCCAAGGCAGATATAAGTGGACATATGGTTGGTATTAACATCCTTCTGCTTGGTTAACAGCCTCTGTTAGTACCGGAAAAATAAGGAAAAAATACAAGTGTGGAACATATGCTAACGCTGCAACATTTAGGTGCCATTCTATAATTATTTTTAATGCCCTTAATATTCACCTCTATTGTGATAAAGCCTCCATTCAGGCTTGTTTCTCAAAGTTCCAGTTGTTTATACCTTCTTAGATATTGCTTTCACTGTATATGAGTGAGCCATGAGTATGTTTAGTGAATTGTATTTTTGTAGCCATTTTGTAACTAAAGATTAGTACACATTTAGCCTCACTTTAGTGCCATGCCCAGGGCCACCTTAACCAGCTGATAGGCCCCAGGGCGGAGAGGCTTAGTAGGCCCCCCTGGTCCTCATATATGTGTGTGTTATATATACAGCTCCTATATACAGTATGTGTATAGATAGATAGATAGACAGCAGGGATGTCATGATTTTGTTTTTTTAAATTGAAATCGATTGACGTTAGATAACGACCTTGCGCATTGAAATCTAAAGGACGATCGGAATCACGTCCTTCCATGTTTGCATAGGCCTACTGTAGCAGTTACTAGTTCCCCACTCGGATTAATCGCAACAGTTACCAGGCAACCATCTATATACTCAGATTTCCTCATCACAAGGAACCACACATTGCATTTTCCCTGACAAGTCATTCTTAACAGGTCTCATACAACTCACAAAACCACCTGCTAACATTATTAATTGCAATATTACAATAACAACATCCCCGTGAACACATCACATCTCTAACGAACATATTAGCTGACGCTCGCAAGCAGCTAGCTATAGTTAAGCCATAGCTAAAAAGAAAGAAGCAGCGGGAAAGCCAAAGCTAAAGCCACTCCTACTGTTAAATCATCTGTGAGGAAATTTTGAGTTCCCCGTGAGTTACGTCTACATTCTCGTTGTAAACAAGAAGACCACTGTTGGCTGCACATTAGCTCGTTTCTCTGAGCCAGCCGGAGCTCAGTATTTCTGATGGAGAAACTAAAAAGAGTCAGTAGATGGCAGTCACCTTCTGTTACAAATAAGTTCTGTTATTTATTTAAACAAGATTATTACACTTACAGTACAGACCAAAAGTTTGGACACACCTGCTCCTTCAATGAGTTTCCTTTCTTTTCATGACTCTTGACATTGTAGATTAACACTGAAGGCATCAAAACTATGAATTAACACATGGAATTTTGTAGTACTTTTACAAAAAATTGTGAAGTAACTTGGCCTCCAAAGTCACCGGACCTGAACTCAATCGAGATGATTTTGGGTGAGCTGAACCGCAGATTGAAGGCAAATGGGCCAACAAGTCCTAAGCATCTCATAATCTAAAATTATAACACATGTATTCAGTTATTTCACCCTTTTTGTTTAAGTACATACAGTAATTCCATACATTATGTGTTCATTCATAGTTTTGATGCCCTTAATTGAGAATCTACAATGTAGTCATGGAAAGAAAGGAAACTCATTAAATGAGATGGTGTGTCCAAACTTTTGGTCTGCATTGTATAAGTGTAACAATTTATTGTAAGTACAATAATATTGTAAATAAATGTTTTAATTTTACCATTACTGCCTAATGTGATACATTACACAAGAATAATGAGAAAAACATTACTTATAATTTCTTTGAAATAAGACTTACTGTACAAAATGTAATGAATTAAATGATCATAGAGAAGAGTAGTCTAAAAATGTCATAGGGCTCTGTACTGTAAGGCAAAAAATAAAATAAAATCGAGAATCGAATCGTGACTAGTGTTGCCTTCGTCAACAAAAACTATGACTAAAAATTGTTGTCAAGAACCTTTATCAAGCGACTAAAACGAGACAAGACGTAAAATAAATGCTGGTCATGCGTCGACGATAACGACAATTAAATGTATAATGTAATATTTTTGACAAATAAAAACGAGACTAAATGTGGTTTACAAAATAAAAATTATGCTAAAATGTCTCGATTTTTGTTTAATAAAACGAGACGAGAGACTAATGGTGCGTTCAGACCAAAGGCTTTGTCAGCAGCGTCAAGATTACATGTTAAGTTTATGGTTGAGTCCATCTGAGGAGCGTCGCAGTCTCTGTGCGTTGTGTGAGCGTTGGCTCCGTCAAATTTTCTAGCTTTTCCTGCTTTTCCAGCTTTTTGAGCATAGTTTATTGAGCTACTGGTTTGAATCCCAGCTCTGTATGAACATTATTTGGCTTTATAAGAGAAGGGATGCATATTTTGGCAACTTTAAATTTGACTGCATGCCACTCTCTGCATAAAACCTGTTAGCCAGGGGTCTTTGGGAGAACAAGACATTTGGAAAAATTGTAAATACATCGAGGTGGAAAATAAAACCAATTGTCCTTGTGGTGAAAGTTGATAAGTGCGGCTACAAAATTCCAGGCAAGAACACAACAAACTCAAAGAGACATTTCAAGGCATTAACTTAAAGAAAATGAGGTAAGTCGAGATTAAGTTAACAATAATATAATAAGAACCTTGTTTGAAATAGATTTGGCTAAAATAAAATTTTGGTTTTGTATATACTACAAGGTACCTATACTATACTGACTGGGTAAAATAGAACTGCATTACTAAAAATAGACTAAAACATAATTGTCATTAACTAAAACTAGACTAAATGTCTTCAATTTTCATCGAATAAAACTAAACGAAAATAGTAATGGATAATTCTGACTAAAATAAGACTAAAATGCTCAGACTTTTAGTTGACTGAAACTTGACTAGACTAAAAAGAGTATGAACATGTATAAACACTAATAAAAACGAAAATGACAGCTTGACAAAAAGACTAGACTAAAACTAAAATCAAAACAGGCCGCAAAAATCAGCATGAAATCGTGACCCTAAAATTGAAAGACAGTCTTGCTAGTTTACTGACTGACTATCTATCATAGATAAATAGCCAACACATCTATTTTTTTAATTGAACACCATAAAACAAATAACAAAGTAGTGAATACCCCCATCACCACTGCATAAACTTCAAACAGTCATGACAGCAGAAACAAAGAACAGCAGCTAACAAGTCAGTGCAAGTTGTGCGTTATGCAAACACACACACCTTTTCCTGCGCTCCTGTCTGCTGCGCCTCGTCCCCCATGGTTTCCCTGCTGCGTGGGCTGCACTGTGCTTGCGCTGCCAGCATCCTCCTCTCAGAAGCCTTAAATAACCATACAGTATAAGATGATTGACAGAAAACCTGACAAGTAAAACCATGTTTCTGTTTTTGCCTTAAATGATAGGTCCCCTAATCATCGTAGGCCCCTGGCCACCGCTCCAGCGAATATTAAAAGAATTGCATTCACTTTAATTTTACAGCCAGACCTGTGGCATCTGTGAACTTGTTTTCAAATACCATTTATTCACAAGGAAGAAACAATAAATAAATGTAATCAAATAAAAAGTTTATTTTTTGTTGTTGACAATGACAGTTGGAGCCAGCTAAGCGAACACTTAGTACGTAGTACACGTAGTACCTGTTCGGTTTCTTTGTGAAAAGTGATTAATTCAAACCATTTGGTACAATGCATTTGATTTGTCAAAACTTTCATAAGACAGTCAGCATTATTAAGTTCCAGTGACTATGTTTGGAAATGCTAATGACAACTTTACTTTATAACTGATTGTCATAAGCAAAAGGCACGCATCCACATTAAATTGGATATCACACCAAGACCTAATTTCCTCCATCTTGCATATCCCCAGTCTGTATTGAGTATGTTTCCAACATTGATTCATATCTATTGCCATTATTTCCGCTCCCCTGCATCTCTCTCAGACCTCTGCAATCACTCTCAGTCTTTTTTCTCTTGCTCATGTTTAATCAGTCCACCAAGAGCTTGTCTCTGCAGGGAACTGTGAATTATTGATGCTGGAGCCATAAAGAAACGGGAGAGAAACAGCAGGAAGGATAGAGGGAACACTGGGTGAAAGGGAACAAGAAACATTTGCCTAAAATGGCTAATGATAATTAACATATTACAGGAAAATAAAATTAGACAGTGGAGGAGAAAATGACTCAAGACATGAAAATAGATTTAACATACAAAAAAATGAACAAGGGTGGATGACTTTCTGTTGGTTTTTAACTACGAGTATATCCCACAACCGTACAGAGAAGAAAAAACTGACCGTTAGATACGATAACCTTTACGATTACTGAGGATTCGTTTCTTGGCACGCTTTTGGCCATTTATACCAGTCGAACTTAGTTAAAAATGCTACAGATTACCCAAATGTTGTTTGTTACAAAATTCATGCTTTTAGGCGACCGTGGCTCAGGGGTTAGGAGTTCGTTCGGAAACCGGAGGTTTGCAGATTTGAGGGACTAAATAAATACAAATATGCAAAACATGCTGAAACTTACTCCAAAAAGTATTTTGCAGAAGATGACAATATTTACATCAGAATATTCAAAAATAAGTATGGATTTTGCTTCGCACTGTGCATTAAAAATATAAAATATTTAAAGTACTTTCAGTTAGAAAAAATATTTACATCAGAATGTTCAAAAAGAAGAAGTACGAACTGTGTGTTGTAAATATGGAGAAGAAATTCTGCTAAATCTCACATATTTTTTTAAATTAGAGCCGTAGAGAATTAAGGATGTTAGAAAATCAAAAGAGGATATGATCTAGTGTGGGGCGACTGTGGCTAAGTTGTGGAGTGGTTGTCTTGTAATCAGAGGGGTGTAAATTAAATTTCAGCTTCCTACTCTCATATGTCAATGTGCCTTTCGGGAAAGCACTTAGCATCAAATTGCAAACCAAGTTGCATGATAGTGTATAAATTTGTGCACATTTGTGAGTGTGAATGGTTGAATGTATCTGTACTAAAAAGCACTTTGAGAGTCAATATGATTAGAATGGTGCTTTATAAAATCAGTCCATTTATCATTTAATACAGTGAGTACATAAACAAAAACAACATTATTGCACACATTTTGAGAGGATAATAAAATATACATATATTCACAAATATCTTCAGAAAAAAATTATGTGATCTTTTGAAGAAGCTTTCAAAATGAAGGTGACAAAATATTTTTGTAGAAATCAGAGAAGACGACTCCAGCTGGGGCCTCTGACTCAAGTCACAGCTCACCAATGCATAATCATCTGCTTAATCCAGGATGAGGTCGCGGAGGCAGCTCACTAAGCAGACGGCTCAGACTTTCTTCTTTCCAGCAACTTGAGGTTAGGTTTTTCAGAGGAATCCCAAGCCGTTTCGGGAACAGTAGTCACTCCACTATGTCCTGGGTCTTCCTCTAGGCCTCTTCGCAGTGGGAGATTCAGGTGGTGTCCCAAAAGGTGGTGTCCCAACAGGATGCTCAAGCTACCTAAACTGGCTCCTTTCAATAGGCAGGTTTCCACTATCGTAACTTCAGGTTTATTTGACTGGACCTTCTTGATATGCATGTCGCTCCACTTCATAAGGCCAAGCCAACAAGGTCTTTTTTTGGCCCCTTTTCAGAAACAAAAGGAGTGGCTGTATAGGGGTATGTACTTGGAATGGCCTGATCGAGTTGCTTAGCAAGACCTGTGGTTGGTGCAACGATTGGTCGTAATTCAGAAGGAGATTAGCAAACGTAAACTACGAGCTCTGTAAAAATGAGAAAAGTTGTTGGTTAAGCAGTTTATAACAACAGCAATTACAAACACAACAAGCCCCGCTTCTTCCATGTCGGTTATCTCGTCATTTCTGCTTCTCTGGGTGCCTTTTGCGCTGATCAGTGACGCTCTTCTGCTGATTCCTTAAAGAGGTGACTGTGTATGTGACACAGCCCAACAGATTACCCTGTAGGAAAAGATCTGGTTCCAATGGTGGAAACACACCTAATGTGGAGGAGCAGCGGCTCTACTCTGAGGCCTACCCAGATTACTCATCCCACACTTAAGTCGCAAAAAGGAAAGACTTCAGATTTGACTTGGGCCTTAAAGACTTGAAACTTAACCTAGACTCCTGGTGCATCTCATGTAATGAAGAGTGAAATGAAGCTGATATGTGAGGAATAGACTGCAGTTGCTGTATTTTTTACTGTAAAAGGGTGTGGTATCAGTAGCAAGTTAAGTTTGTGGATCTTGGTCTCTTAAATGTCCATGACAATGTCATGTTAGCTGCAGCGTTATAACGAATGTCTCTCCAGATTGATGTTGTGTTGAACAACATTGGATAATTTCTAAACTAAATAAACTTAACTTACTTCGGACATTTGCTGCTGCTAAGCTAACTGTGAAACTACTAGGATGTTTTCGCCAGAAAATGTGAAAATTATAAGCATTTTTTTCCTTCATTCAAAAGTTCAACAATTTAATTTATTAGGCCTACTAAACTTTCTTTCATTCAGTATGTTATTATGCTTTAAACGTGAACATCTTAAAAAAAATAAGAACACATGTTTTAAATGTGGATTTAGAGAATGATTTTCCAATTGTATTAAATGTTCACCAGCTCAAAGTGAGGAGACCCTCCAAACCTTAGTAAGTGCCATGTACTATATAATGAAGAACTAGATAATATAGAGACACATTTGTTAAGTTAGTCATTTAGAGACAAAAATATGTTTGAGTCTTTAAGAAATTTTATTGGTAAGTTTTCATCTTTTTCTATTTTTTTGGAGCATAAATGTCCATTCATATCTCTAATGAGGTACATTATACTCTTGATCAAGTAGGGGCAAAACACTTAAGACTTGACTTGAAAAAAAATTAATTGGGAAGATGACTGGCAGAAAACAGAAGACTCTAATTCTAATTAGATTTAAATTCAGTAATTAACAGTTTTAAATGAATGTCAAGATAATAAATGGTTATAATATATTGGCTGATGAACAAGTAGATTCCCCCCAATAAAGTAATTTCCTTGCTCACACTAGAGTCATTTATGTTTTTATAGAGCAAACTGATATTATAACAGCTTCCATATGGTGTTTATGGTATTCTCAAAAAACATCTGTTATGATCATTTGATATTTCTACTTTTATTTAATTGTTTTTGGGTTGTTTTGATTGTTTTATTAGTCATTTTCTGATCTTCTCATTTCCCTTTGTGTTCGTTCTGTTTTACTTTATTTCTGTCATTAGGATCATTCTTCTCTGATCCCTTCTATTTTCCTCCTTTCCTTTCTGTTATTCCTATAAGTGCTTTTCACTTGTGAGTTTAACTTGCACTTCTCTTTTTATTTACTTAGATTTCATTATTGGGGCCTGCCCAATGCAATACAAGGAGAGCAGTGCCTCCATGCAATTGCATGGACAGGCACCTATTACTATTCACTTTTGAAAATATTCGGAAATTAATGCGGGTCGTACCGTAGCGTCCACCCCCACAAAAATCATCCGGCTCGATCGCGCGATGTGTGCTATTATTTTTATTGGCAATTGGAGTTATAATGGCTACGTAATTAGCCAAAAAAACACACCCCAAAATCCCATAGGAAATGAATGGAGCCAGGAGTCAAAAATATGAAAAGACACTATTTTTAAGGAGTTACTGATTCAACATCAAGGGGCAAACTCGCAGAAAATTAAACCAACCCAGAAGTGTCAAAAATTG
Source organism: Apricaphanius iberus (assembly GCA_028564705.1). NCBI lineage: Eukaryota > Metazoa > Chordata > Actinopteri > Cyprinodontiformes > Aphaniidae > Apricaphanius > Apricaphanius iberus. The sequence goes on along the minus strand of JAPXFQ010002242.1, from coordinate 1,368,477 downwards.
CAGTTCAGCCCTCATCCGCTGGGGGCTGGCTCCAAAAAGGAGCAATTTCCCATTGACTCCCATGTTAAAAACGCCAACTTTACAGCAAAATTAAACATGTTTACCGTCTGGTTCAAAAAAACATTTTAGGTTAGATAGTTCAGGTTTACCAACTCTGACGGGGATTAATTTTTTTCTAATTTCTCCGTTTATTTATAATTTAATCTTGAAATTATGAATAATTAGGGGCGTGTCCTTTTAATTGAAAGGTCCGTCTAGGCTAACGCTGGCAGCTAATGGTGGCTAAATGTAGCTAATAGCTTGCTCCGTAGTCTGCTGTCCCCCTCTGCTTGCGGGGAAGCTCTTCACAGCCTGGGACTAACGTAAAGACTTCAGTCATTTGGTGTTTCTGAACTCCACTATCAGTTGCCTCTGCAGTTTTTATTCTGTTTTGGATGTTAATCTGCAATTATTGGACAAAGACGGCTTGCTGTGGTGTTGATTACAGTAACAGACTGTCAAAGAAGTTTATGCTTTGGGGGGAGGCTTCATACCGTCTGAAGCTTCACCAGCTGTGGGGGGTTCTGTCAGGTGGCCGAGAGGAATGCTGTTCCGGTCGGAGCTTTTATCTCTTTCTACACGCGAGTTGGAGCAGGCGATCGGTCAGGTAACAGCAGAGCAGCAAAGTCGGCAGGACCGATAAACCGCAGCATCCAGAGCGGGAGACGGATAGATCAGGCTGGAAGACTACGGAGTTGGACTCTAGACAGACTGGATGATCGCTGGTTAGATCAGTACTGGTGTGAGGAACACAGCTGGAGGCATGAACTAATGGATGTCTGAGATGTGAGGTGAGTCAAAAGCCTTTTATTTTTTTGAGAGGATCGGAGTTATCATGATGACTTTGTGACTGCTTTTTGCTGGATGTGTTGTTAAGATAAGCCGTCCATGTCCTGACCCTCCACTGATGATAATGGAAATAACCCCATTTTAGGCCATAGTGACCCGACCCATTTGGGTCTAATTATATCGATATGTTTTCTCTACTCGAGATTTTTCTGGGTCTGAAGTGATCCTAGTGGAAAAACGGGGCAAAAGTCTCTTCTGTCTGAAACCGGCTGCAGCCTACGCTAGCTTCAGTTAGCTCCCGACTAGCTTCTGACTAGCTTCTAGCTATGTCGGCCCAGAGCGTCAACTCTCCGCTCCCAGCCTCACAACGGCACTCTTAGCTTCACCTCTTTGCTCATTTTTGGAGTTTCTGAGAGTGACGAGGCGAGTGACGCGGACAAGATGGGAACCGCCCAGTTGGCTTAATTTTTGCTCTTCAGAAACCTATGGGTGACGTCAATGAAGGTTTGTCTATAATATATACAGTCTATGGTCACCATACAATAACTAGCAACCCCACAAAAAATTCAGGTTGTAGCTACATCCCTGCTCTGTTCAGCAGTGAAGACCGAATGTCAATAGCTGTTACTGTTTTTCCACAATTTGACCATTTCATCAGACTAAGGAAAGTCTACCTTCTACATTTTATAAGTCTTCACACCCCTGACATAATATAAAGATACTTAGGAGTAGCATCCTAGACCTTACATGCTTTGTAGTTAATTTTAGCTTTTTGACCATATTTTTGTACTGATACGGTTTGTAGTAATGCAAACATGGTAGCTAGCATTAGCACGCTAGTTAGCATTAGCAAGCTGCTGTTCTTAGCATTTTAGCTAATTTTAGCTTATTGACTTTATTGCTAGATCTAACTTGGCAACACTACCTCTTATTCAGGTTGGTAGTGATTACACACCACGTGGCAGGCCCCTTTTAAATTTCCTGAAATTGTCTACTTCTTAGTTACATCTCTGTCTACTCTTATGCTTATAGGATTATCTGTCTGGTCTTCTCTTCTGTTTTATGCTTAGACTGTTGTGTTTTTTTCTCTCTTGTCATTTCTTTCTGTCATCCTTCTCCTCCTGCTAAAATACTCTTTACTCACTCAATCACTAATCTGCATCTGATTATCCTGATTGAGATTCACTCTAGTTCTTTTGACATTCCTCAGTATTTAAGCAGCTCATGTTCTTTCACACTTCACTCGTTTCTCCGTCTTTCTTCTCAAGAGTCATGTTACATTGTTTCTCTATAATGTTATCTTTGTTTAGTTTATTAATTAGATCCTTTTATAACTTTAAACATATCTGCATTTAAGTCCTACCTGCTTCACAACATGACAGTAAGCCACACATAGACATTATATATGTAGACGCCTCATGGACTGACACTGCCTATTGGAGCTGACGTATCGGCGTGGCCGCCATCTTTGATAGGTCCCCATTTGCCCCTAGTCAGTTAATGTCAAATGAGGATGGTTTAATAAAAACAATAAAAACATATTTTATTATGCTTTTTAACAATATCAGACATATTTAATGGCATATTAATACCAATATAAATGATTAAATTTTATGTTTTGATAAAAAAAGAAGTTTGATTGTTAATTTGAATTTATTTTACTCTTCCTCACTGGACTTACGGAACCAAAACGAAAAAGATAAAAACACTTCTTCTGAACCAATCTCAGCTCCAACCAAATAGTTGGTGAAGGATTTTCTGTATAGTTTAGATGAATCAAACGCTCTGCTGCTCTGATCACCTTCACCGTTCCCTCTGAAGGAGCCATCAGCTGGTTTTAACATGAAGCAGGTAGTAGATCGGTCAGAGGATGAAGTCACAGCAGCTGGGATCGGCTTCACGGCACATCGACAGTTTGTCCCCAAAAATGTTAGTGATAATCATAAACAATGACGGTTATAGTTCCTTCCATTACCATTTCTTTGATAGCCAAATAACATGAGTTACAATTACATAGTTTTATAGTCAAATAATACTGTTCATTCTTACTTAACCGCATATGATCTGGTTTCAGTAGTACACCGGTTGTTGCAACCATAGGCTGCATAAAAACGCAGGCATAATAAGTTACCCCCTAATTTTAGTCATAAAAATGTATTTCATTTATACGTTAAATCTCTCATGTGATTTTCCCCCCTGTGCTCTGCAAAGAAATTAATTCATCATCTGTTGTTTCTTCTTTGAAGATAAATAATTGTTTTTGGGTCATTATTATAGCTAAAGATTTATTTTTCCTGCACATGTTGAATATCTATGTCGTCTAACAGTATGTGTTCTTTAAATAATTCAATAAAAATCACCAGAGAGCTGCCCATTCTGCATAGACTCTAGTTGGGTTTGTAGTGAGGAGACCCATCCAATATGGCCGCCATGCTGTATCATTCTGCAGCACAGAATGAGGCGGCTACGTATATAATGTCTATGAAGCCACATGTCACACCCAATACCAAAATCCAGCATGTCTTAACTATATATGTGGCCTTCTAGAGTCTTGAGAGCCACATCAAGAACATTGATTAGATGTCTGCTTAAATACTGTTTTATCAGTCCAATCAAATCTGTTTTTATCTGTATAGTATCAAATTACACAAAATGGTTAGTATTATTTATATTTAAGAATTAAAATGAATAAAAATTAATTAAATGCTGATGTATTTAATCATATGTTAACAATTTTTTTATTGGGTATTTTAATCAATACAGCCTGCCATAATGAGCCAAGCTGAAAACAAGTGGGGACTGAGCTTTGAGGGTTTTCTTTTTTAATATAAAATCACATTTTTTACAAAATGTTTCTTTGAGTGGTGCAGCAAAATTTGATGCAAAGATAGGAGCAGTTTTTGCAGTGTTAAAAAGGTGGACATCAGGCAGTGCGGTTACATAAGAAAAAAATTAATCATTGCCTTTAGTCGGACTAAATGCAAACTTTTGAAATACATGTATATACCATAGTCTGGCTGAAGTCAAACTAAACTGGTCTATTCTTAATAGAGCAACTAACACATTCAGATAATGCGATTAAAAAGCAGAAATTCTCTACATATAAATGCAAACCCTGACTTAGCAGAGCTATTCACAAGAAGTGAGGAGATCATAGAAGCAGGAAAAATAACACTAGCACAACAACAGAACAAAAAAAACACGTTTAATACAATATAACAGTACTGTACTTATCAAATATAATGTGCTGCAGGACTGGTGCCGTCCATTTCCTTGCTAATTCTGCATAATTGCTTTTACTCAGTCTGCTACACTGCCTTCAACATTTGTTAAATATTTGTGTGACGTTCTAGGCCAAGTGGAAGAATGCCAACGTGAAAGGGCACGTGTCGCCATCTAGTGATATGGAGTCGAAAGTATGTCATTCAGTTATTCGATTTTCTGATGCCATGTGCATTTTTAAGCACATTCATAGACTTGCCAAACATGTAAGGGGCAGTAGTTCTCCCAAATCCAAATCCACTCAGAGTAACTTCTACATACAGCAGTAATAGAGCTTGTTAAAACAAGCCAACACAGCTCTGAGAGCATAAATGCTGTTTCTGAGTGTAGTGTGAAACAAGTCGCACAAGTGATGTTTGAGTGTACGAACGTTGCAACACCTAAAAGTCTGGTTTCATCTGTCCACAAGCAAATGCTGAAAACAGAGAAAATGTAGATTTTCACTTTGGCCAGAGTTTTTTCAGAAAGAATCCTTTTACGCGCATTTTAGGGTAGATGACAGGCAAAACATAGAAAAATATTTCCGTTTTGTGAACAAGGTAGGAGTGACATATAAATTAAGAGAAATTATCCCAGTCTGGTTAGAGTCATTGCCAAAAGTTAGATTTAGATGTGCATGTGAATGTATTAACTTTAGTTTTCCAACTAGTTTGGTGGGAATACCAAAAGATGCTATAGGTATAGAGAATTTAAACAATCATAAAAGCATACAAAGATAGTCATGTAGCGTACTAAGGGAAGTTTTAAGTAAAAAAAAGAAAAAAAAACTGTCTAAAAGGTTTCCCTGATGTCATTTACAGGTATATTCAAGCAATATAAATTCCAACTGTTATTCTGAAACTATTAATGAGGCTGCTTGCAATTTAATTATAAACAATTTTGTCCCTTAATAGGAATAAATGTAGACATAGTGCCAAAAAGGATATTTTTCATCTGGAATGGACACAAACCCAGAAGCAACAAAGAAAAATCTCTGGAGAAACTTCTGGTTTACCATCGAAATTCGAAGCTTGTGCTGTGTTTTACGGACGAAAACCTCAACTAATTAAAGTCAAAGTAATATTATCTGTGCATAATAGATTTAGAAAAACAGTAATCATACGTATCACCTTGAGGCAGCAGTGGGACCAAATAAAATCAATAGCCAAAAGCAAATAACTAATCGAAGCAGGGACAGAAAGAAGGGGTTAGTTTAGTGGAAACTAACATTGTGTGTGGGAAGACATGTCTGACATAAAGCCCTCGAGGCCATACAGCCATAGGAATTAAAAAAGGAGCAGGTGATGCCACTTTATTTAATCAGGCTGCTTATTGTAGGTGAAGTTTTCAACAGCAGCTGTCATGCTTAGGAGAAAAACTCCTGTGTTATGGTTCATTGTTGCGGTCAAACCAAATGAAAAGGAAAGCAATAGCTCACAGACAGCAGATACATTTTTTATGTCACATTTATCTAACAAGCACAGAGAGATAAAAACGTTTCCATCACGTCTTATACACAAAATTGCATTGACAAATATAGATTTCTCCATGAAAATTTAGTAAATAAGATCAAGGATATAGTCTTTTTTGTCTTTTTATTAACTTGGTCAAAAATATTTGCTCAGATTGATCAGATTTGCTTTACAAAACACATAAAAATCCACATAATTTGCCAGAAATCAAGAGTCTGTGGATCCTTTATCTTCTTTGTTTTATTCAGAGTGGAACAAGCATGCAGTAGTAACATGATGATGCCATCAGCTCCACTACTCAACCCTATATAATTGTTGTTGGGACACAAAGGAGCACCATCCATGGGTCTTTTATTGTTCTGGATAAATGGGCTTAAACCGTGCAAGTCTGCCAATTCACTTGGAGCCGTTGAAATTTTCAATGCTCACTTTGTGTTTTGAACTGTTTATAATGTATGTCTTCATGCAAACAACTGTCTACAACATACTGTAGATTCTTGCAAAGTTCAGGAGACACTTCGTCTTACAGAGATACAAGTTAGACAACTTAATTTGTAGTGAATGAATAATCTACAGGTGGAATATATTTCACCTGTATTCTGTCTATTTTGATGTTTTCCATATCACTCTGTATATTTTGATAGCATGGGGAGAATTTATTTTGTCTGTGAGAGAAATTTTCTCAATATCAACATGCTTATTAGGCTTATTCAAAGGTTTGCCTTTAACTTTTTGTGTCACTGACTAATTTCATTATTACAGATGAAAAAATGTGTCCTTTGTTAAAAAGTTCACTAATAATTTCAAGTGAAATGCTTCATGTTTTAATTGACTATGTCTTATATGGGTGTGAGGGGGTTCTTTGTAAGCAAATTGAAAATGTAAAAAATTCTGCAAGTTAATTTCATTGACTAGATTTACTAAACTGATGACACAATGAAGAAAATGGTTTATGTCTCTTAACAAATTTTAATCAAGTTTTGGGTATCAGTGATACATAAAAATTATTTTTTTAAGTTATTGGGGTTTGAATAAATGTATATGGATATTATATTTGATTTATGATTTATGAATAATTGAATATTTTTTTTGTTATCCAGACTAGATTAGTTAGATTTCATTAACAGCTAGTGTTACATAGATTTTACGCTTACTAATAAAAATATGTTGGTGAATATTCAGAATAACACTTGAAAAGTAGCAGTGTCATATTGAAATAACACTGATAGTGTTAGTTATCTCATAGAGTAAAAGTATATTAAAGACCCACTCCGTAACTTTTACACCATGAAAACACATGTTGTCAAAATGTTTTGGTAAAACATCATTTTTGATGTTCATTTTTGGAGCTGTCACTACTGTCCTCCTGCTATTTACTGTACTATAAAACTCTTCAATCGCGGACCGCTTCTCCAGATGTACTGACCAAGTTCCGCTTTACGGCAGTATGCTACGCTCTACCTAATGATATAAACAATTCTATGGTTTTGAGAATTGAGCCGTGGCAGATCCACCAAAGAAACCAAAGAAGCTGCAATCAGAAAAACAGGGAAAATAAACTGTTTCCAAGCAGAAATCTAGCAGAGCTTCACTGCTTGAGAAACATAATATCCTCTGATTCATACCATTGCAAAATAGATGTGCCCGCTGTAAGCCGCAGAGCTGGATGCTGAGCCAGCTTCTCAACCCTTTGGGTTGCTATTAGAAGAACCAAAGAAAAGAAACTGGGCAGCAAGACCAGCTGAAAGCTACCGGAGCTGAAAGCTGCCAAAGCTTCCATGTAATAGTTGTTGTTTCTGGGGTTATTTGTGCATGATGATGTGATACCGTGCCGGGGAAAGTGACAGTTTATCAACTGACACGTTGTTAGTTTAATGTTTTATTGTTTTGGCTGGAGAGCTTGTAAAACCATCAATACACTTTTTCAGATGCGCTCCATAGAGATTTCCACATCCACTTCAGCTGTCGGCTCGGTCTTGCTAATCAAAGAGTATAAAACTGCTGTATTTATGTTTTTTTATGCATTTTGGTTCACTGCATAGTTGAAGCACATTTCATAGTGAGTTACCGTTGCTTTATAGTGCGCATTATTCAGTTAAAGTGATACTTAATGACTTAAATTAGTGCTAAGTCATTAGCGGAAGTAGCTCCGTAGATCTTCACAACATTATTTGGTCATATTTACTCTATAACTGAAATGAATTCTAATCAGAGTAAAATTGACTCTGAAAATGTAACACTGAGATCAGTGTAACTTTTACACTGCACAGGGCAGGACCATATGCTAGCTGGCTCAGTGTTGAAATCGACTCTTTTGTTGTTGCTTCATACTGCTCAATTTACTTTGTGGCGTCCTCCCTACAACCAGGAAAATAGAGCACATCGACCCAGTTCTAAAGTCCTTACAACAGCTCCCTGTAGAGCTCCTGTCACCAACCCCCCAGACCACTCAGGTTCTCTAATTCCAATTAACTTAACATTCCTAGAATTAAAACTAAAGCATGGCGAAGAAGCTTTCAGTTTCTATGCTCATTGACTAGCCTACTACCAGGAGTGGGACCTAAATGAGTCGCCTAACCCAAATGAGGATCAAAACCATGTTTAGGGGAAACTGGATTTTATTTTAAATCCTGCAAAAATAAAATACAATTTAATTATTTGTGACATTTCAAAAATATAGGTACATACAGTACATTGATTAGTTTTATGGCTTGTAATTGTGCAGGGTGAACCCTGGCTCTAGCATAGTGAACACTAGATAGGAACCAACCTTCTGGTAACCTGCATGGATTCAATAAGTATTGAAAACAAATGCATTGAGGGTTACTCCTCACTGAAATTCAGCAAAATACTTTGCTATAAAGAGAAATACACAGATACAGAGCTGTTATACTCATGAATAAAATTTTACTTGTTGCAGGTTGCAAGTGAAAATGGGTCTGATATAAAACATATGTGGGTAAGAAGTTGCAGGTCATCAGTTTTTCTACCTGCTAGTGTGCTGGATTAAAGAAAAAAATGAGAAGCCACTAGTCTAAAGTGTCAATCGTACTCAATTATTAATTTTACAAATTTAAATACCCCTATTCTTTAACTTTGCTCTGTTGCAGGGAAAATCATATAAATAACTATGGCATACAGAAGCAATGCTAAGGGTTAGTTTTGTAAAACTATTTATGTTTTATTTTTATTTTTTGCCAAAGCAGGGGTTGCTCAAGTTGCAATGAAACAGTAGACTTTCCTATTCCAACTTTGGTTATATAGGCACATGTCAATGATGGTGTAAAATGTCATATCCCCCCCCCCCCACCACCACCACCACCACCAAACATCTGCTCCCCAGTTCCTAAATCAGACTTTTGGTATTTATGCTGAGCAGAAAACCTCTCTGGTCCTAATTAAACAGACTTGTGATGTGCAGGAAAGAATGAGCAGATTTGAAGTTTGACAATGTTTTGATCACTGAGTTTTCTTTTAACTTGTTTCTTTCAAACAGAGCTTATTTTAAATGAACTTCCTTTTTTGCAGTCATAGTGCATTCAGTGGAACCTTGGAGTAGTTTGAAAACATTTTCAGCCAACTTAATTAAGAAACCTTAGAGTGACTTCCTTCCACTGTATTAACAGATAAACTTTGAAAACTGCACTATAGTAATCCTTTATTAGTCACAGTGCTTTTGCTCTAATCACCCAGATTCATAAACACCAAACCTAAGCAGAGTTTTGCTTATTTTTTAATAAGTGTGCCACTTAATTAAAGCTACTCAGAGGTGTCAGGAAGTTCTTAGCGATATATGAATCAGACCACACATTAAAGGACACTTATTGAAGGGAAAATGTAAATGTACTGATATTGATTGCATTGTGGTTTCTGGCCTATGTCCATGAGATTTTGATAAATCCATCTTTAAAATTTGAATACCCATATTTTTTAGATATAATTTCTTGTTTTAATTACTTTTGATCTTAAACAGATCGAGAGAACATGTCCATACTATAGAAATATACTACAATTTGTGTGTTTCTCCTTGTTAGTCAGCTTAATTCTAATCACAATCTGTTAATGTGTTGTGTGTAAAACCTCTTGACATGATGATGTTCAAGTACCATAGCTGAAATTTGACCTTTTATTATGCTAATATTTGTACAGATGAGCCTATTTGCATGGACTTTAAGAGTCTGGCTTTATTTGCACTCATTTTGAATACTCAGTGAAACAGTGTCTTATTACATCAGCCATGCAGAACTCATCCCTCTCATCCTCCCTGCTCTGTATTATATCTAAAATTAGTGACACTCTGTGAGTGGTTGGTGCTTTTAAAAAGTAATACTACAAAGACGAAACTGTCTTTTATTGCCACCATCAAATAATTCACAATTGAGAATGATACAATGATAAAAATACATTAATGTCACATGTAAAACCAGAGCATCAGAAGCAAAGAAACTGGAATGCAACTTAAGCTTGTTTTAAAAAAAATAACATAATAAAAAATAAAATAAAATACTGGCTCCATTTTGCCGAGAAGCAGAGGGGGCATCAGGGAGCCTTCGGTCGTTCATAAGTGACAGTGCACAGAATTGATAAAGCTCCTCACTTGCAGCATATTGAAAAAGTACACAACTCAAGCTTGTAAATAAGTCTGCATTACACCAGATATACATGATAATGAATTATATGGGAGAGGATTGATTACTGCTACCAAGCTATACTAAGGTTTCACATTGTACTCTTTTTCAAAACAGAAATGTTAATGCTACTACATATTTTGCTCTCCCTCAATAAGGAAAAAATGGCTTTTTGTTGCTAAGACAGAAAAAAACCCCAAAAAACAGGGCTCATCATGGTCTGGAATATTAAAGGAGCAACACTGATCACTCTTATTAAGGTACAGCTGTTAAAGATGGGAGATGATAATATACAAGCAGCTTGATTGTCAACAAACTGTAAACTAACTCATTGCTAATATGCTACTTTGTGCTCCACTGTGAAATGACAAAATATTTGTATGGATTATAAAAAATTAAAAACAGCTTCTAAATGTAATTTATTAACTGTATTAAATGGGCTTTCTGCCTGTAAGCAGGAGGCCCCTTTTAACATTTTCCAATATTATGCCAAAATTAGCGATATAACAAACACGCGACAACTCAAAAATATATTAAAAATACAAAACCTCATAACAGTCACACCCCAAACATGGAGCCATCAATGGTTTAAAAAAAAGCTTTAAAAAAAACTATTCTGCAAAATAAAACAACATTATTTCAAAAGATGTATTCCCCTCCCATTCAGCATCCATTACAACTACTTGCACATTGCACATATGAGGCGACATGAATATTGAGGTGGAGTGGATTGGGAGGACAAGGAGAAGTCTAAGAGTTATCCAGAGAAAGAAATGGGGTGGTTATCGTCCATTAATCATTAATGAGGGGAACTCGCCCTGCCCAAAAATGGTGGAACGCTGGAGCGGTGGACAGGTTGCTCTAGGAGGTGGAGAATGGTACGTATAGCTCAGAGGCTGCCAGTACAAAGGGGATGCTCCTTGAGTTATTTCAGCACTGAACACGAAGGAATAGATCGAGGAAGTTGCACTGAGTGATACCTTTGAATGGGGAAATATGATTTCTAGAATGAGAATCATGGAACAAGAACTGCAAGGGATTCAGAGGGTTCAGAGTTACCCTATTAATTAACACTCAGGCATAGAGTGACCAAATGACAGCTCCTATTATCCAACAAATAATGAGCCTTCACGTCAAACAGGTGTGCTGCCAGCAGGAACCGCCTACCTGCAAGAGCTGCAGCTCGTCTGCACCGTGCCCTCTAGTGCATACCTGTGTGGAGATGTTAGACCAAGCAGAAATAAACAGCCCACAATCCTGACAGTTTTCATGATAAAGAAGGACTTTTCAATTCATTCGGTCACTGTTCATCCGCAAACTTTGTGAAAAACAACATTTGTTTCATTCATCGCAACGCTTGGCCACAACTGTAGATTCCCATAAATGCAAACAAATAAAAACAAAGAGAGTGTACTTCTTGACAGGTTAAAAGTGTATAAAGTGTGATATGTTTAGATACCATTATTAGAACCGTGACAATCAACAACTTTTTTCCCGTATTGTAGCAGCAGATATTGGAAAGACTGAAAGACCTTGTCATGCATTTGGGTTTTAAATTTATTTAGAAATGCTTTGTTGTTTCTAAAGATTGAAAGTGAAACAAGATTCTGTAAATCTAAAATTCTTCATCACATCTACTGTACATAAAAGTGCCTTTTCATATAAATATGTACTGTCTGCCCAAGTATAATAATAAATATTATAGATGAATTCAGCCAGAAAATCTTTGCCTCTAAGTCTTTTAAAGGACTGTATAGTACTGTATAGTTTAGTATTCTGTCTCTCCGTTCTCTGTTGATTTTTCTGTGTTGAAAAGCAATTACTGAGCAGGACAGCGGGGGATGCTAACTTTCCATGGCAGGTCTGCTCACCGTTGCACGGTAGTTTCTGTTAATAGTTTTTTTTTCTTCAGCTTGTGAACTTATTCCCCCCTCAAGGAGCAATGGATGACAGAAAGAAAGTTTTAATTAAGCTGTAAAGGTTTTTACTAGAAGTGTAGCTCACAGAATACTCTAAAAACGCATGCAAACAAACACAGGAGCCTGTTTTGCTGTTTCTCTACACCTTCTTATGTTCAAAATCGCTAAAAGGCCATTGTTGGGTAAAAATAGTGGTTGACCTAGAAAGAATCAATCACAGGGGTCGGAGAGAAATTGCAATCAATTGAGCTCTGCAGAGGGAGATAAAATCAGTTCTACAGAGGGAGACCAGGAGAACACTGTAAGGAATGAGCCACCGTGTCTGTCTGTGCTCCTCCTCCCAGCCTCACAGCTCCTCAGTGTCCTGGTCACCTGGCCTCAAAGGGGGATCCCCTCTGAAGTCTCTCTTTATTTAGTCACAGTTCATTAACATATTAAAAGAACATTATGACATGCAAAGGAGCATATGACTGAAACCAAATGACATTTTAAAAGTACATTTGAACTATGTAATAAAGACAGACACCCTAAGAAAATAATAATACATTATTATTTTACCTACCATTTCCCCCTGAAATTTGGTTTTTAAATGTGATCACGAACAAAAAAAAGTTGTAAAAAAGGGAAAAACTCAAATAATGTAAAAATATAAGAATCATAAAAACCAGACTACAAAAGGTTTCAAAATAAGCAACATCCCAAATTCAAAAAATGTAATAAGACATACAACAAAGAAATTACAAAAGTAAGTAGCTCCTAGTTTCACCTAGACATTATCCAATTAATCGCTACCTGAACAATAGTTTAGATTAATGGAATCATAAAAAGGTTTTTACACATGTTAATTACACCACATCTTCTTCTTCATTTCTGTTTTCATCTTCAAGCCTATGCCAGTTGTCAGCCAGCCCATGAGATCCCACTGTCCATTACTGCTTTCCTTCAGAAGCAAATAGAGTGACCAGAGCTACCCGATGTTGCATCAGCATGGTCCTCATCGCCAGTTGTTCAGGATCGTTGGCTAGAGGCAAATAAGAGGACTAGCCCTCCAAAACAGAGGTTTGACCGCTAGGGGACAGGGATGCTGGGTCACTCTGTCCTTTGTAGCCCAGACTTCCCCACTGTCCCGTGTCTAGTCCCCTAATTGCCCTTTGCAATTTGCAGTGTGAGATGTGTATCCACGAGGGTCTCTCAGCAATTTTCACAGCCATGAGCGTGAAAGGTCTTTCCCAGCGGGGGCTCGTCCAGTTCTTTCTTTTAATCACCTTGATGAACACCCAGTATTCAGGTTTGATTGGCTTTTTTAGGATCCTGCAAAACAAAAGGAGAGGTAGGCAGATTGTGTGCGCTTTGCACTTTTTTGGCTAGGATAATTTTAGGAAATTGGACTCGCTTGGGTCTCATATTCCCTTTTGGGTTGTGTTTGATACATGTTGGGCATATTTTGCAGAAATGTTTTAAGTTTGTTTAAGGTTGTATGTTGTAAAGTGTTGCTGTATTATTGATACCATCCCCCCTGTGGAGACATGGCAAGGCCCATGGCTCACAAGAGCAGCAGCTTTAAACAATGATTTGGATAGGGTAGATTTATTATGAACTTCATAAAGTCCATTTTCATTTAGAATGGCACCTTTTGTTTTCCATAATTGTTTTTCAGAAGAGGGAGCGTTTGTTTGCATGTCTTTCAAAACAGTCTGATCTATAAGTTTCTGCTCTGTGGTCTGTGCACAAACATCAGAGGAACCGAAACTGCCTTGTGCAGCTGCTTTTGCGACTTCATCTTGTTCATCATACTCTGAGAGAGGGACCACAGCTGGGTGTCAGAGTCATCTTGACCTGAACCCTGGTCAGCATGGGGTTGTTTTTCTATTACTTCTTCTTGCGTCCGGGAAAGAGCTTTCTCAAAGAAAAAAAGGACTCTTCTTTTCGTTTTTCAGTGTCTTGCTAGGCTTGGTCAACAGGCCCGTCTGGCTCCTTATCCTTCTTTGTGATTCTAAGCCTTTGTTTTATTAAGGTACCATCTACTTTTTCTTCAATTGCAAATTGATCTTTAGAAACAGGAGGACATAGAGCCCCCCCCCCCCCCCCCCCCCCCCCCCCCCCCCCCACCAACACCACCAGCCCCCGGCTGGTTTGCGGGGGTTGGTGGTGGAGACATATAAGGATTTTCTTCAACAGACCCAGCAAGGGGGACTGTCTGTGGTGCATAAGGCAGGGGACACAGTGTGAGTTCGTCACCGAGCTTTTTCATAACAAAAGCCTAATCTTTAGATCCTTTGTTCTCTTTTCTCTTTTTTAAATTCTGCTTCCTCTTCCCTGTTTCATCAGCCCAGATACGTGCTATCCTCAACTCTGTTTTACTTCCTACTTTTTCCCTTTAGCGAGAAGTGTTTTTGCTTCGAGAACACATACTAATTGTTTCCATTGATTTCCTTTTAGTTTCCCGTCTACTTTATACTTTTTGCGCCATTTGTCAGAAACTGAAGATTTTCGGGGTCCTTGTTATGCATATACTTTGAATCTCCCTCTAATTTGTCGGTAGAAACATTGTTTCCCATCTTTGTGTTGTGTTTATATAACCCTTAATGGGTTATTTTAATTAGTCTGGTAAAGTCTGGTGTTAGAATACCAAAATAGTTCTAGGAGGAATGAAAAAGCAAGAACTATTAAATTAGTCTGTCGATGAGTTAGAGTTAGTCATTTATTCTTTAATTAATTAAATTAATTTCTGGTCATTTATTTGAGATTTTTTAATTGTAATCAATTTCTGCTAAAACCGGATCGTATAGGTTTTACTGTAAGTGTCTCTTTTGTGCAACTAGATTGAGCCTATAGCCTAAGTCCGCACAGAATGTCTCTTGTAGTGCCCGTCAAACCGTACGTTAACACCGTTAGGTTTCAGGTTGGACTGTCATACATAAAGATTATGTTCTGTGCCTATCTTACTTTATCAACCTAGGGTGCGGTATATCGTTCTGATTCTGCTGTTTGTGTTTTTACTCCCATACACTGGCGTACTTTATTTCCCAGCGAGGTGGAATAGATTCGTAAACCTAATCCGTTACAACCTTTTCCAGCGAAGGTGGACAGACTCGCAAGTCTGGTCCGTTTCGACCTTTTTTGAGGTGGATAGGTTTGCAAACCTGATCTGTTACAACTGTTGTACTTTACTTTTTTTGGGGCTACATATGTTTTAAATATTTCTGGTAGGCATTCAGAGGTAGAGGTCTGTTTTATAACATTCAGAGGTAAAAGACACACTGTTTATCAGTATTTTAATTGGGCCTTGGATAATGGGGAGTATGTGTGACCTTTGAGGACCTCTGAGACAAAGAGTTTTATTGCAGGCTGTAAAACCAGGATGTTTATAGATAAGGATGGAGGCCATAAAGCTGGGAGTTTTGCTTGGGAGGATCATAAAAACCATAAAACTCAGAATGAACTTTTGACTTGGATCCAGGAGAAGGACACGTCCCTCTTATGCTGGACGGACCAGTCATTGTCAAGACACTTTTGAAAAACGTTCTGATTGGAGCAGATTAATCCTGGGAGGTTTTGGACGTTTATAAAAGTTATGACACGAAAACCATTCTTTGTCAGATCTCTTTGTCTGGCCCAGAGAAAATAGGGCATGTTTCTCTGTAAACTGCAATTTGTTAATCTGTTTAAAATAAAAGTGAGAACTGGAAATTGGTTCCTTGTCTCTGTTTTGAACATGCACTGAATTATTTTTTGATAAATTTTAATTCTACAAATGGTGACCTCGAACGTGTGCAGAGTTTGGACCAAGATCCAGTTATCTAACATTGGGTAATGTTGTCATGCAAGTTAAATATGTTTTTTGTTTTGAGCAGATTAACTGTTGCGGGCCCGTGGTTGAAGCTGCTCCGTTGTCTGTGTCTCTGTTCTGAGCATGACTGCGACCTGCTTTGCGCTCCGCAGAGAAACACCGGTGCCTGCTGGGAGATGGAGTTTGTTACTCTGCGCGCCCAGGGGGACAATGGAGCAGATGGACCGGATGGAGCGGTCCCTTCAACGACTCAAAATCGGAGCCAAAGTGCGGATCGGGGCTTGAGAATTGGCATCTCAATTTCGAAAGGACGCTTTCGGAAGATTCTTCAAGGCTGGCAAACGAAAATAGATTGCAGTAGAGCCTGTGTTGCCCTCTGTTAATCTGGACGGATTACCTTGTTGAAGCCGACGTCTCTCCAAACGTGCGCTTGAGCAACGCGAATTGGATTGTGAAATGGTCCGACTTTTGGTGTGTCCGATTGAGGTTAGTGTTGTTGGTGTTACTTTTTAATAATATTGTAAAAGTACTGTATTTGATGTTTTGCGGTGACGAGCTGGTGTGTGATGCGCATGTGCGTATGTGTGTGAGATGGTTTTTTACGCAGGCGCTTTGCGAGACGTGCTGGAGATGTTGCGTTTGTGTTAAAATGTTATAGTATAAATAATGAACTCGAGTATAATAAATAAATTAAAATAGATAAATAAATATATAACTAAATATGATGGATAACTGAAATTAAAAATCTATAAGAATTAGTTGTGAACATTTACAACAGGCCATCAGAGCGAACGCCCAAGCTAGGTGGTGTGATGGCGGAGCTACTTCTGTGTGATTTTCTGCTTAATAGCACGGCTAACATACAACAGCTTTGACTATATGTTTTGATAAATAAATTAGTGGTAATAGGCGGTTTTCTGCCATCTGTTCGAGTCTTTTGAGTGGTTTTCTGGAGGCCGGCGCCGGGAAATTTCTCAAAGCAGACTACGAAAATTGTAACAGATTGGTGTAAACCTCCGCGATAAAATAATTAATAAGGTCTAAAAGTCACCGCTTATAATGTTGTGTTTTTTGTTAATGGTTTTGGGCTGTAACGGACGTTGTAGATTCGGTGTTTTCTGTGCGGGACGGCTGTTTTGGAAACATATGTTTCAGTCCGTGTTGGACGGACAGGAGATTGTTTTGTTCGTGCCGAATTAAAGTTTGGTAAAGTGGTATAAATTGTGCGGATTAAGTCCTGGTATTGCGGTAAGTAATTTTCTAAAGTGTGTGTTGCGATTTTCTTGACTGTTTTCGCCGTACGTTTTGTACTGTTTTAGGTTTCGTTGCACAAAGAGAGCTAACGGTAGCACGTTGCTGTGGGCTGCTGTGCTATGCTAGCGGTTTTGCTTTTGTGTGTCAATGTGCATGTTCTGTGTGTTGTAAGCTAAAAGTTGATTTTGGATAGAAAGTGATTACAGACTCCTGCAGACGATTGCCTTGTTAAGACTTAAACGAATTTGGATTTTGTTAAATTTTTCTAATTAATTAGGATGTAAAACGGCCTCAAGATAACTGTTCAGATAAATTTAGTTTGCTACTCATTTGGACTCCCTTAGGCAATGTTTTAGCACATTTTCTACGAAGGGCAATTTAAGGTGTTTCACATTTAACTGAACTGTTACAATACGGAGATTAAAGATTAAGAAGTACATGCTGAATTTAGTTAACTGGTTTTGCCAGAGAAGGCTCAATTTATCACATGAGGAGAGCATGTACATTTATTGGGATAATGATGCATGTTACAATTAAACGCAAATGACTAAGAACAGTTACTCATGAGTCGATTCTGACTTGGTGAAGTTTTAATTTTTGATTTCATCTTTAAAATTAAAAAGAGGGGAGTGTATAGTAAAAATAAAAGTTGCATTTTTTGAATCTTTAATTAGGTGGATTTGTTGCTTTTTGATTGATCTAAGCAGGATTTGATTAAGTTGGCCTAAATAAAGATAAAGCTATGAGGTAATTATAAGAATGGAACGAAAAACAAACGGTGTTAATTGGAAAGCAACAAACTGGTTTAAATTATTTTTATAAGCACCGTGTTGAATGGTACAGAGAATGAATTCTTTCTGTGATTTAAATAAGTATCATTTATGCTAAAATTATGTTTGGCTTATTTCTGATGGCTCTATAGACTTTAGAAATATAGCTTAGTCTCTGAATGAATGACCTAAAGGAGACTGGTGTTAAATTATTTACACAATTGAACATTCTTAAGGATTTTGTGGACACTAAATGCTTATTGGATTTATCAAATTTCAACTGAGGTTCAAGGAGTAACCCAGCATATTTCAATTCCGTTCTAAACTAGTGGGATTTGAATGTTTGAGTTTGAAAAAAAGAAAACATTAAAACACAGAGTCATCTTTAAGGCATCAGTTTGTTTTTAAACAGGCTGGGGATAAATTTGGAATTGGTCTAAGGATTGAAAGTAACAACTAAATTCTTTGGTAGATTTGTTTAAGAACAAGTAGTGAATATCGGCGGTGATCGGAATGATGGTTTAATTTAGAAGTAAGAAGTAAATTCTAATTCATTTATTCTGATCGTGTAGAAGCAAAATGTGATTGGACCAGCTACATTGAAATAATTTTTACCATATATTTGAATGCACATTTTGTTATGACAAATAAGAATTGGTTTTAGTTTTAAAGTTTAACATTAATTTTTCAGATGTTATTCATTAATTGTTAGCTAGTCTACTTGATGCTGAGAGTTAATTTACATGTCCTAAAACATTTTGGAACAGTTCTGATCCTAGAATAATGGCATAATATACCATTTGATTAGTGGAGACTCTGTAACTGACAATTTATTTAGATTGTTTTGATTTTATTTTTTCTTATTTTTATTTTTTTCTCTTTCTCTCTCAACCTTTATATATTTGGTTCGACTTGGATTCTGATCCAGGTTTCTGAACTGCGGTCTGCTTATTAATGAGAACTTTGGAAAATGTTAATTTGAGAAGCTGAATTAAAGAAAACGTGATTCAGTGGTAATTTATTTGACATTTGTTTAGAAGCTTCAATTCAATATGGTGTTTATCATTGGAGCAACAAAAAGAAGCCGGAGAGGATAATTGGGATTGAAATTAAAATGATGGTTTTTGTTTTTTTGTTTTAATGCTACTAGTTTTTGTTTAGAGAAATCTTATCTCTTGAACCTCCTGTATTGAATTTTTTTTGTTTTTTTGTTCTACTGCTAAGGGGAATTAGACTACAATGTATCCTACAAAAAAATTAAGAGGAGTTTTAGTTGCACAAATCAGTTTGACTATGTTTGATTCACTTCACAGAATCTGACAAATGTTCTTGAAGTATGAACTGTTTCGTTATTTACAACCAGAATATCTTGCCCAGTTGGCTTTTTGTGTTTGTTTAAAGAGGAATCATATAAGCAAAAGTTACTTCGAATTCAGATTGGATTGTGTTAAAAAACAAGTACTTTAGGTTTGGCAATTTCTAACAATAAGCAACCACCTGGTTACTTTCACATCAATTTGATCAGGGAATGAGACGTGCATGTTTTGCACTACAGTCTTAAAGTCCCACAGAAATATGTATGGGGAAGCTGTTTTGTCAGTGATTTAAATCTTGGATTTTTCTTTAGAAATATGGATAGAATTTGAAGTATAGCAAACTGAAGACTATTTTTGTAAACTATGTTGTGTTTATCAGTTAGTACGATTCTCTGATTTTGTTTTAAACATTTGATGTTTTTAATTTTGATATTTTTTTTTGTCTGAGCCAGCTTGATAGAGATCCAGTACACTTAAATGATGGGGAGTTGGAGACTGGATCGTTATTGGTAATTGCTCAGATGGGAGGAGCTTCACAGGTAACCTTGACGACACCAACAACAGTTATAATTGGAGGGGAACCTAGTTGGACATCTTTATCTCACTGTAAGTAGCATGCTTATATTAGCAGAAATTATTAATTGATTAAAGGGACAGAGTCTGGGAAAAGTGGTGTGAAGTCTGAATTTCAAAGGGGTTTAGTTCAATATGAGCTATTCGTCTCAACCTCAGTGAAGCGAAACCAGGAGAGCCACTTTTCCATAGAGACTGTTTACAAGAGGGACAGAAAAAAGGGAATAGAACCTTTGCAGATGGTTATTGCAATGTTTTAGTGGTGCTTTAGCAATATCTAACAGAAAAATCCAGCCTTTTTTGATTTTATTTTTATTTATCTATTTACTTTGTGAACAGACCACTAAACTTTGAAGAAAAGAATTACTGAATGGTATCAATGCAGTTTATATCTGAGGAATAGACATTATGTTATGTTTGCTCTCAGACACCATTTTGTAGGACATAAATATAGAGCCTACTGATCTTACTGATTAATTTTCAGATATTTTACTCACCTCAAGGAGTTGGGAGACTGTTGAGACTGAAATGTATTGCCCAGGAAGGAAGTTATGGGGGTGATGAATTGAAATAAATATAAAATGGTTAAATCACTAAAACAGAACTAAGTGTGTTGATAAAATATTGCGATGGTCAATCTTTATAAATATTTAATTTACACATGAGATGAAAGAGACATTTATCAAATTGACAAAATAGAGAAAGGCATTGCATTGATAAAGTATAGAATATAAATTGGATGAAAAATGAAGGAAGCATTAATTAAAATAAGCAGGGGAAGAATTAGAACAACAGTTTAATTAGACATATAAGGATTAATTATCATTCCTGTTGGAGAGAGCAAACCTATTAATTAGTATATTTTTACCAGAACTAATACTGAAGAAATTAATACTAGTATAACTGATTAAAATAAAATTAAAATAGAGCCCACATAGGCAGTCTGAGTGTGAAAGATATTTAAATTCAGCATTCGAGGAAGGAGACTAATGAATATGAAAATAAAAAGTTTAAATAAAACTTGATTTGAATAGGCTGAGAGGATCGACTCTCTGTCTGTCTTTTTCTTCCTCTAATTATATATTTTTTCTCTTTTTCCCATCCCGCAATAGAGAACCCCTCAGATAACATTCTTGAGATGTAATTTATGTTCCTGGGGAGATAAGATGGGTGGGGGTGCGTGGGCTGATGACGGATAGTGCCAGGCGCCCGCTACAACTGCCAAAGAAAGAAAAATCTATACGACCAGCGCAGAAGTTCTTCTGTCTTGTGCTCTGCTCCCAAACCGGAGGGCACCAGTGACTGAATATTTGCAGGGGTGAAGCAGGGGGCACCCTCAAAAGGAGCACATTTCCTCATGCTGAACTGAACTTTCAAGGACAATATGTGTGAATCCACTTGGCTGGTGTAAAATGGACAATTTCTGCTGAAGAAGTGACGATCAAAGGCTGCTGATTCAATGTCAATGTTGCTGAACTAACCACAAGAGTTTCTGTTTTTCTGATTGAAGGTGGCCCTGGTTGCTTGAACTCTGAAACCCCCGTGCCTTCCCCAGAATTATCTCCAGGTTAGACACCACCATTTACCGGGAACAAAATTTGGAAAGTTGGGTGGAAGGAAGAACTGGGCCTATAGCATGGGGTTGCTGGCTGGTGAGAGAGAAAATTTTTTTATTTACATAGCAAATTCAACACCTAAGGAATCCAAAGGATACATTCCTTATTAATACACAACTGTAAAAGACAGTTACTTAAATGAAATCCTTATTTTTATGTTTCATCCACAGGGATGTACTAAATTTAAGATAGGATGAATTGTAATGGAACAGCTAAATCAAAAGTAAGTCAGAATTTTATTTGATTTCTAGCAGAAAGAATGAATCAAAGTGCTTAACGGTTTAAGATAATTAAAAAGCTGAAATGCATAATAGAATAATTGATAACATTTAAAAAGAGGCATAGTAAAACAGACATAAGTGTCTTAAACTTGATAAATAAAATAAGTAAATAAAAGAATCAATTTAGGTGAACAAGCAAATGGATAGTAATCAGTTGAACTGTAGACAAAAAGTAAATTCTTGAGCCTGCTCTTGCTTTTACATCCATCAATGAGGGAGGTTTTTTTGTTTAGTTTTCAGGAATAACAACGGTGTTGCACCAAAATAAGATGGATTTGCTCTTTCCCCAGGGATTATTTTTTAATTAGATGGGTGAAATAATTTCTCAGCACAATACAGTTGGATTAGATTGAAAAGGAGTGGATGTCCAATGAAAGAACAAGGAATTGGGAACTAACTTTTACCTTATATTTCAATGTTAGATAATAGTTTATTTTTTGCATTTTAGATGGTGCATTTGTATTGTTATGTTATTAAAATGACATACTTGGTCATGTTGGTATATACTGTTTCTATCAACATGGATGCTACATAAGAAGGAAGGCTGAGGTAACTGGCAGAAACTAATCTCTAATTGGACAACACATTCTGCAGGGGTACTCAGGACTCAGAAAAGAGAAAAACAAACATTATAGTACAATGTCAAAGTATTATTAATAGGGGAATATGATATAGCAAAGATTTAATACAGTTACCAACATTCTAGGCTAATGTTTGTTTCAGATTATGACTCTTTTTAACTTAATGACCCACCGGATATAAAGCAAAATCTTTTAATCAAAAATAAATGTGATTTATATAAAGGGGATGACTATTACAGGCAAACCAAGTCTGTGTAGCAGATTGGTTCAGGGCAATACACAATTTAGGACTTAATTTTTAGCAAATTGATAATGTATGGTTGCAGGCTTTGAACATATTTGGGATTTAACGTGATTATGTAAAATTATAAGTAGGTTGACCAATTTTTAATAAATTGCAGTTCAAATCAAATTTTATGAGGCCAGGTTTGAGGACAATTTTTACCTACTGTCAGTACTGTGATGGGAAAATTTTTTTTTTTAGATCTGTCTGGGTTAAGCGGATAGGGGATGATTGATTACATACATGATGACTTCGGTCAGGGTTGCGGATTTCTTTTGGTATTCACTTGTACGTCTGCATCTTAATTTAAGATCAAAATTGGCTAACATGACTGCACAGTCGGGGCTTATTGTCGGAAGGCCCTCTAAATTGTTTTGATGATCATCAGGAGTGATCACAAGACCGGATCAAAAACTGTCATTTTTTAGATGTTTACAAGCTTATGCCCCCAGGATTCAGCAGCACGTGAGGAGCACACAGTCTCCTCTGGTCTCAGAGGTGCGGCAGCTGACTACAGCTGCTGAAGGGGTCCAAGGTACAGCTCCACGACCCTTTAGGACGAAGGCGTGAGGAGTCCAAGTGTTTCAGCCAGTTCCAGATGACAGCTGGGAACACACACGAAGTGCAGCTCCACGGCAACGACGAACCTGGTTGAGGATCAGCAGGAATCTACCTAAAGAGGGTCAAGAAGGTTTTGACCAAGCTGAAACGGAAGCTGAAGCCACAGGCGGCGGGGCCTAACTCACCGAGAAGATTTGTTTGGGTGTTGATATTAATCATCCAGTGTGATCTATGTGCCAATGAGGGAGATGGGGAATTGAAATTGCCATCTCAAAGAGGGATATACAGAAGAGGATCACAACTCATCAATCAGCTTCACAGCAGGTTTTGACCACTCCACATCGGTGGGAGAGTGGTTATCTGCATATATGGGAGTAAAACTGGAACACTGATCAGCTCTGTAAATCGCTCTCGCAGCTGCCAGGTGCCACCATTGGGGGGTTAACCACGAGAGTGAAGAAAGAAGAACAGAAGATAAAAATATATAAAAGACTGAATAGACTGTTTAATAATTTTTTGCATTTTACAGGTTGTTTAACTATTTTTTATTCACAAGTGCAGATTGTTAACGCTGCCTAAGAGGGTTTCTTAAATAATTTTTAATCAGTTAATTTTCAGGATTTCTTAATTTCCAGTTGTTTTTTAACGTTGTATTAAGGTTTGCAATAATAAACAAAGAGGGTCTATTAGATAGAAAGATAGTATAGCTGAGCAGAATTAGGGAAAGGAAAGACTAAATAGACTCGAGGATTACATTTTTAAAGGGTTCTTAATACCTTCTATTTCACAGGTTTCTTAACACTTTATATAATGCCAAAAGAGGGTGAATTTATAATTAACAGATTGACATTTTTGAGTAATGGGAGTTAAGGTTAAAAAGGTATTTTAACAGGTTGAGTTTTGAATTTTAATCTAGAAGTCTTGTTGTGGTATCATATGAAAGACTTCATGTTTTAAACTGATTAAATTTCTTGGGTTTGATTTTTTTTGCAGTCTCAAAATGCTTTACAGGTTTTAGATCTTAGGTTTTAAACACTAACCCTGAAGGAGAGTACAGAGGAGTAATCAATCTATTTGAATATAGATTGAAAGAGGGATTCGTTGTACTTTACTTTTTTTGGGGCTACATATGTTTTAAATATTTCTGGTAGGCATTCAGAAGTAGAGGTCTGTTTTATAACATTCAGAGGTAAAATACACACTGTTTATCAGTATTTTAATTGGGCCTTGGATAATGGGGAGTATGTGTGACCTTTGAGGACCTCTGAGACAAAGAGTTTTATTGCAGGCTGTAAAACCAGGATGTTTATAGATAAGGATGGAGGCCATGAAGCTGGGAGTTTTGCTTGGGAGGATCATAAAAACCATAAAACTCAGAATGAACTTTTGACTTGGATCCAGGAGAAGGACACGTCCCTCTTATGCTGGACGGACCAGTCATTGTCAAGACACTTTTGAAAAACGTTCTGATTGGAGCAGATGAATCCTGGGAGTTTTTGGACGTTTATAAAAGTTATGACACGAGAACCATTCTTTGTCAGATCTCTTTGTCTGGCCCAGAGAAAATAGGGCATGTTTCTCTGTAAACTGCAATTTGTTAATCTGTTTAAAATAAAAGTGAGAACTGGAAATTGGTTCCTTGTCTCTGTTTTGAACATGCACTGAATTATTTTTTGATAAATTTTAATTCTACACAACCTTGCTGTAGGCATTAACGCATTATTCACTTAAGGATCAACACTTAATATTTTATCAGAGAGGCTAAAGCGTCCTTTAGGACCAAACAGCAGTATATACCCTGACTATCTTAGAATATTTTTTTTTAATGTAAAGGTGCACAAAAAAGACGTATTCACATTCTCCCCCCTATGCGAGTGATTCAAACCGAATCGATCGCACGGGGGTCCTCGTAGAAGTTATGCAGCTGGCCAGTGAAGCAATTTCTTCGACGGAGACCACCGGCGGGAGTGCTCCATACGTCGGGTCATGGCACCAAAATGTTGGGTAAAAATAGTGGTTGACGTAGAAAGAATCAAAAACAGGGGGCGGAGAGAAATTGCAATCAATTGAGTTCTGCAGAGGGAGATAAAATCAGTTCTATAGAGGGAGACCTGGAGAACACTGTAAGGGATGAGCCACTGTGTCTGTCTGTTCTCCTCCTCCCAGCCTCACAGCTCCTCAGTGTCCTAGTCACCTGGCCTCAAAGGGGCATCCCTTCTGCAGTCTATCTTTATTCAGTCACAGTTCATTAACATATTAAAAGAACAGGATGTCATGCAAAGGAGCATATGACTGAAACCAAATGACATTTAAAAGGTACATTTGAACTATGTAATAAAGACAGACACCCTAAGAAAATAATAATGTAGTGCCCAAACAAATTATTCGGTCAACTGGCAAAATGTTTCCTCATTTCAAAACTTTGGCTGAAGCAGCACTTAATTCCAGTCTCCAGTGCAGTAGTAAAGCATGGATTCAGCCTCCAGAACAACATCTGATCTTAATGAGAATTCATCTATCCATGGTAAAAATCCCAAAACTCATGACAATAACCTCTGCAGCAATCCCAGTATTTGATTACGAACAAATGGGTGTGCCTTACGGCTCCATGTGGAGCAGGACCCGCAGCAAGTGGATTCTAAGAGCAATTATTTAATTTCAGTTTAATAAGTAGTTCTCTGTTCAGCTTGTTTGGACTGAATATGAGTTAAAGTGAATAAAAGATAAATAATAATGAATAAGTATTAACTCGTGGCACTATTCCCGCATGCAATTAAAAAATTGACAGGTTAAATTACATTATGACCGGATTTTGTGCAACCATGTCGGTCACAATCGGGGACAAATCAAACATTTCTAGCACAACTTCTAATACATATACAGTATATCACCTGAATCCTGATCAGGAGGTAACGTCCAATTCCAATTGAGTCTGAAATCTTGTGATCGGGCCCAATTTACAATCACATGATTAGATTGGGAAATCCCTACATTAGACTGTTCTAATGTGTTCCTCTGAGATTGAATTTAGTGTTGTTCTCACTTGGGTAAAAAAATGTGTTGAGAACCTGTGCAAGAAAGGGTAACAGTTTGTATGTTTTCTAAACCTACACAGATTTATAGACCACGTTTGCAGAATAAAATGACTTAATTTTGTTTAAAAGCCAAGCAAGGACACAGGAAATACAGCTTTTCACACTATCCTAGACTCAATAGGCTTTACTCAAAATGTGCAGGGACCAACACATTCTTGTCACCACACTTTAGATCTTGTGCTGACTTATGGCATTGACTGTGAAGAAATAACAGTCTTTCCACATAACCCTATCCTGTCTGATCATTTCCTTATCACTTTTAAACTTACTCTAATGGATCATATCAAACCTGAAAGAAAACTTCATTATACCAGAACGTTATCAGACAACGCTGTAGCAAATTTTAAAGAAGCTCTTCCAACTTTAATTTCCTCAGTTTATAAATGCAGAACAGAAAACAGTGATTTAACTCGTGACCCCTCACAACTTGACATTTTAGTTCATAGCGTTAATTCCTCCCTGCGTCGGGCAATAGACAAAGTTGCCCCCTTGAAAAGGAAGGTGGCTAGCCATAGAAGATTAACTCCCTGGTTTAATTTAGAGCTACGTACCCTAAAGCAGAATGTTAGAAAACTAGAGAGAAAATGGCGCTCCACGCATTTACATGATTCCTTTTTAATATGGAAAAATAGTTTATTGCTATATAAAAAGAGCCTTCACACAGCTAGAACAGCATATTATTCATCTTTAATCGAGGAGAATAAAAATAATCCTAGGTTTCTTTTTAATACAGTTGCCAAACTCACACAGGATCATAGCTCTATCGAGCCAACCATTCCCCAAGCTCTAAGCAGTGACGACTTCATGCAATTCTTTATAAATAAAATAGACTCCATAAAGAATAAGATAATTGGGAACCTTCCCAATATGCTTGCTTCCTCCTTAGTTAATGAGGCAGCCTCAAAAATGGTGGAACCTAATATATGCTTAAACTGCTTTAATGCAGCCGAACTTTGTGATGTACTAAAATTATTAGCTTCATCTAAACCTTCAACTTGCGTTTTAGACCCAATCCCAACTAAACTCTTAAAAGAAGTTTTCCCTCTGATCGCTGCTCCAATTTTAAATATAATGAATCTATCCTTAGTCAATGGATATGTACCACAGGAGTTTAAGATTGCTGTAATTAAACCTCTACTTAAGAAACCCTCTCTTGATCAAAACGACTTAATTAACTATAGACCGATATCTAATCTTCCCTTCTTATCTAAAATTCTTGAGAAAATAGTTGCACACCAGATATGTGAGCATTTAAACAATAATGAGCTGTTTGAGAAGTTTCAGTCAGGCTTTAGAGCTCATCACAGCACTGAAACAGCTCTGGTGAAGGTTACTAATGATATTCTCATAGCCTCAGACAATGGACTGGTGACCATTCTGGTCCTGTTAGATCTCAGTGCTGCCTTTGACACTGTTGACCACAATATTCTCATAGAAAGGCTTCAAAGTGTCGGTATAATAGGAACAGCACTAGGTTGGTTTAAATCTTATTTGTCT
This sequence comes from Apricaphanius iberus, assembly GCA_028564705.1. Lineage (NCBI taxonomy): Eukaryota > Metazoa > Chordata > Actinopteri > Cyprinodontiformes > Aphaniidae > Apricaphanius > Apricaphanius iberus. The sequence continues at coordinate 1,340,752 of JAPXFQ010002242.1, read as the reverse complement.
AACAGATTTCAGTTTGTTCAGGTAAACAATAGATCTTCCTCAACCTCAATAGTTACTTGCGGAGTACCACAGGGTTCAGTGCTTGGGCCGATTCTCTTTACTATATATATGCTTCCTATTGGTAAAATAATTAGGCAGCATGGGATAAAATTCCATAGTTACGCAGATGATACACAGCTATATCTATCCATAAATCCTGATGAATCCAATCAGTTAGGTAGACTACAGGCATGTCTGGAAGACATAAAAACTTGGATGACTCTAAACTTCTTGCTTCTAAATTCTGATAAAACAGAAGTTGTCGTCTTTGGACCAGAAGCTCTGAAAAAGAAACTACTTAGTCAGCCCCTTCACCTGGACGGCATTAAATTAGCCTCCAGTAATAAAGCAAAAAACCTCGGTGTCATTTTTGACCAAGATATGTCATTTAGAACTCACATTAAAGAAGTCTGTAGGATTTCCTTTTTTCACCTTAGGAATATTGCAAAAATTAGAACCATCCTGTCCAGGACTGATGCTGAAAAACTAGTCCATGCCTTTGTTACTTCAAGGCTGGATTACTGTAACTGTCTATTATCAGGTAGTCCACAGAATACAATTAAAAGTCTTCAGTTAGTTCAAAATGCTGCTGCTAGGATTCTGATGAATATTAAAAGAAGAGATCACATTTCCCCTGTTTTAGCTTCTCTTCACTGGCTCCCAGTAAAATCTAGAATAGAATTCAAGATCCTCCTTCTGACATATAAAGCCCTTAATAATCTAGCTCCATCATACATAAGAGACCTGATTGTTCCATATGTTCCTAACAGAGACCTTCGCTCTCAGACTGCAGGTTTACTGGTAGTTCCTAGGATTTCTAAAAGTAGAATGGGTGGCAGATCTTTCAGCTATCAGGCTCCCCTCCTATGGAACCGGCTCCCAGGGTTGGTTCGTGAAGCAGACAATTTGTCTATCTTTAAAACTAGGCTAAAAACTTTCCTCTTTGACAAAGCTTACAGTTAGAGATATGTTTATAGGTAGTTAGAGTCAGGTCAGACAGGTAGATAGGAAGAGACAGGTTAATGTTAGTAGTCAGGCAGAGTGTCAAAAGTTAGGAAGAGATAGGAAGAGGTAGAGTAGCTAGGTAGAGATAGATTAATGTAAGCCAGGTAAAGATCCGGAGCCGGTCGCGGCTTACCGCCGCGGAAGAAATGTGCCCCACAGGGGCCAGCCAGCGCCGGAGAGAGGTCCCTCAAGGGGATCCTCCCGCACAGTGCGGCCGCCCATTACCTGCCGGGTTGAATCCCCCGGGCAGACTGTGCGGACCCCACCCGTTTATCTCTTAAACGTTTCTCGCCCTCTTCAACTCTGTCCTCTCAGTTCTGTCTATTTTTCCTTAAGATAGTTGTCGACTATCGGTCTCGTGCCGGTATTTAGCCTTAGATGGAGTTTACCACCCACTTTGGGCTGCATTCTCAAACAACCCGACTCCGAGAAGACCCCGGCATGACGGGGGCCGTTACCGGCCCTACACCGTCCACGGGTCAGGAGGACTCAGACAGAGTGTTGGTAGCCAGGTCTCCTAGTAGCTAGGAGACAGGTTAATGTTAGTAGCTATGCTGCTTTAGGCTAGGCTGTTGGAGGACATTATTAGGGTCTGTGACTACTTTCTCTCCTACTTCTCCCCAACTGCATGATGTGCTGTCAATTCAAGCACTAACCTGTTTTCTATTATAGTAGGTGCTCCGGATTAGCCCTGCTTGACGACCCTGACTAAGATGGCATTGCAGTGACGGAAAATTCTCCACGTCCTGCAACAAACTTGTGCATCGGTTCTGTTGCTCTTTCTGTGTCTCTGTTGTGTATTCTCCAAGCCACAGACGGTCGCGGCAGATAACCGCTTGTGCTGAGCCTGGTTCTGCCGGAGGTTTCTTCCTGTTAAAAGGGAGTTTTTCCTTCCCACTGTCGCTGCATGCTTGCTCAGTATGAGGGATTGCTGAGAATTCCACGACGCAATCTTCTGTGGTTCTGTAATTTCTACACTAAACATTGTATTGTAATAACTCTTTTTGTAAAGTGCCTTGAGATGACATCTGTTGTGAAATGGCGCTATATAAATAAACTGAATTGAATTGAATTGAAAGAGATCCCTTTAATATCAAATGTGCAAACTTTAATTTTTAAAGATTTCTATTGATTTGGCACATGGTTTTGCAGATACATTTTTAGTTTGAGTGTTACACAGTTCTTGTACAGACTTTCTAATTGACATAGTTTCTGTCTCTGAGGATCTGAGTTGACAATGTTCTGTGCTGTTGCTTTTCTTCTTCCATCACATCCTCTCTGGAATTATTTTTTGTTGCAATGTTTTTTCTGTGTTCTTGGCTAACACAAAAGGCAGTTCTGGATTTACTGAGTTCTCACCCATACATATGCATAACCTAATAAGTAAAATAACATCAGCCTTAAGTCATTAGATGAAAGTAGATCGACTCTGATGTATTCCTTTATCAAATTGTCAGAACTGTTTACTCCCTCACTTTCAGCTTTCTTGTGCCAGTCCTAGTTTCATATATGTGGTGGGGTTATACGCATTCCTCTGTGCATGTTTAATATTTGCAGCATAGAATGAGGTCTTCATCCATTATCGAATGACAGACTGCAATGAGTGATAGAGACTGGTTAAAAGAGTTGAACTGCCAAAGAGTATGATGGATAGGAAGATGTTAAAAACTGTTGAAAAATACAGAAATAGTAACCGAGAAGATAGTCTCTCTGTGCTTTTGTAATTGGATAGAAAAGATTGAATGACATCAATTTTACGAGATCAATAAATAGGTTACTGACACTTGTGTTGCTTCCCTGAACACTGAACATGCTGCATTGTGCAAAGGAAGATGCAGCACTAAAATGAATGGATGAAAACTCATCATATTCACCCTGCTGACTAAATTGAAAACAGAAAATGGGCAAGCTGGCCAGCTCAGAGAGCCTCATACCCCTGTTCAAGAATTCCCGATGGCTGCGATTCTGAGACTTAAATGCATGTGGGAAGTACAAAGAAAGTATTAGGCAGCCTAATGACTCCTATTGATGACGCACTATGACGATGCTATTTTGGAGAAACTAATAGGGCTTTTCCACCAAATAAAACCCTCTGCTAATTCGTTGCTGGTGACAGAGGCAATGCTTAGTCAGTTCTTAGCCAGTTCTGCCAAATAACTGATTGCATTTCAACTTATATTGGGTCCTAGTTGGTGCTGCGTGATAACATAATATAAAGCATTGCAACGCAACTCTATATAACCAAAAGAGAAGAAGGAAAAAAGGAAGAGTGCGAACCGAGAATGACAGATTTAAAAGATAGAGGACTTTATTCTGCTCTTATAGTGCTGCTTATGCGCAAACACTTCCAAACCAACGCTGTTTACTTCTAGCATCCGTCGTACAAGTAAAAAAAAGGGGTTGCGTGTTTCGCATTCCTATGCTAAACTTTTGTAATCCCGCCCCCACACCTTGATTACATCTTCATAAGGGTGGCCAAGAAAGGTGTTCTTAGGAAGCACAAGTTCTGGCCAAGTAAGAAGTTGGTACAAGATTAAGTACCGGTTTGGAACCAAGAAACGGGTGCTTTGAAGGTGGAAAAGCAAAGGACCCATTCCAAGTATGTATCCTGCACCAAACTAGCACTGGATCAACCTTGATGGAAAAAGACCCATGACAGGTTACTATGTCATACAGATGTTACTTTAGCTGAAGAACTTCAAAGATCATTTTATTCTCAATGATTAGCAAAATACAAACTAAACAAGTATACCATTCTTTGAAAACAATCTTAATATACAAGAAGGATTTCATTTTATTACAGTTAGTGTCCATTATAGGCACGTTATCAGAAAAATATATTTAACGGAGCAACTTTTGTAGAACATTGTGATGACAACATTGACTAAGGTTAACCCAGATTTTCCGACTCATTTCTTGTTTTATACCATCATACAATACCCTAAACACTCTGTGAACTATAGTATCTTTGCCACTAAAAATACAAATCAGATGTGGGCGGTAAGGTCCATCCAAATAGTAAATGGACTGAAGTTATATAGCCCTTTTTTTAGGCATGCTGACTACTTTATACTGGAGACACTCATGCATTCACTCACATTTTTACAGTGATTGGTAGGCAACTAGGGTTGTGCCTTGCCCTGGGCCAAATCAACATGTGAAAGTTGGAATCAAAGATATAACCCTCCGATCACAAGCCAACTGGTCTACCCTGTGAGCCCGTCTACTACCAAAGCCTAAGTGTGAGACTTTAAATAGTGTATATCAGGCCTGCCCAATCCTGGTCCTGCAGATCTACTATCCTACAAATTTTAGATGTATCCCATCTCCAACACACCTGAATCAAATTGTTCAATTCCCTCATCAGCAGTCTGTCAGCTCTGCAGAGGCCTGGTAATGAGAACTTTATTTGATTCAGCTGTGATGAGAAGGGGATGCACCTAAAAGTTGCTGGATAGTAGATATCCAGGACCAGGATTGGGCAGGCCTGCTGTATATCATACCAAATAGTCTATTCATGTAGTCCTTTGTGCTTGCAATAGATCCCCATGTGTCACATTGATGTTAGTGCGTTGTTTGCATTTCAGTATAATCTGCACCTCTGGTTTTAATCAGCAAAAATCCTTTATCGTTGTCATAGTTTAGAAACATATCCCTGTAGTTATCTTCAGTTATTTTATTTAGATCAAGATTAACTTTGTTGTCTTCTTAAACAACCTCAAGACAAATTCTCAGTATTTAAGCATGTTACTATTTATCACGCTCCAAAGTTCTTATCATTTCTTTGATGAGAGAATTATATTCAAACATAGCAATATGTAATATAAATTTGTTGTAGGCTGACATTGATGGGAGGTTTGCAACATAATTTACGGATAATAAAATTATTAACGGATTTGCTGGAGCTTACTAGCTAAGACTGGGTCAGATTACCTTATTAATATAAATACAAGTACTGTTTAGTTAATTAAATGTGGGAAAAAATTAGAACAAAACAGTCAAAGGGTGGGAGTGCCCAGAAAGTATAGCAACACAATTAAGAACAATAGTGTTTTATTTTACTACTAAAAATAGTCCTACATGGGTGGATACTGAGTCAACCTCTGGCAGATTATAATTAAATTACATGTACGCTGCCAGTTCAAAACAATTAACAGCAGCAACCCCATAGTGTGAAATATGATTGATCCAGGTTATGTGGTAAAACACCAGAAAAAATTTGCATTTCTCAATTTAGCCCAATCTGGAGTAATTAATTTTTCAAACAAAAAAGACCAATGCAGAATTCCATATTTGGGAAAATTTTTTGTAATAAAATCTGTGTAAAATAGAGGATCTTTGTTGTGAGGGGATTCTGATGTCCTTTGAAAAAAATAGTTTTGACATTTTTATATCCCAAGAAATCACTTCAAATTTCTACATATAAAAATTTTTGTTTCATCGGCACAGAAAATCATATCAAATGCCTCCTCTCACATCTTTGGAAGAACAGATCTTAAAAAAACGGCTTTGGCAAAGGCTTAATGTCAATATTTTACAATTGGCTCTTATCGGGTTATTTCTTTTTGGGAGACTTCAATTATGGAGATTCATGGAGGAAAATCTGTTTTAAGTCACAAAGCAAACAATAAATGCTTGTTTGCTTGTTTTCTGGAGAGCATTTGGATTATCCAGAAGGGTATTGGGACAATGGCATATGGTCAGATGAAACACAAATATAACTTTTTTGGTAAAAACACTTGTCGTGTTTGGAGGGGAAAGAATGCTGAATTGCATCCAAAGAACACCTTACCTACTGTAAGGCATGGTGGTGGAAACTTCATGCTCTGGGTTTTTTTTTCTGCCAAAGTACCAGGATTACTGATCTGTGTAAAGGAAAGAATTAATGGGCCCATGTATTGTCGTGTTTTGAGTGAAAACCTCCTTTCATCAGCAAGGGCATTGAAGATGAAGCATGGCTGTGTCTTTCAGCATCACAATGATCAAATGAACAAATACACTGCCTGGGTAATGAAGCGGTGGCTTCGTAAGAAGCATTTCAAGGGCCTGAAGTGGCCTAGTCAGTCTCCGCATCTTAACCCCATAAAAAACTTTGGAGGGATTTTAAAGTCTGTGTTGCCCAGCAACAGCCCCAAAACATCACTGTTCCAGAGCAGATCTGCATAAAGGAATGGGTCAAAATACCAGCAACAGTGTGTAAAAACATTCTGAAGACTTATAAAAAACTTTAACCCCGTCATTGCCAAAAAAGTGTATATAACAACTTATTGAGATGATTCTGTAGATTTTTTTTGTTCATATTTTGTCTCCCATAGGTATACCTATGACGAAAATTACAGGCCTCTCTCATATTAAGAGAGAGAATAGTAAAGTTTGCAGTGTGACTGTTTGAGGTTGTGGACAGCTCTATTTTATAGTGATGCGTTCAAACAGGTGGCATTAATACAGATGAATAGTGAAGAACAGAGGAGCCTCTTACAGAGGAAGTTACAGGTCCATGAGAGCCAGAAATCTTGTTTATTTGTAGGTGACCAAATACCTGTTTTTCACCTTAATATGCAAATAAAGTCTTTAAAGGTTTTCTGGATTTTTTATTTCTCATTTTGTTACTCATAGCTAAGGTATACTTATGGTGAAAATTACACTCCTCTTTCATATAGTTGGAGTTCTTGTAATATTGGTGATATTTTGATAAACATCACTTTAGTCATTCTTTAACTTTCTGCACATTATTATGCACATAATAACAGAAAGTCATTGCAAGGACAGCATGCAGAACATTTCTGCAAGTGATGAAGGTGATGAGGGCATCTGTCTTCCCATTTTACCAGCACAGTCATACTGAACTGGACTCTGACAGTGATGCTATTTATTACAGTCATCTACCCTCAGGGCCAAAAGTCTGTCCAGATTATGGTTAAATTGTGAACAAAGAACAAAGGCAAAATGTTGATGCCCATACTTAAACAAACCCTCATTGAGTTTTCACTATTGGTATAAAAATGCCCAGCATTTAGTCTGTGGGTACAGCTTACACATTGGTCGGTCAGATACCTTTTATTTTGTTTAAACTATGAAGGGGAATGGCCAGGGGTGCATTTCCTTATCAGCAACTGCACAAATATAATAAAGAACTGGAGAATAAATGAAAAAATCACAAAAAAACAAAGCTTTTTAAAAAGGTTAAAAGCTGCAGGATGACTATCTGGTTGACCTTATGTCAGTAAAGTCAGAGAGTTGTAGGAATGACAGCAAATGATAACAATTGGTGTTTTTATTAATTTTTCTGTGTTCTCTGGTATTAAAGAATGCTGTCTGAGTCGGTTTCTGTACAAAAAAAATACTTGAAACACTCCTGTATTTAGGAAGACACACAAACCACTGTGCAGGTAAAACTCATGTGGTAAACTTTGTTAGTGCTACTATCCACTTTGTGAGGAGTCTAAGAGTTGACATAAAGGAATGTGTCAAGATGGTATTTAGGAGTTAAGAATGTTTATTACAAAATAAAGTTCTAAAAAAAGGGACACTCAACAAAGCCAAACAATAAAAGACTCATCAAAACATGGGTAAGTCTTCAATGAAAATGAAACATTATATAAAACATTTCCATGCCGTCAAACTTATGGAAACTGCGACTTTCCTCCTGGATCGGTAAGCTAACTCACTTACTAACTTGGCTAACATTAGCTGTCAGTTAAACTTCTCTAAAATACATTCCTCACTTGACATTTGACACGGTCATGTTGGTCAATGGGCGTATTGGCAGCAAACCAGGCAACCCAACGGCTGGAATTTTTTTCTATTGTTGTAACTACATCCTAGGCAAACTAGATGTTGATATCGTTTACATGTTCCATCACCAACCTTTAAGTGTGAATATGGTAAATTATGGACTTCAGCATCTCTCTGGTTCTGTGTGCAGAACTGGGATGACTTGGGAAAGAGCTCAAGTATTGGTGCTCTGTCACACGACTTTGCCACGACCCCTCTCCCCTTGACTCTCCATTGGCTTGGCCATCTGCACGTTGCACTTAAAGGACACATTAATAATTTAGTTGGACTTACGTCTTTTTTAAACTCTCCTAATAAATGTACTTTTCAAATCAGATCCTGATTATGTGCATGTTTGTCCACGTTAATAAACTGGTACCCTATTTGTTTAGAGATTACATTGATTAAAAATACTGAAACAAAAATAAAGCCGAAATGGAAAAAACCTTTTAAACAAAACCCCTAGCGATGGATGAAATGTCCTAGAATTTAAAGGGTCAAGAAGGAAATGAAAGAGAAAAGTGGGAAAGAAAGAGGGGTTTAAACTAATGGTGAGTGATTGGTGTCATACCACCACAAGTATTCAATAATATGTAATTAAACCATAATTTTATAAATCATCCTAGAATGCAAGGCCATATCTGAGCATCATTAAAGAGCAAGGTGTCCCTAGAGAACAGCTTGTGTTGTGTCGAACACAATTAAGAGGAGTGCTCTAATTAGAACAGCAGTTGAATTTGCTGTACTTTCCCCATGTTTTGAAGTGGGTCAGCGGCAGGTTTACAGCTTTACATAACACCCAAAGATCTTCAGATCTTAATTAGATATAAAGCTTTCCAAGTAGTTACTTAAGATTGTGTGCGTGTGTGTTTCTTTTCTTTGGAGGTGATCATGTATAATTCAATGGAATGAATGGATGAGAACAAATTAAATTATTTTAAGCAAAAACCATTTTCAAAAATATTAGTTGGCTTGATGTACTTCTCATAAAGTAGTGACAGCTTTCACACATTTACTCAAACGGAAAATATTACACATTCAAATTGGAATTTCACTGTTGTCAATATTTGTATGAGTTCATCAGCTCCATGATGTGATTGTGATTGGATGTGACATGACTAATCAAACATAATCTGTTTCTCCTTCAGCCGCATCGTTTTTTTGTTTTGTTTTTTTTTTCATCTCAGGTAATCACTTTACACTGGCAGCCATCTCACCCTGTTTGAGGAAAAAAAAAAACAGCACAGTGATAGGTGTTACAGAATGGGGTTTAGTTGTGACAGAAACCTGCAAATGTTGCAATGTCATGCTCTGTCATCCCTCGAAGGATGGACAGCAGGAAAGGGAGGAAGGGCATACAAATTGTTCAACTACTTTCAATTTTATATAACGGCAATTCACAACACATCTCAAGACAGTTTACAAGAAAATGTATTTCAATTTTGTGTAAATACAGTCTAATTAACCTTTCAGTTAATTTTACCATCTGTCATCTATACTGCTTATCCTCAAAGGGTCATGGGGGGGGGGGTTGTTCCGGGTGGTTGTTGGGGGGTGCTGGGGTCTGTAGGATGGCTGTTGCTCAGAGGTATAGTTGTTGGCTTTTGACCTGGAAATCAATGGTTCAATTCCAGCTTCCGCGTGCTTTTTGCTGTTGTGTAGTTGAGCAAGAAACCTCGCCTAATGGTGTTGGTCAGACAAGGTGGTGCCAGTGTTCGGCAGCCTCGCTTCTTTCAGTGTGACCCAGGGTAGCTGTGGCTACAGTGCAGCTTGCCATCACCATTGTGTGGATGGGTGACTGAATGAATGTAGTGGGAAGCACCTTGCTGTCCTCTGGTCTTGATTAAGCACTATTCAAGACCATTTACAGTCTTGTTCAGGATTACAGAGAACTGACTATAATGATGATAAGAGCAAAGAAGCAACAGCGGAGATGGACAAACACAAGGCAGAACCCCACACTGTGACATCGTTGTTCATTCATGTGCAGAACTTGTTCTCACTATTACTCTACAAATATGTATTTAAGGAAATATTTGTCAAAAAAGAGATATCAGGGTCAGGGAGGATCTGCACAGGTGTGAAGAGAATTTAAGTGGCTGAGAAAAAATATCAATAGAAAAAGGACTTTTCTTAGCAATTTCACTGGTATTCGTCTTAACTGCAATTCCGTTTTCATATATTTATTGCCACAATAGAAAAATAATTTGCATTTGTAGTACGATGATGAATGCCCCGCTCTACAGTGTAATAACACATTGATCCATGCTACGAGGAAGAAGAAACTGAAGAATTTCCAACCTTGAGCAAGAGAAAGTACACTGTCTGGAATACCACTCAAAAACAGATTTGCAGCACTGTTTTCCCCAAAGGACAATCAGACCCCAAACAACAGCAAAGGTCGAATCGCCAACACAAATCCAGCCAAATACAGTGGACACAAAATCAAGTTTGAAATCGGTCATCAAAAGTTCATGATGGCCCAGTAAATTTAGTGGAACATTTCTGCAGTAAGAATACTAGTGTTATCACTCCCATATTGTGGTGATAGACATTACAGTAATTATCCTGACAATCATAAAGCTTTGTATACTTCACAGATTCTTTAAGAGCACCTGTCCTACAGTTCAGTTAGATTTAGATTTATCAAGAATTTTGAATTATTTTGTGTTACAAAACATCTATTCACAAGCAACACACATTAACTGAACATAACTGACTGCAACTCCTGACCTCTGACATGTTCTGCTATCTCAATCAAAACGCTCTGAATGTTCCAAAACATGTGACAGAGCCCCCAAGGGATAACCATGACATAGAGATTACGAGAGGACAAGCACTCACTCCCGGTCCGCCACTACCAACAGACATACGAACAGCAGAGATGACTCCACCAACACAAACAGCAGCAAGCAGAGATCTACAAAAGGCAGAGATGATGCCACCAGCACAAACAGTCCAAAACCTTATAACAATATCCTCCGCAGCAATCCCATAAGTGTCAAAATGTTAATATAAGTGTCTGATACAAGGATGACAGATGGGGCAGACATACAGCTTAGTGCAAAAAAGTACTATTTGAAATAAGTGGAACAGACCCTGTTCTTCACAGATTGATTTTCTAAAGGTTGCATTGGCGTACAAAGACCAACTTCATCCTGAGAATATTCACTGAACTGCATTAGCTTTGATTAAAGTTTCCGAAGATGCCAGCTCAGAAAGGAAGAACACACTAAAACAAAAAGAACAAAGGAAAACAAAGAGCATGAAGGTGAGAGGTGGGAATCTACAAATTCTATGGTCTTTTCAGATGGAGAGGAGGAAGAGCCTCTGTAAAAAAAGCTTTAAGAAATACTGTATGTCACAACCAAGTCTATATTTATCCTTACTACATAGAGAAGCAAAATCTCTTGATTCTGTATTTTACAAAGCTTTTTATTTACCAAAACTGTTTCATCTTCTAGTCACTGTATCACCATATACAGTAGTTAAGTGTCTGAATGATCAAAACACTAATTTCTAAAGTATTCTAAAATGCTCAATGAAAAAATATCAGCATAATGTTAACATAAAGATCATTTGCCACTTTATTAGGTACACCTTGCTAGTACCAGTGTAGGTACCAGATCTGCTCAGGGGCCTGTGCTTGCTGAAAACGTCACACTACGGCAACTTAACTTGGACAAACTACCTTGCAAGCGCTATATGGTTAAATTCAAAAGAGAAATAAATGTTAATAACAGCTCCTGTGAGGACATTAAGAAAACATGACACTTCTATGGCACTGCTGTTTCATGCATGGGCTTTGGAGAGAGTTATGATGTAAAAATGTTATCTTCTGTTTATTTTTTTTAGAAAACCCCCAAAAGAAGATACATCTAACTATACGTCAAATCAATATCAGGCTGTCAAAAGAATTCATATATGTACATTTTGCGTATACAGTATTTATATAACACCCCTGGCTGTTTGTATTGAATTCCTCTATATACTTCATTAATTCGGCTTTGTTTACTTGCTATTTAATAAAGTTATTCAAAAAATGCACGGTAAGTTCTTACATCCAGCCAATCATGTAATGCTTTGTCATAGTTATTCACAAGCCCCCGAGCCGATCTGGTAACCTGAGCACATCTTATACCTGCAAAGAGTTGGATCCCCCTTTTGCCTTGAGAACTGCTTTAATCCTCCGTGGCATAGATTTAACAAGGTACTGGAAACATTCCTCAGAGTTTTTGCTCCATATTGATATGATCAATTTCCTGTTTCAGTTTCCTGTTCTTAGCTGACAGGAGTGGAGCCCACGTGTTATGCGTTCATAGATGCTCTTCTGCATACCTTGGTTGTAATGACTGGTTATTTGAGTTACTGTTACCTTTCTATCAGGTCGAACCATTCTTGCCATTCTCCTCTGACCTCTGGCAACAACAAGGCATTTTTTCCAACAGAACTGCCACTCACTGGATATTTTCCCTTTTTCTGACCCTTCTCTGTAAATCCCAGTAAATGAGCAGTTTCTGAAATACTCAGACCAGCTTGTCTGGAACCAACAACCATGCCACGTTCAAAGTCACATAAATCCTGTTTCTTCCACATTTTGATGCTCGGTTTGAACTGCAGCAGATCGTCTAGACCATGTCTACATGCCTAAATGCATTGATTTGCTGCCATTTGATTGGCTGATTAGAAATTTAAGTTAATGAGCAGTTGGACAGGTGTGTCTAATAAAAAGGCATGTGAGTGTACATCTTTACTTTTGGAATGATATAATGAACGTTTTAGATTATTATTTTTGGTAATGCAGTTTTGCTCACTGGTAAAGATTTGAGTTGAACTATAGACTAAATGGTAAAAAACACACACACAAAAAAAAACAAGAAAGGAGAAAAGCTTCAGTATATGTATTCCAGATTTTACCTTCAAACTTTTGAGCATTGAGTTTATTTGTGCTTATTGGAACAGCTACAGATTATATGTTGCCGGAAGTAGAAATACAGATCATTTTTATCGGTTGTCCCTTACCAGGTAACTATAATAAATACAGAAATACATACATGCACACATACATCTAAACATACTAGAGTAAAATTGCAGTGCCATAGTGTGCATGGTTGAATTCCACTATGTGAAAAGTGTAGATTTACCCCATGTTGGTAAACAAGTGCAATGTAGTTAGTTGGAAATTAGTTTTTAATTTGTAAACACATGACTCTTTAAAACTACTTTGTTTTTATTATGGTTAAATTTAACATGGACCACATTGTTGTTGCTATTTAAGTTTTTTAGAGAACAAAGCTGGAATTGAAATCCAGAATGAAAAAAAGAACATTGGTTCTTCTGCCTTGCAGCTGTATCACAGCCTAAAGCTTAACAAAAAAAAATCACTCTGAGGCTTGATGCTACTGTATGCATCAAAATCTAGGAGCAATTTCCCATGGATTGTTTTCACTCCATGTAGATAATCAAACCTTGATTGCGAGCAACGCTGCTAACCACTTCCCAACAGTTACATAAAAAAGTCAAGCAATTATGTACAGGCATCCCGCAATGGAACAGGTGTCTTATTGTCAAACCAGGCAAAAGTACACAAACGTGTATGTTGTATTCCACTTGCGACACTGACAGAAAAGGGGGAAAGATTTCAAAAAAATGTTTTGCAACAAGTAGTTGTGGCTAACATCTATATTTTTTCAAGGTAATCAGTTTGCAATGTGTTAATCAGGATCCTGGTTATGCTGTGATGAAGAAAATTGGCATAAATTAACAGGCATATTATTTCAAAGGGGTATGGAGGTCTAACATGACAACAGTTACTGAGGTAAACTGAGGTGGAATATGAATGACAGGCACAATCAGGTCGGATCAAACATGTTTAATCAAGCAAGAAAAAACGGGCAATTATAAGCTAACTTTGAAAACATTAAATCATCTGGTGGCTGATTCTACTACGATGTGATCATGCTTTGTTTACTTCTTATAAAAGAATGATCATGCAAAAATAGATGATGTAATGCATTTTCCAGGAAGGCTCAACAGAAGTACAATCAGAGAAAATGAATAACAATCCTCACATTTGTTGAAAAGCAATCCTTGGATTCACATGAACCTTTTTTTGTCCTTTTCCTCTTCTTTTAACAGGCTAGCTATAGCAGCTTACACGGAAAACTTTAGCAATGGTGTTATAAAACCTTTTGTTTTTTTTGGTGTATGATGCTCAACTTCATCTTGTACTTCAGTAAATCATACAGAGACATGGGTAATATCTAATAGCTAATAATCATTTACTAATTTTTTTTTTCCTCAACTCACATTTGTATCACTACAAAACATTGTTTCCTTCCTTCCCACAAATGCTCCCGTCAAAGCCATAACTACTCTAGTCTTTCCCCACGTCTTAGCTTAAATACAACATTTCTTGAATAGTCTGGCTATTAATAGGTATAGGTTCTTTTTTATTTATTTTTTGCAGAATAACCCTGAAACCATAAATTGCCAAATCCGCTGAAGTCAGTGCAACAGGAGTGTTCATTAAGGTTACCACTGCCGCACAATGGAGCTCGTGGATTTCCATTTAAATTTCCATTTAGTTCACTCACCGTTCCTACTGCTGCTGTCGCTGATAGCTTTCTTTAGTTACACTTACCACATTTGGGAGGTCAGTACTGCTTTAATAGACTCTCATAGACAGCCCAAGGTCTAGGTGCATGCAAAGTGTTTAACATCTAGACAGCAGAGGGCTTTTGACTGCTCTTAATCAGAAATATACTTCCCTAGAAGATTTCAAGCCTCTGACATTTCACAAAATAATCTGCGTCATTTGGTGATAAGTAGTGTGTTATTAAGGCGTTTTTATAACTTAGCTGCTCATGTACAGAAATTTAAGAATTGATATAGAGATAGCATCAGGTATCTGTGTGCTTGAAGAAATGAGCTGTATTTTGGTCTATTGACTATTAGTGGGGAGTTAAACAGGCCAGTGTCTGCTGGATCTATCCATTCATTATCTATACTGTCCTATGCAGGGCTACAAGGGGGCTGCTGCCTATCTCCACCAAGTCTTCAGTCCATCGCATGCTGAATCCACCAAACCTGGGTAGGATTTCCAACAGATTTGTTAGATAATGTCATAACAAACAAATCCAAGAGTATGTGAAAAGAAGAATTATGAAAAAGTTTTACATATGTTCTGAGGAAACTATGTTATCATGAAGTTTTGGTGTGAAAACCTCACTCACCCACTCACTGTATGTCTGTTGTTGACAGAGGTGTTTATTTATTAGGAAATCAGCATACACTTGTCTGCACTTAAAAGACTTGTTTCTGTGCCCAACAGAAAATTCTATATTAAACAAGGAAATATGCTGTTTTGTATTTCATTGAAATGTCTGGTATTTGGAAGACAACTGCTGCTGTGTCTGTGTTTAGTTAAATTGGGAACATGTCAATATATTTAGCCGGCATTCAGACCTAGACCCGGCGCCAGGGAAATTTAGATGGGCAGGCATTGGGTTATTTTTTGGGGGGGTGGAGGCACAGTTTTATTTAACCCCTTCACGTTTTTATCTCCCGTCTGCAGAGTGTTACATATTTCCAGGTCAAAATTGCCTTTCTTGAAACTTTCTATACATCAATTAAAGGCTGAGTTTCTTTTTAGAGGTGGGCTGGCCGAGGTAGATTCGTGTGTTTTTCTGAACGACTGGTCTGTTCTACATTGGTTATCAGAAAGTTTGCTTTCGTACTCCAGAAGGAGCCGTGGATGAGCCGCTGACATAATGAGTCTGCTTGTGTACGGGATTGAGCCTTCTTCCTCTATAAAATATTTGGGGTATATACTTGGAAATGGCCCGATCAATTCGCCTAGCATGGCTGTGGTTAAGTCCGGCTGATAAGTTGTAAATGGGAGGGGGAAAAAAGCAGACATCAACAAACAACTAGCTTTGTACAAATAAGAGTTACTCGCCAAGCATTTTATGTCAACAGCAAAAAGAAACAAGCAACAAGGCCTACTTCTTCTATGATCATTGACACAATTCGCGGCTGGAATTGATATATGGACGACTTTAGCGGATTCCCTAATGGGCCGATTGTATATGGAGACACGGTCAGAAAAGGATGTAGTTAAATCACACTGAAGCTCCAACAGTAGAAACACGCATATTGTAAGGGTTACTGGTGCGGCATGTTAGCAGCAAGATTATTACTACTTGCTGGTGCGCTCAATTCTTCTGTAAACTATTTTGATATTGTTTATTAGTAGCTACCAGATGTCAGCCGCTGAGTTCTACTTTGAAAGAAAGTCCGCCTAACCTCACAGGGCTTTGCCACAGCACCAGAACGTTTGAGATATTTAAGGGGAAAAAATCCTAAACCCATCAAACGTAAAGAAACTTCCAAACTTGCAGGTTGAGATGAAACTTTTTTCAATTCACTTTTATTTATATAGCGCCAGTTCACAACAAATGTCATCTCAAGGCACTTTACAACAAAAGTCATCTCAATACAATTATGCAAACATTACAATCAGTTAAGTTTTCTATGTAAGGAATCCCAGCAGATTGTGTTGAGTCATCGGCGTGAGGTTGTGCCCGGATCATGCAGACTCCAACCAAAGCAATTCCTCAGCAAACCCTCATACTGAGCAAGCATGTAGCGACAGTGGAGAGGAAAATACCCCTTTAACAGGAAGAAACCTCTGGCAGAACCCTGGCTCAGTACAAGCGGTCATCTGGGGGTCTGAGAAGACAGAAAAGAGACAGCATGGAGGATGCTCGTTGACTTTGAGCATCATCTGGACCAACGCTTCCCATCCAGCAGGGGGCATTTTAGCTGAGCAGGGTCCTAGACCGGGTAGAGCTTCTATGGGGAGAAAAACAGTGAGATTACGTACAGTATGCCAGATAATTACATGAATCATAGCTTTAGACAGTACAAGCTTTTGTCACATCACTCAAAAAGCATGAAATAAAACCTTACAGATTAAAGAGGAATCCCAAAACAGCCATCTCAAACAAAAACAAATTTTTACATCCACAACGTTCCAGTTAATGTCCTCCATTTAAATAGTTAGTCCACAACAAGTCCTATGTCCGAAATCCAACATCCTCTCCTGCTCACCACCTTCATAATTTCCTTTCCTTGTCTAGATCTCTCACCAACTTTCTTCAAAACTACCGTTTGCATACATGTTAGCCACACAGCGCTTCTTCTTATTCTTATTATTTGTGTTAATAAACGGCCTGCTTGCAACAAATTGGTACACCAACGCCACCAGCTGGTACAGAGTGTGTACAACAGTCAAAACATTGATCAACAGTCCATGGTGCTTGGCTTGCCCAGCTTTCCAGGAGTGCCCGCCCATGGCGCCGGGACTGTTCAGACCACTCAAGTGAATCTTTATTTCTTTTTAAAAAAGCAACTAGCCTCTTCCTGTTGATTTTTAAATAGAAGCAAGCATTAGCCAATAAAAAAGACAAATACAGAAAATAGTATTGAAAAGCCCTTGTTTTAAAGGTGCAATATTTAACAATAACATATTGTGGAAAACTTTGAGTATTGCAGTCCATGACGTAAAAAACTGTAAAAAGTAGTCCACTCTCAAACATTCACCCCCTCCACTTCGTGAGTTTCATGCTGAGTTGCCATTTACAGATCAGCGGCACAAGATTCAAGGTGAAAAGTAAAGAGGAGTTATACACAGTAATCTCATGAACGGATAAATATAATTTTCACTGAATTATCAAGTAGTTGGTTATTGAAAAATTGTAGCTTGAGATACAATCCTTGACACTCCTGTTGCTCAACATTAACCTTGAGCATGGTTAGAATCAAATTAGAAACGGCAGCACAGTTATTCTGTTAAAAACTTAGCACCCCTGCACATACAGCACCCAATACATCATCTGACAAAAACTGATAGCATTCATTTAATCACCCAGAAAATTTTGGTGTGAATTGAAGTCCTTTGGGAGATATTTAGATCCACTTTTGATCAGCCTATATCCATTTAATGGGAGTTATTGGAACATCCAAAGTGCAGCATCTAAAAAGGCATTATTTGCCACAAAACTCCTTAATTTCACCAATGTTTTATTATGAATCTCTAGCACTATAACACTGAGAGTTCAGAGCATCTCAGGGGAACTTGTTGTCGTCTTCCGAGGTGATTTTACAGGCATTTAATATTCCAACTGATTCCAACTTATAACAAATTATTTCATAGATGAGGCCTTGGCATTCTATTAATAGACCATAATGAAGTATTTATCACAGTTTGTGGAACGATTTAGGGATTTAATCTGTTCTTAATGTCCAACATACCGACATACGATCACAACATAACTATGGTGCTAAGCATGGGGGTATTTCTGTTTTGTTATTAACGAGCCCATCAGCGCCCCCTGTTGTATGCCATAGTTATTACCCACAAGTCCAAAATGTTTTTGACAGTGGAACAAATTGGGCAAAAGGAAGGTTTGTCTGGTATCGCAGTTTTAGTGATTCAAATCAGCGGTTTTGTGCAGTTGCATTCACTGATGCAAGTCTGCTCACTGGCTTGTGTCTGGGAGCAGCAAAACGTAGGCCTATACACAGGTTATTTTTTACACACATGTATTAGGATATGTTTTGCACCATTTGTTTTGGGTCATTTAGAGCAAAACTGTAAGATTTTTTTAAAGTGTGACTCAAAGAACACAATTTCTGCACTGTACTTAAGACATTGAAGAGGTCTACAGTAACTGATATTTTGGATTTGTGAAAGACTGAATAAAATCTAAATCTATAAAACTGCTACAAAATGTTTGTCTGTGACTTCAATTTCTCAGCTACAAGACACACATACTTTTGCCACACACATATCTTCATATAGAACCCTAAAGGTTAAGGTTAGGCGAAGTGACTGGGTTAGGCGTGAATGCAGCTACAAAAATGTATGGAAAACAATCCAAAGTCCTCTCTTAGATGTCTGTACAAGTGTTTGTTTGCGTGTGTGTGTGTGTGTTAAGAGTAACCTGTTAGGCATTAAGAGTAACCTTTTAGGTTTCATTACTAAATCTTTCAAATGAGGAATGCCGTTGGCATAAAGTATCTATTGCTTCATAGTTTATTGCTACTAACTAGTGATGTGACGTTCCCGAAAAAATCAAGTACTTTGAACGGCTCTTAACTGTGAAGGATGACAACTGAGTTCTTGTTGAGAGCCACTCATTTTCTTTATTATTAACAAGGAAAGCGTCATCTTAGTGTCATTGAGCGGATAATTGGTCAAGCAGTGCGGACTTTGCCTCCTTGTACTAGTTTTGTTTAATGGGGAAACTTAATAAGCCACGGAAAAAAGCTAGAGCGGGATTAGGGCAGTGACCCCTCCTTGCCAAAGAAAAGCCGCAACATGCCATCTGGGGTACACTGTCAAACAATTTCTTAGAATAAGATGGAGCACGACAAGAGTGTAGGAGGACAGGACAGCAGCCAGTAAGTGAGTTATGAGGCAGAGAGGAGTCGCCGCAGTTGGACAAGTGTGACAGAGTATCCAGAGGTCCCAGCAAGAGAGAAGTAACCAATTAAACACATTTTTATGGAGTGCCAAAGTGCTCAAAATTAAATGAATAAAACCCTACGATATAAATATTTACATTAACAATATTAGACAAAAATATTGTATGTGAAAATGACATTATGAAAAAAAACTAAATTCATATAAAAGTTTAAGCTAATGATTATGAAATATATATTTTTTTCATTTTTCTTTAAAAAAATGCATGTATTTATATAAAAAATATTTAATTATAAAAAAGATTTTATAATATATTTTTTCAGTCATTT
Organism: Apricaphanius iberus; assembly: GCA_028564705.1. NCBI lineage: Eukaryota > Metazoa > Chordata > Actinopteri > Cyprinodontiformes > Aphaniidae > Apricaphanius > Apricaphanius iberus. Next base: position 1,321,114 of record JAPXFQ010002242.1, on the reverse strand, counting down.
TAATTTAATTTCATTAATTTTTATTCGAAAATGTATTTTTTTCAAAGAATCAGCTTTTATTTAATAATATATTGTCTTCCAGAGAATTTATCCACTGAATTAGATCCTCAGCCAATCAGAGTCATTGTGTATATGGGACCTGCATGCTCACTGGCTGGTGCTTCAACATTCCTGGATAGACGTTCTCACTGACTGCTAGCAGCCTGCTGTAGCTTAGCATAACATGCTAAGTCAAAGCTTAGAGCTGCAAGGAACTTCGTCCAGCTCCAGTTACTCTGGCTAATTAAATTGAGGGGAATGATCATATTTATGGAATAATAATTATCAGAGGATCACATCTTGAGTTGCTTGGGTTATATTTTTAAAATGATCCCAGGCTCAGCACTCAGGACTTGGTGTCCGATACAACAACCACAGCTATTGCTGCTGTCTCACCCAGCATACATGGGAAGAGAATGGGGGAAGAAGCTCTGGTTGGTGATTAGATACAGACAGTCAGATATTTATAAATTATTTTATTGATTGGATCTAAACTCCGACTGGGGCTTGTTTTGGAAGTCTCATCATAAGCCTGGCGTCCCAGGCAGCTTTACTCTCAAAATACTGATACAGCACCAGCCAAGACAGCCAAACTAAAAAAGTTGGTAAATATCATGAGCATCTGGGTAAAGCCATACACGCAATCCCAACAGGTATTGATTTCATCAACAGTGGTGAACGAATTTTAATGATTATTATTACTCCATAAATTTGATAATTCCTCTCAATTTAATCAGCAAGAGTAACAGGAGCTGGACGAAGTTCCATGCTAAGCTATTGCAGCCTGCGAGCAGTCAGTAACAGCTATCCAGGAGGAACAATGTCGAAGCATGCTAGTCCCACACAGTGACTCTGATTGGCTAAAGATCTTGTTCAGTGGATAAATTCTTTGGAAAACACCATTATGAAATAAACTAAACTTTAGTATGAATTGAGTTTTTTTCATAATTTCCTTGCCACATAATATATTTGTGTAATATTTATTAATGTAAATACTTACATCATAATGTTTTATGTATTTATTTAATTTTTAGCAGTTTGGTGCTCCATACATTTTACCTGTAATCTGTCACTCATCTCAGTGTTAATGTCATGATTAAAACACTGCTCTTTCAAAAGATTGCAAAAAAAAATAATAATAATAATAGATAGATTTTTTAAACTCTTGAGATGAATGCCTCACTTCAAAGAGCCATAAATCCCATCACTATGAAGCAAAAACAGAATTAAGTCTCCCTTACCAGAAGACCTAAAACACAAGTCTGAACAAGCTGTTATTCCCACATCCAGCCTTGCCCGTCGTTTTCCACCAGTAAACCCTGTCTTGTTTGTCTCGGCTATTGATCATCGACTGATCTCCTTGATTTAAACTACTGCATTCCTCAGATTCACTAGAAGGACATGTTTGATGTATAATCTGCTTCATTATCACTCGATCACACATTTCACTCTTTCTCCAATGTTTTTTGGCAATCTAATGCTCAGCTTATCCTTAACAGCAGCATATTCTGGCTTCTCTTCCTTTACTCTTCTCCTGTTCACCACCTTGTGGTGTTAAACTGTTCATATTTGTCAGATTCAGTGTTTGTTAGAGGAAGTCGTAGCAGAGAACAAGGGGGGGGGGGGGGCAACCCAAAGTTGACTTGCATTGACCCCCCTTCCCTCATTACAACAGGGTCTCGGACAAGCCCACTGGGAGGTTTAGGGTGTCGAGCAGGGTACTCTTGTTGTAAGACTGCCTCGACAGTAATTGGTTGGCTCAGAGCTTTTTCTTGACAGCTGGTGGGTAGATATTGCCCACCAATTTAAAATAAAAGAGAAAAACAGTGACAGGGAGGTGCACCGTGCCTCTGTGATTACACAAAAAGTGAGAACTGCTGAAAAAGTGACAAGACAAGAGAAGTTTTATACTTAAAAATCTATCTTGGTTTACTTGTCTGAGGGAACAAGTTACAAACAGTAAGATTATTCATGAGAACAAATAGTCTTTTCTTCTTCTCCCCTGCAGGACATTAAATGTGTTTTATGATACAAGTAGTTCCTTAGTGTGCAAACCATGTGTGTATCTACACATAATTAAACCTTTACTACACAGTAGAATTTAAAGTATAATCCCGTATTCCTAATTCGATGCAATTCATATTCAAAAATAATGTTATTTATCCCAAATGGAAATCAAATGTTGTCATTACTCATAATCATCCAAGTATCTTAAAATTCTGATTTAATAATTTGCAGGTTTCATTTCTTTTTATGCTTTTAAACATGCTGGATTCTGAAAGAGAGACAGCTTTATAAAATTCTTACATTTAAGGTGAAATTCTACATTCTACGAGGAAGAGAGACTGTGGCCAGCCGTAATAGCTGAGATAATCACTTACATCAGCTGCCTTTAATTTTTTTAACATATAATCATTGTGTCTTTCTTTTTAAATAGTAAACCCAAGTTCGTATATAACATGCAACATTATATCACAGGTAACAAAATAATTACAGTTCATGGAAGGAAGGCTTCAAGTTCAACCACCCTGCATTTAGCATGCAGAGGTGAGTGTTTGCATGCATTGCATGTGGTTAGCATGGTGTTATATAAGGTTTTTGCTAACACATTTACTGTAAATAGTTTTCATATATTTTTTTAGACTCTGTAAGTGGTGCACATACTGTTTCCAAGTGTAGCCAGGTGGTAAATTACTAATATAATCTCCCACTTTGGCATAGGGAAAATATCCCCTTTCTGAGCTGTTTGTAAATTGTCAAATGTGTTGTTTATATTCTGTAATTTTGTGGTTAATTATCTTATGCAGAAATTTCTATTGTTTAGTCAAGTACGTTACAAATTTCGGCCACCAGATGGCAGCGTCACAGGCGTTGATACCTTTACCGCCGACATTTTCCCAGATGCATTTTATTTCCTCTTCCTGTTTTACGTCGGACTTAGCTGAGAAAGCATGGTGGGTGTTTACCAAGGAAACCGTTTTGGAATATAAGTGACTTTTGTCTTAAGGAAGGTAAATATGCACAGCTAATGTTAGAATATACATCTACAATTACATTTAAGATGTTTTCTGTATGTATTTTACTAAGATGGTGTAATGTTAAATGGATTACACAGAGCCTGCATGTGGTGTGAGGACTGCCAGGTCCTCTGATGAATAGACAAGAAAGGTTTGTGTGTACTTCCAGTGTTGAGTGTTAACAGGGAAACTGCTGTGAAATGTAAGTGTATGCAATGTTACTTATTTCAACATGTTTTGCAGTTTATGGGTTTTGATTAATTGGTATATTAACTGTCTTTTTCTGTACATTTTTCTATTAATTTCCAGAGCCCACTGCCGTATTTTATGATTATCATTTTTTTTATTATTATTTTTACTTTCTTTGTTAAGCCACCTTCCAGTTCATACTGATTAAAGAAGCTTGTTGTCATTAATAGCTGCCATGACTGATAAAGGGCAGAACTTGAGGTAACTGAGTTGGCTGTTAAAAGTTGACATTGATGAATAAATTGCTGCTAAAGAACCCCAGTTATTGTGTCCTGTGAGCAAACTCATTTGCCAGGCTCCACAATTTTGGTACCAGGAGTGGGGTAAAGCGAGAGACTATTTATTTTTTATCTAATTTTTGGCAACAGTGGCAGATTTCTTTGTTTTTATCTGGGAAATACGGCAGTGGTGAAGATTGCAGGGGATTGTCGATTGGTGTTCGAGTCTGGAAGGCCAGCCTGTGGGTGCAGCGATTTTTGGAGAGGGACATATCCAGGTGCTCCAGAGTTGACTGCTGCAGAGGACTCATCCAAACCTGCACCGAAGAACTGCACCAAGCAAGATCCAGCAGTGTTTCAGGTTAAAGACTGTGTCATACAGTATTCTTGTAAGTTTTGGACTGAACATTTTCTGTTGAAGTGGACTGTTCAAAGACTGTCATCTCACTATGTCTAGTGATTCAGGTGATGAAGGTACTTCAGATAATGTGTTAAATCAGGGTCCATCTGGGGTGTCAGCAACAGGAAGTGACCCAAGTAATGAATTACAAAGTCAGATACAACAGCTCACTAGATTAAGAGATGATCTTACAAGGTTAAATGATGAAACTAGGGCCCAGAGAGAAAATAGTCGTGCCCCTACACATTCATACATTTATGTTCCTCGAGAACGTCAGGTTCAACCTTTTACTGGGGAATGTGGTCAGGATGGGAGGTCTGTGGAGGAGTTTATTGAAGAGGCTGAAAGAGTCCTAAGATCCAGGGGACAGACCCCTGAAGAACAATGTGATTATATACTCTCCCTGTTACGTGGGCCTGCTTTAGAGGAGGTGAGATTATGTATGAGGGGACAGTCAGTGGGGTCCAGTGACGTGTTGTCCTACCTCAGAAATGCCTTTGGTGAAAGGCGCAGCACCACACAACTTTTGCAGTCGTTTTACAACCGTAAACAGGCAGATGGGGAAGATCTTCGTGATTATTCCCATGCATTGTCACAGATTTTGAGCTCTGTAGTCAAACAGTCCACAAATGTAATACCTGATGAGAAAACTATCCTTAGGGAACAATTTATTGAAGGCTTGAGGGATGCAAATCTAAGACGTGAACTCAGGAAGATGGTCAGGGAAAAACCAGCTTCTAGTCTGCTAGAGGTGAGGAGTGAGGCCCTCCTGTGGGAAATGGAGGACAACAGGTCACTTCGTTCAAAAATGGTGAAAAATCATCAAGTTCAGTCTGAGACCCTAGGACCCCAGTGTTCTGCTATAAAAACGACTAACTTAGATGGCCATCATGCAGCGTTAGATGAGGTTCAACGGGCAGTTGCTCACCAAGGAGAACAGTTGGTTGAATTAACCAAAACATTGGCTGAACTTTCCATTACTGTAAGTGAAATTTATAGGAACACACACCTTACCTTACAAGAGCCTAAACCAAGAGTTAGGCCTCAGCCCAAGTTCAGCCCAGATGGCCAACCTATCTGTTTCAAGTGCAGAGGAGTAGGACACATCGCCAAGAAATGTCCACAAAATAAACACTCCACACATGACACTAAGCCAGGTTCTAATGCAGCGCAGGAAAACTTGCACCCTCGGTTGTCATGAGCCAAACCACCCGAGGGGAAGACGCTGGCTCACCCAGTAAAAGAGTAGATAGACAAAGTATCTTAGAGCGTGCTGTGGGAGAGTGTAAAACTGTTGAGATAAGGCTACAAGGTATTAAAGCTACATGTCTTCTTGACACTGGTAGCCAAGTCAGTACCTTGACAGAGAGTTTTTTCAAAAAGCACTGGTCAGAGAGTGACAAAAATGTTCACCCTGCTTTTGAATGGTTAAAGATCACTGCAGCAAATGGATTAGACATTCCTTATGTGGGGTATGTTGAGCTTGATGTAGAGGCCATGGGTTTAATTATCCCAGAGAGAGGCTTCCTTATTGTCAAAGATTCAGAACACTCCTCATCAGTTCCTTGTCTCATAGGCATGAATATCATCAAAAAATGCAGAGAGCTTGTACACAGCGAGTTCGAGACCACAATGCTGAGTGAACTTGACTCGAACTGGAGAGAAGCTTTTAATCGAGTGCAGACAGTCAACGTAGCAGACAGACACTCACTTGCTAGGGTTGCTGGTAGAGATGTAGTCCATGTGCCGGCTTCATCTGCTGCCACAGTCATGGCAAAGGGAGTTAAAACTGTTGAGGAAAATGCTTCCTTAATGTTGCTAGAGCCCACTGATGCACCTTTACCTGGAGGTTTAGTGGTTGTGCCCACTTTGGTAACATCAGAAAGGCACCTCTTCCCTGTGCAAGTCATGAACCTGTCTGAAGAAGATATTTGGTTGAAACCAAGAATGAGGCTTGGAGTTTAGTACAGGTTGACAGAGTAGAGAGTGATGAGGTCTGTGAGGTCCAGTTTCAGAGAATTACGGCTGACACAGATGAAGTGAGTGTCAGTAAAAAGCCTAATTCCACAACTGATGTGGAGTCCATTTTACAAAAACTTGATGTTGGTGGAACTCCTGAACAGAAAGCTCAACTAGCTTTTCTGTTTGAAAAATACTCTCATGTGTTTGCAGCTGAAGATGAAGATCTAGGTTATACAGACAAAGTGCAACATGAGATACACCTGACCGACGACACACCTGTGACACAGCCTTACAGACGAATACCTCCCACACAGTACAGTGAGGTGAGAGAACACATTGGGAAGCTGTTGAAGAAAGGAGTTATCTGCGAGAGTTCCAGTCCGTATGCTTCACCAATAGTGTTAGTCAGGAAAACAGATGGTAGTCTGAGGCTATGTGTTGATTACAGGAAACTTAATTCAAAAACCAGACGTGACGCTTTTCCACTTCCCAGAATCGACGAGAGTTTTGATTCACTGAGAGGGGCCAAGTTCTTCTCCACTATTGATTTGGCTAGTGGGTATCACCAGGTAGCCATGCATGAAAGGGACAGACCTAAGACAGCATTTACAACACCATTTGGTCTCTATGAATATGTTAGGATGCCCTTTGGCGTCTGTAACGGGCCGGCAACATTTCAGAGACTTATGCAGGCTACGATGAGCGATCTCATTTTCCAGATACTCTTAGTGTATCTTGACGACATTCTGGTTTTCTCAGCAACATTTGACGAACATCTGGAGAGGCTTGAGATTGTGTTCAAAAGGTTGGCTGAGACTGGTCTAAAGGTGAAGCTGCAGAAGTGTGCATTTCTTCAGGAGACTGTGAAGTTCCTAGGTCATCAAGTGTCAGCTGAGGGAGTTGGGACAGATCCATCCAAGGTCTCGGTCGTGAGAAATTGGGAGGTTCCCACAACTGTTAAAGAGCTCCAGACGTTCCTAGGATTTTGTGGGTATTACAGGAGGTTTGTCAGAGGTTTCTCACAGATTGCTGGGCCACTACATGATTTGGTGAACACATGGTCCAATTACAAGAAATCAGGAAGGTCAGTTCGCCAGTTCACAAACATGTGGACTCCTGAGTGTGTCTCAGCTTTTGAGCAATTAAAGGAAAAACTTACCTCTTCTCCCATTCTGGGCTTTGCTGACTTTACTCGGCCTTTTGTAGTTGAGACAGATGCCAGTCAGCGTGGTTTAGGTGCTGTGTTGTATCAGCAACAGGGCGACACCAAGCATGTCATAGCATATGCTAGTCGCAGGCTACGTCATGCTGAAAAGAATGATCGCCACTACAGTAGCATGAAGCTCGAGTTGCTTGCTCTAAAATGGGCAGTTGCTGAAAAGTTCAGAGGATATTTATTGGGTTCCAGGTTTGTTGTTTTAACTGACAACAATCCTCTTTGCCACCTCAAAACAGCTAAGCTGGGGGCAATAGAACAACGGTGGGTAGCGCAGCTGTCAGTCTTTGATTTTGAAGTGAGGTATCGGCCTGGGAGTAGTAATGCGGCTGCAGATGCCCTGTCAAGGCTGGAGTTTGCAGGGGAGCCTGAAAGAGATCCAGATTCAGATTTGGATGATTGCATTGCCTTGTGCAATCTGATGAGGCGAGGGACGACTCTCGAGCCAGACCTGGTGACTAAAGGTCTTAAATGCTACAGTGTGAGGCAGATCCGTGCTGTGGAGTCAGGGTCCAGCGCGGTACATGGGCAAGGTAACACTCCCACTCTTCCAGGTTATACCAGGGATGAGTTGATTGCTTTTCAGAACAGTGACCCTACCCTAAAGCAGTTCAGAACATTTTGGGAGAGGGGGAATAAACCAAACTCTAAGGAAAGAGCAGGTTTATCCAGCCGCGTGAAACGCCTGCTGAAACAGTGGAACTTTATACATCTAAAGGATGGCTTGGTGTACAGGGTTGTGTCACAATCACGGCACACTGAGGTTTGGCAATTGCTTCTTCCTGCTTGTCTTAAGGATCAGGTCCTGGAGAGTGTTCACAACAGCATGGGCCACCAAGGGATAGAACGCACTGTGAGTCTGTTAAGAGAGAGGTGTTTCTGGGTTGGGCTTTATGAGGATGTGGAACAGTGGGTTAAAAACTGTGAGAGGTGCGTTTTATCTAAAATGCCTCAGCCAAAGATTAATGCTCCAGTCCAGGCGTTCTTGGCTTCCCGACCGCTGGAGGTCGTGGCAGTGGATTTCACAGTGCTCGAGCCTGCTTCAGATGGACGTGAAAATGTCCTTGTTGTCACTGATGTGTTCACGAAGTTCACACAGGCGTTTCCTACAAAGGATCAAAAAGCTGACACAACAGCTAAAGTTTTGTTAAGAGAGTGGTTCATGAAGTACGGAGTCCCGGAAAGACTTCATTCGGACCAGGGAAGAAATTTTGAGAGTGAAGTTATAGCAGAACTGTGTAAGCTGTATGGTGTCAAAAAGACCAGGACAACTCCTTACAGGCCACAGGGAAATGCTCAGTGTGAAAGGTACAACAGGACACTTCATGACTTGCTTAGGACCCTCCCACCGGAGAAAAAGAAACGATGGCCAGAACATCTCCCTGAGCTAGTGTATGCCTATAATGTCACTCAGCATTCTACTACAGGTTACGCCCCATATTTTCTGCTTTTCGGGGTTGAGCCCCGCCTACCCGTGGATGCACTGCTAGGACGGGAGGGCCAGTCAGACAACAGGCAGGATTGGCTGTCAGTTCACCAGGAGAGGCTTAGGCAGGCACACAAGCGAGCCAAAGAATATTCTGAGCAGAAAGCGGCAGAGAGGATTTCATTCCAAAATGAGAAAGTGCACTGTCCTCCCGTAAACATTGGTCAACTAGTGTTCTTACGTCAGCGACCGATGGGGAGACACAAAATCCAGGATGCTTGGGGTCCAACTGTTTACAAAATAGTGGACATTCAAGGAACCACACACACTGTTGAGCCTGTTGAAGGGGGACCCACTAAAAGAGTTCATAGGTCAGAGTTGCGACTTTGTACAACTCCAGTTCCAAAACCCAGAACTAAATGCAGGTTGCAGAACAACATTCAGCCCTTGGCTGAGAGGATGCCAGAGCCACCTGAACCCGAGTATGTCATTGTTGAGGAGACCCATCCTATCCCCACTCCGAGTGTGCCTCAGATACCTACATTTTCAGACGAGTCAGGTTTCCCAGTGTTAACACAACCTGATGAACCTGAATTACATCCCACTGGTGTGACCATTGAGGGAGGTACAGACTTGGGTGAGGGGGTGTGTTCGGAAGGTGGTGAATTAACTGATGTCGGTAGAATCAGACCACAGCCAAGACCACGAGTTAATGCAGGGGCTGAAAAGGGCTTTAAACCCATTCCTGCTCTTAGGACGAGCAAGCGAACAACTGCAGGGTCTCACTCAAACCCATTTCATTTGCCCAAGTCAACCTGTAATGCAGTCTCAGTTAGCACAGACATGGTATCACAAGTTTTAACAAGCTTAGGTACAGCTCTGTTTGAAAAAGCATTACAAGGAGCATTTCATTCAGTTGAGGTTATTTAGTCATCGAGGACGTTGACAAATTGCAGGGGAGAATGTAGCCAGGTGGTAAATTACTAATATAATCTCCCACTTTGGCATAGGGAAAATATCCCCTTTCTGAGCTGTTTGTAAATTGTCAAATGTGTTGTTTATATTCTGTAATTTTGTGGTTAATTATCTTATGCAGAAATTTCTATTGTTTAGTCAAGTACGTTACAAATTTCGGCCACCAGATGGCAGCGTCACAGGCGTTGATACCTTTACCGCCGACATTTTCCCAGATGCATTTTATTTCCTCTTCCTGTTTTACGTCGGACTTAGCTGAGAAAGCATGGTGGGTGTTTACCAAGGAAACCGTTTTGGAATATAAGTGACTTTTGTCTTAAGGAAGGTAAATATGCACAGCTAATGTTAGAATATACATCTACAATTACATTTAAGATGTTTTCTGTATGTATTTTACTAAGATGGTGTAATGTTAAATGGATTACACAGAGCCTGCATGTGGTGTGAGGACTGCCAGGTCCTCTGATGAATAGCAAGAAACGGTTTGTGTGTAACTTCCAGTGTCTGACGTGTTAAAGGGAAACTGCTGTGAAAAGTAAGTGTATGCAATGTTACTTATTTCACATGTTTGCCAGTTTATGGGTTTTGGATTAATGGTAATTAACTGTACTTTTTCTGTACATTTTTCTATTAATTTCCAGAGCCCACTGCCGTATTTTCTGTATCTTTTTTTTATTATTATTTTTACTTTCTTTGTTAAGCCACCTTCCAGTTCATACTGATTAAAGAAGCTTGTTGTCATTAATAGCTGCCATGACTGATAAAGGGCAGAACTTGAGGTAACTGAGTTGGCTGTTAAAAGTTGACATTGATGAATAAATTGCTGCTAAAGAACCCCAGTTATTGTGTCCTGTGAGCAAACTCATTTGCCAGGCTCCACACAAGTTATGACCCTCATGCTAAAAAAAATGTTAGCTTGATGTTGACAATCATTTCACATTATTTTCTTAAAGCAGCATATCATCTTATACGATAGCGATAGTGACGTGCAGTGAAGTTTGAATGAATGTTGTTTTGGTAAACTGGATGACTAAGTGTTTAGATTTATTACTGTAGAAAGAATGATATTATAAACACAGTATTACTAATTTTGCATGTGTGGTTACACTACCACAAGAGAAGAGCCTAAAGTATGATAAATTTGACTCAGAGTCACATGCTGGAAGAAGAATATAAATCAATGACATGTAAGCGGATCAGTGCTACTTTGCTGGAAGGTTGCTACAGGGAAGACAGCATGCTGTTTCTCAACTGCTTTTAAATTTTTTGTATCACGGTTTTGATTCTTAATTTGTATATTTGAGTTGATACATGATGCAGAAACAAAAGAGGTGGGTGTAGGAATTATTGAGTTATCCTGGCTTACTCCTTGGGGAGAGCTGGGCAGAATCCTAACAGGTTCATGACTGTTGAGGAATTGACTCCTCTGGAATCAGACATTAAACCACCAAAGGTGAGGCACAGCAATGCCTCATAAAAAATTTAAATATTATAGAAAACAAATTTATAGAATAGCTAAGTTGAAACATAGATTTTTCTTTTATTCTTACTGATTATTTTTCCTTGTCATTTTGATAGGAGAGTCAGTGCCTCACCTGCCTCCCTTGACCGCAGATCACTGCATAGTAAGGCAAGGAAAGTATACAATAATGTCCCAGAGGTGTAGGAAAGCCTTCATCATTCACAACGACAGAAAAAAGTACAAGACTTCAAATGACAAAAAAATAATTTTATAGTATAGAGGTGGGAAAATTGCAAATCTATTAAACTCAATTTGAGCTTAAGGTAATAAGTCCAAAGAGGTTAAAGCTTAAACACTTTCAAATCTCAAATTTGAGTTTTAAGTTTTCTCCATGTCCTTACAAAGATCTGGCAAATCAGTGGAGAAGTAAACAGATTAATAATGTCTTACTTTTCCTTTTTATAAATACAATAAAGGGGTTTTACTTGCAAAAAGTTTCATATCTGTAGAAAGAAAACTGACACAAAATACCACTGTAAATAGAGTTTAATGTTAAAATGGGATACCCCTCTAAATAATAGGAGAGAATTACAATCTAAATAAAAACATCTCTATAGACATATTTTGAAACACTCTAAGTGATTGACATGTTTCTAATAGCTATGCTGAGATTTCACACAAGCATACTTTTAAGAGAAGGTGTTATGTATTTGGATTTTTGGAGTGAAAAACTGTCTGAAAAGGATTTTTCTCTTACATATCTTGGCACCTTATTTTATCTAACTTTAATTGTTTTTTTCTGAAAAGATTAGAAATAACTGTTTTCTTGTCTCAACCATTATATTGTTTTTAAATGTTTTATCTGCATCAAGTACATGTATTCTACTGATTGTATTAAAGCGATTCACCAAAACAAATTACAGATGTCTTATAGAATTGGCAAAAAAGCATTGAGTTTTGATACATAACTGAAAAACATATAACTGAAAGATCAAACAGTTACTGTAAGAAATAAACATGTTTATAAGATGCTAGCTGCCCTATTAAAAAGTTTAACATCTTGCATGTACAGTAACAAAAAGTGTCATAAAAAACCTGAAAACTGAAGTGCTTAAGGTTTCAACAAAACAAAAGTGCCCAAAACCACAGGCTAAGGGAAGCCTTAAATAAAATGGGGTACAAAACAAAAGAACTTAACATTTTGTCTTTTTAACTAAATCATAAAACAAACTCCACAAAGATAACACAAAAACAAAGAACATCACTAAACCAAAGTTCTAACAAAACCTAAGCACAAAAAACAGAAACAAAACAAAAATAAATAAATGAAAAAAAAAAAAAAAAAAAAAAAAGCTGCGAAGTGGCGGCAGGCTCTGGGGGAAAACAGCTCTGTGTCAAGCTGGTCCCCAACTGCAGGTAAAGCTGAGAGGCTTTTAAAGCCAAGGAGCCTATCAGCTGCTCCCAACTTCATGGCCTGCAGCTGGTTTCAATGGCCTTAGGAGAAGGAAGGAACCAGGAACGGAATTTGCAGGCAGGGCTTGACATGCAACTGACAAGTAAACACAAACAAAGTTAAAACACAATAAGGCCCCTGAAAAAAACAGGTGGCTGTAACACCCTCCTCCTTAAATTACAAAATATACAATTTTGTAAACACAAAAAACCAAACTGCTATACAAAAAAAGAAATCCACACAAAACCAGGGACCCAGAGGTTTGTGGGGGAATGACTACCGCTCAGGGCCTGGACGGGGAACAAAGACCTGAGCTCAGCCCACATAGGGGACCTGGAGGTCAGGCAGATGAAGGACTGGCCCATCACAGGTCCAGCCACCGAAAGGACACAGAGGTCCAGCGCACAAAGGTCCGGCCACACAAAGGTGATGCAGTAAGATGATCCACAGCCTGTCCGTCTGACATCACCAGAATGGGGTTTGCTGCTCCAGGTCTGACCCCTCTCATACTCCTGCTTTACAGGGTTGTAAGGGACTGATAGATCCCGGACGAGCCCCCACTTGTTACATTCCACCTGGCTAGGGGTCAGGGGACGTAACAAAAAGACCCTGTAAACAGGTGTTAAAATTGAGGAACAAAATAGTTTAATCAGAATAGGAGCAAAATAAATGTAAATTAGAAAAAAGTGTCATAAACAAACTGACAACTGAATTGCTTAAGGTTTCAACAGTGCTTGACATGCAACTTAAAGTAAACACAAATAAAGTTAAAACACAAGGCCCCTGAAAAAACAGGTGGCCGTAACAAGCTTTAAAGTTAAAACAGTGAACCTTTTTAAATTAGATTTTCTTTACTTTTTTGATTAAGAATTTAAAGGGTGACGTCCCGTTTTCTTTCCGTTCAGGTCTCAGTTTAAGTTATTCACGTAAACAATTACTGTTGGGATACAAATTAAAACTCTCTGAAACAGCTACATGAGTCCTATTTCTCTATGTTTTTTCTTCTTTATGGTGGGAACACAGATCTGTCTAACAGGTATCAGCAGTGGTAACAAGGTCAGATTTTCAGAATGTCTAAAAAATGCTAAAACAGCAGTAGGAATGGCATCAAACATTACGTCACATAGTGGAAGAGCAAAACCAAAAAAATTCAAACATTCTGAGTAGGAAAGTCTCTATTGGACTGAAAAGGCGAGTAACAAGATGAATGCCATGAACAAACCATCTGTTGCCTCTACCCACTTATCTTTGCAGGGGAGATGGTGCCCATCCAGCAGCCATTGGCCAAGAGGCGGAGTACAGTCTAGGCAGGTCACCAGTCCATCACAGTTAGAAAGACAAGTTAGAGAGACTAATTAACTTAACAGTCATGTTTTTGGACTTAAGGCAGAAGCTAGAGTGGGAATCCACGTAAGCACTGGAAATCCATGCAGAAAGACCCCAGATAATGATTAAAAAGCATGACCTTCCTACTGCAAGTTGCTACGAACTGTGCATCCCATGAAAACAACACTTACCTAAAGTTTTGATTTTTACTGTGTAATGTCTGTTGTTCCAGATGCAATGTCATGTTTTCGGATAATTTCCTGACCTATATGCATAATCACAGAGCTTAGTGGTGTCTGGGAGGGAGACAGGAGCTATTAGAAGAGGAAATGGCTAGTGTAGAATTAAGCTTGGCAGACAGATAATAATGGTAGCTTAGAGTTCAGAACATGAACCAGAGTTGAGTGGAAGGGATGATTCTGGTGGTGGATAAAAGGACGGTGCTCCGTGGATAACACATAACGCGACCTACCATGAGGAGTAACTGAGCAACGATCCTAAACGAAATCTGACAGAAAAGTAACAACTCTAAGAGGTAATGTTCGGGCTTGACTCTACGTGGAAATGCTGATCATCAGTCGAAGATAAGTGATCCAACAACCTTTTAGAGTCTCAGCAGAAAATGGGACGATTGCAAACAGCTGTGTAGTTTGCAGCAGGATTGTATATACCCTCCAGCAGAGATCCCCTTGTCAGGGAAGATCACACACACTGATACACAAACACACTTCCACACACCAGGATCCTGACATGTGATATCTGAGGAGGGAAGAGCTGTGCTTGTAAATCAACAACCAGGAAAGAAGCATATGTAAATTAAAGTTTGGCAATTTTAATTTTGTCAGTATTGTATTCAAGTAGCAAGACACATTATTCAAAAGAATATAACTTGAAATAAAAATCCAAATCGATGTGGAATTGTCAAGAGAGTCTCCAACACCATGTCAGTAGGATGATCCTTTTAGTTTTGGTAAATTCTTTCACATGGTGAGAGTGATGTCAGATGTTCAGAATGAATGGTTAAAAGTAAAATTATTTTAAAGTTTCAAAAAGAAACAGACGTATAAGATTGTGATGGCTGCAATGTGCTTTTATGTTCTTTTGTCACTCTGTAGCAGGCTCAGCAGAACACCCACTGAGATTAAAAAATAAAAAAACACGATGAGGCACTCAAGTCAGAGCATAAAAGGAATTTTTATATCCAGCTGAATAAAAAAGGGCCGCGGGGGGAAAGCACTCAACCCTGCCAAACCCCGTCTATTTTCTTCTCAGTTATCCATTACTTTCACATTTTAGTGATTCATGTTGGCTGCAAACCTATAAATCAAAAGCTTTCTAAATTGTGTATCGTGCTTGTCTTTTCAGTATATCTTAAACTTTGCCACAGTTTGTATGGCAATATCGTGTTCTCATGTGTGTCTTATTACTGAATTCAACTTGTATCCATTTAATATCAGGTGGAACGTTAAGTAAACACCAGTGTATTTTTTTGTCTTTGAATCTAACATGGTCACCTCAAAATCTGCTCTTTCTCTGTATTCTATTGAAAAGTAGAATGGATTAGTAGTATTTGTTTCGAATTAACTCCATAACTTACAGTAGCATAGTTATTAAATGCAAAGTTGTTTAGAATCGTTGTCTCCTGTTAAGAATATTCTAACCTTTTCAGCATAAGTCAGTCATTCTCTTGTCAGTAAGGTATGTCCTGGTGACTTCTTTCACTTGTCTCCGTCTTGCAACTCCACTCAGTTTTTGAGTACGGCCTGATTTAGGCCTTAATCTAGATCTAAAAATTGGCCCATAGAGCTCCCAGAGAGGGTCAAGAAAGATCCATCCCCTTCACTAAACCCTTTCATAACCACCAACCTCTGTCAGCCAAGCCTCTTCATCACTTCCTGGTCCTCAGGGGAGGACCACCTAACTCTTATCCTGTAATGATGGATGTAAGGATGTCCATATGGCCGCCTGACTCGTTCTGTAAAGTGACATCATCAGGGCCATCCGCCGATACCCGTCCTGCAAAAGAATGTCCATCCGCCCACCGGAACTCCAGCTCTGAAGGGAAGGACCACCCAATCTCTGTCCTGCACATGGCCTGCCGTCCGATTGCTGTCAGGCCAGGGGAAGCCCTCCCAGCCGTTCACTGAAACTCTAGGTCCTCAGGAGAGGCCTTCCTTGTTATCTGCCTTTATCTTCACACACCTTCCTAAAATTATGCGACAGTGGGCAGGGAACTTAACCCCAAATTGCTTCCCGAGCTCTGTATCGGTATATAAATGTGTGCGTGGTTGTGAGTTCAAATGGATGAATGTGGCTCAGTATGACTAGGAAAAGCGCCATATAAGCTCAGACCATTCATTTTTCAAGCAAAAGCGCCAATGGCATTAATAGAGACGACTGACCCCATAGAAAATCAACTAAGGAAGCATTTTAAAAACCCAATAAATACATTTTTATGGATTTAAATAATTGAAAACAACGTCGGGTTAACTTGTTTTCTGTGTTTGTTTAAAATAAAATTAATTACTTTGTTCAATGCTATGTTTTTCAGCACTATACAGCACTTCATAACTCATTAGAATAATACATTACTTTGGTAAATTTTAGGGACTGCACACAAGGAACAAAAAATAAAGTTACACATTTGCATAAGATATATTTTTTTAAGAAACAACGCTGTTGAAATGAATAGAAACAACCAGCCTCATACAGTGTCACAGTGTCACAACCAATCTGAACATAGGGCAAGTTTTCAAAAGACACAATGTGGTGGCATAATAGTATTTTACAGCGAAATGCCTGCAACTCTGAACTTATCAATGAAGATTACATCTTGGTTCAACAGAAGTTAATGTCATGATAATTTCTGGAATTTGCACTTAGCCCTGGCTGGTAGCAGAATTTAAAACGCAAGTAAACAGTTTGCAAAACACCTGATCTCACTTAATTGCTGCCACAGACTAACAACTTATGAAAGACCGAAAGACTTACTGATGCTGTCATCAACGTCGGCACTGATTCTGGCATGTTCTTTTAAAGAGTGTTTTTGATACTGTTGTGGAAGAATTCTGTCTGGTATTTACTGAGAACTCTGTCCCACCAAGACTGGTTCATGTGAACTCGTCTGTGAGCCAGAGTAGGTGGAGGAGTGCAAAATTCTTCAAGAATGGGTTTTCAACAGATGTATTTTATTTTGTCTTTAAGTCACAACAGTCTGATCTAAGTCGCTTATTCATCTTCATAAAAGTCTGTTTTGATTTCCGGTGTGCAAGTCAGTTCATGCAACGCTGGTTATGTGCTGACACGCCTTATTAATTAACAAGTCAAATTAAACAATCTTGGACCACAGAAGGAATCTTCTGATCATTTTATTTAAGACACTTCAAATATTATAAATCAGATACACATATCAACAGGTAAAAATATTTTATCACAATAAATTGTAAAAAAGAAAGGTGGGTTCAGTTCAAACCAAGATCCTAGACTTTAATTTATTCAATAATTGACTCTTGAAATATGTTTATATGATGAGCACTATGCACTAGAGTAAACTGAGAAAACCATCCCTGGTCTCCCTCCTTTTCATTAGTGGATTTATTCATGTTTCCCTTTCATTTAGACTATTCCATCATGGGTCTCCTCCTTCTGGCGTGAAGCAGGTACGTTAAACTCTTTCTCATGTCCTCCTCCTTTGTGTTCATATTAAGGCTCCACTTTGCTGTTGAACTACCCGATTGGTATGTAGTTTGTCACATGCTTCCCTCTTTGGCTAAAGAAACTAGCTTTAACAATGCTTTTTTTAAATGAATTGCAGGCGCAATGAAACTGACATATAATATAGCCTTAGAAGGGGTGCTATTAGCCCACCTTCACTGCAGTTGGCTAAACGAACACTGCTGCTTTGCCTGCTGCACTATTCCATCTACAAAAGCCCTCCGTTGCTAGAACAGTTTTAGATTGCTTCATTTGTATTTTTTTTGGTGGTTTTCTATCTATTTGCTTTGATCTGTCTTATGTGTTTCACCCGGCATCAGAGTGAGCCGCCTGCTGATTGCGCTAGGACAGACGGATGCCACTTTATGATCCAAATAACTTTTTCTCTACTCCAACTTTGTTTTTCAAATGTGTTTTGTTCTTATAAAAATTCTAATAGTTGTTTTACCATCTATGTTTTCTGTGTTTTTCTCTTATTTAATCCATTTTTAATAATTTGGATTAACTGAGATGCAGGTATGATTGAACTAAAAATACTTTTGTCGTAAAGGGCCTTGAGATAACTTGTGTGGAAAACTGGTGGTATATGAATAAATAGAACTGAAAGTCCTGTATTTACAGAGCCTGTGTAACAGTCACAGTAGTCCTTAAGTAGATGAAGTTATCAGATCAACACTCAGAAAGATTTTAAATCTAGTCGCTCTTTAGTTTCTGTTATATTTAGGGGTAACTTTTTTTTTGTGTGAAGCTGAAACATTGAACTTCCCATAGAGGCACTGGTTTAAGGATGATTTTGGTTGCAAAAACTGTAAGATACTTCTAACAAAAAATATTTTATACCCTTGAGAAGAGATAATCCATCTATCATCTCCTGCCTATTCAAAATTTATGTCAATGAGGGAGACCCAGGTTTCCCTTCCCCAAGTTACAGTACACTCTCCAGCTCAGGCTGGACAGCCCCGAGACAATCCCTGACAAGAAGGGGATATTTATTCCTTCCAAAATTTTCTGGGTGTTCGTAGTGTCTCCTCTCATAGGACATGACCAGAAAACTCCAAAGGCCGAAACGTTTTTCCATTCACTTTTATTTATATAGCGCCAATTCACAATAAATGTCATCTCAAGGCACTTTGCAAAACATGTCATTTCACTACAATTATACAAACATTACAATCACTTAAGTTTTCTATGTAAGGAATCCCAGCAGTTTGCGTTGAGTCATCGATGTGAGGTTGTACCCGGATCATGAAGACTCCAACCACAGCAATTCCTCGGCAATCCCTCATACTGAGCAAGCATGTACGGACAGTGGAGAGGAAAAACTCCCCTTTAACAGGAAAGAACCTCCAGCAGAACCTGGCTCAGTACAAGCGGTCATCTGCCACGACCATCTGGGGGTCTGGGAAGACAGAAAAGAGACAGCATGGAGGATGCTTGGTCACTTTGTGGATCATCTGGGCCGATGGTCCCCATCCAACAGGGGGCAGGATACCAGACCCGGTAGAGATACCCAGGACACGTCCTGATTAGATATCTGAGCTCCTCAAAACTTTCAAAGGCCTCTCAGATGTTCAGCCTTCCACCTTACAGAGGAATCTTTCTTCAGCCTGTTGAGTCATGATCCATATCATAGATGAGAGTTGGAATGGAGACAGAAATTCTCTATCTACTTATCTCATGTTCTATCCTACCATGGACATGATAGGGTGACTGTGGCTCAGTGGTAGAGTAGTCGGCTTGCAATTGGAGGGTCGTAGGTTTCGATTCCAGCTTCCTCCAGTCACATGTCTATGTGCCCCTGGGCAATGCACTTAGCCCCACAAATTCTACATTGTCCTACCGAGCCATGTTGGCTATCGGTGTATGGATGTGAGTATGAATGGGTGAATGTGGCTTCAATGTAAAGCGCTTTGAGTGGTCAGTATGACTAGAAAAGCGCTATATAAGTTCAGTCCATTTTACCATAAGAAGATATTTAAAGTCCTTCCACATGTTGATCCCTTCCTTCCAGTTCAGAATCATTGTAGATAGTATATATTAAAAAATATAAAATGCAAGTACTGTTTGGTAATTCTTTTTACCTGAATATCCTTCTGTGTTGTATATGTTCCTGTCTGTCAACAAGCAAACTACTGTTAAGTCAGAGATTTGGTATAATTACTAGCACGAACAGTGTCTAAATTGACATTCTTACTGTTTTACGCTCTGAAAGGTTGTTCTAAGAGGATTACTGCATGACAAACCAGCTGTGTTAATAGGTTAATTCCTAAGCCTCCATTTTGCTTTCCCTTCCTTTTATACTTTTGCATATTTTTGAACAGTCACCCTCTTCCATTCCTGAACACCTCCCCCTCCTTTTATCCCTTGCTCTTATAATCCAGGGTGCAGTTGCGCTTTCTTTTTTTCTGTGGCTAATTAACAGTTGGCTAACACATTATTTTCTTTATGAGATTCTGTCTCATCTTTCTCCTCTATTTTTTTGTGTGTGTTTGTTTTTTATTTGCAAACTCATTACTAGTTCATGCTTTTTTTCACTGTCCTTTTTTTTAATCCTGTGGTTATCTGGTGTGTTGCTTCTGTCTTCAGATGGGTAATTATTGCTACACTGAGGCTCTACGTGGTGTTGGAAGTATTTAATACATACTTCCACAATATAACTATATCAGCCTTTAATTGAACTATAATTTACTCTCTTTGAAATACATTTTTTTCTCTGTTATTAGCTTGTTTTTACATGACTAGACACATACAGTTGTTCTAATTCTCTGTCTTAACATGTTCCTCTCTGGATCACTGTATCAATAATTGGTTTCACTACAAACAAAATATACAATTCTGCATGCACATTTGCAAACCAAGCGTTCGTCTTTAATGAGCCTCAACTATCCGTTTCATTTTACCAGTTACTCTTTCTTTTCTTTACACAAACAATCAATTCTTTCTCTCTGTTTATCTCAGGTTTTTAACATATATGTTTTTCTTATTCAGACTTTTCAGAGTTTCTT
The DNA here is from genome assembly GCA_028564705.1 of Apricaphanius iberus. Classification (NCBI taxonomy): domain Eukaryota; kingdom Metazoa; phylum Chordata; class Actinopteri; order Cyprinodontiformes; family Aphaniidae; genus Apricaphanius; species Apricaphanius iberus. Next base: position 1,300,652 of record JAPXFQ010002242.1, on the reverse strand, counting down.
GCTTTTGCTAGATTCACCATGAGTGAAGACAGATGGCAGATTTGTCCAATATAACAGCCTCATGTTAAGTTAAATGTGCTTCTGCTTAGTAAAGACAGTTACATCTTTCATTTTTAGAAAATGTTATGTTGTTTATTGTCATATTTCTCATTTTAGTCACACAATTGCCAATTGTTTTGTCTGCTTAGTTTGTGAAAGCAAAGGGAATATAACGTGATTTCTTAACACCATGTTACATGAACGCATGTAACGTGTAAAAACAGTTTATCAGTACATTAGAAAGCAATATGTTTTTTGTTGTTTATTTTACAGACATTATTCTGGTGGAAGTCTAGCCCAGGGATGTGTTGACACCAACACTTCTGTGAAAGTTATCTCATAAAAAAATTGCAGAAGAAAGCAGAGACAATCATATGTACATCCTGGATAAATAGCATATTGGAATATTCAAAGTGTTTAACAGAGTTGAATAAAACAAACTGGAACAGGCTTCTCAAACTGACAGTTGCTTCCAGAGTATCTTGATCGTTCTTTTTTGTCCTTTCTGGCACTGTGGCACTCTGAATTGATGTCGGAGAACCAAATAAAAGCCCCACAGATTCACTTTCACATTTGGATTGATGAATGGATTTCTTTAGCATGAGGAAAAGGCTGACCAAAACAAATTAATCACCCGCATTTTTTTACTGAATTAGGTACAATTACCTAGATTTTGTTTATTTAATTAATGAAAATTTTAAGATATTATTTCATGAGGTATTTATGTATTGTAATTCAGCCTCTTCACACTCCACTTTAAATCTCTTGAAGAAGAAAATTACTTAAATAGAGCTTGTCTCAAAGCATTGATTAAGGAATGGCTCTGAAAAGGGTTGGAGAGCAATATTTAACACCTTGGGACACCGGCTGATCACTGTTGGACAAAAATAGCATAAAACCCTGTCCAACATTTGCCAAAAAGTATCATGCTCATCCCCAAGACAGTATTTTGTAGGGGTTCTTGTTTGTTTAAAAGAAAAACATATTGCAATATTTCAGAAAATGAACATGGTACAGACAGTCAAACAGGGGTAATGTGATGGTGTAGGGCTGCTCTCATGCGTCAGGACCCACATGAGTTTAACCAATGGCACCATGAATTTTTTTCTCTCATCACGAATGGGAATTGAGTACCATTAGTCCATCAACTTTGCAAGAGAGCAAGCAATGAAGAAAACTGTAAGGCGTAAAACCTCTTCACAGCACTGTACATCTACCCGATGGTTGTAGGGTTGAACTTGAATACTCGAAGATTCGATGCATCGATATACGGAGCCAGATTTGACCATCAATCTCAATTTCAAATCTTCGCAGGTGAAACGAGCATCATACCATTTTTAAAATATGGGGTCGTTCAATGTCTAATTGCACACAGAACTACTGGTTTTGCATGACTACTGGAGGTTATATACAGTCTGTAATTATGATAATGCTAAAAAAAAAACGTGAAAAGAAAGAAGTTCCATAAATGTAAGTTAATATGTTAACTTAGGTTCGTGAGCTGGACCACGCCCCATATTCAGTATCCTCTCAGTAATCAACTCGGATTCGACTCACCTGGCATCTCACACCTGAATTTCATCCCTAATTACTCCATGATCTATTTAAACCCTGAGCACCTGGCCGTCAGCGTCGCTCAGACTCTGATCTCGTAAACCAGCGCTGTTTCGCAAGACAATCTTTACTATAATGGATGTGCTTACCCTTGATCCTTCCGAATCTGATGAGGAGCTCTTCTCCAGTGAGACTTCCATCATCGGACCATCACCTACATCTGTGGTCCGTCAAGTCTCTCTCTACGTTTATGAAACGTAGAGAAATACACATCTGGGGAGGGTAGGGTTCGACGGTGAGGGGAAAAAAACGCTCAACTGTGTTGTGGGTCCGTACAGCACTCACAACGCAGGTAATAGAAAAAACCACACCAACAAACATTTAAGCACATATTCAGACAATAACAATGACACATCAGGAAGGATGGGCAGGTATGAGCTCCAATCCACAGGTTAACGCGCTGCCATCGAGGCGCGCTGTTATCCAGCTTCCTGTTGCAGGAACAATTCCCTATAACCTCTGACGTCCTTATTCACTGCATCCGCACAATCCGTTCCGGTTACTCTTCTCCTCTAGTCAATCTTACATTAGAATTCATGTTCCTATTAGCCTACTTCGGTTTTCTACGCTGCTCTGAATTTGCCCCTACTACTTCCAGATTTGATCCGTCCATCCATCCATGCCTTTCAGATATCTCAATTCTTAATCAGGATACCCTTATCTTTACGCTCCGTAAAAGCAAAACGGATCAACTGGGCACTTCCTTCCCTATCTATCTTTTTCGTCTTCACTCACCCCTCAGCCCCTACGAACCCATCTCAAACTACATTTGCTTCCGTCTGGCCAACAACGGCACATCTCATGATCCTCTCTTCATCACTGATCTCGGTAGCATCGCCACTAGATTCTGGTTTTCTCATCACTTCCGTCAAATCCTATTTAGATCTGGCATCAACCCTGAGCATTATTCAATCCACTCCATCCGTATAGGCGCAGCCACTTCAGCTTCTCAGTCAGGCATTTCCGACAAGACTATTCAAGTCCTAGGTCGTTGGTCATCTTCAGCATACCGTACCTATATTTATAATAATCTGGACGATCTCCACCATGCTCATTCCTTGCTTTGTTAAGTAATGACCAACTTTGGGGGTCCTGAGCAGGCTCGAAAAGAAGACCGACTTCCGAAGACTGCACCCTCACACAGAGTCAACAAGCCTCCATCAGGGCATCCTTCCAGACACACCATCTATCTAATCTTTATCAATAAATTAACTAATCAAAACAAATTTAATCTCTGTAAGCGTGGTCCATGCTAATGAAATATTTGTATCATGTTTTTGTGTGAAAAAAATCCAACCACCGTTGTGACAGATTTAAGTTTCACTTTCCTTGATCCGTGACGGTCAAGAAGTATGTTGGCGGCAGGGATTATTTAACAATGTTTCCTTCACAAGCTTTGCCGTTGTTGCCCAGAAAGTTTAACTTTAATTTACAGTTCAGAGTCCTGCAATAGAATTTTTGCCTTCGGCTAATCCGCTGTTTCAGGTGGACAAATGCATAAATTAAATTCCACGGGTCCTGTAGATTTCGTTAATGCGGGCAGGTTTGGAGTTGGGAGGGAGAAAAAATAATTGTTTAAACGTTTTGTTTTAGACTCCCAAATAGGATCATGTTGATATAAAGGATCATGCTAATGTATTTTTTGGTGCACAATAGAATATTTCACTGATGGAGGAATATTCTCACTGTCTTTCCATCCAGCGCTGAGATTGCTGGATTTGCCTTTAAGGAACATAATCAAGTTAAAAGCAGGGACTGTGGACAAAATTTAGTTTCTGCACAGTGATATCTGAATGAAATAAATGCATCTCCTCTGGTCACACTCTGCAGACTTGAATAACTTGCCACAATGGTTCTGTGGATAAGATTCACCAGTTTTTGTCCAAGATAGAGGGAATGTTTAGTTTTAGGCGCAAAGTTAGTGGACTTTTCCGGCATGCTCTTTCCAAAAGCACAATGGAAAGATTCTCTTTGGGAGTCTTGAAACAAATTTTCAATTTTCAAAACAAGTTCTGCCAAACCCAAGACATTTAGATTATGTATTTTTTCATTCTTAACATGGTACCCGTGATATTGCGTAACTCTGTGCTGAACATATTTGGAGTGTTTAAAAATCTTGACAGCAGCATTGTTGTGACAGTGTTTTTTTTTAAAGGAAATTCAGCTATTTGCCTATTAATAGTTAAAGGACTGCTTACGGCAGTCAAAAAAATTGATTATTTTCTGGGCATTACCTGTTACCAGGAACTATTTTAATAGCCAAATATATATATCACTCTCTAATAGTTTAGCACCTGCCTAGATAAGACTGAGGTGAAAAGCATGAAGGAATGAATTCTTAAGGCATATTGAACATGGAACTTTGCCATATGTGTGCAGAATAAAAATGACAACAGTGGCTTTTCAAAATACAAAAGTTTACTTACAAAAGAAGAAAAAACAAACATTTAATCACTCAAGCTAATAACTAACACACTACTAATCAAAATAAACGAATAATTAAAAATACAAACACAAATGGATGAAAAATGCAATAAAAGAAACAATGAATTCTGATGTTATGCTTTTGGAGGAATCTGGATGCTTTAAAGGACAAAGGCTTGATTTGCAAATGCCGGAATGAAAGCTAAATTGCTTTACCAATTGTAATTAGTTTTAACTAATTAGCACAATTGATTTATGTGTAAACCAATAAAACAATGCAAGGAAAATTAAATCATTATTTGGATCAAGTAATGTTTGTTTAAAATTATCTGGATAAGAAGTAATTGACCTTTGGAAAATTACCTCTATTTGGATTGATACTGGCAGTAAACAATCTAATTCCAGTATTTTTATGCATTAAGGGGTTTCAAACATGGCTAATAAGATCAGTTTTTGTCTTAATCTTCTTTGAACCAATCTCTATTTGAACACCTCCGATTGTTTATTTATTGAGTGCAGGCCTGGGCCGAACATGTGGGCTTGTCGTACCTTTAGCTCCCTGTAACACACGCAGGATGTTTGGAGCAGCTCAAAGCTTAATTAAACATTTAACAAAAAAAGGGTAAATCTTGCTGAATTAAGTAAGTCAAATTGCAGGATTTAAAACAACTCTTTATCGGGAAAGTCTTTTAAACACTGGTTAAAGCTTTAGGCTGGGTGACCTGTATTACCCAAACAAATAGCAGATGAAATCTTATACAAGTTAATAACAATAAAAAACATACCCTTAAGATTAGTTATTCTAACTAATTTTGCCTCTGCCCAAACAGACCTTATGAACAATTAAAGTTCTACAAGTTGTCTCTGTGTCAATGAGGAACGGGGGTCGGCGGCGGTAGCCTAGCGGCTAACAATGTTGTGCTCCTGGAGTGTGTGGCAGTAGTAGGCGTGCCTCTCCGTCTCCCCGGCAACCAGGATCTACAGCTGACCCAGATCACCAATCAGTGGCAGTACTTAGGCCTGCTGGGCCTTCCAGTCCCTGCCAGATTGTTGAATCACCTAGTGGTAATAGCACTCGGCCTACGTTGTGACTATCAGTCCGACATAGTATTTTTCAGTCAATCATTGTTTTGTTTGTTCATCTCAGGAACCCAACCTGCCTGCCTGCCAGCCTTCCTCTCACTCCAGCCTGGTTCCCCTTGATACTGTTTCTTACAATAAACCTGTCACACTCAAACTCCATTCTGCGTCTGCGCTTGGATCCCAGTCTTTCCATAAATCCACAACAAACAATGGCTGCTGTAGGTGGTTACAGTGGGGCCCCTAGCGGGATGTAGTTGGCTCGTCCTCCGATTTGGCTAAGCAGTGATCAGCACCAACTTTCTTTCACTGAACAGTACCTGTTTGGCAGTTTCCAGTGTTGTGGAAAAATTTATATTGAGAAGTTCATATTGAGAAATTTATATTAAGAATTATATTTTCAAGGATCTTCATCATGGGTAAATTTCCGTTCCTTCTATAATATTCAATTAATTTAATTAGTCTCTTGCAGTCAGGATTCAGCTGTTGCGAACACTCTGTAACCTGTTCCTCCTTGTTTGTGCAAACAAGTTCAAATTAAACCTCCAAGAAATGAAGGAATCTTTTCTCAATTCTTTATTTAAAATGTTTGTTTGACTACACCAGCATGGCAATTCTTATCGGCTCTGTGGCGGCGAATGAATGCAGCTTTTGGTGGTCCAGACCTCCACCGCATGTGGATTTCAGCTCCCGTTTCTTAGCGGTCGGCGCTCTGAAACTCAGGGAACCTTTTGTAGGGCTTTGAGGATTAAACAATGTTTTTGTTTTTCAATATTTAAGACTCACCTGGTATCGGCAGGCTTTGAGCTCCTTGGAGCGAGTTTCTCCCAGAAACTCATGCCTTCCTCCGCCCCCGAAGGATGGTAGTTGCTTCTGTTTCTTCTTCTGTGTAGCTAGAGTGCAGATTAGCGCCACCCGATGGCTGTGTGTGACCCAACAACGACATACGGAAGTGCATCTGAGTGATTTAAATTATAGTCCATTTAGATCAGCTATGCTGGGAGTACAACTGGATGTTATATCAGTTCTGGTAAAGAATTTCTGCTTCAGGTTTGGTGGGGACAAACCCGTCAATCATAAATAGTGCTGGGGACATGTCCCCGGCATTTTCGGTTAAAATGATACCTATTCGCTGTGTGCAGTGTGTAAAATAAAATAAGAATAATTTTACCCTCCTGCTGATTACCTTGTGTCATACCCCTACAAACCCATTCACACAAATAGATCATTCGACCATGGGTCGACTATAGAAAGATTTGAGTATTCTGATTTGAATGTGAAAATCCTTAATCGGGGACACCAAAAGACTGTTGGGTGGAATAAAAACTGTAGAATTATGGGTAAGATCATTACGAATGAACTCTCACTGATACCCATTCCCCCATCATATGTTTAGGTCTTCTACCAGATGCCTGGGATGTTTGAGATCCTATGACTGTGTTCTCCTGGACTGAGATCTCAGCTGTTTCTCAAGGTCTTGTTGGGGCCACTTCTCTAGTCTAGGGATCATTGCCCTGAATGCTCCAATGAGCATGGGATCTAGTTCAGTTTATTTATATAGCACCAATTACAGCAGATGTCATATTAAGGCACCTTACAAAAAAAGTCATTTCAATACAATTATACCAACATTCTAGTTTGTTAAAGGTTTTCTATTGAATTAATCCCAGGAGACTGTGTTGATTCATTGGTGTGAGGTTGTGCCCTAAACATGCAGACTCCAACCACAGCAGTCCCTTAGTAAGCCCTCATACTAATCAAGCCTGTAGCCACAGTGGAGGAAAAACTCCCCTTTACCTGGAAGAAACCTCCAGCAGAACCTGGCTCAGTACAAGTGATCATTTGCCACGACAGTCTGGGGTTTTGAGAAGAGAGAGCAGAGACACAGAAAGAACAAAAAGAACTGTGTAAGAGTACTTTCGATATTAAAGAAAAAAGTTGATAACAGGACATGGAAGATGCTCGGTCACAGGGAGCTTCATCCAAAGTAATGCTCCAATCCAGCTGGGCATTGTAGAAACACCTAAAACTAGCAGGACAGTGGGCCCTGGGGAACGGGGATAAGAAACCCTGTTGTAAGCCATTCTAACAATAAGCTTTATGAAAAAATGAGGTTTTAAGCCTAGTCTTAAAAGTAGACCAAATTCTCTAGTTGTTTGGTCATTACCATCATTCAGTTTGTATCTAGAAGTCCCACAGGGTCCTAAGTCAGTTTTATTCATTTATTATTTCATGTACTGTAAAAGTAATCTACTGTATTTTAAGAGCTATTCTCACAGTGTTAATAACACTGAGATTCACACAGAGGTGATATATTGATCTGTATTTTAATTAAGCCTGTAAATCTTACCAACTAGAGTGCAATAATGAGAATAGCCATAGTTATCAAAGCTATCCTGAACAAAAAGCCATCTGAAATATACTTTAAAAACAATTCACAAATTTTTGTATAACTATTTCACATTTTTCTACCATGCTGATTGAATAGGGTAACCCAAGTTTGCAAATCGAAACACTAAAATAAGAACATCTTTATAATCAGCAACACTGGTACTTTTATCCACTATTTAGACTACAATAACAGTGAAAATGTAGTTAGGATAGCCAGATAAGGCTATACTGAGTGCATTCCTGACCACTGTGAGACCGAAAGAAACAACAGAATTCAGTAAGCAAATTATAATACTACTCTTAGAGTGTTTTCACATGTGTGGCCATGCCAGAAAACAGCCATAGAAAATCGCTAATTTTTTTCTGTTCACATGGCGTGGATCAGTCCGTGCTGGAATCCAGTGTTTTACATGACGCACTATACCAAATCTGCAGGTGGTGGTATACAAATAATTCTGTAACTATCTAACAAACAAGGGAGTGAGAAGTACCAACGTCATAAAACGAGCGACGGCCTAGAATGTAAACACACTGGTCTACTGGTCAACTGCTACCTGAAGCCATCAACAGGGTGAGTGTTGCAGTAAACCCGCTGTTTTGTGACCCTGGTGTGTTGGTTTGGGATGCTTGAACAGCATTGTTTTGATCTCTTTATGGTCGCGTGGCGATTCGGTAATTTCGGTTGGCAGTGTCATCACTTCCACGTGGAGCGAGTCTGCTGTCTTAGAAACGGCCAGAGTACGGCTTGTGTTCACATGATCGGTATCCACTTGTACCTTGACTCTGACACTACTTCCAAGGCAGGTCTCTTGGGCAGTATCCTGGCACGGTCCAGGCTGTGTTCACATGGTATGTAATAAGTGGATTTTGACCAAACATGTGACCAAACATGTGAAAACGCCCTTAATCTGTCCTGGGCTCTGGCCATGTTTCATTGTTTTGTTTACTTGGACTTACTCATGTTGGAATTCAGATCTGAGATTGGACTTCTTTACAGATGGACGTCATGCTACTACTGTAATATACTTAAATAAAACAATTTTATTTTTAAATGTGTCAGACATCACTATTATGGAGAACCATCCCTGCCAAAATTAACAATAAATAAATAAATATGGAAATAAATAAATTAATACTGTAAATAGCTTATAGATAAATAAATGTGAAAATAAATAGCTTTTAAAATGTATTTTCATATTTATTTATTTATTTATTTATCAACTTATCTACTTTTTTCAATTGTATCGTATATTCAATTGTATATTGTATTTATTTACACATTTATTTATTTATTGTTATTTGGCAGGGATGGTCCTCCTTACTTTATCAGGTGTACCAAAAAATGCAAAACCTTACTGATTCATATAACAAGGCATCAAAGGCAAAATGAAAGGAGTAAAATCTTTTTGCCCAATGTCAAGGAGAAAATATTTTTTTAACCCCCTTTATCTGGTTTGACCACCACTGCTTATTAGATAAGAAGATTAGATTTTGGTTTTGATATTTTTAAAAATAAATTTTAAATTTAAAAAACATTTAAATTCTATTGCATCAGCGTGTTTAGTGTTGTAAATTAATTTTATAATGAGTAAATTATCTAGCCTCACTTTCTTTTTCCTCTCTCCCTCTGGCTCCTCTTCCAACCATGTTATACTACAGCCTAGGAAATCTCATTAGGAACATTTCAACAGGGCTGACAAACGACTCTTCACAACATCCCCTGCCCCATTTCCTCTGTTAGATGGTGTTCCCATATGGACAGATGGGAGAGGGAGCCAAGTTAGAAGCATATACTTTTCTTCTTACTTTACACATCCTTATACATATACATGATTAAAGAGGAACATGTTTGTGCCCATCTAAAACATGCAACCAAGAAAAAAAAAATGTAGATAGATCGATTATAGTTCTAAATATATCATATTTATTTAAAAAAAAACAGACACACACACACACACACTAACACAGATGCACTTTTAAACACTAGAGTAATCTATTTATCACTGTAAACTGTGTAGTAATCACAGCAATGTAAATGCATGGTTAAAAATCTATTTTTCTAATATGAACACTTCTTTTTACGTTATTGATTTCTTTTCAGTTACTGCATAAGGTAGCAGCTCTAGTTAAATGCACACACACACACAAAAGAAAAGCACTCATGTATAAATGGTCCATGCATTTTGTGCTAATTATTTTCCATGAGATTTCTGTCTCTCTCTTCTATGTAAGGAATCGATTTTTAGAGGGAATTGACTACAGTACAACTCTCTTTTCATTATAGAGAATCAATAAAACTCTTCATACATAAACCATACTTCAAAGACTGGATGAACAATTAAAATAGTACCAACCGAACAAATCAGCAAGCACTGTGGGGCGGTTTTAGCTACAGTAACAAATACACTTATCAAGATGTATTTAAAGATTAAGGGCCTTAAGGCTTCCATGGGTTTCCTAAAAAATACTGTTTTGTTCTTAAATCAGGAAAACTGGGGTATACACTAATTCAAATGTACAAAGTTGTGTGTGTAGTAAACATAAATCTAAGCACCTCTGTACAACATAGTTAACTTGGAATTGTTTGTTTGATTTTATACACCCTCAAAAATGTTATTTTGAATAAAACACACAAATACATAATTTGTCTTTGTCACATCCCATTTAAATCATACAAAGTCATTCTCTTTGATAGACGACCAACAATCGTATCTCCATGTCGAGAGATATATTGGAGATTCTCATTAATCAGTCATGTAAAAACAGGAGAAATAGTTTTAGTTTATGCACAAAATCAGACTGTCATCCTTTATTATTATACACAAATTATCATTGTAATTAAATGCAGAAGTGCAGCAGGAATACTGTATGCAAACTGTATATAAGTCATTGTTAACATAACTACAACTACTTGGTAAAATGCTCTGAAGGTGTGGTTTATCCTGAAAAAAAGAGTAGGTCACTCACTTGATGACATCCTCCCTATGGGTTTGTTACATAGTACTTTGAGTAAAATAAATGCCATACGCAGAAAGACATTTGTCCTGTAATTGGGCTTTTATATCACTGTTTATGGATCCAATAGCTGCAAACAGTGTTATGTACATAAAGAAAACATATTTATATCTCTGCAACCTGCATGAAATTCGATACATGGGAATTGACCTGTCCATGACTAACATACATTATGTCATCCCACACAGCTCTTATGGCTTCACTTAGGCTCTGTTGTGACCTGGTGTTAACAAGGAGCAGAGCTGCATGTACATAGATAAGCCCATATTTGTATTCTGGTCTGTGCATTGGTTTAAAAAAAGCATCTTTTAAATCTTCTACTGTGGAAAAAAATACATTCATAGATGTTTTTAAACGAACTCAGCACAATAGTCTAAAATCTTGTTCCTGTGAACACTTGATCAAAATCATGTTTCAATTTCATTGCACCTCAAATGCACTATACTACCGTTTAAAGCAGGTGTTTCAACCACTTTCATTGACTTAAGCATGTTATATCCAGGAACTGCACATGGACTCTAATATGTAAACGTCTGTAAAAGAGTGAATTGCTCCCAGAAGCCCAGTGAATTCCAGTTTCATGATGGACTACTATCTATGCAATGAATCTGGTCAGTAAGGTTCCAGTATCAAATGTTACACGGTTAATGTTAGTGGCATCATAACAAAGTAAAAGCAGCGGGGATTGAAAGTAACTGAGTCAAAAAGTGGTAGGTCGCTGAAAATCAAAGATGAGGTAAATCATACACATAGACTCCAAACTTTATGCAGAATGAACAGCTACAGAACTCCAAACATCATGTGGACTTCCGAATTGTTCAATCACAGTGTGTAAAACACTTTATTGGAAAGGGTTTCATGGCTAAGTAACTGAACCCAAGTTTTACATCACTAAGTGAAAAGCAGAGGTTTATCTGCAGTGGTGTAAAGCATGCTGCTATGGGTCTCTAGAGTAGTGGAGATATTTTTTTCTGGAGTGACAAGTAATGCCCCACTGTCTGGGAACCCAGTGGATTAGGTTAAGTTGATATTGGAGCTGTTTTTTAAAAGTTGGTAACTCTTGTTGTTCAAGTGAATTGAACTATCTATTATTCAGTCTACTGAAATATTTTGGACACTTTCATGTTTCCAACTTTGTGGTTGGCCAAATGCTGTTCCAACATGAGTGGTGGGTACAAAGCAAGGTGCATAAAGTCAAGATCAGACCCAGCACCAATAGGCGTTCCGATTCAGGTAAAATCTTATTTTATGTATTTTGCGTTCTGCAGTATCAAACCATCCCCTTTACAGTGTAAGTCCATACAAATCTTTTTCCAACTTGCGCTCCACGCATTTACATGATTCCTTTTTAATATGGAAAAATAGTTTATTGCTATATAAAAAGAGCCTTCACACAGCTAGAACAGCATATTATTCATCTTTAATCGAGGAGAATAAAAATAATCCTAGGTTTCTTTTTAATACAGTTGCCAAACTCACACAGGATCATAGCTCTATCGAGCCAACCATTCCCCAAGCTCTAAGCAGTGACGACTTCATGCAATTCTTTATAAATAAAATAGACTCCATAAAGAATAAGATAATTGGGAACCTTCCCAATATGCTTGCTTCCTCCTTAGTTAATGAGGCAGCCTCAAAAATGGTGGAACCTAATATATGCTTAAACTGCTTTAATGCAGCCGAACTTTGTGATGTACTAAAATTATTAGCTTCATCTAAACCTTCAACTTGCGTTTTAGACCCAATCCCAACTAAACTCTTAAAAGAAGTTTTCCCTCTGATCGCTGCTCCAATTTTAAATATAATGAATCTATCCTTAGTCAATGGATATGTACCACAGGAGTTTAAGATTGCTGTAATTAAACCTCTACTTAAGAAACCCTCTCTTGATCAAAACGACTTAATTAACTATAGACCGATATCTAATCTTCCCTTCTTATCTAAAATTCTTGAGAAAATAGTTGCACACCAGATATGTGAGCATTTAAACAATAATGAGCTGTTTGAGAAGTTTCAGTCAGGCTTTAGAGCTCATCACAGCACTGAAACAGCTCTGGTGAAGGTTACTAATGATATTCTCATAGCCTCAGACAATGGACTGGTGACCATTCTGGTCCTGTTAGATCTCAGTGCTGCCTTTGACACTGTTGACCACAATATTCTCATAGAAAGGCTTCAAAGTGTCGGTATAATAGGAACAGCACTAGGTTGGTTTAAATCTTATTTGTCTAACAGATTTCAGTTTGTTCAGGTAAACAATAGATCTTCCTCAACCTCAATAGTTACTTGCGGAGTACCACAGGGTTCAGTGCTTGGGCCGATTCTCTTTACTATATATATGCTTCCTATTGGTAAAATAATTAGGCAGCATGGGATAAAATTCCATAGTTACGCAGATGATACACAGCTATATCTATCCATAAATCCTGATGAATCCAATCAGTTAGGTAGACTACAGGCATGTCTGGAAGACATAAAAACTTGGATGACTCTAAACTTCTTGCTTCTAAATTCTGATAAAACAGAAGTTGTCGTCTTTGGACCAGAAGCTCTGAAAAAGAAACTACTTAGTCAGCCCCTTCACCTGGACGGCATTAAATTAGCCTCCAGTAATAAAGCAAAAAACCTCGGTGTCATTTTTGACCAAGATATGTCATTTAGAACTTACATTAAAGAAGTCTGTAGGATTTCCTTTTTTCACCTTAGGAATATTGCAAAAATTAGAACCATCCTGTCCAGGAATGATGCTGAAAAACTAGTCCATGCCTTTGTTACTTCAAGGCTGGATTACTGTAACTGTCTATTATCAGGTAGTCCACAGAATACAATTAAAAGTCTTCAGTTAGTTCAAAATGCTGCTGCTAGGATTCTGATGAATATTAAAAGAAGAGATCACATTTCCCCTGTTTTAGCTTCTCTTCACTGGCTCCCAGTAAAATCTAGAATAGAATTCAAGATCCTCCTTCTGACATATAAAGCCCTTAATAATCTAGCTCCATCATACATAAGAGATCTGATTGTTCCATATGTTCCTAACAGAGACCTTCGCTCTCAGACTGCAGGTTTACTGGTAGTTCCTAGGATTTCTAAAAGTAGAATGGGTGGCAGATCTTTCAGCTATCAGGCTCCCCTCCTATGGAACCGGCTCCCAGGGTTGGTTCGTGAAGCAGACAATTTGTCTATCTTTAAAACTAGGCTAAAAACTTTCCTCTTTGACAAAGCTTACAGTTAGAGATATGTTTATAGGTAGTTAGAGTCAGGTCAGACAGGTAGATAGGAAGAGACAGGTTAATGTTAGTAGTCAGGCAGAGTGTCAAAAGTTAGGAAGAGATAGGAAGAGGTAGAGTAGCTAGGTAGAGATAGATTAATGTAAGCCAGGTAAAGATCCGGAGCCGGTCGCGGCTTACCGCCGCGGAAGAAATGTGCCCCACAGGGGCCAGCCAGCGCCGGAGAGAGGTCCCTCAAGGGGATCCTCCCGCACAGTGCGGCCGCCCATTACCTGCCGGGTTGAATCCCCCGGGCAGACTGTGCGGACCCCACCCGTTTATCTCTTAAACGTTTCTCGCCCTCTTCAACTCTGTCCTCTCAGTTCTGTCTATTTTTCCTTAAGATAGTTGTCGACTATCGGTCTCGTGCCGGTATTTAGCCTTAGATGGAGTTTACCACCCACTTTGGGCTGCATTCTCAAACAACCCGACTCCGAGAAGACCCCGGCATGACGGGGGCCGTTACCGGCCCTACACCGTCCACGGGTCATGAGGACTCAGACAGAGTGTTGGTAGCCAGGTCTCCTAGTAGCTAGGAGACAGGTTAATGTTAGTAGCTATGCTGCTTTAGGCTAGGCTGTTGGAGGACATTATTAGGGTCTGTTCCTACTTTCTCTCCTACTTCTCCCCCAACTGCATGATGTGCTGTCAATTCAAGCACTAACCTGTTTTCTATTATAGTAGGTGCTCCGGATTAGCCCTGCTTGACGACCCTGACTAAGATGGCATTGCAGTGACGGAAAATTCTCCACGTCCTGCAACAAACTTGTGCATCGGTTCTGTTGCTCTTTCTGTGTCTCTGTTGTGTATTCTCCAAGCCACAGACGGTCGCGGCAGATAACCGCTTGTGCTGAGCCTGGTTCTGCCGGAGGTTTCTTCCTGTTAAAAGGGAGTTTTTCCTTCCCACTGTCGCTGCATGCTTGCTCAGTATGAGGGATTGCTGAGAATTCCACGACGCAATCTTCTGTGGTTCTGTAATTTCTACACTAAACATTGTATTGTAATAACTCTTTTTGTAAAGTGCCTTGAGATGACATCTGTTGTGAAATGGCGCTATATAAATAAACTGAATTGAATTGAATTGAATATTGGCACACAAGTACAGGTTTATGAATCGTGCATTTGGTCTTCATAGTATTTAAAGTGAAAAAAAAATAAACAAACAAACAAAAAAACATCAATATTGCAAGGCCACTCTATGCATTCTGGCTTTGATCATGCTAGCTTAATTGAATTTGCATGTAAAACAGTACATTACCGTACATTTATATTTGTCCATAGTCAGTACCTTTACATGAAGCAAGAAAAGTTGAATTATTGCCTTAGTCTGACTAAAATCAGACTTTTGAAATGTATGGTTATCCCTTAGTCTGACTGAAGTCGAACCGAACTGGAGTTTGAGAGATCGGACTAAGGGATCAAGATAATGCGATTGGAAATGTAATTTCTCCGCAACCAACTCCCCACACACCAACCCTCCAAACTAATTAGACACCAAAGCTCTAATCAACAACAAAACAAATGCAGAAAAAGAAGAGTATGGCGGTTAAGACAAACATAATGGCCCATCAGTGAATTTTTGGTCTGACGAAGAGATGGTGCATCGTGTTGTGCATATCCTACTTTCACACCATCTGCTTCTCTCCCACCAGCATACATTTACAGTTAGCCTAAGTCACGGCCTTCTCCTTCCGATCCATGAATCCCCTACTGCCCAAAAAATTTTTGATAGTCAATAAAGCGATAAAAGTTTTTTCTGATCCCGTTTGAAATGCGGCGTGGATTGAATATATGATGTCCGTGAATTTTAGAAACACATTTTGATGTGGAGAAAATGCTGATTATCGACTGGCAGCAATAGTTACTTTAGGTTTTTTGTAAAATCATCTAGCGGACTATTACTCAAGATGAAGAAGAAGTCAAAGGACAGTAGCATCCAGGATGTAGGAAGGAGCATTAAACGTGGAAACTATGCTGGAGGAGAAACAGTCAGTTAAGTGACAGCCAGCATGCGGGGGAAGCTCTACAAAACCTCTCGGTGAGCTAGCTTAGCATTAGCTCTGTGACGTCAAATATGCGACTTGTGATTTGAAGGCCTTTTAATTGCAAATTTTTGAAATCATATAAATCCTTATAATAATTATACGTTTAAGGCATTATCCGGCTTAGTGTGGACGTGGCCTTGGGCTCCGCATATCACTTGAGGCTAACTTGAAGAAGGGTATCACTAAGAGGATTATGTTCAATAAATCAGTCAAACTTTATTTATAAAGCGCTTTCAAACAAAGTTACTCAAAGTGTTTTACAGATTTAAAATAACCCCACAACCCCCCCCTTCAAAAATAAAATCATTAACACAAATACAACCCCCTCCCAACCCAACCCATCAGCCATGCTCACACAAACACACACAAATAAGAGCTACAAAAAGCGGGCTGAGTACAGATTATCCAGGAAATGCCATCTTGGGAGCCATCTGCATCGGCAGCAGCAGATCAACAGCAGCAGCCAAGGCTCCGACCCAGGGAGCCGAGAGGAGGGAGGGCTGGTACCCCGACCTCCACCAAAGCGCTACCTGGGGGCACCCAGGCAGCCACAGCCGACCACCGCCCCCGATGCAGGGGGCCCCCAGAGAGGAAACACTGGCAAGAAAGATTAAAATACGTTAAAATATAAAGTTTATAAAATAGACTATCTTGATCTATCTTATCAATGTAGTTCTTTTTCATTACAACGGGATCCGATTTGTTGCAGCGTACGTGGCGGAGCGGAGCGCATGTAGTGGAATTTAGGTGTAAGAAGAATATTAGTATACCTTCCATTTATTAAGGTAACACCACAGCATTTTTTATGTACATATGTATTACAATATTAAATTGTAGAAAGAGTGTACAGCGTATTCCTTGTTTCATCTTTCTTTCTCCAGGCTGCACATAGGCAAACAAGCGGATCAGCAGTGAATCAGATGCTAATAAAACTATTTTTGAGTAGTTATTACTGTTATCTATATAGGCTCTTAATTGATCAATGAACTTACGTGATGTACACATTGCCTCTTCTGCAAGGTAAACTTACATTTCTACAAATGCACAGTATACAAACTGTTTACACACTGGTTATCATTTTAATGCAAAAATATGTTATCATTAGATCTATAAAATTGGACTCCCACACTGTCGGCATAATATGAGCTTAATTGGTAGGTTACTTCAGCAAATTTGACAGAGGTCAAACAGTCTCCTCTTGGGTCACTGCTACAGACAAACACCAATTAGTCCTCATCTCAGCCAGAGACAAGATTCTTGGTGGCAGTTACAGGTGCGCAAGAGGGAGGGTGTTAGCCGAAGCTAACAAGATAATGGAGGAAGAAAGGTTTGAACAGATTGGCATACATTTTCTGGTTAGTCTTTATCATTAATTGCTTGACTAAAAGGCTTTTAAAGTAATTTTACTGTTTAAAACTGTTTTCTGTAAATCACTCTGTCTGCCAACAACATATTGTTCAGTGTGTGGTTTAAAACATAATAGTCCGGCATATAGAAATACACTTGTAGGACAAAAGTCACAGAGATATATGTGCAGTACATTAAAACTCTCTTAACATCTTGTCTTTAAAAGAAAATTATAGGAAAAGGTCTGGCAAACACCTGGCCCGGATCATGAGAGATTATTAAGTTTCTGATTGAGTGTGTAAAGTTCCTTCATTAAATCATGATATTGTATGAAAACATTCAATCAGTCTTGTACATACAGTTTTATTCTCTTACCAAATCCGAAATCCATCGTTCAGTCTGAATGATCTTAATTTTTATTTTATTGGTGAAATCCAGAAGCCTACTTTATAGATTCTGATTAGATTAATATATAATGTAAACTATTAGCTTTTTGCTGGAAATACAGTATTTACATGTTGATTGAAACTTAATAAATACTTTGGAATTTGGCACAGATAGAGTTAATAATAAATCTTTGTTATCTTAATATGTCTCAATAAAAACACAGGAGAAGAAACAAACCATAAACACAAAATTCATCCATGACTTTAAAGGGAATTTCTGAACCACTTAAAGGAGCTTGGGGCAGTTTTAAGTAACAAAACTCACGAGCAACGCGATTGGCGCTGTAAGTAACTGCAGCGACCGACACTAGTGTGCACAAACTCTTAAACACATCAACACCGGCCGGAGCGTCCAGGCAGGAAAACAGTCAAACGGAAGGAAGTTGATACTTTAAAATTAAAACCCAGCTGTTTGTACACTTTGTAGTCAGCAAATCACGTCAGTTTGTCAGCAGGCGAGCGGGAATTTCTCTGTTTCTCTGATATTTCTGTACTTCCCCTCCCTCTGCTCCGCTCTTCCTTATCTTCCTTCTCCTCCACCTGAAATGCTTGCCGTAGTTGCCCTAACTGGGTTTCGCTAGCGTTAACCAACATAACAAGAAAGTTAGAAGAATATATTTAACTGCTTACCTGATACTCCAAAATCCTCCGATAGCTGCCGACGGCATCTTCTCCCGTCTCCCCAACCATGCAAGTCAGCCGCCGGGCATCTGGTTCTGTCTCCCCCAGCTGCAGCTCGTGATTGCATATCCGATATATACCCGGGTGCCTGTCTGATTTTTATCATATTTTGCTTTTGACTCATGCTTTGCTCATAAAACCAGCTTCTTCTTAGTGTCAGTGAGTGGCAACTGTCTTCTTCCTGTCTGAAGCTGAGCTCCCGTGAATGCGCAAGCAGCATCAACTCACATCACACTCGTAGCACAGCACAGGAATGTTCAGGTACGAACTGAAAAACATTTGACTAAAAATAGCCTGTACAAGAAAATGGAATGACACGTGCTCGGGCTCATTCGTTTTGGTTGATAGCGCTTCATCACCCAATAGCATTAAAAAACTGGACATGCATGTTGCTTATAAATACTGGCACATGCTCCTTTAAGGGTGCTGGAGGCTTTGGAGCTCGTCTGGTGCAGCTCAACCACTGACGTAATTTAATGGCATTCAAACAACCCCTGTCAAGTAGTTAGGATAAGGTGAAAGGTTAATTGTTTTAGTTTGTAAATTTACCAAACCGAGCCCTTCAAGACACTGAACAGAACCGAATACAATTTTAGTGTACCGTTACAACCCTAGGCTACAGTAAATCAAACCATTAACCATACAAATGTTGTACTGCTTTGTCCTTTGGAAAAAAAACCTATAGTTTATGTTTAAGAGTAAGAAATTGATCCAAAAAAAGCCAAGTTAAGAATACCATGTTATTTAAAGTTATACAATTAGTTACCATAACTACGCAGATGATATTGAGCTCTACACTACGTCTCCAGGCAACTTAGAACTCATCCAAACACTAAGCAAAGGCATTGAGCATATCAATGCATGGCTGTGCCATTATTTTCTCCTTTTAAATAAAAAACTAAAGTAATTATGTTTGGACTTAAGAGGAACAATAAAGAATCAGCACACAACTTCACTTAATACAGCTGGAAACTACTGATCATGCCTGTAATCTATATAATGGACTCAGACCTGAAGCTCCAGTGTAGCATAAAAGCAATGACAAGAACAGCCTTCTGTCAACTGAAGAACATTTTCAGGATTAAAGGATTAATTGCACAATAAGACCTCAAACAACCCATCCATGAGTTTATCTTTAGTCTTATTAGTTAATTTATAACCAATAGACTTCAAAATACTTTTACTAGTTTAACACCAAAGCATGTTGAAAATTGGTTATCAATATACCAACCCAGAATACTCAGGTCTTCTAACTCTAATATTCTCTAGAATCAGAAACAAACATGTAGAAGCAATTTTTTAGTTTCTATGCTTTTTAGTTTCCAGACTACTGCAAAGTTGCTGAAACACAACATTTCTTTAAATCAAAGCTAAAAGTCCCTTGTGCTTACAGATACCAATGATTAATAGCAGCTTGAATGTAATAACAGTAGTAGCCCCCCCCCCCCTTATGTCGTCTATGTTGTCTTTTTCTGTTTTAATTATATTTATTTTTTTATTTCTGCTTTTATTCTTCTCTTAAAGAGTGCTAAACAAATAAATTAAATTTATCTTGCATGGCTTTGCTACCTGCAAGACCTGTGTATATTTTTCGTCAAGATTTGAGAGTTTACTGTGTCTATATTAGTAACCCAAAAAGACATTGAAAATAAGTTGTTTTTTTTTCAGAAAGTGTTTTGTTAGGACGAGTTCATATTACGACCCTCCACTTAACCGTTCATAAAAGAGTGTATTTCACTTTAATGCAGGCATTAATTATTAACATAATTTGGCACCAGCCGGAAATACTGATAGCGTCCAGGTGTAAGGCATTAGGTTTTTATCCTAACAACAATATTTCTCTAAACCTTCGAGATAACATTTAATCCATGAACTGAGGCATAACAATATGATTTCACGGGTTTTACAAATTAAATTGCCACAGAGCACTGAAAGGATTTTTTAAAAACATAATCTAGTATTTTCTAGGAATGCAAAATTCGAACATAAAGTTTCTTCAAAAAAAAGGAAGCATTGCATTTTGGGAAAAAAGGATTGCTTTAAGCTACACTGAGCCAGAAGGATTCTTGCCAACTTCACAGGAGGATCTTGGAGGACACTTGACTCTCTGAGCACCTGCACATTTACAGGATGAGATGAGGGCAGTGTTGGGCACAACAACCGAAAGAGGAGAGGAAATTGTTGGTGAAGTGGAGTCAGAGGGAGATGGTGAAAGCCTTGTGAGGCAACGAACGAGCCAAATAAAATAAATAAATAAAAGAGATGAGAGAACTGTAAAAAGTATATTTTGGATGTTAAAAACAAAACATTTCAGGTGCCTAACTTTTACTCACATTATTTATTAGGTACAATTTTTATTATTTGTTTTTAACACCTAGAACTGAAAATGTAAGTTTTACCTACTTTTAAAAAATAAAGTTCTCCCATTCCTGCTGTTAACCTTTTACTTTCTTTACCATAGTCAGACCAAAACCTGTGTTGAGTTTCTTTTCTCTGTCTCTGCTCTGTCTTCTCAAACTCCCAGAGGGTGGTGGCAGGTGGCTGCTCATACTAAGCCAGGTTCTGATGGAGGTTTCATCCTATTAAAGGGGAGTTATTCCTCTCCACTGTCTGTACGTGCATACTTAGTATGAGGGATTACTGTGAAATCAGCGACATAATGAAGGCGACTGTCCGCTGTCACTACAGCTTTGCCCGGGAGGAGTGAATGCTGCAAGCGAATGACATAATGCAAACTGCTAAGTTTCCTTAGATAGAAAACATATAAACTGATTGGAACAATGACTCCCATGCATATTTATAGTAAGTTAAATTTGAACGCACATATGATTGCACTGAACTGATATTATTTCTAAGTTTCTTTAGTTGAACTGTGGTGTAAAGTGACGCTATAAAAATAAACTGAATTAAATTAAAGGAATGAAAAGCTGAAGTGGTGAAAAAGTCTCTGGATGTTAGGAGTCTGGGTTGTCTATTTTTCTGGCTTTTTTTGTTTTTCTTCTGTCTGCTTCCACCAGAGGTCCCAGGTGAGCTGAAGAGCTTGTCATCAAGTTGGGGGCGGAGCCTGCTGGCAGCACCTGTCAGGTGCAGTCTATTTAGCTCATTGTCTGTGGAGGATATTTGGAGCTGGCTGCCAGATCTTTGTTGCCTGAGTTTTAAAACCGTATGGTAAAACCTCAAGTCCTCTGTGTTACCTCCCGTGATTTGAAAAAAAGTATATTCAGCACGTTACTTCTCTGTGTTCCTCGGTTCTTCTTCTTGCAAGAAAGTCATTGAGATGTGTTCTCCAGCTTTTCACCCCTAATTTCCACTGCATGCACTCTACATCCGCCCCTTGCCAGTCTGAAGCCCAGCTCAAAGAATTGTGAGACCTCACAATAAATAACAGTAATACATGCGGAAGTCAGAACAAAACCATTAATTTGTGTCTTCATAGAAAGGATGAGTGATATCATACATTATTTTGTTATTTTCCACTTCAAATATTAGTTTCTTTTCATCCATGATTTCCTGTTGCTTTTCTTCAAATCTGAATAACGTATTTATTGATCCACGCACCTATTATGTCTTGTGTTGAAGGAAATAACAAAATAGCTTTCAGAATTAAATATGTTTTGATTATATTATGTGTAAATTATGTATTAACACGCATGATTATTTTAGACTGCATACATGTATGAATATAAACATGATTGTATTATTAAATAAATAATCTAATCTGTCTTTAACTATTTATTCTGAAAAAAAAAAAACGGATGCTGAGCTTGTTCTGTATACTGTTGGTGCTGCCAAGTGCAGCACCACTTGGCGGAATTGGCTGTTTATTATCTAAGCATATAATCAAAAAGTTTAGAAAAGTAAAAAAAAGCATGTGAGACAAAGGTTAACAAACAACAGGGATAAATGCAACTTAAGGTGATTTTAGAATAAAGCTAACTAAAGAGTATGAAGGGGATGCGCGTGGTGGCAGGAGGGCATGGACTATAATAAGGTTTGCCTTGTTACCCAGTGGTGAAGCACCTAACAACATTAGAAGTTTCTTACCTGAACAATAGAGAAAGGGACAGGGCTGTTTGCTCCTCTTTTCAGATCCAAGTTTTGGATTCTATTTAAAAATCTAGATCTCAGAGTCTGAAAGAAGAATAAAGATGAACATAATCCAAATAATTTATCGGGAAATGAGAAGTTTCCACAGTCTGTGATGATTCAGGAAGCCAGATATTCCACTGCTAATATGACATTTTTGAGCACTTCATGCCTCCCACTGGTCGCTAGCTTTATAAAGATCCTCATTTCCTTTTTCAACTTGATTTGTTGGACACACTCCCAGAGGTATACCTGGTTTAATGACCATGGTCTCATTGTGTTTGACTGACTGAGAATTTTACCAAGAGGAAGATTAGAGAAACAACTACCTACAGTAGATGGGTTAGGGACTCCAATTAAAGCAGCCTAGGCATCCTTAACTCCTAACCAGGGACTAAGAGTGACTGCCTCAATGTCAAACCACATCGATTCATAGAATAACAGAAAAAAAAGAGCTCCAACTAAGTATTGAATTCAGATGTAAATTACATGAACATAATTTTCTCTATGGCAACATTTATAGAATGCGAAGCCCAGTGCATGTCACTGAACGAAAGGTGGTCTGCTCCTGATACTCATCACAAATCATATTAGAAATAGCTTTTGAAAGTGTGCAGCTGTCATAAGCTTTACAAGAAATCCTAATAGTTTCACAGTGGTTGCGATAACAGCATGTTTTTCAGTTGTTTATTTTCTGTTTAACTGAACTATTACCAATGAGATAGACACTGAACAACTTGTCCAATATTAAGTGAGAATACAAAACTTATTTCCTTCATAGTTATATTATGAATTTATTTTTGGTCATTAATGGCAGTGCATTTGTGTTTCTAAACTGGAAAGTGATCTTAAATGTTTACACCAAGAAATGCATTTCTAAAAACAAGCAAGGCAAATGTCGTCTGGAACATGTTTATGCAAAGTAAGAAACTATATTAAAGATTAACTGTTTGTGAAAGGTTTTGGTTGGTATAAGAGCTGAAGTCTTAAATACCAGCACAAATGTTTTAACATGAACAGTTTGTATTTCCACTTAGTAAATAATCAGAGGATGCGCTCAAGACTGAGTTCTCCTGATTGGTATGTCTTTCTCTGTATTAATGTCTCCCGGGATGGGAGGTCTTGTTTCTTCTTGGAATCTTGCATCCTGGAATAAGAACAAACTTTGCATATTAATTAGACAACAAACAAGGAGAAAATACTGCCAGTTCAGCAATTAGTGTGTGGGTCAAAGTCTTGTTTGATCCCTTCTCCATGACAGTGAGCTGATCTGTTTAAGGGATTCTGGGCATGCACCCTTTGTGAAGAAGTGTCAGCTGTGTGAAAAATTGATTGCACAGCCATGTCAATAGCTGTTCCAACAAATTATTTATCAGCATTTTCTTCGTGTGTCGGTCAAACAAAGTCTTTTTTATGCATGTTAAATGTGTGCAGTCTGTTGTTTTAAAAGTGCATGCACATTATTGTCCTAACCGTAAAGTATGAAGAAGTATAAGAAATAATCTGCATAGCTTTAAGTACAATGGGAAAAAACATAGTTGTGTAACAAAGAACAGAAAAATTGGATCAGGAGAATTGTCCTGTCCTGTAACTGTTCTGAAGTCTGAATCAGATTTTTCATATTCTTTGAAACACAATTTGGATCTAAACTGACTTATTTGATGGGAATATTAACATTATGGGGAATAAACTGCAAGCTAAACACCAAAGGTAGTTTAGGCCTCAACACATGAAAAAAAAGCAGTTTTTCAATATGGTAGAGATTTATTTTAATACTATTAATGCACCAAAAGCAAAAACGTTGCTTTTTTCCAGAAATTTATTTTGAAATGGACCTCTCTGTATTTGCCTAATTTCACAGTAGAGGCAATTTTCAGAGCGCAGTCTTAGGAGCATGGTCACTGTGGATGAATGGCCACATTAAATTTCTCAGTGTCTGGCTTTATGGCTGCTGACACAGCATTGTAACCACACAGGTGTGCACATCTCATAAAAGTGAAACACACTTCACTTTAACAGAGCCAGGCCTGTAATATGCCTGTTTTTCAGTGGGTAATGCTTGGCCTTAGGTGGAAGAGTAATCAGCTCGTAATTGGACCCTACACAATCTTTCAGTCTTGTAGATTCAGTCTCAGCACATTTATAGCCAACATTAAAATTCCATCTCAGGATTTGGTGAAGAACTAAGTAAAAATATACTTTTTCCGAATCAGATCATGATTATATCAGGCACCAGAAAATTAAGGTTATGTCTGATTTTTAACAGGCAATCATCTCCTCCTGTCACAAGTGTTCATACAGGCAAATTACCATTAAGTTAGCGGTTCTCAAGCCACAAAAACAAATTATTAACTGGTTTGAACTAGCATGTATTTTATTAAGAAATGTTCCTTACATATGCACACACCCTACTGGTCAGTTTAAAAACAGATTGTATTTTACAATCCAACAAAATGTGGATTTTTTTTTTTTTTGGTGGGGGGAGGCATTCCCTCAGAGTTTAAATAACTAGATATAAGATTATCATTTGTTGTGACCATGGAAACTATGTGGCTGTTAGCAGGTTTCAATTAGTATTTTATTTTATTTCCTCAGAGTTTAAAGGACAAAATATATCACCATCTGTTTTTGTTAAGAAATGCAAAACTCAAAGTAGCAGTAAAGGATATTTTCTACTTGTTCTCAAAGTCTGGAAAAACAAAGAAAAAATGATATATATTTAATAAAATTATTAATGGGAGTGAAAAGACAGATGTTATCAATTTGTTTCAATCAGACCGAAAACTTTGAAACTAAAAAATATGGTCAAGGATTAACTGCAAAGTGTCTTGCAACTTAAGGTAAAGGGTTAAGAAGCTTGAGAAAAGCTGCAAACCTAAGGTAGCTAAGTTTTCTTCATGTTAAAATACAGTGTTACTGTCATTGAAGCTTTTTAGGACGTTAGACACACAAAGGATGAACTGACTGAAATCTTTAGCCTGTTATATTGTATTAAACGGCTCTTTGAGAAACCTTCTTTTTTACTTTTTGCAAATTTGGGGAATTCCTTTGGTTAGACAATACACTAACTGGCCACTTTATTAGGCACCCCTGTTTAAATTCTGGTTAACGCAAATTTCTAATAAGCCAATCACATGGTGGCATATCAATGCATGTAGACATGGTCAAGACCATCTGCTGTAGATCAAACCAAGCATCAGAATGGGGAAGAAAGGTGATTTAAGTTACGTTGAACGTGGCATGTTTGTTGGTGTCAGATGGGCTGGTCTGAGGATTTCAGAAACTGCTGATCTACTGGGATTTTCACACACAACCCTCTCTAGGGTTTACAGAGAATGGTCTGAAAAAGGGAAAATATCCAGTGAGCGGCAGTTCTGTGGGCAAAAATGTTTTGTTGATGCCAGAGGTCAGAGGAGAATGGACAGACTGTTATATAACCAGCCGTTACAACCAAGGTATGCAGAAGAGCATCCCTGAACATACAACACGTCGAACTTCGAAGAAGATGGGATACATCAGCAAAAGACCACACTGTGTGCCACTCCAGGAAACTGAGGCTACAATTCGCAAAGGCTCACCATAATTGGACAATAGAAGATTGGAGAAATGTTGCCTGGTCTGATGAGTCTCGATTTCTGCAGCAACATTCGGATGGTAGGGTCAGAACTTGGCGTCAACGTAAAAGCATGGATCCATCCTGCTTTATATCAATGGTTCAGGCTGGTATAGTGTAATGGTGTGGGGGGCATTTTATTGACACTCTGGGCCCCTCTGTACCAATTGATCATCATTGCTATGCCAAAGGTCTACCTGAGTATTGTTTCTGATCATGTCCATCCCTTTATGACCACAGTGTACCCATCTTCTGATGGCTACTTCCAGCAGGATAATACACCATGTCATAAGGCTCAAATCATCTCAGACTGGTTTCTTGAACATGATAATGAGTTCCCTGTACTCAAATGGCCTCCTCAGTCACCAGATCTCAATCCAATAGAGCACCTTCGGGATGTGGTGGAACGGGAAATTCGCATCATGGATGTACAACTGACAAATCTGCAGCAACTGTGTGATGCTACTATGTCAATACGGACCAAAACCTCTGAGGAATGTTTCCAGTACCTTGTTGAATCTATGCCATGAAGGATTAAGGCAGTTCTGAAGGCAAAAGGGGGTCCAACCCGGAACAAGCAAGGTGTACATAAGTGAGTCTAATTGACTATTCTACCGCTATTAATACCACTGGTAGATTAAGGATTAGCAAAACCATTAAGTGTGTTATGATTGGAAATAATATTACAGTTTTGGAGTGGTTTAACCAAAACCTCACGATGAAGTTGATAAAGAACCTGTGGAGTGAGTTAAACACTGGAGTGATTGCAAGGAGGTCCTCAAATCTCAAAGACTGGGAGCTCATCGATAAAAATGAATGGACAAAATTAAATTGGAAAAAGATGGTCCGTAATCACAGGAATTGCTTGAAGGTTTTACTGCTAATTAAGAATTATCCATTGATTGCTGAGATGGTTGTAATTATTTGATATGTTGCTATTTAAGAAAGTGTAAAGTAACCTGTTTCTTTCAGAATTTACAACCTTTTAGCTATTTTTAGCTGATAAATGTTTGTCTCATTTCCATCAGAAAAGAAACTCCTTAATGTCTAAAAAGACGTGTTTTTTGCTTATTAGATTGTTTAATGTTATATCATGGCATTAAACACTTTTACTGTTGTTTGAATTTATTATACCAATAAGTGACTTCCAAAACAGGGAAAATGTATATTGCTTTTAAAACACAAAACATACAAATCTCAACTAGGGACTACAATATAAGCAATTTTTCCCATTTTCCAGACTTAGTGGATGAACAAAAATCCCTCTGTTTATGTTTTATAATTTCCGTCTGTTACTGTGGACAGTATGATCTTAAACCACATAGATTAAGTATCGAACAGATTGACGGAAAAGCTAAGAACTCCTTTAGTAGCTCAGTAAAGTAAAAAATTTTGTTTGAGAATGGCATGCAATTTTGACCATTGGTCAATCTCTAAAACAATCACTTAACCTTATTTTTTATGAAATAAAAGGAAAAAAAACAAACTTGCATATATTTGTAATAAATCACATTCTGCTAACCTGAAGCAACTGTGCTGGTAACGAAACCAATAAGAATATATCGTTTAAGTATAATATTTTATGAATTATCTTGAAGCAGTTCCATTGTCTTTGTTTAACATGGTTGCAGGCTGTTATTCTACAGTGCCTCTCAGACTACTTGAAATGAGTTAGCAACAACAAACTTCAATGAATTTTTCTGTGATTTCATATGATTGAGCAATGCAGAGTAGCTCACAAGTGAAGTGAATGGAAAAGTAAGGCACTTTCAATAGCTTTTATGAATAAAGTATTTTAGAAAATAGTACATAACAAACAACATAATGAAGATCAAGGTTTTTATCAGGTGGATCTCTGCGGCTTGTCTTTATGGTCCGGACATCAGTTGTGCTCGCCTCTCTTAGGAAATATTTCAATGCAATTAGGATTTAATTAATTAGTTACAGAAGACAGAGCTAATGCCGTCTAAAGATAAACATTGGTTACAAAAAACACTTTTTAAGTGTTTACGTTACAAGAGGTGGGGAGGGCCTTGAGTAATGGCACTGTTTTGGGTTACCTCTGTTCCTTCATGTTAGCCAACATGTCCTGGAATGTTTTTTTTTTGGCTTCCAACTTCCAGAAGAGTTGGGAGATTGGAAACCTTGAATCGTCCTTGTTGCAGCCTGCCGCTCACCTGGGATGGAATCCTGGTCTAAAAGCTGACTAAGAAAAATTGCTTCTGTTTGTCTTTATTTTTCCTTTTCCAAAAGGGGAAGTCTGGCAAGAGGAAGTCGGTTATTGAAAGAAAAAAAACACTAAGAAGTCCTGTGTACAATTTGGCATAAGACACAGCGAAGTTATATTTAGATGAGATCAGAATTTAACTTTCTGATAAACATGCAGAACACTGTGTGTGACTAAAAACTAACAATGCACATCACTTTGGACATACCATTCCCCTGCTGTTGGGATGATTTTCAGCTGAAGGGACAGAGAACCTCTTTGGTGTAATGGAAAGATAGATAAAGATACATATATGGAACTTCTCAACCTGTTAGAGGTTGCAAAAAACTTGAGACTGGGACAGACATTCACCTTCAAGCAGCGACAATCTTAAACTAAAAGGCAGCCCTACACTATTTCAGATCTTTGCATTTTCTTGTGGTAGAATGGTCCAGTCAAACTACAAACATGGATCTAATTGAGAATAATTGTTAAGACTGGGAAAGTGATGTTTGTAGCTGCTCTATATCCAATCTGACTGATGCTGAGATATTTTTAATTGAAGAATGGTTCAAAATTTAAATCTTCAAATCTGCAAAGACAGTACAGATATACCCCGAAGGAATTTGGGGCAGCTGATTACAATCCATTGTATACTTTTAGGATTTTTGTGTGTAAAAGCAGATTATAGATGTGAGGAATTTTCGATCACCTTCGCAATTATGCACCTATGTTTAATGTATACATTTGAATACTTAAGCAATGCACTGTAAAAGAAAGGATAAATGGATGTTATTGAGATCTCCAAACCTCTTCTATGGTTTTTGTGTTGCAGACCACAGGTTTGGTAAGGCAGGAAATAGATTGGGATCTTTAACCCTCATGCTACTTCTTTTACTTTCATCAAACATATTTGGATAAAAAAAGGTTGGTGGCGGTTTAATGGACAGAAAGATGGTGAGACAGAGAATGAGAAAGAGCAATAAATCAAAGGTGAAAGGCGAAACATCTTAGGATGGACATGGCAAAGTAAGGGCGACAGGAAAAGGGATGAAATTGTTAAACAAAATGCTGTTACCACATCTGTGATTCGAACCAGTTGTCAAGTCCCTGGCCCTCACAGTGAGATTGCATGATGGGGCAAGGGGGGGAATGCAGTGAGGGAGAGAAAGAAAGAGGGATGCTGGGGAAACTTAAAGGTCAAAACACAATACATTCCCATCAAGGAGGTGGGCAATGTCAAGTGCTCGCATCCACCAGTCAATCTAGCATGCTGAATGGAGCGGGCCACAAGCATCGGTTTCAAGGGCAGGTAGTTTCACGAAAGCAAAACAAAACTCTTAAAGTGCATGCCAGATTGCAGACGTCTGATAGCCACAGTGGACGAAATAATAACGAGGAAGGATGCGAGCTGCAATGAAAGATTTAACTCCAGCTGTGCTAGACGTGCAAAACGGGATGAAAACTATATATTTATAACCACATTAGAAAGTGACATGTTTCTTTGTTTCATTTTCTTGATTAAACACTTAGGTTGACAGACGCCAACTTATTGTACACAACAATGAATATATGTTCGATGAAAATACAGAGAATCATGCAAATATAACACTTTATTTCATTTGTCATAAGGGACAGGGTTTTTTTTCCACTTTTATACTCTGAATACTCTTAATAAATACAGGTAGCCATTGCACAGTCCCAGACCGTATACAGAAAAATGGTCAGTTCCAACCCCCTCCACTGCAATCTTCAGCTCAGTCTTTTCACCCTCCCTCCCATTCACCAAGGAAACATATAGAGATAACAGGTTTAGTAAAAAAGAAAAAAAAAACAACCCTACAGTTTGTACAAAATTCACAGATTTATCTTGTTTTCCTTCCTTGTATAGTTTATACACTCTGTCATATGAAGGGAACCACACAGCTGTGAAAAAACAACATAAATGTACAGAAATAAAACAAAAATGAAGTCCTTTTAACAATGATTGGATTAAATTGACCACGTCTTAGTTCATTAACAAGTCATTTTGTGGTACACAGAAAACATTGTAAAATTTCTGTCTGCATGAGTGCCACACTGCAGTGTCCCACTCCCTCTCTGACCAGTCATTTATGATATCAAAATACTAAAAGACTTCATATTACAATGTTAAAAGGCAGCATGAATCTTGAATTAAATCATTTTTTCAGACATGTTAGTAATAATGGCTTGTAATTTGCTCCCTTATCAAATATTTACTTAAAGTTAAAATTACAACTTTAAAATACCAATGTATTGTTGAGTGCTTGTCAGAATTAAAAAATATTACTTTCTCAAATGTTTAAAGTGCTTCAATATTTACTATTTTTTGGGCAGTAAGTACAAAACAAGAACATAGGAGGAGAGTTATTTGAAGCTGGGTACACTGCTCTTGAGACTAGCTTATTCTTGGCTTTATCACATCTTAAAACCAGTAAGATTGTTACAGCAGACAAGACAGGACCAATAATAAAATTCCTATGAAAATGCCAAACATTTCACACTGCAACCTTTTTAACAAGATGTTATAGGTGGTACTATTTAAGAGGTTTATATACGAGCTTTATTTCAGGTAAGCTGTTGCCATTGTGAATCTGAAAAATTGTGAAACAGATCTCTTATTTGATTAATGTATTCTTTTTTTAGACCCTCAGTGGACTGAATCGTCCATTAATTAGGCATACTATTGAATTACTAATCACAAAAGGCTTCCCTGAAACAAAAACAATTTAAAATATTGGACATTTTAATTTGTCTCCCTGCAGGCAAAATGTTTGGGTTTAAAAATAGTAGGATGTGCCTCCTGGGACCTCAGTCAGCAATGAAACCGCTGTAATGGTGAGTTGACTGGTCTTGTAGTTCATTGAGTGGGTGTTGTTCAACCTCGGATTTAGATAAAAGGTCAAATCAGTCAACGAAAAAGTGTTAACCAGTTAATTTTAGAGTGATTTTCTAAAAGGTAGTTAGTCATTTTCTAGAGATATATGAATAATTAGGTGATGTAATGATAATAGAGGAGTTATGAGGGATTGTGAATAATAATATAGCAGCAACGTTTTATGGGCGGTTTCTGGTTTTGATAAAACTTGACTTTGCTAAGAGATTTAATCTAGTTCCTATTAATAGATATAAGGTAGTTATTCAAAATATTTTTCTGACCTTGTGCTTTAGGTTTTCATTGTTCATACTAGGTGGAAATGGGATTTTACTCTTCATCTGTGAAAGAACAGTCAAGTCCTGACTCGAGTGCCGTTTAAGGGATTTGTGACGACTTGAGCAACACGCTGCTGACTTTAACTTGCAACATTAGAACTTGAATTTCTAATTAGACTGTGACATGTGAAATTGCTATTATTGAAATTAGCATGTCGCCAATGCTAATGTTAGCTGGTTATATTAGATCAGATTACTGGACAAATTTAATAACAATTTCCCAAAGCCTTTGTAAGTTTACAGGTGACATGTCAGTATGTTATTATTTTCTTATTTTAAGTATGTTTTATTATTTTTCATATGCTTTTATGCTAGCTTGATGATAGAGTGGGGGCATTTTTTGTTTATTTATTTTATTAAATGTATGGCTGCAATTATTCCAGTCCTAAAATCAAAACCCTGCTCTCTTATTTTTTTACTTGCTCTAAAGTGTTAATAACTTGGTGAGGACGATTACATTTGTGACTTAGACTTGACCTGTAGAACCAGTTGACTTGACTTGGGCTCGACTTGGACTAATTCTATGTGACTTGAACTTACACTTGGACTCGAACACTAAGGACTTAAGTGTGACAAGGCTGCATTCACACCTTGATGGTCCGGTAGACTCGGTTCGTTCGGGGACCAAAATTGCAACATTGTTGCTGTTTTGAGCTGGTGTGTTCACATTCACACTGGCTTTTTACTATCAGAAACTCCAGAGCTTTGCGCAACAATTTCACCCCCTCCACCTGTGGTGGCGCTGTTGTAGAGCTGTGTTTCCTCCTGGTGCGGGGGAACTTCCAGTAAAGCTGAATGTAAACAAAAACGGAGGAGCAGTAGATTGTAGCGGTTTTAGGATTAATCTGTTGTGTTTGGCAAATGTGCCAGATAAATACTGCAGCAGAAACTCAGGATGAACATAGAATAAGGGCGAGGACTATAGAAATTTTTTTTTTGTTTTTTTTATACAAGACGACTGAGATGGCTCAATATAAGCATTGTGGAATGAGTAGCACCGCCTGAATACAATGCCCAGCACAGATGGCCTCCTTATACAGACATTGAGCAAGGAATGTACAAGATCCAACAATAATCTATCCAGTATTAGTGGTTGTTTAGATTACATTTATCCAGCATGCCCTGTACAATAGTCTGCTTCCTGCTTTTTCCCAGTCCTTTTACCATTCACACATGCAATCGAGCAGAGACAGATGTTTTAGGTGGATTAGAAATCACTTGTTTGGTCCGAATCAGAGATGGATTGCACATTCACACCTCACCAAACAAACCTGACTTTTTGGGCAAACACACTAGAGTTTGTTTCAAGTGGACTAAACAGGGCTGGTTTAAATGCACCCTTAGTGTGACTGGCTGTAGAATATCTATTTTATCTAATGTATAAAAATCAAGACAAAAGATTGCATAATTTATATTAAAACTACTTATACTGGTGATTAGCACACTAATCACCAAGAAACATTTAGCATTATTACAACAGATATGTAAATGAAACAA
Organism: Apricaphanius iberus; assembly: GCA_028564705.1. NCBI lineage: Eukaryota > Metazoa > Chordata > Actinopteri > Cyprinodontiformes > Aphaniidae > Apricaphanius > Apricaphanius iberus. The sequence continues at coordinate 1,267,668 of JAPXFQ010002242.1, read as the reverse complement.
TGTATTTTTTTAAAATACAACAATTCTAAATCTATAAATTTTTTATGACACAGGAACTTTGTTGTACTAATGCAACCATATGCGGTCACAAGCCACTTATTTCTTAGGCCGCTCCAAAGCTGGGAAAAATGGAGAGGGTTGTTTCAGGAAGGGCATCTGACATAAAACCTAAGCCAAATCAAGTATGCAAATAACAAACATGAACTCCATACCGGATTGGTCGAGGCCCGGTTTAAAAAGAACCGGCCCCGGTGCTGTTGACCGAAAGGGTGCCGGTGGAATTTGGACTATTGTTGGTCGAAGGAGGAGAGGAAGAAGGTGTGTTGGTAAGCAAAGAGAGAAAAGGAAATGCAAGAGCATGGAATTAAGAGTAGGGGCTTTGAATTTTGGGACATGATGCAGAGAAGGCAAGTGGATATTCTCTGAAGGAGATTACTGACTGCAAAGTAGTGGTGTGTGAGAGTGTAGCTATACACAACAAGAAGTGTTGTGTGAGGTTCTCAGGGAGGAGTTAAGACAGACTCTTGGTGGCTAGGAGGTTCTTCCTGATGACTGGACAGCTACAGCTAATGTGATTAGGGAGAAAGGTAGGAGGGTACTTGGTGTGTCATCTGGAAAAAGGAAAGTAAATAAGGAGACTTGGTGGTGGAATTACAAAATCCAGGAACATATACAGAGAAAGAAGCTGGCTAAGAAAAAGTGGGACACTGAGAGGACTGGGGAAAGCAGACAGGAGTACAGGGAGATGCAGAGCATGGTGAAGGTAGATGTGGCAAAGGCCAAACAAAGGGCATATGATGAGCTGTATGCTAGGTTGGATAGTAAGGAGGGCGAGAATGATTTGTATAGGTTGGTGAGGTAGAAAGACATAGATGGAAAGGATGTGCAACAGGTTAGGGTGATCAAGGATTGCAATGGAAATATAATGACATGTGCCAAGAGTGTGATAGGAAGATGAAAGAGTATTTTGAAGAGCCGATGAATGAGGAAATTGAGAGAGAATGTGTAGTAGAAAAGGTGACTGGTGTGGATCAAGAAGTAGCTGAAATGAGTAAGGATGACATGAAGAATGCTTTGAAGAGGATTAAGATGGGAAAGGCAGTTGGTCCTGATGACATCATGTTGAGTTATGGAAGTATCTAGGTGAGGTGGCAGTAGAGTTTTTTGACTAGCTTCTTCAACAAGACCTTGAAGACTGAGAAGATGCTGAAGAAATGGAGGAAAAGGGTTCTAGTGCCAATTTTTAAGAACAAGGGAAATGTACAGAACTGTGGCAATGACAGAGGAATAGAGTTAATGAGTCATACAATGAAGCTGTGGGAAAGAGTGGTGGAAGCTAGGCTTCAGTTAGAAGTGAGCATTTGCAAGCAGCAGTACTGTTCCATGCCAAGAAAGAGTACTACAGATGCAATTTTTGCTTTATGGATGTTGATGGAGAATTAAAAAGAAGTTCAGAGAGAACTTATGACAGGGTGCCACGAGAAGAGCTGTAGTTTTGCATGAGGCAGTATGGAGTGGCAGAAAAGTATGTTAGAGTGGTGCAGAACATACCATACCATACCACTTTATTTATAAAGCACGTTTATACACAGCCGAGGCCGACCAAAGTGCTGTACATCAAAACAACAGTAGAAAACACAACCAAGCAATAAAATAGAGAAACACATTAAGTTAAGGCAAAACTATGCCACATTAAAAGCCAGAGAATAAAAATGAGCCTTCAGGCGGGATTTAAAAACAGAAAGTGAGGGGGCCAACCTCACTGCCATGGGGAGTTGGTTCCAGAGGCGAGGTGCACAGATCGAGAATGCACGTTCCCCTCGCATCCTCGTTCGAACCCGTGGGACCTGCAGGAGGCGGTGCTCTGCTGACCGAAGTGACCGGCCTGGTAGATATGGCTGAACCAGCTGAGACAAATACGGGGGCGCGTACAAGTAAAGTGACTTAAAAACAAAAAGTAAAATTTTAAAACGAATACGGAAACGTACCGGGAGCCAGTGGAGCCGGGCCAAAACGGGGGTGACATGCTCCCTTCGTCTAGTGCCAGTCAAAAGGCGAGCAGCCGCGTTTTGTACTAGCTGTAAGCGTGCAGTTGCAGCAGTAGTCGACCCATAAAAAAGAGAGTTTGCGTAATCCAGGCGTGAAATCACAAATGCATGAATTACAGTATGCAAATCACGTTTAGTCAGGATGGGCTTCAATTTTGACAGCCGGCGGAGCTGAAAGAAGCAGGATCTCACCACCTGGCTAATGTGAGAGTCCATCCTTAATTCACGGTCCAGAATCACACCAAGGTTTGTAATAGTGGGTTTCACTAAGCTCGAGAAGCAGGGCGGCAGGACAGGGCTCAATGCAGCGGGCGAGGGGGGAACAAATAAAAGAGCCTCTAACTTAGACAGATTCAAATGTAAGAAATTGTTAGAGAGCCAGTCCTTGGCTTCATTCAGGCAATCCACGGCTGATTGCAGCGACTCTTGGGGTTTAAAAGAAACATAAAATTGGCAGTCGTCGGCATACAAATGATAAAAAAGGCCATATCGCCTAAAAATAGCTGCCAAAGGAAGGATGTAAAGATTAAAAAGCAAAGGTCCTAAAATAGAGCCCTGGGGGACCCCACAAGGCAGAGGGGAGGCCTCAGATGCACAGTCCCCCAACCTTACACAAAAACTTCTATCACTAAGATAGGATCTTAACCAGTCAAGGGCAGTTCCCTGAATACCCACAACCTGGTTCAATCGGGACAAAAGTATGAAATGGTCCACGGTGTCAAAGGCTGCTGTATGGTCCAGCAGAACCATCAGGACATATGACCCGCGATCCGTAGACCGCAGAACATCATTAAAAACTCTGAGGAGGGCGGACTCAGTGCTGTGACCAGCCCGGAACCCAGATTGCAAAGGATCCAAGATATTAAAGGTCTGTAGGTAGTCTGACAGCTGGGTAAAAACGGCTTTCTCAAGAAGCTTGGATAAAAACGGGAGTTTGGAAATAGGGCGGAAGTTTTCCAGGGTGGTAGGGTCCAAGCTGGCTTTCTTTAGGATCGGCTGGACCACTGCTTGTTTAAAAGCCTGAGGAACAGCTCCAGAAGTCAAGCTTGCATTAATAATGTTTTGGACGGGATAACCAACCACTGGGAACACATCTTTCAAGAAACGTGGGGGCATCACATCATTCGGGGATCCAGAGGGGTTCATCCCTGCCACTATGTCAGTGAGCACTGGGAGAGAGAGAGGCTCAAAATGATCAAAATAAAACTGAGGAGAAACACAACCAAGAGAACCATCCAGTGAGGGTGTGATCGAGGCTCTGATATGATCAACTTTGAACAGAAGAAATTCAGAAACTTTGAGCAGAGGTCATCAGATATATTAGCCAGAGCAGGTTCACTGGAGAGAAAAGAGTTCAATACAGAAAATAATACTCGCTGGTTGCCAGGATGACTGTGGATAATGTCAGAGAAATAATTCTTTCGAGCTGTTTTCACCACCTGCTGAAAAACATGTATGAAAGCTGGGAGACAACAGTGAGGTGTGCTGTAGGAGTGAGAGAGGAGTTCAAGGTGGGGGTGGGACTTCATCAAGAATCGGCTCTGAGTCCCTTCTTGTTTGCTTTGGCGGTTGATAGGCTGACGGATGATGTTAGACAGGAGTCTCCATGGACTATGATGTTTGCAGATGACATCTGCAGTGAGAGCAGGGCGGAGGTGGAGGAAAAGCTAGAGAGACAGAGGTATGAACTGGAAAGGGGAGGCATGTAAAGTAGTTGCAGCAAGACAGATTACATGTGTGTAAATGAGAAAGACACAAGCGGAATGGTGAAGTTACTTTAAGTACCTACAATCAATGGTCCAAAGCAATGGAGAGTGTGGAAAAGAGGCGAAGAAACGTGTGCAAACTGGTTGGAATGGGTGCAGAAAAGTGTCATGTGTGATGTGTGATAAAATGGTTTCAGCAAGAATGAAGTGAAAGGTGTACAAGACGGTAGTGAGACCAGTGATGCTGTATGGTACCTAGACAGTACCAATGATGAAAGACAGGTAGCAATACTGGAGGTTGCAGAACTCAAGATGTTGAGATTCTCTTTGGGAGTGACAAGGAGGGATAGGATAAGGAATGAGTACATCAGAGGGACTGCTCATGTTAGATGTTTTGGGGATAAATCCAGGGAGGCCAGACTGAGATGGTTTGGACATGTTTAGAGGAGAGACAACAGTTATATTGGTAGAAAGATGCTGAGGATGAAGCCACCAGGCATGAAGGGGAGAAAGACCAAAAATAAGATTTATGAATTTGATGAAAGAGGACATGAAGTTAATTGGTGTGAGGGCAGGGGATGCACAGGATAGGGATACATGGAGAAAGATTATTCGCTGTGGCGACCCCCGAAGGGAAAAGCTGAAAGAGAAAGAAGAAGGAACTTTGTTGTACTCTGTTAAGCCAGCCATCCACAAAAACACTTTCTGTCTGAAGTAAAAATTTACATGTCTCAACATTTTATACAGCACACAATTATTTAAATTATCCTCTTACTATTCTACTGAGCCCCGTAGGGGACATGGTGGAGAAAATATTTTAAGGTGAGAAAAAAATTAAAATTAATGGATTTTGCGAGATCTTGAGAAACTTTTGCGTTATCTCGAGAAAGTTTTGCGTTATCTTGAGAAAATCTGACTCCTTCAACACCAGCCATACGCCAATCTCAAACTAAAACTCTATTAAGCTCTCCCGTCTGTCAGTGTCTTCCATCATAGCAGTGCACAAGGCTGCAGCAAACTGAGTCGGTAACACTGTAAATGCAGGAATGGCTTTTCGAAACGTTCTCCAGATATCGCAAAAGTTTCTCAAGATAACGCAAACATTTCTCAAGATAACACAAAACTTTCTAAAGATAACGCAAAAGAATCTCAAGATCTCGCAAAATCCATTTATTTATTTTTTTTCCCACCTTAAAATATTTTCTCCACCATGTCCCCTGCGGCGCTCAGTACTATTCGTGCTTCCTCTAACCTAATTTAAAAGACTTACTGATTAAGAAGCAAAAGTGCCCACACTAAAGATTGTTTCAACGGGATGTTCACTGAACAGAAAAAAGGTCAAATCAGAGTTGATTAAGATGGAAACTGATGATTTCACTGTGTATTTGCAGCAATTATCAAGTATTTTTTGCGATCGCTCGGCTGCTGTGCTCTACTATGTGAATGTTGGTAGAGGTAATTTGTTGTAATGTCTTTGTGCAGGTGTGTTGTTTCTCTACCAAATCAAGTGAAAAAGGTTGCAGACAAAGGTAATGCTTAAATTAATTCCAATTAATTTTACTTTATTTTTATAGGTATGTCTTCAATCGCTATACAGCAAAGTACAGAAATCTTCTTTACAGTTTTTTTTATTAAGACATTCTGAATACTCATCCAATTTGCATTAAACTTTTGCAGTCTTTTAGTTTAAAACTAAAATATTAGCTAAACCTGATAGAACATCTATCAATTTATCTATTCTAATATGTACATATGTAGTTTTTTTTTCTTCTTAAAAATGGAAGCCCTCTACTTGGGTTGTGATTTGCCTGTCTCAGAGTTAAATAGGAAATGCAGTTGAAAGGCAAAAGAGAGAAAAAAGGGGGAAAAAAACTAAGACTGCTGGAGCGTGACACTGTAGGAGAACAGTGGGTAAGAGTCTGCAGCACTGGCCAGTTAAAAAGACAGAATTACCTCTGAAGGATTTAAAGGCGAGAGAATTTTTAACTAAGATCAAGGGTGGCAAGTGTGTTAATTGGTTCATTCAGCAAATGATCATTGCAGAGAGACTATTGTTGGCCACTAATTGAGATAGGTTTGATAACTCAGCACCGTGAGAAGTACGGTGGCACTGACGTCCACCAATCTGCCACCTGGGGCTGTCACCATGGTAACAGCTGGAGATCTGAGCCAAAGAAACTGATTAGGCCCGTATGGTTAAAGACAGGCAACCGTCTATGAAACATAATTATGCCACCGCATTATAAAATGTATTTTACTGCAGAGATAAGAACTGTGTGGACATTATAAAACATAATAAAAATCAATGAAAATTTAAAGTGCCGGTGATGAGAGTCAGTTAATAGCTACTTCTTTTTCTCAGTTAATCAGCAAATAATGCAAATGGAACTAGCTCCTGCATGTGTTCTCTTTATAGTGGATTAACAATGTTATATGGGTTTTGAAATTATGTGCCCTCTTCTAGGCATAACCCGTCAAAGTTTTTGTTGAATAAAAGCTTGTTGTTCATATATAATGAAGCTGCATATGAAGTTTTCAATGATACGCTACTCTTATAAAATAGGGTTGACTGAATAAAGAAATACATAAACCTGGTATAAGTAATTGTGTTGAATTGTATAAAGATACTTCTTTTAGTGCGTGTATTGAAATTGTGCCTCTTTATGATGTGGTTCCAAGGTCACTTCTTGAAGCTCTAGCACATCACCTAATGTAGCTGAACATCCTACACTTAAGATTTACAGAAAGAAAACTGAGAATCCCTTTAGGCAAGACTGCAGTACCTGTGGGCATGTGACTATGATGATTGACTGTGCAAAAGTTTTAGGTTGGTGGGGGAAAAAATCCAGTAAACAGAATGCAGTCAATAATGGAAGTGTGGTTTATTTTAATCAATCAACAAAATGCATTGAATAAGCTAATTAAAAATCTAAATGGGAGAGACCTTGCTGACGCAGTAGAACTACCTTCTGTCTCATTGCTTTCCTCAATTTGCCATGACATGAAACTATCTTCAACAACCTCATGCTGGTAGCAGAGTTTGGCTGTTCCTCACCCAATTTTAAGCTACCTAATCAGCTGTTTCTGTTTCAGTTAATTACTGTGTATCAACCTAAGTGTGATATTAATTATGATTAGCGGATGTTTGTTATAATAGGTTGACCATAATTCTAAAAAAATCCCTGACTTTTACCTATAAAAACTGATGCTGATTTGTAGGGAAAAAGTAGTAACATCGGATATTGATTAAATTTAGATTTTGCTTTTGTTTGCATACTTTGGATTTTGTAAATTGATAAAAATAAACAATTTTAATTTATATTTTGAAAACATGTTTGTTTAATGTATTTTTCATACCCGCACAAAACAGTATTTACTTATGCCAAAATCTACATGCTGTGCTTGGTTGTCGCAGTTTGTGTATGGTTAAGTTAATTTGTCTATTCCAATTTCTTTCTGCTCAGCTCTCAGCGAGGACGGTCGCTTTTTTCCCTCCCTCCTCCTCCTGTGTCTTATCCCACAGCTCTCTGTCTCCTGTGCCTCTATCTGGAGTATCTTTTGGCAATTTTCTCTGAAAACAAACTGAATAAGCGAAGATGGAAATGGTCAGCTGGTCTCTGAATGCTATTGATAAAATCTACTCAACTCTACGAAGCACCGGTAAGGGTCAACCGGGGTGTCCTGCGGAGATGTATCTGGCGGGCTACGTGCTGGACGCTTGGACAAAGTTTCAGCCCGTGTGTCTGTCAATACTCTCCCAAGAGGATGCTGAAGATATATATCTATTCGCAATCATGGTGATCGGGTTTCTGCTGATTGGAATCGGCAGTTACTGGAACTACCGTAAAATGGAGCAACAAAGATCTGAAACACGGTCGAGATTGGTTACTGTTCTGGAAGCGATTGGACGGCTGAAGGAACAGCTGGATGCGTTGACTCGTACTGATGGGACTCAGAACCAAATGCTGGGGGAGCTGGGACGCAGAACAGACGCTGTAAGAGGCGATCTGGCCGGCGCTCTGGGACTCATCCGCAATTTGTCATCGGACTTGGAGAAACTGTCGGTGCGGATTGGGGCAACTGGAAATTAATTGGATTTGGAACTATTAATCTGGGAATTAATTTGGATTTGGAACTTTAATTTGAACTACAATTTGGCTGAATTAGACTAAAAAAGAAACCACTGACAGACTGAAGGGACAGAGAGGAATATTTGATCTCTCCCTGAAATCCAAACAATTTATATTTTGGCTCCCATGAAGACCTTCAACCTGGTTCTTATCAAATGTCCCTGAGAAGAATATCAACAGAGTCTCCTCTCCCCCGTACACGTGCATCTACTGACGCACACACTGACATGGTTACACACACTCACATTCACACACACCGTCTCGCTGTATCCTCATTTTCTCTCCTGCAACATGAAGCTGGATAACAGCGCGCCTCGACGGCAGCGCGTTACCCTGTGGACTGGAGCTCATACCTGCCCATCCTTCCTGATGTGTCATTGTTAATGTCTGAATATGTGCTTTAATGTTTGTTGGTGTGGTTTTTTTCTATCACCTGCGTTGTGAGTGCTGTACGGACCCACAACACAGTTGAGCGTTTTTTCCCACTCACCGTGGAACCATCCCCTACCAGATGTTTACTTCTCTATGTTTCATAAACGGGAGCGCCGCTTGGTGGCTGCATGCCCAACAGTGACCTGGATCTGTTTGTTGTTGTTGTTGTTTGTAATGATCTTGGACAGGTTGTACTGTATCTGTAAATTCCTTGTATGCATCATACTTGTATGTGTCATACTTGGCGATTAAAGCTGATTCTGATTCTGATCTGAACTAAAACATGCAATAAAAAACTGAGGAATCATAATGATACTTATGTATAAGTTATAAAACACATTTACCATGACATTGTAATTAATTGGTGCATACATGTTTTAAAAATTGCTCTCCATTTGGATATCCAATCTGAACAGGCCTTCTAAATATTTTTTTAAAGCATTGTGAAACTGAAAAAAAAATGCTATATGTCTGAGTTTTTAATGAAAGCTAAATCAATATTTTGGCCAAGTTAGGTTAGGCTAATATTTGCAGAGTTTTTTTTTTTGCAATTTTCAGGCAGCTGGGCAATGTCTTTTTGAAAACGTGAATAGATACCCTAACAGAAACCAAAGGACTCTTCACCTATATCTGGAATATTAGCAAATCTTCTATCAGGTGTTGCTTAATGAAACCTGACTTTCAATCAACAAGATTTAGGAGCAGGTTGCTCTAAAATATCATCTCTGCTATTGAGTTTCTCTTAATAAAAGCAAAAGTGGAGCAGTTCTGTAAGCAAGATACACGTGAGTCCCTTGGAATCACCCCACTGCCTTATCTATAGAGGCGGGGGGAAAAAAGGATGCCTTTTCAGTCACAATTAGTTCAGCATATCAGTACAAAAAAATATATCATAAAAAAAACGGAATATTAGTCACTCCTAATTTTTAACTATCCACACAAACTTTGAAAAAACCCGTGTCAGTAAACCTCTATATTAGATATCACCTAAATAGCTTCTTACTCATCTAAATGACTTCATACTGGCAGTATCGGTACCATGAAAATTCCGAATAAAAGCAGTTTGAGTCATCAAATGTACACAAAAAAATCTATAAATCCATAAAAAAGCTTGTTGGTTTAAAAAAATACATTTAAACAGTTGTTAAAAACTGCTTCACTGTTATAAGCATTAATTATTTACATGGAATAAGTAATGCGGTGTATCATGTTTACAACCACTGGTTTTAAACACCGATTTTTGAATCTTCTCCCATGGGCCTTATCTATGTCTGGCAGAAATAACAGCGTGTATTTCAGATCCAAAGTTTTTTCCCACCCATCTCTTCCATCCACCATCCGTGCCCTCCTCTCTAACAACCTCTAATAAAGGCTCAGCCCGCAGTACATCGAACATCACCCTGCTGTTTTATCTGCTTTGGATCACTGGAGTTCTTTTGACTCACTCTGCCTCACTGTTCATTTAGTCCAGTGTGGGAAAGGTGGTCTGATAACTAGACCTGTGTCAGAAGGGTGGAGAGGATCATTGATTAGCTCAATCTCTTTTGCACATCAGTAAAAACGGGGCTATGCATACGCAAACAGTTATATCTTCCCTTTGATGTGCTCAAACACACACTGCAGGAACAGGCAACATGCTGTCTGTGTACAGTGAAAAAACGAAAAAACTGTACACGTGCATAAATTAGCACATTGCTTTAAAGAGTATGCCTGGATCCTAGTTCAGTTTGAAAAATTGTGTTATTTTAGTTATAAAGCTCATGGAGAGCTGGGGAAACAGGCTCATAGAGGTGTGGGTAATCAAGGGTAAAAAAAATGGAGGAATGGAGGCAGATTGAGTGAAAGCGATAAACACAAGGAGATAGGACAGGCTTTTAAAAAAAGAGGGGGAGGTCAATGCTCGCCCATGCAGCGCTCAGAATCATTTCAGGAAAGTCTCTTTCCATCTGTGTCGAAGTAACCCTCCTGTTCTCTCCTGTCTGCCTTCATACTACCGCCTCCCTGGATGCAAAGTGTGCTGTTCTGCCTGGAGCACAGCAAGCAGATGCTATCATGTCATGATATAAAATCGGCCTGTTGGAATTATTAAGGGTTTGCTCACTTGTCTGGGCATCTCTTTCACTCTTTTTTTTTCTTTTTTTTGCTGACTTGTCCCCTTTCTGTGTTACGGAAAGGATTTTTTTAAGAAATCACTGGCATTCCTATAATTCTGACATCAGCTGTCAACAAGAAGAAGTTTATAAATTCACCCGCCACTCACGAGTGGCGGGTGAATTTGTATATTTGAAAGAAGCCATACATTGAAGCTGCCGGCCGAAATGCAATGTAGTGAAAAAATTTAAAGGGAAGGAAGTATTTTAGCTCAGTTGCAGAAAAAAAACCCTGCTCTAAAGCAAGCCAAGATTTAGTAAATCATCAACTATTTCTCTCAAAATAACTGTTTGCTCTTTCGTACAATATATGTTAGTCTGTCTTTACCTTCAATGTGCAACAATCTTTTTTTTTTCTGTACCTGCTTTACTTAAATGACCAAGCTTTGCTTTCAATACACTTTAAAAATTCAAGTTGTTTTTTTATTTTAATTGTAGGATCTTTTGTGAATAAACTTTTGCTTTAATATATACAAGTTTACGAGATTATCATGTATCCGAACCAGCAGCAACAGTTGTACGTTTGCCCTGCTCTTAAAGCTGCAGTCACAATGTTTTTGTGTTTTTAAAGAAAAAAATCTGCACATGTATTATCTCATCTTTAAAGTATGTGTGTTTTTCTTTGGAGGTGCTCCAGTTCAATAATGTGTGTATATTGGGATCAATGGTGTTGTATTCACAGTTTTCGGATGTGTCATGAAAGGGTGTTTTACTTTCCTATGTCTTGTTATTTTATTTTTTTTTTTAAGGAAAGGACACACTGACAAGCTGGGAATTCGATGGCAAGGCTCTTGAATCCTCCGAAGGGGTCAGGTAATTACTAGTCAAATTATTCACAGTAATTGCTGCAGTCAGTTTCACTTTTAGTTGCATACATCCAGCAAGGTGAGTAAAGCGTCTGCATAGTGTAATGTGAGATTAAGCAATATTGTAAATGTGACATTGCTGCTATATTCAAATTGATACTGTGTTGATTCTGTAGGAGTGCTAACCGTTGTTGCATGTCCAAAGATCTATGGTCCTTGTTTATGTAATGATTCATTTATTATGCATGCCACACAGTCAAATGGGATTTCACACTACTTTAAACTAAAAGCAACAGACAACATTTAATATCAGGTTTTTATCTGATCAGACATCTAAAATTATAGCAGTGTTTTATAAAAATGCATTTTTTTTATTTTGTATTCTATTCCCTTGTTTAATATCAGAGATGTCTTTAGAAAAGGTTGGGCAACAATTTTCTATTTCCCCCTCTCTCTGTACACAACTCATCTCCAGTGAGTTTAATTTGAAGACCATTGATCTGTGTCTCCCTGGATGTGTTCTTCCTTGCTCATTTCCTCTGACTTTGCATCTTCCTGTTATACCACTAAGTATTTTATCATTCTAATTTGTAATACTCAATTGCACCTTCATAACATAAACAATTTTACCAGACCAGGCTGCCACTGATTCTATGAAGTTTATAAAATTCTGGATTTAAGATACTACATATGTGTACATGTCTGTAACTCCTGCAAAATCCACCCAAATGTTACTCAAATGCACTGTTGCCAATAAATTTGAAATAGTAATTTCAGACTGGGTACTGATTACTCCTTTTTAAAAGTACATGATACATCTCACAATTTAATTCCAATTGTTGGGATGACGATTTGATTCATAAGCCATTCTCGATTCCATCCATCCTTCCATCCTTTTTCTGAACTGCTTATTCCTCAAGCGGTCGCGGAGGGGGCTGGTGCCTATCTCCAGCTGTCAACGGGCGAGAGGCGGGGTACACCCTGGACAGGTCGCCAGTCCATCACAGGCCATTCTTGATTCTAATATATATATTTTTACTTTATCAATACTAATTTGTAACGGGTGGTGAGGGATTTGTGAATTTCAGGATCAACTATTATCCTCTTTAAGATGAAATATGTTAAGTTATCAAGCTGCACAGCGGCTATCATATTTTCATCATTATTTGTAACTATAACCATATCTGTGATTGGTACATTTCATTTATTTACTACAGCATGGAACAACACATTCATACTAGTGGCTGTGTGGCTTTTGTTTGTAATACACACGATTCGATCTGCCAAGTGTCTGTGATGTAGTTAGCTGCAAATGTAAAAAACAGGGCTGTACGTTAATGTTGCTTGTTAATTGCATAGAAAAAAGGGTGTAGGCTCATCATAAAATGTCTTTTACAATATTTTAAAAACCTCGTAGTTTTGTTTTCAAGAAGACTGTGGAACATGTTATATTTTTTTGCCTGAAGTATACCATTGAAAGAAGGGAACTGGTACAAGATTTACAAGATATCAAACTGCAACTGGATATCCAAGACCTTTGAAAGAACATTTCTAGTTCTGAAAAGAAAATGCTGAAATATGTTAAGAAGACAAAATTAATAGAAACAATATAGTTTTTGTTTGTGCTTTAGTACTTAGTACAAAAATAAGTCAGGCATATTTAGTATGCAACAAATGTTGCTAACCAACCACCATTAACCAGAAGCTTATGGCTAAGGTTATTGATTTTTGTGCAAAATTTTAAATGTCCTATGTTATTGAACTCAGCATATATTTTGCGTTCCTTGAAAGCATCACACGTGTTTAGCTCTGCCAGATGTTTTTGTGTGGCGTACAAAATAAATATTGTTATTATATACTTGCTGATTTCTAAAAAACGAATAACCAGGATGGTTGTTAGCATGGAAGAGTCCTTTCAGACGGCCCAAAAATTTGCCTTTAGCAAAGAAAGTGCAGGCTATATTTCTGTTTTGTCTTGCATGCTGAAACACCAGTCTAGCAGCTACAGCTAGTTAGCTAAAGCATTGGTAGCACGTCAGACTCGCCTCTTGCTGGAACTACACACTCTGGATGCCAATGTCTGACAAACACTACACACACCGAATAATTAGGCTGTGAATGTTTAGAAAATATATTTTTAAGAATAGAAATTGTAACATTTTGGTTTGATCCATAATCTTGTTAAATATGAATCGAGAATCAGATGTGTATCGATTTTTTTCCATTACCTCCACATTTTAACCGCTATTGTTGTTTGTTCCCCTAATGCTTTTGCCCCCATGTACCAAATATATATTTTTGCTTAAGAAAATTACAATAATAGTACCGCACAGTGGCCTCAAGAGGTAACTTTAATTTGACTACTGGTATGGAAATAGCATCACGTTGGATTATTGAATTAGATTTACTGTAAATTAGAAAATTACTGAAAAAGTGGCGATATTAGGAGTAACGAGCACCACTGCTCAAATGTAGCAATGACTTAACCTCATTTAATGCTACACTATGTCAATGCCCTGTCTGCATTGATGAAGATTTGGACATGGATATGAAGAATGTCTTGAGCAGCTCCAACTCATACAGACCAACTTTCTGTCAGATTATCTCAGCTAATAATTGTTTGACCTTAAGCGTCACACCAAGAATTTTACACAGCACTAAAAGGTCTACTTCATCTCATTAAAGATGGGAAAAACTTTAGTGAGACAAGAATACTACTCCAAATACTGACGCAATAGTAAACTGTGAAGTATACTCTCTTTATGTCTGTACACATGCACCATACAAAATAGATGCACATTTGAAGTCATATATATATTTTATAGAAATGATAAAAGTTCTTGCTGCATGGAATGCATCTTATTTCTCTATAGTTGGACCCCTAAATATTGTCAGATAGATCAGTAAACTTTACAAGATGAAAAGCAGTGTGACAGATTTTGGAAATATCCTCATCTGTTTCTCTCAGGCTTTTATACATCTCTTCTGACTCCTATAAATGTTGCCTAAAAGCCTAAATCTAGATGAACATTATAAGATCTGACAAACAGAAGACTCCAAAAGATTCCCTCAAGCAAAACCCTGCTTGCATGATACATTATTGCACAATGGTATACAGCATCCTGTACACACTCTAAGCTTGCATCATTATATTTCCTAATGCACAGCAAGAAGGCTTTTGGAGATTAAATGTCTCCCTCTACTACACTAAGGCTCAATGTTTTTTTGTTAGGCTTCAAAACTGTTATTTATGGACAATTTGAGACATTTGTATTTTGAATGTGCAACATGAGGGTCACAAAAAGATTATTTATTTTCAAGAAGTAAAAAAAAAGGGTGGGTTGAAATTCTAAAACTGTGAACATACATAAAGTTATAATTTATGCTAAAAGATGTTCCTAAAATGTATTCATGGCTGCTGGGTACAGAAGACAAATTAGCTTGTATAATGCTTAAATTTAATCCTGCCTAGTTTTACAGCAGAGTGCTCAGAAAACAGCTGATTTTTCAATCAAGCTTTTTCACTCAGTATACAGCTTTAATAAATAAATGAATATATACAAATGTTTATTTAATGAACTAGCTTCAAGGTTCCCAAATAAGAGATGTGTCTTTAAAAAAAGCTGTTGAGGATGTCATGTTGTTTGTGAAGCTTTGAAGAAAGTTACCATGTGACACAAACATGAGGGCTGTCTTATCAAATTGAGTAATTCCAAGCTTGCTTGTCAAAGATGCAAGCATATTGTTACCAAGGCTGGTGTGGATGGTATCACAGCTTGGAAGCCACAGTTTTTTTATAAGCTGTCCATGTTACCCATCAACTGTTAAGATAATGATATTTACACTTCCAGTGGATTTCAAGAGAATTATTTTTGAAATGGGTTGTCTATACTTTCAGATTGAGAAGTTTTGTTGGTCTTGTCCAGATTAACTGTCAGGCTGAAAACATCTTATTAAAACATTATTTTCTCAGAAACACTGGCCTGTGGATTAATTTGTTCTCCTTCGGTAATTCACTACCCTTCATCAGACCTGGGGGTTACCATTTTATCTATACCTACATCCGCTGCATGGCCATTTATTGCTGTTTGTAGTGTTTTGGGGGAGCAGATTAGAACTGCATGTAAATTAAATTGGAACCACGCAATGTATTGACACCAGACAACCAGCAGATGGTTCTGTAGGCTAGTATTTTGGACTTTTGGAGGCAGTAAAGAATATACTTTGATACAGTTGTATGTTAAAATGGATATTAGAGCTTAGCTTAATAAAGAACAAAGCTAGCACAAGCAGAGAAAATGTTAAAACATCACTAGTCTATGAGAGGCAAGTGCAACGATGAGTGACACTCCATAACAGTTGGTGGCATTAATGCACCGATTTGTTGTTTGCAAACCACTAAAAAACCATCAAAAGAAGGAGGCTGCTGTGATATATTTAGGCTAATATGAACGTGCTAACGGAAGATATGAAAACTTGAGAAATACGTGCAAATTCGGAAATTACCAAGGTTTTCAGCAGCAGATTATTTTGAATTATAGATGATAGTTATTTTATTTGAGGACATGACATGGACCCTTGTGAATGTAAAAATACTGTTTTTTTAAATGGCTCTGTTCTGTCAAAAATATTTGTCATCGGGAGCAGGGTGGTAGCACAGCTAACCGCACAGCTAGAAGGTCCTGGGTTCAATTCCCGCTGGGGACGCAGGGGGTGCTGAGGGTGTGTTGGTTCCTCCATATCATCGGCACCCACCCCCTGGGTGAGGATTTTGCATGTTCTCCCTGTGTTCCCTTGAGTAGCTAATCTGAGCTACTCCCACAAAAACATGCACTAGTCCTGGGCTGTATACTGCCTCCTCTTGGCTGACCGGGGCACCTGAGGGGTTGGGGAGAATCTGGCTGGAATAACGTTTTCCTTCCACAGGCTACGTCCAGTCTGGGAAACATCACCCAATCAGGTGAAAAGAAGGGCCTGCTCACTCCTCAAGCATGAAGGAGGCTTGAGCTCAGTGCAGGGCCCTCCTGGGGTTAGCAGAGGGAGAGCAATCCCCAGGACTGGGCTTAGGTATATCACTGGGTGATAAATAATGGGGGGGGGGCGGGAAACGTGGGATAAATATATATATATATATATATATATATATATAAAAAGAAAGAATATTTGTCTTTGAAATTATGAGTTGCACATTAGCTATCTAAGTGGTTTAACAAAATGTTTACTATGTCTGCAGTTATGATTGTATCTTTGAATGGTATGCACAAGTGGAATCACAAGAATCTCAGCTTTCCAATGTTGTCTGGGTGACACTAAAATTACCTCCAGCTGGGACAGTTTTCGACAGGGTAACAAAACCCATGTTTACACAGTATATCTAAGCAGAACATAGTAACTTTCTTTAAATAATTAGGTTTTATAAAGAGCTATCAATGGATCCTCTTCTTTACCAAAATGTTATTTCCTGGTTCATTGTTCTGCCTGTAGCTTTATATGCAGTTTGAAAGTGTGCATCTGTGGCTGCATATCTTCAGCAAATATCCTCTGAAACTTCTTTAGTACTGTGGCAGAAGGCAATTAATGGGAGTCAGTGTTCCTATCAGCTACCTTGCAACCTTGACTGTTCCGCCCGTCAACCACAGCAACCAGTCTTGTAATCGATTGCTGAGCTTGACATCACAGTAAGCATAGACCTACAGAAAGGTAAGGTATGGCGAAAGATTATAATTAAAAGTATAGTTTGAATTACAGGGGGAAAGCAAGGGATTAACCTTCTCTAATTAAGGCTTGGACACCCTCATGTAAGAACTAAAACCAACAGGTTGGGTAGTAATAAAATATTCAAGTACCTGTACTACACCATATTGGAAATTTAAATGACTGCAAAGATTGTTGTGTCGGATACAAACAGCTGAACTGGATATCACTCATCATCAAAAAGATGGTACATCTGTAATAATACATCATTTGTTAACACTGTATACATCAGTCAAAGGTGATCCCCATACTCATTGACAGGAGGCCACCCAAATGCTGCATAGCATGTCCAGTGGTAATATTCTAGCATGCTCATGTTTAGTTGATTGATATGATGGAAATGTTCAACATTTTTAATATATTTTTAGGAGAAGACAAACAAGATCTTGATGTACATTAAAGCCAAGTCACAAGAATGGTGTTTTTATTTTTTTGGTCCTTTATCATGCAAGGATTAGTTTCTGTTTATAAGAATTGTAAAGAAACTGAAAATCTGACATTTGCACTCGTTCATTTTTGATGTCATAACATTTTCTGTACCAAATCATAATCAAAAAATATAGGTATGCAGTGAACCATGATTGTATTAAACTATAGGACGTTTAGATAATTTTTGTTTCGTCATTTGGATTTTAGAAATGTAATTTTTACAAATATAATTTTAGTAGCCTCAGAACCACATCACAGACAAAATTTTGTGTACCCGCTGCAATCTCTTAGGGCCCCTCTTGGGTGCCCCGGACCCCAGGTTTGGAACCACTCCTCTAAATATTCCTCAGATTTCACCAAATAGCTCTCTTCCCAGCTCTGTATTTTGATGTAGTGTATTAAATTTACAGGCTTTGTTTGCGTCACGGAGTGCTGGAAGACTGGGAAACGTTTCCCTCAGATCATGTTCTGGAGCGATTAATTGCCAAGGCAATTGTTACTTAAATGAGAAGATGGAGGAGGGTAGCATGCAGCTGCTGTTTTATTTGGTAATATTTGAATGTGCAGTATGTTTCTTTCTGCAGGGACCAAATTATTTCAGATAGTTGGCTAATTATTTCATTTACAGATGGCTTAGGTAATTATCTTAGATGATTTACGTCTCATGAGTGTTTGTGTATGTGTACCTTATAAATACTACTATTAAAAAAACCTTTTTTTTCTTGGGTAAAATCATGGACTGGATTTTTTTTTTTTTTTATGGGCAATACGACAGGCAACATTTGGTCAGGGGGGCATAAGCTGCCTTTTAGTGCTTATCTGCTTGTTTTTTTTCAAAGGGGATTGGGAAGCCCCCATGTGTGGTGTACAATGCAGGCGGTAGAACAACATTTAGTGAAAAGTGGATAGCACTTAATCCTTTCCAGTCAAACCTAAATTGAATCTACATGGTACCGAAATTCTTTAAAGCTCAATTCAAGCATTTCCGAAATGTAGAATTTGTTAACCTAGAATGCTTTGGAGACATACTGAAGACCAAACATCATCTTGGCATAACCAAAGTTAGATAAGTACAATACTGTTTTGGGAACACTTTGTATAACTAATAGTAAAAGATATAATATGGGGATTTTTTATTTTATTGTTTTTTTTAATAAAATTATGAATCTTTTAAATTTGTCCTACAGAGGGTTAAAAGGTGCCAAATTGTGCTGCTAGTTAAATTATCCAAAAGTTTACAATTTAAAATGGATTCTTAGCTACGTTTTATGCACTTTTTATGTAGATAAAAGGCTGGTGCACATTTTGGATCAACAAAACATTAAACATACATGGCTAACAGAAAGCTTTTATCTGAAAATTATGATTAGCAAGGAACTGAATGCTTAATTAAAAAAATGGATGGGAATATAAGTGACGATTAAAGGATAAAACTGAATACACCATCAGAAAGCTTAAAGATATTTTGCCAGATGGCACCTAAAGGGACAGCCTGTCTCATCTGGACGGATTGAAAGGATTCGACAATATACTTCTATTGTTTGTAGCTGAAAGGCTAGCCAAGCTTCACTTTTGAGATATATTCTTTTCTTCTGGTATGTGTACTCTGTGTTTTAGGCTTGATTAACACTATGTCTGTGCAAAATTTGCCATTTATGTTTTCTTCTAAATCTCCTGTGCAACAGTAGCTGAGACAATTAACACACAGTTTCGAGAGTGCTAACCCTGTTGAGATGATGCCAATCTGGTATAGCATTTTGGAAGGTAAGAAGTAAAGGTAAATAACTATCTCAACCAGCAAAATGAAGAAGCAACCATTAAAGACCAGAGTGCCAATTTGGTGGGGAACGTGGGAATACTCATTTAATATTCCATTGGGCAGCATTCAGTGTATGCGTGAGACATTTGTTTGGCTGATTGTTTGCAGTCATACCACAGACTTGTAAATGATGACTATGTATGACACCGGCAGAATGCAATAACAACCTATGTCTGTGTTTCGGTGCAAACGGAGTCTGTTCATGTCTGTGTCGCTATGTGTGAGTGATGGCAAGCAAATGAATGAGTGCAGCCTCACTGGAGAGCCCTGGAGACTGAAAGGCAGATTAATTAAAAATGCTTCAGATACTCTCTCTCAGCTGTCCCCACAGCCTCAGAATGAAGCCTCATGACAAAATCCCTCGGTAATATTCATTCATACACACACATGCACTCATCATGTTTTTACCCAACAGAATTTTCAATGTGTGTAGAAAGTACACATACATAACCAGAGGAAACTCACATATTAAACTCACAATTATAGGCACACTTGAGACTTTCATACAGCAAATATGGATCTCATAAGCACTTTGATTCAACTGCTTTGCAAATAAAGTACCTTAAACATATTGGTCCTCATTTATAATTTTTTTTTTTTCCTAACATCCTTTCATGATTTACTCATCTTGATGAGAAGATAGGATATGCCTGGTTTCAGGTTGTGTATGGATGTGTGTGTCAGTTTGGATTATTTCAGAGAATCAAGATGTGGCGATGAATTACTAGTCTAAGAACTTCAACCAATAGCTTTATCGTGGGTATAAAATTTATACTTTTTCTTCACCTCTTCTCTATAAATATAACAGTAGCTGATTTAGAAAACAAGCCATACAGTAAAGGGTAAAGAAAAGTATTCACAAAATATCACAACTTTCCTCATCGCCAATTTATTTGACAGGACTAATAATAATGCAGTCTGCTTCTGACAGCTGTTACTGACCTCAGGATATAGGAAGATGCATCTTCATTTTACTGTGTAAATCTATACTGTGTGTTTAAAAAGGTCTTATGTTGACATTAGGCATTAAATGTTGCCAGATATTGTCCAGTTTAGGAAATTTGAGCAATCCATACTCTTGATGTTTTATGCCCAGATGCACATGGGGGAAGAGGGTTCTTTTTGAAGGGCAAAGATTACTTTTATGCAGAATAACATAGTTACTAATTTGATAATGTATGTAAACTGTACGGGTTTTCGGACATGGGGAAATATCAGACAGAAATTAGGGAAGAACAAATTTAAACACAAAATGGTGGAGCGCTAATCTAGGGGTATCGAACAGAAGTTGAAGCTACGACTTTAAAATCTGAGCAAATATTTTACTGTATTTTGATGACCAGTGTTACGAAATCTGTGGTGGAGGCCACCGAAAATGATGAATTAATAAGAGTGTGCTACACAACTTGCAACCAATTCCAACTGCCAACACTCATTTCTTTGTATGCTGGAACTATCGTTTGCTTAAAGCTTCATAAATCACAGGTTAAAATATCAGTTTCTGATAAATGAGCTGCAAAAGGAGTTTTTGAACAAAGTCTGTCAGGCCAACGCACCTGATTAAAGAAAAAAAAAATGTTAGGAAAGCAGAAAAAATGTGCAAGCCTGTGAGGAGAAAAACTGATGCTTACTTAGGAAAATGGTAGCCATGAAACACTTTTTTTTTTTTGGGGGGGGGGGGGGGGTGGAATTGTTTGTGACAACGCCGTCCTTAACACTTTTTTTTCCCTCTCTCCCTAAAGTAGCGCTGAGAAGAAAAGCACTTTTAAAGGTAAATGCAGGTTCAGTATGACAGGCAGATGAGGTATTCTGTTCAGCTCTAATGTGGCTCTACTTTCAAAATGGAACCCAACAATTCTGTGAGATCTCAAAAGTAAAAGCTGTCTACGAATTAAATTCAACATTTACCTAGATGTAAACTCAAAGTAACCTACAGTAAATTGTGCTTTCAATTAACCTGGGTGAGGTAATTTCAATATACATTTGAAGAGACAAACCAGAGGGAGCAAAAACAACTGCAAATGTGGCATTTTTCAATCTATTCAATCTGTTCGTCCTTTCATTGTAACAACACATGACAAAAAAGTCCAAGCATCTGTAAAAAAAACAAACAAACAAAAAAACAAAAAACAGGAAAATTATTTTTATACCATTGAGACTTGTATTTGACACTGAGGCTGCTTGGCCTTTTTAAAAACAGTAAATATTTCTACAGCTGTTTGGCTCCGTTGCGCCTTCACATTAAACTTGCCATTTTTTGGCACTTTTAAGACTATTTGTGTCTGTAAACGTTGATTTAAATATTCAGTTCATATGATGTGTAGCCATGTGCATGTTCATGTCTGTGTACAAAAAAATGTTTGTGTTTGTATGTGCTATATGAAAATGTACATGTGTGCGTGATTACATTTCATGTCCATAAAGTGTGTATCTAAACTAGTCAAACACGTACAGTATATTCATCAGTTTTCTACATCAGAATGTGTGTGTTTGTGTAAGAGTTTGTGTTTGTCACAGTTGCCCACCGGTAGAAACTCCTCTGCATTTGTTTTTGTTACTTTTGCTCTCGGTTGTTCTCATTAGGCTGACATGTGAGTCAAAGGTCAGGCCAGTAAACAAATTAATCAACAAACTGATGACCTAGCCTCAAAAGCAGACAGATTACTGTGCACTGTGTGCATTAAAATCACAGTCCTGCTTCCTTTTTAGAGCGAAAGAAAGAAAGAAAGAAAGAAAGAAAGAAAGAAAGAAAGAAAGAAAGAAAGAAAGAAAGAAAGAAAGAAAGAAAGAAAGAAAGAAAGAAAGAAAGAAAGAGACAGACAGACAGACAGACAGACAGACAGACAAAGAAAGAAGTTAGGATTAGCCCAGACTTATTAAGTAATACAAAGTAAATACTTAAATCTGGGTTTCTTTTAGTTAAATGTGGGCATAAAGCATATTTCTTTGGAACCAACCAAATAATACTCTATTTTCACAGTGATTACATGTACGGTAAATTGTCAAAGTATGCCATCATTGTAGAGCTCACTATCCTTTAGGGCTGTTTATTATACAATAATGGCACAGAAATGTAAAGAAGATATGATAAAAAATAAGAGTTTTGAAATACTTCAAATATCAAAATGTTACAGAGTGCACTATGTCTTCCAACTGACTATATAAATATATATATGTATATAGACATATAGATTTACATTGTGGCAAAACTTAGGTTTGTGTTTCAACTAGCTTATATATGCTGATATACTGGGATATGCATTTCAGACAGTACAGGGGCTTTGGCCTCTGAGCACGCTAAACCAAGTTCTACAAAAAATACATTAGCTCCATATGTCGATAACAACCCAAATAGTCCACAATTACAGTGAAATCAAAACATATGTAATTTAATGGAATGGCACAGGAAAAAGTATTGAAGACATCATGAAAATAAGCTAAGTAACCAGATTTAGATCCTCATAAGATTCATGACAGAGGACTCCAATGTCTATTCGGGGAGTATTCAAGTATTGTCTGAGAGTCAGGAATCACTTTTGCATTCAACCGCAACTGTGTATGTGCATATTCACCATACAAGACTCCACTGCGGAAGAAAAAGCTTATTGAACTTTGTTCAATAAGCTTTGATGTTCTCCAGATGTTCTGTGACAACTTTGTTTGTCACAGAACATCTGGAGAAATCCCTACAATGCTAGGTGAAGAGCAAACAGAACTCTTTAGATGTTATTGCACACCATGTTAGGAGGAGGAATAGCACGACTCAACAAGGCTCAGGTCTCTTTAAAACAACAAGAAATCTCAATCTAGATAAAGCACCACAGCAAAAGGGAGGTTTAGAGGTGGCAACAAAATCTAACTGGGCTGTTTTCCAGAAAAATAAAGAAGCTAGAGAAGCTCAGTCAATTGTCTAGCTTCAGTCCAGCTGAGAGAGTGGATTACACAGAAGAGGGGCTTCAACTTTTAATTAACAGTTTGTGCAGATAAATAGGCAACAATTAAACCCAAGTAATGCATGCAAAGGAAAGATTTTGAAGCTATCATTACCAAAAAAGCTTTTCTACTAAATGACGAACACGTTTCAGTCATACTACATCACTTATTTCCTGTGCCATTCCACTTTATTACACATAATTTAATTTATGGGCTACATTGATTTGATTTATTTTTCTGTGTCGATTACTTGTTTACTCGTTTTTACCAACATATGGTATATATGTAATTGCACTCAGTTTTGTTTTACTTTGATAGGGAATGATGTTCAGTTTCAACAGATATTAAATAGTGTAGCATTTCTGTCCTAAGCTAAATCACAATCTCAGTTTTTAGGTGAACAAATGAAAGAAAACAACAATATGCAAGGTTTAACCTATAAATACAAAAAAGAAATACATTTAGTGAGAAACAAATTCAGTACCTTTGTCCTTTGCATTGAATTTGATTTCTGCTGTAACAAAATAGTTGACAACTGAATCAAAAGAGGGCATTAGGAGGTTCTGATATTCTCTAGCTCTTTAGCTGGAAGCAGGACTGTCCAACAATTTTCCACTTTATCACATGATCTTGAAATTGCATCAAACTGCATTCTCTGAGATGTCTTGATAGTAAGAAAAAAATTATATCTATTAATATTATTCTTATTATTATTATACATGTTTACAACATAAATATAATATTTTTGTCCAGTAAAATGCACAGGAGATAAACATTAATATGGTATGGTCAAAAGGGAAAAGCCCCCAAGTGGAAATTGTCTTAACAGCAAAACTTCAGCCCCAAAACACAAACTTTAATGATATTTATCACCAGTAAAAGTGGTAGGTTGTCTGCAGCAAAGGTTCTTGGGGTCCTTTAATTTATTCATGTTAAACACAAAAGTGGCCTAGGGCAATGGGGAAGGGAGCCTCTTGATGTGAGGTTTCTTTTCAGGGTTTTAATGTTTACAACATTAGAGCCCATGATCTCTACTGCAATATTTATAGCACAGACTCACTTTAATCAGAAAAAGCAACAAAAAAACAACAAAAAAACAACAACTTGCAGCCATTCCAAGTAAGAGCAAGGGGAACTCTAAAAGGCATGTATTTGGGAGTGCTGTTCCACAATTTTCTCATTATTGTTTTGTTATTTTCAATAAACCTGAGCCTAAAAAAGATAAAAAAATTAAAAGAAAAGAAAAGAAAAAAAATAGCTGTGCAGCAATGAATCCCAAGGCAGCTAGTATAACTGTGTAAAACGAAGTAATAACTCAGTGGATTTGTAGAAATGCTATATTGATTACTAAAACACCAGAACTGTTTCTAACAAAATGTCTTTTGATCACAGTGACTATAATCTTAATGTTGTCAAAATCCCATTCCAGACAATAGTTTAAATGTTTCTTAGAAATCAAACACCCAATCTGATCCTTTTTCAATGCAAGTATACAGGTTTCACAGATGTGAGCAGAGAGGATTTGACTAATTCACCAAAAGACCAACACAAGTCAAACCGTTTCAGTTGCTTCATATTTACCTCTGCAGCCTTAAGACTGACAGTAAGCCATTTGCATTGATTCATCATTGTGGTTAACTGAAGGGAGAAATTACATATTGGCAATCCGATCGGTACAGTACCTAACACACTTGTCATGTTTGACTTCTTGATTCTGGTCCTTTGGGGTTGAAGGCAAATGTCCTTTCTTCTTAGAGTGACATAAAAAAGCATTGATACTACCTGAAATCCTGAAACAGTTATATTCAGGGGAATCCATAGAAGCAAGGCTTGACCACCAGTGGGAGACTTGCAAATTGAATTGCTATTTCTTGTTAGGGCCTATAAACAAACATGGCTGCATATGGTTTCTTTCAAGAATGATGTGAAAACGACGTCAATGTATGAAAAGCCCCACACAGATTAAGTTCATTTGACATTCAATGGCTAGAGGACCTATTCGTAGCAACTGACTCAACACACTGAGCTGATGAATAACTCAGATAATGGTATTCCTTAAACCTAAAAAATAAATAAATAAGGGAGTAAAGTAAATCTGTCACAATTCTTTTGCAGATATTACTTTAAAAAATTGCTAGACTGGATAGCCTGGTATTAATCTAATACTAATCAATGTTGATCTCTTGCATCTAATGTAGAGAAAACTTCTAGCAAAATTTGAAGATAAGGCAAAAAACTGTGCATTGCTCTCACTCTCTATGTTTAATGTTGTTCATTTTACTCCCAGATTGAGTACTATTAATATAATATTAAAGCGACGATGAGGCTGTGATATTCGCTTTCTGAATGCTACCAGATCGGTTGGTTTGCCTTCCATAGATGAGACAGAAAGGTCTTTATTCAATATAAAACACAATGAAGCTTAAAAAGCTTGAAAAACAAAGGGGACAAGCAACACAAGAGCAATTTTTTGGAGTCAGAAAGGGTGAAGTTTGCATATATATATATATATATATATATAGTTTTGTTTAGGTACCAGTTGCCATTGTTAACAAAATTCTTATACAGCGAGATACTTCCAAAAAACTACTTAATTATTTACCTGCTAGGCTTTCGACAAATTTAAACCATGTGTTTGTAACAGCTATTTACCTGGCAAAAAAGAGAGTCTCATCATCTATATAATTTTTTCTTGAACAAATGCAGACTTGGCCAGACAGCTTTCAGGGGATGCTCTGAAGAGTTAATTTGGTGGAAATGTAGAAGGCAGAGATTATATAAATACACAATGTTCAACAATTCTGAAGAAACAAAATCCCAAGATAACAAAAAATATCAGGATGTTTACAAAAAGAAAAACTAAGGTTGCTATAAGATTGTTTTACATTTTGGCATCGATACTGGAATATAGACCATGAGGAATTAATCAATATATTCATACATTTTTATGAAATGACTAATGACCATCAGGGTTCTCAATGTTCTAAGGGTCCCATATGCTCAGATAATTTCTATCTGAATTAGGAATCAAGGAATTAACTCAAGCATCTGTCATACTGTGGTTAGGAAATCATCAGTATAAACTGCATATGATTAAGCCATGATTGGGTCATTGCAGTCATATCTCTTATGTTGATTCCCTGATTTCTAAAATTGGCCACACATTGCGTCATCAAAACTTAAGTGGTCTCTTAGGTGGTCTGCAAGCCTTGCTCTATTTTCCCTTAACCACTTGTAATTGCTACACAATATCACATTAAGATTCTATTCATATATATATATATATATATATATATATATATATATATATATATATATATATATATATAATTTCCCAGAGGCTAGAGTAGATAAGAGAATTACTCTAACCTCCTAAGGGCACTTTGGTCCAGAGCAAGCTACCAGTTTTTGTTGTTTTGTTTATCAAACAGAGCACTAGCAAACAATGGGTGTATCCACCTTTATCCAGTTAGAGGAAAAAGATATCACCTGGATCTTCAGTTCTTCATTCACTGTCACTGAGTATTGCACAGAGCATTATGGCACAGACTTGCCTTGACATAATACTGCCACAGGCTGAATATAGCTGAACCTTGCCTCTTCTCTTTAGCACTGATATTTTTCCCTCTAACCTCTAACCTGCACTCAGTCTGCTTCTGTTGTGATCATTTGATTCTTTACTACATGAGCTTACACCGGCACCTTCAGCTCACATAACCCACCCTAAAGTCATTTCGGCCTGACTCAGCTTATTGAAATGTAAATGTTCCAACTCAAAGTAACGCCTGTAAATAGGCCAAAAATGTTTCCACAGGCTTTGCTTCAATACATTTAGATATACCAACTGAGCAAAACTCATAGTCACTCACAAGTACAAGACAAACTTTCCCAGCTATTGTAGGTTTTCATCTTATCTATTAGCAAACCTTTTGCTCTCATGCACAAGCCTGAGATAAAGAATGACTCAGCCCCTACCTCATTCTCCAAATAAAATGGGATTTCTCACAATAAAATCCACAACCTGTATGTACACACAACACCAAAAATGCGTAGTTGGGAGTTTTACATCAATAAGCATGCTCAACAAACAGTGTCCCTGACCTTCTGTTACACTGGCTAATTGCCAGGGAGAACAATAAGCCAGATAAGTATCACTTAATGTCTTCCCCAAAGACAGGTATTCAAATACAAAAAGAAAATAAATCTTCATTTTAGTTTCTCATTACTGCTCTAAATGATGCTTTTAGCAATACAGGCGGAAGCAGTGCCATGGAATTAATGTCCTTCAAATGGTTGTTTGATGGAATTAGAAAAAAATGGACAAAGCTTCAGCCATAAAAGCTGCTGTTTCTACTGAGATAGTTGAGCTACAGTGTACAAGTAATGAGGTAGAAAACGCTTGTCGCTAAGTTACCTTTACTAATTAGAATGGACTTAACATGTCTGTGATGCCTACAAGGACCAAAGTGCCCAGTATGAGGCCACTGGGTGAACAGGTCACTCAATGTTGTTGTGACATATTCCATCCCCTGGAATGACCTTTTAAAATTTAAATGAACTGTCAGCAAATACATGTTCAAAAATCACCAAGAAATTGTCAACTCTGGATCTACTGGATGAAAAACCCACGCCACAAGACACCTCTGCAGAAAGATTCTTATCCTACACCTATATTAGTCTGCTGTTGGTGTTCATCTTAAAATCTCCCAAGTAAGATTTCATTTTTTTTCCAACTCACAGCTTTTGCTGGGCAGAAACTCCCTTCCAATAATCCAAAATATCATGCAGATCCTCATCCTTGGCAAACTGCACTTTCTTACGCAATGCATGGCCCGCGGCTATATAGGAGGCTTCCTCACGTGGGTTTTTCTTGTACGGTCGAAATCGCTCCCAGATGCGTAGAGTGCTCTCAGATGAGTATTCAGGACTGGAAGAGTACCCAGAGTTGTAGTTATGGTGACGAGAAGGAGAGAGCTGGGAGTAGGTGGCTGTGGCATCTCTTTTGCTGCGTCCCAGTGGCTTGAGGAATGAGGCTTTTTGGGCTGGTAAGGGCGAGTCATTATCATCCTCATAGTAGAGTGCAGGAAAGGAGTGTCGGTGCTCTGAACTATGGTAGTCTGGCTGAACCTCCAAGTGATGCTGCTGCTGTCCAGGCCCAACAACCCCACATCCACTTCCATTCCCATTATTACACCCCATTCCGCCTCCATTTAAACTCACTCCACCACCATTTATTTTTCCCTTGCCATTTCCACCACAGCCTCCTACACCTACAGGTCCCCCGCTTCCACCCATCCCACCACAAACAGCAGGACTACCCTTTTCTGTTGGGTACTTAGGTGGATCATTTCGCTGCTCCGGTATATCCACACTGTACAGCCTTGTATTCTTGACAGATACGGCGGCAGGAGTACCACGATTCTTTACCACAGCAGTGTCAGCACTCTGCTGCCTCTGAAGAGGCCGTACTGCATTAGCTGGGGGTGGGTCACGGTAAGGAGGGGAAAGAAACCCACCTCCACTTATGCCAGGCCGCTCCGACAGGGGCATGACCAGGGGCACTGGGGCCATAGAAGGGGGATGAGGCTGCTGATGTAGCTGTTGGTGAGGCTGAGGATGGGACTGAGGTTGTGGCTGAGGATGAGGCTGAGGGTGTGGCTGAGACTTTGGATGCACTTTTGGAGAAGAGGCCATGATCTGATCTCCAGTGGAGGCAGCAGAGAGTGGCAGGAGATTGCGGGAAAGAGGTGGCATGCAAGGAGGCTGGGAGGAGGACAGAGAGTTACCATCATCAGCTGTTGTCACAATATTGGCAGAGGCATCCAGCTTGAGGGCATCAATGCAGTTATTGATGATCTGGTTCACTTTATCCACCTCCTTAGCGATGGTGGAAATCTCTGATGCGGAGCCACGACCATCATCATCTGAATCTTCCCCAGCC
Source organism: Apricaphanius iberus (assembly GCA_028564705.1). Classification (NCBI taxonomy): domain Eukaryota; kingdom Metazoa; phylum Chordata; class Actinopteri; order Cyprinodontiformes; family Aphaniidae; genus Apricaphanius; species Apricaphanius iberus. The sequence goes on along the minus strand of JAPXFQ010002242.1, from coordinate 1,238,520 downwards.
TCTGTCCCATTTTCAGCTACACCTCTCATGTCAACAACTACTTCTCCTACTCCTCCACCAACCATTACTCCATCTCTGCTTTCTCCAACCATTCCTGTTGTCCTAACATCCATGTAATTGCTCTTGCCTCCCATTGCCTCAGAAAAGGCAGAGGCCATTTTTTCTACCTGGGGCAAGGTGGAAAGACGAGAAGAACTTGTGTTGCCTGATCCATGGAGCATCCCTGTGCTAGAAGAGGCGGATGGTGGAAGCTTGCCTCCTGCTCCTCCTGAATGGTGGTGATGAGTCTGCTCCTGAAGACGCTGGAGGGCACCAGGATCATTGGCCACTGCTGCAGCTGCCTCTGGACCATACCTATAGAAGCAAATATTGACTTTAAAAAAGGTTTTCTGTTGTGGTTCAAATAGAATGAAAGAAACTTTCTCATACTTTTAATTCAGACAAGGAGAAAAAATGCAAAAAAATATGACCTAAAACCTTAAAAATATGTTTGGACATGTTTTTGTTTTTGAGATTTTAAATACTATCCGATGAAAAAAAAATAATTAAACAAACAAAACAAATAAAAAAAACATCCTTGGTTGTTCCAAAGACATACATTACTTAAAAAATAAATTAGGTTGCTATAATACCTCAAAATAAAAATAAAAAACACAGCGTACCTCCCAAAGACTAAAATTAGCAATGTATTCAAAAACGTTTCGCACCTCATTTCCAGAATTGTTTTCTTTACACTTATAGCCTTTTCCTTCTCTTCTTGGATACGTCGCCTCCTGAGGCAGTAGTAGACAAATCCGAGCACAATCACCATACCAAACAGACATCCCAAGATGGTCATGATATAGTGGGTGGTTGTGGATGGATTGGAACGGAGGTCCTTCGGGCCCACAGCCTGTGTTGTGAAAGACAGGCAAGTATGGTTGTAGCGTTGCGATTTACCTACAGAGGCCACGCAGTAGGTGTAGTTAGTGTGTGGTCTCAGCTTATCTATAGGAATCTTCTCCTTCTTCTTTGTAAGGGACATAATGTCTGTTGGAAAGGTATCATTATACTGGCAGAGGACGTACATCTTGGTAAATGGTTTTGGAATCTGCACAATAAGAGATGCAGTGTAGAGGGAGACCCATTCAAGCTGAATGGAGATCTGAGGAACATAGTTGGGATCAGCAGTAGGTGTTGTGTTCGGCTGAGGGTACAGACCTAGGTCAGAACTGTCTAAATCCATTCCGGAGCCATCTGGATCTGGCATCTGGGATGTCATCCCTGGAATAATTACACCATCACGACAGGCAGATAAAAGTATATACCGGGCATTTCTTCCATGCCCAGGTACTGGGCCCAGGAGCGGGTAACCTGTCATTTCTGGTGGAGTTTCACATTGGAGGCGGTCGTAGGTGTGGGTGACATTGTTGAACTCCTCTAGCCAAGTCAGAAAATTGTAGAGCTCACAGCCACAATGGAATGGGTTTCCGGCTAGTTCACAAACCATTAGCCGGTTAAGGACAGTGAACGTAGATGGGTCAACACGGGCCAACTTATTCGAAGACAAATCCAGGCTACTAAGGTTAGGAGATTCCCAAAAGGCATTGGTGGCAATGACCTCAATGAGGTTGTGTTGTAAAAAGAGGCACTGCATTCGCCCTAGGCCTCTCAACATTCCCTCTGTCAGATTGGTCAGTTTATTGTAGCCCAGTTGTAGAACCTGGCAAAGAAAGGGATAATAGGTTCTTTAGATATTTTATAAGAGTATGAATAAATAAACTATTAGTATTTGTTACATCTGGTTGAAAGGTTCTTCAAATACCCAATTATGAAAAATAAATATTTTTAAATATCGAAGATAGCGCAATACACTACAAAAATTATACTAACTAAATTATGTAATGTAATAGTTAGACAGATGCTTTTCATTCCAAAGACATCTATCCATCCAGCAGGCCACTACTCCAGGGTACACCCTGGACAAGTGGCCTCTCTATCGCAGAGCAACACACAAATACACAGGAAAAACAACCATACACAAACACACACACCCATAGCTAAGGACAATTTATAACAGTTAACCTAACAGTCATGCTTTTGGACTGTGAGATGGTACCGGAGTATCCAGAAAGAGTCCATGAATGCACAGGGAGAACATGCAAACTAACCCTAACCCTATGCATTGAGACACCTGGTCAGGGTCCAAACCCAGGACCTTCTTGCCGCAACGCAACAGTACTACCAACAGTGCCACAATGTAGCCCATAATGACAATATAGATAAAAAAATAAAGATTGTAATTGATTTTACTAATGGGCATTTTAGGTAGATTGTAGAGTCAGGAAACCTGTAAGTCCTATAAATATGAAGCAAAATGAGATTCCAAATGTTTTTCCATTAATTCTAAAGCTTATAAGCAACTTTAAAGGCACTTTTTTTTATTAACAAAAAGAGCTTTTGAGTACCATCTCATTAAATCAGGAAGCGTCTGTAATGACACTTTCTTTAATTCTCTCAGGGTATTTACAGAATGTATTTTATTCTTGGCACCCTTTCTTATTAGGAATATGTTGAATGGACGCAAGGTCACCTTGTGGACACAGAATGAAGATAGAGTGAGTGCTTTTGCTACAAAGAGCATTTATGATGGAAATGTGTATGAACTCAGTTTAAATAGCCACAGTTTGGGGAGAGGATAGATTTTCCAGCACCAAAAATTGTTTTTAAGGTAATAAAAGTTTTTTCTTTTATCTATAATTTTATATAGCAACATAACTTTTTAATATGTTTATGGGTAAAATGAAGAATAGACTATTTGGAATGCAGTTTGAGTGTTGTCACTCCCCTTCAATCAATAGATGCATAAAATGACCTTGATTTGACCTTTAGATCCCAATGAGAGAAGAAGAAAAAGAGCTGAAAATAGATGTATAAAGTAATGGAGTAACACTTGGAGTAACACTTTGACAACTACATCTTTGTAGTCCCTGTATGGGTAAAGGACTTCTTTCGCATACCCAGTTAATACTTCACAATTATAGAATTACACAGTTGAGAGCTGACACCCAAATATATCACAATAGCAATGGTAGTCAAAAGCATGGGAGAAATTGCTATTATTATAAGGAATTTTGTTTCTTTCTTATTCAAAACATTGTTCCTAGTAATTGAAAGACCTAATATCAAGAATTCAAAGCATGTAAAGTCCAAGTGATGCAGACTGGCCAACAGAATATCCTAACTCCATCCTCCTTTTCTAAGCATTTGAATGAAACTTGGGTGCCCACTAAAGAAAGCCAGTCTGAGCTGTTGTGTGTCTTGTCCAGGAAACGAAACCTTGCATGCTGTCCATAGTTTTCCCAAATTTCAACTGTGCTGAACAAAAGGTATAGCTTAAAAAGTGAAATTAACTCAGGGCGTGATTTATCAATGGTTTGCATTCTTTAAAACCGCCGCAAACTGCACAGCGTCACAAAAACAGGCTTTAAATGATTTACTTACATGGTGTAAAAAGCAATGCGCCTGTTAAACCTGGAGCAAGAAGCACGCAATCCAGTTATCGTTTTTTCCCCCATGCTGTATATGCAATATGGGCGTTTCTGTCAGAAGACTCAAAATATTGTGAGGAGAACAGGCAAATAAGTAGGTGTTCCAGGCACAGCGTGATTTACTAAACATCAAAATGTTTGCGCCAGCTATTTTAGCGTCTATTTTTATCGCTTCTGAATGGCATGTCTTAATTTGGTCCATCACATTCAATATAAGTTTATTATAGACAAATGAAAAAGGTCATTCACATAAAATATAACCTAATAGTAATTAACACTCTAATGGCCTTAAACCTGACAGTTATGTAGATGTTTACCGATTTTGGCCTTATAGTAATTAACTCTTTAACAGCCATAGACTTGATACGTAGATATGTAGATTCCCCCCTTTATTTTGCCAAAGAGGAGTCATGAATCCTTGTACATATTCCTCCTCTCTCTAGGCATGGAGCAGCTCAAAGTAATGGTGAAAACTCCTCATTTGAATACTGCTCCTTGCGCCTGCTACGAATTGCTCACGGAACCTTAGTAGATGACCCGCAAATAAAGGTGAACCCAATGGTGCAAATTGTTAATGCCACATGCAGTTTTGCGGTCGTTATCAGGAATCTTGATAATGCAGGCCCTAAGAGTGTAAAGAGCTTGTTCCTGTTCAATTTACCAAAGAAACTCCAAACTGCTTAGCTAAAGTTTGCGAAAGTGATAAACTATCATGCATGTTAACTATCACAAAAACAAAGTTCTATTTATAATTACTAACCTGAAGGTTTGCCTGTCCAGCAAAGGCCCCATCCTCTATGTAGCTTATCTCATTCTTGGTTAGATTGAGATCAGTTAGATTTGTGAAGCGGTACATGGAGGAAAAGAGCACAGCCTTGAGTTTGTTTTCATTCAACCTCAGGTCATGAACCTGAAAACGATACAAAAAAAATATGCAACAACTTTTAAGATACATACTGAAGTGAAATATGAACTTTCTCTACAAATAGTAAAACTTTGTTTTGCAGTAAGCAGGAATTTGCTCTGTAAATTAGTGTATTCCCTTTTTTTCTTAATACAATCAAGCAAATAGAAAGCATTGTTTTTTGCAAGCACATATATGTATCTTTGAAGATATTTAGCTGGGGTATATTTTTATAATAAAAGTAAAAAAAAAATAGTTGCATTTACTTCAATAAGATCATTGAGTGCAGCCGTATACCTTTTTTTGTCTTCTTTTTTGGTCAGGAAATTGCTATCAGTTTTGCTAGATGATGTATCCTACCCATTCAGTCACTGCCTCATTGCAGCGTGGCATTAATGCTATGAGGCTGTGGCACTGCTGAGGTATTAAGGAAGACCAGGATGTTTTCATAACAGCCTTCAGCTCTTATGCATTGTACGGTATCACATACCCCCCTCCCCCAACATAGAATAAAAACATGATCACAGCTATACCCCTCCTCCTCCCAACCCATCTCCCATGCATGCACACACCTAAAAGCAACAGTAAACAAAACCAGCAACGGGCTGAGTACAGATGGGAAACGCCATCATGTGAGCCCTATGCATCTGCAGCAGCAGATCAACAGCAGCAGCTGAGGCACTGACCCAGGGCGCCTGGCGGAGGTAAGGCTGAGACCCCCACCTCCACCCAAGCACTACCTGGAGAGCACCCAGGCAGCTACAGCCGACCACCGCTACCGAGGCACAGGACTCCCATAAAGGAAGCACTGGAAGGAAGATTAAAATAAGAAGTTAAAATGATAAAATATTTAGTAGATAATTATTTTACGTAGTAAAATACTGATAAAAATGTTAAGACTGATAACATTTTCAATTATTTTGTGTAAAACATTGATAAAATGTAATCAAATAAAAAATGCGGAGCCATTTAAGAGATATTAATAATAGTCCGTTTAAAAGCTGGACTAAAAATCTCATGTCTCATCTCATGTCTTTTGTCTTTGTCTTGGCAATGCTTCATAGATTATCTATGGGTTTCAGGTTCGGCAAGTTTGCTGGTCCATCAACTACAATAATCCCATGGTCAATGAACCAACGTTTGGTACTTTTGACAGTGTGGGCAAGCACCACGTCCTGCTGGAAAACTAAATCAGCATCTTCATAAAGCTTGTCTACAGAAAGAAGCATACAGTGCTCCTAAATGTCCTGATAGATTACCCTGTTCACTCTAGACCTAATAAAGCCCAGTGAACCAGCACCAGCAGTTGACATGGCTCCCCAAATCAATTATTTGTTCAAAATATCTGATTCTTAACAGACTTAAATAGTTTTTTCCTCATATATTTGTTTCTTTTTGTTTTACAAATTTCTGACTTTACAATGTTAAAAAATATCGGTGCTCAAATACCTTTAAACATGTCTTTTATAGCAAACTTAGGACTTAAAGACTAGGGATGGGTACAGATATCATGGCAGCGGTTCTGACATAAACGGTGGTAACCAGACTGAAAGGCAAGTTTCGGTGCTTTATGTCGGTCCATTTTCCCCCCGGAGATGTCAAGCACTATGGGTTCTGGACATGCCATCAGTCGAAAGCAATTCCCTATATCTCCAGAAAAGGTAAACATGGCTATCTCCTTACAAAAAAATCTGCTAAAAGTAAGGGCTGTCAGAATTAACGAACCAAGGCAGGTGGATTAATTCCTAGAATAAACTTTTTTCTTTTCTTATTTTTTATGTATTGAACATATACACAGAACAGCGCCTGTTTATAATTCAGCCCGCACCAAATCAGTTCTCCTTCCTATCCAGCCAATCTGTGGATTGTTGATCAGGAGCATGTGTTTGTGATCCTAAATGATATGTGAGTATATTAATAATGGCGTATTGGCTTTGTGGTGATATGATAAGTTCAGAAGCTGTCTGTGGAAATTATCCGGCCGCTTCGGATGTCAGCTGCGGTGTGTGTGTGGCATTGTTTGCTGTATGTGCAGTGCAGAGTTTAAATGCTCCGTACTTAAGTTGATTTATGCCTGTTGGCTCACTGTATAGCTTCAGTACATTACATAGTGCGATACTGCTGCGTTAAAGAATACGAAATAATTCAGTTATGGTGATGTTTTCTGACTTAAATTAGTGCTAAATATTAGCGGAAGTAGCTGTGTACATCTTCACAATAAGAGCGTTTATTTCCTGTTGTGGTGAACTGGCGAATCTGCTGTTTCCTTTTGGAAAATGATCAATTTTAACATTTGATTACTAAGTCTACATTACATTTGATTTATGTGATATTTAACACAGACTATTCATATCCCAGTATTGAGTTCATTCATAGATTTTGCTTAATTGTACCTCTATTTGTTCTTATTTTTCATATGGGACCCCACATACATTGTGAATGTGACTGTGGAGTTCAAAACAAAAACATAACTGATATATCCTTATTTAATTTTTAAAAAGAGATACTGCATCTACATTTGTCTCTTTTATTTACACAGAATATTTTTTATTTTTTTGGTCATATTTAGCAATGGTGATTAATTCACAGCTACCATGTGATTAATTAGATCAACATGTTTCATTGTTTGACAGCCCTACTAAAAAAAATAAAAAATAAGAGGGTATTTGGAAGAAGTTTGTATGTTTTACATTCATTCAAGCACTGTTTAAGCATCGGCACCATTTCAAATGTTTGGCACCGGTATCGAATAAAACCTAAACCATACCCATCCCTATTAAAAATATCAAAGAGTTTCCAAAATATTTCTTTAAAACATGAAGAAGAGTTTTTAAAGTGGAATTTTAATCATCGGTTGCATATTATTTTAATTTTTTTTTATCTTAAATGTTACCAATATTACCTCATACAAATGTAACCATCCTTTTTGGAAAATAAAAAGTATTCCAACGTGAATTTATAATTACGACTAAATTTAATCAATATTACAAATAGATGTGTGATTGCACAAAAAACATCAGTGACGCACTAATCATTTTTAAATTTGATATTTGTCGCTGCAGAGTTACAACAGTCTTCCTACTTTATCTACTAAACACATTACTTTAACAATTATTTCTAAATAACTTTTTTTTTACTGATTTCTGTTAAGGATTTACCTAGTAATCTGTTAATTTACACTTCTTGAAAATATTTTTTTTTTATAGAATTAATACATCATTACTCTATCCATCTATCCATCCATTAAACTAACCGTCACAACGACGGAAACAAATTACCATGTCAGTTTTTTTACTTGCAAATCGCTATTTTTTTAAACTTGGTAAGCAAGTACTTTTTGTGTAGTGTTAAAAAGCAAAAAAATATATATTAATTTGCTTATTAATTGGTATGCTGGACTGCAATGATGGTCAAACATTTTCCGTATTTGTCCAAAAATGCATTAAAAGTTTGTAGTTATCAATTTACCACATAAAGTCGATAATATTCGGATGACAGTCGAAGTGAAAGAAATTAGAAAAAAACCTTTCTAGCTCACTCCATCACAGCCCGTTTTGCAGGAAGGCATATTGTTTATTATGGGTAGCTGCAGGTATAAGAAGTTCACTGATAACCTCGCACTGACCGTGCTGTTGATGTGCTGGGGTATGGTCTCATACGGAGGCTGGTTCTGACTGCAGATAGCCAACCAAACGTAACCTTTATCCCCCTCTATCAGCCAGCAGTCTCCTTTCACCATCCCAGGCAGGCGTAGGAGCAACAGTGCAGGAAGGAGGAGGGAAGCGAGCAGGGAGGGAGATGGGAAGGACAAACACTGTCTGGCAGCCATGATTTGAATTCAGACTGTTTGATGTTGCCTCAGTTGAAATGAGAAGGGGGGAAAAAAGAAGGTGACAGGGGAAAGGTAGAGAACAGCAGTTCAAATTTAAGACTGGAAGGGGTGCAGGTTAGGGCAAGGAGGCCAGGCTAAGAAATATTTGGATGGAGCAGAAGGACGTGTTGTTAATTAAAGGAGAAGTTGGAGCATGGTAGTCAATCTTGGTTCCATTTTAGGTGTTCCATGTCAAAGGACTTCGAAGGATGTCACCCCAGCAGCAGCTCATGGCCCTCGGCAAAGGTAGTTTTTATAAAACGGATCAGGCAGTAGTCCCACCCAGAGAAAGGTTTGGTGTCTAAAAAAACAGAGACAGAAAAAAATGGAGAGAATAGAGGAGTTGTTACTGATAGGAACATTTATAAAGTCATAAGGAGGTCATTCTGCCACTTAGCCTCTTTGTGACTGTACAACAATAATGACACTAGGAGCTTTTTTTTCAGGATAAATTTTTAAAGAGGTCTTATTATTTTTAAACAAGTTATAACAGCTCTATGGTCTGTAATATGTCTATAAAGTCACTCTAAAAAAATCACTGTCACATAAAGTGATTTCACTAGCTCAGTTCTTGACAATTTAATGCCTTGTCCACACGTAGCCGTAAATCTCACAAAACAAAGATATTTTTTCTAAGGTTTGGCTTGTCATCCACATGAAAACAAAGATTTACATTACAAAAAAATATTATTTCACAAAAACTCTGACCAAAGTGAAGATTTGCTTTTTCTCAATTTTAAGCGTTTCCATGTGAACAGAAATACCTGGAGTTTAGGTGTTGCAACCACACTGTCTGTGACAAGAATGCCCTAACATCACTCGTGCGAAATGTTTAAACTCAGTAACAGCATTTATGCAATCAGTGCTGTTTGGGCATTATTGATTGGCCAAACGTCGTTTGCTTGCCTGTTTATACAAGTTCAATTACTGCTAGAAGTTAAAAAGTAGAAAATTACTCTGAGTGACTAGGTATTGGGGTAACTACTGCCCCCTAATTGTTTGGCATTTCTATAAGTATGATTAACAATGCACCTTTGCTTTTAGGTGCAAAAACGAAAAAAAGGTGGGGGAATATTCTTTTTTCTAAAAAACAGCTGTGTGTGTACAGGGCCTTAAGCCAAGTTTATACTTCTCCATCAGAAAGTTTGTACCCAGAAACAGATGTATTGACGGAGGCGTTTTTTGTTTATATACCTCCAATGATTGTTCTGTATTGCAAGGCAATTCCCTATCAGGACAGCAGGGGGTGCTAACTTCTCGTGACGGGTCTTCCTACCATTGCAGTGTTGTTTCTGTTAAACTAGAATTTATGTTCTTCAGCTTGTGAACTTATTCCCCCCTCAAGAAGCAATAGACAACAGAAAGTTATTAAGTCTTAAATTGTAAAGGCTTTTCCTAGAAGTGCAGCTTATAGAATACTCTAAACATGCATGTAAACAAACACATCAGCCTGTTTTGTTGTTTCTCTACAACATCTTGTGCTCAAAATCGCCAAAAGACCATAGATAAATCATCCTTTCAATATAAAGCACGTAGTTCCCAAATTCTGCATTGACTACTGATTACAGCGAATATAGAGCACCATTTTGTGAAACGATCTCTGGCTGTTGTTGAGATGATCAATCACAGGCATACACTCTCTGTTGATGGAGACAGACAGTTAGAAAATGGGGCTCTACTCCATCCATCCTTGAGTAGGTGACGGAGAGCCTTTGCCTCGACGGATATTGCCGCTGTGTCAATCTGTTTCAACGTAGATGAACTAATAAACTAGGCTTTAGTCCCTTTCAGATTTAGATGTTTAGAGGACTCAGTTTAATTCAATTTATTTAAATGGTGTGGCATATATATATTCAATAGATTAAATTTCAAGGCACTTTACAATAAAAGTAATTTCAATACAATTATACAAACATTCCACTCAATTAGGCAGACCACCCCCACCCATGTTGTTAATAGGCTGCAGGTTTGCCACACATGAGAATAGCGTGGAATTGGAAATGATGCGTGGGGTTTGATATTTGATGGGGTGGAGTTTGTCAGATGCAGGGCGTGGTTTAACAGACAGGAGACGGTTATATTCAAATTACATATTTATGACATTACAATGAGGTAATTTTTTTAGGGCTTGGAGAAGCACAAGATTTCTAATAGCAAAAATATTGCTAAAGTTGGCAACACAAAAGGAAAAAAAAGTGAAAATTGCAAAATATGTCCTTTAAGTTTTAATAAGGCCCAGAGAAGTGTCGTGACTTTAAAGGTCATGTAATTGTTTCTCTTTCTTAACCTTTTGATTTGTTAATAAGTTTCATCTTTTCATTTATATTCACTAGTATCTAAAGTGGCAATTAACATGTAAACTGCTAAGAATATAATAAAAGCCACCATGCATTGCTGTTTATTTATAAGGTGTGCCATTTTGCAATGATCTTAAAAGTAGTTAATGTGTGCTAAAACAATACAAATGGAATCAGTGCATAGATATAAAAATAGAAACAAGAAGACAGGTTAAATACACAGAAGGGCTGCTGTAATTTGCATGTTTAACAGGATACTAGCTGACATTTAGCTATATACCTTTCCTGGGGGATTAACCATGGATTAGGGTCTAATCCGGCGTAAAATATTATGTATCTCATCCCTGCAGCATCCGTTTTTTTAATTTGTTACCAAAGTTTTGATTTCCTCTCAGAAAAAAAAAATGTTTCAAGAAGACATGAGTGAAAGGTGACAGGAAAAAAAATTCTTATTCAGTTTTCACTCTTTTAAAAAAAAAATGTTTTTAAAAAAAGTTTAAATCAGCCGTGAGTCTAGTTCACTGCAAGTCAATGTAGCTAATACTTTTAACATTTTAGTTGTTGATATTTGAAAAGAAAGGGACTTTTAAACCGCCAGAAACGTTTAGCCATCACTTGGATCTTTACTGTGAAACATGATTTAACAACTGAAACGCATCTTCAGAGCAGATTAGAAAAAAAATAATCTATTACATGGTTTGGATTTATTTTTTCTTTACATCTTTTGCAGGCACAAGAATTGTGTAAAGTTTACCTCACACTTTCAACTATGAGATTTTCAGATCCAAATACTTTCAACAAAGATTTTCTGATAGACACTAGAATGACTTTGCTTCTGTTTTCCTTTTAGAAACTTTAAGACTTCAGTTCTGTATCAGGGCAATCTGACCTGGACTGGGTCGGTGTGGTAATCATACAATGGCACTCTGCAGAGTTTCTATTACCACTTTCAAGTGTTAAGCAAGCTTATAAAGGAACAATCCACAAAACAACTTACTCTGAGAGGAATTGCCTCACGTCTGTTGAAAACAAGAATTTTAATCGAATTAGGGACGCTTAAACTGTTTCGCTGGCAGATTTTCCTTCAACAGTCCCAAACATTGGAGTGGTCCTGGTTATGTAAGCCCACTTTGATAAATTAGCCTGCAATTTTCCTTCCTCTAGATGCGCTATCCAGTTGCTAACATGCTGCCTTTAATAAAAACAGCACTCAGTCATTAGTTAGAAGCAGCACATAGAGGACAGTTAGTGAATATGGACAGGAACAAATTGCATTTCACACAATACTCATCATTGTGTCAGTCAACTGAGAGGTTCAAGATTTATTCTCATTCTTCTTCTTTGAGCTACTTCCTGAATCACGACGTCTTGTACCAGAGTTAATACAGTGCATGCCACATATCTCAGATTTTATTGGTAAAGAATTCCATACTATCGTTTTATCCATTTCTCTGTTATGTACTGTTTTCTATTGATCTATCAAATAAAATCCCAATAAAATAAGATGGAATGTGTGTAGTTTTATTGAGATAAAATGTGAAAATTTTTCAATTTTTTATGGTTTTAAGAAAATTTTAATATCTAATCGAATTTGAAATGCCACAAAAACAGCATAGCTTGTTTTTATGGTCTCTCTTTTGGGAGTTCACATTCACAGCATATCCAATACAAAATGAGTGCTGACCTGACATGGTATTTACTGTGCTCTAAATACATGAAAGACTAGTCAGTCATGAGTCACTTGAAAGCAAGCTGTTTTCTGCACAGTTCCGTCACAAATGCTTAGATCAGCACAGGTTTTTTTGCTCTTCTTCTAAATAATGCTGTAATAATCGTGACCATGCCACTCCCGTCTTATCTTATCATCTGGGTCAGCCTGCTGTCACTCACTCTAGCTGTCTGATTCTGTGTTTCATTTTATCTGACAGCCTGTCTCCTTATTTCTTTCCTTTTTCATCCGTCTTTCCCCTATCTATATTGTTTTCAGCCTGCTTATCTGTCTTGCCTTACAGATAGAAGCACAAATGAATATGCTTCATCACCAAAATACACCCCTGACCGGCTTTGTGTTCGACAACATCGGTACCTCGCTGCTTTCATGCGATTCATGCCACCGGCTCTATTTAGTAAGGAATCCAAAAAAGAAACCATTCAATTTTTTTTTTTAAATGTTCTGACAGACTCATATTGTTTTTCATTCTTTTTACTGTCAAATTTCATTTTGAAATTCAATTAAACTATCGCACCTGACAGAAACACTAATTGTGTCAGGTCACCAGGCAAACGGAATCTACCGAATTAAAACAATTTGCTCATCACTTATGACAGATTAATGCGGGATTTCCCAGAAGTGCTGCTAAGGGGTCGGTTTACAGTTTGGTCGTTTTAAATTTGAGTCTGTTAGTAGACTGGGTTTATTTAATGTATTCGAGCCTTTTTCTAGTGTCTAAAAGCACATATTTTGCAGTGATTATTGGTCTTAAGATGCCTTTAGTCCGAATGAGTCCATGAATTGTAATCTTTGAGTGGTCTCTGCAGTTTTCATGTCAACATGGTTATAACTGACTGGGGAATATTATTGTAGAGGTTTAAGATAACAAAATAAAAAGAAAGAAAAACACATTTTCGTTTTTAATCTAATGTAAATACATGCAATTTTGGGGTCTTTAAATTAATCTGAAGAGCCTTCATGCAGCCCTTTTAATAAAATAGACCCAGCTTTAAACTTTGCCACCTTTTCCCTGACCTGTTTGGGCTTTTTATTGGATAAAGTTGTTTATTCACTGATGTTATCAAACAAACTGCTTTAACCCTCACAGAACAATTATAATTATTCTGAAATGAAATTATACATAGGTGGACTGTGTTGCAGTAGATGACTTGTGAAGGCAGATAGTTTTATGCACTAGATTTCATTTAGGGGTCTCAAAAAAGGTGTTGAATACAACCATATGTCATACAATCCAGTTATGTATCTGTAAAAAATCAATAATTTTCCTTTCCTGGTTTAATAAATAGAGAACAGATCAATGGGGACTGAGGTTTGCGGTTTAAATACAGAAGTCTTTGTTTATGCCAGTTAATGACGCCTACAGACATCATCTTTTAAAAGTACTGCAGAAGTATTACTGAATTTATGTATTTTGGTTGTTTTCTCATTTAATTCAGGATAAACACATATAAGCAATGATTCATTAATTAAGAAAAGAAAAACTATTCCAAAAAAATGTCACATTGATTTTGTTAATTCAGAAAAACTGCTTTTGTAATATTTGTTCAAGTAAAGGCAGTACTTTTTATTATAATATAAAAAAATATGAAAGAAAATCAATAGCTACACTTGCGAGACTCTAAATATATTAGCTGAGAGCTGTCCACTACTTTATACACTGTCCACTACACTACTACAATAATTCACATTAGCTGCTGTGTCTGACCAACAGAACACTCTTACAGAAAGCATGAAAGGCTTCATTAAGTCACGAGGGAAGGTTTAATATAAGACAAAAAAAATAAATAAATAAATCTAAAGCGCCACAGCAGAATCACTGTGCTATGAATGTTAATTGTACAGTATTTTGAAGACTTTACATGGAAATCAGGGGAGAAATGGGTCAAATTCTTGTCACTTGAAGATAGACAAACAATATGTTTGGGGTAAAATTTAGAATAAGTTATTGCCTGAAAAGAAAAAGTGGAAAGAAGAAATATATGGCAAGTCAATATATTCAGAAGCCAGTCTAGTTATGTATCGAATGAGCGAATACAAGAGCGGAGAGACATCCTGCAGACAGAGGGGAAAGAAGAGCAGGAAACAAACAGTAAAGAGTGATGCACTGCTATTTTTTTTATCACATTGTTCAGTGAAGCAGTCAAGTGCTCACCCAGTGATTCAGAAATCAAACGCTCATCCAATCTTCAAGTCAGACAGGCATAACAGCAGCTAGCCAGCTTCATATTTTTTGTCAGCCAGCCAAATCAAAGCATTCAGCAGATCCAACAGCGAGTGAGTCAAACACCTAACCACACATCAAGCCAATCTGTCCAACAAACTCACAGCCAGCCATCCAGTGACGTATCCCTGCCAGGTGTATAGTGAGTACAGGAATGTGATAGAAGCAAAGCTCAACATTCTGCCTTTTTCTTCTATCTGTGAGTCCCTTCCTGCCTAGCCCCCAAAGTTGTTGCACAGTTCATTCACGTTTCTTTCCCTCTTTCTTTCATCTTTCATATATCTTGGGCGCTTTTAGTTCAAAACCTGAGGATATTGTTCCTTCTCTATCAATGTCAGCCTTTTTTATTATGGAGAGACAAAATCAGAGCCATAATGTTTGTTTATTTGAAAGAAATATTTGAAATTGAAAATATGTAAGCTGAAAATGAAAGTTATGTTTTTAATTTGAACTTTCAAAAACAAAAAAATGGATAAAAAAAGGAAAGTGTATTGAATTTTTTTAATCAATTTAAATTTCAGTGGTATTTTTATTTTTATATTTTTCTAAATACAATTTCATTTAAAAGTTTCAGTAATATATATTTTTTTCAAGTTTGAGATATTTTTTCCTTCAGTTTCAGATAAAGGTTTTTTTTTTCAGATTCAGATCCTTTTTCTACACTTTCAGATTCCTGTTTTTCAGTTTCAAGCTTTTGGCACTGATGTGGCGTGGTGGGCGTGGCTACACACAGGGCAGCGGAATCATGAGGCTGAAGACGTTCTCCCTATTTCTGTCTTAGTATCACACAGATTAAAACAATTAGGACTGTTGCATATTTAGTCTAAAATTAAACACGTATCAGGTCGATCGCACCTGGTTGAAGAAGACACCATTTTTAGTGAGGTACAACCCGCCCAGTACGACGAACGTTACTTTGAGGCGCTTCGTAAATTTCCACTTCTGACGTAGTGGTTAGGAAAACTGCTCGTAATTGATCACTTTTACAGCTTAATTTGTACAGTATTGACTGAAACAGCTTTAATAACTGAGCTTTTGTGGTTACTCATAATTTATTCTCTACCAATCATGTAAAAATAATTTTTATGTTTATTCCCACTTTTTTCTGAAGGCAACATGATAGAGGGAACGTCTTCAGCCTCCTGTGCTCAGCTGCCACTCATTATTCCCCTCCCCTCTCTTTGTAGCCCCGCCCACCACGCCACATCAGCGCCAAAAGTTTGATACTGAAAAACAGGAATCTGTAAGTGAAGAAAAAAGATCTGAAGCCGGAAGAAAAATCTAAAACTGTAAAGAATGGTTTTGACCTTCATTAGAAAGATTAGAAAGATCTGACTCTGAAAAAACGTTATCTCAAACTGAAGGAAAAAGATATCTCAAACTTGAAAAAAATATGTATTACTGAAACTTTTGAATTAAAGTTTATTTAGAAAAATACAAAATAAAAACATCAATTATAATGAAAAAAAATATAAAAACATTAAATAACTTTTTAAAATTTTGAATCCAAATTTATTGTTTTTCAAAGTTCAGAATAAAAATTTTACTTTCGCTTTCAGCTAACATATTTTTTCAAATTTCAAATATTTCTTTCAAATAAACATTATGGCTCTGATTTAGCTCCATATTTTTCAGGGGTCCAAATAATTTCAAATGTAATTTTCTATTGCTAAGTTTCTAGACACTTTTCACTCACAGTTATGCAGTTCTTATTCTTTCAACTGCATGGCCCTCCCTCATCCAGTCTGCCCTTGGTTTTATATGTTTTGATGGCTTACAGATATAGCATACTTTTGTGAGGACGGTTTGCTGCTGTTTTACAGTCCTAGCTCTGCCACAGCTATTCGGCATGCTCACGGTCTTTTTCCACTGGGCTGCTTCCAGTGCAAGTTTGATGCCAGAGTCTCAGTCTGAGCTGGTTCTTTTTCTTTTCACCTCCAAAACACTACTTTCACTTCGCTGGCATGGTGTTGGGTGCAGAAAAACAAAAAGCTTGGCGTAGCGAAACATGCAAACTTAGTTGTTGTTTTTTTTTTATCCATAACAGTGGTCAAAGCCAAGAACACATTATGAAAACATCTTTTCAAATCCAGCAAAATGTGGAAGAACAACAACAGCACTTGTAAGGGCTGAATGAACTCCTCCATTGTTACAATCTCTCTCGGTTCACAGGCTTCCTGTGCGCAGCAAAGCATTACATGACACTATGATGCAGCAGTGACTAAGTACTGGCTCTGGCACCAGCATTGAATTGGCAGATTCTTTTTTTGGTTACAAATTCCTACTATAGTGCCATTCCAGGTGTTTTCCTAGAATTTTAGTAAAAAATTCCACTTTTATTATAACTACTAGAAGGATTTTTATCCGGGTTCAGAACACGTGACTTTGATACCTCTCTCCTAAAACAATGTCTTGGTGACTGTTACATCTGATTGGGCCAATTGTCCCATTTGAAGGTCCAATAATGCATCTTCAGCTTCCTCACAGATGACATTTTTTTTAAATGATTTTCTCCAGTATTTCCTAAAACTTAATTCAAAAAGTATTGCACTCCACATGCAAAAAAGCTTCTAAGCATCACTGAGTCATAGGCATAGTATCTTTCCAGTGGATGTTTTATTTTTCCACCTCTAAAAATGCTGCATCAACATAGATTTGGAAATTTCCAGTTTGCATCCGTAATTTCCAGAACAGGGTCACAAAACATCTCTGGCATATCTCCCACCGCCAGTTCAGCAGCGCGTCCCTCGTCATCAGGGGCATTTTAGACGTGTATCACTCGCAAAAGCGATTCATTCTATGTTTGTATCACAAACTGACCATCCACTCCCACTACTGCAGATATTTCTGTCATTGTCTTCTCTTTTTTATTGTTGTCATTGTATAAATGATCACTGGTATAATTTAAATTGGATTAATCTCCACTTAGGGATTCAATTCTCGTCATCCATGATAAAAACCAGAGAAAAGACAAAAAACAAATTAGTTCCACAGACAATTACATTTTTTTTAGTTAGATCAACGGAAATCTGCAGTTTTATTTTATTTTGAAATGTTACGGATTCATTAGACTGCTTTCTTGTCTGATTTCCTGTCTGGTCTGATCTAAACCGCTGAGCTTGACACGTATTCAAAATGTAGAGCATAAATAGATAGACCCGCCATATAAATTTAGCTTCAGAGACGCGTCCGATCGGTGCTGCTTCATTTCCGGTAGAAACGGACAATTTGACTATAACAGCGGCTTTGTCTTATACTGCGCAGATGTTACGCGTCTGGTGGAAAGTGAGCGTGATTGCATTTCAAGTTGAGAGATTGGAGAGGTCATGAAAGTAGATTTTTAAGTTGAATTTAAGAGAAGAGCACCTTAAAAGGTATTAGTTCTAATCAACTAAACTATTCTTGATCATTGCAAATGCCTGAGAAATTCTGAATTTTGCTAATGAGCCTAGTTTGCAGCGGAGATTGAAGAACTTTTAAGTGGTCATTTGAAGATGTAACAGTAAACTGTTCCAACAATGTCTGGATATGATTATTAATCATTTCAAAATATATGTCAATCCTTTCTTCAGTATAAATCTATAAAGCCACAAAAGCCACAACATTTATCCTAAATAAATGTTGTTGTTTTTTAAACATCGAAGTTTAACAGCCTTTAAACAAAATCAGAAAATTGTATTTTCCTAATAAATCATTTGATTTATTTCCAGTGACATAAAACTATGAATTAATTCTCAAATTTTATATTCAGGATTAGTTAAATCAACTTTGTTAAAGTTCAAACAGCAGTCAGGAATCAAATAACTTTATCACAGATTTATCTTCTCAAACTCTCGCTGCCTGATGTCAAACAGCATTGTAATGTTCTGCATTTTTCATGAAAACATTTCTGTCACAAATAGGGCTGGACGATAATTTGATAGCAGTATATATCGATCGATAGACGATATAAGGCTTGATTTTTTTAATGATAGCCTATCAGTTAGCTTAATACAATAACAATTACTTACTCCAAACGAATCATTAATGCTGACCCACATAGCTCTGTAAGCCACCACTCTCTCCTTTCAAACCACAAAAAGAATGATATGATTTGAACTGAAAGATAATTTTTTGTTAGTCCCTAAGCGAAATATCGGCGCAACTTCGCCGCAATTGAACAGCGGAGGATAAACGTTTCAGTGGCTCAGGAAAATGTTCCGTCCCGTTTTGAACTGATCCTCGACGCACTAAAACACTAAACGTAGCAATAATAAAATATAATACTACGATCAGCTGTGTTGACCAGGACTCCCCTCCTCCGACTCGCTGCGCTGACACAGGAAATGTACCCAGGTCATGCTGCTAACTACATCTGTGGCTTTTAAAATGTCCCTTTCATAATGATAATGAATGTTCTTCTCCCGGTCCTCAGAAGTGAAAAATGCTTTAAAAACACAACCGGCTTCAGCTCTCAGTGACTGGACTGGGCTCCAATGTTCTCGGCTTCGTCCACACTCTGATGACTAGCTGGTTAGCTTTAGGCAACAGCTGAACCAGAG
This sequence comes from Apricaphanius iberus, assembly GCA_028564705.1. Classification (NCBI taxonomy): domain Eukaryota; kingdom Metazoa; phylum Chordata; class Actinopteri; order Cyprinodontiformes; family Aphaniidae; genus Apricaphanius; species Apricaphanius iberus. The sequence goes on along the minus strand of JAPXFQ010002242.1, from coordinate 1,219,424 downwards.
CTGAAGTGAAATAGAATAAGCTGTATGACGAACTAAACCAAAGGTTTCAGCCATTAATATTATAAAGTGTCATAAAATTTTTAAAATATTAAAAAGCATCAATATAAGCCTTTAATTAAAATTACTAACATGACTAAAAATATGTATAATATAATGGCTAATAATATTGCTTTTCTTTGTACTTACTGATGTTACTCAAGTCTCTCGATTTGTTTCTGTGAAAAAGAAGAGTTTGAAAAATGTATTAATTAAATTCTTTAAAATTCGTTAAAAGTAGTTCATTGAAGAAAAATAAAATGACTGGGGAGGCACTTGAAATACATATTTTACATTTTGTGATATTTATCGATAATTATCAATATGGATCAATATGATTATTCCTTTATCGATATGCTCTTTTTCTATATCGTCCAGCCCTAGTCACAAGTAGCAAGATACTGATAAACATGTTATGTAATCATATTCAGGTCAAATATTCAGGTCATCAAAGCTGGGATCATAGAGCTAAAGAGATACATCCACATAAGCTTGTGGTGGAAGCCACTTTTATAAAAGGCTTTTCTCAGTCTTAGTCAGAAACATGGATGTTATGGACTCAGGCACTGATAACCAAAACCCCAGTGACACTCTGCTTGATTGTGATGGATCTCGCCCCTAATTAATTCCACCTACAGGCACACCATATGCCAATCTTCTTAAAAATGTGTTATAAAACCAGAGTGGGCATCCAAATATACAGAACGTGTGCTTTTTTTTAATTAAGAGTTTTAGACCCCAAGGTTACAGGTAACTCGTAGAAGGCACCTGTATAGTAATGTTTAATGTTATAATGCACATTTGTAAAACTCCAGTCCTTGTGGGCCAATGTCCCGAAACTTTAAGACGTGTTTCTCTGCCAAAACAATTTCATTAGCAGGACTCTCTAGAACTTGCAGTAAGTGCATGTGAAAAACATTAAACTAAGAATGCATTCAAATATGGAAGTGATAATCATTTATCAACAAAATAGTGAATGAACAAAACTGAATTCTAAATCAAATCAATATTTGGTGTGATCCTCCTTTGCTTTCAGAAAAGCTTTAATTATTCTAGGTTCACTTGTACATAGTTTTTGAAGGAACTCAGCTTGTAGGTTGTTCCAAATATCTTGGAGAAATAACCACAGATACTTTATGGATGTAGGCAGACACATTCAATGATGTTGAGATCAGGACTCTGTGGGGACCATACCATCACTTCCAGTTTTTCTTGGTCTGCTTTATACCGAAGATGGTTCTTAATGGCTTTGGCTGTATGTTTGGTGTGACATTCAGATGGTAGGGTCAGAATTTGGCATCAGCAACATGAAAGCATGGATCCATCCTGGCTTGTATCAACGGTTCAGGCTGCTGCTGGTGTAATGGTGAGAGGGACATTTTCTTGGCACACTTTGGGTCCCCTTGTACCAATTGATCATTGTTGCAACGCCAAAGGTCTACCTGCTTATTGTTGCTGATCATGTCTATCCCTTTATGACCACAGTGTCCCCATCTTCTGATGGCTACTTCCAGCAGGATAATCCACCAAGTCATAAAGCTAGAATTATCTCAGACTGGTTTCTTGAACATGACAATGAGTTCCCTGAACTAAAATGGCCTCCACAGTCAACAGATCCAAATCCAATAGAGCACCTTGGGGATGTGGTGGAATGGGAGATTTGGATCATGGATGTGCAGCCGACAAATTTGCAGCAACTGCGTGATGCTATCATGTCAATATGGACCAAAATCTCTGAGAAATGTTTCCAGTACCTTGTTGAATCTATGCCACAAAAGATTAAAGCAGTCCTGAATGCAAAAACAGGTCCAACCAGTCACTAGCAAGGTACAAGTAAAATTTGTACCTAAAAAAGTGGCCAGTGAGTGTATATGTATGAAATCAGTCAACACTGAACCACGAATAGGTGGGGTACTACTGTGTAGACTGTTTTGTCATCTGTCAAACAGCTCCGTCATAATCTACTTTTCCATACCATTTTTTAAAAATGCTACTATATCTGTATTATATTTTGTTAATGAAACCAGAGCCCTAACTTTTCAGCAAGTATGGCAATAATATTCTACAGCCCAAAGTTTACTAATGCTTTATACAGTAAATATGGTGAAATAGTGGTTTTAAGACTGTGGTAATGTAACTTGACACAGCTACTATCATATAAAGCCAACACTTTGACTGATTATTTTTCACAGACCATAGCCCCCGTCGCAATGCAGTGAGTAATGGGATTTAAATACAAGCCCTAACAGCACAGGAAATACATATTCAACAATAAACAAGACACATCTTTTCTCAAGCCATACCCTGGCTGCAAGTCCTAGAGTTTCCTGGGGACTAATTTGTGTCCAGTTCTCAGATTTCTATAGTTGTGTGTTCTGTTTCGAAGGCATAACTTTTGAATAGAAATATACAATTATTGATGTTCTTCAGTGTGGCAAGAAACACATAAAAGCTAAACATACACAGTTACGATTAAGGCACAATTACAGCTTTCCTTCCACTAGGGTTTCTGTGCTTGGCTGTAAAGTGTGTACCTGTGCGTGAATCAAATGAATTCCAGCTATACCTCTGTGTCTTAATTATTTCATAACTCATGGAAGAACCTGTCCCCATGAGCTGTGCTCTGTAGGTACTACAGGCTGATGTAAAAACCTGTTAAACGTAAATGAAGAATAAAATAGATGGGGTTAGGGAACAGCTGGGAAAGAGGGAGGTACTGCTGCAAAAATGTGTGAATGTGTTTTAATTCTGCCTCACAGTCATCCCATCAGATTAACCCAACTGGGGTTTGAATCTCTTTTCAAGTTTGACTTTTACGTGGAATTGAGAGACGGCGATTAGGAGTGGTCAGAGCATTAGATGACAATGAGTAAAAGCTTTTCAATTTTACTAAACTTGGAAGAAACCGGAGATGAGACGAGGGCTGGAAGATAAACCACCCACTTGGTGATATTTGTTATCAGGAGGCAAATCATTATGAAATGCAATGCCAGTGTCAGTTTCAACAGTGGCAGCAGCAGGAGAAATTTCTGCACATATGCAAGCGTTAACACATGGAGGCTGTCCAGCTCACAGCCGTTTCCATCTTTGTTGGCAAGAAAGTGCATGGCTCAGTGCCTGTCTGAGGAGTCCTTTCCTTCTGAGTATATTGTAGTTTTGCACAGACTGGTATCAAAATATGTTCCTATGTGGAAAACTTATATCATGGAAATGAATGTGCTCTAACAAGGTAACTTCATACAATCCCCCCCCCCCCAAAACAAAACAAACCAAAAAAAATTGGAGAGCAGAGTAATGGAATGTATTTAGCCCTATTGCTGTAACTGATTAGCCTTTTGGTGTATATGACGTGGCTTTTTAATATTGTTAAATATACTTTTACTTGAGACAGTGGCAATACCTGAGACAGAGATCTTTTACTGTAGATGCATTTTACTGAGGGTGCTATAAAGTAATGGATCATTCGTTCCCGCATGTTCTCAACACACGCAGAAGCAAGCACAACGAGCTGATTACTGAACCCCGACATCTACAACAATCCTCGATGAATTCAAAAATATAACAAACTTGTTTTGCACATTAAGTTCTTGCCGCAACTTTCTTTTAACAAGCTCAACCACATTTTAGAAGGGAAAGCAACACAAACAAGGAGTTAGCTAATCAATTGAAAGCAACACAATGGATTGGTATTCATTCTTGCAGAGAAAGACTTCTTGAAGATCAAAATAAGGATTAGAATATCGAAGACGAGAAATTTAAGCAACTTTCTATGATTGTTTATTCTGGATGCCCGGTGCCCTGTTGTGCTTTTTTCTGCTCTTGCTGATATATTGAGATTTTACTGTACAACCATCATTCAGGTTTACAGGGAAAAGTCCGAAGAAGAGGGGAGAATGGAAACCAGTGACCAGCAGTTGTCAGGACAAAAATGCGTGAAAAAATGAGTTCAGAGGAGAATGGGCAGACTGGTTTGAGATGACAAAAAGATAATAGTAGCTCAAATAATGACTTGTTAAAACCAAGGTGTGCAAATGATAATATCTGAATGCATAACATGTTCAACTTCAAGCATAAAACCACCCAAGGCGCCACTCTCATCAAATAAATTGTTTAAAAATCATACAAAGTAATTTAGCTACTTCCTGAAGGATAATGCAACTTATCTCAAGTTGAAGTCATCTCAGATATGCATTTACATTCATTTACTCACCCAGACAAGTTTGGAGCCACTTGGAGTCCTTTGGGAGAAGTTTATATCCACTAGCGATCAGTGTATATCCAGATGATGTGAATTAATGAGGAAACCAAAGTGCAGCTTCTTAATAGGGCATTATTTGCCATAAAACTCCTTCATTTCACCAATGCTTTGTCATGGATCTCTACAATTATCCCCAGGTGATTTCAGAGCATCTTGGAGATGCTTTGTTTAATCCAACCAATTCCAATTTATACAAAACACAATGATGTCACAGCCAGCCGCCATTGCAGCAGTAATCTGCATATGTTGCAGAAAGGAAGCCTGTGGAGCAGAACTTAGTCCACTTGGTCATTTTTTTATGCAATCTGGAAACATTCAAACCTGAAGCCATCTTGCCAGTGGCAAGTTCTGTCTATCTGACCACCAAAAGCCCTGCTCAGACCACAACCGGGATGCCGCACGGCAGTGACGTAATTAAAACTGTGTGTTAGTGTAGTTGGATTAAAAGCCTGTAAAACTCAGGTGGAAAAATGCCTGGAAATACCACTAGCAATTCATTAAAAAGCATGGTGAAATTACGTTTTGCAGCAGATAATGCCTTACTTAGAGGCTACACTTTGGTTGCCTCATTAACTCTCATTATGTACAGACGTGGACAAAATTGTTGGTACCCTTCATTAAATCAAAGAAAAACTCATAATGGTCACAGAAATAACTTTAATCTGACAAAAGTAATAATAAATAAAAATTATATAAATGTTGACCAATGAAAGTCAGACATTGCTTTTCATCCATGCTTCAACAGAATTATTTAAAAAATAAATGCATGAAACAGGCCTGGACAAAAATGATGGTACCCCTAGAAAAGAATGAAAATAATGTGACCAAAGGGACATGTTAATCCAAGGTATGTCCACTAATCAGCATCCTAGGTGTCTACAATCCTGTAATCACTCAGTGGGCCTATATATAGGACTCCAGGTAGTCACTGTGTTGTTTGGTGACGTGGTGTGTACCACACTCAATATAAACCAGAGGAAGCAAAGGAAAGAGTTGTCTCAGGAGATGAGAAAGAAAATCATAGACAAGCATGTTAACTGTAAAGGCTATAAGACCATCTCCAAGCAGCTAGATGTTTCTGTGACTACAGCTGCACATGTCATTCAGTAATGTACGATCCATGGGACTAGCCAACCTCCCTGGACGTGGCGGCAGGAGGAAAATTGATGACAGATCAAAGAGACGGATAATCCAAATGGTAACAAAAGAGCCTAGAAAGACTTCAAAATAGATCCAAGCTGAACTTTATGCTCAAGGAACATCAGTGTCAGATCGGAACATCCTTCGCTGTTTGAGCCGAGGACAAATCATAAAAAAAACAGACTGGAGTATGCCAAACTACATGCTGATGAGCCACAAAGCTTCTGGGAGAATGTCATGTGGACAGATGAGACAAAAATGTAACTTTTTGCCAAGGCACATCAGCTCTATGTTCACAGACGGAAAAATGAAGCATATCTAGAAAAGAACACGGTCCCTACTGTGAAACATGGGGGAGGCTCGGTTATGTTCTGGGGCTGATTTGCTGCATCTGACACAGGGTGTCTTGAATCTGTGCAGGGTACAATGAAATCTCAAGACTATCAGGGGATTCTAGAGAGAAATGTGCTGGCCAGTGTCAGAAAGCATGGTCTCAGTCGCAGGTCACGGGTCTTACAAAAGGAAAATGACCCAAAACACACAGCTAAAAACACCCAAGAAGGGCTAAGAGGAAAACACTAGCCTTCTATGAGCCCTGATCTCAATCCTATTGAGCATCTTTGGAAGGAGCTGAAACGTGCTGTCTGGAAAAGGCGCCCTTCAAACCGGAAACAACTAGAACAGTTTGCTCATGAGGAGTGGGCCAAAATACCTGCTGAGAGGTGCAGAAGTCTCATTGACAGTTACAGGAATCATTTGATTGCAGTGATTGCCTCAAAAGGTTATGCAACCAAATATTAAGTTGTGGGTACCATAATTTATGTCCAGGCCTGTTTCATGCATTTATTTTTTAAATAATTCCACTGAAGCATGGATGAAAAGCAATATCTGACTTTCATTGGTCAACATTTATATAATTTTTATTTATTATTACTTTTGTCAGATTAAAGTTATTTCTGTGACCATTATGAGTTTTTCTTTGATTTAATGAAGGGTACCAACAATTTTGTCCACGTCTGTAGTTATAAACTGATTGGTAATGGATTTGAGCTTCTCCCGAAGGACTCCAAGTGGCACCATACTTGTCAGGGTGAATAAATGAATGTAATAGATGTTTTAAATAAAGTCCAGGTTTCAAAAAACGGTACCTCTCCTTTAGGCATTAAGTCTTGGATTTTTCATTTTGCATCTTTACAATATCCTTCTTTATGTGTGGTAACTCGCATTAGCATGCCCACATCTAAAGATAACACAACGCCATTCTTCTTCTGACCCACCTTGATGTTTACTTCTGACAGATTTGGAGAATACTGCATGAACAAGCGGATCACAAATAAACCTCAACAACCTTTGTTATCACAATTTCTGGACAGTACAGATTGAATCGTCCTCAGCAGAAAGCCATCACAAACACATTACTATGTGACTTGATTATCGGTTGAAACGTCCCCCTGTCTATTGTAGAAAAGAAGACCTTTCTGCACTTTCTGACAGTAGTTGACAACAAATCCAGTTTGGGATGTCACTGAACAAAGGCATAAAAAAACAGAGAACCTCGCTGCAGCGAAATGTTTAAAATTACCGTTACAGCTCAGTCGTGCCACGTGGATCATGTTTAAATCATTGTGGACATTTGGTCTGACTGAAAGATGAGCTGTTTTCTTGGTATCACTGTCCAGCGGATACAAAAGGATATTGAGAGGAAGCAGCTAAAATCCAAACTGTTGCCCTTTGACCGCTTCAAAGGCCTACACATGGGTGAAAGAAATGCGAAACTATGTCATGAATACATCAGCAAAGGCAACTAGATTATATCATAAGTGACAATGCTGCCAATATGTCAAAAGTATTCACCGTATGCTTCCCCACTGGGCAAGGTGAGGAACATGATGATAATGATGGTGGTCATCTTGACAACCCTGAGCTCGGACATGACTTAACCTCGGAAACAGTTGCTGCTTCTATGGCAAAATGCAAAATGTTTTGCACATACACCATCTCTCACCAGCTAGTGGTGAGGGATGGCTTGACAGAGAGCAAAGTGGCATCTCCTTCTCTTTCAAAGTTATCTAAGCTCAGCTCACTACTGCACACAAACACAAGATCCAAAGATGTGTTTGAAGCTGAATCTGGTAAACAGAAAGGCACTGCTGTTGCAGCAACAACAAATTGGAATTAAACTAAAGTCAACTGAAGACACTTCTTCAATGTTAACATCCCAAACTCTGTGCTGTTTTTGAAATGGCTGGGCACAATGAGTTATTATCCACAACAGGAGAGTGAAACCTGTTGAAAGAGATGCTGGAAATCCTGAAGCCTTTTGGAAAAACAACCGATTTGACGCAAGATGAGAAAATAGTCACAATAAGCACAGACTTTTTCCCATCCGTGCTGTCCGTCGTTCGCCACCTTGAGAAACTAAAACCCCAAGTCTACTTCCTGAATGGTCTGGTCAGGAGTCCACAGGCATCTTTGAAGAGAAGATTTATTGGAATCTTTATCAGTGTGGGGCTGGCTAGTACAGACGAAGGTGTCACTGCCCCCTTTTCAGATCCATTGTGCCTAACACTGTTTTCACCACCTGTTTCTGTCACATGATCCTATGTTGTGTTTTTGCACCTGTATGATTTTGCACTGATCATCAACTGTACTCACGTATGTATCAATCTTTTTATCTCATTATCTTTGTATTACATGCTTGGAAGTGTTTGTCTTTTGGTATCTTTGCACAAAGTACTGCAGCTATTTCATGATATTGTGAATCTGTTGTGAATCATTTAGCAACAAATCTTTCTGATTCTGATTCTCAAAGTGGTTGCTTTGGATCCAGCATTATTTTCTGTTGTGAGTGGAACACCATGGACCTGACTTATTAATGGTTTGCGCTAGTAAAAATAGATGCAAACCTCTTGGCTGCCACAAAAACAAGCAGCAGGTGATTTACTAATCACATGCAGGTAGGATGCACCTGTTAAAAACACAGCAAGACGAGAGCAATACTTTAAGCATTTTTTACGTTGATTACTATGCAATGTAGGGTTTCTGTCAGATGATGCAAAATATTGGAAGGTGAACATGCAAATAAGTGGGCGTTCCAGTTGAAGTGTGATTATCAAACAAACTTTTTGTGCCAATTGTTTTAGTGCCTATTTTTACCACCTCTGAAAGGCATGTCTTTGTGCTACCACAAACAACATGAATGTATTACTGACAAACAAAAGATATTTTTCAAAAAATTCTAACCCAATAGCACCTAACACTCTAATGGCCATAAATTTGAATGTTACGTCAGTATTCCCTCTTTTTTACAAAGACATCATCATGCTCAATTCCCAATTCCAATTCCAAGCTGTTTTTACTCTCTATGCTTTAATCAAATGTTTGCTTTCTTTACCACCAAATCATGTAAAGTACATTGAATTACCTTGTGTTGAAAGTGTGTTATACAAATAAAATTGCCTTGCCCTGTGAAGAATATCAAGACTATGATGATGGAGTACATTTTTCTGTGGATGTGGGGACCAGTCCAGCACTACACCCCCATTACTACCTGAATAATGCAGATGGATAGAATGTCCTCTTGTTCTGGGAAATGAACATCCAGACTTTTCCTTCGCTGTTTCATGTGGCCATCACAGTTTTGGCAGTGCCTGCATGTAATGCTCCAGCGGAGCGAGTTTTCAGCTGTGATGGCATTATTCTATGGCCTCATTGGGTATAAATGACTGGCAAACTTTTAGCCATTTGTTCTGCATCAAGTGCAATGCAGAATAGTTAACTGGCTAAAACTACTTTTAACTTCACATTCCTGTTCATTGTTCAGTCAATACATTTTTTTTTTCTGTCATAAACTAACACACAGACACATGTTCACAGAGAGACCAGGTGAGATAGGGCAAGACAGAATTATATTGCAAACGTTCGATGCATAGATGTGTCAGCATTTTTTGTTTGAAAATCATTTTTCACTGACTGTTTATCCTGTGAAATCATAGTTTAAAATGCAAGTTTTTATAGAAAAGTTTAATTAAGACTGTACAACATAGACGTGTAAGTTCAAAACTATTTTTTTTAAGTTCAAATGCACTTGTGTCATATGATTTTGAAATAAATACACATTCTAAAATCACATGGTTACTGATTTATATTGAAAATAGAACTGCGACACTTAAAAAAATGACAAGGGTTAGCAAGGCTTACTTTGATTATCCTGGCTCAATTTCCCCAGATTCGGTTCCACAAACAAGGCAAACCTGAAGCCCGCTACATCACTATGGCAACATATGCTCTTGGACAAGCCTGCTCCATGACAGGCTAACTGTGAAGCTTATTTTAGCTAGATAAAATGATTGGACGATCGATGTGACATTCTCTCCATCACGTCACTCAATCTACAATATAAAGTTATTACAGCAGTTACTGCAACTGCAGTTTTATTTTTGGTGGTTATATTATGCAATGGAATGTAGGTTTTATCTTAAAATGTAATTCTAATTATTTAATTACTTAATATAATGATTTCAATAATATATTTTTGATTGAACATTAGTGAATTTTATAAATACTTGCTACCAGAAACTTTTTTTCCCCCACCAATCATTCCTTATATCAATCATTATTAATAGTTTTATATAAATCCCTTTTTGTAAATTATGGAGCCATAAAATCATTAGGATGTCCTGTTTAGTGTTTTGTGTTAAACTAGTCTTATAGTACATTGTAACAAGTAATAAAATACACATGTAAATTGAAATAATGTATTAGTGTGACATGACATTTTAAAGAATTCAAACTGTTCTTATTAAGTTATTAAATATTTTTTACATCCTTTCATAAATAATATTGTAACACATTTATTAACCTGTCAGCTATTTTCTATTATGTGTTATATTCTTTAATAATTCACAACAGACTCCAGATCATCTTGCCCTACCCAACGAGGTAATATTATTTATTAACTTGAATTTAAAAGTTTACAGTTAGAAGCGCTTCTCAGCACTCCTGTGTCACACTCTAAACCGTCCGTAAGCAACATCACCTAATTTTCTTTACAACACAATGTAACCTCGGAAGCCTTTATATGTAGCTGGTGTTCCACTTATTGGTTATGATGTTATTGTGATGCTCATAGGCTGCAGCATTAATACGTCTTTCTCACTCAGAGAAGAACATGACTCTTTCCTTCCAATTTCACTTATTTAGCATTGATTGACATGGTCTGCCTGTAATGTAGCGTTGATGCGCATCAGCCACGCTTGTTAAGGCTCGCTTGAATCAGATTGAATTCACCTGAGCTTCATTGGTGGAACCGAAAAACCTGGAGTTGTCGTCATTCGACATGTACTCCAATTCTTCAATTCTGGCTAAATGTCAAACTATTTGACTATTTATGAAAGAAAGTCAAAACTAGGAAAAAGTTCCTAAGGGCATCCACAAAAGGTTTATTACAAGACAGGACAAAGACAGACAGTGAGTCGATCCATCAACTGATTTTCACATAGCAAACATGTCTTAATGTATTCTCTCCTGAAGCAAGGGTGTATGCCTCATGTGGGCCAAATATCAAATTTCTACCGTCAGAACATGCAACCTCATCCTCATGGGTCATTCCAGGCCTCTAAAACATTATACATTCATGACACATTAGCATAATGGGTAGTATTTTTTTCAAATAACAGAATCTTGATAAACTCAAGGTAAAAGTATTTATGACTTAAACATAGTTCAACAAAAGTTTAGCAAGCACCCTGCTTTTCTACTAACCCATAAACATGTCTAGGAATCCATTAGCTAATTCCATAAATAGGGTCTTAGAACAACATAACACAGTTAGGAAAACTTCCTCTCTTCACTAAACTCCACTGACTCACATAATTAATGTGGTATGCGCTCAGACTATATTCTTATATCCTTATATTCTTGAACCTGTAGATGGCATTAGCAAACTATTTGAAATATAAACTCCACAGAGTGAACTGTTACACTAAGTCAAGTGAGGATAATTCATATAAACCTGAATTTCTTGAGCTCGCTTTGTGAAATGCCACAAAGATATCTAACAAAGGTTGATTAACTAAGGAAGCTCAAATAAAAGGTAAAAAAAACAAAAACAATAAGTGAAAATATAGGAAGGGGAAAATAAGGAAACTAGGATGTGCCAAAATTAGGGATGCAACAGTACCACTTTTATCAAATCAATATGATACCGATACTTGGAATTGACTACATTGCGAACCGTGTACCGATACTTCTACCACACAAAAACAAAATGCAATAAATTGCAAGACAGGCTTTATTTTCTTCTTTGATTGTTACAACAAAGTATGGGGATTTAGATAAAAAAATATTAATAACAAAGCTAAAATTTCAAGTGAAAAATAAACATTTTCTGTGAAAGAGTTTCCCAATTTTAAGTATTGGTTCATGATATCATGATACAGTAAATAGGAGCAGTATGGGCCCGATACCAGTATTGGTGCATCCCTAGCCAAAACAGTAACAAAATGCCAAGAAATAACTAAATATATATATAAATATTTCAACTAAATAAATAAATAACTTAAACTCAAACAATAATTCCTAAATCATAACAGACTTGAAATTAAAAGTTTCTGACTTGGGGCTTGACATGAAAGGGATACAACTTTTAGGGTAAACCTCTTTTTGTATAAGATTAAACAGACCTGAATTTAGAACTTGTCTATCAGAGAGTGTGTTGTGTGTTTTCACTTTAGGCTAATCTAAATTAGTGCCACCACTGTGCCTCAGAATGAGAGTAGAATTATTATTACTTATTACTAATTATTCTATTGTATTATTACTAATACAATATAATTTTTTTTTCTTTCTTTGTCAGGGACATGACCAACCATTGCTCAAGTACATTTGGATGTAAAAACTTAAAAATGGGGGGGGGGGGGGGGGGGGGGAATACTGCTTCATTGGGTCTAAAAAAGAAGACAGATAGGAACATATCTAATGTTACAGTGTGCACAAACCCTTTAGCCACGGAAGCAAATGGTGTGAACTCTGCAAACAGTGGCATTCAGTGTGACTAGGTATACGACTACAATCTGTCGCTTTTTGCCACAACTAAGGAAAGCTTCTAACGGTCAGGACAAACTGCACGGAGAATCTAGTAAAAGTGAAGACACGATACCAACCCATTTTACAGCATAGCCACATCAGCAAAGTGAAAACATCATTCTTGCTTTCAGAAAAAAAATTGTTTACTGCTTTATATGCAGATTAAGGTATGTTTTTAAGAAGACAGCATAATTGTAATCATTTGTACACCCTAGAATCATGACAAGGGAGGTTGTTACTGTTTCGTTTTAAATTTTTAAATGTTCTTCTCAATTCTCCTGGGAAGCCAATAGATGTGAAATAAGCAATAGTCTAATAATGTTTTTTGAACTGATACATTTAATTCTGAAATAACGTATTTGTCCTGGGAGAAGAGCAAAGAAATGTTAGATAAAACATCTCAGCCTTTTTTGTAGTTTACTCCTTTGTCATCCGGCCTCCTGCTGGGTAAAAAGTCTATCACTTGTGCAAAAACCTGTCATAAAGAAACAGCAACAACAAGGAGCAAAAGTAATGTTCACACGGCGTTGACGTGAACAGACATAAATCTCTAGGTACACAGAAATCAAAGTGATCTTTTTGAAATGTCATACGACTACAGATAAGAGTGGAAATCATTGGATGAAAGTGTGCACATACAATCAGATCAGTATCCACATGCTGAAGATGATACACTGCTCAACTCTCCCCTGTACTCCCAGCAATGAGACAGAAGAGATATGTCATACATACTGCGATTGAATTTGAAGAGTGTTTTGTTCGACTAAATGCCCCAGCGCAAACAAAATATACAATGTTCTCTATCTGAAAAGTTATAGACAGTTATAGTGCACATCTAACTACAGTTTGATCTAATGCTCACAATAAAATTACACAATAAAATTACTTTAACTCTCCAGATATTTTGTAATGATCTTCATAATCATTTATATTTCCCAATTCTGTGATGGACACACAGGGCAGCCAGACGATGCTAGCACCAATCATCAGAGAACAAGCTTTCTGTGAACTTACGGAGTGTCGGAGCTGACCAATCAGGATTTAGGCCAGCGTTAGAAACTTCCACCTTATTAGAATACATTTGAGTGAATAATTACACAAATCTTGAAATATGAAAACAAATAAACAAATGTGGAAAGTAATTTCTAGATAAGCAAATAAATTAGAAATGAAAACAAAAAGTGAAAATGAATTAGTAAATAAATATGGAAATAAATAAACTGGAAATAAATAATAAACCATATGTATTTACTTATTTCTAATTATTATATACTTATTTATTCATTTTTTTAAATTTTCTATTTATTTACTCAATTATTTATTCATCTCTATATATATATTTATTTATATACTTATTGTCAGCTTTGACAGGGACAGTCCTACATACAATAACCTGTCCTGCCTCTTTGCATTTCCAATGATCTCCATTTATGTCTTTAACAATGTGCTACAATGTTCAAGAAAGCTTAAATAAAAAGCCTTTGCTGCCTAGGTTCCCCCGGATTGCTCTACGAAGGTGTGGGCTTAGGCCCCAGTGTTCCCAGATCCAGAAAATGCCCGTTTATGAGTCTGTAAGACAAACTAAATACCATAACCTTCAACAAGGAGAAAAAACTTAGAATACTATATATGTTTTCCAGTTGCTAATATTCGCTCATAGCAAAACCATGGAGTCTCAGATGGTTTTATTTAGTGCCAATAAAGTGGAGAGAATTTACTTTGGCCCACGACAAATGCAAAGAAGGTACTGTATGGCAAGAGGCATTTCAGCTGATACTGCATAATTCTAAAAGCCATACTGAGAGCCAACACAAACAGGCTTAAAGTCCGCAGTGAAAGCTAAATAAAGAAAGCCACAGGCACAAGCTTACTTTTATTTGAGCACTGGCAATTAAAGTATTAAAACAGCAGATGGGTAATACAAGATCAAGAAGCCTGAGGCGACCAGATGTCAATACTTAAAAATAAAACGCATATTTACTTTTTTTGTATGAGGCTACTGTTCAATTTTGTTTTAGGTGAGGGTATAAATACCTGCCAAGAAGTATTGCTATGTGTAATCTCAAAAACCTTCAACAGTTACATTTGTTAGTGCTGGATGAGTAGACACCTGTTGATGCATGTGTATGCTGAGTTTTGCTTTAAATATTACCAGAAACAGTTATTTTTTTGTTAATAGGACAGATATTCAATAAATTAAGAGATTCCTAAAGTCAGGAATTTCAAAGAGCAATCGAATAATGATAAATTGTTACAAATTGAGAAAATCAAATGTATGTGTGAAAGCAGTCATGGGTCTACACCACTATTTTCGTAGCGTCTTTCTTGGCTATCCAATCAAAGGCTCAGGTATCACATCTGTGGTTGGAGGCTCCCTAGCAATTTGGATAATTTCTCTGTAAGTATGAGAAGTTTCTGTACCTGCACCATCGTATTCATGTTGACTTTTTGCTCCCAGATGTCTTTGCAAATATTATCTTGACAAAATTAATCGTTATGCCAATTTTAGCCTGTTATGCATGTCAAATTTTTCTAGGGTTTTCACTCAGCATGAGTGGTTCTCTCCAAACAGTAAAAGCAAGGGGTTAGCTTTAAAAGTCTGTTCCTTTTACAGAATTTCACAGATAAAACCTTAATGAGAATATCCATTAACCTCTATGTGGCAAAACTCAAGCCTACTTCTCCGTCTATCTTATGTGATCTTTTGCCGATTTTGAACACAAGGAGGTGTAAAGAAATGATAAAACAGACCGTAGTATTGTTTACGTGCTTTTTTTTTATATTCAATGAGCACTTCTAGTAAAAAGCTTTCCAGCTTAATCAAAACTTACTTTCTATGTTCGATTGCTCCTTGAGGGGGGAATACGTCCACAAGCCGAAGAAAATAATCTCTAGTTAACTAGAAACGACACTGAGATGGTAGGCAGACCCGCCATAGAAAGTCAGCACCTCCTGCTGTCCTGGTGGGGAAATACTTTGCAACACTGACACAGAATTGGAGAACCATAAACGAAAAACGTCTCCATCACTACGTCAGTGTCTGGGTGCAAACTTGCTGACAAAGAGGTATAAACTGATCTTAAGGTAGAGAAATCTGGATTTTAATTGTAATGAACCAACAACGCCAGTTGGGAAATCCTACTACTCAACAAGGGAAGTGACAAAGATTTGAAAAAATCCCCCAGGACTACAGCGGGACAGAGAGATTATACATTATATTAACAAGCCATCAAAACATTTTCAAAAAACAAATCACACACATCAGACGTAGAGGAGATAATGTAATGACACGGCAGATAAGAACTGAAGCTAATGGACATATAAGCCTATAAAAATTAAGTGAAAAACCCAAAAAAAAAATAATAAAAGAACAGAAGCACAAAAATCATATAAATTCATTCAAAAACATTCCAAGGTAATAAATTCTCATCAAGTAAGATACAAATAAAAAACAATCTCACTGTGCTGCACCTCGTTGTCCTGCAAGCTAGATCAGCACACCATCTGCGTCATCAAAGGCCTAGTTCAAAGATCGGAGAATGGATGTACATTCTCATTAGACAAACAGGCCACTACACAGGTAGAAGCCATATGGCACCACAACTCAAACCGCAGCTGGCAAAACTAGCAAAGCAGGAGCGCTGCGAGACCACCAGGCAGATATAATATCTACAGACCCAAGTTCCAGACACAGAAAGGCTGAAGAAGAACTCACGATTGTTGTTGAGCAGACCCCAACACAATCCCATCATGCACCAGGTGACCCACAGCTGGAGGAGCAAAACACACAATCCTGTTTCAAAGACGCACCATGGCAGCATGTTGAGGCAAGAATATTGGACCATTGTTGCCAACAAGCTTGATAGTAATATTATTGCAATGACAGACTTGACCACTTATGATTGGACAACGGCTCCCTGAGGCTGCCTCTGCTTTGTGGCAAAGTGACACCATTGTTGTCTCGAAACAGGCAACACTGAAGCAGCAATCTGCCTCTGTATAAAATGAGCAATTCCACTCAGCAATCAGAACCGCGTGAGTGGTGTGGGTTAAAACACCATCTCACCACACCGTTATCACCAAACTGTCTGAATCAAGTTGTTTAAGAGGCACATGTTTTCTGTTTGAAGTATTTTTTTATTTATTTTTTTTTGCTACCACTAACATCTACCGCAGTGAGGGCCTTAAAGGTAGCCATGTTGGTTCAACAATGGCCATGCACAGCATAAGCTTGGCTTAGATGTGGATGAGGAAACACCATTAATACTTTCATCATATAAGCAGCATAGGAAGATGCAGGTGGTATTTATGTATTTTTTTTTGTACAAAGTTGGAATGCACTATCAATCATACCATTTTGCATTGTAGCTATACGAAGGATTTGTAACATACCCAAGTACATCTCCAAGGTCCTTGCAGGGATCATAAATGTATGCATTCTAGCTGATTTAAAATATTATGGTGCTGAGGTATGCAGGGGTACAGGCATTTTTATATAGTCATACATATTTAACCAATTCTGATATTCTGTTGTAATGTCACAGCTGAAATTCCAAGGGGGTAAGAGCTGAGATGTGGAATCACTGCAAAGCAGTGACTGCTCAGAAAGAATTATGACCTGTGGCTGCAGCAGGCTCTCTGCACCAGTGCATGTTGACTCACACCTCAGGATTTTACATTTGTTTGAAAGTCATGGGAATATACCAGAAAACAGAGGAAATGTTTTATCTTGCTGAATATGCTGAATGCTGAAATATAAAAATTTAAACAAACACTGAACTAATAAGTCAAGTTCTATAATATCCTATTATCAAAACAAGCTGTATTTGTTCCCTAAAGAAAATGAAATAAAAACTGTCATCAGGGCAACTAGGAAACTCAGTGTTAATGAAGTGTGGTGAGGTCCCCAACATCAGCGGACTTGTATGAGACAAGAATGGTGACCAGCTATCCACGTGATTTTAATCAGAATCGTTTTTCAGAATCAAAATCAGAATCGGTTTTATTGCCATTGTTTGAGAACAAGTTCACAAACTAGGAATTTTTTTCGGTACAGTTGTGCACATAAAACATTTAACATAAGTAAAAATAAAATAAAATAAAATAAAAAAATAAAAAATAAAATAAAAAGAATGAGCCATAAGGCTAAAGTCTTTATAAATATTATAATCTGTATGTATATAATAGAACTATGAAAAGATAAACATCCTTTTTAACATGAGAACAGCAGCAGGGTTCCATTCACAGATGTGCAGGTGAATGACAGCAGCAGATCTAAGTGTGATCAGACCACACAGTGCAGTAAAATAAAGTTACGTAGTGCAGATGGTTCTATCCTACATGGGTCTTTAACTGAACTATCGGGTCTTGTTATTGTTCATGAGTCTGATGGCGGAGGGGAAGAAACTGTTCAGGTGGCGGGAGGTGTGGGTCTGGATGGACCGTAGCCTCCTGCCTGAGGGGAGGAGGGAGAATAGTCGGTGTCCAGGGTGAGAAGAGTCAGCTGTGATCCGACCCACACGCCTCCGGGTCCTGGAGGAGAACAGGTCCCGGAGGGATGGGAGCCTGCAGCCAATCACCTTCTCAGCAGCACGCACGATGCGCTGCAGTCGTTGTTTGTCCCGGTCTGCGGCGCCGGGGAACCACACGGTGATGGAGGAGGTGAGGATGGACTCGATGATGGCCGTGTAGAACTGCACCAGCATCTCGGTCGGCACCTTGAGTTTCCTCAGCTGCCGCAGGAAGTACATCCTCTGCTGGGCCTTCTTGATGAGGGAGCTGATGGTTGGCTCCCACTTGAGGTCCTGGGTGATGGTGGTGCCCAGGAAACGGAAGGAGTCCACGATGGAGATGGGGGTGGGAGAGTCCATCAGGGTGAGGGGATACGGTGGGGCTGTGACTTTCCTGAAGTCCATGATCATCTCCACTGTCTTCTGGGCGTTCAGCTCCAGGTTGTTGTGACTGCACCAAGAAGCCAGCCGGTCCACCTCTCTCCTGTAGGCGGACTCATCACCGTCTGAGATAAGTCCGATGAGGGTGGTGTCGTCCGCAAACTTGATCAGCTTTACGGACTGGTGACTGGAGGTGCAGCAGTTTGTATACAGCGAGAAGAGCCAGGGGGAGAGTACACAGCCCTGAGGAGTCCCAGTGTTTGTAGTCCGATTGTCCGAGACAATCTTCCCCAACCGCACGTGCTGTCTCCGGTCCGACAGGAAGTCAGTGATCCACCTGCAGAGGGAGTCGGGCACGCTGAGCTGGTAGAGCTTGTCTCGTAGCAGTCCAGGGAGGATGGTGTTGAAGGCAGAGCTGAAGTCCACAAACAGGATCCTGGCATAGGTTCCTGGGGAGTCCAGATGCTCCAGGATGAAATGGAGGGCCAGGTTCACTGCATCATCCACAGACCTGTTGGCTCTGTAGGCGAACTGCAGTGGGTCCAGGAGGGGGGCGGTGATGTCCTTGAGGTGGGGCAGAACCAAGCGCTCAAATGACTTCATGACCACAGACGTCAGCGCCACCGGCCTGTAGTCATTAAGTCCTGTCATCCGTGGCTTTTTGGGGACAGGGACGATGGTGGAGGTTTTGAAGCAGGACGGCACCCGACAGAGCGCCAGGGAGGTGATGAAAATGTCCGTGAACACGGGGGCCAGCTGATCCGCGCAGTGTCTCAGGGTGGAGGGGGAGACACCGTCCGGCCCGGGGGCCTTCCTCCTGTTCAGCCTCAAGAACTGTCGGCGCACATCCTCCTCCTGGATGGAGAGGGCAGGGGGAGAGGAGGGTGGGTCTGAGGAGTCCTTTGATGAAGTGCTGGGGTCGTTGATGGTTGGGGTGATGGTGGGGGGAGCAGAGGTGTGAGGAGCAGACAGCTGTTCAAAGCGGCAGTAGTGTGTATTCAGGCCCTGGGCGAGAGTCCGGTCGTTCAGAGCCTGGGGGGCTTTGGGCTTGTAGTTTGTGAGAGCCCTCAACCCCATCCACAGGGCTGCAGAGTCATTGGAGCTAAAGTGTTCCTGTATACGGTTGGAGTACACAGATTTTGCTCTTCTCACTTCACTGCTGAAGTGGTACTTTGCTCGTCTGTATGTACTCCAGTCCTCGCTCCGCCGCGCTACTTCCTTCTCCTCACGTAGGCGTAAATTATAAAAAAGAGAGGGGTAAAACAGTGAGGCATTTAATTTAAATTTGAAGCATCTGCTAATCTAACAACAAGATTGCCAAACTGAGTTTCTCAGCCATCATTTAAAATGAATGGTTTTTCAAGACTTCCAAAAAAGATTTAATGTGTAGTACTGATGTCAACACTGCCCCACGCCTTCTGTTGTTCCCGCACAGCCATGTGCAAGTGGGAAATGTCACCTGTAGCACGAAATGTCACCTATCGGTCTCTCTGGTTGTGATTTGTGGCAAGAGGCAACTAATCTTTTGGGGTTTGTAAAGTAAATCAAAACAAGGCTAAAGGCTGGTTTACTAAGTTTCATATGTCCCAATGATGGCGAGAAGGAGGATAGAACAAAACCATGAATTACATTTTTTTTTGCAGGTTAACAATTCTAAGTTCTCACAGTAGAAGATTTTGCACAGTGGCGGTAATACGATCCATTCTGTGATAACTCTTTCTGCAATGACCTGCAGTGACACCTATGATCCAGTCCTATGATTTTTTTTGTTCCTCGTCTGTCATAATGATGTTTCAACAACTCTCTGTGACCTTCATTATTTTGTTACAAATAAAATCCACCCCCGTCAGAGTAGCCACAATGTTCAAATTGACCTATTAATCCTAAAGTGTTTTTTTTTGCACCAGACTGTAAAAATTTAAATTTTCACAGTGAATTAACATTTTTAATATGCGAGTCAATGGGAATTTGCTCCTTTTTAGTGCTTATTCCAACTGGATGATGGGGGAACTACAATTTTGTCACTTCCACATTGGTCTCAAATTTGGCCAGCGTAGTTTGTCGCTAAAATGCTTAAATGAAGTGTGAAGTGCTTTACAGTTCTCTGTATTATTATTGCTGACCATCAACAAAATTAAAATAAAATCAAGCTTTATTTATAAAGCACTTTTTATTCAAGAATTAGGGATGCACCAATCCGACTTTTTCAGTCCCGATACCGATACTGATGGCTGGATTTTGTGTATCTGTCGATACCCGATACCGATCAGATTCTATTTGTGATAGTGCGGAGGTCCTGTCACTATGGCTCCGATAGATTATGTGCCCTGGCTGCTTGGCCTCTGGGATATCCCTTTGGCTGACTGGTTAGCGCACGTGACCTTCACCTGGGAGTCATGGGATCGAATCCCGCCTGGGCCCTCGTTGTGTACCTTGCCACATATTACTGAATTAATAAACTGTATAACTTCTGGTGCCTTTCTTGAAGAGACTAAAGACACCAGACTTTACAAACTAAACATAACTGAGACAAAATAACAGATGTAAAATATAAAATTACCTCAGAAATAAAATTTCAAGTGAAATGTACTGGTATCGGTATCGGTTAAACTTAAAATTTTAAACATGATTTTTCATGCTGCTGAATATCTTAAAAGTTGAGAAGACCAGAAAGATGGGCATGTTTTGACTATAAATTTTGACTTTGAGTGGAGGAAGCAGGTCAAGAGTGGTTTGAAGTCTACTGTTAAAGTAATTGACAAGAAGATCACAAGATGCAGGTAAAGGAATAGGAGGGATCTTTTTTAAAAACCTTTAAAAAAAACCAGCAGCCACTTCAGGGGTTAGATGCTTCCTTACAGTTCTCACGGATGTCTGCTGCTGGATAAAACTGATGATGTTAAAAAACACACAGTAGTGGTCAGAGTCAACCAACAAGTGGCCAAGTCAACAACAGAGGACACACTGGTGGACAGGCCATGTGTGATGAACAAGTCCAAGGTGTGTCCTCTGTTGTGAGTCAGCTGCGTGATACGTTGATTAAAATCCATGTAATTCAGAGTATTTTAAAAATCAGTAGAAAAAGGATATAAACGGTTATCTACATCTAGATTAATATCACCAGCTAAAATGGTTCTTTCAAAGGAGTTATGCAGAATTGATAAAAAGTCTGAGAATTCATGAATAAAACACGCACTCTTTTTGGTGAACCATAAATTGTGACATATAAGTGCAAACACAACAAGTTTGGCGAAAAGTGTTGACAAACTTATAAAAGCAGTTCCGCCTCCTCTTTTAGTACTCCTCAAAAATAGGTGAAATGAAAATTAGGTGGGGAGGACTCTGTAAGAAGAAGGAGCATCTGCACCCAGCCATGTTTCTGTTAAAAACAGACAATGAAGATTATAGTCTAATATCAGGTCGTTAATTAAAAAAGTTTTGTTCAGCAAAAAGAGAACATTTAAAAGTGCCATTTTAACCATGGCTGGAGATGGAACGACTGTATGACTTACTGAAAGTGGCTGTTGTAGTAATGGTTTGAGATTATTGGGGTTGTGTTTGTTCAGCTTATGATTGCTTGGCCACTCTCTGCTGATAATGACTGGTATGAAAGATATAGGACAAGGTCCAAGTCTGATATGTGACTTACTGTTAAAAACAAGGCAGCGTTGATAGAAGCCAGGACCAGTTGCACACCAAGATGTGGGGGCAAAAAGGGCCGAAGGGTAATGAAGTTATGTTCACATTTACCAGCCAGGAGCAGCTGCTGGTTCCGTGTTGACAGATACGGTCTCTATGATCCAACTATGTGGTCGGCACAGCTCTGCTGGCTCTAAGAAGAATGGTGGAGTCAGCAAGTCAAGCAGCTGCTTGAGAGATATTGTTATCCGTCTCAGGAGAGGAATGACCGAAGAAGAACAGGAAATAGAGTAGTTTTAGGTGAAGCCAACACTAGAAGGGCCCACATAAACTATTTCCACGGCATCAAACATGCACAGAAATGGTGATTGTCCTCCTGGATTGGTAAAATAGCTTACTTGTTAACTTATCTAACATTAGTTGTCAGTTAAACCCCTTTAAAATACATTCCTCACTGGACACAGGTCAGGTTGGCCATTGGACGTATCGGCAGCGAACCAGGAAACCCGACAGCTGGAATTATGTTTTTGTTGTAACTACAACCTAGAAAAAACAGATGTTGCTATCATACTCATGTTCCATATCCAACATTTCAGGATTTAAAAGGAACATTTTCAATTTGCTATTTTTTTGAAATTTTCTATTAAATTATATATCTCTGTAATGCTCCAAATGGAAAAGCACAAACACTTTGCTTAAAACTTTGAAGGAAGATGCCAATATTTATTTTGCCTCAACTATAAAACATCTAGAAAACATTGTTTTCTCCACTAGTCTCACAGACACATGTAAGTTAACTGTGGTCTGAGCAGTGTCAAGTATAGGAATAGCAAGACTCTAAAAAAAAGAAAGAGGACACAGACACACCAGCATAGACAGGACACTGACAGAGTGAGAAATTCCTGAGACAAGAACTGAGTGACAGAAGGAATTGACAGCTAACAAGTAGAACTGAAAAGCTGTGAAATGGTCTGGAAGACGACTTGCCGACCGTTTTTTTTTTTTCCAACCACATCTTTTCACATTTATCTTTTTAAGTTCATAATTGAGTTTAAGGAGTACATTATTCCTTATGACAAAATACAGTTTATAAGTTAAAATGAGTGACAAATGAATTAAGTAACCCCTGATAAAGTCGATTTCCAAAATAATCGTTCTGCCTTGGCAAATATAAATGTGTGGATGGACAAGTGTGCACTTGTTTAGTTCAACTCGAATGAAAGAAAATTATTTTAGTTCTTGTTTGGATTTTCCAGGGGATTGTTTGGCAGTATTATTACCTTCTATCACTCAGTAGTAAAAATTCCAAGAGGCTGTCCAGATTATTATCTGGGGAATAAAATATTCTAAAAAATGTATTAGCTTTTGGATATTTTGGCTAAATACTGTGATCTCCTTGACATCACTTCAGATTGTATTGCAGCCCTTAAACTCTTGTTAACTGTCAAGCTGATGCTAGGTCATGAATAAATATGTAATTTTAATAATATATCTGACAGATTAAAAATTCTTCATATTTAGTACTTTGTTTGTTTGCTAACTTTGCATGGGTTTGTTCATAGACAGTGGGCATATAAGTATGTCCCAGTGTATTCCTTGCAATCCTGCCTGCTAGCTATTCTGCTCTGCTATTTCAGTTTAGTTCATGATTGACAGGTATGTGGTTTAATATATGTGCAAACCGTTTGGTAAGCTAATCATATTTCTATTTTTTGTATAATTTATCCTGAAAACCAACCTTCATGCATATTTTAGAGTAAAAAAACTCAACTATGTGATCAAAGAAAGAGTTTCAACTGAATGTATAAGACTTTATTTGCTTTTGTATTACACTTATATCAATGGGACACCGTGCATGTATGAATGGGTTAGCAGTTTGTGAGAGTACATATTTTGGTACAAATCAGATGAAGAGTTTTGCACCACACATAATAGCTTAAAATATCACTGCTTAGGACGGAGAAGGCCGCACACTGTGACAAAGAAGGTATGAGCACTTTTTCTCTCTAATTGCATAAATCTTTTTCTTACAACAACATGCAATTTGTTTTGCTCAGCAATTTCAAAAGATGATCAAATATTTCGTATTATTGTGCTCTCGAAGAAAAACAACTTTTGATTATTTAGTGTTGATCTTCATGTATATAATAAAAAAGACGAATAATTTTTTTTTTAGCTTAAATGTAACTTTTGTTGGAAAATTATTTATAGACTGAATGCGTGCTGCTTTGTGCATTTTGCACAAAAGTGTATGTACTATAAAACTAAATCTACACCTTTGATGTGATGTGGAGGGGAAGACGTGGTTACTGTCCCAAGTTCAGGAATCAAACCTGGCAAAACCGCATTGAAAACAACCTCTGCATGCGGTATGTTCCTTAACTGTTCCAAAGAATTTTGATAAGATTAGAGGTCATGGCCCTTCTTATTTATTAAGTGACAAGCTGTTACAAGAACCATAATGAATCCAAAGCAGATCTAATCTCAAATCTTAAGAAAATAATATAACCAAAAGTGTTTGTTTCAATTGATAATGTAAAAATTGAAGATGTAAGAATGGAACATTTTTGTTTAATTTTTTGTTTTGTAGGGATGGGGTTGCACTCGTTTGAAAAATAACAATTTGGCGGAACATGTTTAACAAACACCCAGTGGCCACATTATTAGGTACACCTTGCTAGAACTGGATTTTACCCCCTTTTGCCTTCAGAACTGCCTTAATCCTTCATGGCATAGATTCAACAAGGTACTGGAAACAATCCTCACATATTTTGGTCCAAATTGACATGATAGCATCACGCAGTTGCTGCAGATTTGTCGGCTACACATCCATGATGCAAATCTTCCGTCCCACCACATCCCAAAGGGGTTGGATTAAGATCTGGTGACTATGGAAAGGTAGGCTGTGGCATTGCAACTATGATCAATTGGCACCAAAGGCCCCAAAGTGTGCTAAGAAAATTTCTCCCACACCACTACAGCACCACTAGCAGCCTGAATCATTGATATAAGGCAGGAATGCTTTCATGTTGTAGGTACCAAATTCTGACCCTACTATCCGAATGTCGGAGCAGAAATCGAGATTCATCAGACCTTTTATTGTCCTATTTTGGTGAACCTGTGTGAATTTTAGCATTGTTTCCTCTTCTTAGCCGACAGGAGTGGCACCCAGTGTGGTCTTCTGCTGCTTTAGCCCATCTGTCTCAAGGTTCAATTTGTTGTGCGATCAAAGATGTTCTTCTGCATACCTTGGTTGTAAAAACAGGTTATTTAATTTACTGTTGCCTTTCTATCAGCTCAAAACAGTCTGTCCATTCTCCTCTGACCTCTTGCATTAATAAGGCATTTTCACCCACTGAACTGCCGCTCACTGGATATTTTTTCTGTTTTGGACCATTCTCTGTAAACCCAAGAGATGGTTGTGTGTGAAAATCCCAGTAGATCCGCAGTTTCTGAAATACTCAGACAAGACCATCTGACACCAACAACCATGTCACATATGTAACATAAATCACCTTTCTTCCCCATTCTCATGCTCGCTTTGAACTGCAGCAGATCATCTCAACCATGTCTACATGCCTAAACGCATTGAGTTGCCACCATGTGATTGGCTGATTAGAAATTTGACGAGCAATTGGACAGGTGCACCTAATAAAGTGGCTTTCTCCAGGAAATTGTATTTTTTAGAATTATTCATGTTCATTTTATTTGACAGAGATCAGCACTTGACAACTGAATGTGGAATTAGATTTTTTTTGCCCCATTATTGATCTCTTAAGGAGCCGAGCCATCCCACCAAGCGGCATCATAATGGCAGCGGTGATTCACAGCTTTTCCACACTCCCAAAACATAAACGGTGGAATTTATATTCAGATTCACAGCGACACATTTGCACATGTCACAAACAGGCATAACAGATCATTCCAAAAAAGTGGATATATGACACACATACACACACACAAACCATCCATTCTTGCCCTGTAGATATGAGAGTGAATCATAGACAGATTTTCACAAATTGAAAATCTAATCCAGTCAGCATGAAATCTTCAAAGCCCGCCGCCAACAGAAAGTACGAGCAATTCCCTCGTATGAAGAGAGGTGCCTGAAGGATCAACTGGACAATGCTCCAAATCCATTCATATGGGCACTGAATGAAGTTAATTTTTACACCTACAACATATCTTTAGACTGTATGAGGACATTTCACTCAGCTGATTTAAGCTTTTGTCATGTGAACTGCATATCATATTAAGAAAAACTGAACCTCAGGAGTTAGATTTTACTACATAAAAACTGAAGCTTAAATCAATTGTGGACCACTAATGTGATACTTAAACATATCTGAAAATATGTTTATATAATGGATAAATTAGCTTCTAAGCAATTCCAGGTACATTTGAGTTAAAGGGACACATCTCGCTATTGGTTATTTCTTTGTTGGGGATGAGGTTTTAACTACTCTACACTACATGTTGGTGAATATCAGAAACAGTTCTTTTGTCTCATACCTTTTGCACTGATGAGACAATTAATGCATCACCGATAAATTGTATAAAAATTATACTCAACGACAAGCCTATAAACTAACCGAAAGCTCAAGTAAAACAGGTATTTATATTTATGAAATAAAGATTCTCCAACAAAAAAATGACAGAAATCTATGAAACTTGGTTTAAAGACTAATTAATAAATACTAGAGGTGGAGCCAAACCACACTACAAACAAATAGTTTATGAAATATTTGCATTCAGGAACATGGACATTTCTAGTGTGAAGCCACTCAAGAGATTAATCACTGGAGAGAAACGTTGGCCTGCACTCCTCACATTCTTGCACTGCACAATAACGAGGGTCAAGGCAGACACCCCACTCCCGTGCACCGCGGTCTCTATGTTGGTGCGCAGACAATAACCACCAAACACTGACAGCAACATATGTCAAAGGATAACTAAGGACATTACACATCAGCCGTAAGTCTTTAAGGCCCAAAACCGTCTCCCAACCTGTTTTTTAAAGGTTTTGTGGCCACAGTGATCTTTATTTTGGTCTGTTTTCAATGACGTTCCCGTTACATGTTCATTGCTGGATTTATGGAAGATCAACCAATATTCCATATCCATAAATATTAAAATGGATTATAATGTAAATTAGACGTCTAATGTGTAAAAAATATATTTTTATGCCTATTTTGAATTTTACTTGATTTACAAATACAAATACTCCCCTGCCCCCTCAACAAACACAGATACAAACATCAACTGTTTTGCACACCCTAATAAATTCAAATAAAGACAAGAGTTAAGGGGGATTTGTTAAAAGAATACATGCTTCCATTAGTGTTTTTATTACCGAAAGAAATATTAAAAGACTGAAGACTACAGATATCAGTATAAATTACATACTATTTGACTGACAGAGATGATTTTTATCTTTCATAAATTAAAGTGGGGTTATTCCCTAAAAACAATGCAACTGTCATTCAAACTAAAAATAATGAAGCGTTACATTTACATTGTCAGTTCCTTCTTCTTCTTTGTTGTTTTCCTTTTTTTTTCTTTGGGATTTTTCAATGATCACTTTTCTGAGCAAAAAGGAAACTGTAAATTTTTACCCATCTGTTTAGAAATGGGTGCGTTTTTTTTTCTTAACACAGATTAGAAATGTGGTGAAATGTGGCAACGCCTAATGAATTCGTTTTCGTTATTTCTTTATCTTCTTTATAAAGCATTTTCAAGAGTGCATTTTTTTTAATCTGTCACTTAAATTTATAGAAACATAATCTACAAACCTTCAGTATTTAAGGCTGACAATATAAAGGTGTAGTTGGAAGAAAATACAAGCCATTTTAACAGCGTTGGTGAACTTGTGAACTATGTCTCTTGAGGCACATGAATTAGTTTTTAAAAAAGTCAAGGTTTTTCAATTCATAAATTGAAAATGTATGAAACTGTTACACCGGCTTCATAATAGATGGCTTTGAGCACAACTTGCTCTCAAAATCTACACAATAAGTGAGAATTTGTTAACGACCTGAAATGCCTTAAATACCTTGTTGCTATCCTGGTATTGTGTTTAGACTGTTCAGTTGTCATAAAATACAGAGAGAGACAAAGAGAGAGTCATAATTAACACCTTTGGAGCCACATATGTTTGAGGACGTCAGAAATGTTGATATTTTAGTATTTTTTTAAATAAGTCTACTGCTGTTTATGATATTTTTATGAGCAGTGCCTGTCCAAACTTTATGTTAGATGCATGTGTGCCAGTAGTCTGAGGGAAATAGCTCACCACAACATCTTGGGAAAAAAACTGGAACTATCAACTAGTTTAATTTTGAAACTGTAAACTTAGTTAAAAAATTGAATCATGAACTATGAATTAAACTAGTTTATTTTAAAATGTATGAACTGCACTTGTACCAAATTCATATAAAAAGTGAACTTTCCCCACACTGAGTATACCATCAAGTCACCTCTGAGAACAGTGAATTTATTTATGAGTCATCAGTTTAGATGTAGTTTAGGATTGATATTCAGAATAATTAGGGATATGTACTTTTGATCAACATGTCTCAGATCAAATCAAGTCAAACTTTATTCATAAAGCGCTTTTCATGCAAGAAATTCCTCTCAAAGTGCTTTACAGATTAAAATGACCTCACATTCCCTTCCCTCTCCCGAATATTTAAAATAATGATCCCAGGCAACCTTCCTGCCCCCAACACTACCCACGTACACACACACAGTTAAGAGCAATCGGAAAAAGGACATTAGGCCAAGTACAAATGAGCCAGGCTAAGAAAACACCATCAAATGAGCCATCCTGAACGGCAGCAGCCAAGGCACTGACACAGGGCGCCCAGAGGAGGGAAGGCTGAGACCTCCACCTCCAAACAAGCGCTACCTGAAGAGCACCCTGGCAGCCACAGTCAATCACCACTCCTGATGCAGAGGGCTCCCACAGACGAAACACTTGAAGGAAAATTAGGATAAGAAGTTCAAATATTAAAATAAACAGCAGATAAATATGATGAGGTTAAATAGTAAAACACTGGTAGAATCCTGATGAAATATAATCAAGTAAAACATACAAAGCAATTAAACAGACTATAATAAATAATAATCAGCTACAATGAGCTATCAGCGCTAGCGCTGGTGGCTTGCAGGTTTTTCTTCACACACTGCCTTCTTATGTCTTCTGGGTTTTCCAGTCTTCTATTAATTTTGAGGGTATGTCATGTTTTTTAGTGTATTATTTGTATAGCAGTTGCTCGGTTTTTTGTCTCGTCGTTTAGCTGCTGTTCAAACATTTATTCTAATTGATTCCCACCATCTTTGTTCTCTGGTTTCTCCCTTAGCTTCTCCCACACTGCTAATTAGTCTCATCTGATACTTGATCCACTGATCACTTCTCCTTAGAATATATTCTTATTTTGTTCTTCAGTCACTGCTGCCTCATCTACATAATTATGCTTTGCGCTAACATGCTTTGGTTAGTCCTTTTCTCTTCATGTTTATTTTTGGATCTATTTTATTCTATGGTTCACTAAAGTGACCCGTTAGCTTGTGCTAGATGCTAAAAATAGCTCTCTGCGCTAGTGCTGATAAATATTGTTTCTCCGTTTGTGTGGTCTGCCACAACAGACTGCTGGTACTCATGAACAGTTAGGATAGTAATAAGAATAACTATTATTTCTTTTCTTTTCTGCATGTCTAAAACCAGCAAAAGTGAAAGACTATACTCAGCTTTGAGGCCTCCAGGGCAAATTAGCTTTGGGGTTTGCGGAAAATACTCAATCCTTTCAAAAAATAAATGTATGTCTGCGAGGGATATTTCGAATGGTGTCTGTCCTGGTGAGAAGTCTTTACAGACCTTATCTATCCATCTTTGAAGAATAGACAAAACATGTCCAATTCTTGCTGAATGCAGCTAAAGCATCAGAGTTTGGATAACCCTGCAAGCAACACCGCTTGACAATCTACAGGAAAGTTTTTAAGAATGTTTCATTGGACTTGAAACAAATTTTGTGAGGATGACAGACTGATTTGTGCTTTGAGACAAGAGTTTTGAAACACTGTGCTCACAGGCAGATATCCAAATGTAAAAAAGGGTTCACTCATGCAACTGTTGTTTTAGTCGACGTGTATAAAGCAATATGTTTTTTTTTCTAAAACTAAATAAGTGAAGTTAAAAAAATTGCTCTGTCCCAAGTCACTTGTATGCAAAATAGTTTCATGTGAATCAGCTGTCCCTCTATGGCTAATAAATAAAATCTGAGCCAACAATATGCGAAATAACTAATCTTTAAATACCACTGATGTGAAGGAAGAGATACATTGTTTGGCTGAAGTTATCTTGGGTTTATTCTGGTTCTTTGTACTGCACTGGGTCATCACGTCTGGATTATAAACAGTAGATGCAATATGATTCAAGATGATACTATACTAAGATTTCAGTAAGGGGTTTAAGTTACAGTCCATATTTTAGGACTATGAAAAATGTTACAGTATAAATTCAGACTACTAAGGTGCATAAAATCAAGGTTGTACTCATCCTCCATTTCAAGATGCAAGGAACAGATTTGTGAAATTCTTTGTCTATTTTTTCATATTTTGGACATTTGGAAACTAAACACTTATGCTAACGATGCTTTTCATAAACCACCAGAAAGCTAAAGTTGCCTCCCAAACTGAGCAATGGTAAAAGCAAAAATCCAATGCTCTTCCTTTGGCTGCTTGACTAGCCTTAAGCTCTTATTGTTCATATAAACATTTAAATTGTTTATTTGGATAGAACGAATAGAAATTGAGGTATTTACTTTACCAACCAGATAAATCAGGCATTGTTGAGCATAGCTTGGACTAGATGGTGGCAAAGTGCTTCCAGTATGGTTTGTGTTTAATATAGATCAACAGGAATTAGTGGTATACAGACATTCAATACATAAACTTTATTTGTGATGTGTGCAATTTATATGTAGTTGGATTTAACAGATTTAAACAGCTCAGCGATTTTAGAAATGTAGAATTTGGAAAAACATTTGTTACTCAATTTTCAATTTTGCACACAAACAAATTGTTAAAGCATTGGAACTGATATGAAGAACTTTCTGGATAGGAATATGGACAGGTCTCACTCTAACATATCAGCAACTCAAGATGCATCGTCAGAGGTTTTTGGGGTCTTTATTAAAAATATTAATTTATACAATATATGGAGGGTGATTAATCCAAATGTTAAAGAATTTACATTTTATTTAGCACCCCACAAAATGCCTTCAAGAATAGATTAGATTTTTCCATCTGCCAAACTGGTTCAGCATGTTCAATCTGTTTATATCATTCCAAGAAGCCTGTCAGATCATAATCCAGTGATTAGTCGGTTTAATTTTTCCAAGATAAAACATAAATCAAATATGGAGATTTAATGTAACACTATTACAGAATAAATAATTTATTGCCCAGTTTAGGCCTAAATTGGAGAAATTCATTAATACTGATGTTGGTAGTGTTTCTAATCCTATCTTTGTATGGGCTGCTGTAAACATTCTTTTTTTGTTATTTAAATTTTCCAGACAATAAATCTCACTTTGGATGATCCTAAGACTTATACACCAAAGCATATAATTTCACATGTTCATCATTGCCACACCTACAAAAGCTAGAAGGCGCTGTATGCTTGTGTACTGGTATGTGTTACACTTGTAGCACCGACAAAATGAACACAAATGTCCCAACAATTTTGCAGATTACAAGATGCAAATAGTGAAATATGCAGCCAAAAATTGTAATCAAGCACCAGAAAGTTTGGAGTGAGTAAGAACCTTATGAGGGACTGGTGAAAATCTGAAGTTACTCTTCCTGTAAGGAAAAAAAACAACCAAAATAGCTAAACATTGGCTAAAAGCTACATGCCCACAGCTAGAGGAACGCTTTCATAAATGAGTGCTTGAATAACGGGCAGCTGGCAGAGGCTTATCTATGGTGCACACCCAGGTAGTTGCTGAAGTAATGAATACATGACTGCAGGAGGCCCTTCTTTGTATTATTGCTTCATGCAACGCAACCACCTCTCTATCGGACCACAAAGAAATCCCCCCCCCCCCCGAAAAAATGTGACTTACAGTCCAACTTATATATGTTTTTTTGTTCTTCATTATGCATTTTTTGGCTGGTGCGGCTTATACGCAGGAGCGACTTATAGTCAAGAAAATACAGTAATTCTATTCAGTTTTCCTGTTATTGCAAAAGACACAGGCACAGAATGTAAAATCCAACAATTAAAATCAGAATGCCAAATATTAAAAAAATGACTTAAATGTCAATTGTTCAAGTCAGAAAGAAAGTGAATGGAAAATAAAAACAATCAGAATTAAAAGATCTACTTAAAAAAATGTAAAAGCAAAACCTATATATTCTACACCTAAGAACCCTATGACATTAACTGACTTGACTCCCATGAAAATCAGAAATTAAAAAAAATAAGTGCAATAAGGAAAATTGTTTAGTTCAACAATAAAATACCTGTACGTTCAATCTAAGATCCCAGAAAGAATCCATACTGGTTTAAACGAAAAGTGTATAAAAGCGTAAATATGAGGTGAAAGACAACGCATTCAGTATACTGCTTTTTGTGAGTTATCTGGTTTAGAGACTTACCTACTGTACAGTGAACTACATAAGTTTTAAATAAGCGTGTTAGGTGATGTATGTCAGAGGTACTGCTACTTAAGTTCTAGTCATTCAAAAGCAAATCAATTTTTTTTTGTATCAACGTTAATCTGTTTAGAAATACTCACTACTGAGTTATGTCTAGAATCAATTTCAATACAAAAAATTTCATTATGAGTAGCACAACCAGCATAGAAGAATAATAAACTTAACAGAAAAAAATTGTTACAGAAAAGTCTCCAAGAGTGTAAGCCTCAATATATGATTTTTGCTTTTTAAAATCTTTACCCTGCATGGGTTTCTCTGGGTATTGTATTCTTTTTTTTTTTACAACTCCCACCTATGTTTATAAACTGTATGAATATATGCTTTAAACTCTGCCTGGGGCTGTAGAACGTGGAGCCCTTAATTGGGTTCAGTGTTCGTTTTTGCAGACTAAATTCTGCAGTTTGATACAGTGGAGCCCTGTCAAGCTTTTATATGCATTAATTTGCTCAAATTACCATAATCTATTATTAAATTACCATAATAATGTTATTTATTATATAATGATAATTATTAAATTACCATAATACTGCAACCATAAGAGATCACAAGCCTGTGTTTTCTTTTGCCGGTCCCAAGTCTAGAAAAAGGCAGAGGGTTGTTTCAGGAAGGACATCCGATGTAAAAACTAAGCCAAATTAAACATGCGAATCACAAACATGTACTACATACCAGATAGGTCAAAGCCAGAGTTAACAACCGCTGCCACCAGTTCTTTTGATCAGATGGGAGCCAGTGGAAACTGGACCACTGTTTCAATTCAATTCAAAAATACTTTATTGATCCCAGAGGGAAATTAAGTGTTGTTGTAGCTCACTACTAATTCATTTTTCAAGGAGTTGTTGTAGACCGTGATGGCTGTGGGGAGAAATAATTTCCTGTAGTGGTCTGTGTTTCAGCAAAAATGAAGAAGCCTCCGACTGAAGATACTCTGTTGCTGTAGGAAAGTCTCATGAAGAGGATGCTCAGTGTCCATAATATTTTAAATTTTATGAAGAATCCTTCTTTGTATCATTATCTCCAGTTGTTCCGCAGTTGTCCCCAGAACAGAACCAGCCCTCTTCATCAGATTGTTGAGCTGTTTTAAGGCCCTGGCTCTGATCCTACTACCCCAACAGATGATGGATGAAGACATGGCACTCTCCACAACAGAGTTTTAGAACATTTGCAGCATCTTGCTGCAAACCTTGAAGGATCTCAGCTTCCTGAAAAAGTACAGTCTGCTCTGTCCCTTGTTTGTCCCTTGCTTCACTGTTGATTCTCAAGTCCAGTCTGTTGTCCAGGTGAATTCCAAGGAATTTGTACACTTCACCATCTCCACTTCTTCTCCCATGATGAAAGCAGTCTTTGACTTATCCCTGTTAGTTTCTGAAATTTACAATCATCTCCTTTGTTTTATTCACATTAAAGGTAAGATAATGGTTTCTACACCATGCCACAAAGCGGTCCACCAGCTTTCTCTATTCTGCTTCTTGTCCATCTCTGATACACCCGACAATTACAGAGTTGCCTGAGTATTTCTGCAGATGACTAGTCTCAGTCTTATACTGGAAGTCTAAGGTGTACAGAGTGAAAAGGAATGGTGAGAGTACAGTCCCTTGTGGTGCTCCTGTGCTGCTGACCAGCTTGATTGACACACAATCCTTCAGTTTCACAAACTGTGGTCTGTTTGTCAGGTAGACATTGATCCAGCTGATTGTTGAGACCTCCACCAGGAGTTAATGACAAAAAAAATCAAAGGCTGAATTGTGTTAAATGCACAGAAGAACACATCAAAGTACATGATCCTCACAGTGCTGCCTGCTTTGTCCAGATGACAGTGAGTTGGTTGGAAGCAGGTTGATGATGGCATCTTTAATGCCAACTCCATGGCGATAAGCAAACTGCAGGGGGTCCTGCAAACAGGAGTCTCTCCAGGACCTTCATGATGTGGGATGTCAGGGCAACAGGTCTATAGTCATTGATGACTAATGGGTGAGTTTTCTTTGGTACTGGAAAAAGGCAAGATGTCTTCCACAACACTGGAACCTTCTCCTGGGTCAGGCTAAGGTTGAAGAGGTGCTGCAGAATCCCACATAGCTGCTCTGCACAGGTCTTCAGGACTCTGGGGCTGGCACCGTCTGGACCTGCAACCTTGTTCCGATCAGTTTCTCCAACTGCCTCTTCACCTGACTTTTAGAGACAGACAGGTGGGAGATTGAGATGAAGGGGGTAGTAGTATCTCCTGACTTGGTTGAAGATGAAGTTGTGGCAGTAGAATAGTTCATGACTGAGGTGGGAGATAAAACATCTGAGGTGTGACAGGACCGATGTGGGTCAGAGGAGAGGGGGATGTCTTTTTGGCTAGAAGAGGAGAGGAGGATGCTGAGCTTGTTTCTTAACTGAATCTATCGAAGAATGTGTTAAGTTCATTGGCACTATCAAGACTTCCATCAGTCCTTCCTGTGCTTAAAACCTGGGATCTTTTTCATTCCAGACCAGACATCTCTTATATGTTTCCCCGTAGTTTCTTTTCCAGCTTCTTTTGGTAAGCCTCCGTGCTGTCTCTGATCTTGACTTTTAGTTGCTTCTGTATACTCCTTAATAATTCCCTATCTCCCTTTTTGAATGCTCTTTGTCAGCAGTCCCTTCAGCTCACTGGTGATCCAGGGTTTGTTATTAGGGAAGCATCTCACTGTTCTGGAGGGGATGATGTTGTCCTCACAGACGTTTATGTAGTCAGTCACACACTCAGTCATGGCATTGATATACTCTTATTTTGGCTGGCAACGGCTGAAGGTGGAATGTAAACAACTGCCAAAATAACACTGGTGAACTCTTTTGATAAATAATACAGTATGGATGTAAGCTTACTGCCAAGAGTTCAATATCTGGGCTGTGGAGATGACACTTTAAGTAACATGTCCTGGATGACACAATCTGTTGTTAACAAACACTGCTACTCCACCTCCTTTTCTTTTCCCGCTCCTCTTCAGATCTCTGTCTGCTCATACAGTCAGTAAGCCTGGCAGAGAGACATTGGAGCCGGGGATTTAATCCTGTAGCCATGTCTCAATGAAGCACATAACACTGCATTCCCAATACTCAGGCTGAGTCCTTATCAGGACTTGGAGTTCATCCATCTTCTTAGCTAGTGATAGGTAGAAAGGCTAGAAAATTAGGATAATGGTTCAAGCTGTTCTACCATGGTGTAGATGGAAAGGAAAATGGAGTAGGAGTTATCTTAAAAGAGGAGTTTGTCAGGAATGTTCTGGAAGTGAAAATTGTGACAGATAGGCAGATAAGTCTGAAGCTCTAAATGGAAGGAGTAATGATCAATGTTGTTAGCGGTTGCGCCACAGGTAGGATGTGAGTTTGAAGAGAAGCAGAAATTCTGGATTGAACTAGTTTATGTAATACATTTTATCCCCAGAGTTGAGAGGGTGTTGATTGATGCAGACGTTAACGGACATGTTGGTTAAGGGAATAGAGGTAATGAGGAAGTGATGGGGAGGTTTGGTATCCAGGATAGGAATGAAAGCTAGACTTTGGGAAAAGGATGGAAATAGCCGTTGAAAATAATTCCTTCCGCGAAGTCCATTATTTTCTGATAATGGACACCTCGAAGGGCATTAACCCACTTATACCATGGTCACTTATGAAAGAAAGACATATTTAATCAATTAATGATACTTTAATGTGTTTTAGAGTTAAAATGGCGAGTTTTTTTTGTATACATATATATATTTTGTATATATAGGTGTTGCCAAGAGCGAGCCGACCGCAACGATTTATCAGTGAGGGGAAGTGAGGTGATGGCTTAACCTTATGTTATGTGATACAAAATATAATTTACTTACTGCTTGTGTTTGTCTAGAGGATGATGCAAATAACTTTGAGATTACTTTGACATTTG
Organism: Apricaphanius iberus; assembly: GCA_028564705.1. Lineage (NCBI taxonomy): Eukaryota > Metazoa > Chordata > Actinopteri > Cyprinodontiformes > Aphaniidae > Apricaphanius > Apricaphanius iberus. Next base: position 1,182,760 of record JAPXFQ010002242.1, on the reverse strand, counting down.
AGGCAGCGCAATAATTTAGAACTGTCATCAGGCAATTTGGTGGGATGCCTTTCCTACAGTAAGTGTACATTATCACTTTTTAATGTACACCCTCCAGCCAATCAGAATCGAGTATTCACCCCAACCATGGTATCAGAAACAATAAAGTCCAGGGCCCTCATTTATCAAAGTTTGTAGAAACTAGGTGTGTCCCCAACAAAGGATTTACACATTTGAATCAGAACTGTTTAATCTTTCTATAGTCGACTGACTGATCTATGTGTGCAGGCTGTGTTACTTACTAATATGACCACTTTTTCCTTAATGACTAATTTAACGTATTACTATTGTAACATCAATAATCAATTAAAGTTACTTGTTCAAGACAATGTGTGTTACTAATTTTGTAATTTTCTTAAGCAAAACAATATATTTTGTGCATGTAATCAATGGCGGCAAGAGCGTTGAGAAAACAATGAACAATAGCGCTAAACATGGTCTAACATACCTTCTACGACACTGCTGCTGTCTTTTTCTGTCACCATGCTCATTTTGTTTCCTCCCTAAATGTCTGCCCTGAGTCGGACTTATGTACTATGTCCCCTAGTGGAACTCTGCAGTAGTACGTGCAATGCACAAACAAGTATGTGCCCAAGACAAAACCTTTTGCTGGTGTCAACATAAGGTTAAAAAGCAAGTATATTTCTGGTCTTACTGTTAAAATGCACTTTCAATAAAGTGTGTATTGGTAAAACTGTCTGTTTTTATGTTGAGGCATTGGGAAGTGTCATCTACTGAAAGTAACTAATAAAGTAACTTGAATTCTAACATAGTTACTTTTAAAATAAAGCAATCAGTAAAGTAAGTAAATTACTTTTGGAAGGAGTATTTAGAAGTCAGTAATCAGATTAATATTTTAAATTAACTGTGCTAACACTGCTCGTACGCTTGGTCCTCCACAATCACCTGTTGACAAATCTCACATATGCGTACCTAGGTGCTCATGCCCATTGAGTTATTTGCATACAGAATGAAAAAAAAGGAATTTCAGGAAGATCAAGCTGAAACATAAAAAAAACTGTCATGATGAACAGACTTATTGAAAATTGGAATAGTTAACACAAATTTTTATTTTTTTAATTTTTACCCTTCATTGTTAGCGGTTCCTCTGCTTCATGCTTCATTAATTCCCAATAATTTGAGACAATCAACAGGTTATAGGATTAAAAAATATATCTTTCTCAAATTAAAAATGGTAATGCCCCGATATTTTGAATTTTAGTATTTTCTCCTTATGTACAAAATAATCTATAAGCCAAACTGCAGCTTTTCCCTCATTAAATGTTTGAAAATTGCCTTTAACACTACAGATCTGCTATGTGTTAAATACTGTTGTAAGTAGTAATGCTATATACCCTAATCCAAACAAAACATAAAAACTGGTTCTTCAAACTTCAGGAATGATACTTTCTAAGACCTTACAACTCTTCTCAAGAGATTTATGAACAAGTGTTACTCTGATGAAACAAGGTTGTCACCCAATATGTGAAAATGGACCTGAGTTCAGCCATGTTGTCTAATGTCACATTGAGCATTTAAGCATATGGCTTCACTGTTCTTGCTTGGTTGCAAATATTTCACTCCTCAATCTATTTTCAGGCTCTGCCTCTCTCTCTCTCACCTCAGACAAAGTGACAGTTGTGTGAAAAGCTTTTGTGAGACACAGTTGTCTTCAGATTTGACTGTGTGCCATCTGGAGAATACACACCATGGATGACATGGCAGACAAACACTTTAGCAGCACAAACCACATGTGTCTCACTGTGTTTGTTAGCTACCCTAGAGACTGAGTGAAATAAAAAGCAATGGGAGATACAAGATGAGATAAAGTGATAGGATGAATGCACGAAGGCTCAATATTTGATTTGAAATGCTCTCTAAATTTCATATTCATGTAAACTCAGATAACATAAAAGGGGTTATTTCAACATAATTTACATATTAGGAATGAACAATAATTAACACTAGGAACCTGTGGCGTTGTCTAAGGATAGAGGGGGTAAGCAATATGTAGGTGGAATTTGCATTTTAAGCTTTGACTAAAAGCCTGTTTTAGAAGAGGCGGTGTAGGACCTGAAGTATAAATGGATCTTATATTGGGAAAAGAGACTTAAAGAAAATCAAGGTGTTGTTAAAATGGTCGAAATCAGACTATGCGGGGCTTTGGTTACGCCAAAAGGCATAACCATATACTCAAAGTGACCTTGTGGTGATTTAAAGTGGACTAATCATGCTTTTAAATTATTTCTTTTCACATCTAAATCACTCAGTTGTGGTCTATATAGAGTGAAACTGCAATTATTAGTTCTGAATTCCTTATTACTGTAGCTCTATAGGCTCCTCTTCCACCCCTGTTCTGAAGAGTCTAGATAATAAGTTGTTTTGGAGCAATCTCTTTAAATGTAGTTGAGGCGCTGCATACCCCGCCCCCTTCTGGTTGCAGAATTTCTATCTCATCCCCGGTCAGCCATTTTTGTAGTTTGATAAATATACGGCAATCTAACAAAGCATAAACTTTATATTTGCAAAATGTCAGAAGAGTTTTCCATCCAGCCACAAGTTTTTACCCAACATACCCACTAACTATAAATCAGACGACTGTTTAATGGCCCAAAACCTCATTAAAAATATATTAATGTGCTATGTTTACAATACTATGTAACTTAAAAGCTATAAAAACAGTATTTTTCTTAAATTATAAAGAAACGTTATACTAAATGACATCAACACTTTAACACAAACCACTTGGCACATAATTATTGTAATGCTACTATTATGAGATTAATATTAGTAGGGTGGTTGTGGCTCAGCAGTCGAGTTGTCGGCCTGCGACCCAGAAAATGTGGGTTCAATTTCTGCTACATTCCATTGTGGCAAGACACTTCATCTACAAATGTAGCTTGCTTCCAACAGTGTGTGAGAGTTAATGAGTAACGGAATTGTAAAGCGCTTTGAGGGTCTCGAAAAGTGCTATATAAATGCAGACTATTATATTTATTCCACAAAATTGCTAATGCTAGCGTCAAGCTAACATCAGTGAATGTGTTAGGTTCATGCGTTCTCATGACGAAAACTGAAAAATAATCCATTATTGTTTATGTGATAGTACTGTTAAAATATGTATGTCATTGGGTAGCCATAATATTGAGCACATAGCACTAACATAAACAAGAAGCAATAAATGAATGTCTAAAATAAAGTTTCCCATTATTCTAGTGTTATTTGAAGTTTTCCACTTTGCTGCGTCTATCATTTCTATAGTCATAAGGAACTGACCCCTCAGTAAGAAGAGGTCTTTCAATAAATTCTTCTTAATGGTGGCGGAGGTTACTAAAGCTCTTGTCCTTCCAACAAGCTACTTTCCCCAAAGATGCGGGTAAACTACCATGAATAATAAAACTTTACCAGGCACTTTGCAGAGGTTCTGGTGTACAGAATTATTAATAATCCAAATGGGTTAACAATCCAACAAGCAAGCATTTTTACTTTTCCACTTGTACTTTCGGCATTCCTGCGCTTGGACTACAAACTCGTAGCAAGAAATAAAGATTTCGGATTCACTCAAAGTTTTGCTGGAAGTCCATGACCTTGTTTGGCAGTTCCAGTGCAAGTGTGACTTAATAGTTCAGATATCATAACAGATAAAAGAGAAAACTAAACGGCTTAAAAAATATAGCCAAAACAGTATACAAAATCTATACTTTTTTTGCATTCCTACATACTCTAAATGCACAACCCACTACGCTTAGGGGCTAAAAAAAGTTACATTGGAAGGGGGGGGGCAGAGGATTTCTGCTGATAGGAAGTCATTAATAAACATCTCCATAAAATAGCGTACTGGTTTAGAAAGGTTGGAAAGAGGTCTACGTTCACGGAAACCGTAATCCAGTTTGATGACAAGAGGGATGAGATCTTATACGTCGGTGTGGTCATCCTTTTAGGAAATGATGTCTTTCATTTGTTCATTTAAAATCTGAGTGAATTAAGGCTTTGTCTTTTGGCTGATTTATTTAGAAAGGACTTGGGAGAATGACAGGATCAACAGCCTACCAGAGTACATCAAATCTACCACACTTTTTGATTTCCCCTGAAAATCTCTCCAGCATTGGAATGGAGAACCTTTTCAGGGGTTTTCAAAGCACCTTCTAAAACCCTGGATCATGTCCTCCTTCAAACAATTAGTCGGAGAGTGAGGTGGTAAAGGAGAAAGAAGGCAGGAACTGGAAGAATAAGGTAAGAATAATTTCAGGATGAGCACTTGTTTGTGTCCGTGAAGTCCAGTTCTTTCTAAATGAAGGAGCGCAGACAAGCAGGGATCTGAGGGAGTTCAGCAGCTGAAGGTGATATGAGAAGCTGCCTTTGTGTGTGTGTGTGTGTGTGTTTGTGCAAGGGTTTACAAGTCTGAAAATGTCTTTAAATACGCAATCTTGCCATCTATCTGGCTCCAATCTCCTAAAATGCATGTAATGTTTACCTAAAGTTACACACATTTTTCCTTCACTTTTTCTTTTATAAATCGCAAATATGCCTAGAAACTAACAAATCCAATTTCCAGACCCTTTCAAACCTTTGTTTGCATTACTTTACCAAAAGTAGGCTATGTATTTTCTGCCTAAATTAACCATTGACCCAAGGAGCAACTCAACCGCCCTAAAAAAAAAACAACTTCTCAACTGGCTTCCGCTGATTTATTTAAATGTTCCGGTCAGCAGGTGTGACTACGTCACGCTTCCTTGCTTCTTCTCACTTTTACTAATCGGCCTCTTCACTATCGGCGGACATCAAAGTGTGCTGACAAGACATATAACAGAGTTGTTCTCTTAAATGAACTTAAAATTTGCTAGCCTTTAGCCTAAGCATTGGAGTTCCAGTAATTGTTTTTAATTTTTTTTTTGCAATGGCTGGATGGTTTAATCAAACTGTGGAGAGGAGAGCCATTCAGAGCCGCTGTGAACCAGTTAAGTACAGCTACAGGAGCTGCAGAGCTGTTCTTGCTTAATGCATTCTGTGTTTTGATGTGTACTACATTTTGCTTGTTATATTCTGTGATTTAATCTGCGGACTTTTTAGTTCTCCTGTCTGTCAGCTCAATACACCAATGTGCCTTTGTAGACAACTTCTTCTGCAAGAGTAAGAAGGCAGCCTGTTACCTGGTCACTGGAGGCTTGTTTATCATTATCATGCATAAAGACATTAATACTAAAAAGCTCCCCTCCATTTTGCGCCACCACTATTCTAACATAATCCAGTACATGTAGATGGTTGGAAAGCAGGAACAATATGGATTTTACAATCAGATGGCAACTATAGAGCATAGGACATCACGTACCTGCCACTATAGCGCTGATTCGATTCAAACTGTTGAATGCTGGGAAAATTGACTCCTGGGGCTCTATAGTGAAAAGCACTCTTACATTTTGCTCAGACAATGAGAAAAGTCAAAAATTCTTCCCAACAGGCAGTCATAATCATGGGCCAGATTTTTGTCGATGCAGAGAAAACTGTCCTCCTCATTACTTTAAAGAAGCTCCCCCATGTTACCTGTTTTAAAAGCTCACCACACTCTTTTTTTATGTTGCCAACAGGCTGCCACGCATCCATTGTACAAATTCCAGTTAAAAAAATCTCTCTTTTAAAAACAACAAACAAACTAGAAAGGCTACATCATTAGCCTATCCATATATGCCAGTTCTAATGTAGTTTTGATTACATGAATCAAAATTGTTTTGTTTCGCACGAGTACATTTTTTTATTCAACAATTTGCTGCGCAAAACATGGAAAAGCTGAATCTTTTATGTTTTTATACTTTGTAAATGTTTACATTGTCTTGTTCTAAACTACAATGATATCTGGCTTTTAGACAAACACAGCCACGACTCTGTCTTCGAGTAAAGTTAGCTTGAGTGCTTGTGAGTCAGGGTCATCTGAAGGTCTGTTTTATATATTACCATAGGCATGGCACAAATGTGTGAGTTAAAGCAAAGGAACACTGTCAATGTGTATCAGTCCTCATCTTCACCTCATACTAGTATGTATTTAACATACCCTTAAAGCTACCTTTGAAACTTCCACTTGCATTCATCATTTCAGTGTTGGAAACTATAGTGATGGAATCTGTCGAGTTGTGAAAAATACCAAAGATTAATAGAACCAGAGAAATACAACAATTAATGGTAAAAGGGACGCCCCGTCCTGCAGGTGGCTCCCTAGGTTGCCGCCTAATCCACCTATGCCTAGGACTGGCTCTGGCTTGAAGTATTTCTAATATGGCAGTAGGGGGGCATATTGCAAGATAAAATATTTAAATTAAAAAAGTATTATTTTAGCACCATTCACTGCTTGATGTGACAGCAAATGTAACTGTCATCCATGGCCATATGTTTTACTGTCTCAATAGTTTACATGATGCTATTGCCATCCCAGTGTGTATCTATCTCTAAAAGAACTGTAGGAAATGGTGAGTGTGGTAACTGCAATTTAAGTATATACAGTGAGATAAATAATTGCTTGACTCCTCACTGATTTTGTAACTTTGTCAAATGACAAAGAAATGTAAACACTCGGAACAGTATCAATTTAATGGTAGGTTTATTTTAACAGTGACAGATAGCACATCAAAATAACTTTAAATAAACTATAGAAAGTGATTTCAGTGAGTGAAATAAGTATTTGAACCCCTAGAGTTCTGGCTCCCACAGAGTGGTTAGACATTCCTACTCAATTAGTCACCCTCATTAAAGAAACATGTCTTAACTACGGAAGTCACCTGTATAAAAGACACCCGTCCACAGAATCAATCAATCAAGCACACTCCAAACTCTCCAACACGGGAAAGACTAAGGAGCTGTCCAAGAATGTCAGAGAGAAAATTGTAGACCTGAAAAAGACTTGAATGGGCTATAAAACCATTAAAAGAAGCTGGGAAAGAAGGTGACAACTGTTGGTGCAATTGTTCGAAAATGGCAGGACCACAAAATGAGCATCAATCAACCTCGGTTTGGGACTCCACGCAAGATCCCGTCTCATAGGGTGTCAATGAGTCTGAGAATGGTGAGAAATCATCCCAGAACTACACGGGAGGAGTTAGTTAATGACCTCAAAGTAGATGGGACCACAGTCACCAAGAAAACTAATGGAAACACATTACTCTGCAATGGATTAAAATCCTGCAGAGCTCACAAGGTCCCTCTGCTCAAGAAGGCACATGTGCAGGGCCGTCTGAAGTTAGCCAATGAACACCTGAATGATTATGAGAGTTACTGGAAGTCAGATAAAGTGCTATGGTCAGATGAGACCAAAATTGAGCTCTTTGGCATTAACCCAACTTGCAGTGTTTTGAGGATGAAAAATGCTGCCTAGGATCCCCCAAAACACTGTCCTGTTAAGCCTAGAGGTGGAAACATTTTGCTTTGGAGGTGTTTTTCTGCTAAGGGCACTGGACAACATCACCGAATCAACAGGACAGTGGACAGAGCCATGTATCGTAAAATCCTGAACGTCAACCTCCTTCCTTCTGCCAGGAAACTGAAAATGGGTCATGCATGGGTGTTCCAGCACGAAAATGACCCAAAACATACAGCAGAGGCAACAAATGAGTGGTTCAAGATAAAAGCACATTAAGGTCATGGAGTGGCCTAGTCAGTCTCCGAACCTTAATCGATTAGAAAACCTATGGCAGCTGAAGGTCAAAGTTGCATAAAGACAACCTCGAAACCTTAGTGATTTAGAGATGATCTGCAAAGAGGAGTGGACCAAACTCCTCCTAAAAAGTTTGGAAACTTGGTCATCAATTACAAGATTGTTTGACCTATGTGCTTGCAAACAAGGGTTTTACCACTAAGTATTAAGTATTTTTGTTAGAGGGTTCAAATACTTATTTCCCTCAATAAAATGCAAATCAATTTATTTCCCTTATTTAAAGTTATTTTTTCAATTTGCCTTTCGTGTGCTATCTGTCACATTTAAAATAAACCTACCATCAAAATGATGCTGTTCTGAGACTTTTCATTTCTTTGTCATTGGATAAACTTACAAAATCAGTGAGGGGTCAAAAAATTATTTCCCCCACTGTATACAACGTTTTACTTCAACACTCTTCAGTCCACCAGCCCATCTCCACACTGCCCTTTTCTGCTTGTTTTTCTCTCTTGTCTTAGAAATGCAGTTGAATGGAATGCTTTTTTGGGGGGGGCTTAATATGTTAAAGTGGTCCTTTTTTTACACTCTTTTCTTTCTGACATTACTTTGTTCCTTGCTGACCTTTTCTCTATTCACGTTTTTCTTTGTTATTTTTCCCTGTTATCCAATTTACTTTTCACGTTTCAGTTTGCTCTTTTTATTCCATCCACCATTAAGTTCCTCAACAGTCTTTTCACTTTAATTGTCTGCCTGTTTAACTGTCCTTTTATTTCAGTGCTCAGACCCTTCGCCATACCCATCCCTCCCTCCCTCTACCTTCCTTTCTCTTGGTTTTTTACACAATGGCAACTGACATTTCAGGCTGTGTTCTTCTCCCTTGAGGCCTCTTTTTGCCACCTCCTATGTTTTCTCTCTTTTTTTCTCATTTCACATTCTTATTTTATATCTCCTTTGAAAGGTCCAGCTCAGATCCTACTTTTATTCTATTTAGCATCCGTCTTGATGGACTTATTCTCCTAACAGAAAGGACAAAGCATTTGGCTGTCTGAGGGTCTTTGGCTTTTCCTTACCCTTATGGATGATCATAAAAAAATCTTAAATAATACGTACCATAAATTGGAATCACAAATGGAACACCAAATGGAGTTGGTTTGGGCCCTTTTGTGTATTTTTATTGGGATGTCAATGTATAATAATAAGCAAATCAGAGGAACAGCTAAGGTTGGAGATAAAGGCTGAAAGGCAAAGGTTGAGATGGTTTGGACATGTTGGACAAGAGAAAGTGGGAGCTTTAAAAAGAGGATGAAGATTACGTATACAGTAAGATTCAAGGAAAATAGGCCTGGACGATAAAGAAAAAGAGCTTATCGATAAAGGGAATAGTTATATTGATTGTTATCAATTACATCAATTAAAATATAATTAATTATCGATAAATATCACAAAATGTAAATAATATATTTTAAGTGCCTCCCCAGTCATTTTGTTATTCTTCAATGGACAAATTTTTCAAACACTTATTTTTATCATAAATAAGTTTGTGAGACACAGAAACAAATCAAGAGACCTGAGTAACATCAGTAAATACGAAGAAAAGTAATATTATTAACCATTATGTTATACATATACTTTTATTATGTTTTTAATTTAAATAAAAGGCTTGATGCTTTTTAATCTTTTAAACATTTTATGACACTTTATAATAATTAATGGCTAAAACCTTTGGTTAAGTTTGTCAATAAAGCTCATTCCAATTCGGTTCAGCTGTTGGCTAAAGCTAACCAGCTACTCACCAGGGTGTAGATGGAACCCAGAACACTGCAGCCCAGTCCAATCACTGACAGCTGAAGCCGGCTGGCCCATCCAACCCTGATGTGTTTTTTAATGCTTTTTTCTCCTCTGAGGACCAGGGCAGAATAGAGAGGGGACATTTTAAAAGCCACAGATGTCGTGAGCAGCCTGAGCTACAGGTGTTGTTAGCAACACGAGCTACATTTGTGTTAGCAGCGCGACCTGGGCAAGTTTCCTGTGTCTCTCTGTAACGGATTCACAGTGCTCCAGGAGAGGGGAGTCTTGCTTAAGACAACTGATTGTAGCAATTTATTTGGTTTATTACTGCTACGTTTAGCGTTTTTAGTGCGTCGAGGAACGGTTCAAAATGGGAGGCAACCTTTACCTGAGCCACCAAAACATTTATCCGGAACAAGTTCCTCCGCTGTTCCCTTGCTAGTACAACTGACAGCGGCAAAGTCCCGCCGATGGTTCGCTCTCAAATGTGCTCGCTCTCAAAAATGTCTGTTTCAGCTCAAATCATTTCATCCTTTTGTTGTTTGAAAGGACAGATGGGTGGCTGACAGAGCTGTGTTGGTCTGTGTTAATGATTGGTTTGTAGTAAGCAATGATTGTTGTATTACAACATCTGATGGGCTATAATGAAAAAATGAGGGGAAACCTTTTTTTTTCTATTAAACTTTTTTATCAACCTCTTTTTTTTTCTATCACACCACATGTCTAACAATCGATTTATATTGCTATCGAATTATCGTATAGCCCTAGCAAATAGTAAAGGAGGACATGGGACGGACGGCAGCAGCCGAAAGAAGACTAACTCAGTCTTGACTCACACTGTTTTAATCTGAAGAAGTACAATTCATTTACGTTAAGATACAAAATAATATGCTACAATACAGTAAGAGTATGAGTCCTATGTTCTAGATTTACAGCCTTGTCTTTGAATCCAAACTGTCCCCACACAGCGTAACTTTTTCATGTTCTTCTTTTCATGTGCCAAACAATGATGCTGCAAGTGTTGGCCATTTTTCCTCTTCACTACCCCTTACATTTGCAGGTCTTAGAGATGTCATGCAGAACTCTTTCTAGCAACGACTTTCTGCCTTTTCGTTTGAATGTTTCATAGTGTCCACGCATCAGTTCATACTGAACAGGGGTACGTTTTGCCTCTGATACTATCCTCTCTCTGCCATTTCTTAAATTATTTTTTAACTTGCAATGATTGTTCAAAACAATATTTTTCAGTACCACTGCATTTGGGTTCGGACTTTGAAATTGGGAGAGGTTTGCATCAGGAGACTTTACAAAATGGAATGCACTTTCTAAGAGGAATATATATATATATATATATATTTTTTTTTTTGTTTGTTTTTGTTTTTTTTTAAACATTTAAAAATTATATGGTTTTGGTTAATGTTCTGAGCCAAAACTTCAACTGTATAAATTCTACAATTATTAACATTATATCTCAATGAAACTGAGTGTGCCTAAAACCAAGTCATCTTTTGTCTTGCTGGGTATATTTTAGAGACATTTTATGGATTCATTTAAATAAAAAAAACTGGCTTCCTCCTTCATCCTCAATAGGATGTAATATAGCTTTATGTCTTAAAAGGGATTTGGATCAAAAATAAAATCACAATGTAAACCGTAAAAAATAAAACCTAACATAAACCTGATCTAGGATGGATAACAGATGCTGATTTTCAATTAGCATATAAAACGCTGTACAACCAAAGCGATCTTAACACAGTAAAGACGCTCAAATGCTCACAGTGGAAAAGATGACGTGAATTAAATCCCCTGTCTGATTCTGTCAAAATGCAGCACCCCAAGGCGACTGCCCAGAATTTCTTTCTTCTCTCTGCCCTGTGTCATTCAGAGTGACTGATTTGGGAACAAGGAGAAGACTTGTACAGAACTAGGGCATTTTTTATCTGCAGGCAGGGTTCAAACAGTAAGGCTGAGGAGGCACGAACAGGAGGAGGGACTTAGGAATCAAGACATTGGACAGTAGTTAGACATAATTTTTGTTTTATGCTTTACCTTTTTATATTTTTTAAAGCCATAATGTGCAGTTGATTGAGATTTAATATACATTCAAGGAAACAGCTCTGTCTAGAGATTAATCAACCTCCGCTGCAAATTAGGTTTACTGGCAAAATTGTTTAGGTGATTTAAATTAACAAATTACTTGAGGGTGATTTATATAGTTGAAGGCAACTAATATTACAAGGATTAGATCTAGATTCAATACTGTTTCAGTGCATGTTAGAAATACACTTAAATGAAGAGAATTGCTGTGATGGACTGGCGACCTGTCCAGCGTGTACCCCGCCTCTCGCCCGCTTGACAGCTGGAGATAGGCACCAGCCCCCCGACCCCTTGAGGATTAAGCGGTTCAGAAAATGGATGGATGCATGGATGAAGAGAATTGTCCAAAGATTTCAGCAAAGAGATCATCACCTTCAAAATGCAAGGAAGCCTAAAACTATGAAGGAGGCAGGTGGTTAGAAACCCTCGACTTACCATAGCAGACCTGCAAAAGGCACTGATGTTTCTGTTACCACCTTAAAGCACAAACTAAATGCTGAGGGGCTCCTAAAAGGGCTCCTGGAAGACACTACAGTGGTCATCATACTATCCTGACTTGAACATTTGTTGAAAATCTCTGGTAGGATTCGCAGCATACATCTGTGGATTGTGATAAGATTTCTAAGAAATTATTCCAAATGCAATGGCTAAGTTTGCAGGTCATCACAACAGCAGAAGGGTTCTCTACTAAGTACGACAGGTGCTTATCATAAGGGAGTTGGATATTGTGAGACATTAAATGTGACATTTTGTCTTGAAGTTAGGAAAAATGCTTGTGAAATTGTGTTGTTTCAATTCTACTTGTTTAGCTGCTATGTTGCACTTTCCTGAAATAAATCTAATTTTCATTGATGCTTGACAAAAATGTATGTATGTATGTATGTATGTATGTTCAGCTACATTAAATTTCACAAATAGTACCTTCAGTGTATCTTAAAGGGTAAGGAAAACCCCACTGAAATTTGAGCATAATTAGAAATTGCCTGGGTTTATTTTTCATAGTTTTCAAAAAAAATTTATCTGAAAGTTTGCCATGCATTTTTGTTTATTCCTGATAGGTCTGCCCTTATAGAAAATGACATTTTGCTGCTATTGCATATACAAAATAGATATAGATATAGGACAAGGATACGTTTAGAAGAAGGTGAACAAACATAGCTTATATTAGAAGTGATAGGAAAACAGTGAAGACCACTTACTGGTCCTTTATCATGTGGATTTATCATCATACTTACAGCATTGGCAGCTAAAACGATTGGTTTAAATGTGTTTTGAAAGGTATTTTCAATGAAAAAGTTAACTTTTAAGGTAGAAATCTTTAACTATATATATATATATATATATATATATATTTTTTTTTTTTTTTATCAAAACACTGGCCATAAGCATCATCACATCCACTCTTTTTAGCCGACAGAGAGCAAATCCAGTCCAAAACTGTGACAAATTACTTTATCTCCTTATTGCATTTCCTATCCCATTGCTTATCAGTGCAGAAAGGAAAGCAAGGATTAACAGTTCTTGGATAGTTGGCGCAGTGGAGGGAGATAGTATCAGAGCTATTTATCTTGTCAAATCTAAAATTATTTGCGATGCTTTGTGTTGATGCCAAACACGTCAAATGGAAGAATGATATGAGATATCATCTTTAACAGCAGATGAAGCGTTGTTTACTTTCTGCTAAAGAGTTGGATGCATAAGCTACTTGATAAGTATTGAGGTTTAAAAAAATATATAATGATAATTCAGATGTGAAAGGCTCAGTTATAATGTGGCCAACATGTGTTATAAACCTATTTCTGAAAAAATATATAAAGTTTCCATCAGACCATTGTCATGAGTCATGTACCTTAAAGGTCAGAGAGTAGAGATCCTTAAATACGGTAATTATTTTAGGCAATTGATGCGAAAAGTATTTTACATTACATGACAGTTGGAAACAAATCTATCCAATGACTCATAACATTTGTCAACTTTCTAAATTTGAAATGACTTCACTTTAGTCTGGTTTCCACAGAGATGATGAAAAATATTTCAGATGTTACCCAGAAGTAGATGATTCTTCCCTAACCTTTTTCTGAATGGACAGAAGAGGAAATGTGCTGTCAACAAAGGGTGACTTATCTATACACTCAGATTTTACATCTTGAGTAATGACACGCTAGCGTTAGCACATGACAGGTAAAATCAAAGTGAAACAAACCTATTCCCACACTCCTCTATACAGTTATCTGTTATATGGTACGTCTCTGAAGCATGGAGGTTTCCTACGAAAGCCACAATACGAATAATTATTATACAAAATGGTAAATTTTGCATTTGTATAGCACTTTCAGTCAGAGGACCACACAGGGCTGCATTCAGTCATTCACCCATTTATGTGCTGATGTTGGCAAGTTACTGGATTATGGCCACAGCTGCCCTGGGGCACACTGACAGAGGCACGGCTGCTGGACACAGGGGCCATCGAGCCCTCTGACCACCATCAGCAGGCAACAGGATGGAGTGTCTTGCTCAAGGACACAATGACCAAGACCGATGGAGCAGGGTCTCGAACCAGTAACCCACCGACTACTGGATGAATTCCTGCCGCCTGAGCCACAGTCACCCATTCTGCCTGTTGTTGTTGATGATAATGGACAAAAATACAGTAAAGTCATACCAAAACAGTCACTAGTGCACGCATTTCAGTTTTTGATGAAGTGAAAATACTAACTTACTATCTAACTAACAAGGTGTTCGAATGTTTCGTTACAGAGCTGTCTGGTACACACTTTCGTACCGGGTTTCTACTCAGACCCCTAACTGCATTGCACATTAGCCAACAACATGCTCACCAAACACAATGGAGCACCACTTCTCATAATGGCCAGCGACTCTAAGATGAGGGGCTCAAATACCCTCATTTGTATTTAAAGTCTCCTTTTTGGGAACACTTTGGCTTATTGATGAAGTATGATTTCAGAGAAAAAAAGACGTGGATAAGATGTGTTACGTCGATATAAGTTCCCCCATCCAGAGCTATTTAGGCTCCAGGCAAAAGGGAACTCTGTACGCTGGTAATCAGAGTGGAAAGACTGTCTGAGGGCCCTCTCAGGATCTGTTCCCCCTGGGCTAAATTGGTCAAATAAAATGTTGATTTGTTGAAACTGCAAAGAATGACTTGTTTGCCGGTAGCAAGTGACGTAAAAACAATCTTAAATTTGTACCAGGCTTTTACAACAGTCATACATACCAAGCTGTGTTTAGAGAAGGAACTGATAAAGAGAGGAACTGATAAACTGCAACAGCTGTGTTGGAACAGGAAGAAAGATAGTTTAGGGCAAGACCCCTATAAAAGCAGGGTGTCTGTAAATAATTTTGGGTAAGAAGCAGAGTTGGGGAAGTATGAGATACTTTGGCACACAATGAATGTTTATGTACTGGGAGTGACCATGTCATGTGATTCTTTTTTCTTTGTGTTCAATAAAAAGAGATCAGCCCTGTTTAGTCGGCGCACACATTTGGTGAGCCCATCCTGCAGGTGCGTCTCATAACAAACAGATCTGGTTGTTGTCTTTTCTGCTATATTTGTGGAACAGAATACCACTCTTTCGAGCCTGCTGAGGACCGCTGGATCCTCAACCGTGAACATAGCTAATTTACAGTTTTGGAGTTAATCCACAATAGAGGAACACTTTAATATAGAATTTACACTCCAGCACAAGTTATGAAAAATAATTTCCTTAATTCCCTTAAGTATATTTTTTATATTTTAGTTTTCTGAGAATCTGTTGTTGGAGAACTTAATGCAAGTAAAGCGTAATTTTAAATTCAGTTAAAGCCATACTTGCCAACCCTCCCTAATTTTCCCGGGACACTCCCGAATTTCAGTGCCCCTCCCGAAAATCTCCTGGGGCCACCATTCTCTCGAATTTCTCACGATATTTGAAAGAGTCACATATTATGTACACTCCCTGTTTCTAATGTGAAAGGGATCGAGAATAAAACGTGTTACATTTTAAATACGTGAACAGTTTCTCCATTCCGGACATGAAAATCCATCACGTTTGGCGAAAGTTGCCGTTTTGAATCAATTCTATTCTTATGTTTATGAGGAAAACAATCAGTTTTCAGAAGTCTTAGCATTTGGTCTGGCAAAAACCAACGTTAGTGTCAATATCAATAGAGGCATTGCTTTCTTAGTTTGTGCTGCGACCAAACTAAGAAAAAAATACGTTCTCACTCTCTCCTGACACAGAGACTCCTACGAGTTTTTGGACTGATTAATAGTGACTATTCCTAACCTCCTAAACTCCTCAGTGCTGCTGAGCAGGGGCGTATCCATTCGGTTAATAAAGAGAGGCTAAAAGGTCCTAGGATGGGACTGTAGCACCAAAATTAAGATTCTCTAAGATTCAAGTATTCTTAATAATTACAATCTGAAATTGAAAATCTCCCTAATTCTGATGCCTCAAGTATAGCTAAAGCATTACCTGTTTACACAAGAGAAAGACTTTTTTCTGTGTTTTACTGTATGGAAAATAAAACAAACCGTGACATTAAACCAAGGTAGTTAGGGAACCGGGATGTTTGGCGTACCGGCACACATCAAATACATACATACATAGATACCTGCATTCATATAAATATTTTTGACACAGTTAAAATTCCACCAGTGTATTTTTAAACTGAGTAAAAATCTTGTGCATGTCTATCTATTTTATGTCATTTTTGTTTACTTGTTACAACCCTTAGAGAAAAGTTCAAGGGGTTTCATGTATTTTTCACATACAATCACATAAGCTTCACATGGCTTTTATACATTTTTTTTTACATTTGTAGGTTTTATGGGAAATAGCCTGTTTCACATGAATGTCTATAAGTTTAACAGTTCATTAGCCGTTAGTTTTCTCTTTAGGATTTTCTTTTCTGAAAAAACTTTTAAATCACCCTTAATTGAGAAGGGTGACCTTTACCCTTAGACTCCTCCACAGGAAGTACAGACATAGGAAGGAATAAACATTTACTCAAAATTCAAAGGCAGATAATTTGCTCATGGTTAGGAATGGATGGATTATTTGGGAACAGCGAGTTCAATGTATGGGAAGGACAAAGGATGAACTCTGACTAAAATTTAAATGGGAGTTATATGCAATATGTATCATATTCAAATAATAGAGAAAAAAGGATGATGTGAAAAGGTAAATAAAAAGTAAAAAAAAGTGTCCCTTTGTTTTGCATCATAGCCTATTGATTAGCTTTTTACTACAGTCATTATTTAGTCATTATGATCCAATACGAGATGCTTACCGCCACTGATTGTAACAATAATGAACAAAAAAAACACAGAACATTTAAAAAAGTATTTTCTACAATTTCTGATCATTGATAATAATAGAAATTGATCAATATGACTTTCCTTTTTAACAATATTCCTTTTTCCAATATCGTCCACCCCTAATGTAAATAAAAACCAACTTTTACCAAATGAAAGAAAATTATGCCCATCTTTTTTATATTAAAAACATAATTACAAGCAGCAACAAAACGAACAAAGTTCAATAATGTTTGTGAAAACAAGAACAGCTCTAACAGAACATTCTGTCTTTCCCCTACTGTGCTACCCATACCAACATGTGTGCCATTATGTACACCATTAAATCAATTTTGTTTCACCAAAAAGCAAAATAGTGGAGTCTAAAGATGTGAATATTAATCAACCAAAATCATAATAAGTGGGCTGAATATCCGCTCTGGCCTAACTTTAGGTCGAACTCCTGCAGCTTGGAGAGTGATCGACTGCCGATGCATCTCGTTAGCAAGCCCCACTGGAGGCTTGTGCCACTTCAAACGCCTCTATGCTGCTTAGGCTACTGCTGAGCCGGCTGCTGGCTATAAATAGAAACCAATCTGCAACACCAACTAATGAGCACAACCTACATCAGACCAAACTGTCAACAACCAGCCATGTGTGTGTGAGTGTGTGTGTGTGGTGTAAATACAGCTGACTATGCTGTTTTGATCATTGGTGTATTGCAAATCACCACTTTGCTGAGGAAGGACTGTTTATGCATATATACAAAGCTCCTGTTATCTTCTGCTGCTAAATATAGACAGCAATTTTATAAATATTCTCAAAATGAGAATAATACAGTGGCAAGAAAATTGCTTTTCCTGTCATCTTCTCTCCTTCAATCCCCTATCCTTTTTTGAAAATTGCATTGTTTGAAAATTTTCATTTTGTTGCTGCTTTACCCCTGTAAACTTCCCATTTTGATTTGACCTGTCAAATAATTAACATCAGTGTAAGGCGTACTTTTTGCAGAATGCTCAAGTAAAACAAAATAAAATAAAAAATAATATATATATATATATATATATATATATAATATTATCATAAGGTATTGAAGTGACTGCTCATCTACATAGTTTTGTAAGCTACAATGTAAAGTTGTATAATGTAAAGTTATGTCATTTTGCTTATTATCTAGGTTTTAGGAGTTTTAAGTTTCTAATGAGGTACACACAGAATAGGTTGAAGAAATTGAAAATACTGGTTTCTACTTCTGGTTTACAAACCAGCGAAAGGGATGAACAGCTCTCCAATGGCACTGCTAGCAACAAACACATAGATGCATACAGTAAATGGCTGTAATAGCTCAAAACCTTCTGTTATTTTCTCCCTAACTATTTCAGTCAGGCTGGTGTTGGAAACCAACACTAATTACAGAAAACCACGGCTCAGTGGCTCTGGATGAATGGTACTCAGCCACCAACTGGGAGGGACACACTGGGGGCCGATCCACACATCTGGCACATCAGGGAATGTGAAACAACAGAAGGGCTGTCAGCCCAGGTGACGGATTCTGGCGCTGCCTCAAGGGAAGCCAGAATTGTTCAGTTTAAAGTATAATGAATGCATTTTGAACATAACTTTCATTGTCAAGGTTCATGTGCATTACATTTAATTTACATTAATGCATTTGACAATTAAGTGGGTTAATGTATGTGATTCTTGTTTCTTTACTTTTGACAGTACGCTTCAACTGAACTAGATTTTTGGTATTGCTTTCTTTGATAGTTTACTTCATAACTATTTTAATTTGTAGCCAGACATGGGTGGTAACTGAATACATTTACTCAGTTACATTTATATGAGTAACTTTTTGATCAAATAATATATTTTAAGAGTACTTTTTATTTTTACTTGAGAAATATTATAAAGTACCGCTACTCTTACTTGAGTAAAATTTCTGGATACTCTACACACTGTGAGAGTTTCGCTGAGTGAAGAACAACACATTTAATCCAAAAATACACCAGACACAGACACACACCTACAGTATATCAAAGGATACCATTCACTCCTATACAAGCTTTGGTTTTCCAATGTAATTTTCTATTTTCTATTCGTTGAGAATGTTGTATATTTTGATGTCAATGGAATACACAGTAAATGCTAGGGCCCGACCGATATGTCAGCCGACATGGGGGTCATGGATATTATCAGCTATCGTTTTTGTTTATTTTATTTAAAGGTTGTTGGGTTTTTTTGGGGTGGGGGCAAATTATGCTGTTGGGCTTCTTATCCAACAGATGGCCCCAGATTTGTCAAATCATGTCTTTTTGCTCCAGTCCCTGGGTGTGGAGCCCCCCATCGAGATGTGTTTCAGCTCCACCTACAGTACTACAATTTTATCTGTTGTGGGACAAGGTCCCGCCTTTGTGGTTTTTGATCTGGGCCAATTTGGAGGTAATACACAATTATGCAGCAGCGTGGCCGTTACAGGACATTTCCATTGTTTTGTTTTTTCAACAGTATTGCGGCGGCGTAAATGTGTATTACGTCCGAATCGGCCCGAAAGAGAATAAAGAAGCAGTTCCCTGGCGTTCATAAATCCAAGGGGAATACAAACATGGTTAAAATTCTACCTTATTACTGATGGAGGAAGTGAACATAAATACTGCTGAACGACTCAGAGTGGCTCCAAAATTCTCAGGATATAGCAAGAAAACAAAATTGGCTAAAAATAAGGTCCTGGTTAAAAAAAAAAAGAAAAACTGATTTCCCCTTTAAAGACCTTATGCGACTCTGTGGTGGCATCTGTCATTTTTTACAGTGTTGTATGTTAGAGCAGCAGTTTATCGACAGCTGAGAGGAACAGGTTGGATAAACTCATCAGGAAGGCCAGCTCTGTTCTAGGATGCACCCTGGATCCAGTGCAGGAAGGGAGACAGAAGGCCAAAATACCATCCCTGATGGACAGAGTCTCTCACCCCATGCATGGAAATGTTGCTGAACTGCAAAGCTCCTTCAGTGCCAGATTGTTGCATCCTAGATACATGAAGGAGCGATTCCTAAGGTCCTTCCGCCCTGCGGCTGTCAGACTGTACAATCAGAATTGCTTTCAACAAACATAGATGTTTACGCCAGTGCTGTATCTTGATAAACAGTACAACGCACATTCTGTGCCTCTTCTTTTGGAACATCCTGATGTTAACATTTTTCTAATTGATCGATGTATATATTTTTCTAACTGGAAGTTCTTTTAATATTTCTAATAATTTTAATAATAACACTAAATTTGTACTTCTTTCTGAACGTTGTGATGTAACATATTTTTCACTTCTGGTGAATACTTGTAGTGAGTTTCAACACGTTGCATATTTGTTGTTCTCATGAATTTTCCTCGTGGGACTGTGAAAGGAAAATTATAGTCTAATAAGCAAAAGAAAAAAATGTGTTTCCCCTTCTTCCATCCTTCATAAACTTAATGTGTGCCTCGTGGCCTTGTGTTGAAAAGTTAGCGTGCAAAGAGGTTTGTCAACCTGGATATTTCAATCCTTAAACTTATATCTGTAAAAAGTAAATGGCATCCTTAAGTTAGACTGAATAACGTATCAAGTGTTTCTTTACCTAACCTAAGTGTTTCTTTACTACAAAAAAAACCACAAAAAAAAACTGTAGCTGTAGCATAGAGTGAACGCTTTTATGACTCCCTTTAGTAATATGTGCAGTAAGGTAACAATGAGATTGAAGCAGGCTATCACAAATATTAAAATTATCCGTGTAGGTTAAGTATGGGTGACAGCAGTAAAAATGTATCCTCAGCAGCGACTTTGTCACCATTTTAAAATCTACTGTCATAGTCATTATATGTATCAAGTGCCGTAATTTAACAATTTGTGAGGCTCGAGAAGAAAAAACTCTGGCAGAGAGCTAGAAAGATGTTTTGTAACAAGGAGCGCAGAGCCCAGTGTAGATTCTTAAGCAAGAGTACTTAGAAGTACGGATGAGCGAGTACAGCATAATCTATATATGTATCTGTATCTGTACTCCTATTGGGCGGTGTCTAATCCGGAAGTGGGTGGGGTTTAACCAAGAAGTGGGTTTTGGTAATGTTGAAATGGGCGTGGCTTTAACCTGTATGTGTTTTTAAGCATGCAACTGATATGGGTTGATCAGAAATGGTTATATTTATTGCTGAATGGAAAACTATTTACATAACATCAGCATTAATCTTCAGATCAATGGTTTTGATAACAAATAAAAAAAAACATAACTTTCATTTTGTTAATGATCAGTGTGATTTATTTATTTTTTGCTTCATTTTGTATATCTACACCAGGTATGTGTGTGTGTAATTGATTTGTAATATAGTTTTATAACATCCATTCATCCATCCATTTTCTGAACTGCTTGTTCCTCAAGGGGTCGTGGGGGGGCTGGTGCCTATCTCCAGCTGTCAACGGGCGAATGGTGGGGTACATTCTGGACTGGTTGCCAGTCCATCACAGGGACACATAGAGACAGATAGGACCAACTAACACCAATTAACCTGACAGTCATGTTTTTGGACTGTGGGAAGAAGACGGAGTACCCAGAGAGAACCCACACATGCACGGGGAGAACATGGAAACTCCATGCAGAAAGGCCCTGGGCCAGGATATGAACCCACAACCTTCTTGCTGCAGTGCAACAGTGCCACTGTAAGCACTGCGCCACCGTGCAGCGCTGGTTTTATAACATAACTACCTTTATTTATTTTCTAAAATAAATAACATTTGATGCTACATCCCAGACCATCCCTGGGCCCTGCTAGCCCCTCTTTATTAACCTTCTGGTTACACCCCTGCTCAGCAGTACTTTTAGCATTACATTTAGCAATAGTCACTTTTTAATCATTATAAAAACTCGTAGGAGTCTGTGTCAGAAGAGAGTGAGAAAGTATTTTTCCTCACTTTGGTCGCAGCGAGGCATTAAGCCTGTAACTGTACTTTCAACACGATAGTTGCGCTGTTGAGCCAAAAGAGCTCCGTTACCAGTAACCATTGCGCAGAAGAAATAAAAGGAAACTAGACTCAAGGTCGATTGAAACATGTTTTAATCCTTAATAAGTAGGAGGATGTAAAAAATAATTGAAACTGCAGCTTCTGTCAGTCACATAAAGACTGTTCTGAAAACTTGCTGCTGGCTTGCGAATCATGTAGGTGACCTATTTTGGATTCAAAACGGCGAATATCGCAGACAGGTGAATTCATGAATGGAATGAGGAAACTGTAACCCATAGCACCTTCCTTGGCAAAATACAAGTGTAACACATGTTTTATTCTTCTAATAATAATAATAATTATTGTTATTATTAATAATAATACTAATTATTATTATTATTATTATTATTATTATTATTATTACTGGATTTCTAAAATGTACATAATTTCATCATCATTTTTGCTATTTATCTGAAGAGGGCCTCATGGCCTCAGTGACCCTACGTGTAATCTCATCCGCAACTGTGGGAACCACTGTGTCAGACTTTAAATGTAAAAAAAAAGTTTACATTGCTTAAATGAAGTGAAGCAACAGCTTGTTTCAACTGCTGAATCTGATTCAAACTTCAGTAAGATTTACAGTTTAATTCCCTGTTGTTGCCAACACAAAATGAACCATCATCCAATACGCCTTTCTTTAATTTACATAAACATCAGATATTCAAAGTAAATCCCCAAAGTCCAAATCAAAAGCATCTGGCCATGGACATCCGCTTCAGCTGGTGGCACCCACTGATCATTGAAAATAGGGTGCCATATTTTAACGCATAAGGCTCATATGCCTGATTCATGTTACCTTTTAAAATAACAACCTTAAATTAGACATACTTCCTTTTCATTAAGCCCTCTTTTCTGTATTATTCTTTTCATGTAGTATTCTTGGTTACATTTATTTATTAGCTGTAGAAATAAAGGCCTGAAAACAAGTGTATATATATATATATATATATATATATATATATATATATATATATATATATATATATATATATATATATATATATAGAGAGAGAGAGAGAGAGAGAGAGAGAGAGAGAGAGAGAGAGGGAAATCGATGTAGTTATATATCATACTGTGTCCTAAAAATTGTTATGGCTAGTCGAACATTTCTGAATCGTACCCTTGTGTGGTGCAGGTGTGTACCATCTATTGAATAGACAATCAAAATCATTACCTTGAGTTTGATGCTGTCAAATGATCACCCACTTCACGGAGATGAAAGCCTGCAATAAACAGAACCAAAATGAGATGCAAAAATAACAGATTCCTACTCGACTCGAGAATGAACAAAGCAGGCGAGTGTTCCTGAAATTGCAGGTGGAGATGCTCATATCAAAGCAAAAAAGAAAGAGCAAGAAAAAAGTGCTGATTTGGGAGGATTGATATAATATGTTCTAGTGAAAAGCAAAACATGAATTAGTTAAAGCTCAGAGAATGTAAGATATGTAAGAATGAAATATAAGTAAGAAAAATAAACAGAATAGAGAAAAAAAACACTTTTTGCTCCCATTTATCATGAGCTGAACTCAAAGATCATTATCTGGTGTGACCACCCATTTTCCCCACACAGTGCAACACATGTTTGTCACACAGAGTTGTTCAGGTTGTTGATTACGGCCTGTAACCTGATATAGAGGAGCTCATCGATCTGAACACTACGTAAGCAGAAGTTGGATATCATTACATTACCTCTTGATCAAGTATGTTAAGTTCTCCTTAGTTGATGACATTATGAAGTGTTGGATGCTCTTGATTAATATTAGTCAGTTTGGATTTGTCTTTGAAGATAAAGCATTTACTGTTGGGATAAATATGTGTGCTTAATATGATATTTTTCTTGTAAGGAGAGTCTGTTTTGTAGTGTTGAATAAAGGACAGAGAATATTGTCACAAAATCTTTACAAATTACCCTGAAACACAGCACCTGCTTGATAAGGAGTGTTGGGAATCGTTTAGTCTATACTGAAATCACCAAAACACCATCAGTCAACCGTATGCAGGCTAATACATCAAGGAAAAGAAGTGAAAGTCAAAGCTGACTTAATTTGTCTTTACTGAACGTTGAGACTTCAACAGCATGAAGGAATATAGGATAAATTGTGAGAAAACAAATGTTTTTTTTATAAGCACAAGGAGACTTTAGTTCTCCTTATGACTCTTCTAAAAACTGCTTGTTTTGGCAGGCAATTTTTTACCATTACAGCTGTTTCTTGCTGACCTTCAAAAAGCTAGTTGTGTGTGTATTCACACATCAGTAAAACACACAAGAGCCTAGGTTCGGTTAAAAACTTGGAATGACTTATATTCTTCTGATGTTTCTTGATGGTCTGTTAGTTCCGTAATATTTTCCAGAGAGTGACATTTACTTTCAGAATTTGACTGTTAAATAGGGTGACGTCATCTAAACAGTGATCTTTATTTCATATATCCAGAACACAAAAAAAAACACGCAGGTTGAAACAAAGAAAAGTTCCATTGTTAAAATATAATAAAATGCACTTTCATTTTGCACTCCTCTAAAAACCCAGTGGATGTATTATTTCTTCAAATGTAGCTTTTTAATGAAAATGTTACATATATATATATATATATATATATATATATATATATATATATACATATATATATATATATATATATATGTATACAACCTTTAACTCATCTGAAGAGAAATGAAGAATTGTTGGTAATAAACCAAACAAGCAGGTTGAGCCATCAGTTTTTTTTCACTCTAAAGAAATGCAAACTTTGTTATTTTTTATTATTTTTACAAAAACATGTATGCAAAATATTGACCTAATTCACAGAGTAGTAATTTTATCTTTTTGGAATGACTAAATTAGAGATTTCTTTATCTTTTCTGCTGCTTTTAAGGCTGAGAGGAAAGTACGTTTGTTGGAAACTGACGGGGGCGTTGCTAGACCTTATTTAGTGGGGCACGTGCCTTTGTAAAAGTCTCTAGTGCCCGGTAAAATTATAGCGCTGCTCTCACTGGAAACGGAATTCATGAGCGCATCTCCGAAAGGGGTCACAATTGCCAATCAGGAAATAGCACATCTGTAGCTGGGTAAGATTGAACGCAACAACCAATGAAAATCATTCAGATGATTCTTGCGAAAGTTTCGTTTTACCCACAGTACATGGTGGAAACCCCGCTGGAGCTCGTCACATCCCTTTGAGCACAGAGTAAGTCGTCCTCTGTTGTAATATTACAACAAATTCACAACTTGTTTGACAGAAAGAAATGACAAGTTGATCAATGTTAGAGAATGTTGCCCACATAACTATCATCTGTTTTTCACTGCTTAGCATCATTGTGGCCCAAATGTAGCTGTTTATTTAAGTTTACCAGCCTGTGCTGTCTCCCTCACACACACACTCACACCATACATAGGCTGCATGCACACATGTGGACAATTAATAATGATTTATACATATACTGTACAGAGAGTCCTGTAAACGTAGCTTATACTGTTTATGAAGCTGTCGTACTGTAAAACTAAACATAGCCTTCTGATAAACTATTCAGAGATGGACATCAGAAAATTCTTCCTGAACAGAAGCAGAGGGATAGGAAGAGAGGAGAGATGAGGAGGACAAGGGAGGTATGGTAATTATACATATTAATGGTAAAATTAACATTTATGCTGGTAATAGCCAGTGCTGTGACTTCATCAATGGTTTAATGGCAAATTTAAATAAGTATGTTGGAAAATACACAGAGTCAGAGTAGCCTATAGGTGATAATTTGCCTATAATGTAGCCTAATATAGAAATATACTTTTTGTTTGTTTGTTAGTTACTTTGCTTTCCTGAACTACTTGTTTTAAATATGGACTGAGGTTTGGGTAGTAAAAGATCTGACTCTTTCTAATCTTAAATGATTTCAGTAAGATGATGTTGTTTGTAAATCTTGGAGATGTGCATGTGAAAATAAAAATCATTATATTGTACCCATGGATCTATCCTTGTATCTTTACCATTGGTTTAATACAGCCTACAGTATGACAGTGACAATAATGATTTTGAAGCTTGTACCCAAAGGCTAGCCATCTTTTTCATATTGCGAACACATTTATTATTTTTTTTTATGCATTGGGAGTTGGGGGCCTGTGCCCCAGCAAAGCTCTAGGTCTGGAATCACCCCTGGAAACTGACTGTAGAGTGAAGAAGCTAATCTCAGGTGAAAATTTAAATCAAAGGTTTTTCTCCACAGTTTATAGGAAACTTTAACCTCTCTGTACACAAAATGTTTTATTTTGTTCACTGAATATTTGGAAGAGGAATGTAACTCTCTAGTGGATAGCTAAAAATACAGCACAAAACAAAACACCTACAATGGTCAGTAATAACACTGTGACCACTGGCTTGTGAATTCCCTGACATTCATCACTCCTTTATAGCACCTGCAAGAGAGTCGGATAAATTGGCAGAAACTGGTTATTGGAAAATGGTTATTAGAGGTTGTGTGCTATAAGGATTTAAGCAAGTTTGACAAAGGGCAAAACTGAGATGAATAGATTAAGAGCAAGTCCAAACTTGTAGCTCATATGGCGTGTTCCTGGTCTGCAATGGTCAGTATCTATCAAAAGTGGTAAAGTGGCAAAAGGGTTATGGATGGCCAAGGCTGATGAAAATAGAGTAAAGGGTGCCCCATCTGCTTTGATCCAACAGACAGGCTAATGTTGTTAATATTTGCAAATAAATTAATGCTGATTTTAATAGAAAGATGTCAGAATCTACTGTTGAACTACTACTTGCATAACGGACGTAGTTCATAGAAACCGTTCTATATTTTATCCTACAAATAAACTTCTGAATGTTCCTATGAACAGTGTCGGGTTTATGAAATGAGCGGTTGCCACTTGTACGCATGTTACTCTGTGATCATGTGTCCATAAATCCTACATGTGTGTACCCAGGTGGTCGTGTCCGTTCACAGTCATTTGCATACAGAAATGCCCTCAAACCATATTCGGTAACACCGCATTCTCTGTCACATGCATGAAATCCTTGTTCCCAAAAATAATGGCCAAGAAAGCAAAGAAAGGAATATCAGTGTCAATACTAATTTTCTGCCCTCTATTATGGGTGGATTCCCTGCTTCATCTAACCCCAACCCCAGCATTAAAGAAGTTAAATTAGAACTGAACATTGGGGTTTGGTTCTATCAGCTTGAGGGCAACCAATAAAAAAAAAGAAACTCCCCCTTGGAGAAAGTGACAGAGGCAGTAAATGTGATCAGGTCAGTGGGGATGATCAAGTATAAATTGCACAAATATAAATTGATAAATACTACACAATGCGTAGAATTGTTCCTACGGATGAAATACGCACATACATTATCTGTGGGTTAGTACGGTTGATAAATGAGGCCCCTGGTGTTTATAAAACCTCTTCTTTTCAGTCCCCCTAATGCTCTTTTTTGTCTTTGTTTATGGCAACTATGCACTTCCTTGAGTTGAAAAAAGAAAACACTACGAAGGCAACACTCTGCCTCTCACTCATTTTTTTTGTGTTACTAATGCCAGGGGATGAACCATCAAATAAGCATTCTATCTCTGTGTTCAGCACTTTGTTAAACCCTCTGATGTTTCTGTTCTCCCTTTCAAAGAAATTTTCCAATGCTGGTTTAAAAATAGGTTGCAAGTGAAGTATATTTATAGTATTTCCTAAGGTAATTTATAGCAGGCTCTTATGGTCAGTTTTCTATCTATTCAGCATAATAAGAAAAAGATACCCAGAATTAAACACAATTTTCAGACATGTAAAAATGTGTGCCTCTTTTAATTTTGGGGCTAAAGGTGTTACAATGTTTTCTAAATTGCCATCTATGCAACTTTAAAAAAAAAAACGATCCTACATGAAGGAAGGAAAGGAATTTGCTTTGGTGCTTGTGTTCTACTATATGATGAAGATAGGCTCATCATCTGGGGGTGAAATGTCAGTGCTCTACAAGTTTACTCAAATGTTCAGTTGAATTAAGCAGTAAGCAACCAACATAAGTAAATCATAATAGTAGCACATTACAGTTGGGCAGAAAAAGTATTTAGTCAGCCACCGATTGTGCAAGAGAGGCTTGTAATTTTCATCATGGGTATACCTCAACTATGGGAGACAAAATCAAAAAAGCCCATGGTCTGATTTTCAAAGAATTTATTTGCAAATTAATATTAAAAAAGAATGGAAAAAAAATGAAAATATGTGTTTGGTCTATAACAAAGTTCATTTTAGTTCTTTGTTATATACCTTTTTTGGCAATAACAGAAGTCAAACATTTTCTGTAAGTCTTCACAAGGTTTTCACACATTGTAGCTGGTATTTTGGCCCATTCCTCCATGCAGATCTACTCTAGAACAGTGATGTTCCGGGGCTGTCTCTGGGGAACACATACTTTCAACTCCCTCCAAAGATTTTCCATGAGATTGAGATCTGGAGGCTGGCTAAGCCGTTCTAGGACCTTGAAAATGCTTCTTACAAAGATACCCCTTCGTTACCTGGGTAGTTGGGATCAATGTCATGCTGATGGACCCATTCACTTTTCATCTTCAATGCCCTTGCTGGAGAAAGGAAGTTTTCACTATAAATCTTACGATACATGGCCCCATTCTTTCCTTTACACCGATCAGTCATTCTGGTTGTTTTTGCAGAAAAATAGCCCCAAAGCATGTTTCAACCATACACTGTAAAAAAGAATAGACAGCGCCTCCTCACTCCTCCCCGTTTACCAGAATGACACACTTTCATGGGGGAATTCATGGCGGATTCACAGACTCTTCCTCCCCAGCTCTGACGAAGCATGTTCCTAAAAAGGGCATAGGGGCGGAATCTTCACTGTAGACTCTGCCCTCGCGGGGCGTGTATGGGCGTGTAGTTCGGTCGTAATCACACCCATTCTGCTCCCGCGTCGTTAGCTCTGATGCTAAACGTGGCTCGGCCCTCTCATTAATTATGCAAGATTTCAAAAAATTATTTTACGAAAGCCAGCCTGGTGCCCAGGTTTTTTATGAGCCCAGCGTTATCTCAGGAAGAATGTGAAGCCACAGAAAGTTTAAAACAATGGGGCACCAGGCATTAAAGTTGTTTTTAACGTGTCTAAATTCCAATGCTTTTCAATGGGGGCCTAGCCGCCAAATGGAGGTACTACAGCAAGGGAGGAGCAATGGCGGCCTCCATGGCATGCGGTCAAAAAGCAGAGCAGCCAGCGGCAGTTGGTTTCAACCCACATGCCTCACAGTGGTGTTCTTTGGATGCAGCTTAGCATTATTTCTCCTCCAAACATGACACATTGAGTTTTTACCAAAAAGTTCTAATTCAGATTAATCTGACCATATGACCCCCTTAGAAGCAGGGGGCAAATAGTACTGCAGGATTTGGCTCACTAATGGTATAGTATGTTAATGATGATAGCCTTTGTTACTTAGGTCCCAGCTCTTTGCAGGTTATTCACTAGGTCTCCCATGTGGTTCTGGGATTTTTGCTCACTGTTCTAGCGATCATTTTGACCCCACAGTGGGAGATCTTGCATTGAGCCCCAGATCGAGGAAGATTATTAGTGGTCTTGTATGACTTCCGTTGTCTAATAATTGCTCTCACTGTAGAGTTTTTCAAACCAAACTGCTTACCTATTACAGATTCAGTCTTCCCAGCCTGATACTGGTCTCCAGTTTTGTTTCTAGATCTCCTTTGACATTTCTTTGATCTTGGCCATAGTGGCGTTTAGAGTGTGACTGTTTGAGGTTGTGGACAGCTCTCTCTTATAGTGATGAGTTCAAACAGGTGCCATTAATACGGGTAACGAGTGAATGACAGAGGAGCCTCTTACAGAAGCAGTTACAGGTACGTGAGAGCCAGAAATATTGCTTGTTTGTAGGTGACCTCATAGTTATTTTCCACTATAATTTGCAAATAAAGTCTTAATAGTTTAAATAACCAACAACTTAGGTCCGTATTTATAGGAACGCAAGGCAACTTTATTTGCATAGCACATCTTTAACAGCAAGGCAAGTCAAGATTGCCAATAAATAAAATAAAAGCAGAAATAAAACATAACAGACACATAAGATATGAAACATTGAAATCATATAATTTAAATCATAATCAGCCTGAACCATTGATAGAAGGCAGGATGGATCCATGCATTCACGTTCTTGATGCCAAATTCTGACCCTACCATCCGAATGTCATAGCACAAATCGAGACTCATCAGACCAGGCAACATGTCCTCCACTGGTAAGCGATTTTCCGGATGGTGGAATAGCTGCTGTCAAATTCTTTTGAGATCTTTTTAAATCCCTTACCAGACTCATAAGCGGCCATGATCCTCTTTCTGAGGGAATCACGCAGCTCTTCAGATCTCGCCACGGTGCTCACTTCAACACTCCAACAATCAGGAGCACACCAAACTAAATCTGAAGTTGAAATAGGACAAGGCTCTTTCAAAAAGCTGGTTGACAATGTACTGATGATGTGCACCTGATGTGATACACCTGTGTGTGACTTTAACCATTTTAAGTGGGATAATATGTGGAGTTGACACATAAAGTTTTAAAAGGCTTTTCTTATTTTTTAGTTGAGTCGTTTTATTATTTGGATCTCTCAGTATAATCGAAATTAGCATTAAATATCCATATGGCCATATATATTTTCAAATATACAGGCTTTTATACTGTGTCCTAATTTTCCCAAACGACTGTAGGTCATATATATTTAAATCAGCAAACCAGGAAGTAACTGTCATGAAACAAGTGTCTACTAGATGTTTTTCTGTGATTCATTCTTAGCGTTTTAGAATGCTTAAATGGGTTTTCTTAGATATTAGAAATTATTTTACATTTTCAAAATTTACTCTTTTTATATTCTAGACACTTGAACTATAAAAATGAGTTAAAATCCTTATTTCGTTTATCAGAGTTCGACTGAGCCAATTTGACAAAAAGTCCTCAGTGTATCATTTATCTTTAAGTATAAAAATTTAAATATTAAAACTATTCCTTTCGGCTTATAACCTTGTTTTTGTTCCAGCTGGAAATAGCCAAAAGTTGTTTCTTCAAACCTTCCAAACTTTGTTGTATAGTAAATTGTAGAATATTTGTTGTTTGATATTGTAATACATGGTTTTTCACAGTGGGGGGATATTACATTTGCATTAGTGATACTAAACTTACTGTCTACATTTCAGCAGTCCTCAACAGCTCTCTAGTGATAGTGTGTCATGTGTTTTCGTCACATAAGAATATTTCTGAGAATTGGTTCAGATCCCAAAAAAAAAAGACGACAAGTAGTTTATTTGTTTACTTCACTATTAAAATTGTGACTCAGCTATAACATACCTCATACAGAGTTAAACATCAGAGAGGTGGTGGATAATTCCTGCTGTGTCAAACAACTGCTGAACCCCTACAGAGTACAGTAGCACACATCGGCATGCACACATTCTACCTTTTCTTGTGCTCACAAAGTTCCACTCACATTTGGGAATTTAAATCCCAACCAACACTAAACAAAAATGAAAAAGGGAAAAACTATTAGGTTGCAGTGTTTTGAATACCTGGTATGAGTTCTGTCGGTGTTTAATTTATAATTGATACATGTACAAGTGAAGAGGCAAAGACCAAACTATTTATAGCTGCTAATTAATTTTAGATGATTTATGGAAAAATAAACAAAACATTTAAGGGGTTTGATAAAAGGGGCTGCACGGTGGTGCAGTGGTTAGCACTGTTGCCTTGCAGCAAGAAGATTGTGGGTTCATATCCCGGCCCAGGGCCTTTCTGCATGGAGTTTGCATGTTCTCCCCATGCATGCGTGGGTTCCCTCCGGGTACTCCGGCTTCCTCCCACAGTCCAAAAACATGAATGTCAGGTTAATTGATGTCACCAAATTGTCCTTAGGTGTGAGTGTGTGCATGGTTGTTTGTCCTGTTTGTCCTGCCCTGTGATGGACTGGTGACCTGTCCACAGTGTACCCCGCCTCTCGCCCGTTGACAGCTGGAGATAGGCACCAGCACCCCCATAACCCATTAAGGATTAAGCGGTAAAGAAAATGGATGGATGGGTTTTGATAAAAGGTCATTTTCTTTTTTTAAACGTAGTAAAGAAAATATTAAAAATTTAAGTTTATTTAACTGTCATTCGAAGTGTTTCCAACATGGTTACATGCTTTCACAATATAATATTTCATTTGGTCTTTTTTAAGTGTTTTGTTTGTAATGTAGGTTTAATAAACTATTTATTCTGAATGCAAGTTAAGCAAATAATCTAGATCCATGACTCTCAAACTGTGCTAAGTGTACCACCAGTGGTAGGCTACTCGTGTTCTCCCAAATGGTACTTGGAAGAAAGTTATAAAAAAAAAACATTTTTATCAAATTAATTAAAACAAATTATAATACACACACAGTAGCTGTGGCTGGCATCAATGACCAATAAATAATCCTTTTTAGGGGTAAATAAGCCTCCTCTGTTAATTGTCTATAGTTAAAAGGGTAAGCCTTCTCTACTGTACGTTTAGATTGGTCATGATCGTGGTACTTGGAGAGCTCTGCATTTTCTCAGGTGGTACCCACTGTAAAAAGTTTAAAAAATACTGATCTAGATTAAATGATTACAGTTATTTACTAAATACTGTATACATTACAAGGATGTTTTCAGTTATTTAACCTCACCACTTCTTAGTACTACTTAAATTTAGAAAGATGTATGTGCATCACAAGCCAACAAAACCATCCATAAAAGCCAGATAAATCATGGTATTTTGTGATGCACACATTCACCCACAGCTACGTCATACCCACAGCTGCTCTGGGACACACTGACAGAGGTGAGGCTGTTGGACACTGACCACCACCAGTAGGCAACAGGTGATTAATGATTCCAAAGACACAATGACTGGAGCTGGGGATCGAATCGGCAACCCTCAGATCACAAGACATAGTCCCAACTCCTAAACCACAGTCACGCCTTGTCACACATTAACCATTATCCTCAGTGGAGGAACTTAACAACAGAGGTAAACCTTTGTAAACCACTTCCTTATGTGCAACTAACAGCACTTAAAAAAAACATTTTCTGTTGAAAACAAAAATGTGTTTACATTGTCTTAAAAGAAACACACTTATTTACTCTTTAGTTCACTATAAAAACATAAAATTGTTAATAGCTAAAGACCAAAATATCCAACAATGATATTAATTCGGAAACAAAGGGGTTTCATGTCTCTTGAGATGACTGTGTTTTGTTGAAAAATGTGCAATTCAGTCAAGGGAATTGCACATTTCCGGGGACCAAAATCAGCAGTAGACAACAACATGGGCTCTTAAAGTAGAAGACAGCATTATTCCAAAGTAACATAAACTGTCTGATAAGAGAAGAATGGTCTGATAACAAAAGAAAAATTAAAATGGATATGTTTAGACATAACTATAATTACATATAGACATAACTATCAATAAATAATGAAAGACTGTATCGTAGAAAGTATTGCAGAGACAAGCCTGTGGGAAAATAATATAAGGATGGATGTTCGAGCAAACTATTGTGAGAATCCTGGGAAAAGACACCCAAAACATCTGATCCAACCCATGCAGGCTTGCAAAAAAAGTTATGTGAACACTTGATCTGGTTTCAACTAGTTAATTAATGATACCTAAGTCATTCCCTAAAGTGCAATACACCGCATAATCCACTTTCTTGCTGATTAACTGTATAAATGAGTGTGTAACAGTGCTGTCTACGTAGGTGGTCATTATGTGTGGTAGTGCAGTACATTCTAGTAAAAATATACATTTTGTACAAACAAACGTTAGTGTGCACTGCAGTTGAATTTGAATCAGGCCTTCCTACTGGCTCAGCTTGAATTTTTGATGACAGCGTCCTGCTGCAGTGGAGTATAAAACAAACGCAGTCTCGGCTACACCTCTGTAGCCAGTTAAAAACTCATGAGCCATCGTCTCAGGACGATACGGCTGAGGGCTGTCTGCCTCCTCCACAGAACCTTCCTCTATTTCCTCGCTTTCCTCTGATGAAGGAGGTGGAGAGAAATATTTAACCTCATAATTGCCCCCCTCTGAGGCAATGGAACTTGCATCGCTATTACTTTGCATCTTTCTGGCTGTCTCTGTGTGTGTCCTGCTAAAGAAGCGGTTTCATTTTTCAAACAGAAAATATGAATGGAGTTTGACTCTGGTAGGGGTTGAGTTACTCTTTATGTAAAAGTAAAAAGGCTTCCTACAAACATGAACAAATTGTATGCTGAATCTTTAGAGTCTTTCATTTTAAGGTACAATTGAGAACCAATTGTTCCACAAAAATAAATGAATAAAACTATGAATATGTGCAACCTCTTTCTAGCTTGTAAATATTATTTAATTATATTGAATCAGATTTTTAAATAACTATGACCTCTCCATGGATATAACAAAAGAGATGAACAATTTCCCATACCAACTCTTTATGTGGCACTAGATCCACAAAGTTAAACAAATAATAATCAATGGAAATAAAATATTTTCTGTCACATATCAAGCAGGAAGACATTAATGCTCAGCATCAGCTTTTACGCTGCCAGTCAAGATAAAATTTGAAGAACATATTCATTCTTGAACTCAGACACCAGGGTATCCAACGATGAGCTGTCCACATTGGTGTTGATAATGGCAGCAAGAAGATCTCACTTGACAATCTCCTTCCACCACTTCTCGATATAAAATAAATCAGTGTGCTGGACTGTAACACTGTGTAGTCTTAGAGCCCCCGAAGAGATAGCAGAGAGCAGAAAAACTGAGAGAGGCACAGAAGCGGAGAGTGTTGCACTGAAACAGCTAGCTAATGGCTGTAATTCAACTTCACCTCCTGGGTAAGTGAGTGAGAGTGAAAGTTTAAAGCTTGAATCAATGAGATCAGGTAGGAGGGTGGACACCTCTGGAAACAAGAGGGGGACACCGATCCAATTCACTGAATAAAAAAAAAAAGAGCCATGGATGGGGATAGATTAGATGAGTAACAGAACGAAACTGAAGCCGGGGATTTCATGGAAAAACCAAGCAGAATGATGGATACAGATAAAGAAAGAGATTAAAAAATACCTTTTTCTCTTTCTTTTGTTCATTTTTCAGGGTGGCCTTAGATGTCTGGTTCACATGCGTCCCAATACCCGTCACGCCTCTAACAACACAAACATGCACTCTCATCTTCTGCTGAGACGATCACAGTCACACACACACCCTACAGCGCCACAAACAGACATTAATCACCACTAGAGTCTAGAAGAGAACACAGTAGGGTATTTCCCTTAGGGCAGCAGTTCCACTGTTTTGGCTCACCAATCTCACTCGGTAAATGTAGTCTCTCACCCTGGGATGGAAAATTCTAGCTTTCTCGCTGTGTGCTTGGATGAGTACTAATCTTTGTTTTAATGTGCCGTATTAAACACTGAGTACTGCTGTACTCGCTGAAGCAAGGGAGATCACACTGTGCAGTTCTGCGATATACTAAGAAAACATAAGTTCAGTATTTTCGGTAGAACAGCTCATAGTTATTAATGACCAGCGTAGCCTTTTTGTTTTATCAGGAACACTTAAATCCTTTCAAAATTTTAGTTATCATTTCAGAAAATGTATGTGTTTAACCTCAAAATCCACAATACTCATTAACATGTCACCCAAGAACTTATGTACTCATCTTCAAATATTTAAAACACAATTCCATAGAGACATAGTTCTTGAGTTGTATTGTTAACAGACGTTCTATACAGCTATTTCCATGAAACAAGATTTCTTTCAGTGTACACACGTTTGAAAAAGTGAGCCTGTGCCATGCAGTAACTTGCTGTCAGATCTGTTCAAATACATGCGAGAAGGGTAAGATGAGACGGTAATGAGCTGTTCCTCACCTTTGAGGGTGCTGTGTCACACACGCTGACTGCAGCAGGCGGCTGCCGCATGCCCATTGTTGTCCCTCTTTATTTTGCAAATATCCATGTTTGATTAAAGGGACTATATTATGCTATTTTACAGCTTTAAACTTCTGGGATAGACATATATATGATAAAATGTTACCGTTGGTGTCATACATTATAAATTTGTCCTAAAATTTTACTTGTATCCTGTAGTTATTGTTGGACCACAAAGTAAAACGGCTCGTTTCTCTATAATCCCACCTCCTGCATTCCCCCCACTCCTCCCTATCTCCCCCCATGCGCTGCTCTCCTCTTGTGCAGAGCCGTAGCAGCTCAGACTGAGAGAAACAGTGTTGAGCTTAATGTCAAACAGTATTTTAACAGTCAGTGTGAAAAGCATGAAGTACCACAATGAAACTCTGTTATATTAAGGGCTCAGAGGGTTGGTTTATTTTAATTTTTATTGTAAAAAACAGAGTCAATAAAGGCTATTTTAGTTGGCTATTTCAGGCTTTAGACAGAGCCGAAAACAACTAGCTGAGTCCAATAAACAAATCTTTCCAGCCCAGTATATAAAAAGCCATGAGATGCTACAGATCAATTAATTAACCATACAATGCTGTTATAAGATCACATAAGCAGCTTGATAAATGGCTAAAACACATTGGCATTAGCATGTAGCCACTCACTTCTCTGTCCATCAGGTGTCTCTGTTCTTTGATCCAGCTGCTGTTCTTTTGGAAAGTAGAATAAAATCCTGTAATCGTTTAGCCAAACAATCTTTTTGGGATAATGGGTGAGTGCCAATAAATGATTAGTTTGAATAAAAAGCCAATGGCGTTCTAATGTAATCAAGTTGATGTCAGTTAAAGTTAACCAATACCATGATTCAATACTTTAAATTTGGAAAGTCTGCAATAATTTCACATAAATTCATTTTTCGTTTTATGACCAAACAATTTTTTTCTTGGTCATTTTCATTAATACTTTATTTTTTATCCATCCATCCATCCATTTTCTGAACCGCTTATTCCTCAAGGGGTCACGGGGGGGCTGGTGCCTATCTCCAGCTGTCAACGGGCGAGAGGCGGGGTACACCGTGGACAGGTCACCAGTCCATCACAGGGCTATTTTTTATCTAATTCACCATAATTTGTTGTAACAAGCAGAGAAGAAAATGCAACCTGTTTTCCAAATCATTGTATTTTCTTGTGTGGTAGGAGTATTGGCATTGGTACTCAGTATCAGCAAGTAATCAGTTACAGGTATCGGTATCATATCGGTTTGACAAAAGTGGTATTGTTACATCCTATAAAGAACAACATAATTGGAGAAAAACCCAGCTAGTTTTTCCAAAAGAGCCTTCTTAAAACCATGTTTAATGCTTTTTTAACTATGAATTTTACTCCATATAACCTGTAATCAAGGAAAAGCTGTTAAACATGTGTTTAATAGGATACCAAACAGTACCTTCACCCATGCTATAACCAATGAACCACGAATTGTTTAAATATTTTCTTATCAGCAGAGACTTCCGCCTTAAATGTTTTGAAATGGTGTCCTATTATTCAACAATACTCTCTCTTTCTTAATTGGCTAAAAAAAAGCTGTTCACTCAGGGGAAACAGTGGCTGCTGGTTGTTTCAGGTCAGTAAGCTTAACATCAAAGCAAGGGAAAACAAGGAAAAAGTCTTCATGGTTGTTGACTTGCTAAGTAAAAAGGAAATCTCAAATATATGTAAGATGCAATTTGATGATGAATATTTGCTTTTTTTGTATTCATCTAATGATCTTTCAATGTTTATTTAGTACTTTGCAGTGTGTGTGCAGTCACACACTTTCCAAAGTAATGCCTTTAAGTAATCAATTTTTGCTAATCTTGTAAAAGTGGATACATCTCTGAAGATTCAGTGAGCCATACACGTAATTTTCAAGCATCGACCTCAATCACCGACACCAATCTGTTAGGCTGATTGTGCACACTGGAGGAGAAAACCTGCATCTAAATGACCTGCAGCCGATCACTTAGAATAAACGGTACCTCACAACTTTGGGAATTACTGGTCTCTGAGAAAGAAGACCTCTGAATGTCACGTGGAAAACGGCAATATCAACACATTTGGAAAGCAATAAACAGAGTGAGGATAGAAACCCACATGACTTAAAAAAATCTGATTCTTAACATGACAATAAGAGAGAGATTAAAGATTTATTCACACCAGTCCTGTTATGTCCGCTTTAATGAAACTCTAATTAGTTTGTCTAGAAAGTCTAGTTTCTATGGGGAAGTGTTCGCAGTCTAACTGATTGGGACCAAAAAAGAAAGCTCTGGTCTGCCTAAAAACCAGAGTATCGGCTTTTACATAAAAACTGAAATCTCTAGAAAAACACAAATTTGATGATGCAAATTAATGTTGTATCACTTGGTTAAATATGTGTATTGAATACTGTAAATACAGTTACCAAAAACAACAAAACCACATTTGCCAGCTAGGTTATCTAGACTGAGTTTATTTTTTCTGAATAACTTTGAAATACTTCTGAGATACATTTCTTGGCGTTTCATAAGGCAATAACAATTCACTACCAATGAGTTTCTATTATATGGATGAATATTCTAAAAAATGTTTGCATGTTTTACACTTTACTTGAAAAACACTTACAGAAATTGTATTAAAACTGTCAATAGAATTGGGCTCTACGAAGGTTTAAACATTGCATATTTTTCCTTTTTAAAAACCTCCCTGGTGTTGAAATAAATGAGGGGTTTTACTGTAACAACTTTCATACAGAAAAGTGCTGTCATCAGTGTCACCTCACGGCATGTACACAAGGGGTGTTCCCTGATCTGAAAAAAAATATAATAATAGTAGTTTCCCAACATCTGGGGAATAAAATTGTCTGATTCTGTTTTTTTCAACTCCCTAGGTCATCTCTAATTACTGTGTCCTACCCCTATCTACAGAAACAGAACCAAATATTATGATTTTTCACAACAACAATATTTTTTTGTAGAAGCTTTACCGGAAATCACTTTTTGATTAATTATATTTTATTCTTAACTGCTTAACAGGAGGCTGCACAACAGGAAGGAAGGAAACAGACCCAAGAGATATTTTTTGTGCCATGCTTCCAAGACAACACAGCTGTTCCTTTAGCAGGGGCATCAATCATTCCATCACAGGATGTTCGCCAAGTGACCCGACCCAAAGTCCCTCCTGATAGAATCTTTTGCTGACACATCAAATTGACTTCTTCTCCTGAGGACAGAATTCACTACAGGAGTGTTCACATCATACTCTCTTGAACACCATCCTTGATAAAGGTTTTGGCCGGAAACCATGATAATATCGCTTGGCTGGTTGCCACATTTGCTGAAGTCTGCATACGACTGCAACTCTGGCTGAGCAATGATTTTATTGATTCCTTTTAGGTCTGAGAGTTTTTTTTGTTTTGTTTGTCATTTGGGACAAGTGAAAGGAAAAAGCATGTAAGGATGTAAAATTTCTCAATGTGTTTGAAGAAAACAAAATCTGTTCTTGCATGAGTTTTTTATTTTCAAAAGCTTCCCATTTTAAATTACTTGTAAAGAATTTTTAGTGATGTGTAGCATTAACAGGTCGAAATAATGCAATAACAACAAAAACACCCACAGCCTTTTAATTATTTTCCATTCTAAGATCAAATTTGAAATAACATTTCAGTGAAGTCTATGTGAGAAAGTGTTTTTGGCATTTTAAATTCTCAAACTGCAGGAATGTTTCTGAATATATGCAGGATTTAAAGTCTTGGAGATGAGAGAGTAAAAGTGTTCAATGAAACGTAAAAAAAAATGCATATGTAAATATTACGATAGGTAAACATACGTAAGCTGTATTATCAACTCATGCGCAAGGCAATACAATGAGATTGTGTTGCCAGGAGTATGTCAGACAACAACACAAAGCAGTGGCTAAAAAAGTACAGGTGTATTGCAAAAAATATTTCAAGTGTGAAGTTTTTAAAACAAGCTGGAGTCAGTAGCAGGAAAAAGCTTACAATAGATGGCAAAGGTGACAAAACTGTGATACAAGATGAACGTGTAACTAATATGTTTGTATGTATTATGTGCTCACAGTCAGCACTTACTAGTAATCTGGCTGAGGTTTCATGACTAAAACAGTCCATGTCAAACACAGACTACTAAATTAGCTAAAATAAATCTATGATTTAGCATATTTGAGAATGAACTGCCAAGAGTAAAGTACAATACCTTAAAAAGTATTACGTTTTTTTACAGTTCGTTTCGAAATGTGCTAGTGAAGATAAAAAATGCCCCACAGGTTTTGAAACACATACACACATATCTCCTTAATCTTTTAGTGTTTCAATCCTAAATTAAGTCCTGTCCAGGAAACTGCGTTTAATCAATAATCATCTAATCTCAGAATGAGTTCAGCTATTTGTTGAAGACCTGAGAGGTTGATTAGAGGAGTCATCCCCAACCCTGGTCCTTAAGGCACACTGCACTGCATGTTTTAGATCTTTCCCTAGTTTAGCATACCGGCTTCAGGTGATCACACTTCAGCACTCAAAACCCCATTCAAAGCCTGTTAATAAGCCATGAATTAAAATCAGGTGTGCTGAATTAGGGAAATCTGCTGGGCCAGGGGTCTCCAAGCTTGCTACACACAAAACGTGGGTCAGAAAACTACTTAAGCATGTGTGAAGGACAAATATGCTGCATCGTCCCTCCTGCATCATGCTGCACAATGGATGCGCTCGTAGAAGATCAGCCACTGGAAGCATCTGGATTGGGGCAACTGATGTAGATTCATTGAAAGAGTCATATTAGATATATTTTCTGATCTACTGACTGGAATCATGCACCCTACCCCCCCACACCCTTCTTTCCCTAACCCTAACCCCTAACCCTAACCCAAATGTATAACAGAGTTCAGAGTTTTTAAGATTAGGTTAAAATGTAATGATTTGTTCTAACCTCAACACAGCACTTTTACATTAAACCATAGTGGTGGCAGCTTCATGTAGTGTCTAAATTGCTGTTTATACTTTCAAAATCTTTATCATATGTTATGTTTTTGTTTTTTAACCACCAAATTATGTAAAGCCCCTTGAATTACCTTGCTGTTGCAAGTGTGCCACACAAACAAAATCTGTCTTGCCTTCCCTAGCGGAAATGCTTTTCTTCAGCAGAAACACGGAATCTGATCAGAGCTGATACGAAGATAAAAGAAAAGGTAAACCCTGGAAAAAATAGCTTTCAGTGGCTGCAAAGATTTGTCCTTCCAGCATGATTACTACTCTGTACAGCCAGACCTGAAATAGAAAGAGTTAAATTAAAGCATATTCATAGCCTGAATGGCCCGGTTAAGCTTGAAATGTAAAGAGCCTGAGCTATTTCATTCAGAAAAATGGACAACGATGTCTGTCTCTACATGTGCAAAGCTGGAAGAGAACAAACATACATATTTTGCTGTCATATCTGCAATGAATTATAGTGCAAAGCAATACTGGGTCAGGGGAGCTCAATACAAATGCAACCCAAACTTATTTTTATTTTGAAAACATTACAATACTATATTCTATTATTATATTGTGCTGGTCTAGTAGAAAAAAAGTAGTCCCAGTAAATAACCATAACCGAGTAAGATATACTGCCATATGTGGTTGTTATGGGCCCCCTTCGAATAAAAAAAGGGACAAAAAAAAGGGGTATTAATAATTCCCCAAGGCACTCTAGGCACTCAGATGATGGTATGAAGACAGAAGGAGAGTGTATGTAAAATTAAAGCTGGGGATGATCATGGGAAAGTTAGATCACAGAACAAAAAGAGAATTAATAACCAAGTGACTGACATGTCCACACAGATAAGAGGGATGGGAGGAGCAGTGAGGGGGATCAACATCAAAAGTCTGCAAGAAAAAGGAAGCAGCTCTACAAAATGATCAGAGCGAGGATGTGAAAAGTTTTGGGGGTTTTTATCAGGAGAGACAGAATAAAGAAAGAAACAGAGAGCGAAAAGAATCAGCATGCAAGAAATGAGCAGTTAAGCATGGGCAGCAGAAACATTATGGTAGTAAGGGTATAAAGTAAGGTAGAGGAACGTCGGGGAAACAGGCTAATAGAAATTTGATTGTAAAGAAAAAAGACAAGAAAAGAAGGCTATGAGAAACTACATTTGAAGAGGATGGAGATAAGAGGAGGAGTAAAGTAGATTACTGGGAAAGAAAAACAAAAGCTTATGAGAGAGAAATTGGAAAAAAACTGTAATGATATTAAATATAGTAAAATAGAAAATGTGTAACAGATTCAAGAAAAAGAGGAATGTGAAAAAACTATTTAAAAAATGTTACAGAAATAGAAAAAATACAAATCCAGTGACTCGATTTGCTGAGAAAAGCTGGTTTAAAGATGACCTCATGCGTTTTAGTTGTGGTAATAAGATTACCAATGTTAAAGGTAAAGCTGATTTAGTCCTAGGAGACTATGTTAAAGAAAGCCGAGCAACATTACAGGAGGACACACGTAAATTACTGAGACGCTGGAGTTAAATGGGGAGAAAGGAAAAGCAGAGTCTGCTGACAGCGGGGTTTGAGAACCAGCACCTCTCAACTACTCATCTAATGAAAGATGACAAAGAGGGAGGGCAGATCGTGCCAGAAATTACATTATGTGTGAAGCAATGATGTGATTGACTGAAAATGAGAAGTCAAACACGGTAACAGAGAGCAAACGAGGGGTAGAGAAAGGAGAAGATTCAGAAGAGTGAGCCATAAAGCAAAGATGTATGAAAACAGCAAAAGGAGAATGAGGGAGAAGGAAATTAGAGACTAAAAAGGGGCAAAGAGAAATGTGTGAGGCAGGGCAACGTCTGAAAAATGTTGTTTTCTTGCTGTCACACTAATGAGACTCAGGTTTTCTTTATGGTTGCATTCTGTAGCCCCCCTCCCAGTAACTTCTCTGTTTGCATGAATCTAGATTAATGGACACACACCTTCATAAACACACATCAGGTAGACACAAATTGCTAGAAGGGAAACCGCAAGCATTTCATCCTGCATAATGCATAGGGCTAAAACTGGAATAAAGCTGTGTAATCAATACAGGATGATTTGAATATTTGCTGCTCGGCTGCAAATTTTTATGGGAAACGACCAAGCTAGTTGAAACAAAACACCACATTAGATCAGATATTTGAAACTGTTCATGGCAAAACAGTATGGCACCAAAAGAGACGCTTTGGATGAGGAAAGTAGTTTAGCTGAAACCTCCTCCAGCTACCTTTGCAGTAATATTCAATATCTTTGCACTGGCAAATATGTAAATAAATTATTTTAAAAATAATTTTTGTGAATCCTGTTGGGATCCATCCATCCATCCATGCACCAGCAACCCCCTGCAACGATAAGCAGGTATAGGAAATGGATGGATGGATGGATGGACAGACAGACAGACAGCAGGGTTATACCCTTATGAATATGAACTAAACAACGAAAACTAGAAGTAAAAACAACATGTTTGTTAACTGAAATAAAAATAAAAACGAGAATCTGAAACAAAACGAACAGAAACTGTAATGAGTGTTCACAAAACTAACTAAAACAAACCAAATTTATTGAGAAAATATGCTTTGTTTTCGTTTCATAACATATCTCATAAAATCTAGAAGAAATACATCTGTTCAGGAATACATCCCTGCTTTTAACTAGTCACTTATCAGCATAGGCATTGCTTGTATAACATACTGAGACCATGGATACTACAGCCATACCAAGACAGGTCAGTAGGTGGCAATTATAATACTCAAAAGTAACTAGAAATTACTGAGTAGCCTAACCATTGACTAAAGGGCATGAACAAGGAGATACATTTTTCTGAAACATATACAAAATTTATTTTAAATTGTGATCACGTATTTCTTAGAGAATGTTTATTTGAAAAACGTGAGGTTTGCGTATTTTAAAATCCTCTGCTTTATGTTGTTTTTGCATTCTGATATCCCAAACCGCTATCAGCACCTGATTATTCACGATGTAGCAGCAGCTGTAAATCCTATCCTAACACCTGCTTCTAATTTAATCAGCTGCAACATGACAGCATGTTTTTCTCCAAGACTGGATTTAAAAAAAGAACTGTGTAAGCGGTGATATTCGGTTTTTCGCCAGAGACGCGATGCCACTGAATTATTAAAGTTGTCAAAGGAAAACTTAAATTGTACAACAGCAACTATATTTTTATATTAATAAATAAATAAATAAATAAATAAATAAATAAATATAAGGACAATGATAAATGTGGAATTACCCAGCTTTGCAGTCGCATTGAGGATTATGCAATTCTCCTTTGCAATTTCCCGCAGGTGACGCGACTCACGTCGTTTCTGCTTGTCTGACCTCCGCTTTTAGCACAAACACGGCTTTCTGTTTCCCAAATCCTCTTGAATCAACATAATCTCAGGTCTCCAGTCTTTTGAAAGCCGTAAACTTTTTATGTGTGAAAGGCCATCTTTAGGAATAGTGATAACTGTCTCCCCAGCAGATTTGTGGCCAGGACACCGGCGAATCAAACTAACGTCTTTCACATACCTAAAACGGGCTTTAAATAATTTATATTTCACCGTCAAAAGAGATTTCAGATGTTAAAGTGGTTATATATCTGGGATTCTGCCTTCTGACTGTCTTTGAAATGTTCGTTTCGTCTCCATAGCAGCCATAAATGTTATCACTCGCGCATGCGCACAAAGATGTCAACAATAATCTTCCTAAAACACATTTGCATGTGGAGTGACTGCTACATCAATCTTTTTAATTGAAAACCCATGACTGGCCCCTACCCTATAACCGATTGGCTTAAGTTGGCCTACAGTGGTGGGATTTAGAGTGAATGCGTCTCTCAAATCTTGGGAATTTTCTGATCACACCAAACCTCCTTTTTTTTTTCTTTCACACACTTTAGTGCGCTGGAAATCTGGCGTTGCACCGTTGCGCTACCAGGCCTGCAATCTCATCGACTCGCACCCTTCAAGGCAAATAAAAGACATCTTTGGATTGCAAGCTATCAGAAGAAGCGATTGAAACGATGATAAAACAGTCAGCAGCAAAAACTTTATAAGAGCTAAGCTATGGCTAACAAAAAAGCTAACACTGCTAACTAACACGGCTACTGCAAGCAATAACAAT
Source organism: Apricaphanius iberus (assembly GCA_028564705.1). Taxonomy (NCBI): domain Eukaryota; kingdom Metazoa; phylum Chordata; class Actinopteri; order Cyprinodontiformes; family Aphaniidae; genus Apricaphanius; species Apricaphanius iberus. The sequence goes on along the minus strand of JAPXFQ010002242.1, from coordinate 1,137,804 downwards.
GGGAGTCGGTGTTTCACCGGAGCTGTGTAGCTGGTGTAGGTTGTGCTTGTATCTGTGTTGATGGACAAAGAATTCCTCTGTAGTTTCTGGTTGTTGTTGGTTTTTACTGGCTGTACTGCATTTTCCCAACATGTCAGTCAAGTCATACGTGTTGCTGTGGTCCGCCTAGCATCACATAAGAAAAGGTTGAGAGAAAGCGCCAGAATCCAATTTTGGATTACTTAATACTACAATATCTGCAAAATGATCGAAAGCATCAGTACTCATGGTAGCTTGGCTTTTGTTTTGTTGTCAGTCAGTGTTTTTGTAGAACTATAGAACCTGGAAAATTGTTAGGCTTTCTAACGTACAGGTGCTGTTATTTTGTTTACAGAACTTTGAATGTTATTCCACCATACATCTTTTATACTTGCCTGATTTGTGTGGTTAATCTTGTCCATGTGCATATATGTTAATCCGGCCCACGTCAATACATTTTTTAAAAAGCATAATAATTTTCTTGATTCTTTATATATTTCTTCTTTTCTTAGTCTTGCCCGGTACACAAACATAAACATAAACTAAGCATTTTCAAAAACTACACTAGGCTACCTTGCAAATGGTAAAAGATAAATAAATTAAAAGCTTAAAGAGAATTTAAGATCTTAAGTCAAACTAAATAAATACTAAAAGTAATGACATTTTTTACACTATTATAACCCTGATGGACAGATTGATCTTAGTGTTAGTTATCAAAGGGCAGAACTAAGGGGAAAACAGGTTAACAGTAATGATACCAGCCACAAAATGAAGAATGAGAAAAAAACCTCAGCAATATCCTTTCTGAATTAATGACACCACTGAATAAAAAAGGGTAATTTTGCTTACTTTATAAAGAAACCATATTTTTTATTAAAAATGATTTTTGATCCACTTCATGTTTTTACAATTCCAAGGACCCTGTAGCACCCATGACCTGTTGAAAATGTTACTCAATTGTACTCAATCCAAGTATTGAAATTTGGGAAACATTTTTTATTATAAATAATCATTAAATTCTTAAATATACGATAAAACTTGATCTGGTTTTTGACAACGTATACGGATGTTCAGACAGATTCTTGGCATGTATTTTAAACAGGCTTTCTGAGGGTGGTTTTCTGGTCTAGCAGGGAAATATACATACAGCACATTACACTAAACCAATCGGACCTTAATGAAATCATTAAACAATTAAGCTGCTCCTCTTGATGTCTCGAATTTCTACCCACAGCTTTTCTTTAAAGGTTTCCCTGTCATCAAGTCATCAAGTCTTTTTTATAAAAAAATTCAACACATTCCAGAGGCTTTAAAAACAGTTGTTATTAAACAATTACTAAATAAGAACAACCTGGACAACACATAAACACAGAGCTACAGAGTAATCTCTAATCTTCCATTCAGCAGCAAGATCATTGAAAAAGCTGTGATTTAACAGTCGGGCTGGGCGATACGGCTAAGAATTAAATCTCAAAATGTTATCAAACCGAATCCGATTTCCAAATTTAATAGTTTTTTTCTACCCATGTTTTCTTAAAAATAAATTTCAAGTGATTAGAAAATATTTTCAAAAACCGGCTTTTTTTTCAATCACCCTGTCTCAGGGCTGACCAGAATTCAAAGTCTAACTAAAAACAAGCCGTAAAGTATCCTTGTAAAAGAAGATGGTACGCTCTGGGCGATTTGACATCACTCTGAGCTACGGATGTCCAAGTAGTGCATTTGTTTTAAAAAATCGAATACATTTTCCCAACACAAAATTTGATTTATCGATTTAATTAATTATGATTTTATCGATTATTCACCAGGCGTATTCAACAGTAAATAGCTTCCTAACCAGGGCTTACTGTTTTGATATTTTTCTGCTTGGTTTCCATGCTCACTACACCACCAAGACTGCACTTGTCAAAGTTTTCAGTGACATATGCATAAATACGGACTGGTTCTGTAAGACCTCAACATAGTAATTGACACCATTGATCATGATATACTATTGAACTGACTGGAGAGCTGAATTGGACTCTCTGGTACTCACTTTGCTAACTTGAGTCTTACCTGAAAAACAGGAAATTCTTTGTATCAATAGGCAATGTTTTGTCAGTACAGACAGAAATCACATGAGGGGTCCCCCAAGGCGCCATCCTGGGGCCCCTTCTCTTTAATATCTACATCCTTCCACTAGTCCAGATTGTAATGACTAATACGATTAGTTACCATATTTATGCAGATAACAGTCAGCTTTACATTATTATGTCACCAGCTGACTTCAAACCCATCCAGCCTCTAAATAAATGCATTGAGCAAATCAAATGTTGGATGTCCCATAATTTTCTCCAAATGAAAAGAAACAAAACTGAACCTTAAAAGATGAACGATCAAGTGTCAGCACAGAGCTTCATTTAATACAACTACAAAGCAATGGTCAGGCCCAAAACCTAGGTGTTATAATGGATTTAGACCTGAACCTCCAGGGTCACATAAAAGCAATCACAAGGCCAGCCTTCTATCACCTGAAGAACATTTCTAGGATTAAAGGACTAATGTAACTGGACCTCCATGCATTTAACTTTAGTTGCCTCGATTACTGCAGAGCTAGTACTGATTACAGCTCAGAGAATAGACTTCAAAATACTCCTACTAGTCTATAAATCATTAAATGGCTTTGTGCCAAAGTATGTTGAAGAACTGTTGTCACTGTACCAACACCTCCAGATCACTCAGGTACTCCAAATCACCCCAAAAATCAGAACTAAACACGGAGAAGCAGCTTTCAGTTTCTATGCTCCCCTTATCTGGAACAAACTTCCAAATGACTGCAAAACTGCTGAAACATTGAGCTGCTTTAAATCAAAGTTAAAACCTCATCTGTTTAGAGCTGCCTTTGAGTAAACAGTTAATGTCATATGTATATTTCTTGCTTTATTGCTGTTTTTTATGATTTATTGTGTATCATATGTAGTGTGTGCATACTGCATAATTTCTGTTTTTACTTTCTAATATTTTATTCTATGCTTTTAATGTTTATTATGTATCATATAGGGTACACAATTCAAACAGCAAACTTTTCCAAATAACTTTTCCTGCTTCCCCTCCCAAAAAATAAAACAGATTTTCTCATTTACTACAATAGAGAATAATTTGATATTAATAGTAATTACTGTTTATTTCAATACACAAAAAAGTTAGCTTTTTTGAGCTTAGTGATTGAAAAAGAATCTTAGTTATTTATTTGGTTAACCCATTGGCATTCTTACATCCTGGAGGCGGGAGGTAATGTTCTCTTGAATCTAGTGATGTATGTAAGTGTAGACAGTAAATCCTTCTGTCGAACCATATGAAAATGTGAATTTTGTCCAAATCGCTATTCGAAGCCTCATATCATTGACAGAACAGAGCCATCTCAAACAAAAAGAGCGTTTTCACATGCACAAAGGTCAGATCAATGTATTGCAATAAAATAGTAAGTTCGCAACAACTCTAACGTTCACAATTGAACATAATTAGCCACTGAAAACTTGTATTTACCTTCAGATGTATGTATCTTTAGTAACTCCCTTTAGCATGTGTTTTTTTTGTTTTGTTTCAAGGATTTTTGGGAAAAAATTGCAGGAACTGTAATGTTTCATTTAAGTTAAAGGCTTTGTAGACGAACAGAAAAGGCAGAAATGACCCTCAGAACACTATCTTGTGCTGGCATCTTCATAATGGATGAAAATATCATATTTCGTTTTACAAAAAGACTATGTGATAGAAGGAAGCAGAGACAATAGTGCCCCTTGGAACCTGAGTGTGGTAGGGGTACAGTACAATTTCCTTTGTTTATGTGTGTGGGCACTATAAACAGCAAGAACCGCAGAGGAGGTAGTGGAAACTGAAAGTAATAGCTCTGGATGGAAGGGAAGAGCTAAGAGGATTTCTGCTGTTTTGGCTGAAGCTAAATAACAACATAAGGAATCAGCATTATTGTCAATATGAGTGATTTGATGGATACTTTTCAGAATTTTAGAAATATGATGACTTATGCACTTCAGCCTTATGATGGAAAAGCCACAGTTGACTGAATGAAGGAGATGTGAGGCAAACATTTTACCAGTGTGGATGCATTGAACAGGATGAGAGGATGTTACAAAAGGATTGACCTTTAGATAATTTTTTTAATTTCATTTTATGGATAATGTCATTGCTTCTGTGCATGTGTGCAGCATCAAACTCTGAGCATCTTGTTTATGCTGAACAACAGACAAATAATGTTGAGGGAAAAGTCTTCCCACCCTTTGGATCACTTCCTATTTTGCCAGGTTGCTCTGAAAAGTAGGTGATGTAAAAACCTGCAGAACTGCTTCCCACTGCAATCACAGCTGTATGTTTTAGGTATGTCTCCACCTGGTTTGTACATGGAAACTGATCCTCTTCTCTTTTGAAAATACCTTTGCCTCAGCCAAAGTACCATCCTTCAGATTCTGCAGAGACTGTTTATGAACATTAGTTTTAAAGTTTTGTTGTGGATTCCACGGTAGAAATAGATCTGTACTTTGATTAGGCTTTGATATTTTGATTGTATCACACTGACATATATTCCGTCCCAGTTCTCCAATTTGTTAGGATGACTAGACCTTTTTTGTTTTTCATTTTTAAGTATTTTGCTGCCGCTGACCTGGTTTCTTCCAGCACTGACCTGTAGCTCTATCCATATTCTCATTGTCTACGTAAACTGACCAGCTTGTGTCATTGCTAAAGAAAAGCGCCAGCGCAAAAAGAAACATGTTTAATAATGGGGATGGTGTGGTGGCTATTGGGGAAATTAATAAAAAGGAAGACAACAGATTCCTTCAGTCTTCTGATATTTTAACAAGGAAGACAGCATTTAGCACAGACTGTACTGTACAATTCAAACCAGGATGACACAAGACATTATGTAGTATCAGACTGCCACAGCTTCTCTTTCTAGCACTCCCCCTCTCCCAAAGCAGTCCTTCCTGTCTGCCTCCAGAGGACTGGCTGGATAATAAACAGTCGTCTGCTCCTCAGGCTCGGTCCACTTTCTTCTAAATAGATGATGTATTGACGTCTATAGTCTGTGATCTAATACCACTGACTTCTTTCACTAAGGCAGGCAATGCAGTCCTCAGGATATTTCCATTACATGGTGTGATCAGGGTTACATGTAATGTTAGTTTTCCTGAACACATAGCATTCACATGTCGACCAAAAGGTTTTAGTTTTGGTATTATCTGACTAGCAGACCTTTTCCCATGGCAGCTTGGTTTATTTATTGACTTTGCAGCAATCCAATGATCTATGATCTACATTGCATAACGAAAACTGAAAATAAGACTTATGATTTTTTTTTCAACAATGGCCGTCCTTTTGCAACCCTGCCATGTAGGCCAGAACTGTGCAATGCACAACCAATAGTTGCCCTGCCAACTGAGTCTTCCAAAAAAAGCTGCGGATCTCTGCAGCTGCTCCAGACATTAAGAGATTGGAAGATTGTCTTAACACCATTCTCTTATATTTCAGTCTTCCATTCTGCTATCTTTAGAGAACAGCTATATTATACGGAGAGGATTCAGCAGAGGTAAATATAGTCTTTTTTTGAGAAAATAGTTAGTTGAACTAGAAAAAAGCTAAAAAAAAAAAACAAAGAAAAGAAAATGTAACCAAATGTACAGCACACTTTGTGTAAGTTCATTACATACAATTCCACAAAGTAGACTGAGGTTTGTGGTTGCGATTTGACAAAATGTATAACGTATGTATAAACTATGTCTTCATGGATCAGTTACTAAATAATTTAGTCTAAGCATGGAAAAAAGGAAAATAAATGAGAAGGATGTGGGTGGGATGGATATTGAGAGATAGTGGTAAAATAATAAAATAATGACTCAAGAGCTGATCACCAAGTCATATTCAGCATCTTAATGGCACAAAAAATGTCAAGCGTCAATTAATTATTAAAACAATGATGAAAAGAAAGAGAAAAAGGCCTCAAACTCTTTCAATCCTGTACCATCGTTTCTCCTTTTTTCCCTCCCCACTGTGAGAATCGTTTTCATCCTTGATGCTGATTTGGGGAGAGAGCTAGGAACATACTGAAGGGTACAGTGAGAAATGACAAGAGCTCAGAAGTGTGTGGGAGAAAAAGAGCGGATAAAAAGAATGTGGTGGTGTCTGGCAACTTCAATATTTTGTGTTTCGGGGTCATTAAAAGTGGGCAAGCCATCCGAGCTCCATGTGGGAGCCTATTATACTAGATCGTCTGAAGGTGGGATAAGTATCTGTTTTTGTTCTGGCTGTCTGATTCTCTCTTTCTCACACAGGCCTATTCTCTTTTTCTCTTTTCTACTTTTGTGAACTCTGTCAACTTAAAAAAGAATAATACGTAATTAACTGCACGGTGACGCAGTGGTTAGTACTGTTGCCTTGCAGCAAGAAGGTTGTGGGTTTCTGCATAGAGTTTGCATGTTCTCCCCGTGCATGTGTGGGTTCCCTCCTGGTACTTCGGCTTCCTCCCACAGTCCAAAAACATGACTGTCAGGTTAATTGATCATTCTAAATTGGGAATGTGTGTGTGTATGGTTGCATTGTCTGTCTCCACTGTGATGGACTGGTGACCTATCCAGTGCGTGCCCCGCCTCTCGCCCGTTGACAGCTGGAGATAGGCACCAGCCCCGCCGCGACCCCTTGAGGTTAAGCGGTTCAGAAAATGGATGGATGGATGGATATGATTAACAAGGGCATGGTGCAGATTGGGATATGAAATCTGCGTGTTTTTAGCGGATAAGAAAAGATTTCCAAGAGTCGAGAGACGGAAAAGCCCATAAATGGGCTGAAGAAAAAGAAAAATGAAGACTAGACCGACATCATTCCCACAGGAACATGTTGAGCACATTAAAGGAAGCTTCAGGGGACACTGATACGTGTGCAGTAACACATACTACACATGACAATCCATTCAGCAATTTTAAAAAAAATGTGGCCTTGACTCACTGTAGTACAGGAGACTGCAGTGGAAGTGGTATCCTGCAGGGTCTAATTAACATTTTGTAAAAAAAAAGATAAGTGAGGAAGAAATGAAAATCAAAATATAATTTAAGCACTTAAGCATTTTAGCATTTCAGGTGTGTTATGAAATAATAAGGGATCATATTGTGGTTTCATGCCCAATTGTGGGGAATTTGATGTTGGCACAAGGAAAGATCCGATTTCCTTTCCATGAAATTGTAAGATAGCAGATGGATTGTTTGAAATTCCTTTCCAAATCTCCTTAAACATGAAATGTTTATTCTAACTTAAAATGAGGATTGTAAATATTACAAATAGTTATAGGTGGTTAACATCTATGTATAGATAAATAAAGTATTCAAAACAATTGATACCGAGATCAATTTAATATCTCTCAAATAAGTATTTTAAAGGAATATAGAGGGTTACTGAAATTTACTGCTTTAACACTGTTACTGTATTCCCCATTTACAAGGTGACAAATGTGGTTATGTAGGGGTGATAAGAAAATGTCATTAAACCCATAGTTTTAGTCTCATTGAGATGGAGGAGCTCCATTAGGCCCCACTTGGCTCGTCATTAAGTAACACACACACGCACATACAGGCACACATGGAGGGTAGGACACAAACAGAGCTGAAGACGACTTCTGACTTCTTGTACACATGACCGAATGCAAACAGGCACACAGGATTTCATGTTACACTCAGTGTGGTTGATTCAACTGTCATGGAATGTTGGATACAGTTATAAAGATACTCCATGTGGACGAAAATCCCTTTAACGGTATCTCTACTTTTTTTTTCTTTCTGTGGGGTGTGTGCATGTGGGTGCCTGCCTGTGCCCCTAACAGTAACATTTCCCTATTAATAACATTTTAGATGAGTAAAATAATATGTCTGCTGTCAGTCACGTAATGACTGTGAATCAATGATGATCCTTGATGTCCCTCTGCCTACTGAGAAGCTTTGTTTTGGGAGTAAGAGTGCAGTAAGCCTGGTCAATGGACCCATGAGAGTTAATTAAGCGATAAAAGTTATTTTCTGATCCTGTTTAAAATATTCCATGGATTCAACATGTGATGTCTGTGAATTTTAAAGACACATTTTGATGGAGAGACAAAAAACTTACTTTGCTTTTTGTGTGAAAACACACACTTGACTACAATTGAAGGAGAGGAAGAAAAATGGCCATGAGTTTAGCGAGCTTTGCATCCTTCTTCCAGGATGAAGGAAACAGCATTTAACGTAGAGGAAACCACAATAAATCTGGCCACGAGGAAAGTGGCAGCTTTGCTGGGTTCGAAATAATCTGTTAAAGCCAACATGCAGGAAAAGCTCTGCAAAGTCTCTGTGAGTATTTAAAGTGGTAGATAGTGTTAGTTGCATCTCATATATGCACCTTCTGATTTGTAGTCTTTTTAATTACAAAGTTTTACAAGCAAATAAATCACAAATCACATGACAAACAGATTAAAAAAAGGAACATGGTCGTCATTTAAACTGAGGTAAAGCACACCGAGGGCCCGGGGAGGGAGATGGGGGTACCTGGCAGTATTCCCATGTCCCATCCCTCTGTTTTAAGTGCACATTAGAACAACACGCAACAACACCACAATTGAGCAGGGGGAGAGAGGCTGGGGGTCTTTCCACACCCCTGTTCGTTGGACCATCAGGGGTTGGAGCCCTGGTAGATTATCAGGCCGTCTGGTCTGGGACCTAGGCTGGTGGGCTACTCTTGCCGGGGTGGGGGCCTTGGCGGTCTGCTTGTCCCCATCCTGGTGGGCAAGGGGTCCGTCTCCCGGGTACAGGGGCAGGGTGCTCTATGGGGGCGTCTGTCTCTGGGCCTGGGAGTATAGAGTATGTATGGGGTGTATGAATGAGTGTACAGCTTCCTTTTTTCGTGTGTCCTGTATATGTAAGAATGTGTGTGCATGAGAGGGAGGGTACGTATGAGTGTCTCTGTCTGTCTATGTCTACTTGTCAGGTTGGGTGTTTGGCTGCCCTCTGGCCTGGTGCATCTTCTTCCCCTCGGTCACTCCCCGTCGGTGATGGATGCTCCTGCCCGCTGGTCGATGATGGCTCTCGATGCCTGGGGCCGGGGGTCCCGGTTGCGGCCCGTCTCGGTCCTGGTGCATGCTGGCTGGTCCTGGGTGGGCCGGCGTGTCGGGCGGCCGCTGTTTCGGGCCGACATCCTTCTTGGATTGACTGGGGCACCTCTTATGGGGGTGCCGGGGTTGTAAAGTAGGTTGGTGCCGTCCGGTGGATCGGTGGGGTCCTGCCTCCTTCATGTCTGTGTCGATTCCTGTAGGACGGATTGACGGTTCCTTACACCAGCTATCAATCACTTGCATGGGGAAACCTTATTCAGACCTGCATGCTCGCACACACACATAGGTGTGGGGACATTGGTGTAGACGGACATATCTTGAGCTGAGGTTATCGTCATTAGTTAGCTTATACAAGGAGCTTACCAGAAACATTAGTATTGTGTTCATTAATCCATGCTTGTGTGTAGTGAATGTGTAATTCTTAGTTTGTATTACTTGATCTGAACTATTGGTGTGGTTCTGTTCAGTTTGTTGTTTTTGTTTGTTTTGTTTTACCGCTTCTCTGCCATCCGGCAGAGGCGGAGGACTGGGATGTTTTCTTGTGTTCTTTGTTTGCCTCCCTGTCTTGTGTCGTCAGTTCGCGCCTTCACTGGTGCGGTTTCTTTTCTTCACCTTCTTCCTTTCTTCCTTCTTGTCTCAGTTTCGTGTCCATGACTTCAGGAAATTGAACCCTCAGTAATCACTAATAAAGATTTTTTAATACATAGACATCAAGTACTCTGCTTAGGAAAGTAAATCTGTCGGGCTTGTACTTGGTACTCAGACACCAATTCTGAGTGGCAAACTGCTAGACAGGACACGTTAAAAAAAAGAAGAAAAAAAACAAAAAATAAACTGAGGTAAAGCATAAAGTGGGAAAAAAGTTTTTAGTCAGTCACCAATTGTGCAAGTTCTCCCACTTAAAAAGATAAGAGAGATCTATAATTTTCATCATAGGTATACCTGAACTACGAGAGACAAAATAAGATCAAATATATCCAGAAAATGTCATGGTCGGATTCTTAAAGAATGTATTTGGAAATTAAGGTGGAAAATAAGTATTTGGTCTTTCTTATAGGGGTCAAACGTTTTTGTAAGTCTTCAAAAGGTTTGCACACAATGTTGCTGTTATTTTGGCCCATTCCTCCATGCAGGTTTCTAGAGCTGTGATTTTTTTGGGGTCGTCAGTGGGCAAAACAGACTTTCAACTTCTTCTGACTATTTTCTATGGGGTTTAGATCTGGAGACTGGCTAGGCCACTCCAGGACCTTGAAATATTTCTTACAAAGCCACTCCTTCATTACCCAAGCAGGGTGTTCGGGATTATTGTCACGCTGAAAGATACATTCACGTTTCATCTTTAAAAAGTTCTATTTTGGTTTCATCAGGCTATATGACATTTCCCCAATCCCATTCTAGATCACCCAAATGCTCTCTAGAAAACTTTAGATGGGCCTGGACATTTACTGACTTAAGCAGGGCAACACATCTGGCACTGCAGGATTTGAGTCCATGATGGTGGAGTGTGTTACTGATGGTAGCCTTTGTTACTTTGGTCCCAGCTCTCTGAAAGTCATTCAGTAGGTCCCCCCGTGTGGTTCTGGGATTTCTGCTCACTGTTTTTTGCGATCCTTCTGACCCAACGGGGTGAGATCTTGCATGGAGTCCCAGATCGAGGGATATTATCAGTGGTCTTGTATGTCTTCCATTTTCTAATATTGCTTCCACTGATTTTTTCACACAAAGCTGCTTATCTATTGCATTTCCATTCTTCCAAGCCTTGTGCAGGTCTAAAATGTTGTTTCTAGTGTCATTTGACAGCTCCGTGGTCTTGGCCATAGTAGAGTTTGGAGTGTCTTTGTCTTTAGCTGCAAAATTCTTGAGCTTGAACTGAATTTCCCCTCGTGGAACAATAACGAATTACTCAACTTGCCTAGCGAGGACATAAATCACACAGGCAGAGAAAACATGTTCCTCAACAGCTTCACGATTATATGCAGAATGACACAGCTATGGACCAGCGTGTTTTTCCTTTCATCAGTTCCCGCAGCTGATCACATTAAAGAGAAAATACTTATGTTTACACAAAGACAAATCGTCATGGGATTTGGAGCTTTCTCAATAGTAAACATTCATCTTTACATTTATTAAGCACGTCTCCAAATAACTTTATGCACAGAGTATTTTTGAGTGGTATGTTGACTACAGCTCAGTATGTAACTTTTCAATTACCTTCCAGCAGAGTTTTGCTTTTCTGAACAAGCTGTAGAATCTAATCCAGTTAGGCATGTCACAGCCGAGATGTATTTTGTAGGCAAACAGCATGTTTAAACGACCACATAAAACCCTTACTATGACAGGGATTTGCTACTTAGAAAACCATGTTTAAGATTATGGGTATTACTCAATGCTAAACTATTGACTCAGTGGATATCACAGCTCTATTGTATGAGTCTGAAAATAAAAGATAAAAAAACACTTTCTACTTGAATTTCACTGAAAGTTGGCCCATTCTAAAGCAGATAAATGAAAAGTAAGAAAATGATAGATTTAGTATGGGTGTCTTGTAAGATTACAGATAAGAATGCCTTGGATTTGCATAAAGCAGAAATGGAAAGAGATATTACAGAAGGAAATTAAATCTTATTTATAAAAGGCATTTTACAACAACCCTAGTTGCTCAAAGTGCTGGAAAGAACATAAATAAAATAACATATACTTCTAAATATCAATCAAGTCATTACACAAGTGACACCATTATCAACTGCTCGGCAACAAATATAATATGTTTACATCCCTGCTGTAGTTTTTACCGTCTAAATCACTAATGATCATCTCTGTTGTGTCTATAGTTTTAGTTAAATTCTTCTACTTATTTGGCTTAAATTATCCTTAAAGTTTGTTTCTTGGTGTTCTTATTTTTGCACTTCCTTGTTTCCTTATCTTTCCATTTTCTGTCTTTTGGTGTTTTCACCTTCTGTTTCATGGTTTTTGTGTTTCACCCTTTGCTTGTTTAGTGTATTAGCCATTGTTAATTCCTCTTAGATATTGTATCTTTAGTTTTTAGTTTCTTATTTAGGATGGTTCCGTCTCTTATTATCTCCTGTTTCCTCCCTGCCATTCTACTCCCTGGCCCAGCTGTTGATTATCTCCACCTGTTCTCTCCTTCTCACCTGCATCTGTTTGACACTAATTGGTTGTTAGGCTTTCAGTTTCACTCCTCATTCTCCCTCAGTGTACTTAAGGTAGATATATTATGAAAAGAATCACTTCAAAGTGGACGCACGAGAGAGAGAGACAGCACCGGACAGGAAGAAAAGTCTTCATTTTGGCTACGTGGAAGTAGCGCCTGGTTTAGGCAGACAGTCGTCGTGAGGAGAGGGAGGGAGGGGAGCTCCGGCGGAGTGGTGGATTATATGACTAAAAAACAATCAACTGAGATAAAAAGCTTGAAAACGAATGGAAAGGATAAAAGCCTGGGAAATATATTGATGGAAAGAAGAAGAGGAATCCTGTTGGATGAAATGCCAAAAAAGAAAGAAGGAAAGACGAGGGCGGGTAGGCACGACTGTGTGGTGAATGAGAAGGAGTGGGGAGAGATAGAAGAGTATGAAAGTGAGGATAGCATGGAGATGAGTTTTGTTCAGGATTCAGTGAAAGGGAAAAGAGGCAATAATTCAGATGGAGAAGAAGCAAGAAAACAGAGAAGGATTGAAGCAAATTAAAGTTCTAATGATGAAAAAGAAAATGAGTTTAAAATCATTCTGAGATTCAATGAGAGAGATGGAGTGAGCGCAGTGAGTCCAGTAAAATTAACTTCTATACTGAAAAATCAAGTGGGAGACATTAAATTAGCTAAAGTTCTAAGGGATGGAAATCTGCTAATAATTTGTAAAACTGAGGAGCAAAGAGAAAAAGCTTGTAAGATAAAAGAAGTAGGGAAACATAAAGTAATTAGTGTGAACAAAGTGGGAATGGGTGGACAAGGATCAAGAGGAATAATATGGGGAATTCCTGTGGATGTTACTATTGACGAAATAAAGACAAATTTGAAAGGAGCAAAAGTTAAGAATGCTAAGAGATTTACAGAATTCAGGGATGGGAAAAAGAAAGAAAAAGAATCGGTACTAATTGAGTTCGAAGGAAGTATTCTTCCATATAGGGTCTTTTTGGGATACATGTCATATACAGTAAAAGAATACATACCAAAACCAATTAGATGCTATAAATGTCAAAGATTTGGTCATACAGCAAACGTATGCAAGGGGAAGAAAAGATGTCCAAGATGTGGAGAAGAGCATAGCTATGAAGAATGCAAAAATAAAATGAAACCGAAATGTTGTATTTGTGGGGGAGAACACAGTGCAGCATATGCAGGATGTCAAGTCATGAGGAGAGAAATGGAGGTGCAACAAACCAAAGTTCAAAACAAAATCTCATATTCTGAAGCAGTGAAAAGGGTAGGGAAGGTGTCAGAGAAAATAAATGTGAATAGAGTACAAGAAGAACCACAAAGAGTGGAGAAAGAAGGAAAAATATGGATAGATGTTAAGAAACTGGTGACCTTCATTGCAGGTGTGATAAATGCTACAATGGAATCAAAATCAAAAACAGAAAGAATTCAAATTATAGTGAAAGCAGCAATAAATCATCTAGATATTAATGAATTATCATGGGAGGAAATCAGGAACAGTTTAAGTGCTCAGTCAAGACAAGAAGGATTAGGATAATGAATGGTAAAGATCCTACAATGGAACGCAAGGAGCCTGATCGCTAATGGACAAGAGTTTAAAAGATATATAGATAAATTAATAGATAAACCAGATATTATTTGTATTCAAGAAACATGGTTAAATAAAAAGTTAGATTTTAAATTGTCTCCATATACAATAATTAGACGCGATAGAGAAGAAGGAAAGGGTGGAGGATGTGCAACATATATTAATAATAAAATTAATTATAGAATAATTAAAATAGGAAAAGAAGAAGAATATATCGGAATAGAAATCTATATTAATAAGGAAAAAATATATATAGTTAATTATTATAATCCATGCAAAGTATTAGACATTAATAAACTTAAACTAATTATTGAGGATAAGTATAAAAATTTAATCATATGTGGAGACTTTAACTCACATAGTAAATTATGGGGAGGAAATAAGGAAGATAAAAATGGGGAAATAATTGAAGAATTAATAGATGATAAGAATTTAGTATGTTTAAATGATAAAGAAAGTAATTTAGGGAGTGATCATTATATAATTTTCACAAAAATTTTTGGGGATAAAGAAGAAAGGTTGGAAAAAAGAGAAGGGAGATGGATATTAAAAAAAGCAAATTGGATTAAATTTAGAGAAATATGTGAAAAAGAATATGGCAGGATAAATATGAATGAAGATATAGAAATAGTGGAAAAAACATTTAGGGAGATAGTAACTGAAGCAGCAGAAGTAACTATACCTAAGAGTAAAGGAACCATGAAAAAGAAAAATGTTCCGTGGTGGAATGAAAAATGTGAAAAAATAATTAAGGAGAGAAATAAAAGTATGAAGATATTAAAAAGAACACATAATTTTGAGAATCTAATAAAATATAAAAGGTTACAAGCAGAAGCAAGAAGGGTAGTTAAAGGAGCAAAAAGAGAAAACTGGAGGGAATTCTGTGATAAAATAGGAAGAACAACATTAATAAGTGAAATATGGGGAATGATAAGAAAGATGAAAGGAGTTTATAAAGAGTACAGATATCCAATAATCAATGTAGATGGAAAAAATGCTATTAAAAATGAAGATGAAGCAGAATTGTTAGTTAAAACCTTTATGGGGATAAATAGTAATGAAAATTTATCAGAAGAGAGACAAAGAAGAAGAGAAGAAACTGGAAGAATAAAAAATACTGTTGAAGGAGAGGAAGTGAAAAGATCAACAGCAATAGATGCACCATTTTCATTATTTGAATTAGAAAGGGTAATGAGAAAAAGTAAAATTTCAGCATCAGGTAAAGATAATATTAATTATGAAATGCTTAAAAAATTAGGGAATAAGATGAAAGATAAACTATTGGAATTATATAATAAAGTATGGGATGAAGGAAAATTACCAAAAAATTGGAAAGAGGCATTAATAATACCAATACTAAAACCAGGAAAAAAACCAAGTAGACCAGAAAATTATAGGCCAATAGCATTAACATCGCATATAGGAAAAATAATGGAGAGGTTGATTATAGAAAGGTTAAATTATTATTTAGAAAGTAAGAAAATGTTAACTAAGTATCAAAATGGCTTCAGAAAAGGTAGAGGAACAATGGATCCAATAGTGAGTCTAGAAAATGAAATTAGAAAAGCACAGAATAATAAAGAGAGTCTAATAGCAGTTTTTTTTCGATATAGAGAAAGCCTATGATATGGTGTGGAAGGAGGGATTAATGGTTAAATTAAAAAGTTTAGGAATTGTAAGGAAAACATTTAATTGGATAAAGGACTTTTTGTTTAACAGATTCATTCAAGTGAGAGTAGGGAATAAAATGTCAAAAAGTTATAAAGTTGATAATGGTACTCCTCAAGGGAGTGTAATTAGTCCAGTGTTATTTTCTATTATGATTAATGATGTGTTTGATGACATAGGATTAGATATTGGTAAAGCTTTATTTGCAGATGATGGTATTATATGGAAAAGAGGAAGAAATATTAAATATGTACAGAAAAAAATACAAGAAGCAATAATAAAGGTAGAAAATTGGTCTTTTAACTGGGGATTTATATTTTCAGTTGATAAATCCAAGAGTGTGGTTTTTACAAATAAAAGGGATATTAAAATTGACCTTAAATTGTATGGTAAAACAATAGAACAAGTACATAGTTTTAAATATTTGGGAGTTGTATTTGATGAGAAATTAATCTGGAAGGAAAATATAAATAAAATAGAAGAAAAGTGTAAAAAAGTGATTAATATAATGATATGTCTAAAAGGGAATGATTGGGGAGCTAGTTCTAAAGCATTAAAGAAAATATATATAGTAATGATTAGATCCATTATTGATTATGGTAGCATAGTATATAGCTCAGCAAGTAAAACACTAATAAAAAAGATAGAAATAATACAAAACCAGGCTCTAAGATTATGCTGTAGAGCAATAAAAACTACTCCAATAGTTTCATTACAAGTTGAAATGGGAGAGATGCCTTTAAATCTAAGATTTAAATTAATTAAACTTAATTATTGGGCTAGTGTTCAAGGAAGTAAAGCAGATGAACATATGATAAAAGAAGAGATGATAATAGCAGGAAATTATAGTAGTAGGAAATATGAGAGTGCGATCTGGAAATCATGTAAATTAGCAGAGGAATTAAAATTGAATAATAAAATGATGATTAATAAATTCTTATATTCAGTTACACCTGTTTGGCTATTTCCAAAAGTAAATGTAGATTTTTACATTCAGAATGAAGTCATTAAAAGAAAAGGTAAAGGAAATTGGGATTATATAGTGGAAAAACGACTAAATGAAACATATAGAACATTCATTCCGATATATACAGATGGGTCAAAGGAATTAAATAAAGATATAACAGGATTTTCTTTTTGGATTCCAAATTTAGGCATATGTAATAAAAGAAGAACACCTAATAGCCTATCAATCTATACAGTGGAGATGTTAGCCATTTCGTTTAGTTTACAGTGGATAGAGCAAAATAGAATTAGGAAATGTATTATTTGTTCAGATTCAATGTCAGCTTTAGTATCAATCAATACAATGTCATCGGATAAAAGATTGGATGTTTTATATGAAATATATGAAGGTTTGTTTAGATTAAAAAAGGTTAATTCAGAGGTTAGGTTTATGTGGGTTCCAGTTCATAGAGGGATAGAGGGTAATGAAATAGCGGATTTCTATGCAAAACAAGCTACTAAAATGAACAATACGATGGAAATATCTTATAGTGTGGCAGAAATAAAAGAAAATATTAAGAATAAGATTATGGAAGAATGGCAAGGGAATTGGATAAGAGAGGAAAAAGGAAGACATTTATATAAGATTAAGAAAAAGGTAGGTAAATTGGAAAATATTCAAATGTGTAATAGGAATCAAATCATAATTTCAAGAATGAGAATGGGACATACGGGTTTAAACAGTACACTCTTTATAATAGGAAAACATAATACAGGAATGTGTGATTGTGGAATGGATAGAGAAACAGTAGAACATGTAATATGTAAATGTGAAAAATATATAGGGAATAGGAAAATATTATCAAGGAAATTAAAGATGAAAGATACTGAAACGTTGAATTTAAGTAATCTATTAATTGGAGGATTAGATGTTTATAAATTAATAATTGAATTTCTAAAAAATTGTAAATTAATAAATAGAATTTAATTAGAATTTTTTCTCCCTACTACGACTCACACTCCCACACAGAAGGTGGCGGAAATGCACCTAAAGTTGGTTGCCACTCGCCAATAAACAAAAAGAAGAAGAAGAAGAAAAGAATCACTTTTCCCGGCATTTGGGGTGTTATTGTGTGTCTCTGGTGCATATAGTGCCATGCGCACAAATTTGGAAAATAAATAATCCATGCTGATTTGAGCAAGATAGGGGTTTCGTAATTGATCCTGCATTCAGTCTCTGATTGAGCTGTTCAAAATCTGTCCGGCTTTCTACGTCACAAGCTGGAATACTGGAATATCCACACCCCCTCAGAGCGCTGTCTGCACCCACCAGGTACAGCCAGGTACAGCAGTAAACAGCAATTACCATTCAGATTAGGAAACAGCATGTTGAAGCACCATGCAAAATGCTCAGTTTTTGGCTGGTTAAAAGAACTCAAAACACTTCATCAGGTCCTAGTCCGAGAGGACAGAAGAGCGGCATGGGTTGACTTTATTTTTGATGGTAAGATGCTGGCAGTAAAGGCGGGGAAGACAAGTGTCTAATCCCTGGCAAGTTGTACTAAGATAATATGTACAGCCTTATACCTAAAATTGTCTGTTTTTTGTGCTATAATCAATTTAACTTTCTCAACTTAGTTTAGCTTCTACTTGAAAGCAAAAACACAACTTACCCTCAAACTTATCTGGTTAGGTAACATAACCTGCTTTCTGGAACAGACCCCAGAAGCTCATCAGACTTCTACCTTGTTCTTAACGTGTTGCTAAAAAAAGACTTTTGAATCCTTACTCAAATATTTCAAGATTCCATCCTGTTTTTAGCCTTCTGCACAATGATTGCTGTCTGATTTGAAGTGTTTTTCTTTATTTTTTATAGCCTTATCCTTCAATGTCTGTTCTCCTCCTCTTCATACTGTGTCCATACCTACAATGAAAAGTTTTTATTTTTTTGAGGGCATGGTTTGTTACCAAGCAACTAGCCCAGTGTGAGAAAGCTTACATGCTAGATTCGTGTGTCTTTGAGCCAAGGCTCCTTAATTTTCCTTTTTAGTTTGAACACATGAAATAACACTTTTCATGTGCAATGTTTGAACTGATGTTCACCTGTGCTTAAGAATCAATGTTGTTGCTATGTTTGGTGCTCTCTGGAGGAAAGAACAGAGATGACGGCTTCGGAGATTTAATAGGACAAATGCTAACTCCTTCTTTTTTCTGCAACTGCATTTATTGTAATGACAAGCTTTAATCCAATTCAGTTTTATAGGGATTTTATGCGACGGACATGAGGTAAAAAACCTTTTCAATCCAAATCGCTGTTTTGCCCTTCGAACTAATATATACAATTTGTATAGAGTTTCAGAACCTATATGACCCTTTGGAAATGTGTTGAAAGTCAATTTATATGTATAAAAAACACATATTTTAAATTTACTTGTTTTCTGCAACATTTGGAGTTGTATGGTAATTTTATTAGGTAAAAAAAATCCCACTTTTCCATCCATCCATTTTCTGAACCGCTTAGTCCTCCAGGGGTTGCGGGGGGCTGGTGCCCATCTCCAGCTGTCAACGGTCGAGAGGTGGGGTACACCCTGGACAGGTCGCCAGTCCATCACGTAATCCCACTTTTATAATATATAAATATCATCTATCGAAATACCTCTCATCTCTACATTCTTGTTGGTCAAAAAGAGTTATGAGGAACTGTGGGAGCATACATGCATTTTGTGTACGATAGATGAAATTAGGTCATAGTTGATTTTAAAAAAATAAGATGAGAGCAAAATGGACAATAGATAACTAAATAGAACCTGAAATAGTTGCGTAAATACATCGTGGAGCTCTCTTTTCCCCCCAGTTCTTTCATGTTAATATGCAGTGAGCAATTTTCTGTCTGTCTGAGATTTGGTCATATAGGCAGTGAGTCCAGAAAGAAAACAGACAACCTTCTCCCCAGTGGCTCTCCTCAGCTCATTGTGGTGGTTTTCAAATGTGTTATTAGTCAAGTTTATTCATATAGCTCAGTCTAGTGATAAGGCCATTCAAAAACATGACAAAAAATAATAATAATAAAGATGGTAGAATTATAAAATAAAGGGAAATAGTAAAGAGCTGCAAAGCAGACTAGAATTAATAATGTGTTGATTGATCAAAGGCAGCTCGACGCAAATGTAAGTTAATATGTTAACTTAGGTTCGTGAGCTGGACCACGCCCCATATTCAGTATCCTCTCAGTAATCAACTCGGATTCGACTCACCTGGCATCTCACACCTGAATTTCATCCCTAATTACTCCATGATCTATTTAAACCCTGAGCACCTGGCCATCAGCGTCGCTCAGACTCTGATCTCGTAAACCCCACCCTCCCTCCCCCTGATCCTTTACTTTGTCTCGGTATTACATCCCCATTTTCCCATTCTTTCATCCCTTCATTTCCTCATTCCTTACATCCCCTCATCCCCTTCCTCATCCCCTTCGTTTCCTCCCTCATCCCCTTCTTCATCCCTTCGTTTCCTCCCTCATCCCCTTCTTCATCCCTTCGTTTCCTCCCTCATCCCCTCCCTCATCCCCTTCCTCATCCCTTCATCCCCTCCCTCATCCCTTCATCCCCTCCCTCATCCCCTCATCCCTTCATCCCCTCCCTCATCCCATCATCCCCTCCCTCATCCCTCATCCCCTCCCTCATCCCTCATCCCTTCATCCCTCATCCCTTCATCCCCTCCCTCATCCCTCATCCCTTCATCCCCTCCCTCATCCCTTCATCCCTCCCTCATCCCTTCATCCACCCCTTCATCCCCTCTCTCATCCCTTCATCCCCTTATCTGCTTTTCAAAGTTCCAGCACTAATATCCGTTTCTTTCAGGTTCTTCGTCTGGGGGGGTCCTGAGCAGGCTCGAAAAGAAGACCGACTTCCGAAGACTGCACCCCCACACAGAGTCAACAAGCCTCCATCGGGGCATCCTTCCAGACACACGATCTATCTAACCTTTGTCAATAAATGAACTAATCAAAACAAATCTAATCTCTGTAAGCGTGGTCCATGCTAATGAAATTAGTTTTTAGACAAGATTTAAAGAAGCTTGGTGTTTCAGCAGTTTTGCAGTTTTCTGGAAAATTGTTCCAGAAGAGATGTGCATAAACACTGAATGCTGCTTCTTTATGTTTGGTTTTGATCCTGGGGATGCTAAGTAGACTTTAAGCAGAAGGCCTGCGTGGTTTGGAAGGTTGATCCCACTCCAGCCTCAGTCCACTCCTTGTAAAGGTCCCCCAACACTTTTGAATGTTCTTTTCCTGACAATCCTCTCCAGGCTGTGGTCATCCCTACTGCTTGTGCACCTTTTTCTTTCACAGTATTCTCTTCTAGATGACTCTCTATCAATGTGCTTTTATCCAGCACTTTGGGAACATCAATCTTCATTTGCAATTACCTTTTTAAGGCTTTCCCTGCTTATGGAGGGTGTCATTGAGTTTTCTGCAGACCTTTAGGTCAGCAGTCTTCCCCATAATTGTGATTCCTATTGAACCAGACTTGGAGACCATTTGCAGGTGTTTTGGATTCATTAGCTGATTAGAGTGTGACTTCGTTTTTATTTTATTTATATTTTAAGATTTTTAATTTCGGATTTTCATAGACTGTAACATCAAATGTACAGCAAATACTAGCTTGGAATATCTCGTTTTGCATGTAATGCGTCTATCATAAAATAGTATAACATTTTAAGTTGAACTGATGAAAAATAATTACTTTTGCACGATATTCTAATTTTTCACTAATATCACTAATATGTGCTAAGTTGGTGAATCTAGGCACATATAAGACAAAAACGAAAGAAAATTGTAAATATAGTTAAAACCACCCAGTCATGGCACAGTTAATCAATACTTTATCAAAAAATACCTCAGACCTGAGAGGGGATGTGCAGAAACAGAGAGCAGATCCAGGGCATTCTCTTTACAAGGCTTTCCAGTGGTAAAGTTGTCATTAGTAAATTAGCAGTGTGGTAGATTGATATTGTAATAGGAGAATCGATAACACTGCAATCTGCCCCCGGTCACTGATGCATACATTGCAGCACCTGCCAAGTTTCAGTTTCTCCCCCTCTGTCACTATGCCCTATTTTTTTTTTTATTAAGCTGTTTCTTATTTTGCTGACTACATTACTGTCATACCTCCCACACTGTACCATCACCCTGCTGCTGTTTTCCTCAAAACTTAGAATCCACAGGGTCTAAACCTAAGAATATTTTCCTTTATTAAAGTAATAAAACAAATAAAATAAAAGATCCATTAAAAATGCCTTTTGGGTCAACTGGGATGTCTTGCTATGAATATCTAACAATATCGGATGAAAACCACTTTGTAAACGAAAGTAAGTTTAAGCAAAGGGATAAATTAGTGAAATAAATAAACAAAGTTATAAACGCAGCCCCAAAGCAAGGTATAGAGTTGTGGAAAATATGTTGTATTTGGTTTAATTCAGTTTTTCACAAGTAAATTATTCACAGGGCAATATAGCAAATAAATATCCTGTGGTGACAGTAAGTTTTACCATGTACAGTGTTCCCGAATGTTTGGGATTTCATAATTATTCACCTTTTTTTTTTAAGTCTTTCAAAATCCCATAAATATGTAGAACTGATTTGTAAAACACTAGCTGAGGTGTGTTCTTTCATTCATTGTGTACTGTAATATCATTGATACGTGTTTATGAACCATCTCAGGATCTAAACAAAAGCAAATAATAGATGTCCTAATCAGGATCTTCTTTTTGGTCTGAGTCGTTTACAAAGTCTCATAACCACATTTACATTGAAACCATTGTCAGGTACGGCAACAGTATTTATACGGTATTATAAAATTTGGTTTCTGGTTGGTGTTCAGCCATATTTTCCAAGTGGTAAACTTGCAAAAGAAAATAATGAGACATAAAAAAAAAACATCTCTGAGAAAATCTTGAGCGGCCTGGCATTGTTTTTCGGTCATATTTTGACTTTGTGGGCATGCTTCCATTTAATTCCTGTTTGGCTATTCAAAACCATACATAATTATAATATAATTAATTAAATTCAAAACATCAGACTCATGATACTGAAGATTATTGATTCCATGTCTGTCACATAACATATTCAATCCACGTCCATTTCGTATGGTTTATTTGACGGTATCCTCTGATTTGCCAAACATTGTGGCACAGATAAGACTCAGATAATCCTCTGGTTTGTTCCCCTTATGTAGCTGTGACTGGTTAATCATGCAACAAAATGTTTGTACTACCTTATCAATGCACTTATACAGTACAAGTACAATACCGTTTTTGAGCCGATTTGTCACTCGTCCGACTTTTGTCTGGATCGTGCCGACTTTTGACTTAATCGTGCGTGTTGCATCGTGTAGTGTACATTGGGTAACGAAAGGCAATTTACACCTCACGACCAGCTACCGATCGGTCGCAAGAAAATCAAACCTGTTTGAAATCCTAGTCGCCCCTCGTGAATAACTTGCACTGTGGAAGCAATGCTACTTGTATTTCTCATACTGTGCATGTGTGTCACCATCGTTAACGCGGAAGTACTTCTGGTCTTTGACATACACAAATGGTGTTTCCACACAGAAAACGGCAAAGATTGCCAGGGTAGCGCGTTTGTCTTTTGAGCGCATCCTCGCAATTCTCAGGCGTGCATGTTCACTCCAGTGTTTTTCTTCTGCTTCTTCAGTTCCGGGTCATGTGGGCATCTACTCTCGTGTTTTTCTTCTGCTTCCGGGTCTGTCGTGTCGTGCAGTGAGAGCAGTCAGGTCGCATCCGAACAGCGGTTCGTACAGTGTGAGCACATGAGTCGTGAGCTGTGAACTTTTAACCCCTGCAATTCACTCGTACAGTGTGAGCCGGAGCTGAAGACCCGTGACTGAAAAATCGCACAGTGTACACCTGGCTTATGGAGATGAGTGACCGGAGAAGAACAGAAACTAAAGCAGTTTCAGGTGAAGCCTACACTAGATGAACCCACACAAAAAATTTCAACAGCATAAAACACAGGCGGAAATAGCGAGTTTCCTCCTGGATCAGTAAGCTAACTCACTTGCTAACTTAGCTAATGTTAGCTGTCAGTTAAACTCCTCTAATATACATTCCTCTCTGGACATGGTTCAGGTTGGTCACTCTGCGTATCCGCAGCTGGACTGATATTTTTATTAGTGTAACTACAAACTAGATGTTGCTATCATGCTCATGTTCCATATACAACCTTAAAGTCTGCATTTGTTAGCTGCAAAATTATAACTACAAATAGGGTATTATCATTAACAGCATCTAATATGCATTGGTGAACAATGACCAAAAGCTTCTTCTTTTTTTTCTTACTGTGGAGCCCATGCTGGACAGATGTACAGAAATTCCTAAATACACAACCTTGGGAAGGTGTTAAGCAGAAGAAAAAAAAAGATTGAACGTTGTTAATACCTAGGTAGAAATATTTGACTTTTATTTGCAGATGATTTATGCAGATCTTCATGTAAAAACATCATTATCATCTATGGATATTCATTACATCAAACAGTTTTAAGAAATAGTTTTGGCATTTTCTGGAATACCTTTTTTTTATTTTATTGCTTACCCTCTCTAACAAACATTTTGTCTAGTCTTAGAAACCTTGGTATTATTTTTGATTCTGCCATGTCAGTGGAGTGCATTTCTCAAGGATTATTTAAAAACCTATTTAAAAGCCTATTTTTTTTTCCAGATAATTACTTCTAAGCTAAGAACTCTAGTGCCAAAACCTGAATTAATAATTACATTCATGAATTAACTTCATGAATGAATTTAAAGGGTGAAAGGAAAAATGTCTACTGTCTCCATTCATTTTAGAATGCTGCTGCAATAGGGTTTAATTGACACATTAAAGACTGCACGTGACTGCAATTTTAATTATCTCTACACTGGCTACTCGTACATTTAGAATTTGTTTTGAAATCTTAGTTTTCACTTCTAAAATCCAATGTGATCTGTATCTGACCTAGACCACTAAACCAAATGGCGGACTGGTCATTGGGAAGACATGAGGACATTTCCCAGTGGCCTTACCGACAAACTGGTCCACTCGGTGATTGCCAAATCGTGCTTGATTTAAAAAGATAAGGAATCCATCATAGGGCATCTGCCCCACTGAAGCTCTCACAGACAGAACAACGTTGGGCACAAACAAAGCCCTTGCTCTGTTTTTGTGAGAGACTGTCAAATCACTGCAGACACGCTCCTCCTCCCACACCTTTAGCTCTAAAGGCAAAATGGAGTGAGATCGAAGGTGGAGCAGAGAAGAGAAGACTGGCCACCGATGCAGTAAAGTGCTGTAAAATAACTGACATGTTGGTCAGTTAAGGAACAGGTGAGACATTGAACACTATTTTTGACAAAATATTCACAACCATCCTGCATGACTAGCTTAATGAGGAGGATAGCTGATGGGCTAAAACTATCAGGCGTGGTTCTAGGAGTGATTGGCCCCCTGAGGTGCCCCTGTCCTGTCTTTTACTTTTCCTTTGCACACAGTATCAGGTTATAGGTTGGTGCAATTCCATGTACAAACATTAGTGGACATGGAAAATAGCGCTAATGAGCCAAATAATTTACTGGTATGTATGAAATGTCTTATTTCTTTTGTTTTGTAGATATTTTTATTGAATGTTTAACAATTATATAGAACACAAACAATGTAAAGAACAACAACATTTGACCCATAAATACCATGTGAAGTCAAAGTCAAATGTTAGCTTATTGCATGTAAACAAATTAAAAATAGCAATTTGATGAACATTGTAAAATGGAAAACAGCCTACATTGTTTCTATAATAATAGGACTGTGCAAAGCAGCTGGTATATGTATCTCTATTTTTTTTGAGGGGGGAAAGTATTTGTATTCAATTCAAAAATTGCTGTAGAAATCCATTTTTTTTTTGTTACACTTCTAATTTACATTACAGTGTTCTTTAATTATCCATTATAATTATGGATATGCAAATTTGGTTTATTTTTTCTGTGAATCCAGCAACACGACCTTTGCACACATTATCTTTCACATTGGTTTCATCTGCAGCACTGACTGTAAAATGCTTCCACACAGAACTTGAGCAATATTTTTTGGCAGGTGGAGGACCAAAAGATTGCTCGGCAGCCAGCAAACTCTGTTCTATTTGCTTTCCAAAGCCAAATGGAGATTTTCAGGTACGTTAATGAGTGAAGAGAAGCTACACTAAGATTAGCAAGCCTATAACCTACATCTTGTTGTCTGCAAAGAACAGAGTATCTTAAATGTACCAAATAACTCCCACAAGTGCACATATTTGACACAACTATACAATACTTGTTTTTACCTTTTTAACCCAATGTTAACGTTTCTCTGTCAACAGGTTATTTTCTAAATTACAGAGCTAAGTAAACGGAGCATGGAGCGTACATGAGAGTACCCAACTGCAGACATCAATACTGCAACTAGTAACTACAGCATAATGGAACAATCTCCTGATCAAGATATAAACTGCCTCTGGAAAACAGTTAAGGTACACTAATCCATTCACCAAAAATAGTGAAGCAGTTAAGTCTTTCTCTTCGCTCAACCTAGCCTTCTCTGTTGCTGTGTGGGGCAATCAGCCTGTGTCAGTCTTTGACTATTTTCTCGCACAGAAAAATGTACATTCACTTGAGCTTTCTTTTATCTTTATCATTAATAAATGGATCAGTCATTCCAAGTACCAAAAATAAAGGATAATTATTTAAATTAATAGACCGACGTTAGTTAACTGGGCCAAATCATAAAAGGAACACTTGTTTCACTTCAGTAAATGATTTTACATTTCTCCAAGCATCATTCCATTCATCATCAGTAATCTTGCTGTTAAGGTTCCTTTCCCACAATTCCTTCAAATGAGTAGTTTTCAATAAATTGTGACATTTTTAAGCATTTTAATATGTGCTAATTAAAGTAGCCAACTTGGTTCTTGTATCTTGTTTGTCTTGGTAGACCAGAAGTGTAGCATTTCTTCCTAAAAGAAAAGTGCTGAGCATGTAAATGTCCTTTTGTGTCCACTTTATTTTTCAACTAGTTAATTAAATATGATCAGGGTAAAATCTTCCCAATAGATACTGAATGTCCAGTTTTTAAGCAGGAGATTAATGAACCTTCTCTTTTTCTGTCCTGTTCACCCTTCCTCCCTGGACTAACCCAGATATAAATTTGTTCACCCACAAACACAGTTTAAATTGATACTATTTGTGGTTTAAAAAAAAAAATGAAGACCGTGTTTGGATTTCTTTAAATGCAGTTGATACAATGATTGACACAGTAGTCATATTTATAACTAGTTTGGTATATGTTAGATTAGAATTAGGCCTCAAATTTAGGTGGATGATAGTGTAAAATAATCAATTTAATCTACTACTGCACTGTTAAATCTGTAGCTTGTACATGTAACACTGTGGTAGTATATGAAATTCGATTTTGTTTATGTGATAAGAGTACACTTTATTGTAGCAGCACGTGAATATTTATTTTTTGGGGGAAATACAAAGAACAATCTGTGTGTGGGTGCATATGTACCCTTTGATTAATTATTCTACACCCTTGCAGTACATCGGAAAGTGCCCAGCAAAAGTCTTCCTTGGTGAATTACTGTCCAAGTCCGCCTATGTCTACACCTGTGGTCTACACCTGTTCTCCCAGTGTCAGATTTTAAGATCAAAAGCTTGTTAGTGGTTTAACAAACACATTTTAGGACCGAGAGGAAAATTGTTTTTCAGCAGCGGTCTTCAGATTGCGGAATAAACTGCCTCCATCTTTGCACACTCTTGATTTAGTTGATTATTTAAAAGAAACCGTTGAAGACTCATCTAATCGGAATGGCTTTTGACAAGTTTTGTGCCGTATGACGTTACATTTGTTCTGTTTTTATATCTTTCTTTTCGTCTTATTTACTGTACATTGTAAACGTGCAGGATACCGGTCATTGAGGCCTGGATTTGGGGATCCCTAGTGAACAGCATGCACAGTCCTTAAGTAAGGGCCTGTGTATCTCACTCAAGGTTTCCTTCCAAATCTGGAGTTTGGTGCTGTTATTAGAACAGCAGATAACTGAACGAGCCCTCCCAGCCTTCTTGGGCATGTTAGGTAAGAGGAAAATGTTCACTTTGATGTTTAAATGCAAATGACTGCTTAGCGAACAATGCCTGTGGCTGCCTGACTGATAGCAGTCACCGCAGTAATGGTGGAAACTCAACTTCTGGATACTTCGCTGGTTACTTCACTGAATTCATCTATATAAATTTCACTCGCTCACTTGATGTTTCTCTTTCCCTTATTTCTTCTTCCAGCTTTGATCCCATATGTTTAGGAGCTCTGCACCATCTTTTTGTAACTTTGCAGTTTTTGTTTTGATCTCTATTCATCCTCCCTGCTTTCCATCTTCTATACTTCTAATACACGTCAGTGACTAATGTTTATCCCTCAAAGGTAAAGAGGCGGATAGAGAAGGCATCCTACCCCAATAAAACCTCAGTACTTCCAACACCTGCAGCTCGAGGAGGTGGTTTGCTCATTTTATTCTGGTCTGCTCGATTTTAATGCGTAAATCTTATTGTTGTTGCTGTACTAATCACTGCATACGCAAACAATATGGTCTCCACTATAAATCATGATTATAAGATCCATTTATTGTGATATTTTCATACTCGTGCCTAACATCCTGCCCTACTCATATACAAGATTCACAACAGGGATAAAAACTGTCCTCTGCAATTGCCAATTTAGATGTGTAAACTCATTCGGGATTACTCTCCCCTATAGCTTGAGCCTCTTAAATCAAAGGACAAAAAAAAATGAAATAACTGCATCATACCTGCAAATATTTTATATAATAATGATAATTTTTACACTAATATATGATAAAAATCTAGTAAAATCACCTGATCCCATCATTTGTGAGAGCATACCTCTCCACATAGTCTCCTATTATTTTAACATAGTCAAATCCAAAGGATCACCTCTTATGTTTTGCTTTTTTTTGTTGCTTTTTTTTAATTTGTGGAGAGAATTAAATCGTTGAAATCTAAGTAGAAGTTGTAAAATTCTTTAAGCATGTCTTTTAATTACATTTTAATAGATGACAACCTAAAACCCAGCATGAGTTAACTGCTCTGAAATTGTCGTGTCCTAACAAGCAAAAAAATAGTTAAATGAAAGGAAAGTACTTGACGTGTAACCATTCAAATTTACAAAAGACATTAAGAGGGGAAATAATTTGTACAAATTAGCCCCCTATTATAAAACTTGTAGTTAATTATATCGATTTGCAGCGGCATCCTAAATCTGTTCACAGCTTATTTTTTTATTTTTATATTTGTTCCTTCCCTCGCAAATCTTTATAAAGGCTTTTCTTTTATCTGATGGTTTGCACAGACTGCTGTGATTCTCTACTCCAAGCCTAGACACCATACTCTTCACTCTAACATGACTGATTTCAGACATTGACTCTCATTCAGGCATGAGTCTAATTGATCGTGTGGATGTGTGTTTGTACTTGGTAATTATTAGTTTGATTATTTATTAAATTGAATTATGACAGGCAGAAATAAAAAAAAAACATATCAAGACACATAACCCATTTTGTATAAAAATTGTTAGATCCACCTCAGTCCTCAAATCACATACAAACTGTCATAGCACTGAGCAGGCCCAGAGTGGCTAATCGGGCACACTGGGACATTTCCTGGTGGGCGAGTCTGATATTTGTGCCCCGAGGGACAGTCTTATGGCGAGCAGAGTCGTACTAGTGTGCCAAATGTCCAACTAGGCAAAAATGAGTTGATAGTAACACTATTTCTTAATTAGTTTGGCAAAATTCAAACTTGTAGGGTAAAATGATGAAGTAGTTATATGTAGTGGCATACACAACAGTAACTATCAAGAATAAAGAAAATAAAGAATAAATGAACAATAAAGAAGCTCTTTTTTTTCAGCGCATCTTGACGTTACATGTCAGAGCAGTCAGTTAGCAGTGTCTGAAAGGTGAAATGGCATGGGTGACGCAGAGAACTTCGATAACAAAGAGGAAAGCTCAAACTGATGCCCATTTCTGCTCATGTGCAAAAATGAATACCAAGACAAGCTCAAGGTTTGTGACAATAAAACGGGTAAGACATGTTGAACTTTCCAGGCAATCCACCAATCAAGTTAATTTATCAAGTCAATGAATGTGTGCAGCTAACATAAACGTTTTTTTATTAATAATATGATGCGACACCACATAACTAGGAAACATAGTCTTCCAGCTTTTTAAGAGTCCAAAGGAAAATCCAGCATCAAGCAATACCAGCTCCTGAGTCTGGGGGGGATCACTTACTGAGTTAATATGATAAATTAGTATTAATACAATAAAGAGCTTGGTGTAAACCTGTTATGAAAAGTGGCCTTAAATGCGAGCTGATACACCACTACAATGATAAAACTGAATTGAACTAATCAAAGGCTTTGTAAAACTGGGAGATTTGAGAATTATGAGCATTTCAAAATGTGAATTTGTCAGAAGGAGTCAGGAATCGGTGGTTAAAAGGGGATTTCTCTCGTCAGTATGGAAGCAATTTGTGTGTTAACAAGCAGGCATTAGTTCCGATAAAATTTAAACGTGAGACAATAAATACACAAAGTCCAGATTTTACAGAGAATAGAATGAAAGTAATAGATATTAAGCCTGAATGTATTGCTATTGGAAATATCGTAAAGTCAAATATGTTTTCTGTATCAAATACACTAAAGCTTTAAAGAATATTATTTTTATTTTGGCAGGTGCAACAGATGAGTTTAGTGAAACTGGAGGAAGTGTGAAAAGGAGAGCAGTCTACTCAGGGACTGATTACAGAGGCAGCAGCTCAAAATACAGATTCTGATATTGTGTGAAGAATAATGTTGATGTGAACACATGCTGAAATAAACCCACCTCGTGAAGGAATTAGGCTTTATTTATACTGAATTGGACATTTTGTTTAGAAAAAAATACTCTAAATTACAAGGCTTTTGTAGCTTTAACGTGCAAGGTTATAATTATAAGATTTTAATTAAGGATACAACAATACCACTTTTTACAAACTGATATGATGCTGATTCTTGGATCTGAGTACTTGTAGATACCGAGTGCCAATGCTGGTTTTTGCAGGTTTTATTTTCTTCTCTGCTTGTTACAACAATTGAATGTAAATTAGATTGAAAATAAATTAATAAAAATGACCACAAAACTAAAATTTCCAGTGAAAATTGTTTATGTGAAATTATTGCAGTTTCCACATTTTAAGTATTGGTTGACAGTATCTATCAACTTTAACCAATACTAGATATTAATATTTTGTCTGTGAATCGCTAATTTTAATAAAAATAGATTGTGATATAAAGCGGGCTGGTCTGAGGCATGAAACTCCAAGGCTGAAAATGAGTCCTATTTCAGCCCTTGCATTGAGTATTCAGAGGTTGATGCTGCTTGTAACAAAATTTCACAGGAAGCTCTCTTGCTTCTGCATCTCATCAAACAAACAAATCTTCCAGCCTACCTCAGGGAGTTGATGTTGTGTTTCTGCCGTGAGATCCAGGACTCCACAGCTCGCATGTTCAGGCCATACAGAGTTGATGGGTTGAACGTTATGTTTGTTTAATAATTTAGGTTTAAAGAAGGTTTACAGAAAGGGTTATCGCTTAAGCAGACTTTTTTTATCAACAGCCCTTTTCCTTCTTCCCCTGTTCTCCATGCTGACAAACTGGCAAACAGCACTATTGTTAGAATGCTGTTTTTAATGAATCTTCTATTCTGTTAAAAGTAACTGAATATTATCCTACTCACTTACACCGATTGATTTCCAGTGTAGCTTGCTGAAGCTCATTGAACATTTTTGTATGCAAAACTCCTCTCAACACAGACCAACTCATGACTTAGACTTGGCAAAGTTTCCAGCTATAGAAAGACCCTGTGGACTCAGCATGGGTCAATAAGTTTTTGTATGTGCATTATACAACTGCTTGTGTCAATTAGGGCAATTGGACTGTGCCAAGAAATGAGGTCTAAAAAAACAGAAGCTGCTGTTGTTGCAAGACTGACTGCCAAAAGATGTCAAAGTTGTCGTGATGCTTTTTGAATAACTTTGTCCTCTTTGGCCAGACCATAATTACCAGAAGCTGTCACAGTTTGGGGTTTGATTATATTGCAGATATTTTGAAAAATTAGACCTTAAGAGCAAAATACTAAAAGAAGTCAGAAAAGATGCAGTTCAAACAAGATCCCTGTGTTATCAAGAAATAATGAGACAAAAAAAAGAACATTAGAGAGTACTGCTGGCAAGAAGCTTGAAAACTTACCTGTGTGAAATCCGGCAGTTAGGTTTGACAGCTGGGCTGATTGGCACCGACCAAATGAATGAACACCTGCAGAAAAAATTATCCTGTTATGGCAATGGCTCTAAATTCAAAATGTATTTGTAAAACCGAAATCTTCGTAGATATCAGAGTACAAGTGTTTCTAGAGAAACCATGGATGTATATCAGATACCCCACAGGTGTCCTTTAAAAAGATAACTACAGGGTGTCAAAGAAACTGTCATAAAATCTGACACTGCAGATAACTCCCATTAGTTGCAGTTTAACTTCTTCCATATTTTAAAATTCACGCAGCTACTATAGACTGTAATGACATCCTGTAGAGCGAGAACTCGGGATATCAGAACATTAGGATGTTTCAGGATATAGTTCAAAGTTTATACTACAATACAAATTAGTATTTCCTGGACTTTTATGTTGTCAAAAACACACAAAAAATTATATTATTTATTAGTGTGTGTGTGTGTGTGTGTGTGTGTGTGTTAGTGTGTGCGTGCGTGCGTGAGTGTGTGGTGGTGTGGGGCACATGCTGTGGGGTTGTTTTACTGGATCTGGAGTCTTAATATTTCCATCAGTGGTTCTAAACCTAAGGCATTTAAACTGATAAAACCTGAACAACATAGTTCTGAGGTTTTGGGCATTCGGACTATCTTGTGTGGAAAATACAAAACTGTAATGTTTAGATAAGTGAAAGCAAGAGTTATTTAGTCTATACTTTCCTCTACATTTGGGAAACCTTTCCTACATTCATAAAGATAGTTATTATAATTGTGACACTGGGTTGTGTATTTCTACATGCTCCCACTAACCCAGATTATAACAGCCAGTACAATTACCCTACCTATGCAGATGACACTAAATTCTACATTACAATGTCACGAGGTGACTTTGACCCAGTCCAGACACTAAATGCATTTACTGAACAAATCAATAGCTGGATCTCCCATCATTTTCTCCAGCTGAAGAGAAACAAAATGGAAGTACTTTTTTTGGACCTAAAGAGGAACAATCAAGAGTCAGCACACAGCTTCAGTTAAAGCTGCATTCCGGAGCATTTATATATGTATTAAAGTTTTGTATATTATTATTATGTGGGGTTGAGTACTATGATAAAAGGGTAGTGCTCAACAACATTTGTTATTTTTCTTAAGTTTCTTAAGTCCCTCCTTCAGACTGAGCAGCAAATTTTTTATCCAATGGAATTCAAGTTTCTACTGTATCGTCTGTCAATCAACGTGCATGTGCATCACACAAACCTGTGGAGAGGAGGCCGCGCAAACAGGCTGCTCCGTTTTCCTATTTACATTTACTATAATGGCAGAGAGTGGTCATGGAGAAGTCAGAGCAAACTTCTGCTAAATAGTTAGCCATTCAAGGGCTACATGAACTTCAGAAAAAAAAAAAAGGGAAATACAGCGACAACACCTTAGAGACCCAAGTAGGGTGTTACATTATGTGTCCCCCCCATTCGATTTACATCAGAGATGCTTTTCAACAATGGAGATAGGCTACCAACGAATCTTAAAAGGCTTCAAACTGACGCAGCTTTGGACACATTTCTGCTGAACAGGTAAGACAGTCATATATTTAGTAAAGCAAATTAATATATTTTATTGTTAAGTACACAATGACATGCTGTGAAATCACAGGAGATGTGCGTGCCCAATTGTATGGGGGGTAGAGCGAGCAGAAAGCTTGCAGGAGGGGGTGGGAGAAGGGATGTTTTGGGAGGGGCCTTCGTATGTTGGTTTAAAAAAAAAATTGCTCCCTGAAATAATCTGGAATGGGTCTTTAATATAACTAGAAACTACCGATCAGGTGTGAAATCTAGGTGTAATAATGAACTCAGACCTGAACCTCCAGGTTAATATAAAAGCAATAACATGTCAGCCTTCTATCACCGGAAGAACATTTCTACGATTAAAGGACTGATGTCACGACAGGACCTTGAAAAAACTCATCCATGTTTTCATCTTTAGTTGGATTGTTTACTGCAACATCGTCCCCACAGGTCTACTTAAAAAGTCAATCAGACAGCTGCAGCTGATTGCATCCTCACTATAACCAGGAAGGTAGAACACATAACCAGAGTTCTAAAGTCCTTAAACTGGCTCCCTGTAGCTCAGAGAATAGACTGTAAAATACTCCTACTAATTTATAAATCACTGAACGGTTTAGCACCAAAATATGTTGAAGACCTGCTGTCTTTATACCGACCGCCCCAGACCACTCCTTAAATGATTTTCATGTTTTATGCTTAATTCTTGTTTTTATTTTTATTTCCTTATGCAGCTTTTTAACTTTTGCTAATATAATATTTATTGTGCCTTTTGTGTTATGTTTTTTTAATGCTTTTATCATATGTTTGGTTTATTTTTGGCCAAATCATGTAAAGCAGCTTGTATTACCTAGTTGTTGAAAGTGTGCTGTAGAATTAAAATTGCCTTGCCTTGAACTAAAAGTAACATTCAATTTCCCAAGCACAAACAATGTGCCTTAAGAGCTTTACATAAATATGGTTGTTTTTTCAACATGTCACTGACTGTTCTGTCTCTCTTGCACAGAATGTAACAAATTTCAAAGTTATGGCAGTACCGAAGAACCAAAATAATAAGAATGAAAAAGTAAAAAGTTGCTCAGTGGAGCCTCATTATTACCGGCATCTGAACCCTTGCCCAACTGTCAACAGGTTTAATTCTAGCTGGCAAACATAAAGGCACTGTTTGGAAAGCAATAACAATCTGTCTTCCTTTTCCCAAATCTAGTGCACCCGAACTGCTCATTAGCTAATGACAGAAAGCTTTTCTTGCTCTTGGCAGCTCCTGTCTAAATGTGTCTCACACACATCTCTGTTCTGGGCATTTTTAGTTCTTTGTCTTTTTATAAAACATATTTAGCCTCATGTTTGCCAAAGCTTAACCACAATGAATTGATTATTTAGGTTTAGTCAGCTTCTTCATATTTTTTTTTAAATATTGAAACCCTTGAGATTATTGTTCTGTACTTTTAGAATAGTTGTATTACTTTCTATTTTATATAATTAATTCTGTCTCTACTTTATTTTTAATGTACGTGTGTTTGGTCTGCTTTTTTATGTTGCCAGTGTTGTCTCATTTAGTTATACAGTATCTAATGTTTATTTATGTGGAGAATTTCATTTTACCTTTTTGTTTCGTGTGTGTTATGGAACATTTTTTTTCCAAAGAATGTACCTTCCCTGAATGCTACATTATTTCTCCCTAGCTGTCATTGTGTTCTCCACTGTGTGGTGCAAGGTGACTAATGTTTGGTATAATGTGAATTATGTTAGGTAACGGGAAACAACAGAGCGGATCACTGCAGGAGAAAAACTACTTAGAAAACACGATCGAAACAGGAGGAGACCTACATACACATTCTTTATAAGCTATTAGACATGTTAAATCTAGCAGTTTTTGTTACTGTCTGCAAATACCTTGAAATTTTATGATGCAAATATTGTCAATAAATTGTGCTAATCTAAACTGCTGTGTTTTGGAGACATTTGAAAGGAATATGTTTGTTAAAAATAAAAAAGACAGATTTTTCTTATTGGAACCATAGCTGAAATTGTAGTCTTTTCATAATCAGTGTCAAGTCAATGAGAACCAAAGAAGAAATGTAGTGTGGTGACTGAAAACACATCACCATATTTTCCAGACTATAACCTGCTACTCTTTTCCCAGGCTTTGAACCCTGCGGCCTATACAAGGGGAGTGGTTTATTCATGGATTTTTACAGCTAACGGCCACTAGAGGACCTCTTTGATCTATGGATTGTACAAGTTACATCCTTCACCCTCAAGAGATACTGTGCCTTTAAGAGACCGTCTGAAGACCGGGAGAGAGACAGAGATTTGCTCGAACAGTTGAAGCTAACCAGGAACAAACAGACATTACGAGATCAATAAACAGTGTGCACAAGAGGGGGTAGAGATGGGGAAAGACCTGTGGATAATGTTCCGAGGACGGGATTCGAACTCGGCACAACCGCATCAAGGACTAAGGCCTCCATTAATGGGGCACCTGCACTAACCACTATGCCACATGACGCCCCAGAAAACCATGTTTTCATGCACACCCTCAATATGGAAACAAACGAAGAAATAGATATGATGCCGCTTTTAAGTTAAAGGCAGTCGAGCTGCTTTTAAAGAAGGAACTAGAGCGCCAGCGGCTTCACGTACTCTTGGCAGCAATGATGAGATGTTGGCAACGCCAGGGTGAAGAACTGTCCTAATGCAATAAGAGGAAAAAAAGCTTTCAGAGGTAAAAAAAACAGATGGCCCGAACTTGAAGTCTTTCTTGATGTTTGGCTGAACACTGAGAGAGAGGACTGCCGAGGTGTTTCCACCGTGTTGAAATGTTAATAAAATCAAAGCTTCCCCAAACACCAAACACTTTCCCGACAATCCCCCCTGCACAAATCCTTACATATGGTAATTAAACGTTAAAACACCTACATCTTATAATGGGGCTTGTCCTGTATCTGTACACATTTGTTTTATTCCATAAAATACACTGGTGTGGCTTATGAGCAGGTGCACTTAATAGTCCAGAAATTACTGTATATCTAATGTCTCAGTAACATATCTAAGCTAAGAAACTGTATGTTCGGAGTGATCCAGAAGGAAAGAGCTACAGGCCACTATATAACTATGTTTGCTGGTAAAGACCACTGCTTGGACATTTAACATAAGTGATGTTAAAACATATCAAAGCATCTGGAAATGTCTGGAACCTATAAATCAACACAGTGAGAAAAGCTCTTTGGGAAACTCTCTATTGGCTTTGATTACCTCAGATCTCTACCATCTCTCATAAGCCTGTGTGTAATAAAACAAGATTTTAGATGATATGTCTTTGTATCAGTCTTCTCTACTACAAATCACAAAGCAAATCATGGATGACCAATAAAAAATTCAGTACACTTCAGTAGCTTAAACAAATTCAGTGGATGCATGTTCTCTCCTCTTAAAACAAGTCAAAGATCTAATGCAACGCAGTATTTTGAGGTCATAAACATCGGCTTAGGAATTTTTTTCAAAGCGGGGACAGTCTGAAATGGTATTGAAATCCCTTGAAGCTACAAAGACATGTGCAATGTTAAAAGTTGCTTATCAAATCAAAATGGTGACACGTCCTAAAAGAGCAGTGCATGAACACATTCAGCAGCAGAGGTGTCCCTTGTGTCCTTCAACCTCAAAGTGTATTATTGGCCCAGGCATTGTGAAATTGTTTTTATAATAAAATGCTATAAAACATAGCATATAAAAATGACTTGGAGCCATAACACACAATGTTCACTGAAGAATTGTCTTCCTCTGTCTCCACAGACGAAAGCCGATGCCACTGATTTCAGTTCTATTACGTTTAAAGTTAGGAAAAAATTAACTGAAACTCGTAACATTTAAAAGAAATTGAAATGCGTAGGGTTCTTCACAAATCTCCCTGCTGCCAAGTGCCATCCCATTGCTTTCCTTGAGGTACATTTCTACTCCTGTAATCTGTTTTTACCTAAATCGATGGAGGTAAAACTGAAAAAAATGATATCTGCAAAGAATTACTCTGTTACATTTAAAATATGCTGTTGAAACAAGCTTTTCATCACAATAATTAATTTTTTGAAAAATTTTAAACTGCTTTTGAGATTTATTTTAAATGGTCTGAAATTGCAAAACTATTCATTTGCATTAATTATATAAACTAAACAGTGGGAATTCAGCTCAAAATGTAAGTCAAGTTAGATTTATTTGTACAGCATTTTGCAGTGAAAAATTAGTTCAAAAGCATTATATAATGAAAACATAACACATAAAAAAAGAAACAATGCATTACAGTGGCAAAAATAAACACAATTTAATGAAAGCTCCAAACGGACTAAAAGGAATCTGTTTCAGTGACTATTGATTACAGGCAGCTCTAAATGGCTTTTTAGTAGGGATGTTCAATACGCTCAGTCTCATGCAATGCACAAATCATATATCCAACTTTTCAGGTTCTTCTCCTCTCACGGAAAATATCAAAATATGACAGATCCAAAGATCTTACGCGCAGTATATCCTGTTGTTTCTGCATTTCTGAGCCAACTTTGAAAATGTAGGTAGAAATCTGTTGCCCTAATTCAGCGGTTCCCAAAGCTTGGGTCGGGACCCCACCTGGGGTCACATACATGTAGATGTGGGGTCTTGAGAGTCTCTTAAAAAAATGTCAATACCAGAAATGGCAATGAGCAATCATCTGTGCTCTATAAACTGAATAAAAGATGGAAAAACAGGACTTGGATAGATATGAGCAATACATATTTTTAAATATATTGGCTGTAGATATTGGTTATGTTGCAATTGTACCACTTTTTAGGTGACTTTGAAAAAAATGCTTGTATCTTTCATCAAGATTTGGGGTCACGGCCCTCTTAAATTTTTATTTTGTGGGTCAGAGTCGAAAATTCAGTAACCACTGCCC
The DNA here is from genome assembly GCA_028564705.1 of Apricaphanius iberus. Lineage (NCBI taxonomy): Eukaryota > Metazoa > Chordata > Actinopteri > Cyprinodontiformes > Aphaniidae > Apricaphanius > Apricaphanius iberus. The sequence continues at coordinate 1,099,419 of JAPXFQ010002242.1, read as the reverse complement.
TAACTGATTGATATCGATATCAGAAATAAAAACATAGACTACACCACTGCATTGGATTGTTAGATAAACTGACCTGACTTATTTTCCTAAAGATTTTTGTTTTTTTCCCCCAAACCTGTTTTACCGGAGTCAAGTTGTAAAAGCAATATTTCACTTTTTTCTGATTATTTTGAGGAATTTGTCTAGAGTTCAAATTTATGTAGATTTAAAAATGACAATAACATTCTTTTCTTATTTCTCACTTCCTCACTTCACATTTTCTTAATCTTTTGGAATGCTTTTCCCCTTTTGATTAACTCACAAAGACATCTAAAATATTGCCTGAGCCTTTTCTGAGCAACCCACTGGTTTAGTGTTCTCATCATATCACATTGCTAAAACCTTAAGTTAATTGAATGTCACCTAATGATTGTAACAGGAGCACCTCAGGGGACCATACTCTCACCTTTCCTCGCTTCTCTGGACAGACTTCCAGTCCATGTCACGGACCTGTCATCTGCAGAAATAGTCAGAGGACTCTACAGTTGTCGGGTGTATCAGGGATGGACAAGAAGCTGAATACAGAGAGCTGGTGAACCGCTTTGTGACATGGTGTGTAAACAATCATCTTTCCTTGAATGTGAACGAAACACGAGATATTTCTAGAATTCAAACGAAATCATTAAGTCAAACACTGTTTCTTTCATGGGAGAAGAAGCGGAGATGGTTGAGGATTATAAATGCCTCAGAGTTCTCCCGGACAACAGACTGGAGTGGAGACTGACAGTGAAGCCGGCTACAAGAAGGGACAGAGCAGACTGTACTTATTGAGAAAGCTTAGATCCTTCAAGGTTTGCAGCCAGATGTTGCAGATGTTCTACAAGTCAGTTGTGGAGAGTGTTATCTCTTCTTCCATCATCTGTTGGAGTAGCAGCATCAGTGCCAGGGACTTAAAAAGGCTCAACAACCTGATGAAGAAGGCTAGTTCTGTTCTTGGCACTACTGTGGTACCACTGGAGATGATGCAAAGAAGAATTCTTCATAAAATCAAGAAAATTATGGACAATTCTGAACATCCTCTTTATGACACTATCCTACAACAACAGATTGTCTTCAGTCAGAGACTTCTTTAAGTTTCGCTGCAACATAAACTGCTACAGGAAATCTTTGCTGTCCATAGCAATAATGATTGACAATCAATAATTGAAGAACTACTTAGTATGAACCACACTTAACTTCCTTCTGGGATCAATAAAGGATTTATGAATTATATTGAATTGGCATCATTGAATCTGATCTCATCTGAAATGAAGCATGGTTAAAAAAAAAATAGTTTAGGTTGTCGATGAGAGGGAAAAAATAGACATCAACATTTAACTAAGGTGATGCAGAGTTTAGATGGAGACCCGCAATGATGCAAAACCAAAAGATGCTCAATAATATGGATCAGAAATACACATCATAAAAATACTTCACATGGAGAGATATCTGATACAGCATTTTTCTGCAAAAAATGTGTCTTACTGTGTCCTTTCTTTTGCCTCACATGGAGTCTTTTGATCGTAACTGACAAAACTGCTTTCTCCCCTATAGCTCTACCATCATCTCTCATGTGGATTATAATGTCTCCCAGTCATCTCTGTTTTATTAATCCTTGCCACCACCCCCCCCCCAAACCCCCACAAACCCCACACAAACCCTGATATTTCACCCTTAAATGTCTTCTCTTTAACTTCCCGGCATTTGTGCCCCCCTTTCATTTTTAGTCTGTACCTTCATGTCAGCTTGAGTTTATCCAGTCCACTGTGGCATTCTCAAAGTGCTTAAGCTAAATCATTAAAATCAATAAATTATGTTTTTCTGTTTTAGACATCATTTTGGTCTACAATTAAGCAGTGACTCAGGGACACATCTTTTGGCCTTTTTATTTATTTATTTGACAAGACCCAGCACCATTTTAAGAAGCACTCTCTATCGACAGAAGTCTATTTCATCTGTGTTTTTATCCAAATGGTAAAAGTTTTTACAGCTAGCAACTCAGTGGGCTAGGCCGTTAATGCTTTAGATGCTGTAACATTTGTTTTGGTTTTTTGCCAGTTCATTATATTTTTCTTTAAAGTCAGTCAAACCTGATCTGAGTTACTTATTGACTGACAATACAAGAAATGTTTACTTTTAATTACTGTTGTGCTGCATTAGTTTTAAAATTAAAGCAATTGTGCACTTAGCAGTGGCTGCTTTCTGGCAACAGGGGGACTTTATGCCTTCCAAAGCCGGCAAGTGATCTGACTATCTGGCTGCTGAGAAGAAGATAAAAAAGTACATAAAGTACATAAAAAAAACCTTTTCTAATAACATTGGCTGACATACAACATCTAGACGTCCTTATGCTGTTAGATATACTTTGTCCTGTGTTTTTTATGGGAATGACACAGCTTCCTGTTTTGAAAAGGTCAAATGGAAGAATTCCATAGAGAATTCCATAGAGATGAGGATAACGATGAATCAGTCTCCACTGGCGTTTTAACATATTTATTATGATGGTACAAGAAGCCCACTTCAGGCATCACTCTCTCTCTTAACATGGCGCTTCTGCCTGCCTGTGTCAGCTTCCAGAGCTTTTCTATCAGAAGTGTTTGGCCTACTATACAGACATACAGTAACAACAATAAAATGAGTCCTTTGGTTAACCAGAGTAGGTTAAATATCGATTTTTTTTTTTCAACTTCAGTCTCTTCATTGGGCCCCAAGTATTATGGCATATTCCCCGGATGCCTTTAATAATAATTACTAATCACTAAATAGAACAAATCTTTTACAATTTGTTAGCACAAAAAGTGTTCAACAATAAGTTTTTAGCCATTTTAAATTTAAGATTTTTTATTTTTCTCATAATTTGGCTATTCCATCTAACCTTTGAGTCAAAGTATGAAACTTAATCCTAATACTTTTGCTTAGGTAAATGCTCCTTGGTATGGGGGCAACTTGTGACCCATAGTCAAAAGCAAACTGATCAATTTACAGCAAGATGGCAAAAAGGGGAAAATGCCTATAAAATGTGACGTTATTACGAGGAAAGTCTGAATAACTTCGGTGTATACTCCTTTGTGTTCATTTCTTTGCTTCTCTCTCTTCTCTTATTACTGTTTTTATTTTACCTTATCTCTCTCCTTGTGTCTCATTTCCATCTACTTTATACAATTTCATTTCTGTATTCCCTTCACCCATCTGTGTACATTACATATTTTCCATCTCTACATATTTTCCCCCTTTAACCTCTCTGTCCCCCTATTCTTCAACTCCTGCATTTTCATACACATACTTAAACCTGTATCTCCATTTCTATCTTCTTGGCTCATTCTTTCTTTTTCCCATAAATGAGCCGTCTCTTCACACATTAACCTTTAACCCCCCCCCCCCCCCCATATTTAATTTTAGTTGAACAGAAATTATTTCAAATGCAGTTTGAGATTTAAGGACCCTTTATCTTATCTGAGAGAACCTGGAAAAGAGCATTTTTTTTGATGGGTCAGGGGGTTTTTTTGGCATCAGGACAACTTCAAACAGAGACACACATAAAGTCCTCACATCTCAAATGATGAATCTACATTTAAGACTAATTACAGAAGCTTTATAAAGTACTGCCAGGACCTCCTTTGAAATTCCTGCGTCCCAATTATCGTGTATTGTACAGGAAGCTCACTGAGGTCTTCATTCAATGAGTAACTGCTACTGTGTACAGAAAAATATTGTTTACAACTAAGACCTGCAGTCACATTTCTGAACAGACTGGAAAGGCATCTGTAGTCCTTGCATGCTGATTGGCTGCTCGGGAAATTCCCACAATTTGCCCTATTAAATTAATCACCAAAAGTGCTCTCTGGATATTCCCGCTCCACAAATTTACCTGCAATAATTAGCTTCAGCACTTAGGCATGTTTTTACAGTGTGTGAGCCAAATCACTGAAGGAAAACTAATTAAAACTGGCTGAGCTAAAGAATGGATCTGCTCTCTATATGAAAATATATCACAACTTTTAGCAGTTCCCATCCTTCTTTATAACTTTTAACACAGCACATCATGTTAGCTTGATATTAAGTTTTGTGGAAAATGTCATGTGCTGATGAGGCTGCTTAACAGACAGGGAATGTACAGAGAATATATTCTCTTAATCAACTCCACCTCCAGTGGACAATTATTTTATTGTATTGGAGTTAAACAATTTAAATTCTTTTGGTCTGCCTTGTAAGGATTAGCAGGTAGAAAAGTGCTGCTTAAACCATTTCCACCTACCTTCTCCACATACCTTCCAGCTTCAAGTTTATGGTAATGGTCTGAACTCCTCTTTGCCTGTTCTTATTTTCAAAACGGTTCCAGCTCAATAAAGTTGGACAGTCAGGGTCTCAGAGTATTGATTTTATTATAGATCAGGACTTTGTTCATGATGAAATGTAAAATTAGTTTTCCCATCACACATATGGCTGTAGCACCCTAGTAGACATGGCGGATTTTTTTTCTCATTCCTTTCTTTTGCAATAAATGCATCAAATTTGTGTTTTCTCACAATTTTTTTCCCCTTGCAATACATTTTCAAATAATCCCTGGTCTATTCTGTACACAGTCACACTAATGACAAATGTCTGTAATCTAAAACTGCATGTATGTACACTTTAATGTGTTCACACATTCTTAACTGTTCCTGTAACAATCTCTTAACTGGGGGTTTATGTTTGGTTGTGTATCATAAGGTAGACACATGACAAGTAGCAAGAGACTGACTGAAAACCCCTCCTTTATTTATCAGTCAGACCACCAAACCGAAAATAACTCCACTACCAAAGCTGTCTGCAGGTGGTGGCGTAGAGCCGGGTGGAACCCCAATGTTTGACTTGTCTTGGCTCCGGCATTTTACACATAACTTTGTGGTGTAGAGTCCTAAAGCAAAATAAGTAAACAAGACCTCAGATATCTCTCACACACAACATATGAACATACATGTAAAAACCTTATAAAACGGCTCATATTTTCACAAGAACACTTAGTAGGCAAGGTGCTGCATGAACTGATAAATACATTATTAATGTGAAATAACACAATAAGAAGAAACCTTTTATGTCCCTTGGGGGGCTCTGCAGTGTAGTGCATATAGACCATAAAGCTCAATCATGGGCGCATTTGAAAAGAGCACCTGCTTTAATATATTTGTTGTGTCCACCACATTGAATTGACCATTTAATGGTATTTATTAATAAATACTTTTTTTGTTTCTTGAGATTTTTGCCACATCCAGGGGGCACTATACCAGGGAGTGCAAAAGTGAGACATACATGTTGGGAAAGATTAATTTATTCAAAAATGGTATCAGTTATTCCTGGTCATTTCTGATTATTTTGCTAATGGATAGACTTACAAATAGACAGAAGGCCATGAAAACGTTACCTCCTGGCTGAAGCAATAAAAGACATAATTTGTGTACCATCATGTAAAATTCTCATACTACAACATGGAAACGTGCAAATTATATTCCTGATGCCCTTTTATGTACAAAGTTGTTTTTTTCCTCAACTTTAGCTGGTGCGGCTTTTATTCAGTGGCGCACAATTGTCCAAGAATTGATATAACAACTGTTCTTTTAACATATTCTCCGACTTGAGCCATGGATATCTGCAGCTTATTCAAAGCGGGGGTTGCGTTAACGAATAATTTCCGTATTTGACAATTTTTTTAGAACAGTGATGGAAAAATCTGAAGGCTGTCCGTCATTTTTACAGATTATTATTCACACCGCCCTCTGCCGATTTAAGTATTGCACAGATTTTTTTTTCCAACTCTATACATGGAATCCTAGTAAATAAATTCCATCCATTATTTATTCCCCTTCTCCTGTAAGGGTCGCGGGGGTTTGGTACATATCTCCAGCTGTCAACGGGAAGGGTACACCCTAGACAGGTCACCAGTCAATGCATCCATTAGTGTGCCCGGTTAGATGTGCTCCAAATAGACTGATGTGCACCAAAGACAGGTGTCGTGCAGCGCTTCCTGCTCCTTTACCTGTAGGCTTTCTTCCGGTAGTTTACACACACACACTCACACCATGCATAGACTGCATGCACACATGTGGACAATTAATAATGATTTTTACGTATACTGTAGAGAGAGTCCCGTAAAATTAGCTTATACTGTTTGTGAAGCTGTCCGACTGTAAAACTAAACATAGCCTTCTGATAAACTATTCAGAGATGGACATCAGAAAATTATTCCTGAACAGAAGCAGAGGAAGAGAAACAGAGAGGAGAGATGAGGAGGAAAAGGGAGGTATGTTAGTTGTTCACATTAACAGTAACATAAACATTTATGCTCTTAATAGACAGTGTTGTGATTTGTTAAATGGTTAAATAGCAAATTTAAATAAGTTTGATGCATTTGCAAATGTAGCCTATAATAATCTACACAGAGTCAGAGTGGTTTATAGATGATAATTTGCCTATAACATAGGCTAAGATAGAATGATACTTTTTGGTTTTGTTTGTTAGTTACTTTGCTTTCCTGAACTACTTATTTTAAACTTGGACTGAGGTTTTTGTAGTAAATAATCTCTATAAACTCTTTCTGACTCTTTTTAAATCTTTGAGGTTTGTATGTGCAAATAAATATTTTATTGTACCCATGAATCTATCCTTTACCAGTGGTTTAATATAGCCAACAATATGAAAATGACAATAATGATTTTAAAGCATGTACCCGTAGGCTAGCCATTTATTTCATATTTAAATATTTTTTCATGTATTAGGAGTTGGGGGCTTGTGCCCCAGCAAAGCTCTCGGTGTAGAATCCATGGGTTTCCACATGTTTAAACTTTTTGTCTGAAGTTAATAACTTAATTGCAGTCTCCAGTGCAGGAGCAAAGTGCAGATTCTGCCTGCAGATCAACAGCTAAATTTCCATTAGGGGTAATTTATTCTGTCTGAGGCAAAAATCCAAAACCTCGTGTCAATAATTTCTGCAACAAGTCGACTATTAGAATATAGAGAAAAAAGAGCATTTGCTTTCCATGCCGTGCAGGAACTGCACCAGAAATTCTTATAATAAGTGCAAGCATTCAATTTCCTTTTTATGTCTTATATGGTCAGGTTATTTTGATTGATTAATCCTTAATAGATAATATTTAATAGGTATTAACTTGTCAGAGGATTGCTGGAGAAAGGCATTCCCCAGAAAAGAATAGATTGTGACTGGATTTTTTTGACCCAGCCGTTCAAGATGACAGACAAAAAAAATATACATGTAAAGTCTATGGTCGAGTACGTCAGAGGTCCGTCAAAGTCTCTGCGGTGCGTTGTGTACGTTGGCTTCGTCAACTTCACTTGTGTTACAAACGGCAACGCAGTAATGCAGAAGTTCAGCTAGTTTAACTTTTGACGGACCCAATGCAGTTAACGCAGTGCGGCAACCAATCAGAGCGTTTTTTCTTCAGAAGCAGGCTATGGAAGCCAAAAAGTACATACGTCAAACTTCATCTGTTGAATGCGTTGCCTGACGCAGACCAACTGTGCAGTGTGAATGCACCATAAGTTCACCACAGTCAGATGTCACAGCAAGGAGCAGCAGAGGAAGTTGTTCCGGATAAATGTTTCAGTGGCTCAGGTAAAGGTTGTGTTCTGTTTTGAACCGATCCTCGACGCACTAAAACACTAAATGTAGCGATAAAAGACCAAATAAAATAATACGATCAGTTGTCTTAAGCAGCACTCCCGTCCCTGGCTTACTGCAAATCTGTTACAGAGAGACACAGGAAACTTACCCCGGTCGTGCTGCTAACAACAACTGTGGGTTTCAAAATGTCCCCTCAGTTCTGCCCCTGGTCCTCAGAAGCTAAAAACGGTTTAAAAAACACAACAGGGATGGAGTGACTGGACAGGGCTGCAATGTTCTCAGCTCCGTCTACACTCTGGTGAGTAGCTGGTTAGCTTTAGCCAACAGCTGAACCAGAGCTGAACTGAATTAGAATAAGCTTTATTGACAAACTAAACCAAAGGTTTCAGCCATTAATATTATAAAGTGTCATCAAATGTTTAAATGATTAAAAAATGTCAACATAGGCCTTTAATTTAAATTACTAACATAATTAAAAATATATATATAATATATTATATTAGGTGTCTTCTGTCTTTCTAGATACTGACTTTTATTAGCTGACAGTTATAACCATCAAAATTAAAAGAAATAAAAATTTTAAATATGTCGGTCTGTGTGTAATGAATTAAACTAATATACACGTTTTTACTGAAATACATTTTTTTTTCCCATTATAAGCACCTATATTGATGGACGGACTGACGGATGGACGGCCAGAGAGACATAAAGAGATGCATAGACAGACGGACACGACAGACAGGGAAACATAAACAGGCACACAGATACATGGATGAACATCTTACCCAGCCCAGGACTCCTTTTATTCCCAGGGATGTTAAAATTGTACCTTCCAGTTTCACTAATTGGGCATTTGGCACGAAAGATGACTTAATTTATCTGGACAGGTGGTAATTGGAGATCTCTGTGAAGCAAATAGCTCACCAACCCAGCAAAGAGTACCAGAGGGAAAAATATAGAGTGTGAGAATAATAATTAATATAGGGTTATGCAATGCTAAAGGTTACTGGTAGAATTCTGCAGACCAGTTAAGTCAGACAAAAACTTTGACTTCAGAAAGAAGAGCAGAAAAACATGTTACTAGGAGTGTTTATCTTTAACAGTTATTTTCTGAAATTCTGTACTGTAATACACTGACCCAAAGAATAGAGAGCAATTCTTTTTTAGTTATTTTTATGATGCTTGAACAAAGAAACTAGTCATACTAGCTTTAATAACATACATTTATATTTAATAGGAGACCACAGTGTGTATTTCATTCACCGTGTGGTCCTTTCAGTAGTACTTCCTGAAAGCTATATAAGTCTTTTCAGTTACATATAGATTCTACTACGTATTATTGTGTTTTGGGGGAAAACAGTGTCTCGAAAGAAAAGTGATTTATAAATTGGGAACTGAATCAGTTTCAGTGAAAGGGACAGCAGAAATAATCCTGTGTTCTACATACAGTTGAATAGAGTTATCAGATAGATATTTAGTTAAATACACTTACACTGGCCTAGTTTAAGATTAAACTACCCTCAAAATTAATGGGGAGGGATTCAACATTGAACAAATAAAATGAGCCAAACCACTAACCAAATGTTTTTTTTAACTCAACAGATTTAAACAATAGCAACAACAACAGCAAATTATATGCTTTGATTAAACTCTGAATAAAACTATATTTTGAATAAACCTGGTAAAGAACAACACAAAACTACTTCTACTGAGGAACACACACACAAAGACAGAACCATTAAACCGGCTGTGCAGCAGCAAAGGGCCTCAGGGTTCAAGGGACCTCACAGTTGGTAAAGCAGCTCTACGTCCGTATCTGAGGGCTATAAATCACAGGATGTCTTTCCTGGGTGGAAAATACTTAAAGGGATTTTTCCATAAGGAACATCCAGTCCACTACTCGGGTCACTTTCTTTACTCTGCAGCACTTAGAGAGTTGTGCATGGAATATAGAACATTTTTAAACCATTATGTGTATTATCCTTAAGTTAATTGAATCAAGGAATAAATTGTTTGAATTTATAATTAATACGGGACTAAAAAACTTTAAAAATACTAAATGAATACACCTTGCCAAAGAAAATTGTTATTATAAGGATTTCTTGTAAAAAAAAAAAAAAGTACATTCAGAAGCATGCTGGTAGCGAAGTCCACCTCACAGCTAGAAGGTTGGGTTCCATTCCTGCCGGGGACGCTGTGGGTGCTGAGGGTGTGTTTGTTCCTCCATATCATCGGCACTCACACCCTGGGTGGAGTTTGCATGTTCTCCCCTTGCTTCCTTGAGTAGCTGATGTGAGCTACTCTCACAAAAACATGCATCAGTTCTGGGCTTTATACTGCCTCCTCCTGGCTGACGGGGGCGCCTGAAGGTTTGGGGAGGATCTGGCTGGAATAACATGATCCTTCCACGCGCTATGTCCAGCTGGGGAAACCCTGGCCCCTTCAGGTGAAAAGAAGGGCCTACCCACTCCTCAGGCAAGAAGGAGGCTTGAGCTTCAGTGCAGGGCCCTCCCACAGTTAGCAGTTGGAGAGCAATGCCCAGAACTGGAACTAGGTAGGAGCACTCGGTGATAAATAATGGGAAAAAACAGTGGGATAAAAAAAAAAAAAAATGTAAAAATTTTTATAAAGTACATTGTGCAAAAAGAAAGTTTTGAAAACTAAGTTAACCTACACTTCTCCGTCAGCGGGGGTCTGGTAACATGCAGACCCATCATCCGTTGACACAAGCGCTCTGTAGACTCGAAGAGGTTGATGGAGACATGTTCCATTGAAAGAACGGATAGCGCAAGCCTGTGATTGGTCAACATTACCAAAAAAACGTGTGCTGAAGATGTCTAGCAGGTTGAAGAACATTGTCTGGAAGAGGTGTGAAGACAGGAATTTATACAACTCTACACTGAAGAACTACAGATTTGTGCAGGAGAGGAAACTGCAGGAAACATGGGTTTGTTAGACTTCCCAGGCAATGGAGAAGTCTACAAAAGAAAAAGTGTCTATCAATACGTATGCATAACTTTGCAAACTTGCTGACGGAGAAGAAAAAATAGATTAAAGGGATACGTCTTTCTTTTGTTTTGTTTTTTTTCAACCTGGACATTATTTATAGGAGTTGTTGGGGTACGCAAAGTGCAGCCTCTAAATAAGGCAAAACAAAAAGTGCAGAGCCACATTTATTTCCTTCGAAAGAAAGAAAGAAAGAAAGAAAGAAAGAAAGAAAGAAAGAAAGAAAGAAAGAAAGAAAGAAAGAAAGAAAGAAAGAAAGAAAATGAATCCCCTCCAGATTAGAAAACAAAAATTGTTGATCATTTGGGAACCACTGTTTTCAATTTGCCACAATTGGAGCCCTGAAATCTCAAATTTGTTTGTTCTTCAATCTGATGGCTAAGGATTGAAAATTGATCTGGGCAAATTTTACCATCTGATTTTCTCTGCTATGTTTCCAATTATTGTAAATCTGGATTCATTTTTTCATAGTTATTGTTGATGGCGGACAGGGTGTTTTTTCTGGTGGTGTGGAAACCTACCGGACCAGTTTGGGATATTGCCACTTTTAGGAGTCCTACCACATGTAGCATTGTCAGAGTTTCTAAGCTTAGACAGTGAGACGACGCTTGCGTTTCATACGGCAACGTACCAACGCATGCGTCACAGATGTTCAGAAAGCTGAACTTTTGACGGATCCAACGGAGTTAACGCAGTGCGTCAACCAATCAGAGCGTCTCACAGTAGTTATGTCACTATACACGTATCTTGAATGAAGAGCGGGCCCAGTGAAAACATTTTCAACAAATGCAGATTTAAAAAATCGTAAATAACACTTACCAAAGACAGATGGACAGGCGCTCCAAAAGAGGAACAGAGAACCTGTAGTTGGTGTCCTGGTCGGAGATTTAAACTCTGATGCGGCCCAGGAGGTCGTAAAATTAGGCGCGGGACAGACGGAAGTAGCGCTGAAAGCGAACCTCATCCATACGCAACTCCTGGAACAAATGGTTAAACTCCCCGAACTCAGAACCCATTTGAATAGTGGGTGCTGATGCACCCGATGTCAACGTTGTCTAGCTTTATCTAGCTAATAAAGCCAAGTCACTCTCTTGTTACGATCCACCATAGTGCAGAACGTACGGCATGCGTTGTTTTTTCCTCATAAGCAGACTATGGTAGCCAAAAAGTACATACGTCAAACTTCATCCGTCGAATGCATTGCCTGACGCAGACCAAATGTGCGGTGTGAATGCAGCTTAAGAGTAAAAATCAGGAACTGACAGAGTAATAAATTAAAGCTGCAAACAGCCTCAAACAGTCCTGGTAGCTTAGTGCCACCCGAAGAACCTCTCAAAACTTCTGCTGAGCCTGATGGTAAAATCTGCATGATAAAGTGTTCAAAGGGCAAAATAAAAAAGGCAACTTTCGACCATGATGGTGCACTTCCTGTGAGTTATGGAGACTGACTTAAGGCTTTCGTAGAAGTCTTTAGAATTTACAAATATGCACTGAATTTCACAATCATAGTCTAAAGCATCACTTGTGGTTGCTATCTTAAAGCTTCGAGAAGATGTTATTGTTGAATTTGTTGCAGACCAGATTAGTGTATGTGGAAATCAGAGGCAAATGCATTCCAATGGCATGTTGCCATATTTCACCATGCTGACAGAGCCGCATCCTCTTTCAAAAACTCTCACCAATGGACAAAAAGTTAGTCCAACTTGTTTTCAGTCGCTGACCAGATTTAGATGTTGATTAGGTAAAAGGAGTCAAAATTTGACCTTTATACGTAATACCTTGCACTTCCCTTTTTCTCAGAACGGGACTTAGGGGACATGAGCAAATGAGCCTATGAATGTGTTGAGTTCTGGCATGTGATCACAAAGAGAAAGTTTGGTACAGCTTTCGTTTGTGTAAGTTAGTACACCTTCCACTTTTATGATGAGAAGCCATGCATTGAGGCCCACCTGCTTTGATGCCCAAAAACCTTTGGATAACTTTGATGCCCTATGCCTTGAGACTATCCTCACTCGCTTTGAGGTCAGTAAGTGAAAATCTCTAGGAGGAGTTTGTTCAAATATGAAGTGTATGAATGGCATACAATGGCTGTTTTGATCCAAAATGACCAACTTCCTTTAGGTTTTGGACCAAGGCTCAAGCTTACTTTTTTGTAGGTCCTGAGATCCTACATAAGTGTGATAATTTCATAATCCTCAGATAAAGTATGGCTGTGGGTTGATTGTTTTAATGCATCGGGGTGGCAACTCTTTGGGAAAATTATTCCATGCGCCCATAAAATGTACATGAATATATTTTATGGGTTGTACTAATAACCATCCTATGTAAGGTAATATAGTGCAGATCAAATAACTTTTGTGGATTTTACAGCAAAACGTGTAGCCACGGTGTGACACCGGACTTTGCCAAGCCGTCACAGTCTCACCCTCTGTCAAAAACTCTCAGTACTAGATCAGTAGTTAGGTCAACTTGTTTACTGTCACTGTGCACAGTTTCATATTGGTTAGGGCAAGGTTGTATAATATGGACCTTTCAAAGCAAAGTTTTACCCTTCCTGTTCTCAGGGTGTGGAGCTTAGGTGATGTCAACAATTAATAATTTGGCCTAGTCAGGGACCTGATGATGATCCACCACAGCAGGTTTCATCCCACTATCACCTTTGGCAGTGGAGATATAACACATTTTTGCCATTTAGTCAAACTTTGAGGCCCGGCCCCGGCCCTTCAAACTATATGAAATGTCACTGTAAATGTTTTTTTTAAATAACTTTTGATCCTCCCTGAATGCCATCCTATCCAATTTTCAAGCTGATTGGTCAAAATTCCCAGGAGGAATTTGTTTAGATGGAGCGGCTTTAAACAACCAAAACGGGTAAAAAAAAAAAAAAACTAACGTTCAATCCAACATGGCTGACTTCCTGTGTGTTTGGGACTCTGACGTTTTAAGGCATTAAGTTAGGACTTGGGAAGTTCTAAAAGTGTACTAATTTTCACACCTCTATGTTAAACTAAGCTAAGTGAGACGTTTTTTATTTGTGTGACATTTTTAATACGTAAATTTCATGCAAACCTGACTGATCCGCCAAACAACGCGGTGAGGTTTTGGGTTTGTTTACGCCTCCAAAAAGCCAATTCATTTGCAGCTAGAATAAAAAGAAACAGAACAAACAATAGACTTTTGCAAGCACTCACGCTGCTCGACCTAATCTTGTCTGTGTGTACACACTATACAAAATGAGTCTATATACAGTAGAAATGCATTCATTAAGATCATAGCAAATGCAAAAACCTGTCAGTGACTCTTTTCATTATATCAACCAACAGGTGTTGCAAACAGTGATGATATGATCAAATGTAATTTTTTAATTTTGTAATTTATTATGATGCATACAGTATTTTAGTGTGACAACTGTTGATATTACTTAAGTCGTGATAAGATTAGTTAGGCCATTTTTTCTAATTGTCTAATATTAACAAGTATTAGAAGACAACATAAATCTCAAATTTCTTATATCTTAATAGCCTTCATAGCGACTTTATAAATCGTTGTAGTTCAAAACTTAATGCTAAGTTGATTAATGTTTATTTTAATATCACAGTCTTTTAGATGCTTTCAAATTATGTTTTTAATATGGCATGGTTTGTATTATTTCTCTAAGAAAACTAATGCTTATGGGGGAACAAAAAGACTAAGTTTAAAGCATCAGGCAGGACTAGTCTCATGCAGGACCTCAGTCTTTGAACACCGAAATGAGGCTGAAAGAGGGAGAAAGACTATGTGTCTCATTAACTTTCCCTTCATAATCGCCTCCAAACTTGTTTGAGATCCTTAATGCCAGCTTTCTTTTATGGTTCCCAACGCACACTTTACAAACTGTGTTAAATTGAATGGATTCTTTAAATAAAGGATTATTCTATGTAGATGTATGAGTGTGTTTACAAGCCCACCTATTAAGAGAGTGCTGTGTTTGTTGTATGCAATTACATTTAGTTTTATGATCAAAGGTTGAAACAAAGGAGCAGCAGCAAGTTAGACTTATCAGTTCAAAATACAGGCTTCACTGTGCTTGTTTGGAAAGAAGTTGCATATTAATTTGCAAACCATATAACAAGTACAATGCTTTAGAAAGCAATGGGACGTGTACAGTATGTCAATTTATCATAAAAGTATACCAAGTTTTGCCTGGCAAATTAGTCCTCTGTGCAACAACTGGTCTAAAATCAAACTAAGACTGAAAGTCAGGAAATGATCACAAGAATTTATTAGTCTACTGTGTGCTGTGAGGAAGAATGCACATCAGAACTGCATCAAGAATGAAAAGTGGCAAATTGTAAAATGTATCAAAGCTTAAAGTGACAGTTTGTAGTTTTTGCAGTACATCTTTGAAAATAGCCATTAAAATATAATGTAATGATAATTACGTGAAGCACATTCATTGCAAAATATTGGCGATATTGTAAAATATGACTTTAAAAATCAGTTTTAAAATACATAGGCGCAGGTTCTCTTTTCAGGGGAAAGCCATATTAGATGACATCTTTACTTCTACAAGAGCCCAAACGGACAAAGCGCACAGAACATGTCTGCTATCAGAACATAGATTTCCCCTCAAAATGCAAAAAAGTTTCACCATAAATACATTTTTACCTCTACGCTAGTTCCAAGCGATGAAAGAGAGGCTGATGTGCTCTTTATGTTGCTGCAAATAGATAACTCTCAGGGAATTGAGCATTTATAAACAGCACTAGTTGGACCTCCGTTGTTGAGTTTCTTACTCGAAGACACAGATACCGCATGCTTGTGATAATTTAGGTATGCACCACCTAGACTCTACAGGTACCTACGCTCGGGTCCTGTTTGTGGACATCGTTCCAGAGCTCCTCCACCAAAAACTGTCCGAGCTCACCGTGCCTCCCTCCACCTGCCAGTGGATTACCAGTTTCCTGACTGACAGGAGGCAGCAGGTTAAACTGGGTGACTTCATATCCAGCTCCCGGTCCCTCAGCATCGCCGACCCCCAGGGATGTATTCACTCCCCACTGCTCTTCTCCCTCTACACCACTGACTGCTTGTCAAGGGGACCCTCCTGTGAAACTCCTGAAGTTTGCAGATGACACCTCCGTCATTGGACTCATCCGTGACGGCGACGAGTCTGCATATAGAAGGGAGGTGGAACAGCTGGTCCTCTGGTGCAGTTAGAACCACCTGGAGCTAAATCCGCTCAAAACTGTGGAGATGACAGTGGACTTCAGGAAGAGACCCCCATCAGAATCTCCTCTCACAATCACCAACAGGCCAGTCCCCACAGTGGAGTCATTCAGGTTCCTAGGATCCACCATCAAAGAGGGACCTGAAGTGGACCTCCCACATAGACGCTATAAGGAAGAAGGCCCAGCAAAGGCTGTACTTTCTGCATCAGCTCAGAAAGTTCAACCTGCCTCAGGAGCTGCTGACCATCTTTTACACAGCAATAGTCCAGTCTGTCCTGACCTCATCCATCTCTGTCTGGTTCGGATCCGCCACCAGGTAAGACAGGGACAGACTGCAGAGAACAGTCAGGTCTTCAGAGAGGATCATAGGTACTGATCTTCCCTCCATTGAAGACCTATTCCGGGGCCAGGGTCAGGAAGCGGGCCAGAAAAATCACCACAGACCCCTCACACCCTGGCCACAATCTGTTTAGGCTCCTCCCGTCAGGCCGGCGTTACAGAGCGCTGTACGCCAAAACCACCCGACCAGGAACAGTTTCTTCCCCAAGGCTGTCGCTCTGATAAACTCTGAGTAGTCACAGAGTGTGAGTCCATTCACATTAACAATAAACTATAACTCTGCACTGCTGTATATACTCACTGTACAATAACCCCGGTTTGTTGTATATAATATCCTTTATTATTTATTTGTATTTATTTTTTTATTTCACTTATTTAAGTTCTGTACTGGAGAGAAAAGTTGCCGGAGTCAAATTCCTTGTATGTGTCATACTTGGCCATTAAAGTTGATTCTGATTCTGATGTACTGCCCCCTACCGGCCGAAAATTACACACTGTGCCTTTAAGGGAGGTAAAGGGAGATATGTTGGGCTAATAGGTCATGGTATGGTGATTTAAAAGCAGGGTGTGTGATAACAGCGTTTAAAAGAGATGCCTTACCTCACGCTGTTCTTTTATCAGTAACAGGGGAACAACGCTGTTACCGTTATTAAACATTAAATGTGGTGCATTAGGAATGTTGAGGGGGTTTTTTTGTACGTCAATGTTTATTTACTTGCATTGCATCACGGAATCGGGTGGAAAGGAAGTGTATTTTACCTATAATTTGATTAGTTTGCATGTTTGGAGGAGAATTTAGCTAAGCAGATGGTTCACTCTTTTGTTGTGCAATTGTGAGAGTATGGCCGATTGGGGGCCTGATTCCCTCTAAAAAGGACCTGGACGCTCCGAAGAAACCCTGAATTCCTTTAGCAACTGACAAAGTTTCCGAGGCTCATTTTGTTTATTTTAAGTCCTTGTGACTATGTACTTGTCATTTAAAGATTGTGTTTTTAAAAAATTAAGATTTGCATATTTTAAGATCCTTTTTGTTGTATTATTTTCACGTTCTGATTTAGGTGTCCCAATCACCTGACCATACACGTTGGTGCACATGCAGAAGTTGTAAGTCCCATACTGAAAGCTGCTTTAAACATTATAGCTAACTTCATGTTTCTTCAAGCCTCAAATCCAAGTATCGGTATGAAAAAAATTGTATCATTGTGTGGCAAGGTGCACAATGAGGGTGAGACAGGATTCAATCCCACAATTCCCAGGTGAGAGTCATGCACAGTAACCAGTCAGCCAAAGGGATATCCCTGTGGCCAAGCAGCCACGGCACATGATCAATCGGAGCCATAGTGACAGGACCTCCACACTGTCACAATTGCATACCTATTTGCAATGGTTAATAGCACTTTGGTTTGAGAGGAAGAAGGTCAAATTGTGGCTCTGCTGGCCTTTCTGTGTTTGATCATCTCTTAACCTTAACAGTGAAGTTTTGAAGATAAAACTTTCTGAAAACAAAACAATCTATAGTTATTCTTTACAATTCTAAATTAATTGAAGTGAAGCATGAGTGAGGGTATCTAAATATGTCTCCTGTTCAGTTGAAGAGCTTCCCATTGAGTGATTTTCACTGCCTAAATGTCAAGTCAACATTTTGAGACTGAACAGAAATCAGTAATTCCATGTCACAAAATAATCTTCACATTGCAGACTTGGACAAAGCTGTAACTAAACACTAACCTGCTGTTTTTCAGTCCACAATGATTTACTCTCTTGTGCCTAATTCAAGCCTCTCACTAGTTTCCTGCTTTTGGCTTTTTCTATCCGAATTTGTTCATCCATTATCTGGCCTTCTGTCTCTATCATCGTCTCCCTCTGTCTTCCATTAAGTCTTGTTCTCAGAATCCCCATAGCTGCTCCTTTTCTCTCCATTTTCCCACACCAGTCCCTGTGGTCCCTATTACAGAGAGAAGCGGCGAATCTGTTCTCTTACTTGGGGCAGCAATAATGGGTTATTAAACTTGGAGCCTAGAGCCTTTTCCTGTGGTGAAAGTTTGGAAACAAATTTCTTTACCCTAGTGAGGGAGGTGAGAACGTCTTTAAATTTCATATTCAAACAATTAACAATTATAATAAAATAAACAATTATAATAAAATATTATAAAATAGCTACCTCTGCATCTGATGGGTACTTCTAAAAAATAAATAATACTGAAAAAATTTTCACAATGATGTAATTAGGAACTATACACATAAAAAAAGATTTTATATGATTGAGAAAATAATATTTAATCACACAACTGTTACCTTGAAGGCTTTATTTATGTGGGCCCAAAGAATCTAGAAGGCCACATAAATGGTTACAGTGGATCGGTTTTGACCCACAGGTCTTGAGTTTGATATGTGTCCAAACAAATCAGCAATCTTGATATCATCTCAATAGCTACATGCCATTCTAGACAGATAAAACAACTGGACCCTCTGTAGGAGGATTGGGCTATTTCAAGACAAAGAAACATGGTACTCTGACTGCTATTATCTCCAATACATTTTCTCAGTCATCTGCTCATAGGATTGCTAGAACGGTTACTCAAAGCCACACTAAGAAGCTGATTAAGGAGAACTCTGAAGTTGTAATAAATGATCTAGTTGTATAGACGCATATGTAGAAATATAATGCATGTAAGAGACTTTTCTGTGCCGTCAACACAAAATATTGGAGTCTAATCTTGTACCCCTAAATCCGGTTTTAGAAATCAGTCATGTCACCAGAACAGCTTTTAATTACAGCAGTATGCAAAGAAGAGTGTAATAGACTTATTTAAAAGGTTCAACCCAAAGTTTCTTTAGAGGCCACAGTATTGTGATGAAAGACATCTCAAAATGTGTCGCCTAAAATACAAATGCACAACTTCAAGCGTGCTATTAAAACTATTTACAAAGAATTTCTATAGATTCCCAGCTTTTTAGACTTTCAGTTTAAGGACTTCTGCAGACAAAATATTTTTCCGCTACTGCCCTATATTTAACTCCATCCTTTCCAATGGGCTCTTTGGAATATTGCAACAACAAATAAGAAACCAAAGGGATGTGGCTTACAACTTTCAGCATTCACCTAAGCAAAGTGCAAAAAATAACTAATTAAAAACTGGGGGAGAAAAGAGGGAAAACTATCAGAGTAGAACTAAAAAAGCAATCAGGGAGTCATCAGGAAGCCACCCCTACCACCACCCAATGTTAATGTTGTCTAATTTTACCTTTTTCAGATTCCGTGATGATGAAAACATCCTTTTAACAGCTGGATTCAGACCAATCTTAGTTATTCACAAAATTCATGGCGGCTTTTTGTGAGTCTAATTAGTTTTTCCTGGTCCAATCAAATTCTGCTATTGTTAGCTGCTGACAATTTTTCCATCCGATAGACTGAGTTATGACATGAGTTACACTCCAGCAAACAACTCAACTTTTGAAAATCAGATTGTGCACCAGTAAGGGACATATTGATGTTCGATTCAAAGTCATAACAAGTTCTCTGTTAATTAGATTTTTTACAATGTGACAGGTGTCCAACTTGAATTTTTTACTTGTAAATGTGCTTAGAAATTGACGGTGACATTTTGCATTTCTGGTAGAATTGTGCGACATTGACTCCAGCTAGAGTAAATGGAGTCAAAATAGTTTATACATAAATGAAATAAAATTCATTCAAATTCACAGAAAAAGAAAATGGAAAAATAAGTGTTGTGAAAATTTTCGATCCCTCACACTGTTTTGACATCATTATGCATGAAGAGTGCCTAATGATACAGAGCGGTGTGAGCGCTCCAAAGGAACTGCTAGCTATGCTGTGGTAAATTTATTTCAGGGGAGAAATCAGAAAGTGTGACTCATAGATCCTTGTTGGCTGTTTGGGTTTTTCATTGTTGTTTTTTTGTTTTAAGTACAACATATTAAAATTAGAAGAAGGGACAACATAATGTCAAATTCATAGTGCAGTCTCTGTTAAAGAGATAATTATCATAGTTTAAAACAAAATGACATAAAAGACATTTCAGGATGTCTTTTGTATCTTATTTTAGTTATTAGCATAGCTATGGGTGAATAGAATTATTACCATCAATGTTGTCTAAATAGAAGAGCTTTTACTGAGATAAAATTGCACACAGGTGAACTCCATTCACTATTTTTGTGTCTTCCCACAACAATTGTTTGCACTGGAATCTAAAGGTACAGTAATCAAAGTGAAAGGGGTTGAACACACTTTTTTGTTTCTTCCTCTCAGTTATGTGTTAGTTTGTTCTGGTGTATCTTTGAAATGCTAAAATATAAATGTGTTTTTTTTTTATGAAATAAAATGTGGAAAAAAGTATTTAAGTATGCAGCTGCTAAACAGCTTAGACAATCTTTTGAAAAACCCTATATATCTTGTTCCAACAACTAATAATTGCAGCCAAAGGACAAGCTAACTGGCTTTGATAATGGATTTTTTTTTCTATATGTCCGCCTACAATCTGCCTGCAAATGCATCATTTGGCTGACTGATAAGGTTCCTGCTCTTAATAAGTGGCTGCAGGGTGTGACAAATGTAAATCCCCTTGAAACCTTCAATGGAGCCTTAATGGACAAAGTACTTTTTTTACTTGACCTGGGATCTCGCCAGTCTATCACAGGGCCAACACAGAGACCCAAAACCATGTATGCGCTCACAACCGAAAGCAATTTAGAGCCGATCGATCTTGATATGTTTTAAGCTGGAATGAAATCGAATTACCCAGATGAAAAACCCCACGACTCAGGACGCCACCACTGTACAGTCTGGTCTTTAAGATATATCAGCATTTGTCTTGTTGAACACCAGAATGAATTTATTCTTCCCCACACAATCTTGCCAAACAGTCATTCCAAACAGTAGGCACATCCTAAAATGTTTTTCTGATAAAAAGACTAAAGATCCACAGGAAAAATTTAGTTACTAAAGGAAGAGGAGATAAGAAGAGAAAGTGCCTGTTTCCCTCTCAGAAACCCTTTAGTGTCTCATCTCTATCTGGTAGTCATTAATACAAATGATTGCAGAGGCATCAAGGCTGTACCTGTTTCGTTGTTTTAGTATAGAAAGCTGAAATAGGCTCTAGCCCCTTGAGATACATAGAAAGTATTAATGGAAAATCTGTTTCCTGACTAAGTCGATAAACACAGATGTCAGTCATTAAAATATAGTAAGATTTTGTATTTTACTTAATTCTCTGTTTGAACAGCATACCACAGATTTGGAAAGAGCTTTACGAGGGCCCATCTTTTTGTTGTGTGTTTCTAACACTAGTGAATACAAAAGTTACAACCTGGATCATATTTGGCAGATTTTTGCATGTAGTGGAAGTTAGCAGTTTGCCACTTAATCGGTTGCAGCATAAGATCTAGGCTGCAATATTTACAGTGCCTTGCAGTCAAATCCAGAACAATGTAAGATGGTGTAATAACAGTTTTTTTTTTAATTATTATTCCATCCAAGTCTCAAACCAGGTCTAATTAGCAGCACCCTCACTCTACGGTAATTATAGGACCCAACTGCATATAGTTATGAATGCTGTTAGTGCTCCATGTCTTTTTTGCTGCACATCAACCCCAGGAAATCTTATGATTTTTGAGTGGGTGTCAGGAGTGAGCAAAAAACAGGAAAAGAGAAGAAGATTGGAGAGGAAGATAAAAGGACAAAGACTTTGGCCCCCAAGAGGACAGAAAACAGACAAGAGTAGACGATAAACAGAGAAGATGATAAAGCAAGGCTTGGCCTTTGGGGAGTAGTGTAATCTGAAAGCAAGAGACCAGAACCGGCAAGGGCCATCTGATGAAATCCAACAGAAAGGAGCAAGAAGGAGGAAAGAAAATAGAAAGAGATTTTGGACAACCATTAAAAGTTGGTGAGGTATAATTTAAAGAAGCCTGGTTGCGCGTTTGCTCTGGTTGTATGTGAATTATATTTGTATTTCTGAATAAAAGCATTTAATATATTATTGATAGATATGCAATAAGCCTCTCTTGATGCATTGTTTCATCAATTTCCAGCCAAAAGGACATTTATTTTGAAGGTTAAAGACTGTGTTCACTTCCTGTTTTGGTGCTGAGAGTCATGATTTCACTCTGTATTTTCTACATATGAATCAACAATCTTATAAAAATGACTGATAAATAAATTCCAGCTTCTTTAAACGTTGAATATGGAAACATTTTCTTAAAACTATTCCCTTTAAACTCTTCAGGGAGTTTAGAGGTGTGCGGAATGAAAGTGCACCTTTTCATTTAAAAGTTATATTTAAACTAAAATCATTAAAAAAGATAACTTTTTCCAACCACTGCATTGTGTTTATATTTACGTCTTCCAGCCAACAGCGGCCCGGCATTGTAGGTTGCCAAATACTATTGTAAACGACTGCCTAGAGCAACGAGCCTTTTACTGTAGAAAATGGAGCGCTTGGTTAGTTTAGCTGCTGTGTCTAAGCCCTATAGATTTCATTATATTTCTCAGAAGAGGAGCGACCTTACAATATCTAAAACCTGAGTTAGTTTAGATGAAACCTACAACAGATGGACACAAATGAAAAACTGTCACGGCATTAAAGCGTACGAGGAAATGGCAAAGTTTCTCATTTAGATAGGTAGGAAAGCTTGCTAATAGCTAAAGTTAGCTGTCGATAAAACAGCTTTTCAATACTTCAGTATATGACATTGTTCCTAGATATGAGAGCATCCACCTCCACACCATGTAAACAGAAGAAAAGGAAGCAGTTTCCTCCTGCACTACCAAGTATAGGAGCCTCGCTTTCACCACTGCGGTGAGCGGATATTATAAATACTTTTCTAGCTAGCTTTCTGTATTGACATAGGTCTCTAACCATACACCTCAGTCAAATACACACACTGTGAAATCTATCTGATGTTTATGTAAATTCTAAAGAATAAATTATGACTTTTATAGAAGATATCACCAAAAGGAGAGAAGGATACCACTCATCTGGCAAAATAAGATGCAGAGAGGACAGATACAAAAACGTACCGTTGCCTTTGAACCATATAATTTGTTATAATTATTTTTTGTTTAGTATTTTGAATTTATTACTACCAAATAGTCCTTACCATGTAAGATTTGTCACTGGACATGATTCTGGCTGGTTATGGCAACAGAACTGGCATCCAGATGGCGTTTTGTTATTGCAACTACAACCTCAACACATGGGCTTCGGTGCCCATGTTCCATATTCAACCTTTTATTGTAGTTGCTTCTAAAAATTTTCAGCCATACAAGCTCGTTGGCAAAAATACAAACTCAAAGTCAGGGCCTTAGACTTCTTTAAAGTTGCTATATTGAATTTCCTAAACAAGCTATCTTAAAAAAAAATTTTCATGCACAACATTTTTTTGTGTAAAAATGTTAGCCAAGCACATGGCTCGATTCGAATCTAACAATTTGAGCATCTAGTTATCTGTCTGACTGGACAAGGGTACTTCCGCTCCTTCCCTTGGAGGCTGCGATATTCTGCAACAGAACACCACTGGTGTAGAGGTTCTCCTCTCAATAATGCTGCAGAAGGAGAAACAGCCAGCTGCTACCACTTCAACTTTAGGACAAACTGCCAGAGTCCCAGAAAGAAAAAACTCAATTTGAATTCATGGGGAAAAAACGATACCTGAGTGAACTGCAACTGTGTTCTCTCGTTTGCTGTGGCACTGCGTTTTCACAAATCCGTGGGGCGTGGCCTAAGGGTGATAGCTGAAGGGACGGATGAGAGTTTTGTGACCGAGTTTATGTTTTTATTAGCTTGTAAAAAAAAAATCTGTATAGGAGTTTTACTTTAGTTTACCTTGTTTGATTAGAGCTATTTTATACTATTTTATACTATTTGACCCTTTTGGATATTTTACAGTAGCGCAGTGGTTAGCACTGTTGCCTTGCAGCAAGAAGGTTGTGGGTTCGTATCCCGGCCCAGGGTCTTTCTGCATGGAGTTTACATGTTCTCCCTGTGCATGCGTGGGTTCCCTCCGGGAACTACGGCTTCCTCCCACAGTCCAAAAACATGACTGTCAGGTTAATTGATCTCTCCAAATTGTCCTTAGGTGTGGGTGTGTGTGTGCATGGTTGTTTGTCCTGTCTGTCTCTATGTGTCCCTGTGATGGACTGGCGACCTGTCCAGGGTGTACCCCGCCTCTCGCCCGTTGACAGCTGGAGATAGGCACCTGCACCCCCGATACCCATTATGGATTAAGCGGTTAAGAAAATGGATGGATGGATGTATGGATATTTTACTGACTTATCTAGATTTAAATATGCTATGAAAGATTTATTCCAACTGTACAGGTTCCATCCCAGGCATACTGTACTTATTGTAAGTAACTGACTGAATGAATCAATTAGTAGTCATAGGAAATGGGGTGTAGTGTGGAATTTAGATTAGATTAATTCTTATTGAACTCTTAAAAATTTTTGTACTTAATATGTTTATGGCAGATATCTGAACAAATTGGAATTTTGTTATCAAATCTTATTAGTAGTTGGGATTATCATATTTAAGTGCAACTTCAATGTAATGTGTAGATTTTGACATAAATGAATCATAGCGTTTGAATAAAATAAAAAAACATTGCTTGATGTTTTGTAATTATGTCTTTCTAAACTGAAAATTAATCCGTTGATTTTAAGGGACCTTCATGTGCTCTCCTCCAAGAAAAATTACTGTTGTTAGATTTTAACCAAAGATGCATTTTCTGAACTTTAAGGCAAATAAATGGATATTTGAAAGGTGATGTGAAGGTTTGTATACCAGTGTTCCTCTGAACTGCAGGGAAGATTCTGAGATTGGTCCTAGGTGTCCCTTTCTCCACTTGACTCTATGGTAACATTTCACCGATTGTGCAAGCTGAAGTGTTTTCGAGTACTGTTTCATCTGCATACATATAAAACCTAAAAAAAGCCCTAGTTAAAAAACAGGTATTTTATCATCTTAGTTGCTTTTATGCCATGTAAAACCAGAAGTTCATCCAACAAAGTTTGATTAACCATAAGAAATGACCAGTAAAGAAAGGTAAATGTATTTATATTTGTTAAATGTTTTAGCCACATCATAAGGAAGAAGCATCAGCTGTATCAAGTGAAGAGCACATAGAAGACAGTATCGTAAAGTTAGTAGAAAATAGGTATTCATATCCCTTTAACTGTGCATGAAACAGTCAAATGAAAAATTAAGGCAAGGTAAAAAGCATACTAAAGTGATCTTATTGGTATCCTCACCTATTTTATGTACTGGAAAAGAAAACAAAACAAAAAAACACTGCTCGCATGAAATGCAGACTGCCTGCTGTGACATTTGAAATCCCTTAAGACATTTTTTTTTTCTCTTTCGCCCATCTGGGTCTGAGGAAGAAAATTTTCACGTTCCCACCAAATCTAAATTCAAATGCTTGTTGCAGATGGCACGAAGTATATAAATATATTGCACTTCTTCATCTCTTAATTGATTGGTTGGGAAAATGTGAAAAGTTTCCAAATCAATTACTTTTTACCAAGGTTTTTGTGTGTTGTGTTAGTCTGATAGGCAGTGAGCTTGTCCACACACAACCACACCCCCACACATTTCCAGTAAATCCAGAGTTCAGATGAGATAGGCTGTGCCGGTTGAGCCCTGGGACTCAAAGTCCATATTAGATCTGGTTGGCTGATCTTCCTTACCAATTTACTGGACACCTCTCTTTCCCCTCTTCCCCCTTTCCCTGCCTCTGTCTGACTAGCTTCAAAAATATTTACCCTTTCATTCCCTTGTCCACTTATTTTTTTTTTTAAACAAAAACTGGCCTCAATCATGCAGACATCTTGGCCTTTTTGGAGGGGGGGGAAATCAGCAACAAGTCAGCTGTAGCCTTATCCAACACACTAAAAATAACCATGGCAAAGTCGATTTATAACGTCCTTTATTCTACAAAGGCAAAGTTCAAATAACATCAAGGAAAAGCAATGGTTTAATAGAAAAATCAGATTTGCAGATAATTTGATGTCAGTTATTAAAAGTGAACCTTTAATTTCATAGCATGATTATTAGTGGTTAAATGGTTAGTAATCCAATTGACAAATAGTTACTTCTCTTCAACTCCAGGGATTATATGGATATTTAGAAATGTATGAAATGGTAATGATTCATTGATTAGTCATGCAATAATCCCCCTGTGAGAATGACTTTCTCTGTTCATCCAATAAATCTCAAGTGACTATGTTCAATTAGGTTGTTTTTACGTCTACAAAATTAGTAACTAATTTACACAGTAATTATAGCCGATCTTAGGCTATATTCACACTGCAGGTTTTAAAACTCAATTCTGATGTTTTTATTAAATATCATATTTTGTGTGGTTGTTCACTCGATAACTGAAATTTCCCTAATGTGGCATGCATGCACAAAAGAAAACAAGACTTCACACACAATGTGCTCTGTTTATGGAAGTAAAACTGTCGGGTATAGATGTTAGTTTGTGAGTGATTTTGGCAATTCCTGCACAGTCGGAATGGAGCAAATGTGTATTTGTAGTCCATTAATGGCTCCGTCTCCAGTATCCACCATGTTTTTTTCAAGCTTTTCCCTCCTCCTGTGCAGATTATTGATATCTGTCTCGTGTCAATGATGTACAAGACAGATTTAAAACGACATGACCGTTAAAACTTACATCTCACAAAAACCTCAGAAATGGATTTATTTCCACATATGGAATCGACTTGGATTGGTTTTGAAAAAAAATTGATTCGTGCTATTCAAACTGTCATAATTAAATCAGATATGGGTCACATAAGTGACAAAAAGTCAGACTAGTTGTGCTTTTGCCTGCAGTGTGAAAGTAGCCTAAGCCACAAGGTAATAACGGCAGTACACTGAAACATGCATTAAGGTCAAAAGCTGGTATAATATAATGACCTCCATCTGGATAAGCAGAATGCAGTGTTTGTGCATTTCAGTACACTACTTTTACATACGCCTGTTAGACTCAATACAATCCTTTTTTGCTATATTTTTCCAGTATTACGGATATACCTGCTTTTTCATGTTTCACTGCTCCCTTTAACCTGATATAACTGCTTTTATGGAATTTTATTTTCCATTTCCATGGATAAGTCATACAATACAGTCGATCAAGGCAGCCTGCATGACAAAATAGAATTTTGATAACTACAATGACTCTTCAAATGATAAAGAAAACCCATAAAATTTGCTCCCTTTTTCCGAAGAGATGTAAGCTGTTTTTC
This sequence comes from Apricaphanius iberus, assembly GCA_028564705.1. Taxonomy (NCBI): domain Eukaryota; kingdom Metazoa; phylum Chordata; class Actinopteri; order Cyprinodontiformes; family Aphaniidae; genus Apricaphanius; species Apricaphanius iberus. Next base: position 1,071,965 of record JAPXFQ010002242.1, on the reverse strand, counting down.
ATAGAAATGTAATGAGAGATTGGCTCCTGATCTGGTGAGGTCAAGTGGTAACCAAGCAGCAGGAACATTTGTAAACGCACAAACTGTGAGTAAAATGAGGTTGTGGTGACAACAGTTCTATTCATGGCGCACATTATCAGTCAGAGAAGATTCAAAGGTAGCTATTTTCAGTTCCAGTGAGGTGGATAAAAAGTGATGCTGAGAAAGCACAGAGATGAATGAAGTTATTCATAAGGAAATCATATTTTTCTCGATTAACCGAAAATTTTCTCCTGTTTATTTAGGCTGCAACAAGGCGAGAGAGAGAGTATCACTATAAGCAGATAACATGAAGAATAAATGGAGTACAGATGTCATTTTAAAATTTTTAAGCTTTCAATCTTTTTTTTTTTTGAAGCAAGCTTTTTTTTTTGCCAAATCCCTAATATATGATGTTGCAGACAGCCTTGAATGCCAAGTTTGTAATTATTTTATTTTTGTCTTAAAATAAAATCAATTTCTCTTTTAAAGGGACTGCTCCGTCAAACGCTTTTGTAATAATTAATTAATCAATAATCAATCAATAATTAATTCTTCACAACAAGGATTATTAACTACAGGTCTATGAATCCCAGTCTGACTTACCTCCTAAGGCAAATTTACCAAAGAAGACCGAAACAGGGGCTGAAGCCAAGACAACACAGCCCCGGTACCTTTGGGTTTTTATGGCTATAAAACACTTATTTTTCCAACTTTTCCGTGAATATGAATGATTAAAGCTCTATTCCAGGGAATTTATTTATGAATTAAACTTTTAAATATCCTTAAAATGTGGGGTTCAGTACTATGATAAAAGGCTAGTGCTCCACAACATTTTTTTATTTTTCTTAAGTCCCTTCTTCCTCCCATAGATACCAGTGCAATTCAGACTGACTGGCAATTTTTTTTAACCAACAGAATTCAAGTTTCTGCCATGTCAATAAATGTGAATGGGAATCACACAAACCTGTGGATATGAGCCTGTGCAGACAGGCCGCTCCGTGTCTTCCTGTTTACAGTCACCATAATGGCAGAGAGCAGTCATGGAGAAGTCACAGCAAATCTCTGCTAAATAGTTAGCCATTCCCCGGCTTCTCAGGGTTACATCAACTTCAGAAAGAAAAACAATGGGAAGTACGGTGACAAACTCGTAAAATGCCTTAGAGAGTCAAGTAGAGCTTTACGTCAAAATGTATCCCCCCACACACACAGACACACACACACACCTATAACAAAATCCTATAACTTAACTAGTTCGTAAGACTTCGCCCATGAGTTTAATGTCAGTGAAAGACTTTATGAGTGCAGGATGTTATTTTGAAAACAGTTTGAGTGGTTCACATTTTGACATTCAGCCGGGCCACGACCTAACTCCATGTCTGTTGAAGAGATGAAAAAAGAGTCAGCTGTTAACCATAACCGTTACAGTTTGCCAGGTAGCAATATGTCATTGTAGGCAAAAAACTAATTTAAGAAGACACCGATTCAAGAAATTATTTGCTTGTCTGGATTATTTTTTTTCATATTTTATTTATATATTTTGTATAATTAAAGAAACGAAGTTGTATGCATATTTACTTTCTTCTGCCAAGTCAACCATTTGTCTAAAAAAAGAAATATAAAAACAGTGAATATTGGCTCCATCAGATATGTTAACAGCTCTACTCATACTCCATTCTTTATTTATGGATTTAAGTTGCTCTATTCTTAGTTTATATTCTAAATTGAGATTTTGTTTTCCCTACCCATATATAAGTTAGGTATTGTTTGCTGAGCTGAAGGGGTCAATTAAATACTTATTTTTTGTAAATGTTATTTTTAAGAGTTTTTTGATACAGAATAATCTAACTGATAAGACAAAGTAACTTAATTGCCAATAAAAAACAAGCTCGAAATAATGTAACTTTAAAAAAAAGTTAATATACAGGTAAAAAGGTAACTCTAAAATTGGTGATGTAATCAAACTCCTTTTTTATTAATCTAAGATATGGATTTTTCGAGACCAATAAATCTATTTCCTAATAATGTTAATATGTTTTAAATAAAATAAAAACAAATAATTTGATCAACTGGCCAGCCAGAATATATTTTAAGAGTAGCATGGTTGGAATTTATTATTAGCTATCAAACCATACTTCAGTTTTATGTTTAAAATTTGATATTTGATCTGTTGTTGTTTAAAGTTGTTACATTTATGTTGTTTAATGTGTTTGTATTCTATGACATGCTGGTCTGTGTGATATTGGCCAATAATGTCATCCCTGTTGCTGTCGGTGAATTCTGACGATTCAATCACAACCACACTGAGGGAGCCTGTAGGGTCTTTGGCAGCATTATTACCATATACACAGAGCACCACAAATTACAAAAAGTAAAAGTCAAAGATTTGTATTATTTTCCCACCACCTGTCATATTGCGGTGTCTCTCCCTGTCAGTCCCTACATCCTCAATTGTCCCCAGCTGCCCTGTCTTTCCCTGATTACCTCCCATGTATATTTATACCCCTCTGCGTCTCTATGTCTTGGTCGGGTTGTTGTCAAGTTCGTCAGTGCACTCTGAGTTCGGCTTTGAATCATTAAAGATAAATTTTTTTCTGAACCTCCAAATGCCTCTCTGCATTGGGGTCCAATCAACAAATCATGACACCACCTACTTATGTCATATTTTCTGTTTTAACTAAATTTAAGGCCGACTTTAACAACATTCGGCACTGATTCATTAAAGTAGATTTTTGCCAGTACTCTGCTGACATGTAAATATACACATACATGAATTCTGACCTTTATAACTCTGAACACATAAACATACCAGAGCATCTGGTCTATTTAAATAGCTCTGCTGTCGAGATGCAAGTGATCTGACATTTTGCAGATGGAACTTTTTTTTTTGCCTTGAGAGATGCTAAAGCGCAAAGACAAGTTCATAAGTGTAACACAATTCCATAACCAGCCTTCAAACATTTTCCCAAGGGGAATCCTGCAGAGTATAAGCGTTTCTTTTTGCTTTTGTTGAAACCTAACAAACCTCTGACATGAGAGCTTAGCACTAGAAATAAAGAGTGTAAAATAGCTGAAAACTTCACCATATATAAAATGCATAATAATTTACAAATTATTATTATGGTCAAATTTATTTATTTATTTATTATTATTTCAGAAAGGTGGAACCAGAAACAGTATATCCTTTCACAGACATCATATTTGCTGGTTTTACAATGTTTATGTGAGCAGAGTGGCTGGCAAGTACATAACTGTTAGCGTGTGATTTTGTAATTAATGTTTAGAAATGGGTATGACTTGTTGAGCCAAAATAACTCTTTCTGATGAATACACTGAACTTTAATTTTAGTGAATATCCGACCAGTGTGAAGACATTAGTTTACAGACCTACAAGGTTTGAAGAAAATAAGAGACTCTCTTCCAGTCAGACATTCTAAGACTGTAATTTGGCAGCGCTAATTGCATGGTGGGTAATCATAACTTGTGGTGATCTGATTTGTTCCATTTATATTAGTCATCGAGACAGAAGGGACAGCTGTATTTTCATTTTTTTAAGAGGTGTCTGGAGCAAAATGTGATGAATGGATGGATGGGTGACATTTTATTAATAACTCAATCATAACTTATGACAAGGTAGGCAACAATGAAATAATTATCGTATGAAAGAGTGAAACATGCTTTTGGAATTTGATCAATTTTCAATAAGAGCTTGATTTTATCTGAGCACAAAACCTACTGGCTTTCTGTCAAAAGTTGAACAGATCAAAAATAAATGACCACAAAGTACATGAATATGTTTAATGATGACAACCTAGTGTAAGGTGAGAAATTATTTGACAAATCAGGCTAGAATACGGGAAAATAATAGAGGAAATCTGAGCACTTTTTGAGTATTTATGCTGATATGTGGCTGGATAAATGAATCACCAATCAGCCAGAAAAAAAGGCAAAAATATACAGAAAATCTATATATCAGGTCAGAAGAAAAAATTAGAATGCTACAAGGGCAACAAAAAGAATACAAACGGTATTAGCGTATGATACAAAAATGAAAGACATATTAGAAATATGAACACATTAAAGAGAGACGGTATTCTTCGCTTTAAACATGTTTAGTTTTTAATTACCAGTATGATTTTTTTTAAACATTTGTATTCCTGTTTTGATTCAAATATTTTTTTGTCTACGTGAAAAACTTTTTAACCTTAACTTACAATACCTAATGTTTACTTATTGATGGGCAGGAATTTGGATAACCGGGCTGGTGAACAGTCACATGTATACACAAATTGAACAAAATACAATAAATAAATAAAAAAGAACCGATTGATGCCAAGCAGATTGGGTTCCAAAAAAAAGAGCTTAAAACAAATGATGAAAAAAACTTTCCAAACATGTGATGGCTTTGAGAACATTTTTTCCATTATATAAATACTGTACAATCTTTCCTGAGTTTTTACATTCACATTTCTGGCATTTCAAAAGTGATATTCTCCAGAAGGATGTGTATTTGCATGAATCTGATGATACGATATGTCTCACAATACAGAGGCGGTCGATACGATATATTGTGATACTGTGGATGAAGACCATATACTGTGATTTTTAAAAGTGAATTTAATTGAAGAAAAACACTCACAGCATTCCAAACACTCCAACCTGTTTCATTCTTAAAACATCCAGTTATATAAGTAGATCTAGTTGATCCAAGGGGACAAAGAAGATGAAAACAGCCACTAACTACAAGTCATAGTTTTAATTGTACTATGGAAATTACTATCATTAATTGTTCCATTCAAATTCTAAAAATTAGAATACAAATAAAAAACAATATATTACCTTTGAATATTGATACAACATTGTAGAATATCAGTGTATCTATATTTTCTTACATCTCTATTCTCCAGCATGCATTAAAGCCATCTCTGCTAAATCACAGAGCTCTTCTCCATCTATAGTTATTCCATCTTCCCTGTCCGCCTTTTTTCTCCTCACTTTTTCCCTTTTTTCCTCCCCTTCTCTTTCTTTATAACAGTGTCAACCCTTTAATAATATACAAGCCCCTCATCTTTCCTGGCAGCGGTGGCATGATTCCTGCAGGATTCAATCATGGCCCCGCTAATGAGATTAGCATGGCTAATGCACAAGGCTCTTCCTCACTACATTACTGCTGGCGCACAACTGGTGTTGCACATATTGGGAGAGTACCTTGGATATATGGGTTGATTGCCGGGTGACTGAACTAAGGTCGCCTCAGCTTTGAACTGGTCTCATCATGAGGGATTTGCCCAGGTAAAGCAGGGCAGCAAAGTGAGTTTGCAAGCGAGCCGAGTCTTTGATGAGATATGGCCTGGGACAAGTAATTTCATATATGCGCAGGGGAGGTCTGTGTGGGGGAGGGTTTGGCAATGTTTCACGGCTTTTTCCCTGTGTTTGAAAAGCAATAGGAGAAGCTGGCACTCTGAACAGGCAGAATGCAGAGGGAGAATGGATGGCCTGAAGAATGGAGGGATGATGAGGTGATGAAACAGATTAGTTCAGCATCCTGGGGTTTCATTGTTTAGCCCAACCTAATCAGTTTTTTTCCAAAATCTAGTCTTCAAATTAAATCCATAAAAAAAACAGAACATTAATATATTTTAGCAACTGCTCTTTTCAAGTATGACTTGTAAACAGAAGAAGAAGATATGATTTAAATGATAAATTACAACCATTGGTAATACATCCATCCATCCATCCATTTTCCTAACCGCTCATCCAATTCAGGGTCACGGGGGAGCCGGAGCCCATCCCAGCAATTATCAGGCGTTAGGCAGGGCACACCCTGAACAGGACGCCAGTCTGTTGCAGGGCCAACACAGAGAGACAGACAACCATTCACACTCACATTCATTCCTAGGGACAATTTAGAGTGATCAATTCACCTATCATGCATGTTTTTGGACTGTGGGAGGAAGCCGGAGTACCGGAGAGAACCCACGCATACACGGGGAGAACATGCAAACTCCATGCAGAAAGACCCTGGGCCGGGATACGAACCCACGACCTTCTTGCTGCAAGGCAACAGCGCTAACCACTGCGCCACCGTGCAGCCTCCATTGGTAATACAAATACACATAACTGGCCTTGCTAATAAAATGATTAAGTGCATTGTTGTGCTCATTCATAGGCATGCCAGATCTGTAGGCGGCAGTAGCTCCCCAAATCCTATCTATTCATCTTTTACATAGAGCAGTAATTGAGCTTATGAAAATAAGCAAGCAAGAAGCACTTCGGCAATTAATAATGTGACGTTGAGAAATCTAAAACCCCGGTTATTTCTATCCACATTAGCAGATATGCACTTCAGATGTCTTTGAAAGTATCGTTTTTTTAAGTCATAAATCGGCACTTACGTGTGGATGACAGGCCAAATCACAGAAAAATAGCTTGGTATTGGGAGATACCGAGCTATGTATGGATAAGGCCCAAGTCTCTCTGGCATAATCTTTAGCTCCCTAAACGGATTTTCTATCAGGTGTAAATCGGAAGTCTGTCCAGGCAACTTAATTCATTTCTAGTCAGAATTTTTTTTGCCTTGAGTGCCTATGCACATGCATCGATTCCCATTTGTACCGTTACTATTCTTGCAACTCGCTGTGTTCTGGACTATCTTGAGCTTGTTTTGTTTTCTGTAATTATGATATGAAAATGAATATGACTATTATGAGCTACAAACCCAAACATTAAAATGGCCTGTATTTATATCGTACTTTTTCAGTCAGAGTACCACAAAGCGGTTCATTCTACATTCAGTCATTAATTCCTTCACACACACATTTTCACACTGATGGTAGCAAGCTACTACACTGTAGCCACAGCTAGCTTGTTGCATACTGACAGAGGCAGGGCTGCTGGATACCAGCAACCCAGATTCCTACCACCTGAGCCATGGTCAGATGGAAAGTAAATGTCATAAAAATTACATTATTTTTAATGATGGAGCAAAGTTAAACTTTACCAGTAGAACATAACTATTTGACTGAATTTTTGTTTGTAAAAGAACAAAAACATCTGCAAAAATGATCCAGAAATAAAAAAACATCACGGGCCAGTCGTCAGTTTTTAAGCTTAGCAATTGCTGAGGCGCACCAAATAAGACCATAAACTTAGACAAGAGGTGAAGTTTTTTTTCCAGAAGTGCTTTTAGCTGTTTCCTAATAAAACTTGTGCTTTATGTCCATCAGAAACAGACAAATATCTACTTTTATAAATGACCAACTGTGTAAGTTATCCTTCTAGGTAATTGTGCTGCTGCTATTCTGTGTCAGACGACATTAATTCAATTCAATTCACTTTTAATTATATATAGAACCAGTTCACAACAAACGTGATTTCAATAAAATTACACAAACATTCCAAACAGTTAAACATTTTCTATGTAAGGAATCCCACCAGATTGCATGAAGTTGAAGTTAAAAGGGTATATTTGAGGAGCTTTAGGCTCTGCTATATCTGTAATGTCTGTCTAATATTAACCTCGAACAATAAACATCAAAGACTGATTCATCAAAATCTATTGACAATTTGTTCCAGATGGTCCTCTGAGTGGATCTTATTTCTATTTGTGTTATTTAAGTTTAAAAAAAAGAAAAACACTCAGAATTTAGATACTGCGTATTATAGTCTATCTGCTTTAATCTATAGGAATTTGGGATTTTGATTATTTTCTTCTTTTTGGTACCATCAGGGTCTTTATTCTCAAATGCATGTAAAATAAATTGATGATTGTAAGTAGGGGCTGATACTGTTCTTATGTACCGTTAACTTTAACCAATACCATGAACCATTACTTAAAACGTTTAATTCCACAGTTAATGTTTATTTTTCATTTGAAATTTTTTTGTTTTGTGTTCATTGTTATTAATATTTTTTTATCTAATTCACCATCATTTGTTGCAACAATCAGAGTTTTGTGTGGTAGAAGTATCAGTATCTGTACTCGGTATTGGCAAGTACTCAAATCCATGTATTGTATCACAACGTTGCATTTCTAATCATAAGTTAATTTATAGAAAGAGTGGTATGTTTGTTTAGGCTTTCAGATCTTGAAAAAAGGGACATTTGGATTGTGAGTAGAGCTTTTTTTAGGTAGTATCATTGTATATACTGTATCTTTTTTTCTATTTGGTAAAGGTCAGAATCTTCAAGAGAAAATGTAAAAGTTTTAAATACATTTCTGACTTCATCCATTACAAATTGCAAATTCTCTTGAAAATATTAAAGAATATCTATCCATCCATCCATTGTATTCCGCTTCATCTGGGATCAGGTCTCTGGGGCAGCAGGTCATAGAAGAGAGACCCAGACTTTCCTCTTTGCAATCACTTGTGTCAGCCCCTCCTGGATGACTGAGCTTCTCTCTCTCTGTCTCTAAGGGAGAGCCCATAGTCCCTGCAAAGGAAACTAATTTCAGCCACTTGTAACCATGATCTCCTTCTTTCTCTCACTACCCTGAGCTTGTGGCCATAGATGAGGGTAGGAAAGTAGATCGACTGGCAAGAGCTTTGCCTTGTGGCTCAGCTCTCTCTTCACCATGACAGAGTGGTACACTGCCCGCATCACTGCAGATGCAGCACCAATCCACCTTTCAATCTCCCACTCCAATTTCCCCTCATTTGTGAACAAAACCCCAAGATACTTAAAGTTCTCCACTTGGAGTAAAACCTCGTCCTCGACCCAGAGAAAGCACTCTACCCTTTTCTGAAAATCCTTCTATCCTACAAAATCAAACCAGTTTTGCCAATAAAATCCAGGCCCTGTCGAGATCTCCAATGGAAAACTTTAATACTGTAATGCCTTTAAAATAAGAACTAGTGTGGAAGTTTTAGCATCACATCAAAGGAAGGGCTTAGAGGACATAGAGATGGCCCTTCTGAAACCAAATACAGTTCTTTCTTACAGACCTTTGGAAAATATTACGACAGTTATTCCATTTGTCTTTTCTAGATGGCAACAGATTTCATCACCTTACTTTACAATGTCATCATTCTTCACCAGGACATGGGGCCAAATGATAAGATTCACTTCCGACAAAGGTGACTAATCCAGGAAAGTTCAAGGAGAACATTTTCTTCTTAAGGCATAATTGGGCAAACTTTCCTAAAACTGCATCCAAGTCATGCTGCTGCTATAGCAACAGTTATGTTGTTTCATCAACCAGACAAGCTGGGCCGGAGTCAGTCGTACCCCAAAGACAAAAAAAGTGTTATTAACTTAACTGGACTTATTGTACTTATTGTGTTCCTGTTCACTGTGTTGTTATACTGAATGTTGTCCATTGCTCTTACTGGATAAAACCTTAGTGTGTGAGCGTTCACCAGAAACAGGCTGCCGTGTCAGGCTTAGCACAGTCAAAAGAACAAGACTGAGCAACAAATATCATGTCTTACTGCTGGTAGAAATTCTCACATGAAAACCAAATATAGAAACCCAGGAACTCACCTCTACTTTTGTTGAAATTAATTTGAAGTCGGAGACGTGTGATCCACTTGAGAATGCCGGCTCCTGGTTATAGAGCCAGCAGGTGGTGAAAGACTTCTTGGATAAATGTAAAAACTTTCAAATTCTATATGTTTGGTAATATTTTATGAAGAAATTTGTAGAATCTTGAATCAAGAATATCTAGGGGTCCATGACCATTGTGATCCGATTCCTTTGTCCAAGGAGCAACTGTAGAAACTATCTTCCTTGCCCACCAGAGAAAACTGGAGATCTCAGAGGTGATGCTGGATGAAAGAGAGATAAGAGAGGAAATCAAATGTAAGTTGGTTTTATTCACACATTTACTGACAAAAAAAAAATCAAGAAGAGAGGTAGACAGATAAAAATCAAATCGAACGGAGAGGATTAATTAGATGTATATATTATTCGAAATTCTCTATAATCCAATATTCCTAAATATTTAAAGCTTAATTCCATACCAGTTTAAAACTAGAATTCGTCTGATTAAATATGCAGTGAATGTCTCTGTATGGTGCCAGGAAGACAGCGAGCACCGCTTCAGCTTTGAGAATAGTTCACAGCAGGAACATTTCATGATTGTTGACAAGTAAGGTGATTTATTATTTATTCATTCATTTGCTTGGATTTGACATTTAAGTTGGGGGAAAAAGTTCATAAATTATATGGGAGGAGAGAAGCATCTGCTTACAGTAATGTTGTTATATAATATAGAAAATAGTGACTGCTTGTAACGGCTTGCTTGGTATCATAAGCAGGCCAAAGAATTATGATGTTAAAAAAATAGAACAATTAAACAATCTGAACAAATAAGAAAGTCAGTATTATTGGGAAAATTGGGATAAAGTAATATATTATTTAGTATGCCTGTTTGTATTATTATGACATAGTTACCACTACATTTTGTTGCTCCCAATATGTTATTTTATTCTCTATAAGAACCTTTGGAGTTAGGGACCACGGTCGGTGAACAGCAAAAGTCTGTGAATATTTGAGATCCCCTCTGAGAATTCTTATAACTTATAACTGTCTTATTTTGCTCAAACACCAAATACACTTTAATATGCATTACTGCACAAAGGAAACAGTATTAGCACATTATACTCTATGAAAAAAAAAGTGCATAGGTGTCTCTGCAAATATAGAAATGTGATTGAAGCCCATGTTAAACTTCTCCGTCAGCAAGTTTGCACCTAAACACAAACATATTGACAGAGACATTTTCCTTTTATAGTTCTCTGTGGGTGTGTCAGTTTTGAAAAGCAATTCTCCACCAGGACAGCAGGGGGTACTGACCTTTTTTTGACCATAGTTACGTTGTAGAGACGTTTCTGATCAACTAGAGTTTATTTACTTCAGCTTGTAAAAGCACATCCACTCAAGGAGCGATTGCAGACAGAAAGTGAGTTTTTTATTGAACTGGAAAGCTTTTTACTAAAAGTACAGTTGATATAATACTCTAAAACGACGCACTTGAACAAATACAGTTCATTGAACGATCGTTTGCGAACTCGTTTGTAATTTTGGTCAACATGAACTGAAGTCATTGTATTTTGGTCTGATGAACGTTATAGTAAACACACTCATTCATGCGTTTTTGAACGGCGCTCTCTCCCAGTTCAGGTTTTTAAGTGATGCCAGATTTCCATCGAGCATTCCAGGAAAAAGCCCTGGTGGTTAAAAAAGGGGAACGGATCAAAAATGGCAAACGAGTCATCGAGTGGCATCCTTTGTCATTGTACTTTTTTGTGTAAACTCTGGGTCTCAAGAAGCTACTCCAGACATCAACAAGATCAGCAGCAAACTTTACACGGCATATTGATATAAAGCACCCGGCTAACATTTCAAGGTATATGCAAGTCACCAAAACAGAAAAAAAAAATGTAAAGACACAGTGACGAAGTACCGAAACACATCCTCTACCAATCAAAACCAGATAACCGGGTACAGTAGTATGCTGTCTTTATCTCCCAACCGCAGATGGATAACCTGGCATTGCAATATGTCAGAGATCTGCAGCTTTAAAAAAAATTGAAAGCTTTTACCTCATAAGGAATTACACCCTTACTTAAATAGGCAAACAGATAGTCATTCCTCATGTTTTGGAGAATAAACTGTAACGGTGTAAAAGCTGCAGCTGGGTACAAGTGATTACTGAACGAGTGGCAACAATTGAAAAAAAAAAGCAAGTATTCTCAGAAAAGTAGCTTGCCCCAACATTTTGGGAAAAAAAGAACAATGAAATTGTTAATTTTGGAACTGTGAACTTAGTTTAAAAAAACATGAATTACAAACTAAGAACTGAACAAGTTCATTTTAAAATGTGTGAACTAAACTTTAAATTAGTCGAAACTGAAATTTCCCAACACTGTACAACTGTCTGTTTTGCTCTTCTCTGCTCCGCCTGGTGTTCACAATCACCAAAAAAACCATATTAGATCAACTAGCCTTGCAATATAAAGCAGCTAATTGCATAAACTATAGAGCACTGTTCTGCTAAAATGATCTCAGGATAATGTTGGGATGACTGATCACAGGCGTGTGCTCTCTGTTGTGTCCATGGATATTAAAAAGATTGGGCTCTACTCCATCCATGCTTGGGTAGGTGACGGACAGCCCTTGCGTTGACTGATAATGCTGTTGTGTGTCACTGATAGTTGACCTCCACTATCAAAGTTTCTTAATTAAGGAATCATAAAATTGTTTTTTGTAATTTTATCAGAAAATATTTTTGGGAAACCACAAATCCTTATAATTTTTTAGATTTTAGCCCCGTTCTGGGGAGATCCCAATATGTTCTCAGGCCAGAAAGGATCCATAGTTCCTCCAGCAACATCTGCAGGTTTTTTTTTCTTGAGTCTCCTTTCAATGGGACCAAAAGGAAGCGAACAGAATGGATCCTAAAAAGATGCCTAAACCACCTTAGCTTACTTGCTGGTGAAGCCGAGAAGCAGTTGCTTTGCTCTGTCATGCTGCTCACACATTCTCTATGAGGCTAGACTTGGCTTGCCCTACACATAGTTAGAGGGATAAATTGAGAACTTTACTTCATGGCTTTGCTCCTATGTTACTATAAAATACCAGAGCAAGGTCATATTACTGCAGATGAGGGCCCATCCATCCATCCATCCACTTCAACATTCAAACAACACTAGAGACCAGTACCTTTGAACTCATTAGTCTGATACTGACTGCATTGCTCCATAGCTCCAATAGCAACAAAGAAAAAACTTGAATTAATACTGTCACATTTTATAATGAATTACAAGTGTTAGATAAATTGGGTAAAATATATATATATTTTGAAGCTGAAGTTTGTATCGCAATTCTGAAGTAACGTGGATTAAAATAAAAGGAATGAGATAATCAGCAGCCTCTACAGTCCAAGAACATATGGAGAGGCATGGGAAACAAGAAGGAAATGCACTTGGCCAACTTAAATGTCAGAGCACATTAATACAGGTCAGCATCGGCTTTCATAACTCGTGAGATATAGAGGGTGGAGCTACTGCAAGTGCTGGTGAGACATTAAGTAGAAGCAACTAAGATGAATATTTTTATCTCCATCAGCCTGTGAGGCCGTTGGCGCTAAGTAAAGGTTAGAGGATAGGAAGGTCACATGTGAAAGACAGAAAAGAAAGGAAAAAAAGAAGGGGTGAGCAGAGGAACAGCAAGTTAGATTGAATGTTGGGTAAGATCCTTGTCAATTAGATATTGGTCTGGACAATATACAGGGACAGCATAAATGCAAATGCAAGAACAACAGCAGAAGGGGGACAGTAATTTAGACATGTATTGCACAACTAAAATTACACTTCTTTATGTGGTTAAACTAAAACATTGATTTTTTTGTTTTTAACTCACAGTAAAGCCTGATTGTTTTCCACTCTTGAAAACACAGTGGACATGTTTGACCTCAGAATATATATATATATTTTTTATTTTATTTTTTTTTACATGTCCATAATGCTAGTGTGGCACTTTAAGAAGAACTTTTTATAACAATTTTAAACTCAAAATTTGTAATGTAACCCTAACTAGTGCTGTTCATGAATTGGTCCAACATAAAAAACACAACCAACAATGCTGAGAGCTGACCTGAAATAATTTTGTTATAAGTCAGACTTTCTTTACTTTTGATGAAGTTCACTAACAATAAAAATGTCACCTGGTGAATTATAATAAATAATTGCCAATAGAGCAGATAGCAAGGCTACAAGAGACAAGCCAAAAGAAAAAGACACCTGCAGTGATGCATATATAAAGTACATTCACACACACATCGGTGGAAATGGAGGGTCTGTAAGAGGAAGGAAACATAAGGGTGTGGGCTTTAAAGAAGAGGGACATGAAACAGATTTACACAGAATACAGGCTTGAGGAGATGGCTGCATGTTTCCCATTAGCCTTCTATGGAATCCATTTGGACTGTCTTTTCTTTTTCATTTTCACATTCACTCTGCAGCATGCTGAAACCCAGATTATATCAATTTAATATGTATTCTGTATAAAATCTTCTCCAAGCATTGGCTCAGCTTTTGGTAATCAGGTTGTTTTGCTATTTCTCTTAATTTGTACCCCTTTCTCATCCAACATCCCAAATATTATAAATTATTAGTAACTCAATGGATAAAAAAAACTAAGATTGCAGCTATAATGGGATTTGGTTAGTCATCTGTCTGCATTTTTTTTATTTGAGTGGGTGTGCAGATGACATTTGGATGACTGCCACTCAGAACACTTTGCTTCTGTCACTATTGATGGTGTAGGGATCTGTTTTTAACCCTTTAGTAATATGTAGGCATTTCACTGTCTTAGAACTGGGGTTGTCAATTCAAATCCAGTTTGGGCCAAATGTCAAACACAAATTTTCTAATATATAAAAAGTTGCTTACTTTCTAGTTATTTTCTGTGAAGTAAAAAAAAAATGTTCGTTATCAAGACAAATGTGTTTTAAAATACTACATTTATCTCTTCATCTTCTAATCATGCTTCTAAACTGCAACATTTGAAAAACTGATTAACAGCTAAATGAGAAGGGACTCAAGTAAAGTTTTACAAATATCATCTTATTTGTTTTTCTCCACTGACATTTATTTTTCCTAGTTTTAAATTAGATGTTTTAAATGGGTATCAAGTGGTAAAATTGTACTGCAGAATACAAAAGATTAGAGGAGACCAGGGGCGTTTCCTGGATCTAGGAACATTGAGGCTGAGCCCACGACCTTGTGGAAGAATCTGAGGGAACCCACACAAATCAAATGTTGCAACATTTAAACCTAACCTTGTTCAAATATAACATGGCTGAATATCTAGTAAGTAAAACGATAGATTTAATTAGTGTTGCATTCTAGTTTATTTTAGTGTTACACCTTGATTTCTTTTCTTTTCCAGTCTCAAAAACCCCTGTCCTGGAACAACATCTGTCCAATGGTAGCTGCTCAAAAAAAAACAACACACAAGAACCACCACCCTCATTAATGCATAAAGTGTACACCCCCACATACCTGAGCTTTTGTATAATTCAAATGTAATTGAATGTAAGCAACACAAGATGTAAAACATTTTAACTAACTATTGAACCGCCGTTGAAGTAGAGGTAAACAAAAACATCCACAAAAATCATTATAAAAGCTTTTTTTGTATCTAGCATCCAGCAAAAAAAATCAAAAAGGAAGAAATTGAGGAACAAATGCAGAAAACGTTTATCTCTGGAAGACCTTAAAATATTCCATCAGTTAAAAATAAAAAATGTTTTGTATTTGAAAATCCAAATAAAATAAATGCTATAAAAACACAGCACATCATTCTTCTTAGCGGCTATACAGAAATTAAGAACCTTATCTAGTGGGTACACCGCATATCACATTGACTACGTCACTGGATTTAATGTAAATATGTATGACAGAAAAGGAAAAGCCAGACGGTTTAGCTAACAGTATAGCTAGCCTATCCTTCAAAGTATAGTGCATCCGGAAAGTATTCACAACACTTCACTTTTTCCACGTTTTTTAATGTAACAGCCTTATACCAAAATGGATTAAATTATTTTGTTTCCCCTTAAAATTCAACACACAACACCCCATAATGACAATGTAAAAAGAAATGTTTAGATTGTTGCAAATTTATTAAAATAAAAAAAACTGAGAAATCACATGTAAATAAGTACTCACAGCCTTTGCTCAGTACTTTGTTGATGCACCTTTGGCAGAAATTACAGCCTCAAGTCGTTTTGAATATGATGCCACACGCTTGGCACACCTGTCTTTGAGTAGTTTTGCCCATTCCTCCTTGCAGTACGTCTCGAGCTCCATCAGGTTGGATGGAAAGCGTCGGTGCACAGCCGTTTTCAGATCTCTCAGAGATGTTTAATTGGATTTAGGTCTGGGCTCTGGCTGGGCCACTCAAGGACATTCACCGAGTTGTTCTGTAGCCACTCCTTGGATATTTTGGCTGTGTGCTTAGGGACATTGTCCTGCTGAAAGGTGAACCGTCGCCCCAGTCTGAGGTCAAGAGCGCTTTTGGAGCAGGTTTTCATCCAGGATGTCTCTGTACATTGCTGCATTCATCTTTCCCTCTACCATGCTTCACTGTAGGGATGGTATTGGTCTGGTGAGGAGAGGTGCCTGTTTTTCTCCAAACGTAATGCCTAGCATTCACTCCAAAGAGTTTGTTTTAAGTCTCATGAGACCAGAGGATTTTGTTTCTCATTGTCTGAGAGTCCCTAAGGTGCCTTTTAGTAAACTCCAGGCAGACTGCCATGTGCCTTTTACTAAGGAGTGGATTCCGTCTAGCCACTCTACCGTACAGGCCTGATTGGTGGATTGCTGCATAGATGGTTGTCCTTCTGGAAGGTTCTCCTCTCTCCACAGAGGAATGCTGGAGGTCTGACAAAGGTGACCTCCCTGACCAAGGCCCTTCTCCCCCATTCACTCAGCTTTGAAGGCCAGCCATCTCTAGGAAGACTCTTGGTGGTTCCAAACTTCTTCCACTTACGGATGATGGAGGCCACTGTGCTCATTGGAACCTTTAAAGCAGCAGAAAATTTTCTGTAACCTTCCCCAGCTTTGTGCCTCAAGACAATCCTGACTCGGAGGTCTACACTCAATTCCTTTGTCTTCATGCTTGGTTTGTGCTTTGACATGCACTGTCAACCCAGGGGCCTTATATAGACAGGTGTGTGCCTTTCCAAATCATGTCCAATCAACTTAATGTACCAAAGATGGACTCCAATTGATCTGCTGAAACACCTCAAGGATGATCAGCGGAAACAGAATGTACCGAAACTCAATTTTGAGCTTCACGTCAAAGGCTGTGAACACTTATGTACATGTGATTTGTCAAGTTTTTTATTTTTAATAAATTTGCAACAATTTCAAAGACACCTTTTTTTCACATTATCATTATAGGTTGTTGTGTTTAGAATTTTATGGGAAAAATGAATTTAATCCACTTTGGAATGAGGCTGTAACATAAAAAAAGTGAAGCGCTGTGAATACTTTTTGGATGCACTATACAATGTATGGTCAAGAATGGTCTGGCTAATGTTCATATAATTTCAAAGATATTAAGAATTTAAATGACTCGTTTGTTAACCTTTTTCATGTTTTGGTCCAAAATCATGACACCTGCAACCGAACTGAAGAATTGTCACTGTTATTCCGTAAAGAAGAAACGTCTTATGTCTATTCTGCTCAATATAATACCAGAGTTTAAATTAAACACCAGACCAGTGTAGCCAACTAGCAGAGCTGCTGTGAATGATCTGATATGGGAGAGGAATCCATGGTTAAGGTAAACGTATTCCTTCTGGTGTGAAAAAAAGAAAACATTAACTCCTTGATGAGAAATTTTTATGGCAAGAGCCCAGAATGCCCAGGACAGGCGACGCCACTAAAGGAAACAAAACATTACCATTCTTATCCTGAAATCTAATGGCAAGCACTGTACTAATATCTAATATTTCAACCACCCTGCCATAGGTTATAAGCAAATAACTAATTCTTGGTAGATGAATAGAAAAATGGAGAGGAACTGAGATGGAATATCCAAACATGACTTCAATGGTTTAACAAAGGATAAATGAAGGCATCCTAACGTCTGAAAAAACTCAACATATCATTGTGAAATTATCCTTTCACATGCATAATTTCAAGTTACTATAGCGGATCATTGAAAAGAAAAATACCCCCATACAATTCGACCTTGCATAACAAGTTGTCAAAGCTGTTTAGAAAGCCTCAAAATACAGTAGATCCCCATAATTCTCAGGGTTCAGGAACCAAAGCCCCCCACGAATCGCTAAATCTTGCAAATACTTGGGAATACCCGCTAAAAATGAAGAACTCTTGAGAGTTAAACTCATCAAACATATTCTACTTATTATGTATTCATATACACAGTGGAAACCATCTCAGCACTACCGCAGAAAGTAGGCATTTCCAAAATACACATTGTTATGACATATTAGGGTAATATTCCCAGAGCGCTGAGTCTTTTGAATGTGACGTGTCAGCATGACGATGTGACGATCTTCTCTTTGGAACTTTTAACTTAGTTAAGAAAAAGAAAAAAGAATTTTGAACTATGAGTTGAAGTAGTTCATTTTAAAATTGCCGTTGGTCTACTGGTAGTCATACTACACGTTAGACCACATTCAAAATGAAATAGTAATGGTGTTTCATTTGTATAGTGGTTTTTCTCATCCAAAGAACCTCAAAGCTCTTTAGACTACAATCAGTCATTCACCCACACAACACACTTTCACACGCTATATGGTGTGAATCTACACTGAAGCCACAGCTGCCCTGCTATACAAACTGACTACCACCAACAGCCAATGCAGGTGAAATGTCTTGCCCAAGGACACAACATCTGAGACGGACAGAGTAGGGGTTGGAATCAGCATCCCACCAGTTATGGGATGAATTCCTGAGACACCCATGTTTTCACATTGTGTAGATTTTACAGTGAATACATTAAGAAACAATTATCGTTTAAGGAAAGCACTGATAACATAATCAGTGACACATCTAAATTCCTGTAAAATAATTATGACAGAAGGACTTTTTTAACTTGATCAACTTGTCTAGGAACTGTGATTAAATAAATATGTCCCTGTAGCAAACTTCCCTTTTCCCTGGGATTTTAATATTATCAAGATCAGAAAGACAACAGATCAAAGTTTAAGTAAAGCTGTATGAAGGCAAGAAAGAAAGATGTGATAATGATGGATTGAAAAACATTATTCAAAGAGATGGACGTAGAAAAAGGACAAAATGACAACACTGCAGGAAAATGGCATATTGTGAGGAGGGAGTGAGAAGAAAAAAGGAGTTAAGTTGATGGAGGACGAGCGGTGAAGATGAACAATGATAAATGAACAACTATTTGGGTAAACTTGCATAAAACTTGCATAAAACAGATGACTCAATGGTTTAAGGTTTTAAAGCTGCCAACGCACTTCTAATGTTCAGCAACCTCTATATTACAGTGGGAAGGAGAGATAAAAGGACCAAAAAAGTAGAGATTTTATTCTCAGCTTGTTTGGTAATATGTGTGGTGTTTATAACACAATATAACAGATGAGGAAGGCTACTCTTTCTTAATAAATTGCCCATTTTCCCCTGATATTAGATTTTAGATTTTTCTTTCTTCACTGCTTTTAAGAAAACGTGTGGCATGCTGGTGGAGCATACATTCCCCAATGGTGGAGGCCATTAAGCCTCAAAACAAAGCTTAGATTCCAAACTTTTTTGCAGTCTGTATATTTCTCTGTCTCTCTGTCAAAACACTTACATTTAAAAAAAAATGAAAACCTTCAAAAAATTTACCAATTGTAATACACATTATAAATGGAAAATGGGCTGAACTTATGACACTTTTCCAGTCATACTGACCAATCAACTACTTATAGTGAAATAAACTGACAGTTTATCTCACCATAGTTTTCAGCCTGTTCGTGAGATAAACTTGTTTGGATAGCCAGACCTTGGCATGCTAGTAGTTGTTTTGAATTTCCTCTGCATTGAAGCTATTTCCAGTCACTTGAATGAGTCTTTGTATGTTATATTAACACTTCTTTAAACCCTTTCTCAAGTTGCTGACACACATCAAGCTAAATGTGTGAGGTTTAAACAGGGCAGACTTTCTTGCTAGCATGCTACACAAGAACCTGATCTGATCATTTTAGCTACTTGTGTGTAATTTTTTGCTAAATGATTATAAATATAGAGGTGTCCTAGTTTATTCCCCACCAGAAGTTTTACAAAGAATCTTAAATGCTTTTAGGCTTTAGTTTCTAATTTTCAACTGATGCTGATGCTAGCCTGTTTGTGAGACAAGCAAATGGCTGACATATGCAGTATGTCGTCATAGATGTTTATGATGACAGTAAGCATTCTTTTAATTCAAAGTCAACTGTTCTCTATAGGACTAATTTAATAATTGAAATCAAATAAAAAAATTATATATAATAACCTCGCTGTCATCACTGAAAACCTTTCAACTTAAGGCTTTTACCATAGCTCAGCAATTTGACCAACTTTTGTTATTCGATGCCATAATTTTTTTCAGACAGTTTTTACAAAAGACCTTCAAAATTACCACTGAGTACAATAATCACTCTCTCACACAATTTTCTGCTCTAGTACTGTGTCAAACAGCCTTTATAAAGTATACATCACTTTCAAACACTGGAAATTAATTTAACATGGAGGAAAGCAAAGTTTTGACATCTCTCTTAAACTGATTTGCTTTTATTAACATTTCATGAACACAAATGTTTAGTCCTTAAAAGTGAATGTGGGAGCGTTTTATATTTGCTTACTCTTGAGGGCATCAATATTACTTTTATTGATGTTCAGTAAAAACCAATTCAGAAACTTTATTCAAAAAAGGAAGGTAAAAGCATGTCAATTGTTTTCTCTATGCTTTCCATCAGACACAGTTTATTGAAAGATGAAAGTCAAAGAATATAGATAACAGAACGGGCTAAATGCTTCATCAATACAACAGTGGGAGAGGAAACTACAAAGGATTGAACCAAACGGCCATCAAGATTCTGTCTATCTTTGCATAGCATTTGTTTTGCTCCTTCATTAATAAGGCTAATATAGATAAATGAGGTTTTGTGTCTCTTGTTTTTTTGGTTTTCATCTCATAAATCACCATGGCATAGTCATCGTTCTAATTAGGGTTGTCTGGGTTGGGAGTTGGCACAGAAACCCCATACAACAGGCCAAAGTGTCAGTAGGGGACGGGAAATGGTGGGCGATCAGAAAACAAACACCATAGAGAATGAAAAAACAACGGAAAACAAATTTAAACAGAGTCAGAAAGCATATGGCAGTGCTTGCTGTGCTGGGTAGGTGGGACACACGAAGGGGCTCATGACTGACTCTGCAAACAAAACAAACAAGTTTCATTACCTCATTTGTTATTGTCATACAACGCGGGAAGTGGTAAAAGGTCAATCTTGTACCTTATCACGCTCATCCGTTTTATCCTCATAGATTCATGATGCTTTATTTGCATAATCATTTTTAAGCCTGTTATTGTTTGCAGACTGTGCAAAATCCATTTCCTAACTGTTTAATCTTTTATATAACTGGCCTGCATTTAATGGGATTGGTCAATGAACTGGCATGCATCCTTCGGAGTCAGTCTTTCTAACTTGTGACATGTGGAAAATGTGCTCACAATAAATACAGTGGGGGAAACAAATGTTTAGTCAGCCACCAATTGTGCAAGTTCAAACCTTCAAAAAAGATGAGAGGCCTGTGATTTGCACTGAAGGTATACCTCAATAACATTCTTCTTTAAAGAATCTATTTGCAAATTATGGTGGAAAATAAGTATTTGGTCAATAAGAAAAGTTAATCTCAAAACTTTGTAATATAATCTCTGTTGGCAATGACAGAGGTCAGACATTTTCTGTAAATCCTCACAAGGTTTTCAAACACTGTAGCTGGTTTTTTGACCCATTCCTTCATGCAGAAGTCCTCTAGAGCAGTGATGTTTAGGTGCTGTCGCTGGGCACCATGGGTTTTCAGCTCCCTCCAAAGATTTTCTTAGAGGTTTAGAGCTGGAGGCTGGCTAGGCCACTTCAGGACCTTGAAATGCTTCTTACGAAGCCACGTCTTCGTTACCTGGGCGGTGTGTTTGGGATAAATTCATGCTGAAAAACGCGCCCACAATTCATATCCAACATCCTTCCTGATGGAGGTTTTTGTTCAAACTTTTACGATACATGGCCCCATTTATTATTTCCTCTTCAAACATCAGTTGTCCTGGTCCCTTTGCAGAAAAATAGCCCCAAAGCACAATGTTCCCCCCCCCATACTTCACAGAAGGTATTGTGCTCTTTGGATGCAACTCAGCATTATTTCTCATCCTAACACAACAAAAGTTTTACCAAAGAGTTCTATTTTGGTTTCATCTAACCACCTCTGTGGTTGTGGGATATTTGCTCACCATTCTTGTGGTCATTTTGACTCCACAAGGTGATATCTTACGTTGAGCACCTGTTCGAGGGAGATTATCAGAGATTATCCCTCGTCTTGTACGGCTTCCTTTTTTTTTTTTAATTGCTCTCACAGCTGATTTCTTAACACCAAGCTGCTTACTTATTGCAAATTGCAAATTCAGTCTTCCCAGCCTGGTGCAGGTCTACAATTTTCTTTCTGGTGTTCTTTGACACCTCTTTCCTTTTGGCCATAGTGTAGTTTGAAGTGACTGTTTGAGGTTGTAGACAGGTCTCTTTTATACTGATATCAAGTTCAAATAGGTGCCACTGATATGGGTAACCAGTGTAGGATGGAGGAGCCTCTTACAGAACAAGTTACAGGTCTGTGAGAACATAAATCTTTGTAGGTGACGAAATAGTTATTTTCTGGTGTAAATTGCAAATAAATTCTTTAAAAATCAGACTGATTTTCTTTTCTCATTTTTTCTCTCATAGTTAGCTATATCTATGATGAAAATTACAGGCCGCTCTCATCTTGAGTCAGCCACTCACTCATGATGGGCTGTAAACAGGATAGAGAGATGAATACCTAAATAACAATTTCAGTAGACACTATTGTGTGTTTGGTATTTCTAACTGTATTAATTTGATTTAGTCAATTACATGTTTTATAGTTTAAACCTTCATAGGGTGGCTTCACTGTACAAGCAGCTGTAGTCTTACTCTTCTGGGAAATTAATAGCTTTACACACTCAGAAATTGAAGTACACAACTGTACTGTTAGGGGTACGATATCTTATCACGGGGGTGGTACCCTCAAAGGTACCATTTTTTACTCTTAACTGTAAGTACCTAGTTGCACCCCTGTACTTTGTACCTTTTATCAGCACATCTTTTACAGCTAATCATTATTGACTTAAAATGAATGACATATCACCTGACCACAATGTGGCCAACAGTCACCCATTTTTTTTATTTGCTTATTATTTTTTTTAAATTAAAACTAGGAAGTGCATTTATATAAAAATGGGTTTGCAGTTTGACTTTTTTTTATTTTATTTAAAAACTATAATCAGCAGAAATTGTACCCTATCCAAGACATGGTACAAAAATTTATATTTTAGAACAGAGGAACATGTTTGTACCATTCAGACAATGAAAAATGTACAGATAGTTACCCTGAGGTCCAATATTTTTCTTAGACTGTGTTAATGTCTTTTTTTGTACCTTGGGGCACAGCAATGTACCCATTCTATACCCCTGTTTCTGACAGTGTATGCAGGAAGTGATTTTACCCAGGAAGCCTTTCTTCATATTACGTGTCAGTAAGTCAGTGACAACTATAAAATCTTGCTACTTCCTGGAGATAATTATTCATTCATTCATAGTTTTATTTGGTTTATCAATAACAAATATACAATAAATAAAAAATATATACAACTCATCACATGTACGTAACTTAAACCAAAGGGTTTAGGCTGAAGCTCAAGGCTTATTAACACCTATCCCTCTCAAAAATATTCAGTCAGACAGTGCTCAATGCTCTTCTTAAAAAAAAAAATACTTGAAAAAAAACATGGAAGTAATAACCCAAAACTTATCTGTATGAAAATATAATTTTGTTTCGTAGGAGCCTTTTAAATACACTTATTGTTTGTGTCAATTTGAGTTCTAAATGCAAACTATTCCATAAATTCACTCCTCTTACAGAAATAGTTCTACATCTACTATTTGTTCTTACCTTCAATTTTTTAAACAAACATGTTCTTTTTAACTCATACTTAAAGACACGTTTCTCAAACATACTCAAGATTTTATCAGGCAACGTATTATGATACACTTTATGCATCGTTAATGTAACCTTATAATCCACTAAATCATAGAATTTTAGAATGTTTAATTTTAAAAATATATCGTTCGTGTGATCCCTGTATTGTGATCTTGTGATAATACGTATGGCTCTCTTTTGTAAAATAAAAAGTGGTTGGGTATATGTCTTGTATGTATTACCCCAAATCTCCAGACAATAAGTTAAATATGGAACAAATAATGATGAGTATAACATAAATAATGCCTGCTTATTTAACAAATTCCCAATCCTATTAAATATCGCAACTGACTGAGATTTTAGATTTTACATAATCAATGTGCTTTTTCCACCCCAGTTTGGAATCTAATATAACTCCCAAAAATTTTATTTCATTAACTCTTTCTATTTCCCACATCCCCATTCTTACTTTCACATCTGTCACACTATTTTTACCCCAAATCATAAATTTTGTTTTACTCATATTTAGTGACAACTTATTAATATCAAACCACTTTTTAACCAATTCCATCTCCCTTTCAACATTTCTCACAATGTCTTTTAAATCTTTCCCGGAATAAAAAAAATTGGTATCATCTGCAAAAAGAATAGACTTGAGAACACTTGAAACTCTACAGAGATCATTTAAATGTAAAATAAACAATTTTGGTCCCAGGACAGAGCCCTGTGGTACCCCACAAATAATTTTCAAGGGACTCGACATAATTCCATCAACTGAAACAAATTGTGTTCTGTTTTTTATATATGAACAAATCCAAGAATATGCAACCCCTCTGACCCCATACCTGTACAGCTTCGTCAGGAGAATATCGTGATTAATAGTGTCAAACGCCTTTTTCAGGTCAATGAAGACACCCAGACTCACTCTCTTATCATCAATGGCTTTACTTAACTCATCCACTAGTTTCATTATTGCAAGTCCGGTCGACTGCTTGGCCTGAAATCCATATTGCTGCTCAGTCAAAATATTGTATTCATTAATAAAATTATCCAACATTTTAGCAAAAAGTTTTTCCAGTGTCTTAGAAAACTGTGGAAGGAGTGATATTGGTCTATAGTTGGATAAATTATTTTTATCACCTGCTTTAAACAAAGGTATGACCTTTGCTACCTTCATCTGGTCAGGGAATATTCCCGTCCTAAATGAAACATTACATATATGTGTCAATGGTTTGATAATTTCTTCTACTTCTTGACAAAAAAATCATTGAATTCTTTGCCATATCTTGTTTCTTGTCTATGCACATGTTGTCTTTTTTTATAAATCTAGGGTATACAACTTCCCTAGATTTATTTCTTATTAAACCATTAATGACTTTCCACATTCCTTTCATGTTTCCTCTATTTTCCTCTAAACAACTGCTGTAATGGTTCTCCTTTCTTACCCTAAGTATTTTCGTTAGTTTGTTTTTATACACCTTGTATTTCATCTCAGCCTTTTCCGTTCTTTGTCTTAAGAAGAACCTGTATAGTGTGTTCTTTTTTTTACATGCATTAAGCAACCCTCTTGTCATCCATGGTTTTTGTTCTCTCTTTTTGTCAATATGCATTTTTAAAGGAAAATTCGCTTCATATAATTTTAAATAGATACTCAAAAAAGAGCTATACGCTTCATTTACATCATTAACATAAACAGTTTCCCAATTATATCTTAATAACTCTTCCTTGAATGCTTTTAAGGTTTCTGGAGTCCTCAGCCTCCATTCTCTAGTCCTCCTTACAGGTACTTTTTCATTTAATTCACAATTATAATAATAAAAAATTGGCAAATGGTCACTTATATCTTCCATCAACAATCCCCCTACAACATCATTATCAACATTTGAATAAATATTGTCTATTAAAGTAGCACTATGTGCTGTAATTCTACTCGGCTTTGTAATTATTGGAAATAAACCTAGGCTGTCCATTGTATGAATAAAATCTCTGGTCCCTTTGTGGCCTTGTGAATTCAAAAGATCAACATTAAAGTCTCCACAAACAAAAACATTTTTCTTACCAACCACATTCTCAAACATACAAACTAAATGATCCTTTGTTTTGTCAATGCATGTACCAGGAGCTCTATACACACAGCTAACAATTACATTTCTACTTATTTTCATCTCGATTTCAACAGTGACTATTTCAAAATTCCCAACACATTCTTTTGACATAGAGACAACCTGCTTGTATTGCAGGGCAGTATTAACATATAAGGCCACTCCACCTCCCTTCTTTAGAGTCCGATTTACAAAAAACATTTCATAACCTGTTAAATCAAAATCTTCAACAGTATCATTTTGTAACCATGTCTCAGAAATCGCAAATAACATCAAATGACCTTTTCAGCCGCGTCAAATAATCCCTAATTTTTCAAAAATTGCTATTTAAACTTCTGCTATTGAAATGAATAACATAAATTCCATCCTTCTCTGCAACGTCATTTAATTGTTTCTCAGTGAAATATTTACAGTTAGACCCATCTGTTGTGGGGTCGTGATAGAAATTCCTCTCGGGGTCTATTTCACTCTCCACATCAAACGCTCTTTCATCTAAACCGTCTGATATTCCACTGTGTGTGTAATTCAGATAGGGTGTAACTAGGCTCAACATTGACATTTCATTGTCCATTTCATCACTCTTTGACTGGTTTAGATCTTTGTAGTGGCCATCAATAAAGGGAAACACGTAATCCTCAGGTATACAATCAGCCATTGTCATATAGAGTACGTAACATCTGTAGGCCAAGTCCTCTATCCATACTTGGTACGCACAAGCAATCCATCCATCCAGTGTCACGGTATTCCACGGCCATCGAAACAAACTCAGTCATTAAGCCTAATAGTTTTAAGATCCAAATTAACCATCCGCTTCCAAAACATCTCCTAGATTGGGCCGTCTAGGACTACTGCTATGTCCATCAGAGTGCAACTCATTCATTTTAAAGTTCATATTTTAAATTGTTCAAGTTCGCGTATATCTCTTACCGTGATGATCTTTGCTTCCTCAGGCGTTCCGTTTAGTTTGATTATCACCTTCCCATTTCTTGTCCACGTTGCTTGAATCTTCATTTGTTTCCTTAGGTTTCTCGCCACTCTGGCTATATCAGCATTCTTTTTAGTTAAATGTTCATTTATGTAAACGTCGCTCCCCTTCAGTTTTTTGCCTTGCTTTAGAACGTCTGTCTTATGTTTAGTCGCAACAAACCGCATAACAATGGCTGACTTTGTTTGTTTGTTTTTCCTTGGAAGACTGTAGCAAAATGACACATTGTTGCTTTGAATATCAATGTCCTTTGTCTTGAAAAATTGCATCACTTGATATTTGAGCGTTTGCTGTTCTTCGCTCGAAATATCTTCACCGTCCTTTCCAGCAGCCACACTTGAGTAAAATCTATTTCGGATATCAAGCCCACTGATAATTATGTCATTCCCTCTTGCATTTTGTTCCAACTCGTCAACCTTTCTTTCCAACTGGTCGATCACCGTGTCCTTTTCTTTTACCAAACTTTTCAGTTGTTTGACTTCCGACATTAGCTCCTCCAGCATTTCTTGTTGTTTGGCAACTCGAGCAAGATCTTCAGATAACATGCTCAGAGATTTTCGAATTTCCTCCATATCCTCATCGATTTTCTTTTGTCTTGACATGTTTAAATTTCAAGCCTTTGTTTCGCTGACTTTTAAGAATCGGACGAAAACAAAGACGGGCACGAAAACAACGACGTTCTGAACTCACCGCACTTCATTGTGCGTAATACATTTCTGATGCCTTGAATTAGGTTCCTGACAAATATCTTTTTGAAAAAATTAAGCACATAATCAGAAAGAAATGACACCCTGCTATGGTGTAGCTCTGCAGCTTAAAAAAATACTTTAATTTTCCACCCATGCCAGTTACTTAAAGTTTTAACCAGCTGTTTAGGAGGTATTGCTATAATCCAATTTGTGACCTAAAAAAGGACTATAACAAGGAATCTGATCTAATCTTCAGTTTCCCCAGGATGTCCAGCCAGAACAAGTATAAGACACCAGAAGACACCAGTAATCTTTATGCCAATCTTTATTAAAGTTGGTTGTGATGACTAAGATGTTTGTCTTGGGAAACTATTACTGTAAATGAATGGAGTTATGTGCACAGAACAGCATTGCCCAGTTTTGCTAATCATAGCACACACTCATAAAAGCATTTAATTGGCACCACGTTTATTTTCCAGTATGTAAATAGAACACAGTCATCCATGAATTCACCCCAGAAAGGCACTGGACCTCTTATAAGACTGTTTAGGATTTTCCCGACAGGGGCCGAACAAAAAGCAGTCAGTGAACCTAAGAGAAGCTCTGCAACGTCCTTCAAGGAAGTTGTAAAGAAATTCATAAAGCTCCGGATGCAGTGCGGACTCCGTGCATACTTCATGCGGAAAATTACATGAGCCTGACAGGAAATGAGATGTGAGCCTGTGAGATGAATCTGGTATATTTCAAAATAAAAACCGTGTTGCGTTTTATTTTATATTCAATGACGGGGACATCAGTTCACAGTGTATGATAGTTGTTTTTACAAGTATATTTATAAACCTATTATGTCAAAGTTTGTCAATGTTTCATAAACTATTGCTAAACATTCCTAGCTTTCACTCTGTGCACATGAAGCGCAGTCAGTGTGAGGAGCAGTCCGTACGGAAACCATACTGCATCCACACACCGCTCTGTGTGAATCAAGAGTAATTGTTCCCTACCTTTTCCCTCTCTCAGGTGTTTTCTCTTACCTTTCGATAACTCTCCCTCTGGTTTTTCTGCCCTTAATTCATCCTTAAGTGGTTTGTTTTCAATCATTCTTCGTTGGATTTTCCATCAATATTCCCAAAGTTGTGTTCACCCCGTTCCCATGTAACTTCTTTATTTATTGACTCTGTAAAACCTTCTTGATTTTTACCTTGAAGCCACTATGTTTGGTCCTCTCTCCTATGTATCATAATAATCCCATGAACTATGTTCTGTACAGAATTTTGTCTGAGTTCTGTATTCTGGTTCTTGTACTTAGTTATTTTTGTGCTGTCTATATTTAGTCAAGTTTTTTTTAACTTTGAGTTGTTCTACCTTTTCTATGTTTACAGTCTATCATTAGTCCACTCTGCTAAATTCTTTAGTTTTGCACTTAACTCAGCTCCCATCAAAGGGCCTATATCGTGCAAAATCAAGGTTTTGCAGTTTCCAACCATCTGGTCATGCAATGTTCTAATAACAAAAACCCACCAGAGTGGTTTTTGGTTTAATTCACGCATGTCTGAGTAATCCTTCTTAATCTCTAAGCAGCTGCCCCTCCCTCTTCTAGAAAACGACTGAGTGTTCAAACTGTTCAACTAGAGGCGTGATTATAGAGAAACAAGCCATTTTACTATGTGGTCCAACATTAACTACAGGATACAAGTTAAAGTTTAGGACAAATTGACAATGTATAACACCAACGGTAAAAAAAAATCATATATGTCTATTCCCGAAGTTGAAAGCTGTAAAATAGCATGCTATAGTCCCTTTAATGTTATTGATTGATAGTCAAAATTCCTGTGTAACCCTGGTTCCACATTTTGGTCAATTTTTTTAAGATCTTTTATTTATAAATCATTACACTCTCACTCTATCGTGTCATTGCCAATGTCCTGCGTTAATCTCTGAAAATATCCATTGTCAGCCAAATATCCTAATATTGTTGAAAATGAATAAAATGCAGACCAATAACTGAAATGCATTGGCAGCTTCACTGCATATAACTATAAAAAGCGGGTCTTAAATACATGGCCATGGATCCCGGTGTATGGGGGTGGACATATTGGACTCAACGTTTCCATCTGCATGAGCCTATGTGGACAAAACGCCTTTACTGATTTTCGAATGCGCGGTTCTTTCACCATCCGCTCATCCTCTATAGGACTTTAAAGGAAGAAATATATAAACAGACAACATAGAAGGTTGATAAAAGCTTGTGAAATCTTAAGACCAACTCTCATACTTTGTTTTGCACCATCATCTTTTGTGAGTTATAACATCCCGAATCCTTTTTTTGTCTCCACATAAATCAAAAAATGACAAAGAAAAAAAACACCAAAACACAGTCACACCTGGCCTAGTTGGAAAGAGGATGTTGTGTGTCAGGGTACAATGCAAATAGTTTTGACCAGTATGGGCCTATTATGTTGTGTACATGAACTCTGGCTATTTGTGCTCATTATAGCTCACACTAAGAGACAGCATCAGCTAAATATAAATGTATGTATTTCAGTCCTTGTGTGCGTACATGGTGTTACAGCAGGGCTGTAAGCACATTGTGTGCACAGTTACAATGTATATGTATGTATATCGATATCCGAGACATTTGCATGTATGTATGGAGACAAAGCATGGAATGGCTTCAATGTGGACATGATGCTGAAGAACATTGTCAACTAGCCCTTAAAAAAAGGCAAACACAAATATACAGACGTGGACAAAATTGTTGGTACCCTTCATTAAATAAAAGAAAAACTCATAATGGTCACAAAAATAACTTTAATCTGACAAAAGTAATAATTAATAAAAAATATATAAATGTTGACCAATGAAAGTCAGACATTGCTTTTCATCCATGCTTCAACAGAATTATTTAAAAAATAAATGCATGAAACAGGCCTGGACAAAAATGATGGTACCCCTAGAAAAGAATAAAAATAATGTGACCAAAGGGACATGTTAATCCAAGGTATGTCCACTAATCAGCATCCTAGGTGTTTACAATCCTGTAATCACTCAGTGTGCCTCTATATAGGACTCCAGGTAGTCACTGTGTTGTTTGGTGACGTGGTGTGTACCACACTCAATATAAACCAGAGGAAGCAAAGGAAAGAGTTGTCTCAGGAGATGAGAAAGAAAATCATAGACAAGCATGTTAACTGTAAAGGGTATAAGACCATCTCCAAGCAGCTAGATGTTTCTGTGACAACAGCTGCACATGTCATTCAGTAATGTACGATCCATGGGACTGTAGCCAACCTCCCTGGACGTGGCTGCAGGAGGAAAATTGATGACAGATCAAAGAGACGGATAATCCAAATGGTAACAAAAGAGCCTAGAAAGACTTCAAAATAGATCCAAGCTGAACTTTATGCTCAAGGAACATCAGTGTCAGATCGGAACATCCTTCGCTGTTTAAGCCAGAGGACAAATCATTAAAAAAAAAAAAAACTGGAGTATGCCAAACTACATGCTGACGAGACACAAAGCTTCTGGGAGAATGTCCTGTGGACAGATGAGAAAAAAAATTAACTTTTTGCCAAGGCACATCAGCTCTATGTTCACAGACGGAAAAATGAAGCATATCTAGAAAAGAACATGGTCCCTACTGTGAAACATGGGGGAGGCTCGGTTATGTTCTGGGGCTGATTTGCTGCATCTGACACAGGGTGTCTTGAATCTGTGCAGGGTACAATGAAATCTCAAGACTATCAGGGGATTCTAGAGAGAAATGTGCTGGCCAGTGTCAGAAAGCATGGTGTCAGTCGCAGGTCACGGGTCTTACAACAGGAAAATGACCCAAAACACACAGCTAAAAACACCCAAGAAGGGCTAAGAGGAAAACACTGGCCTTCTATGATCCCTGATGTCAATCCTATTGAGCATCTTTGGAAGGAGCTGAAACGTGCTGTCTGGAAAAGGCGCCCTTCAAACCGGAAACAACTAGAACAGTTTGCTCATGAGGAGTGGGCCAAAATACCTGCTGAGAGGTGCAGAAGTCTCATTGACAGTTACAGGAATCATTTGATTGCAGTGATTGCCTCAAAAGGTTGTGCAACCAAATATTAAGTTGTGGGTACCATCATTTTTGTCCAGGCCTGTTTCATGCATTTATTTTTTAAATAATTCCGTTGAAGCATGGATGAAAAGCAATGTCTGACTTTCATTGGTCAACATTTATATAATTTTTATTTATTTTTACTTTTGTCAGATTAAAGTTATTTCTGTGACCATTATGAGTTTTTCTTTGATTTAATGAAGGGTACCAACAATTTTGTCCACGTCTGTATGTATAATCCTGACTTGTGGGTCCATGTGCAGTTTCCAAAATGAATCCTGACTCCAGCAGCAAGAAACACTGTAAATTGGGGTTCCAGGACACGTTGGAAGCTGTGCTTTGTTATGTAGAGAATAATGATTTGGAGAAGGCTCGGAGAATAAAATAGGTGAGCCGATCCATTCTCTTAATATTGTCATTTTTTATGAGGCCGAACACATTCTCATTCAGTGGCATCCCTTCTAAGTCATTTATGGCAATTTGGCAGTCACTAGTTCTAGTTTATAACAGTACTTTTTCTGTTGTTTTTATTACTGTAAAACAACACTTCAGTAAGAAATTAACTTGATATCAACAGTGCTGTACTTTACAAGGCTCCTTGAAAATGTATTTAGTAAAATAATCAGTAATCTTTATTACAAGAATGAGGGCCTTTTCAGAACAGTTGTTTGAGAAGGATTGGTAAATTTCGCCATTACTTTAACTCAACATGGCAATTTATAGTAATAGAAAGCAAATAAAGAATTAGTAGATCTTCCTCATTATGGTAAAAACACTCATATGGCAATTACATTTTGCTTTTTACTTTGCAATCCACACCCGAGGCACACATAACTTAAGTTGAAAGAAACTCTAAAAGCAGCATATGATTCAAGAATACATACAATATGTATGCTTTGAAATGAATTCAAATAAAGGATAGAGTTAGCTCAAATGTATTCATACTCCAGGCATATTTCCTAGTTTCTTCTGACTAGAAGTAATGTTAACATTTAAGAGTGTCCCTGCCTAAGTCCTGACTGCGGAGAATAAAGTGGGGAGCTAAAAATGAGGAGGATTACAGAGACATATTCCAACAGCAAACACTTGGAGCTCATCACCGAAGATAAATCATGTAAGTACAAGTGGAAATATGGAAGAAAAAATGTATGGCAATAAAGATGACCATAGATTATTAAGAAAGGCACAAAATATGTTTTACCAACCATTAATTAAATAAATATAAATAAAATAGGGTTTTTTCAAAACTGATAAGGCTTTTACATTGATTTAGTATTGTTTAAGAAATGCAGGTCTGACTTTCATTCAGAAACACACTTTAAAGTAAAGTGCCAGTAATAGGAATAATTTTGTGGTTCAGCTGTATAAATAATTTGATCAGCGCTAAAAAGAGAAGGAAAGTGTTGCTTCATAGTTTTACAGCCCTCATGCTGATGTATAAAAGCCCAGAATATACAAACTCTACTAAAAAAAGCAAGCAAAATAAGAAAATCACACAATTACGATTGCTTTGCTGAGAGGGAGAAGTTTCCACCCTAACACTACCACTCATTATATTTCTCGATTCCTGCACATTGTACAGTCATGTACACATTTGGTTTCCACTCACAACTTTTGGTCAATAATTGTCATATTCAATACCAGGGTTTTTCCTGCGTTCAAATTTATGTGGCGGCCGCCTCCAGCTAATCTGCTTGCCGCCCCAGCCTGACAGTCGCTCTGCCGGCAGCTATATTGATGTTATTTTAACTGCAGTTGCAGCGTTGCGCCACTTTGGGGGCGCTGTCTCAGCAGCTAGTTGGTGCTATCGTTGTTCTGTTTCCCCCCGGCTCTTCAACCAGGTAAATGTTTTGTTTTTAGCATCCAAGCATGTCATGTTTGTTTTTTAAAACATCCTCCGTCTCAGAGTAACGTTCATGGATTTTAGCGATATAGATATGACCTGGGAAAATCAGCCACTACTTTAAAAAGCAACCTTGCGAGGATAGTCAGGAATCCAGGTGAAACAGCGCACACAAATTATCGTGAAAACAAGTTAAAATGTAATAATGGTTGTGAGAAGATGTGAAAATTGAAGGCAGGGACTGGCGAGGGTCAGAATGCAGGACACTTCTTATGAGCGCCGTAAAGTGATCGTTTCGCCGTCTGACCTACGTTTTGCGCGAGCGATCCAGTCATTTACGAAACTAAAGGCAATTTTTCTAAATAAAGTACAATATTTATGGATCTAAACAGATTGTAGAGATAATATAGAGAGCTTTCCTCCTGTCTAATTCACTGGGAAACAGAAAGAAAAAATATATTTATTAAATGTGAAGAGTAGATAAACAAATATGTGTATTTCAACAGTAAATACTCCTCTCTACTACCGCACACATTGTCATGTTTTTTTTTTTTCTGAGCAGATGCTACTTTCAAGATTTTTACAGACTCCTTCCTGCTCCAAAAACGTTCTGCTGTCGCAGGTACCATTTAAAGATGAAAAAAATACATAATCTAAATATAATGGGTCTAGTGGAAGTTGTTTTTGTTTTTTACTGTGGATGGGTGAAAAATATTAACATAATATTTTTGGTTAACTCCCACTTTCTGAAAATGTCTCCATCTTTGCGCTGAATAAAGATTATTCTCACTATCTCAGCATCCAGCGCTCCATGAGAGAGATTTGATTTGTCCCCCTGAAACAGCAGATTAGCTGCAGGTACCCGTTCTATTGCAGGACTCTGATCTGTAAATTAAAGTTGAAGTTTTTCTGCACAGAACGGACAAAAACAGCAAAGGTTGCAAAGGTAACGTGTTTTATTGTTGCACATATTCTTCTGGGGCAGATACATATAAATTTGTCATCTTTGTGCTTTATGTGGATTTTTAATGTCTGCCATTTGAGAAACAAAACACGTAAACCTTTGGCTTTCAACGGTTATTAATTGAATAAAGATGCGTTTTTCAACACCTGTTTATACCTTCAGTGCTTATTGTGACGAAACGTGAAACATGATAATAATAGGCTATGAATAGTTAATAATTAAAGTTAATAATAATTGTTAATGTCTGGCTGCCAGATGTGTGACTAAATCCCTACAACGTAATGCACTTTCAGTTTAAAGTTGGCTCCTTATTTTTGTATGTCTATTGTTTTAATAAAATAATGCTATAACATGATAACTGTCATATTCTTATTAGAATGCTTAACAAAAAATATGTTGCCTTTATAAAAAGTAAGTCAGTTGAATGCACAGAATTCATGCATGTGACGAATGGTCAGGATGGTACCAACTTGGCCTCAGTTTGAGCGAGGAAAAACCCTGAATACCTCTAAAAATTACTTTCATTAATTTGAACATCCTTTCTGCAAGTTCTTAACAGAACACTTCTTACATGAAAAGTATTTTTAAATTCTATAGGACTATGGGATCAGCATGATATCAGCTTGCAATGAAACATAAAAGAAAAGTACTGAAAATAAAAATTGGCATTTAAAAATATAATTGTAACTGGAAATCTTAATTATGAATCTGAAATCAATGTCTGGAAAATGTCTGTATTGAAAGTGAAACAAAAATTGACAGTGAAAACATTTTCAATGAAACAAAAATGCATTAACAGTTAACTCACAATCAAGTTATCAGACATTGATCTTTTTTTTTCAGTGCCAATCTTTTTTTACGCCAATTTTCTTTTACAGTGGGAATCTTTTTTCAGTGCTGCTGCTTTTCAGCTTAATTCAGCTGATATTCATTTCACGTTGTGAATGCGCATGAGCGGCGGGGCTTTAGAGCTGCAGATGCTTACTTTCAGTTCTTATAGAGTCGGCCCGTTTTACTACCCGTATTCTAACCCAGCAAATAATGGTCACTTGTAGTTCTTTTATGTATCTTTAATTCTAAAATGTTCTAGTATTACAGCAAAATCCACTGCTATAACGTTCTGTAATCTTACTGTTATGTTGCCTTTATGCCAATGTATGCACCTTTCATTAAAAACTTGTTATAGTAAAATTGGTGGCCAAGATCACGGCCCTATATCTTTAAAAAGATGCAAATCTAATTTCACAGTTTAACGATCGTGGACCATACCTTCCCACATGATAGTTTCTGGGACTCGCTTTGAAACAAAACAGCTGTCTGTCGGAGCCCATTTTGTTGGACAGTACGGCATAAATCTTTGACAGTTGCTGTAGTGAACTGAGACGAAGACATCAATCATTACATAATTCAGCTCTGGACTTAGCTACAGGTGCCAGGGCATTGCGGTGTATAATGTGGAGTGTACACTGCAAAATTTGTGGAGACATGCTTCATGAACACACCCAGCCCTCTCTATAAAGTCCCCATAATAAATGGGCCTATCAATGATATTATTTGACAGAACAATAACCCACTGTTTGCTGGCCTTCAGTGGTGTGCGGTTTTTCACACTGTTCCACTAACGTACGAAACTTTATTTGACCTCAGTTTAGGGAGGTTCAGTTCAGGGAAACCCTGCCCCCTCAGGTGACAAGAAGGGCCTGCTCACTCCTCAAGCAGGAAGGACGCTTGAGCTTCAGTGCAGGGCCCTCCCACAGTTGGCAGAGGGAGAGCAATGCCCAGAGCTGGAATTAGGTAGGAACACTGGGTGCTAAATAATTAGGAAAAACCATGGGATAAAAATGATAAAAAATAAGTCACATGTGGAATTGATAATTTTTTGACACAAATATATTGCAATCTTTCATAAATTAAGCCTAGGGAGTCAATTTATGCAAAATGTACCCAATTTTTTTCTTTCTCTTTTTAAAGATTCGTCAGTAAATTATTCAAGCTTAAAAGTCACTGCACTTAGGAAATAAACAGTCTGAAATCTATTTCTTAATAGTTGCTTGAAAAAGTTAGTTAAAGGTATAATTATGTAAGCATGTAACACAGCAGTAATTTTCCATAATCATCAAATTAGATTTTTTATTCAAAATTGTCAATAGCTCTAACTTGAGCAAATGTTCTTAGTACAGAATATTCACCATTAAAAATAAATCTGAAATAACTTATTACATCTAAAAAAGAAACTCCATTTTGCTTCTTAAAAATAACTCCTGTGTCTGCTTGACATAAATTAAAAATGCAGCCATGGAGCAGGGGGATTTTAACTGCTTGCAACGTGCTTTGTTCCCAGAGATCAGTCAAAAAATATCTAACAATCACCACGGCTTTAAAAATGCTCTCTTATACTGTATACCACGACCTTTAGTGATGTATAGCTTTGAAGTGCCGCAGCAGCTTACAGGTAGCTATGCTGCCACTTGAAATGAATCCAGAAAAATCAAACTCCACACACCTGTGACAATCTACAGGCTTTCAGCACTGGGCCAATCTCCAAGGCAACTGGCAAGCTGGTTACATGTCCAACACTGGCAGCTGCATTTATAATTGACACAGTTGCCAGAGGTGGAAAATGGAAGAACAGTGGCACGGAAAACGAGCAATAAACAGGTAGTTGTTTGATGAGAAGTGATAAAAAGCCGAGTGAGAGACATGCAAGGTGGGTGGGAAACAAAGAAGGGGTGATTAGACAACCGATAGAAGAGAGAGGTGGAGCATCAGGCATTAAGAGATGGGTTGGTGAGGTTTGTTAGTGAAATTTGACAGTGATATCCCGCGCACAAGTTTGAGAAAAAGTTGGTCTTTTTCCCACCATGTTCAAAGCAAAAACCCTATATATATGCCTCATTAGTGCAGAGCAGGAGGTCAAAGTTGCAAACAGCATTGATTATGCTGTACATGACTGCTACAGCATTAGCGTAGATATTTGGTTGCTAGAAGAAAATCAATGTATTTGGATAAAAATCTAAGGTAATGAGCCCAAAGTACAGGAAGAAATATGGCCTCAAATAAGAGTTTTATTAACTTCAGGACGTGTAAAAAAGGCTATTTAGGTCTAGTTTTTGACATGCAGCACCGTGCCAAAGTCTGCTAAGTTTCAGATATTTTTTATGTTTTTTTCTCTTCTTTTTTTATATGAGACAAATACCTTATGACTCGTTCATACGGCAAGATTTCTAGTGTGGTTTTGCCACAATTTTCCCCTTCCAACAAGTCCCGATTATTGGGATGATCCAAACAAATATTCCTCCCATGTGGTGTGTTAGCGATCGAGTCTTCTCTCAAGGACATCGGGACTGCTCTGATCGCAAATGGGGATACCCAGCATGTTGGATTGTCTTGTACCGACATGACGGCGTGTGTGTTGTGTTCCGAGCACAAATGAGCATGCAGCCTGTTGAATGTGAAATGTAGCCAATCTGAATGCGAGCTGACAGGCAGACATAATGCACTTTTGAAGCATCCATTATAAATTCAGTGTTGTCAAAAAATACATGGAAAAAGAGATCTGTCAGAGCAAAGTGTGTAACATCTCCCAGTGAAAAAATATTATTAAAAAAATCACCTCCATATCCTAGGAAGAAACGGCCCTGCCTCTTCTGTGTCCATTCCTTTATCCCAAAAAATACATTCTGCATGTTGAGCTGACAAAATTGCAAATAAGTAACAAAAAGTGTGAAGAAAGGACATTTGCATTCATGCTAGTACTTCCCTTCACCTACATTGGTTTATGCTAAGCTAAAGCTAAAGCAAATTAACTGCTGCCAGATCAGGGGAATTACTATGCTGGTTACAAAATGCTTTTTTCTCACTTATCTAACTCTGGGGAATAAGGCAACAGACACATTTTAACTTAAGGTTTAAATATTCCTTTGCACGGGCATTTTTCACTTCTCTCTTTTACACTGGGGCAAAAAAGGATTTGACAGTCAAGTTGTCCAACTTCAAAAAAAATGAGAGAAGTAAGCAATTTTCATCATAGGTCAAATTGTGGGAGACAGAATGTAAAAAGAAAATCCAGCATAACACACTGTATGATTTGTAAATACATTTGTATAATGTTGTAGAAATGTTTTTTTTGTTCAATAACTAAAGTTCCCATCAATACTTTTCAAATGAACCTTGGTTGGCAATAATAGAGGTGAAAGATTTCCTGTAGGCCTTAACCAGCTTTGTACACACTGTAGCTGGTATTTTTGGCCCAGTGTTCCATGCAGATCTTCTCTGCAGCTGGGATGTTTTGGGGCTGTTGCTGAGCAACACGGGATTTCATGACAGTCTTCCAATCCTCCTTTGGGTGATCCAGAGGAGGATTGGCAGAATGTCATATGGATGGGGCTAGACAAGTGTTTGCTTAACCTTATGGACTACAGGTTTTTAATCAATGATGTCACAGTGTGATAGCCTACTAATAGTATGTTCACATTTTGTTCCAGGTTGGGGGAGAAAATCAGTGATCTTGTATTTATTCAATTTTCTTTAGACCCTAGCGCCCCCCAATTCGGGGACAAAGAAATGAGTAGTAATAGAAGTAATAGTAATGGTAGTATTATATCCAGATAATGACACGTCTATCAATTCTACTGAATGTTAACTTTAAAATTACCCCAAAATGATTCAAATACTCCTTTTGGTTGCTGAAATATAATCATTTTTCCATGGCAAAGCATTTTCGAGAAACAGGCTTCAGAATAGGCCTAGGGTTTAAGAGGTTAATTTCTTAAACATTTGATCTCTTCTCACCAAGCTACATGCTTATTGTGGATTATCTCAAGTCAGTCTTAAGCAGGTGTACAATCTTGTCCAGGTATCTATGGTTCAGCTCTCTGGTCTTGACTGTGGTGGAGGATGGAGTCTGACTGTTTAAAGGTGTGGACTGGTGCCTTTTACACAGGCAACAATATGAGTAATACAGAAAATGAGTGGAGGATGGAAGGGTTCTTAAAGAAATAAAAAATCTGTGAGGAGCAGAATTCCTGCTTTACTGTAGGTGCTACATACTTATTTTCTTCACCATTATAGAGATAAATTATTTAAAATTATACATGATTTCCTCATTTTTTTACATACTGTCTTTCACAGTTGAGATGTAACTATGATGAAAAATCAAAGACCTCTCCAAGCTTTTTAAGAGAGACAACTTGCAAAATTGTTGGCAGCCCAACATTTTTTGACCCACTGTGTCTTTTTCCCCCACTTTCTAATCATGTTTCAAAGATCACCTGCATAAATGTATGATCATTCTGTAGTTTTATCCTCTCTGTAATTATCTAAGTCTTCCTGCCATATTTGCCATATTTTGTTGTCTATGTTAATGCACAATCTCATCTGTAATAAGCTAGAGTTTTTCTGATTACGATGATGTCCTAATTAGCTGAATAATGATGGAGAGAGCTCGTTAAGGCTGCTAGCCAGACGAGAGGACACTTGATTAGATAATTATGCCCGTGTGTATCTTTGAATACTTATAAAGCCTACAGTCTTACAAATAGAATCTATTAAAGATAAAGCAATCATAAAAAGCTTTACTAACGTCATTGTGTGAATTGGTGTTTGTATTTCTACACATAGTTTAGTAGTGTTTTCTTTTTCCTTAAATATTCTGTCCCATCATATGCATGTGTGAATGTTAAATTTAGATTACAAAGAAAAAACTTTCTGAAGATTGTTTTTCGACTTTTTAGTTTATTGGAATTGGCTAGTTCCTTGTACAGAACTTCCAAAATAAAGTAATGGGTAGAGTGATTTTATTGTCGATAAAAACGTTTGGCTGTCGCTTATCTTTTAAGCCTTTTTTTTTGCATTTTAACATGATGTTCATGATGATTGAGAGGCTGCTTCTGCTTCCTGTGTGTCTGTATACACAGACAGATTTCAATGCGAGCGCTGCACTCAGGAAAACTGTAATACCCGTCATAAAATTTTACTGCTTTAAAAACAAAGTGCAATGTTTCTGAAGCTGGAAAATAAAATTTCTGAACATTTTGTCTAGACTGGAATAACCGGAGCCACAGTTAAATATGTTACAAACCCAATTATCACTGATATACATCAAAACAGAGTTACATTTTCAAAGTATTAAATAGCTACTACTGGACTCCCTCACGTCTGTTCAGACTAAATTGTGTGGACTCGGACAATTGCTGGAGATGTAATAACAAAGGAACCCTGGTTCATCTCCTTTGGGAATGTCCCAAAATTCAAAACTTCTGGATGAAGATACACAGATGTCTAAAAAATATGACTCACACTGATTTCGATTTTACTCCTCGACTTTTTATTCTGAACCATCCACAAATGACCACACAGTGCACTTCATCGGACCTAATTCAGACCAGTATTATGATCGGAAAACAAGTAATAATGCGTCACTGGAAATATGCTGATGAACCTCCTTTTGTGGAATGGTTTACAGAACTTGCCAAGGTGGCCTCATATGAACAGTTGTCATTTAATATTATGGACAAACTCTGGGAGGATATTTAGCCCTATGAGACCAACAGGTCACACTATATCAGATCTCAAAGAACTAAACAAAGGCACTGAGGATAATTAATATGCTAATAGTTTAGCATTTCTTAAAAATAAATCAATAGTAAAATAATAATGATGGTTGTTGTTATTATTGTGACAGCAACAATAGTAACAAACAACAGCAATACTCCCAAATGATGTGACCGGTTCAATGAGAAGCCTTGACTGAATACAGGATGTATATGGAATTGTACTTTTTTTTTTTTTAAGAGATGTGGCCCCGCTGCCTGTCCTTTTTTTATTTTTTGCGTATTTGTTTATTTTATTTCTATTTATTTACCTATTCATTATCATATTGCAGTTATTAATTGTATTCTTATTTTTGTTTGTTTATTCGATTTAACTGCAGTGATTTGTGTATCTTGAACAAAATCATCAAAAAATACAAATAAGACAAAAAAGAGTTAAAAAGACAAACATTGAGGTGCTCCAGCTGGAAATATAATCTGCAGAACTAGCATCAGAATCAGCTTTTTAATCTGTAATGAAACTGAATTCAGATTTACTTTGCTCTTAATCTATAGAACTTTCTTTTATAATCAGAACTGGAGTACATTTTTGTTTATTTAAAACTGTATTGTGGGTGTCCGACTCTAGTCCATGAGATCTACTATCCGGTAACTTTTGGATGCATCCCTTCTCATCATGACTGTTTTTATGGTGAGAAATGTTTCTACTATGAATCTAAATGCTTCAGTTACCTGTCAGTTTGTTGCTGTTACACTTGAACTTTAAGAAAAAATATGTTTCTATGTTATTACAATTTGAAAATACATAAGTCTGAAAATGTATAAATGTCTGATGGTAGAGTGGAGGAATCTTCCCATCATTTTAATGGATCCATCCCCAATGATATTACAAATGTGCAAGACTTTATAGCAGATAACATGGAAGCAGACAGCTTCCACAAAATTATTAATAAAATGAAATTAATTTCTTTGGCATGCAACATCTGTCATTTTTCACAAGTGAATTTGTTCTTCTGTTTATCGCGAATGACATCCATTCATCACCTCTGACTTAAACGTTAGTGAACTATTTTTGATCTTTACTAGATGAGAAGATCTTACTGGAGTTTCAAAAGCACAACGGGGATTCAGAATTTGACTGCCGTCCTCCTGCATCAGTTGAGCTGTGTGATCGAGGGCAGAAGAAGATGGTTATTTTAGCTTGGCAGATCAGTTTGACGTTCAAAACAAATTTAAAAGAACTCCAGTTAGTTTTGAAAAATACTGGACACTGTTTTACTCAAGGTTGATTAATTTTGTTTAGTCAGAGTGATCAAGCATTATGTATCATTTGTAAAAACCTTTATAAATCTTTAGTTAGTAGATGGAAAAAAGTGCAGTTGAACCCTGATATTCTCGTAGGACATGAGCCACAGCAGCCCATCAATATTAAAAATATGCAAATACTTAAGACCCCCTCTAGAAACACTTATAAAAGCCCATTTTAATAGTTCACATGGTATACTAAAATGGGCTTTTATAAGTGGTTCTAGGGCAGGTCTTAAGTATTTGCCCCAACAGCAGCAGAGAAAAACAAAAGATCAACAATAGATGAAAAAGGGATGGTTGCCCCATTTATGTTTTCTATATTATTAAATGCTGCTCCACCAAAAACTCTTCCAGTTTGACAAATGCCCGTTGTTTGGCAAAGCCTGCTGATTTAATTTCCCACTAAGGTGCATCTAATTAGCATCAGCACACCACAAGTCCCGCTAAGCGGCTCTGCGGGGCCGTTTCCAAAGTACATACACCAAAACTAGTACTCGATTGGTTCGTGAAACGATTCAGAAAGTTGGCCTAATGGCTAATATTTACAGTCCTCCTTATCTCCACTCTTGGGGGTACAGTCAATTGGCACCGACAAAAATAAACAGTGCTCCATGATTGACTGTTTTGCAATTGCAAACTAATAATAACGAGTCATGCTGCATTGAACGAAATTATTCCATCTCCTGAAGCTGCATTTTCTTTTGAACATTTTACATACATGCTATGGAAAAAAAAATACAAAATCAAAGAATGGATGGATTTTCTGCTGATAACCTGGAAACACATTCCACTGAAAAGTCTGGAAATACTGAACCGTGAGTAGACAGGGCCAGCGGTATTTTAATACCTGCTATGTTTAAGTTTGAAACATTGGGAATATATCGATTTTTGTTTTGTTTTTTTTGCTGAGTAACTTGAGTTTGATTTGGAAAACACTCATACCCTATTTTTACATCAAGTAACAATATGATATTGTCTTTATATTCTTTAAGTCATCTCCCCTAAAACGTGCAAACTGTAGCAAAGCTGAGAGAAGAGATTTACTCCCATCACTAAATAAA
The DNA here is from genome assembly GCA_028564705.1 of Apricaphanius iberus. Lineage (NCBI taxonomy): Eukaryota > Metazoa > Chordata > Actinopteri > Cyprinodontiformes > Aphaniidae > Apricaphanius > Apricaphanius iberus. Next base: position 1,028,622 of record JAPXFQ010002242.1, on the reverse strand, counting down.
AGGGGTACATAAAATGTAGCCTATGAACCTTTCTTAAATTAAAAATCTGTCCGGAAGTGAGTTGACCGAACTCCCATCAAGTTCATTTAGTGTCAAAACCCTCCCATCTGAGAAGTGATTAATAGTTTTTCAGGTGCTTTGTTCTTGGATCAAAATCATCATTCATCATCCAGAGGAGAATCACAGTCATCTAGTTATTTTTCATCAAGAAACAAAGACAGTTATTTCACTGAACAAAAGCTTATAATGCTGCCTTCATAATAATGAATCATGGCATCAAAATTAATGACGAAGGCTGTCTAAAGGGTATTTTGGGGATTCTCAAACTAAATGAAATTCTAAAACAGCTGATTTTACTTCAGAACAAACAGTTTTAACTGTTGGCATCAGTACAGATTTAAAAGGGGGAAAACAATTCTGGATGCATTTTGCCATTTGCGAATGCCATCTCTTTATTTCCCTAAGTCTTTAATATTATATTAAAGTGGTACTTGTTTTGCATTTTTCAGATGACTTGAAATAAGCTTCATCCATATGTAACTATTAAATCAAATTAAATATGATCATTTGATGTTATTTACAGTCCCACCTGTGGGACTATGCTGGAGACTGAGCCACTCTATTGCTGTCTTAGATCAGTGCAGTGTTAATTATGTTGCCGAAATTTTTTTTCGTCACGAAAATATGTTTTTCAGACGAAAACGAAACGAAAATTTCAAATAAAAGCGTGGAAAAAGACGAAAACGATAACTAAATTGATTGACATTTTTGTCAACAAATAAAAGACGAGACGAAAACCCACAATGATGAATACCCAATCAGAACACACTAAAGATGCAAGAAATTGACAAAATAGACCACTCAACAAATTGAACAGGCGGGACTAGGTGAAAAGAGAACCAATCAGAGTCCACCTGGTTGTTTAGAGATGATGTTAGGTTGACGTTTTTAAACAAGCTCCCGGGAAGCCAAGCCAACTGAAGACGAAGGCATGAGAAGAAACCACGGAAAATGTCAACAGCAGGTCGAAAAAGACGGGGAGTAGGTAAGGACTCGTTTTGCTTATGACAACAATGAAAGCAAAACGACATGCAAAGAGTGTGGAGCTGCGTTCCGAAAAAAAGAACTGATTTCTGACTTCTGTGTGGAATCATTTTCCAATCTGCTGCAGCCGACAGTGATACGTGTAATGTGTGCAAAGGAGCAGAGACAGATATCAAACATATGTAAAGCATCCTCTACATCCTCTGCCAACCCTGCAAGCACCAATATATATATATATATATATATATATATATATATATATATATATATTATATATATAATATATATATATATATATATATATATATATATATATGTATATATATGTGTGTGTGTATATATAATGTGTATATGTGTGTGTGAAAAAATAATTCAAAAATATTTGACTAATGACAATTATATTCCCTTATACTGTATGTGAATGTGTGTCTATTTCTAATTCTTCATATGTTTTGCATTTTATTCACTTTTTGGTGTGGTTGTCCTAAAATGTGTCCACAAGTGCAACAAGATAAATAATGTCATTATTTAATTCAGAAAATGTTGGACAGATGAGATAGATAAGCCCGAGGCATATTAGTTTGCCCCAATTATATTTCCACATCAAACATACCTCTAAAAATTCAGAATTGTTTTTTAAATACTATAGACTAGTTTCAATGATCAATCTATGTAAAATGATAAAAAATATTCAATACTTAAATTGCATGGTACCAAAGGACTACCTTAAGATAACCAGTTCCAACACTGCATGGAAATAGTACAATTATGAAAATATTTGAGACAGAACTGAACTTGAGTGCAGTCCATCTGTTCCAGTCTGTTTTCTGTCCTTCCTGATTCTGGAAGGAACCCATTACCCTGTGTATTAAATTACACTCCTAAATAAATAGTTTTGCCGTGCTCTAAACAGAAGTAGAAAAACTGCATTAAAAAAAAATGTGTATTTTTGTCGACTAAAAGTGCTGGTTATTTTTGTTGACTGAAATTGGACAAAAACTAAAATAAATCTAATGACTAAAATTGGACTAAAACTGAAATTAATTTTAGGCAAAAGACTAAGACTAAAACTAAATTAAAATGTCCTGTCAAAATTAACACTGGATCGGTGAGCATTTCTTAAACTTTTCGGTTGATTTTTCATTCCATTTTTCACATTATTGTCCAACTAGATTGGTTGATGGGTGTTTGATATGCAAAGACTTTATGTATTATACAGTATATATGTTATTAACATTTTTGGCAAAATTGTATCATCTTTTATTTGTTTGTCTTTGTAAATATTTTTCTTATCTTCTAATTTAGACAATATCTTGTCAAACGAATTAAATTAAAGCTTGGCCAGAATGTGTATTTTCCATCAGGGCTTTACAGTAGGGCTACACTTACACCATTTACATGCCCACGCTGACTCCTTACTCTAAGGGATGAAAAGCCAGTACCCCCAACATTTTTATTATGTCATTTCTTTGAGGTCTCTCGGTGAGCTGCTTCATTACAATCGCATGCTGCAGTACCCTCAACCATTATAAGGGAAATTGAAAAAAAAACGAATCTATTAGGGCAGGGATGATCAAATTCAGTAGAGTTTCTCTGTCAGGACAGGACATATAACCTCTAAGAGCACCCATGCGAGCAAAGACAAGAGTGACCGTCAACCCAAAGATACAAAGACAGTCTCCAATGCAGATGCAAACATATGTCAAACACATAGAGATGCATCTTATAACCTTTGAAGTGGACCTTAAATACATCCATAGGTGTGCCTCCAAATAAATCCGAGATCAACCAGTGACTTAACATTTTTGACTTTATCATTTCCAAATGGCTTAAAGGCATATTATATTTCTATAAAGTTCTAATTTCTTATTATTCTGGCATTTACTTAATAGAAAAAGAAATTGACCAACAACCAGAAGCTTATTGTGTAATGGATCGAAAAAGTAACACAAGAATATTGCTTTTTACACTATGTGTGCGTGTGTGTAAAATTGGTTTAAAATATGTGTGTAAACAGAAAAAGTAAAACTAATTAGCTGTTAGAAGTTCATACATAACAAATGAAAAAGTTTGAATCTCAGTCCTAAAGCAAAGAGTTGTATGCCCCTGTACAATGAAATATTTTTCTTTTCTTAATTTTTATTGAAAGATCTGAAAAGGTTTTTTTGGGGTTCCTGTCTGCTGCCAATGCTCCTCACATTTACCATGAATCTTTTGGCTAGAGAGTCTCAATCTGATAAAGAAGTGGATTACATTTAGCGAAAATCAAAAAGCACTCTGGTTTCACTTCTTGAAATTCAAGTGCTTTCTATCTCAGCAAAACATACACAGTTATGCATACGGCGTCCTCTCCCCAAGGCACTTTTCCTCTTTCTAGGATTAGGCAGCAAGCACAAGCATGCCTGTGATTTACGGAATGATCGGTCTCTTTCAAAAAAAAAAAACAATCCTCATAATACGCACTCTTCTGCCATTGAAGTGCTGGAAAAAAAAGTTTTGTGTGTAACTGATCTGACCACATTTGATTCATTGGGGAATTGTAATAAAGATGAATACACAACAACTTGAATCTTAATAAAACTAAATGTTTTGAAGTCCTTCTAATGATTGCAGATTTTAATATGCTCCATTACAAAGTCTTTCAAATGAAATGGATAGCAATTATATTTTCTGTATGTCTTTAGCACGTATCAGATAAAACACTGTCAAGAGTGTAACATTACGTGAATTCAGTGGCTTTTTCTGAGACAGACGTCCTTTAAAAAAAGTCATCGTAGAGATGAAAGCTTGAAGAGCTTGAAGTTTTACTTTCTTCTTTTCAGGAATGCAGAAACTGGGAGAGGTGGGGAGAAAATGAATGTAGTGATAATAGAAAATGTGTCAGACTGGAGGTGTTTGAGGGTTATGTGATACTGTATGAATAAATATGCACACTTAAGAAGATATTCAGAAATTCAAGAAGTCCTGTTTATGTTCTCTGACAGGCTTTCAGTAATTAGTGGAAAATCTACAGTGCCTTGCAACCTCATAAATCTCTTCACCTTTTTTCATATACCAATCCAAAACTTCAGTTTAGTATATACTGAAATCAGGTGAAAAACCAAAAGAAACAGCATAACTGTGTGGTGGAAGGAAGCGCTTTGAACCTTTTTACAAATGAAAATGACAAAAGGGTTTTGTCCATTAGTATTTCGACCACTTTGCTGTCATATTGCTACAAGTTCCAGTGCAACAGACTACCTTCACCTAATTCACCTAAATTCACCTAATTAGGAAAGAGCGTGCGTGTAATAAGATCGCAGCACAAATCCAGTACAAAGTCATCAGAGGTTTATTAAAGAACATTGGAGCAAACAGACAGCATTACGAAGACTGAACACCACATCAGGCTATAAAAAACATTTTTAACGTTTAACATGTCAGAGCACTTTTTCAACTCAGTTTTTGAAAATGGTAAGAGTGCAGCGCAACTGACAAAACCTGTCCATCAAAAGTGACCGGCGGTAGGAAAGCAGAGCCACAACCAGAGATGGAGCCAAAAGCCCATGATGACTCAGCAACAGAAAACCACAGTTCAGGTAGAAAATCTGTCAGCCAGACAGATATTAGTCAGTCCCCAAATCTGGCTTTGTGGAAGAGTGGATGAGATAATTTTTGTTCATTAATACTCCTCTTACAATCTGACATAGCTTAAAGGTTTTGTTCACTTTCTTTCTGAAATACGATTGGTTACTCTGAGTGCTCGTTAACATTTTCTCCATCTATGTTGCCTGCATTGTTCGTAGATGTCAGAGAGAGAGAGAGCAGAGAGCATTTCCGCTAGCAGAACTCCACAACGTGGCGAAAGAGGTTTGTGTTATTTGTGGAGATAACACATCAGCGTTGCATTTGTAGCCAACGGAAGAACTGATGGAAGAAATGCATCGGAATTTATCTGTGGAACTACACCAGCTAATTTATTTGCTTCAAGACAGCATAAGAGTCATATTTCTGCGTGCTAATAATAGATGAGACATGTACATATAACGAATACTAAACGAGAAACTTCAACACCCTGAATCAGAAGCATGAGCGCATTTCTCTACAGAGCAATGTTTAGTTATTTTGACGTTGTCAGAAACACAATCGAAAAATTCCAGCTGAAATTAAAGTGAAGGATGATTCAAAATTATGCAGAATTTTGTTGGCCTTTCACAAAAATGCCAATGGAATACATTTGTTCAAAGCAATGAGCTGAGAAAATGTGAAACATTCCAAGGGGTATGAATACTTTTGCAAGGAACAGAAAGTATAGAGAAATAAATGCTAATAATCAAGGATGGTAATTTGACTTTAAATTATAATACCTTGCTGCGGTTTATTTGAGGTGTCATTTGAGCGTGATTTTTTTTTCATTAGCATAACAAATATCAAATAAAGAAGTGCACAAGAGTGAGGAGTGTTGATGAACAAATTAAAAATCACATCAGATCTGTCGTGCGAGGACTGAGTGAGAATAAATAAATGGTTAAAAAGTTCTCCTGTGTGTGCCTGTCCGTCTATGTTTAAGCTAGAACCACTTAAATGATTAATTCTGGGTTTGGAGCCAAATGAGCTCTGACTGCCTAAAGAGATTAGCTGCCCAATTCTACAAACATGTCCACATATATTATATATGCTTAAGAGAGAGAAATCTGTCCATATTGTACACCACACTACACACAGTTGTATAAAATGACATTTAATGTCACATTACTGCAAGTCACTGCTGTGATTGAGTGCAGATGTTGTGCTGGCGGATGCCTTGGTTTGACAAAAGCTAAATCCTGTTCTTTGTGAATATATGTGTGCAAATGAGAGAGGGAGCATGTGCGTGGCTCCATCTTTGCCTTTCTAACTCATTGTCCACAGATGCCAGTCAACTGTGTTTACTCAGCCCCCCCGCCCCATTCCTCCATCCTGCATTTCTTTTCATGTAATAAATAGTATTTATTCACCTTGTATTCTTCTATCTACCCTCCTTTCTTGTCTTCATCCTTTATTCACCTTTCCACATAACAATGTCATTTCCTGCTTCTCCACTTACCTCTTTCCCGTTTGCAGTGATGAATTCCCTTCCTTCAGTCATTTCCACTTCCTTCCTTACGTCTCTGTCTCTCCTCTCACTTTTTATCTCTCGTTTTATGAGATCGGTTCCTCCAACACATTTTATTTCTAGCACCGGAAGGCAGTAAACATTGAGTTTGAGGCCATGTATTTTCCAGAAAGGAATTTGTGTCACTGACGGACACCAACTACTGCTGCAAGATGCTACTATGACATATGACACTTAAAACATTACATGTATTTAGGACTACCTTCTCCGAGTTCTGTTCTGTAATGGATTAAATAAAAAACGGTTGAAGAAAGTTGAATTATTGAAGAATTTGTTTTTTATAAAATGCATAAAATCCTAACAGCAGGTTACCCTGATCCAGCATGAGAAAAAATGCTCTATATTATCAATAAATTAAAGTGTTTAGTTTGGGAGAATAATTATCTCATATATTGATTAACTTTAAATTGGAGTGTATAAAGAAAACATGAGAATGGAAAGCAAAACAACCACAGCTGTAATATTAAGTGGATTTCTTTATATTTCCAAATTATAGTGCTTCTTCTTTTCTGTTTAAAAAGTACTATTTATTTGTTGCCATTTTCAACTTTACAGCACTGGCACAATTTTTAACAGTAGTGAAAGTGAAACCAGAGGTGATTCTAGACCTATAGCTTTACTGGGGCACAGCCCCCCAACTCCTAATAGATTAAAAAGATTTAAATGTGTGCGCAATCTAAAATAAATGGCTTGCCTTCGGGTACGAGCTTAAAAATCCTTATTGTTACTGTCATATTGTAACAACATACTGGTAAAGATACAAGGATAGATTCATGGGTACAATATAATTATATTTATTTGCAAAGATTTACAAACAACATCCTCTTACTGCAACCATTTAAGATTAGAAAGAGTCAGATTCATTACTACCTAAACCTCAGTCCATGTTTAAAGCAAGTAGTTCAGGAAAGCAAAGTAGCTAACAGACAATCACAAAAAAGTATCTTTCTTTTATGTTATACAGGATGCTCCCTTCTTAGGAGAAGCTGTTGTGCATTTTTAGGCTAACAAACTAACAAGTTGGTATCATCCAATATGCACACGGCCCTTTCATTTACAAGCTGTGTGGAGCACAGCACAATAGGGCTGGACGATAAAACGATAGTGATATATATCTATTGATAAACGTATGGTGCAACAAAATAAAGGGATCGATAAAAAAGTTTGATAGAAAAACATTACATTTCCTCTTATTTTTTGATAATAGCCTATCGGGTAGTTTAATACAGCCACCCTCTCTTCTTTCAAACCACAAAAAGGATGAAATTATTTGACCTGAAACAAAACATTTTGATAGTCCCTAAACGAACCATCGCCGTAACTTCGCCATAGTCAGATGTCTATAAAACTACAATCAGCTGTCTTAAGCAGGACCCCCTTTTCCCAGCTTGCTGCAAATCTGTTACAGAGAGACACAGGAAACTTACCCAGGTCGCATCGTGCTGCTAACAACACTTGGCTTTTATAATGTCCGCTTGGTTCTGCTCCCGGTCCTCAGAAGCGAAAAAAGCTTTAAAAAACACTACAGGATTGGATAGACCTGCCAGCTTCAGCTTCTTAGTGATTGCACTGGCCTACAGCGTTCTCAGCACCGTCTACACTCTGGTGAGGTTAGCTTTAGCGAACAGCTGAACAGGGGCTGAACTGAAATTGAATAAGCTTTATTGACAAACTAAATCAAAGGTTTCAGCTATTAATATTATAAAGTGCCATAAAATGTTTAAAAGATTAGCATCAAGAAAAGCCTAAAATTTAAATTACTAACATAATTTAAAAATATATGTAATGTAATGGTTTATAATGTTACTTTTCTTTGTATTTACTGATGTTACTCAGGTATCTTGATTTGTTTCTGTGTCCTACAAACTAAAAGAAGTGTTGGAAAAATGTAATTAATTTCATTATTAGTTAAAATTAGTTCATTGAAGAATAACAAAATGTGTTATACATTTTGTTATATTCATCAACAATTCCTCTATATGTCTTGATATGCTCTTTTTCTATATTGTCCTGCCCTACAGCAAAACAGCATAGGTTTGATAGAACAACATGGACTAAAAAGGCATTTAGAGGTTTAGCCTGGAAAATGTTATAAAACAAAGCTGTTAATACAAAGCCTTCATACTGAGTTTTGGAGATAATTTGCAAATGTAGCCTATAATAATCTACACAGACTCAATGTAGGCTCCTCTGATTTATTATCACAATAATTATTATCAGCTATATTATCACCTATATAGCCTACTCGGACTCTGTGTAGATTATTATAGGCTACATTTGCAATTGAAACAAATTTATTTAAATTTGCCATTAAACCATTGATCAAATCACAAGCACTGGCTATTACCAGCATAAATGTTAATTTTACCATTAATTTGGATAATTAGCATACCTCCCTTGTCCTCATCTCTTCTCTCTGTTCCTCTCCCTCTGCTTCTGTTCAGGAATATTTTTCTGGTGTCCATCTCTGAATAGTTTATCAGAAGGCTATGTTTAGTTTTACTGTAGGACAGTTTCACAAACAGTATAAGCTACTTTTACGGGACTCTCTCTACAGTATACGTATAACTCATTATTAATTTTTCCACGTGTGCATGCAGCCTATGAATGGTGTGAGTGTGTGTGTGAGGGAGACAGCACAGGCTGGTAAACTTAAATAAACTGCTACATTTAGGCCACAATGACGGTAAGCATTGGAAACAGATGCTAGTTATGTGGGACTTTTGGAACTTATATGGGAACTTGGAACAAGTTTTGAATTTGTTGTAATATTAAAACAGGGAACAACTTACTCTGGTCTCGAGGAGCTGCAGCGGCTTCCACTGTGTACTATATGTTTCAGTGTGCAACGAAACAGCAATCATGTAAACGATTTTCATTGGTTGTTGCGTTCAATCTTTTACCCAGCTACAGAGGTTCTATTTTCTGATTGGCCCCTTTCTTTTTTCCTTTTTTTTTTAGCTGATAAGACATTGCTCGAGTCATTCAGGCACAGAGATGCACTCATGAATTCCTTTTCCACCGAGAACAGCGCTATCATTTTTCTGGGGCACTGAATACTTTTACCAAGGCACGTGCCCCAGTAAATAAGGTCTAGTAACGCCCCCGAGTGAAACAAAGTCTAGTGTGTTTCAATAAATCTGTTCCAGATATCTTCCTTATGATATAAATATTCTAAAGGAATATAAGTCAAATATATTCTTTTAGTTTTTTGTGCATAAATGCCAAGAGCAGGGCTATGATGACGGAACTGGACTACAGAGATAGACCTCCTTGCTGTAAGAATAATGCCCCGATGCACTGCATTAAACCCACCTTCATTGCCAACATAAGGAGGAGGAATATAACTGTGTGAATGTGTGACATCACCCCTATATAGTCTATGCTCTTCTCTCACTCCCGTCTCTTTGTCATCACCACATTCGGGAAACCAGTGTGCAACATCCATCCATTGCTGGTGAGGGTTGGCGCAGGCTTCTGTGAGAAGCTTCTACCATCCAAAAGTGCGTGTACAATCCTCTGATCATGGATCAGGTAACCGTATTCTGACTGATGGAATATGTCTTGAACATTTACTTGTTCAAAACTTTGCAGAAAGAATCTTTAAATTCCAGATCCTATCAAAGAGAGAGTCCCTCATGGGACTGAGGTCCTATTGTTCTACTGTGTGAGAAAAATGCTGCCGAAACAAGCCGAGCCGAGCTGAACTGAGAGGAGAACCCAGCATTCCGAGCTAACGTGGGCTAACTGCAACCACTGGTAGCCACATATTTACATGTCAAGTTGTTAGCTGGTGGTAGATGGTGGATTATTTGAATGTCTATCTCATTGTGTTTTTGCTGCATCCGTTAAGATTTCATTCTTCAGTTGAAGAACAATTATTGTTGGTTTGAGTTGAGGTTACTGCTTGACTGCCACAACACCTGACAAAACCTCAATACCACTTGGATTTCTGAGGGTAAGGGAATTGTGTTATTTGTTTAGGTATTTTTTTCTGTTTGGGGTCATATAGCTCTTCTTTGATGTATAGGTTACTGATGGTTATATTCTGACCTGTATTTATTTAGTGTGTTGAAGGCAAATATGGGGGTTGAATGCTTATATAACTTTGTTTAAAATCATTATGAGTTGTTCTTGTACATGCAGTTTTCCTCTCCTTTGTTAATAAAAGCTTAGTTCTAGCCAAAGTTCATGGACTGCACAAAGATGTATCCTCCCGCAAGAAACTAAACGATAAGCATGTGATGTTTCTCTGACTACTAGGTCAGTTTGACCCTCGGTAATATGCCTGGTTGATGTCCGTAATTGATAAAGGGTTCTTTATCTTGGAGCTCTTACGAAAATATCTGCTTTCCATCAAATTAAGTGTGTTTGCGTCACCTTGATGCTTTAGCTGTAAAAATGTCTGTCAGACAAGTCTTGGAGCATCCACTAGCTCAACTGTTGCATGGCTTCAACCTGTTCAACCTGGGACCTAACAAATTAAGTCTTTCTATTTTAGTGGGTTAGTTGGTATTTACCCCTTTTATGTCAGCAGTGGTCTTAACAGCTACTATGTTTTCCCCATGTTTTGTTTTGTTCGAGCAGTTTGTGCTTGGGTTCTTGATGTTACTTCCTAAGGTATGCTTTGTTCATTTGACCTGTTGGCCCTACCTCATCATTTTGGACAATTTTGTAAATAAACTTGAAAGTATTTTTTTAAAACTTCAGGTGGCTCTCTGGCTGCTCTGACAAATCCCCAACACACTGACAAGGAAGGTGAGTGATAATTATGTGCATCACTTTACTGTAGTACCTGTTAGGGGGTGAGATATATTAGGATGCAAGTTAGTTTGTAGTCTTTCAGGTTCACGTGTTTCTGTTAAGTTCCAGAATTGCAACGCTATTGGTGGCAGCATGTTGGAGTAGCTCTGTTAATTGAGTTCTTAGTAGTTATTTTTTTAAACTTTTGTTTGTTCTTTTATTTTTTATTTATCTATGATTTTGTTTTTGGTTGAGGGGTTGCATGTTGGGACAATTATTCCCTCTGGTTACGGATGATGTGCAGCTGGAAAGATTTTTGCTCTTACTTTTTTAACTTTCCGTATTTTGCAATGACGCATGACCCTGACAAGGTTTTACAACTGTGAGGAGCTTGATTAGCATTTCAAAAGCTCAAAAAATACCTGAACTACAACTCAAATTCCCAAAGGAGTTGTAAAGGAGGCATAATGGATGCAAAGCAGGACCATGCAGCCGAAACAGAAGAAGAAAGTTCACACAATTTCGGCCATCATTTATAATGAAGAGGGATCCCTTACTATGTGTCTCTGTCTCACTTTCCAACCATTTAACCAGACAGAGATTTAAAGAGGAGTGGCTGAAGCAAACCAGGTGGATTAGCAGTGCTCGCCACTAACTGATGCTGCAATTAAAACCTAGCTAATGTGAAAAATCAGCTCTGCTGCTCGAAAATTGAGCTGGTGGCATTAAATGAAAGACATGACAGTCAAACAACAATGATCCTAAGTCAGAGGCTTCTTCAGATTTGTTGCAAGATTGACAGCTTCCAGAGAATCTTCCTGCCCACAGGATCACCATCTACAATGACTCTTTGAAGACAACTGGATAATGTGTTCTGGAAAAAAAAAAATCATTTTGGAGTAAATAAATTACTATTTAAACAGAATCTGTTTGATGCATTAATTGGCAGAAACAGGTAAGTGAATAGATTATATCTGAGGATAAAAAAGGCCAAATTCTGGGAAACGCATGGCACCAGGATTCACTATGGGAAGCAGGCAAACCCAGAGAGGCACTGTGATAGCTCAATCAATGTTCCTCAGGGAAACCTTAAGCTCTGCCATCCACTGATATTTTACTTCAATTCACACAGCCTACACAGTATGTTATAAACCATGCACATGTGTTCAATAAAAAAAAACGAAGTGGTTTGAGGAGCAAAGAGTCACATTTCAGGTGTTAGGATCCTAACGACCCTACCTCCAAATTTCCTAAATCTTAATATAATCAAGCATTGGTGGGCTGTGCTGGACAAACATCCTTCCTCCTTTCTCTATTTCCTCCTTGATACTCAGATTTCATCCCCTTTTATCCTCTATCTGAGCTCGAGTTGTCCTTTCTCCACTTTGTGGTTTTACTCGTGCTCCTTTCTCCCATCTTCCCTCCTCATCTCTCTGCCGAAGTTTATATCCCAATCCGTCTTCCTCTTCTCTCCTTTTCTATCTCCTTACATCTTTACTTCCTCATTCCGTTACACCCGGCAGATTTCTCAATCTCAGGCTCTATCCTAAATCTTAGATATCATCTGTTTGCAACCTGCCCTCCACCCTTTCCCACATCCTGCTAAAGCCCTCTTTGTCACTCTTGCTTGCTACTCCTCACCCCTCCACCCCATACATTCCTAGACATACATATTCCTACTCTAAACTCCTCATACACATTCAGATGCTCTTCATCTCTCCTTCTCTCTCTCCCTTTACCTGCTCGGTACCAGTATTTCATGCCTGAATAATCCAGGCTGGTATAATCCTTTTTAGCTATTCTCCCCTGTGGCCTAATGAGCCTGTATCACTGTTACACTGTCTATCTTTCTCACACAAACACATACAAACAAGTGTGCACAGCAGCTATCAGTATGCATAAGAGCACTAATACCACCTTAACACCATTTATCTGACATTTTGATGCCGCCCCTCTATTTATTTTTTCCGGTCGCAGCTTCCTCCAAACTGACAGCTGCCCTAACCCGTTTCTTAATCATCCCATGATTAGCATTCATCTTCACCAGAAATAAAGGTAAAATGGTTTACAGGCAAACCTATAGTCACACGCTTGTAATAAGCCAAAGATTGGTGGTGCATGCCTGGTATTTTTTGATGTTTTTGTAAAAGCAACACATAAAAAGTTTTCTGAATTCCTAATCCAGGTAATGCTTAAGAACAGCAACTTTCTCAAGGTTATGACTTTTTAGGAACACAGAGTTAAAGCAAAGGCTTGAATGTAAAATTATTTACATTCACTCAAAAATACTGTACTTCTGAAACATTTATCTTTAAAGTGATAGTCTGGACTTTGTAAGAAAAGAGAGAGAGAGGGACATGATTTGAAAAAAAAGACCCAAGCTCCCTCCCCCTCCCTTTCTGATTGGTCTTGAAGCCGCGCCTACTTTTCTGTGCACGCGCCAGGTCAATGGGCCAAGAGGTGTGGAGGAGAGAGAGAAAAACAGCCAGAGTGTCAACAATGGAGTTATAGGAGGTGAGGATGCTTTTTTGGTTTGGTATTGGTGTTTTCTGCTCTTGAGCTGAGTATTGATCCATGGCTGCGCTCGGGAGTAATGGTGGAGGCTTGATTCGGAGGCTCTGTGAAAACAGAAAAACTGAGCATGCGCGTAGTTATGAGCACACGGCGTCCGTGATGATTTACAGCCCTTGGCATCACTGGATTGGTTCAAGTGGACGGCACCGTGGCTTTTGAGCCATAGCTGAGATACGGGAAGGCGAGACTTATCCATAATGTTATAATTCATAAAATTTTATTTTTAATTTTATATCAACATTTAAGGCCGGGAGGTCAATTTAATACAATTCTGAAAATTTGTAATTCATTTAGAGATCCAGTATATCACTTTAAGAAGATTTAAAAAACAATGTAAAATATGAATGTATGAATGAATGAATGATCTTGTGAAGGTCTCGAACACTTTTTGACAGCATTTTCCTGACAATCCTCTCCAGGCTGCAGTCATCCCTGCTGCTTGTGCACTTTTCTTCTTCCACACAGTTTCCTTCAACATATGTTTCTTCAAATATGCTTTGATAGTGCACTTTAAGAGCATCCAACCTCTTTTAAAGTTACCTTTTGAGGCTTACCGTCCTTATGGAGGCTGTGAAATATGGTTTTCTCCACAACTGCCAGGTTCATCAGTCTTCCCCATGATTGTGATTCCTACTGAACCCGACTGAAAGGTTCAGGAACCCTTTTAAGGTATTTTGGATTGATTAGATGATTAAAGTGTTGCATGTTAAGTCTAAAATATTTAATCTTTTCACAATATTCTGATTTTGAGAAATGTTAAGATGGGGATTTTCATAATCTGTAAGCCATAATCATCATAATTATGACAAATAAAGGCTTAAGTATCTCACTTTGTATTTAATGAGTCCATATCACATATTAGCTTAATCTGTTAAATTGACTTGTTGAAATACATTAACTTTTCCACAATATTCTATTTTTTCAAGTTTCACCTGTAGATGAACTCTCACTTTGCTCAGCATTTTCACAGTTTTTGTGTCCATGTTACCTATGGTTTCTTTGGTACGGGTCATATACAGAAACAAATAGGCCAGCTACGTATATGTATGGTGGACTCCACAACACATTTGTTGACGCTATGAAAGAAATTTGCTCTGCGATTTTTATACAAAGCTACACCTGGGCTCTGACATCTTGTAAGCAGCAGCAGTGCAACACTCCGCTGCAGCTCACTGTCTGTTTCATGAAGCGATCTAAACCAACCACAGGGCAGCAGTTGGGGAGGAAATTAAAAACAGAGAAAGGCTGTTGTATTCAAAAATTTTGATCAATCAATCAATCTTTATTTATAAAGCGTTTTTCATACAAAAATTGCAAATCCGAGTGCTTTAGATTAAAAATGACCAGACATAAACCACATTCTTATCCCCCGCCACAGATTTAAAAGCATGAACACATGTTTACATTTATACCCTACTCACATCAACCCAACCCCCATGCGCGCAGATACCCAAAAGTAACATTAAAAAGGACGTCGGGCCAAGTACACATGAGCCAGCTAAGGTAAGGAAACGCCACCAGAGGAGCCATCTGCATTGGGAGCAGCATATCAACAGCAGCAGCTGAGGCACTGACACAGGGCACAAGGTCGAGACCCCCACCTCCACCAAAGGGGCAGAGGGCACCCTCAGAGGAAGTACTGGGAGGGAGAGTCTGTTCAAGCATGCCTACTAGTCCCAGATGAAAACCTGGACAAATTCATTAATCTATACCTACTTATAAGAAGCCCTGCACAGCATGTGAAAAGTTGGGAAAAGAACATGTTCTGTCACTTTATGTAACGTTAAAAGGTCTGCCAGATGTACGGATGATTTGAGGCTAAACTGTATTCTGAGGTTGTTGTTTTTTCTACTCTATGTTTGGCTCTTCTGTTCCATGCTAAAGCATGGTTATTGTTATTCTAAACCACTAGTTCTTTCCAGAGTTTTTCAATAGACAACACTTCTTTTCTTAGACATTGAGCTTCATAACATGTATCTTGTGTCATTTTTGAAATATGTGTATTAGATTCAAAGTCTATTTATGTTGAAGAATAATTATGCAGTTGCTGTTTCTTTGCTTCTAGTCCGTCATGTACAAAGCATTGACCCCCCACCACCCCCACCTCTCCGTTTGGAAGGCAAAGTGGGACAGAAGGCATATAGTTTGTTTCTGTCTCCATTTATCTCTTTCATTCTTCTAATCAGTCTGCCATCACCAACCTTCCCCTAGTCGACCCTTGTTTTTAACTTACTACCCACCAGTCCATCAATCTGTCAGTGCCTCCATCTGCTCAGTCACTCCTGTGTCAGGTCTAGTGCCAGTCATTTGACAGCTGCATACATTTCAAATGTGGAGTACATATATAACCAGGTAATTAGCCGGAACGTGCTACAAAACGTTCTTGTGACCTTCAAGCTCAAAAATGTTTAGCTGCTAAAAAGAAGAGCAATGGACACTGTCAGCAGAAAATTCATACAGTGGTAAACTTACATAGGGAAAATAAAGAATGAAAGAAGTATCACTATAATACAGTTTGTTTTTTTTGCACAAAGTTGCATGTGATTGTGAAAAGAAAGGCAAGACAAGTTTATTTGTAGAGCACAATTCATACACAAGGCAATTCAAAGTGCTTCACAGTTGCATAGGGAAAGGATTTGTTGTTTGCAATGATTAATCTGCTACCCTTAAATTACATTTATTTTATACGATTTGCATTCATAAGTCATGCAATTGATATTTAGAATGTGTGTAGGTTAAATTGACCAAAGTCAAAATTAGTAGTATAATTTAGCATAATTAAAGAGTTCTAAAAAAGGCCTCAGAGGTTTGTTAGACTGACAGCATCATAAAGACAAAGAGAACAACAGAAAGGTTTTAGAGAAAGTTAGAGCAGAGTTCAGCTATAAAACAATAGCTAAAGCTTTCAATTTCACACAGAGTACTGTTCAATCCTTTGTCTAAAAACAGAAGGAGCATGGCACAACTTCCAAGGGAATGTCCGTCTCCCTAAACTGACAGGCAGAGCAAACAGAGCACCAATTATAGGAGCAGCCAAAAGAATTACGATAAATCAGGAAGGAAATACAGAAATCCACTGCTCAAGCCACTGAATTGGTCAATGGAACACATTACTAATGCACGTTACAAATCTTTCTTTAGAGAAAGAATGATTGGCAGAACACTACTGTTGAAAGAAAATTACCAAACCTCATGTAGTAGGCAGCAAACATCTGAGAAAATAGTTCTGTGGTCAGATAAGACCAAAAGTGAACTTTTTGGCGTACATAGTGGTTTAATATTGGAGGTTTAGGGATACATTCCCTTTTTTCTTTTGATTTTTTGTTTTTATTAAAGAGGAAATGCATAATGTGATAAATTAATTCAATGTTAAAAAAAATACCTTGCAGTTGGGTTTCCAACAGTACATAAGAAACACAAAACTACAAACAAGAACTATAAAAAAACATTTTGTAATATAAAAGAGATACATTGCATTATATGAAGCCATACAGATAACAAAAGTAGCCTTTTATTACGATGCATTTTAAATGTTTTGAAAGTTATAGCTGGAATATCATTCTAAAAATCGCTTCCCTCATTTGATGAGACCTGCTCGCTGTCAGCCGTTCTTCTGTGAAGTCTAAACACAGGCACCTATAGTATAGGCTTTTGAGACTCCTACTGGCAATCTGGCAATGAAGTTGAAGTCCATGCAATATTTTGTAAAAACAAGCAAGCTAGCAATCTTTAAAAAAACTTAACAAAGTCTATTTCTGAAAGATAATGTAGCGATGGAAGAGATCATGTTTTCTGTCAAATATTTGTCATGTTTTTTTTAATATTAAAAAACATTAAAAACATGGGAGTACTGCAAATTGTAAAATTGAGTTCGACTTTGTCATCGACCAGATGGTGAAACAGTATTTGATATGATAGCTTATAGCATTGACAAAGTGAGGAACATTCCCACTGCATTTACTGGTGAACGTGATCTTATTTGTTAGAAATTATGCAAAAGTTGTTGAATCTATAATTACACCAAGATATTTGGTGTTAATTGCTGATGTCAGTTTTTCTAAGATTTCTGTATCAGATCTTGCTTGCGTAAATATTACTGCATTATCTGAATATCGGCTTTCATCATTGCTAATCAATTACACAGCAGCAGCAGGGAAGACATTTGGAGTCAATGAAAATATGATTAAATGCTGAATGCTTTAAATTAAAACAAATTAATATGTTAAAATGGTTCGTTCAAAGACTTAAATTCAACTAAGAATCTGTGGAAAGATGGAAAAATTGATGTTGATCTTAAATTATCTGCAGAAATTAAAATGAATCAAGATTTTTGTTTTTAAAAGACTGAAACTAAGTATTTGTTCCTTCAAGTTCACAACCTCAGTCACATAAAATTCCAATAAGATACGTAGAAGTTAATCGTCTTAAAGGCACAGTATGTAATTTTAGGCCAGTAGGGGGCAGTGCATACCTAAATTATCAGAAGCATGCAGTAGTAACGGTATGGAACGCCAAAATGTTCAAAATTAAATAAATAAATAAAACATTATGAAATAAATATCAGCATGAAATAATATTACGTAAATATTTAATGTGACAATGAAATAGTCAAAAAATGAATTCTGTTAAAATGCAATGCTCAATATTTATATAATATATTTTAATTTTAGAATATATATTAGTATTGTTTTATATATATTTAATTAAATATTTATTCCACTGCCATTTTTTTCATACTATAATTTATTTTGAGTTTTTTTATTTAATATAATCAGTTTTTATTCAAAAATCTCTTCTTTTTTTTTTTTACAAAGTTAGCTTTTTTTTCATAATAGGGTTTTTTCATAATGGTGTATTTATTTCAAAATGCCATTTAACATAATGTATTAGCCAGCTAATCAGAATTAGCTGTTGGGACCTGGATGCTGATTGGTTGGTGCTTAAACATGATGTTCCTGGAAAACGGCGCGGACCGGCTAAAGTCGTTTAATACTGTTATTGAATTTAATGCCTTTAGGACTTTATGTATGGCTTTATAATTCTTATAATACTGGCAGAATATTTGACCACTTTTTTAATGGGGATGTCTAATCCAAACAGCCGGTGCTGCTCCAGTGTTCTAGGTGTAAAGCTGCTCAGGGCACCATGCCCGTGATTAAAATGGGGAAAGAGGCTCAGGTCGACTGTTTGGTACGATCATTAAAACATTTCAGAAATAACACAGAGCATGTTTAAATAATCTCTCTTTAACTGACTGTAGCTAACAACCAACCAGGGCTTCCTCCCCCCCTCCTCCTAGTTGTGCTGGACAAAACAAAAAAGATAACAGCAGAACTCCAGTGCTACTGTCAGACAGCTGAGAGCTGAACCTGGTTTCATTTCAAATTATATCATCCAGACGAATCAAGATGGGTCTCTGAAACGGTTCATGATAAGTTATTCCTCTCAATATGGGCTGTTAGAGCAACCAGAGCTGAACAAAGTTCCTGCAGCTACAACCCTTTACTTAGCATGCTGCTAGCTGCTCACAGAGCCACAACAACGGCTATCCAGGAAGACTAATCTTAGTTCCAGCCAATCAGCGTCCAGGTCTCAACCGCTGATTCTGATTGGCTGACGGACGACTTCAGTTCTTAAATGGCTTTTTGAAATAAATACCACTATGAAAAACCGCATTATGAATTAAAACCTGACTTTGAGAAAAAGAGAGATTGGAATAAAAACTGATGGAATTAAATAAAAATGTCTTGAAATAATTTATATTATTATGAAGTAAATATCAGTGAAATAAATATTTTATGAAATATATATATATATATTATACACATGTATAATCTAAAATAAAAAATTATGAAAATTATTTCAAAAAATGGGCGTTGCATTTGAAATGATTTCAGTTTTTAATAATTTCACTATCACATTATATTTTTATTCAATATTTATAATGTTGTAGTTATTTATTTAATTTTGAACACTTTGGCGTTCCATACAACGGAGGTCCAACTAGTGGTGTTTTTCAAACACTCAATTCCCTGCAATTAATGTGTTTTACGTAATTATCATTACATTATATTTTAATGGCTATTTTCAAAGATGTACTGCAAAACTACACACTGTCACTTTAAGGTAAAAAAGCAACAACAAGTAGGTGAATATGGAATGCCAAAGTGATCAAAATTGACTAAATAAAACAAACACACACACACACACATATACACATATATATATATATATATATAATTTTGAACACTGTGGTGTTCCATAAGTGAAAACGTTTATCCCTATAGAAAAATGTCATCCTTGAGTTTTTTAAAAATCTGATTAAGGGACTTTGTGAGTAACACATTCTGAATATTACGCATTCTGAATATTTCACACCATGAATAACTGTCACTATTTTAGTATCAAAACAATTAGATTTCTGAAACCTTGATCTTTAAAAGACATTAAGAGGAATGTAGAGAAAGCAAATAGCAGTAAGGCTAAATCTGTGTTGCCAAGTAATTGTGGGTAACGACAGAATAAGGCAATTATTTTTAGAGGGAGCACAGGTGGGCTGCATCGCTGCCTATGAAAAGTGTTGGAGGGGGTAATCTGCAGATCAATTAGGGAAACACGCATGGAACTGTTTCTAGTACGTTTTTCGCTTCTCTAGACAAGAGTATGTAAAAGTGGAGATGAAAAATCACCTCTGGGTCTCTTGGGTTATTAGATGCTCGGGTATCATTACTTACAATGGGGCAAACTTGAACTCTACATACAAAGACCTAAAATGGCTGAACTTGGAGCACTTCATTAACATCAGGTCATTCCCATCAGTAAAGCTCGGTGAAGAGCACACCCAGGTAAATGCCATAAATGAGCCTTTAGACTTGGGCAGAGCACATCACAGAATCTCTCAGCTCTCATTCGAATTAATGCGAGTGACTGGAGAGGGGAAAA
The DNA here is from genome assembly GCA_028564705.1 of Apricaphanius iberus. Lineage (NCBI taxonomy): Eukaryota > Metazoa > Chordata > Actinopteri > Cyprinodontiformes > Aphaniidae > Apricaphanius > Apricaphanius iberus. Next base: position 1,008,185 of record JAPXFQ010002242.1, on the reverse strand, counting down.
AATCTCAATGTTTTGGGATATTTAAAAGGTGTCGGAGCAGATATATTCAAGACCAAACCAAGAGGGAGTGGGTTGCTCCTTTGGAGCCAACTTTGATATCGTTCTGGCAGAAAGATATTGATATTGGCTCAAGCGGGTCAATTAATTCTGAACTGGAAAAGGGATGAAAGTGTGGGAGAGTAAGTGTGAGAGTTAAGAAGGGGAAAAAAACCTCAAAGGCACAAATCAGTTGAGGAATCTATGGGTGTGCGCTTCATGGTTCATCTGCTCGTGTGTGTCTTCATGATTAGTTATTGCAGAAGCTGTAAAGGAGACCGGAAGGGGAGCAATAACAAACACAAGGGAAATCAAACGGCAGAAACTGCAACTCACGCTAAACATTGTGTTAAGCGGGTTCTGTGTCTGTTCTCACATCTGAGCTGCACAGCTGAGAAATAATAATCATTTTTAAGGCCAAATGGTGTTTAACTGCAACACAGCAGCTGGTAAGGAGAGGAGTTACTCAGTAGTGAAATGAGACAACAGAAGCTTTACATGGCTGTCTCTTGAGGCACATATAGCCTGCTGGCTTTGGATCAAATCACTGTGGCTGTTTTTCTCAACCGCCTGCTTAATCCTGAGCGGTATATTGTCCCAGCCTTTTAATAAAGAAAAAAACCCAAGAGGATGTTGATTGAAACGTTGTAAACCCTAACTGTATTACAGTGACAAACCTAAGAGTTAATTAATCATCCAACCTTTGCTGTCCACTTCTGTATAATGATGTCTCAGAATTCCTCTTAACTTTGATTTTAAAAGAAAACGTATTCTTTATCCGACATCTAGAACCTTGAATGACTCAGAGGGAAAGTAGGGGGTGTTAAAACGGTTGCTGCTGTGGGCCTGAGCATCAAAAAACATAATTAAAAAGTAGCTTTGGAGAGACAATAGAGAAAAAGAACAGTTTAACTTGCAGCTCCCGGAAGCTCTTCAACCCAGACTCTAGAGTAAAAACACTTGATTTGCTGTATTTTAAAAAATATTAAAAACAATATAAATATTGTTTGTACTAAACGATTTTATGATCAACAACATTCATATTCATTCAGGTCGCATGAATGAATGTCAATAAAAAATTGCAACAAGTGTAAATAACTCAGCAGACTAGCATTAGTAGTATTGTCACATGATACTCAGGATGATTTGGAAAGAATTCACAGTATGGTAAAGGAAACGTTTGCCATTTAGGACCTTTGAATGTGATCCTTCCGATAATGTGTACCTTTACATTTTATTCTTAAAAGGTACATTCACACAAACTCTGTGTAAATGTGCAATCAAGCTCTGATGTGAACCACAAAAACAAACTCTGGTCCACCTTGGCTCGGTTGAAAGGAATTCTGGTGCACCAGCTAAAAAAAGAGGAACAACTTTACAATTTTTGTCCCCAATCGAACAGTGTCTACTGGACTAGTGAAAAAAAGAAAAGACAAAAAGAAAAAAAAAAGGAGCCTTTGAGTCTACCCAACTATAAAAACTCTGGATACATATGTAGCACTACCAACAAAAGCTGAACCTTGTTGCTTTCTTGCTTTCCACCAAAAGGAAACGTATTAGGTTGTTGTCTTCAAGCAAGTAGTAGAGTAGAAAATTTTCCATAGGAAAGGGTCATGGTCTTTGAAGGGTCTGAAATCCCCAACAAAGTTGGAGAAAAAAATGAAAGGAACATGTTTTCATGAAGGTGTTGGAGGCTTTTTGATGTTATCATAGTTCACCTGTTGTAAAGAAAGATCAGTTTCTGTTTGGTTGATTCAGCAGGTTCATTCATTCACTTTATTCAAGACACACAGTGAACCGTTATAAAAATAAAAAACAATCAGAAGAATTATCGTCACGTCTCCTTAACCTTTTAAGCCCATTCATCTATAATAATGTCTTGATCCAGCTGCAAATAAAAAAGTAAATGAAGCAAAAAAAAAGACATATGTATAAAAACCAATCCCCAGAACTAATAAAATGTTGTGAAACTGAAGACAAAATGTCAAATAAAAACAAAAGACGAGGCATTCCAAATGTGTCATTTATGAATCATCTGATTGGTGCTAGTGCTTAGAAAAAACGTAACAATATGACAGCATTAGCATAGTTGGCGTAGAGTCTTAGTGATCCAGGACATCCTTGAGAGTCTTGAAAGTTAAAAAATAAAAGCAACTGGACTTCTCTCGTTATCTTGAAGCGTTTCCCCTTCCCATCGAAATAGCTTCTTCAGTTCTGGAAATTGGGTGGGAGTATCAGGCTTATAAGGTCTAATCAGTAACAATCATACTAATAGGGATTCTATAGTGGTCTCTATTGTCCTATTAATATGATTGTCCCTAATTAGACCTTATAAGCCTGATATTCCCGACAGTTTCAGACCTGAGCAACCCTTTTGGACGGGAGGTGAAACTTCTTTAAAATTTTAATGGTTTTTAAAATGTGTTAAAAGTGCCACAGGTGGTGCTAGCGCTGCCTATAGTGGTTCTTTTTAAGAGCAAATAACAAATTATAGTAAATTGTATGCATTGGATGACCACAAACCAGGAACAAATAAATGTTTCTGCTTTCTGACTTGTGCTCTATTTATGCAAGTTGAAACTTGAATCATGCAAAGACTTTAAAATCTGGGTTCAATTACCGTGTTCACCAACAGTAGTTAGTTTGTCTGCATGACTGATCTAATAAGACAAATTATGCAGCTATCTATATCTATATATTGCACATAATGGAACCCCCGGTGTATTTTGATTAACTTTCCAGCTAGGAATTCTGACTTTAGTGGATTTTTCTCTTTATTCATCTTTTTTTCAAACTTGGATATTTCAACAGCTGAGTTTATATCAGGCAATGCCAATAGAAAGGAACTTTTTTTCCTGATTGTTTTGTAAGTACAGTGCACGTCTTGTTATTGTACTTGAACTGTAAGGATTTTGAAACTTGGAAACCTTTGTGTTTATTAAAATGTATTCAAGTTTAAAAGTTGTAGAACCATGGAAGAGAAAAGGCTGAAAAACAAAGTTTGAAAACAGAAAAAATATGAAGAGAGTTTATCTTCTCGAACAAGGTGAGCAGGATAATAACCTTTATTTAATCAAACAACAAACTTAATGTATATTTATGCTTTATTTGCCGGTTAAAAAAGAATGTTTTTTTTGTACCAATTCTTTACCAAGCCTGCAGTCACATCCACACACCAGTTTTAAAATATAAAGCTACTGTGCAAGTTTTATGCTTTTATGTAGTTTTTTTCTGTGCTTCCTCGTGTGTTCACCATATAACAATCATGCCTTTGATATTAATGCGTGTGACCTACTTTAAATGTGCTTTCTGCCTTTTATCCCTGTTTAGATTTAATCAACAGTACATAGTCTCTCTCTGTAAGTAAAATAAAGCTATATCTTTGCTTATCTACATTGCCTTAGGTCAGAGTTTAAAACATGCTCGTTTCCTCCTGGCCTTATATGTTCATATTTGTTATTGGTTTTTGCCACAGTGCAGATTTTTATACCGTCATTCCACCAACAACGACACCATTTTGAATAAGTCATAAGCCTAAAAAATAACATATTTCCATATTCTAACAGTGTGCAGAAAATCAAGCTGAGAGAAAAGAAAATCACTGAAAAGTAGCAGCAGAGACCATTAAAAGGTATATAAAAGTGAAATATAGAGAAATGAGGGGAAGAACTATAATAAGGGGTGCACAGTTAAATTGGAGAGTAGTCTGGTAAGAAGTGGGGAAATCAAGAGATGAGAACAGTACAGATTAGTATGCTGTGTATGTGTGGGATCCACACCACCAGGATCTACAGCAATGACTTCGGGGTGTCATTCGGGCTTGACAAATGTAGTAGGATGGTCACAAAGCGAGGCAAGGTAGTCCAAACTGAAGGGGTCTCACTCCCAGAGGGAACACTAGCAGACATTGAGGACAATTACAAGTACCTGGGAATACCGCAGGCAAATGGCAACCTTGAACAGGCAACAAGGGAAGCAGCAACAGCCAAATACCTCCAACGGGTGAGGCAAGTCCTAAGAAGCCAGCTTATTGGAAAGAACAACTCCAAGGCAATAAACAGTTACGCCCTGCCAGTGATCAGATACACTGCAGGAATAATAAGTTGGCCAAAGGATGAGGTACAGACCACAGATATTAAAACACGAAAGCTCCTCACAATGCTTGGCGGTTTCCATCCCAAGTCAAGCACCCAGAGACTGTGAGCACGCTGTAAGGAAGGAGGCAGAGGTTTGATGAGCGTAAGAGCCACTATCCAGGCTCAAACATAGAAGCTCCATAAATACATCAAGGACAAGGCATCAACAGATAACATGCTTAGTGAATACCTGAGACAATGGCAAGATGAGGAGGTGCTGGAGGAGGAACCATCATTGGAGGAAAAGTCTCTATATAGGATGTATCACCAGAACATAAATAAAGTGGCTGATCTCAAGAAATCCTACCAATGGCTAGAGAGGGCTGGCCTACAAGACATCACAGAGGCACTCATCCTGGCAGCACAGGAGCAGGCTCGTAGCACCAGAGCAATAGAGGTCCAGATCTATCACACCAGACAAGACCCAAGAGTCTTGTGCAAAGAGTCAATCCAGCACATAACAGCAAGATGTAAAATGCTGGCAGCGAAAGCATACATGGAACATCATAACCAAGCGGCTGGTATAGTATACAGAAAGATATGTGCAGAGTATGGGCTAGAAACCCCAATATCAAAGTGGGAAACACCTCCAAAGGTGGTGGAGAACGACTGAGCAAAGATCCTGGGGGACTTCCAGATCCAGACAGATGAGATGGTAATGGCGAAACAACCGGACATTGTGGTGGTTGATAAAGAGCAGAGGAAAGCCATTGTGGTGGATGTGGCAATACCAAGTGATGGTAACATCAAGAAGAAGGAATATGAGAAACTTGAGAAATACCAAGGGCTCAGAGAGGAGCTAGAGAAGGCTTGGAAGGTGAAGGTGACAGTAGTACCCAGTAATCGGATTTCATTTGCTTTGGATAATAGCTAATCTATATCAGGCTGAGCTCTAAAATGTATAATGCGTGGATAATGTAAAAACTCTTGATCATTTTGATTTGAAAAAAAAACAAAAATTACTTTATTCTATATTTGCTGTTTGATATATTTTTTTTACTTTTACTACTTTTTTTTTTAACCTTGTAAAAAAATAAGCCCATAAAAACTCCAAAGAGGATCTAGATAGAGACTGGACCAGTAAAATAAGCAAAATGCCAAGGTGGTATTCCTCTGTGGAGCTCAGTCAATTAAAAAAAAAAAATCAGTGAGCCAGATCATGTTTGTTTACTGTTTAAAATGTCAGTGCCTGCAGCTGTAAGCAAACAAACCACTGTGTATAGAGCCACATGGGGTTGATATTTAATGTAAAATCTGTTTTAGTCTATACAGTCCGATACAGTGCTGCATTCTGTGAAAGGAAAAGGCACTGACCAGAATTCTAATCAGTAGCTGTATTTTGTTTTTTCTGGTACATCGTACATATTGCAGAAAATGTTTTATCCCTCTCTAAATGTTAATCAAAAATGTCATCATTCAGACCCTGTATCATATAGGTAACTATCCAAATCACACATTAAAAGCATATAGATGAGTGATAGTACTGAGTAATTTGTAGCTTTCCACTGCTATTTTGACGTATATTTAACCAGCAATTTCACTGTCAAAGGAATAGTTAGCTAACTACCTCTAATTGGACAGAGTGCCAACTTACTATAAGGCAACCTTCCAAGCTGAGATGTTACAACCTATTCAATTTCTTCTTAGTACATGAAATACTCAGCTGAACATCAACTTGCCTTTTACTTTCTCTATTTTTTGCTAACCACATTTTCACAATCAAGTTAATTGATTAGCAATGACAGAAAATGTCCAGTAACCAAAATTAAAATGTATTAAACATTTCTTTGTGTTTTTACTTTTTTTAAATTCTTCCATCAAAACAGGTTGAGTCACCTATGCTTCCTGTGATCCATTTATGATCATCATGTTGTTGTTGTTTTTTTTGACATATTCTCATTAAAAAACAAAATAGTGTAAATATCCCCCCGTAAAGATTTATTAGAAGTCACATAAAAATTACACAGGGTTTCTCTACTATTCCATTAAGAATTAGTTACAAATATAGGACAATATACTATGGGCCTGATTAATTAAGATTCCAAAATAATGACTGCAAAATTGCATGCGGTGCTAAAAGTGTGCGAGTCGTCCTTCATTTGCATGAGCAATTCATAATAGGCGCAAGGAGCAGTATTAAAATTAGGACTTTGCAGCCGCTTCTGTATGTGCCATGAGCTGTGCCATGGCTAGAGAGAGGAGCAATATGTGCATGGATTCATGATGTGTCTTTGGTAAAAGGAAGGGAAAAAACAACATACAAATCAAGTCTATTGCGGTTACAGAGTTAATTACTATCAGGGTAGAATGTTGTGAATTATATTTCTCGTTTGCCAGTAATAAATTGAATACATGTGCTGCTCTCTACTCCTTGCACACATCACCTTTTTTTAAATTAAGCACTTGAAAAAAATTGATTGTATAAAAAGTGTTATAAGAAGTTTTTTTATATACTTCTTAATTCTATTGGTCAAATACCATTCAACCAAAATGAATATGCAGTCGTTATTTTGGATTTGAAAGAAAGCATTTATACTTTCTGTCCTAAAATGTTGTCCTTATTTTATTTTATTTTATTGGTTGTATTCAGACACTTCTGAGAATTTCGACTTGACACAATCTTTCCTGACCACACCCCACTGAGTGGAAAAGCTGCACCAGATGCACCTGTTGACCCGCACTGCAGCACACCGCATCAGCAGGGATCAGGGTCATTATTCTCAGTGAAGCTTAATGGAGAAAGCACGACTCAGACACTGCCTGGGTTAAGAGTTCAGTTTTCCTCTGTGGCTGCCTGCATTAAAATTCTACAAGCTACTGTGAAATTGGAAGGTTCTCTGTACCAGAACTGAGACAGATGTGACTCCAGAACTTTTCAAGCATCGGTTGCTACGGGATATACGGGGGGAAATGTGCACGGCATGGAGTAAATCTGCAAAATGGGAGTGTGGAATCCAGATTTACTCACTGTTCTGTGGCTACATCCTTCAGTAAGCAGTGATGTTGGTTGGTTTCCATTCACCTGTTGGTTTGTTTAATCTGATCTTTTGTAGATTATATGCTTGTCCTGGATGTTTTGTGGGATTTCTTTCACCACCATAGTTTCCCCACAGATTAGCACTTCAGTTTCCTCAAATTTTACATGAAATAGGGAACTTTGCTTGTTTGGCTCGAAAATGTGAAGCTCTTACAGATAAAATAGATTAATGTCTTACAATAAAGTGATAAAAATGTATCTTACTCAAGAACAAGTTCTGCATTAGCAGACAAGTGTTATCTAAAATTTAAGACGCTATTGTATGTGTATATTTTAAAGATACTCCTTATCATATTGGTGTTTTGCTTAACCCTCTGTGTTATTTTGACGTGCTTCATCACATTGTTGTGTTTCTTTTGTCTTCTTAGCACTTTGCTCTTTAGTTTAATCCCACAGTTCTCCTCGTTCTCCCTGCTAATAAAGGCAATTGTTTTAAACAAACTGCAACAAAAATTAACCCACTGTGTACCATCTGCATTGAGGACACATGCTGACATTCTGTTGGGCAGAAATAAAATACGAGTGTTAATTCGACTGAACTCATATAGCGCTTTATGGATATGCTGACCACTCAAACGCTGTACACTGGAGGCACATTCACCCATTCGCAGGTACAATTCATACACCAATATGCAGATAGTAGGCAACGTGGAGTTAAGTGCCAGAACATGTGACAGACACGAGCTGGAATCTAACCTGCCGCCCTGCAATTACAAGCCAACTGCTCTACTTAGCGAGCCACAGTCATCCCCTGATGTACGCATACGCATTAGTTGCTCATTTCAGCTGGATAATAACAGGTTTGTCACATACTTACACCAAAATACAGTGCCTTAAAGGAGTGACCACAAAGCCTAATTAATGCCTTTTCATGGGGTTTTATGCATATACACAGAAATGAAGATGATACGAGGTTATAATTTGATAGGTAGGACATGCAGTTACATTCAGCACTTCACTCCAATACTACAAAACAAAACCCTAATTAGTAAACAGTGTGTGATTAAAACACACCTGTTGGGATTGTGTTTCTATGTTGCTTTGTTTGTTCTGTGCAGGGGCGTGGCAGGCAGCAGTCACAGGTGCTGCTCATCTGAGCTCGTTCTCACCAGGCTTATAAGGGGAGTTGGATCCTGCATGCTGGAGCCAGATGGTTCTCGCTACTACGCGTGGTGATACAGCCAACCTTAACTTCTGATTAATTCGGCTTTCAGATAGAATCCTTTCAAGAACTTCTAGTTGTTTACTTACCTGTTCCTCACACATCCGTAGTGATGGTGAGATGAAGCCCCATGAGGCATTGAACCACTTGAGCCAATTGGTTCAAGAAAGGGTTCTGCTCATGGGGCTTCAGGTGAACGCAAACCCCCCTACTGGCCAGATACATAATCACAGGCAGCTGTAGCTCTTATCCACTTAATGTGTGATGCATAAAAGTTGTAAGTCTGCTATGGCTCTTGGGAATGACTGAGTTCCAAAAAAATAATTTCTCCATATAAAATGTTACAAATGTGAATAATTATATTTTTGAAGGTATTCTGTCCGTAAATTATCCAAAAAATGGTAATATCAAATGTTATGGCAGGTTGTGTAATACTAATGTTTTTCTGTCATTTGAGACAAAAGACATGGGCTTAAGCAGGTGGAGGAAAGTGGAAATGCTTGTGGAACTAGGAGGAGTGGACTGAAAATGACTACATAACTTGGACAATGATGTACAGAACAGGGGAAAAAATTATTAATTTTTATTCAGAAATAGCAGTTTTTGGTTTTAAGCTATTCTTTTTTTTTTTTTTTTTACACCACCTCACCAGCCTTCAAAAACAGTCTTTCACAAGGCACAGAAGATGCCAGCGTACACAAAAACACAAGAGCTAGACTATATAAACCAGAGTACAGTATTTTTTGCTTTTCCCAATATTCCACGGAGCTTTCCAGCCTGCTAATATTTGGCTCCTTATTTTCATGCATATTATGGTAATGTCTTAGCATGGATGAGGTTTGGTTAATGTATCCCATCTCTTTGGAACGCATACGCAAGATGTGTCCCATACCCCTAAACCTTCAAACAATCTGTTTCTTTACTCACAAATCTATCTCAAAACTATATAAACTCTAACCAAACTCTCCTATCCAAACTGTCAAATCTCTGTCCAAACTCCAAACTGACTGCAACTCTCCAACACATACCCACATTTTGAATTGAGCCTGAGTGATTTATATTGCTGTTAAACCACTCAGCAAATGCCGAACCACTTTCCGAAGCATTCACGTGGTAGAGGTTGGCAGCGGAGCTTCAGACGTTGTCATTTTCGGCTCCTCCCCTAAATGAAGCTTGCCTCGATACACACTTTGCGGAAACGCCCCCTCCACTGCTCGACACACGCTTCGTAGCCTCAGCTCACATCATAACATCACTACACATCCGGATCCTTCTCGTCTCTCCTGGAGTCCTCTGCTGGCAGTCCACCTTCCGGGTTCCTCTCTAGAACCTACCTGGACCTTCTGCCATCATCAGCGTTCCTTGGACTCCCTCATGGTAAGCCTCTTGACCGCTTCCCCGTCTGGTTCGTCATACTCACATGTTGCCGTAAGCCTGCTCGACTGCCCGTCCATCCACTTCACCTGCAAACACAAAGACCAAGCTCAGCACCGTCTCCAGCCAAACATAGTAAACGGAATCCCACTTACCTTCTCCGCCGCACACTTCTAGACATCAAGATAACCCAGTTCCTCAGTCCCTCCATTAACTCCTTCTTTTTTTCCAGCCGCTCATTCCTGGTGTTGCCTCCTGAGACAACAACTTGGTTTTTCTAAATAAATCATTTATCTTTTCTAACAAAAACCCTACCCGTCTGAGCATCTGTTTTTGTGCTGCCTATTTGAGTCCTAAAACCCAGCAAACATGACAACACCCTTTCTATGATCGTACAGGAGGTTTGTTAGAAAACTGTAGGGAACAAATACCAACATGAAGACAATAAAAACTAAGCTTTAAATTCCTCACCAAGCAATATTCAAGCCATCATCTAAAAATGAAAAGGTTAAGGTACAGCTCCCAGAACAATCCAAGACATTTGCATCCTAAACAATATTAATACACTAAAATGACTTATTGGGTTATCTTAACTGGATTGATGGAAGTTTAAGAAAAGCCAATCGATATTAGTACAAAATTAAGATTTCAAAGTTTGCATTTTTTACAAGTTTTGTTACACAAAAACGGTTGCTATATGTTCCTTTACAATCTGTTCATAGGAAAACCAACCATTGTTTATAAGATGAATTAACAGCTTACCTGAAAGTGAACTCTTATCCGAAAGAGCACTAAGTGACCAAGTGCTGCGTCAGAATGTTTGAAGTTGGTGGCATTGTATTAAACTCAATTTTTTGTTCTAATGACCGTTACAAAAGGAAATATTTTAGATTCACCACATGAATAATGATGATGAAAAGCTGAAATGCTGCATTTACATAACATAAATCAAAATAAATGCATTGGTTTAAAGAGCAGCTTAAATCCATTCTTTGACTTTAATATTCAGAGAAAAACCAAAGGCCCACAGATACTCTGGATGAGCTGCAGAGATCCACAGCCCTGGTGGGAGCAACTGTTAATAGGACAATTGTTGGCTTGTATCAAAGAGTAGCAAGAAGAGAGGCAAAAAGGCAGGGTTTACAGTTAAATCCAACCCAAGTAATGGAGGCAGCAATCATGTTGAATAAGGTACTCTGGTCACATGTGATCAAAATTAGACTTTTTGACATAAGACTAGGGTGACTCATGGTGAGGCATCTTTCAATTATTATGGCCCTCACCTCTGGAACAGGCTGTCAGACGACCTCAGGGCTGCAGAGAACGTTCATGTTTTTAAGAGCTGGCTTAAAACGTACATTTGTAGCATAGCTTTTAACTGATTATTAATTATTAATATCTATTTGAATTGCTCTGCATGTTTTATTTGACTGAATTTTTAGTTTAGCGTATAATTGTTTATTTATTAATCTGCTTTGCATTTTTATCTTGATTCTATCTTATCATTGTTTTACAGTTATTGTTTTACATTTTATATTTTATACACTTTATATTTTAACTTATTTTATATATTTTATTTATTTCCTCCCGGTGTTCCCTCTCTGGGGGCCCTCTGCATCGGGGGCGGTGGTTGGCTGTGGCTGCCTGGGTGCCCCCCAGGTAGTGGTTGGGTGGAGGTATCAGAGCTCCCTCCTCTGGGTGCCCTGGGTCAGAGCCTTGGCTGCTGTTGCTGATCTGCTGCTGCCGATGCAGATGGCTCCCATGATGGCGTTTCCTGGCTCATCTGTACTCAGCCTGCTATTTTTGTAGCTTTTAAGTTTGTGCGTGTGTGTATGGCTTGTGGGTTGGGTTGGGAGGGGGTGTAGTTGAGATGATAATTTTTTTTTGGTTTTTGAAGGCAGGGTTGTGGGGTTGTGGGGTCATTTTAAATCTGTAAAGCCCTTTGAGAAACTGTGTTTGAAAAGCGCTTTAAAAATAAAGTTTGATTCCATTTGGTCAGATAAATTGGTCCACCTTTTGGCATCTATAGACCAATTAAATCAATTATTTGTTTTTTTCTAGAACACTTGTGCCAGTAATTGAAAATATTTTGTGACATTGTCTGTAAAAATTAGAAGGCAAACCTTAAAAGGCTTATCTTATCTGCTGGCCCAATTTACTAGATGTCACCCTACTGTATGTGTGGCAGAAAAATAACACTGCACATCACCCTGAGTAACACATCGATGCATAGTTTTGGCAGCGTCATGCTGTTTTCCCCCCCAGCAGCGACGGGGAGGACTTAACATTATCTTGAAATAAAACTTTTTAGAGAAAACAAAGGATGTGACACTGGGGGGAAAAATCCCACCTTGGGAGACAGGGGCAAAGGTTCACCTTATACCAGGATCATGACTCAAACATGCAGTCAGAACTGCAATAAAACGGTTTAGAATTGGTCTCAATCAAAAATGCTGACCAAAATTAGACTAAGGACTCTGTAGTAAGACTTGAAAGTTGCTGTCAACTCAATTTATTCAGTTTGACACAGCCTGGCTATGTTGCAAAGAGGAACATATGGGGAAATATAACAAAGAGAACATGCATAACAAAGAACATATGAAGGATAAAACATAGCAAAGGACACAACAAATACAATGAAAATAAAATATCGAATAAAAGATCATATAAAAAAGAAAACATAGGATGTCATAATATTTTGCTTCAGATTACATACTTATATAGCAAACTAAATATTTAAATTTAGTTTGTCAAGTCAACCAAATATTTATTCTGAAACCGTGACATGTATAAATGAATAAAATAACATAGATCAAAATATAAATTCAAAAAATTAACCACTTTTTTCTACTACTATGACAAGCTAAATAACCAACATTATTGCTGTGGAACTCTACAAACTCCACTCCAAAAGTTCTTCAGTCTTGAATGACAGTCAATGGAGCGATAAAAATTATCTTCTCATCCCCGTTGAATTCTGCCATGGATTTCACATTTGATATCTACGATATTGATTTTAAAGATATAATTTTGATGCAGAGAAAGCAAACATTTTTGACCGGCAGCAAAACCTACTTTGGGTTTTGTGTGAAAAGAAGTAGACTACAACTGAAGACGAAGAAGAAATATGGTTGTGAGTTATTGAGGTTAATGTCCTTTCTTCAGGATGAAGCAAGGAGCATAAAATGTGGAGAAAACCAGTAGAAATCTCGCCATATGGAAAGTAGCAGCTATGATGGAAGAGAAGCAGTCGGTGGAGTGAGAGCCAGCATGGAGGAAAAGCTCTACAAGGTTTCGGTAGATATTTCAAGTGCTAGCTAGTGCCAGCTATATGACGTCATAAATATGACTTCTGATTTGTAGTCATTTTATTTACATTTTTTTACAAGACAATAAATCCCAATTCACATGAAAAACACAGTTGAAAGTCATGTCATTAGTAATCATTTAAATTGGGGTACAGCATTTGTGATTCAGGGCGTAAAGCAAAGCGGATCAGAAAATAACTTTTATCGCTCCGTTGACTTTCATTCACTTTTCTTTCCGCCAGAAAACCAATGGGTGAACCACAAGGGGAGGAGACTTAGCTTTCCTATTGAGTGATTCATCATCCTCTCACATACAATTGCAGCGTTCCTCAACAACAAAAGAACAATTTATACCACCACTGCACAATAACTGGCTTAGTTATCAGCAATATTAATAAGGGTTTAAATACAGTTATTAATTATCATTACATTATAGCAACTATTAATAAAATGAATACAGATGGGCTCCCCCTGGTCAGCAGGAACCAATAACTAAGCTCAAATGTCAACATCAACTGACTGTTGGACTCAATCTGGAAAGATAAAAAAAAAGACACTTCAGGTTTACACACTGGCTTCTGCTAATCACAGTTAAAATCCTGACAGATAAACTCTTCAGAATAAAAGTTTTGTACAGGCTACCAAAATGATTTACAGGTGAAAGTTGAGGCATTTAAATATTGTGCAAAAGTTCCTTTACTTCAGTAAATCAACTTAAAATGTGAAACTAAAATATGATAAAGGCTCAAAGAGTATCAAGCAAAGAGAGATATTTCAAGCTTTTATTTGTCATAATTTTGATGATTATGACTTACATCTTATGAAAACCTTACATTCAAAATCTCAGAAAATTAGAATAAAGTGAAAAGGTCCAATAATTTAGGCTCAAAGTGTCATGCTCTAATCAGCTAATACCAGTAAACGCCATCATCCTGGTCTTCCATAACACCCCAGCAGAGCCACAGGCTGATAGTATCCATGCCACGCCGGATTGAGGCAGCTTGTTAGGAAAAATCTCTGTAACGTTTCTTGCCTTTTGCTGCATCTGGATGGTTTTCTTAAAGAGTAACTAAACCCCCAAACAACAGTTTTTTGCTTATAAACTGTATAAATGGCTCTTTACCAATGCAGTCTTTCAGTTTAAGGGCATTTTTGGACATTTTCGTGTAAACTTGGTAATTCTACAAGCTAATCTGCGGCACCTGTCTGTGATCCCCTAATGCCTGTGTTAGCGTGTATGCGCTTAAGGTGCGTTTAAAGACGGCTCGTAAAAATATGTTACTGCACTTACATTTTATCCAATACTGGTGCCAAACCAGTATCTTGAAACAATGCCGGTGCTTAAACCGTGCTTGAAACTGTGCTTAAAGAATGGAAAGCATACAAAACTTCATCCAAAAACCCTCTTTTTTTTTTTTTTTACGTGTCCTGTCTAGCAGTATGCTACTCAGAATTGGTGTCTGAGTACCAAGTACAAGCCCAACAGTTTTACTTTCCCAAGCAGAGTATTACAGCTTCGCTGTAGTACGCCAATTGATGTATATGTATGAAAAATATTTATTAGTGATTACTGTGGGTTCAATTTCCTGACGTCATGGACATTAAACTGAGACAAGAAGGGAGAAAGGAAGAAGGTGAAGAAAAGAAACCGGACCAACAGAGGGGCGAACCGACGACACAAGACAGGGAGGCAAATAAAGAACACAAGAAAACATCCCAGTCCTCCACCTCTGCCGGACGGCAGAGAAACAGTAATACAAAACAAAAACAACAAAGTGTACAGAACCAAACCAATAGTTCGGATCTGGTAGAATAAACAAAAAATTACACATTCACTACACACAAGCATTGATTAATGAACATAATACAAATGTTTCTGGTAAGCTCCTGTGAACAACTAACTAATGATGATAACCTCAGCTTAAGATATGTCCGTCCTCACCTATATATCCCCACACCTTTGTGTGTGCGGGCATGCAGGTCGGAATAAGGTTTCCCCATGCAAGTGATTGATAGCTGGTGTAAGGAACCGTCAATCCGTCCTACAGGAATCGGCACAGACATGGAGGAGGCAAGAGATGTATGCATCCAGCGTCCCACAGAGTACAGAGTCCACAGGCGGATCAGCGCAGGGTCGATCACCCGCCAAGAGGGGAACAGATGGAAGCCCCAGGGGAGCACCCACCAGCCGCGATGCTGGGGCCCGAGAGATCGCAGTGACGAGCCCACGGGCTCCGCCGGTAACCGGCTACGCCAGGGCGGGCCCGGACCAGGAACCGGAGGCCACGGGGACCAGGGGCACCCCACCCCCCAGCGGGGCCCCAACCAGGGACCAGCCGACAAGGGTCCCCCGCCGCCGCCGCAGGCAAGGAGGACCCGCAGCCAACCGACGGACAACACACGCCGCCGCCACCCCGGACCAGTACCCACCGCCAACAACCCGGCCCGCCTCCACACATCCACACGCCAGGGAGCCACAGCAAGAGCCACAGCGGATGTACGCCCTCCCCAGGCCGCGCCCAGCCGGCACCTGGACATCCAGATCTTCCAGCTCCAGGGTCCAGATCCCGCCCCACGTGGGGCGCCAAGATCAGGGGCCCAGCCAATGCCGGACAGCCCCACCAGGCGAACAGACCAGCCAGCTGAAGTCCTGGAACCGGCAGGAGGACTGGGCGCCAGGCACGGTCCCCACCGATCCACCGGACGGCACCAACCTATTCTACAACCCCGGCACCCCCATAAGAGGTGCCCCAGTCAATCCAAGGAGGACATCGGCCCGAAACAGCGGCCGCCCGACACACCGGACCACCCAGGACCCGCCCGACATGCACCAGGACCGAGCCGGGCCGCAACCGGGACCCCCAGCCCCATGCATCGAGAGTCATCATCAACCAGCGGGCAGGAGCAACCATCACCGACGGGGAGTGACGGGGAGGGAAGAAGATGCATCAGGCCAGAGAGCAGCCAAACACCCAACCTGACAGGTAGACATAGACAGACAGAGACACTCATACGTACCCTCCCTCTCATGTGTACACATTCTTACAAATACAGGACATACGAAAAAAGGACGCTATACCCTCATTCATACCCCCCATACGTACACTATACTCCATACTCCCAGGCCCAGGGACAGACGCCCCAGTAGAGAACCCTGCCCCTGCACCCAGGAGACAGACCCCTTTGCCCACCAGGACGGGGACAAGTAGACCGCCAAGGCCCCACACCGGCAAGAGCAGCCCACCAGCCCAGGACCCCGACCAGACGGCGTGATGTTCTATCCGGGCTCCGACCCCTGATGGTCCAACGAACAGGGGTGTGGAAAGACCCCCCAGCCTCTCTCCCCCAGCTCAATGTGGTGTTGTTGCGTGTTGTTCTAATGTGCACTTAAAACAGAGGGGGGGGGACATGGGAATACTGCCGGGTACCCCCATCTCCCCCCCGGGCCCTCAGTGTCTAGATGCGTTTAACCAGTGGGTGCCGGCACCACAGGCGAGGCCCCCCCAACGGGGGGGCCTCGCCCCCTGTGGCGCCACACCGCCAGGTCCCTACATGTGCGTTCCCTGTAAATGTTGCAAGTGTAGTGTCTAAATTGCTCAATAAAATCGGGACCCAGGCCGCCACCGGGTAGCGAAGACGGAAGCTCCATCCCGCACCCCAGTGACGTGCCCACGTCCCAAGGCCTTGTGAATGGTAGAATGAAGGAGCAGGTGGACAGAGGCATGGGGATGGGGAGAAAATAACTGGGGTGACCATTGCCAACCCCAGGGAGCCAGCTCCCCTACTGACTCCAATAGGCACCCCCGTTCGGCCCGATCCACCAGGGGTGGGAGGCCCCAGCACGTCCAGTCGGGGCCCACGGCAGCGGTACCGCCGAGCCCCATGGGGGCCCCGGCAATCCACCAGCCCCCACGCCAGGGGCATACCTAAATCCTCCCCAACATTCACACTGCTAACAAAACACATGTCACTAGACACCCATCCAAAAACCCTTTTAAAGTTTTTTTTTTTAGTAGGGCTCTCAAACGATTAAACATTTTTCTCTATAAAAATCCAGATGTTCTAGCTCTTTTAAAAAAAGTAAATATATGAGAAATCAATGGAATTTTTTGTTTGAACTCCACAATCACATTCACATTGTATGTGTGGTCTGATGTGAAAAATAACAAACACAAGTAAGGTAGTAGAACTAATCAAAATATATGAATAAACTTAACATTAGGATTAGGGCCAGGACTCGATAACATTTTTTTATCTAATTAATTACAGGCTTTGTAATTAATTAATCGTAATTAATCGCATTTTAATCGCACATAAATATTTGACCTGAAAAAAGGGGGAATTTTCTTCACATGGATTTTTAGTATGAATAATGACTGGATACATAAGTTTAAGTTATCAGTAAAAATAAAAACCAAAATTCTGTCCGAACACCGATAAGAGAATCATGGAGAAAGCGATAATGTCTCTCAGATAGAAATAGATAAATTAGCTGAGTGATGACCAGGAAGCTGCAGCGCACCACCATTATCCCTCCTTGCAGAGCTGTGGAGGATGAAATCCCTCTCTTGGAATAAGTTCTGAGATTACCTGGAGGATCGAGTCCAGAGGAAATAGCTGGAAATAGCGCCAGTGCAGCCGTGTGCGCCACGCAGTGACAGAGTATGAGACCGTTCCGTCACCAAAACGTCATAACAGGAAGAAATAGCTGCAGCATAAGTTTTAACTGTAGTGAAAGCTAAATTTCTGTTCATCAGCTGCTGGAGGAACGACAGCACGCGGCTTAGCGGACATGAAACGTGATCTGCACTTTTTTCTGCGCACCAGCGCTCGAAGGCCGCGGTCTATAAATAGGTGCGATTAAAATGCGTTTAAAAAAATGTACGCGTTATTTTTGTGTAATTAATTAGTCTTAATTAACGCGTTAAAGTCCCGGCACTAATTACGATATCACCAGTGTGTGTAAAAATCAATGGGTCCAAAAAAATCAACTGTAATATAGACTTAGTAATCAAATGTCACAACTGACTATTTTTTCCATTAGCAAACACTTAGCAGATACAGTTCTCTGTTTCATCACTGTACTTCCGCTAATGAGATTACAGAAATTCAAGTCAGACAACATCACTTTAGCTGAATATTTACGCATTTTAACGCAGCACTACCTCACTATGAAATGTACTGAAGCTATACAGTGAACCAACTATCATAAATCAACATAAATACGGCACATTTATAATCTCAACCGCGTACAGCGACCTGACATCCCAAGCAGACGGTTAGGAAAATTTCCACAGACAACTTGTGAACTTATTACAACCCAATACGGCAATAATAATCATTTAGTCATTTAGGCACACACAGACACATGCTGCTGCACAACAATCCGCAGTTTGGCTGGTTAGGAAGAACTGATGTGGTGTCGATTAACTTATTAACAGGGCGGTATTCTGTGCATGCGTCCATTGCGTAAAAGAAATTGAGTTAGTTCTAGGAATTAATCAACCTGCGTTTATGTGTTAATTTTGTCGTGTTTTTGGTGATATAGGCCATCCCTCTTGGCTGATGGCATGCCCAGAATCCACAGTGCTTGACATCTCTGGAAAAAAAAAGAAGCAAAATAAAGCACCGAAATGTGCGCTTCTTTTCAATCTGGTTTCTACTATTTCTGTCAGAACCTGTGCCATTATGGCATACACAACATACACAATCTAAACCCAAATCATTAAAATGTTTTTGTAATGAAGCAATATGTCAAACGATCCAAGACAAGAAACCATATGTATATAAACCAAGTATATAATATGCATTTATGGTCAGTAAACCATTTTTTGTCCCCCCATAATGATCTTATGTCTCAAGCATATTATAAGACATACAGTATTTATGGCATTAGATATTGTACCTAAAACTTTCACTGTAATGTAATGAATGCTGCTGGACTCCCATCTTGCCTTGGAGATCCGTAGCCAGACAGGAGAGCAGCAGTCAAACTTCACTGAGATTTCACTCTTAGATCCATCTTGGCTGGGCCACCCCCTCTGCCTTTGTCACCATTTCTATGAGGCCTCTGGGAGGAATGTCAAAGCTTCTAATGGGCACAGATGGTATGACGCCATGAGCCAAGTAATGTGTTAATATGCATGTCTGCTGTTGAACTCATTTCAAAGGCATTATGTCAACACAGCAGTTCACAATTTCATGGCACTCAAAGACATATAGTCTGCTTAAAGAAAAAAAAAATCAACCGAACTCTATTCAGACACACCTGAGTCATGACTTAAACGTTTGAAATCTTAGCAATATTTTGTGTTGTGGGCTTCTTTCATGTAAAGTCCCAGGGTCCGGAAGGAAACAATGTTTTTCCCAGGAATTGTGTCATAAAAACTGCAAGTAAAAATGTTAAATGTAATTGAACACGCCAACACCTTTGAATGACTGACACAGGCTGTTTGTCTATGTCCACCTGACGGTTCGTTAGTATTGTGCTGTAGCAAGATAAGCAAGAGGGAATAAATGACGTGTGTGTGAGTGCGTGTGTGTGTTCCTGGCTAAATGTGTGTTTCCTGTCAGCCCATCTGAGAGAATGCCGTGAACCTTTCTGTCACTCTACATCTACCTGCTTGCCACATGCTTGCTAACAAGGACCTAGCTCCTTGCAGGCTAATATTCTACCTGCCCATCACACAAATGGCCACACACACACGCATACACACACAGGCAGACCCACACAGCATATAAACTAGGCAGCAGCCAGGTTGCTTTTGCGGAACTGTGCAGGACTGACTAATCAGCGTGACTCACATATCTATGTGGGTCCAAGACCTGGCCGGATGCTTAATACAGAATGTCAGAAAGTGCCCACACACTCACAAGGAGGTGCAACCTTCCTGGTGTTAGGTGTGTGTGTGTGTGTGTGTGTTCTAACTGCGGTGTCACTAAAATTGTCTGCCCTTGGCTGAGTTTGCCTCTGAGATAAGGCATTGGGAGCTCTGCACGTTGGTTATTGTGTTGCTATGTGCGCATAGATGTTGTCATAGTTAAAACAGCTTAAATGTCAAATATTATCCTTAGTGATCCTCAAAGGAAGACAGATGCTCCAAGCAAATAAAGCAACAAAAAAAAAAAAACAGAAAAAATATGAGAAGAACCAAATAGAATTGAGTGTAGATCATTCGAAACATTCACTCTTTTTTTCAGTCATGTTTTTGTTTTTTTTACAACAAAATAAGTTGAAAGTTCTTTTGGCCTGAATTGAGAGCAAAAACATAATTTTTGCATTATATAAATCCTGTTCTATAAATTTTACAAAAAAGTGTAATTAATTCAAAATGTCCAAGAAATGTGAGAATTTTCAGAATTATTTTTCCTTTCTAAATTCCTCAAAATATATAACTCCCAGTAGAAACAAGTCAAGACACAATTTAAAATGTGTTAGAAATGATTTATTTATCAGTATAACATAGAAAAAAGTATGAATGAGACATAAGGGTATAAAATAGAGTTAGGTAAAGTAAAAAATAGAAAAAACTGCTCACATGTGCAAAAGCACATTTAGTTAAACCTCAATGAGCTCAGTGAGAATATAATGATAAAAATTCCTTTCTTTAAAATTGATGAAACTGTCACTAACAATTATAATATTTCAGATGTGCTTTTAAACAATATCAGACATTCACCTTAGCAATTCTCTTTAAGATTGAAAAGATTTTCTGGATTATTTGCTAAAAGGTAAAATATTTGAGTTTGTAGTTTAGGGAAACTGTTTCCTAAAATGCAGTCTGTGTTCAATATTGATGATGCTGCAGCATATAGATATATGTTGGGTTTAATAATGTCATGTTCGGTGTAGAGGTACTGTACACAGGAACTTGGGATGATCATAGAACGCATGTTTAATTTTTTTTAAAAATGATAAGCACCAACAGAAAATAAACCGTACAAAAGGCAGGCAACGTTTTGGAGAATGAAACATAAGACACATGGAAACTTGGGAATATAAAGGGAGGAAACATGAGAGGATAATGCCTATAACTAGGCTTAATTACTGTGAGGGAGGAGCAGAAGAGACAAAGGGAGCCACAAGAGCTAATCAAAGGGAGATGGAAGCTGAGGGAGAATGCAGACAGGAGTGATGAGAAGAGAGGAAACAGCTGGGAAGGGGAGCGGGCTGACTGGCTGTGAGAAACTAGAGGTGAAAGGAACACAGCAATGATAAAAAAGAATGAAGCTAATCAAATGAAACTAATACTAAATGCAAAAATACAAACAAACCGATATATACACCAATAGAGGAATGGACTGGGGTAAGATCTACAGTAAGTAGATAAAACATTTTAAAAAATGATCAAAAGCCAAATACAAATTAAATTAAAGTTACAAATAGCTATGGATTACGACATATTAAGAATGATACATTATATTACAAGGCTGATATCTTCTCTTTAAATTCCTTATTCCACTGGACATTTTAAGGGTGTTAAAGGCTCATCAGGCATCTTTATTTACTCCAAAAATACGTTGGGAATTTAATTCTTCTAGCCGATATTTAAGGTCCAGTTTTCGCCAGTAACCAGCCGCTCTGAGCCGGAAGTGGCTCTTTGGACAGTCAACCATGGATTTTAATAACTTGGGCTAAAATTGATCAAGAACCAACGTAAGTCCTTAAAAAAAAATTTAACTAATGAAGGTTTGGCAGTTTTTCATTTTTGTACATGATTTGTTACAAATATCAAAATCCAACAGAATAAAATTCATCCATTCAATTTTAAAAGGTGTAACTTTTTTCATTTTACTTAAAAACCTAAATAACAGAAAAAAATGTTGGTTCTTTTAAAAATTCCAATAGTCATTTCCTATATATTTCAAAACATTATGTGACATTTCTGGACTACAAATTAGATCTATTTTGCTGGAATAAGGTCAAAATTGGCTTCAGACACCTGGCCCTGCTACGTTTATAAAAACTAAACACAAAAATCTTCACTTGGATATCTTTCGTCTCTTCAGTAACATTTTGGGGCTGTTTAGATCAAAGGCTAAGTCGTATTTTTAGGATTTATGCAATAACTTTTGATGTGGGATTGGCTCAATCACCTTCCAAACAAAGTATGATCAATAAAATTAATATGGTTAAGTTTAATTTATCTATTATGTTGACCCCATTTTAGGTTAAATCTCTAAATAAATGCTTGATTTTTTTTTACTCCATTTTAGATATTTTGGGGGAGAAGTTAGATAAACATAAAATCAACAAAATGAGCTAAATTTGATTCCCATGCTGTGTAGTATTAAAAAGAAGAACCGTTAAGGTTTTACAGGTATTTAGGGTCACCGAGTCAAACAAGGCGGGAAAAAAGCAACTCTGGACCCTCAACAAATCCAACATACACGTCCATCATTATGCTCATTTTTAGCTGAGCCAAGCATTGTCGCTATACATTCATTCTCTTCATTTTTGATCTTTTAAATTAGTCCTTTTTTCCAAAAGAGTATCTTTAATTTTATTAAAACCCTTTTCTTTGAATGTTGTGAATTTAAGAGGAGCAGTTTTTGTTAGGAAAGAAATTCATCAACCAGAAAAAAAGCACAGTTAAAGCGAAATAAAGATTTCACAAAGTTTTTCTTCCCTCCCCCTTTTTGTAAAAAAAAAAACTAAACATCCAGATTGGGTTTAGTGGTTACTTTTGTGTGAAACCATGTATATCCAAAGATTCTAAAAGTGCCTTCAAGTGTTATATTTCGCAGCTTTTTAGAAATATGGTTAAATCGGTATTAAACAAATTCCATTCAAGGTAATTTATCTAAGAGCAAGCGACAGGCAGCTAAGTAAGGATAAAAAAATAAAATGCTTTTGGCAAAGGGAACAAACATTAGTACCTCTGAGCAACACACGCAGACTATTTAAAATCCGACGAAGACATTATCACTAACAGCAAGATATATGCTAATAGCACATCAAACTCTGGGAGATTTTTTTGCACTACATCAGTTCCAAAATATGAGATCCCATTTCACAGTCACATTGCGCGGCTCTATTCATCTTTATCATAAAGCAGAGGTACTGCACAGACAAGAGCTGAAAACCCTTTAATTTCACTATATGCTTTCATTTATTGCCTTGAACAGAATGTATTTACTGGAAGCAGATTTTTTTTTTTTTTTCACATCAGGAAGCTGTAAGTAAGAGGGAAAGTTACACAATGTGATGAGTAACGTATGGTTCTGACATCCTCAAACCTTTCTTCAAGTAGAACCGCTTAAAAATAACTAATTCCTCATTTAAAAAAAGATGCGGTAGACATGAAAATATGAAGTACTTCAGAGGTATGCTTTCCTTTCAACAACATGCTTTCCTTTCAAAAAAACCAGATGCAACATCAGCAGAGCCCTAAGGGTGTTTCTCTCCCCTCGGTGGCTTTCCATGTGTGCATCTTTGGCAGGTACAGATGAGTTAGCAGACCAGTAATAAAGTATTTAGCTCTGAATATTTAGCAAGCTGCACGCTGCTGAGCACTCACTCCTGCTGAATATGAATTCAGGAAGCAATTAATATGAATTCATGCAGTGCTGAAAAAAGGGGGTTCTTCAATATACATTTTCTGGCAATGTGTGCTTTTTTTCAGGCATATTGTGTAACAGAATTAGACATACACAGTTCATAAAAAAAAGTGAAACTGCGACACACATGAAGGCTTCCTTGCCTCGTTGAATTCTTTCAGAACATTTGCAATAAACAATAAAAAATTTAAAAAACACACAGAAGGAAACATCTGCTTTACCCAGTGTATAAATTGTATCTGTGGTTGGAGAGGTGGGTATCGATAAAGACTTCAAGAATTGATTTGATTCTGATTTTTAATATTTAAAATCGATTCTAAAGATTTGATCAATCCCAATCTGTTCTATTTTGATATTTAATTGGGTCAGTGCTATTTAAAACGCTTTTTTCAGACGTTACCGTAATAACATGCATGTTATTCAACGATGCAAAACTGGGTGGGGTTACGGTTCAATGTGGGAAAATTTATTAACTAGGGATGCAACGACACCAATTTTTTCAAACCAATATGATACCAATATCTGGATCTGAGTACTTGCTGATAACGAGTACCAATGTCGGTATTTCTAACTCACAAAAAAAATGCAATGAATTCAAAAAGGAGATTTAATTTTTTTCTGTGCTGTTATAACAAATGATGTTGAATTAGATACAAAAATATATATATATAAATAAAAATGACCACAAAGCTACAATATCATGTGAAAAATACATATTTTATGTCATATTATTGCAGCGCTTCCACTTTTTGATTATTGGTTCATGGTATCGGTTAACTAACCAATACCGATACAAGTGCATTAGAACAGTATCAGCTGTCATACCTGGATGCAAAAATAATAAACAGCAAAAATAATAAACAGGTGGAAATAAATCTTAATTGTCAAATTCCCCTCCCATCCCCATTAATCGGATTTAGACACATGTGCATGTAAGTCATCAGGAATTTTGCCTTAAGGTGGGTAGAAGCCACAACAGGGGAGATTACCTTGTTCTCATCCTAAACTACCCATACACTCACCCTCACACACAAACCCTTCATATATCCTCCCCATGTAAAGGCATAAATAATTAAACTGGAGCATTTAAACTATATTTGTAGTGGATGTCTGTCTGAGCCTGTCCATTTTTGTCCTCTGCTGTCTTTCAGTAGTTTAGAGAGTTTATCAGTATTTTCCAAGAGAAAACGGAAAAAAATAGTAACTAATTTGAACTGTCCTAAAGCACTGCATTAGGTCCTGTAATTTACCGTAGAGACAACCAACACAATAATTAACCTCTGCCTAATCAAATATGGAGCTTCTGGCCACATTAATGACAGATATGGAATATATTCAGCAATCATTTCCAAATGTGAGGGCAGGTAATTAACATGGTCCAAACTTCTTCTAAATTAAGTCTTTCTCAACATTTAGGGATTTTTCTCTCCTCCTTTTTTAATTGTACAGAATGACTTACACACTAAAATACAACTATTCAATAAATAACAAACTCAGATTTAAATTCAGATAGTGAAATACTACCCCAGATTTGTATCGGTATAAGCGAAAAACGTTTAAACTTTTTTTTTTCTATACACAGAAAAATGA
This sequence comes from Apricaphanius iberus, assembly GCA_028564705.1. NCBI lineage: Eukaryota > Metazoa > Chordata > Actinopteri > Cyprinodontiformes > Aphaniidae > Apricaphanius > Apricaphanius iberus. The sequence goes on along the minus strand of JAPXFQ010002242.1, from coordinate 982,982 downwards.
TTTTAAATGACCACACCTACGACTCAGCTAATTAAATCAGTCCACCACTGATCCAAAAACGTTAATAATTAGCTGGAACCAAACCAATCAGCAGTATTAGCAGCATAAAAGTGGCAAGAAATGCAAACAATGATTTTCAGCTAATACAAATGAAGTCAAAGGATGAATAAAATCGGATGGGTAATTCACAGAGGAGAACAAGGAAGAGGTAATGGAGGACTTGTGGTGGAGAGATATACAGAAAGAACAACAGGACCAAATCCATCACATTAAATCGGTGCAACACTAATCAGCCATGTCATGCACCATGCTGACGGAGGCAAATCATTTTCTATAACATTCCTCAAAGCTGCCTATCAACACTAAACCATCAAAAAGTATCAGGTTGGTCTTATTGAAGGCAGCATATTGTTCTCCAAAGTCTCTTTGTACTTTTTAGAATTAATGGTGTGTAGGTGACAAAATGAGTAACTGAGTAATTACATGGGTTTGAAGATTTTGTCTCACCTGAATGGTCAGCACAGGTCAGCAACCTACAGGTCAACGAACATCCACCAGGAAAGACTGGGGCAATTAAAGAGGATGTCAGGGAAACACTGGTTCATGAAGTGGACCATGTTCCTTTTTGGACCTGTTTTCCCTCGTCAATGATAGGGACAATAAATTCAGACACAGGCCAGGATGAGATGCTTGGTCTACCTCTCCTTCCTTGCAAGTAATAAAACTTAAAATTTAACAGAACTGTCTGAACCGTTTGGTTTGCAGTTAGCTTTTCCTAAAGCTGCCAGTTCATGGTGCCATCACAGAAGTAAAGCATTTTCTAACAATAACATAGGACAAGGAAAACGGTCATTTTACACAGATTTCATGATTAACACAAAGAAATTACGGATATTGAAGTAATATGAACTTTGTTTCAATAGATGGTATTGACTTAACTTAAAAACACAATTGCAATGATAAAAGTAATGAAACATTTCAGTTTACTCAAACATAGTAGGTAATGTTGACAAATAAGGCAAATATGAGAACTAAATTTTTTTATCGGTAATAAATCTAATAAAAATTAGGTTTTTTTCCTACTTCCTACCCTCCAGTAGTCATAAAGAAATTCAAACTACTGCTTTAACAAGGAAAGTGACTGTCATTCTGGACAATATGAGTTTGATTGAGTGAAAAATAGAGTTTTTGTAAAATACTTTATTATTTTAACAATACATTTTTTTGTCACTCAGCAATTCTAAACAAATATAAATACAGTAAATAAACCTCTGGCCTTAAAACGGAAGCATGGAAGTAGTTTTAAATTTTTAGGGTTAGGAAATCAACTTTTAGGATAACATTTAAACATAACTGTTTGGTATTCAGACTCTCTTTGATTTATCTATTTTTCTCTATGTTGAGGTCTTTCTAAGTTCTTTCACCTCTGGAATATTGCTAAAATTAGAAACATTTGGTATTCTGCTCAGCTACAATGCCCCCTGCTGGATGGGGAGCATCCGTTCAGTTTTGTTGCTCCCAGTGACCGAATTCTCCTCCATGACCCGTTTTCAACTTTTTACTGTCTTTAAAGGAGATATATCATGCTTTTAAATCCTTCCTCTTCTAATGTAAATCATTCACTTGTGGTCTATCTAAAGTAGAACCACAGTGGTTTGGTCTGGATTCCATGTTATTGTAGCCTCACAGACCCTCCTTATACCGTTCTGAGGAGCATCGTTACAGTAACTCATTTTCGTGCGGTCCCTTTAAATGTAAGCGAAACATTTCATGCCCCGCCATCTCCAGGTTACAGAGCGTTCCGCTACACCCCGTTCGGACATTTTTGTAGTCTGATAGCAGCGATACAATTACTACCGGCAGATAAACTTTTTATTGCGAAGCGATCGTCGCTAAATTCCTGTACCCCACGACAGAAACCGGCAAAAAAAGCCCAATCATTTTATTCAAAGCATGCAGTACAGTTATATCCTCATCTAAAAGCTAGCACATATCGCTAACAGAAGCAGAATGTACAGTGCTACAACTATCAAAAAAATCGCCCGTACGACATATATAAACACAACATTCATGTCTAAAATAAAGTTTACTGTCATTTTAGTGTTATTAGAAGCTTACCGCTTTGCTTTGTCCGTCGTTTCCGTGGAGAGAAGGAACTGACCCCGCAATCAGACGAAGTCTTTTTGGTAAATCCCTCCTGATACAGCCGGAGGTTGCTGAAGCACTCATCCTCGAAGTGCTTCGCGCAAACAAGGAGAATTTTCCCCACGGATGTCGGTATATTTCCACTAAAAATAAAATGTAACCAGCCACTTCTCAGAGGCTCTGATGCTGGGGGTCGATGTAGGGATTTGTGTGGGTTAAAACACCCAATAACTGAACATTTTGACTTGCTTTATTGTAATTTCGACATGACTGACCTTGGACTACAAAATCGCTGTGGGGGAGAAAAAATGGGGGCTTCACGAAATTGGTTCCCCGGAAGTCCATTACCTTATTTGGCAGTTCAACAACAAATGCTGTGACGTAATAGACAAGAAAACGTAATAGCGAACAGAGAAAACTAAACAGACTGAAAAATATAACTAAAAAAGAATGTAAAGATATAAACACAGCACCAGAAGAGAATAAATGTAAGTTGTCTGCACTCCTAAACACCCAAAATACACATTTACATGCATTTAAGGGCTAAAAAAGTGGATTTTCCAGGATATGTCTCCTTTAATAAATAAATTACTTTTAAATCAGCTCTTTTGTTCCCTTTGTGTCTCTTCTCTGTCTTCTCAAACCCTCAGGTGGTCGTGGCAGATGACTGTATGTACTGAGCCAGGTTCTGCTGGAGGTTTCTTCCTGTTAAAGGGGAGTTTTTCCTCCGTCACTATATGCTTGCTCAGTATGAGGGATTGCTGAGGAATTGCAGAGGTTTGAGTCTGCATGATCCAGGCACAACCTCAAGTCAGTCACTCAACTCAATCAGCAGGGATTCCTTACAAGGAAAACTTTGAACTGATTGGAATGATTGTATAATTGTATTGAGATGACTTCCTTTGTAACGTGCCTTGATATGCAATATGTTGTGAATTGGCACTATATAAATAAATTTAACCAAACTGAATTGAATATAAACAACATGAGCAAGACTGAAAGTAACAAACAAGGATATTCAATTTCAATTCACTTTATATATATATATATATATATATATATATATATATATATATATATATATATATATATATATATATATATATTATTATTATTATATATGTAAGGAATCCCAGCAGATTGCGTTGAGTCATTGGCGTGAGGTTGCTCCCAGTCAATAACAGAAAAAAAAAAAAGTATTTTGCTGTAAATGTGTTTTAATCTACCTTTAGAGGTTGGTTGTTTTCTAAGTGAAGCAGTAACTACTAGGTACATCTGTGTCTAACTGTTTCATGGCTCTGGGCCCGTTGATGGATTTCAGCACCATGGACAGATGTCTGAAAAGCTGAGCTCATCTGGCCATGAAGAATTTCAGCAGCTTGGACAGAGCCAACGTTTAATTCAACCGAGCTGCCGAGAAACCTTTCAAAACATCACCCTTCATTTATTCATTCTCTTGTCCAGCTTCCCCCCACCCCCCCACCCCCACCCCCCTCTTTGAAGGTTCTTGGGCAGCTAAAGCTTATTAGGTGAGATGTGGAAAGACACTTTGGACAGGCCAGCAGTCCAGCGCAGAGCTAACATGGACATGCAGACATTTACAGTCATCCCTGAGGGCTTTTAGGAAGCTTAAGTCCACCTGAGCTAGAGTGTGTTTGGACTGTGAAGTCCACTAGAATCCAAGAAACATGCTAATTCCACACAGAGAGACCTGCCTGAGACTTTGAACGTGCCACTCGTTGAAAGCATAAGTAGTAAACTCAGAAGAGCTTGGAAGGGAATTCAAATTCAGCAAATCCGCTCATGAAACCTGTTTTCATTTGGTACAAGCAGCACGTTAGTTTCACATAAACTACAAAGAACTAATGAATAAATATGCATTTTTTTGAATATAAATAAAGTCGAAACAACTTTAGCAGAAAGAAATTTATTTTGTTAAACGATTGAAATATTCCTCAGTGCATATGGGTAATTTTAATGGGGGACACTGGGGACTTGTCCCCGGCAATATTTCGGACTGACCGTTGTGTCCCCATCAATTTTAAAAACCTGATGTGGAATTTCTCAGAAGAGCAGATCTAAAATTCACATGTGCTCCTGGCACAATTTCCAAATAATCAGTATTAAATTTTTCCATTCCACTAACTTATACAGTCATGTATGGTCAAATGTGGTTTATTTTTGATTATTAATTTAAAGAAATATGTTATTACATGTAAAAATAGATTGCTTTTTTTAACCATCAGTCAAAAAGACAGACAACAAAACATTATTGTGGGTCTTCTACTAAGTACACACCATTGACATAAAAAAGTGAAAGATAAAAGGTCAGGTACTTTGTAGGACTTCAAAAATAAAGAACAAAATACCTTATTAACAATCCGTGAAGTCAACATCTTTTATACATATATCTCACCAGAGGAAAAAATTGAGCTCTGCTCTTTTGTTTTGCTTTTTTTTTAACATCAAAGAAAGTTTGGGAAAAATGTGAAATTGATCATGAATTTTGTAATATGAAAGTATTTTTCTTCAAAATGTAACCCTGATACAGCCAAATTTTTACTTTTTCTAGTAGGCTGTTTTGTATAGTTGAAGCAAGGTCGGAATACAACAGTCACTGGAGAAAAATATATAGAAAATGTAATAAAAAAAGAGGAAACTTATAGGTCTTGCACCAGGATAACAGGATATGGAGCATTGAAAGAGTAACTTGCAGTGGAATGGAAGAGTTCAGGAAAGAAACAATGAAAAAGCAGGAGCTGAGATGCAAATGCAGGGGTGGAAAATCACAAAGGGGCTAAATCAACTAACATTAGTGGATGTTGAACATCTGTGCAAACAGAGGAAAACAGAAAGTGAAAAAAAAAACTATTGTTACACAGGAAATTGAAGAAGAACAATCAGTAAGAATAAAATAAAAAATAAATGCAGAGAAATGAGATGAATATCCTAAGACCTATACATAAAACACCAAGAAAATGAACACAACCACGTTTGGATCATGCTATTGCTTTATTGGTGTATTATACTAGGCCTTCTTTTCTCAAATATTTAGTAAGGTAATATAACTTGTCCAGGTTTCATCTTTAAAACCCTGAGGACTTGATGAGAGAAATTTCAATTCTCCACTGGATCTTGAAACAGTTAATCTGTTATATGAATACATCTTTATTTTTAAGAAGCTGGACACTTTTAATCTGCTTTAAAATACATCAGAATTACATTGTTTGAAATCACTTGATGTTTACTAACATTTTTTATATGTAGATTTTTACCCACCTGGTTAACCATATGCAATGCTTTCGTATGTTTTGGAATGTAAACTGTTGAGGAAACTACCAAATACCACTTTCCTCTGCCACAAACAGTTGTCAGGTGTTCAGCTAAACTGCAATGATAGAATCGTAGAATAGCACTTCCTAAATGGCAACCTGACTGCCTATAGTCGGGATGAAACCTTTTCAAGTATATAAAAATTGAGGTTTATTATGCTTGAAAAGGTGGTATTTAGGCCAAATTGGCCATAAATAACTAAATGACAAGTTTGTATGATCCTACAATCACAGCTCATGGAAAAATAAAAGCTCAAATGGAATATGAATATCTCTTTTTTTTCAGAAAGAGGAGATTAACGTAAATATCCAAACCATAATAAGACATTCTGTTGTTCTGCTTAATAATGACAAAAACATTCATAATCTAAGGTAATCTGGTCATATTTGTCAGTGTCATTTTGGTCTCTCGTCATTTTTGTTCTCAGAAATCTACATTTTTGTGTGTGGAATGGAAGCCTCAGCATCAGGATATTTCAAATGCAACACCTGCCCAAGATACATTTTGTACCCAGTTTGAGGATCAATGATATGAGGTAATTGTATATTATCAAACCAAAAACCAACCGTGAAGACGTGTGGATATGTGACTCTGATAAGAACTATCTATAGCAGAAGGTCACTCAGTGTTATCTTGCTTTGATAATGGGGTTATAATCTGTCATATTTCATTCTACATGACAGGCCAAAAGACAGGACAGAATTTTAGTAAATAGAAATATTTTTAAAAATGAATTCTTTCAATAATTATCCCCTTAGCTCATGCAAATACTTAAATACAAAAAGAAAAAAATCCTGAAATGCTATAGCTTTAAGTATCTGAGTCTGAATGTGCCTGAAGAATGTCACTAAAATACAATTTACGTACAATCTTTATCGGATCACATGTGCTAGTACAAAATAAATAAGTATTGAAAAGCATCCAGTTAGTTGCTACATACAGTTGAGAAATATCACTTTTAAAAACATTATTCTAGCAGAAGTTTAACAGAAGTCAATAGAGTCCACATGTCTCGCACTTTAGGAAACATACTCCTGGGTAGGGCTGTGTTGAAAAAAATAGAAAAATTGATTTGGAACCGATTCTCATACAAATTCTAAGAATCGAATCAAAACGTGTAAAAATTGCTTTAATTGTTTATCATAGTTTTCCCGTTTTTACAGCTAAAATAGGAACTACAAATCCAGACAGCTGTTTTAAGGCTTAGTTCTGAAAGTGGTAATACACTATTTTCCTGGTAAATTGTTACTCACCATTTTTTAAGTAATTGAATTACAGACATGCATTAAGACAACAGGTCAGAAAAATGTTTTAATAGCACTGACCAATATCTATATCAAACTGGATCAGACTGAATCCAATCGGGATGTTGCATATCCTGATGGCAAGTAAATACGTGTGCAAAGTCTTTTAGAGTGCTGGGCTAGTGATATTAACGTTTTAAATGAAAGAAAGGAGGCTGCTCTATGCGTCCATTTGTCTTTATTTGTATACCTGTTTCGGCATTGGGCCTTCTTCAGTGTGTCCTGAGGGCCCCACCTAATGTTTTGGTTGGGGCCCCTGGGACGCCTTTGGAGACCTAAAAGTTCTGAAAGGTGTCAATTTTAGAGCTATATAAATAATAACCTATGAAATGGGACTGGGATTAAAGAGCCATGTGTTGTTCTTAAAATGAAAAAAATCATGGCAAAATGATGGGAGCATGTGTATAAAAAAGAATGGGCGTGGCTCATGTGGTAGGAGTTGGTCATGCAACTGGTCAGTTGTCGGTTCGAACCCCTGCTCAGCCTGTCTCGGTTTTTGTTGCCTTGGGGAAGACACTTCACCCGCCTTGCCCACTGGTGATGGTACCAAAAACAAAGTGTAGCAGCCTCATTTCTCTCCGTGTTCCCCTCGGCATCTGTCACTACATTGTAGCCTCCCACCATGTGTGTGAAAGCTTTCGTAGTCCCTTTGACTAAAAAATTATCGTTAAAATGCAGATAATGACTTTATTTACAATTGTAAAAATTGTTGAAGTAGTCAAACTGACTCCAATCAAAGATGCAGAGTTTTTATGCAGAAAGAATTTAAATAGTTTAGGTCCTAGAACAAATGGGAACTTACAAAAGCCAAAATTAATATTAATCTGTGAGCTTCAATCATAATTTTGTTGGCAGTACCCATGGACATATTTTTTAGGAGTGTCATAATTTTTATGGCACCATTAAATTTCTGCCTTAAACTTCCCTTTGGGGATAAATAATGTTGTTCTGTTTTCTGTATTCTATTCAAACAGTCTTAAGCAAACACACAAAGCTGTAAGACTAATGGAATAAACCCCAGTGGTGTTCAATGTACTTTCATCTTGTGACAATATTTTACGTTTTAGTTTTCATAGAAGTTGTCAGTGCCTATATGAGTGTGAATTATGCCTTGTTTTTTATGTATTTGAACATAAAAAACATTTCTTTTAAGGTAAGATGGTTAAATGTGATGAATAAATGTATTTTATATTCAGTCTGAAAATCTTTCCAAGTAACACAGCTGCCTCCCAATAAATGCTCCAATAGATGTCAGTATTTAGCACAAGTTACATAACAAAGATCATTTACATTATAGTATTTAAAGCAATTATAAATACTCACAGATATACTCACAGATTGCCTGTCTACATTGTCACAACAAATACATTTCTCCGTGGTAGAACATTTTTTTAAATTAATTATTGACCTATAGACAATTAGAAACCCCTTGTTAGCTTGATGTCCGGTGATTGCTCTGTGAAGCCATATATATTTATTTATTTTTCTCTAAAATTTTAATCAGTTAACTCCTTAGAAACATAGATAAAAATAAAAATGCCCTCAAGCAATTGCTGTGTTGTTGTTTGTTCCCCTCTGCATTTGGTTCATATTCATTATTGTATCTCAGTGTCACAGTCACACATTAATAGCAGGCATGTCCGTCTGAGTGCCTCTCACCTGTTGATAAATGTGTGAACACACTTCACAGCCTGGCACATTTTGTGTCAAACTGTCACAGTGGCAGACTGTACTGAATGGGATGTTTACCACTTTCTCAGCTTTGGTGAAAAACAAAAAAACCAAACAAAAAGAGGCACCATTTTGAGTCTAATTACCTCAACTGCAGTCCAAACTGTTGAATCAGCCAGCGGAGCCTATTATGGCAAGGAAGCAGCAGAAACCAGGCACCATTTTGTGTATCAGAGCAGTGGCTGTGTCAGTGCTGCGTTAATTTCAACACAATGAAAAGTAATCAAGATAGTATACAGTCAACAGTCTTAGAACTCCAGTGGTAGATCAGTTTCAAAGCAGGCTTTTAATTGATTCTAGTTGTGTGTAACACGCTTGAATGTAAAAAAAACAAAAACCCTCGAAGACTTGTCAGTATGCAGGATGACATAGATCCACCTCTTCACAGCACAGCTATGTGAAAACAGGAAAAATTAGGCTGTGACAAGCAAGGTATTAGAATTGTGGATTTACATCTGATAACGCAGTCAGAAGTTGACAGGCTCTCGCAAACTGGCAGTATTCCAAAATTTTCCGACATTCAGTGGGAAAGCAGAAGGTGAAACTTAAACAATTTATTAATGTGGTCGCAAATGGAGAAGTACTGTAACAAAACAAGACGCAGTGAAAATAGAGCGAAAAACAACAACTTTTTTTTTTAAAGCTCCAGCAAGTAAAACAGCATATGTGGTGTAGATATGGGGGTGGACTTTGGATCTAATGAGGGAATGTTCAGCAGCCTACAGCGACTGTGGAAGAGTCAGAGCATAGGTTCACATTGCATTTATTTTTCTGGTTAGAACGCCACTGCAGTCTGCCAGGAAGCTCTTTTTCACAATAATCACGCTGCATTGAAACAACCACACAAGAAAGAAATATCCAGTGAGCAAAGGCTGTTCCTTATGTATAACGGAGAAGTTTATTTCTGATGTGAAGATGAACATTTCAGTTTTTGCCGCAGGTTCTAAACTTAGTCTGGTATACTGTGTACTAACCTGAAGGCAGCAGACTTATGGCCTTATGCTGCGTTTAATTTTTCTTAGAAGTTGGGGCTTGGAGCTACCAAACAGCAGTTAACATTCTAGTTTATTTATTTGTTGTGTCTTACTGCAGATATGATGTGCTGATAAAAAACAAATTTTCTTAATTTTGAAAAGGTGTCTTTCACTCGTGTTTTCAATAAATTTGTGGTGGTCTCTAGTTAAAATGAATGCCTTTTGAGTATTTTTCAGTGGGGGGGGAGTCTTCTCACGCTCCTGTTTGAGGAGGTTTGAAGTTTGTCAAAGGAGTGAGTGGGGGAACAAACAGAATGAGTCTGAGGCCCCGTCCACACTACTGCGTTTTCGTTTAAAAACTGAGACCTTTTGCTACGTTTGCGCCTCCCATCCACACTAAAACGGCAAAAACGGAGACCCAAAACGGACAAGTTTAGAAACGCTGCCGACCCCGTTTTTCGTTTTGAAACTCCGAAGGACGTTTTGGTGTGGACGTCTGAAAACGGAGGACTTTAGAAACGATGACGTAGCAGATCACACTCGGCTCTATGATTGGGTGTCATCGGTCATGGCGTATCCTTCCCTGATTCGTCAGCCACCCGTCACATGACCCGTCCCCGGAAGATAACATACAAAAACAGCCTGGAGTACATTACTTTAGAAACTGCAACATGGATAACGAATTACAAGCGTTACTGGCCTCATCATCGGTCCCTGAAAAAAATCTCTGGCCTTCGACATGTTTAGCAGATATGTTAGCTTGGCTACTTTCATCAAATCTGAGGAATGGTCAATCTGTTTCCTGTTTATACCGGCGCGCGCATGCCCAGTGTTGGAGAATGGTCACATGATCCGCGTTTTCAGTCTTTTTAATTCTAATATGCAGGGAAAACGCTAGTGTAGACGGAGATAACTCTCCGTTTCTAAACGAAAACGCAGTAGTGTGGACGGGGCCTTACTCATTGATATTCATGATATGCAAAATTCTTGACTCTGATTGGCTAACACTTGGACTCTTAAGCTTCCTTCAAACAGAAAACTAACCTAACTGACTTCACAGGTGGTTTCCAAAGAAAAATTACAACAATTTTTTCCTCAGCTCTTGTTTTTTGGGTAATTAAAATGCAACAATGATGTGTTATCTCCACAAATAACACAAGTCTGAAAGTATTCCGACATGTTGTTGAGTTGCTAATGGTTAGCTTCTACGAGCAGATATGTGCTCTTTCCTGGGCGTTCGAGAGCCAACCTTGGCGAGGCCATGAATGCTAATTTCCTATGTGAGGTAGAGGAGACTGGCTTTTTCTGAACTGCCAGTTTTTGCCATCCATTTCCTTTCTGTGGCTAATGCAAGCAATGGGTGTTGGTGAATTTTTTAACGGGCAACCGTATTTCAAAAACAATTTATTACATAGTTTTTTTAATGAACGAGTCCTTCAAGTTAAAAAAAAAAACAATGGTAGCATATTCACATATTTTACAGCACTATGTGCCCCTCTGGTTTAAAGAGGTTCAAACCATCAAAACTGCTAGTATATAGCTTATATTGCATGTATTCACTACATTTTATGTGAGCAGTGTGGATAAAAAAGGGTTGTGCAGCAAGGTCTGACTTTCTCAATAAGGATTTTATGCTTTATTTTAAACTTGGAACATCCACTTTAGAGTAGGAGCTATTATGGTAATCGCTCCACACAACCCACTGGAGTTCAGTTGTTTATTTTAGATAAAAAATGGCTAGCAATATAAATTATAAACTAAATTTGTCTACATGAGTAAAATGGTCTCACCTTATTATCTTTCACTGGATATGAATCGAATCTGTCTGTCCTGCAAAATACCTTGAGATATTGTTGAATTGCTACTTGATATGTAAAAAAAAACAACAAAAAAACTACAATCTTTTGAACAATTATGCAATCTTTTCCAAAATGAAGTACTTGCTGAGTGGGCTTTTTTTTGTCCCTGACCAGTTCACATTATTGTTATGTATCATGTGTCCTTTCTTTCTGCTTTCAATTCATGCATGTAAACAACTAATTCCAGAGGACTGTTTTTAACTTTTCCATATTAGGTTTTGTCCAGGTATTTAAATGTTTTTGAATAAATATGGAGATAAAATATGAATATGGAATAAATATATTATTATCTGGAGACTTCAATTTGCAACCTTCTTTTTTAGAAAGTATGAAAAATGAGAGATTATGACCTCTAATCAAACCAGTGTAGCTATTAGTGACCCCCTGCTGATGAGATAATAATAATTAGTCGCATAACCTGATCTTCTTACTACGAAAAAAAGACTATGAGCAGATTATAGAAAATTACTTGAAATCCTTGGCTGTCGAAGAGGATAAGAAACATCTTCTTGGCTGGTTTACAACAATATAAAAGTGATAAAAATGAAGGGCTGTAGGTTTGGAAAACAACATTTTTTATGAGATTTTCAGGGGTTGTATTTCAAAACATTTTATTATAAGCATTTCTTACTTTAATCGAGTTAGAGCACAGAGGAGTTTACTTTCATCTTTGACTTGTGCATCATTCCCCATTTTGATCGACAGTACTGTCAGACAATTTCACAATAAGATGCGGTTTTGACTCTAATCATGTCAGATCCCACAGGAGGACACATTTCAGCTAGTATGTGGATGATGGATTTTGCTTTTAAGTAAATGACAGAAGACTGTTTTGGTCTAATAAGCAGTCAGAATGTGTTTCTGACAAGTGGCTGAAATTAAATGGAGGAGCATTTCAAATCAAAGACAAAACAGTATAAAGACATACCCAGAGAGGCCTATGAAAGGGCATCTGAAAAAGGTATCTGCAAAACCAAATGTGAGAGGAGGAATAATTCTGGGTGTTTAAATCAAAACAAATTTACTCTGTTGGGTTGGATTCCAGCTTCCTCCTGTCACATGTCAGTGTGCCCCTGGGCAAGGCTCTAAACCCCAAGTTGTCCACCGAGCTCTGTATCAGTAAATGAATTTGTGGGCGTTTTTTGAGTGTGAATGGGTATACTGGTGCCCCCAGTGTAAAGTACTTTGAGTGGTCACTATGAGCAGAAAAGCGCCATAAGTTCAGTTCATGTACCAAAATTGCAGGCAAAAGAGTTCTTTCATTCAACAATAACCATGACAGATTATATTTAGTACAGTTTGATACTAAAACTAGAAAAAACAATCGTAGAGGGTTACAAAATACACCAGTAGCTGTCGGTAGCTTACCAATCTCCAGATTTAGTTAAGATGTTTTGAGAAATTATGCCTTTCAGGCTTTCACAAAGCCCTCGGGCAGATTTCATATAACCTGACAACACAAGCTAGCTAAAATATGATTAGAGAAAAGCACCAATCTAATATATAACACTAGAAGGCAGTACAGCCAAGTGGATTTAATATGCCACAAAGAGGACAGACTAGGTAGAAATGTTTACAAAAACAATATTCCACAATAAAACATTTTCTTTTTTGAGTATTGTCAGGCTAGCAAAGATGAGCTTGCTGGCCCTTACGGCCCACCTATTCTGAAAATCTTTACTGGTGTGACTATATTTCCCACTAGATGGTTCTGGGCTTTAAAATAAACAAGCAAGCACAAGGTCAATAACCCTAACTGACATCTGTCTTCTTTAAGGTTCCACTGAGCCTTCAAGCTGCCTAATCCCATTCTGCTTCTGACATACACACAAACGCACACACTTCTCATTCGCTAGTGGTAGTTAGGCCCTTCATTGACTTCCCTTCATTTTAGTGACTTTATTATGGCTAACCGAGTCACTTTTCCTAACCGTAACAGCTACCGATCTATTCCTAACCTTAAAGGAGAAGTTCTGTTTTATTCAACCTGGACCTTACAATGCCTGGCGGCATGCATTCTCTGTGGCATTGTTTTAATAAGCTTCTGCAATGTCAAAAGATTTATTTTCATCCAGTTTAGCATACATTTTTCACCAAGATCTTGCAGGTATGATGGTAGAGTCTGACCGCTGCGCAAAGCCTGCTCCAGCACATCCCAAAGATTCTCAATGGAGTTAACGTTTGGACGCTGTCGTTACCAATCCATGTGTGAAAATTATTTCTCATGCTCCCAGAACCACTCTTTCACAATTTGAACCGGATGAATCCTGGCATTGTCATCTTAGAATATGTGCGTGCCATCAGGAAAAAAAAACAAATAAAAAAATTACTGATTGAATAATTTGGTCATTCCGTATATTCAGGTAGTCAGCCAATCTCATTCTTGGAGCACATGCTCTTACTGAACATAGACCTGACCAACTGCAGCAACCCCAGATTATGGTACTGCCCCCACAGGCTTGTACAGTAGGCACTAGGCATGATGGGTACATCACTTCATCTGCCTCTCTTCTTACCCTGATGTGCCCATCACTCTAGAACAGGGTCAATCTGGACTCATTAGACCACATGACCTTCTGCCATTGCTCCACAGTTCAGTCTTTATGCTACCTAGCACATTGAAGCCTTTTTTCTGCTTTGACTCAATGGTTAGTGGGGGTTTTTACGGCTTCATAGCTGTTCAGTCCCACTACCTTAATTTCTCTAACATTGTGTGCGGAAATGCTCTTACTTTCACTATTAAACATAGCCCTGAGTACCACTGTTGTTTTTCTTACAAAGGGCAGCCTCTAAATGAGGCATTATCTGCCACAAAACTCCCTTATTCACCAGTGTATTATTTATGAATCACTAGCACCATTCCCCTGTGAGTTCGGAGCATCTCTGAGTTTCTTTGTTGTCGTCCGGGGTTTTTTACAAGCTTATATTGCAACCGACTCCAACTTAAAACAAACCTCAATTTCAATAACGTCGCTACCATGCGCCATTGCAGTTGTAGTCTGAGCAGGACTGAAAGGGAGTCACTTGAAGCTGTACTTAGCTTATTCGGTTAGTTTTGTTGTGCAATTCAGAAACACACAAAAAGCAAACCATGTTGCTGTTCTGACTAACCGACAGAGTGAAAGCTGTCAGTGACGTCACTGAAATCGTGGGTTACTGTAGTTGGATTAAAAGTCTGCCACACACCCTGAAAGACAACAACAAAGTACAAAGATTTTAAAGTTTTGGTGCAAAAGACTAGAATTGAGGTTCAAACTTAATCTGTCTTGATTTTAAACTAGGTATAAAGTTTGGTGCAATGGAAATTAAACTCAAACCAAAATTTGATCTCAGTTTAAAGCTTAAACTTGTTGGTGCACTCCAGCTAGGCCTGTGCGATATACATCAGTTCATACCGAAAACTACTGTTTATTTTCGTTTTGATATTAATTTTTAATATACCGCTATAGCGGTGAGTAGTTCAGACAACTTCCGGAACATTTACTATGGGGAAGTGTTTCAGCGGTGACTGAATTCACTGCTATGCGCTCTTCACCACAGTGTGAAAAGTAACGTTTTTAACTAAGTACAGCTGTTGACAGGAGTTAACAGAGTGAAGCACAAAATCCTGATGATGTAATTCCAAAAAGAGAAGTCATGTCTGTAGTAGTAGTAGTAGTAGTTTAGAAGTTTATCTCTTTTAAAAGGTCAGACTAGAATCAAAAAGCATATATTTTACAAACGCTATTGCGAGTAACCAGTACGGGGAGTGTTGAGCGCTGTTTGACCGTATGTAGGTACACGACGGCAAAACAAGTAGGAAAGAATTAGAAAAAAGCTGTAAATATGTTTTACATACAACCTACGATATGTCTGCCGTCTTTTTTCTGTTATCTGAATATTGACCAGCTAATAATCTCCTACGCCTGCCATGTTTATTTTCTTATTCTTTTGCACTATCCGGTCTGAGTCTGTACTCTGCCCCCTAGTGGTATTTGTCAGTAATACATGTAAAACCAGCACAAATTGGAATTTGCTGCTTGCGTCAACGTAAGGTTAAAAAACAAGTATACCTTCAGCCTTAGAACATCAAGAATGTCTACTAGAATCATAATCATTTAAATTGTTTTTATATAATTTACAACATGATGCAGTCCATATGACAGTAAAATGGGCTATTTAAAGCACATTTTTATAGTTTTCATTCTCATAATGTGGATATGAACGGTCTTGTATGGAAAAATATATAGTTAAATACCTTAAAACCAATATATTTTTTTAAAATATTGTGATGTGGAAATTTTTGCCATACCGCCCAGCCCTATCTCCAGCCCTACACCCCCTAACTGAACACTACCTCATCTGAAATCCCCCAAAAAGTTGATGAAGTCTAGTGCCAAACTAGAGAAAATGCCTAAAAACATGGATAAATTAATTGAACAGAAATCCTAACTTTATCTGCTGACATTAAAGCAGATTATTTTGGCGAGTGAGTTTTTTAAAAATCCAATATACAGAGTCCCCTCCCAAAACATCCCTTCTCGCCCCCTCCTGAGAGCTTTCCGTTCCCTTTACCCCTCCCATGCAAATGGGCACGCGTATCACCTTTGATTTCACAGCATGTCATTGGGTACTTTATCAATAAAATATTATATTGATTTGCTTTACTGAATATGTATTACCTGTTCAGCAGAAATGTGTCCAAACCTGCGTCAGTTTGAAGCCTTCTAAGATTTGATGGTAGCCTATCTCCATTGTTGAAAAGCTTCTCTGATGTAAATCGGGGGGGGGACACATATCGACTTAACACCCTACTCGGGTCTCTGAGGCATTTTTCAAGTTTGTTGCCATACTTCCCATTATTTTTCTTTCTGAAGTTTATATAGCCCTGGGTAGTGGGGGAATTGCTAAATATTTAGCAGAAGTTTGTTGTGACTTCTCCATGACCGCTCTCTGCCATTATGGTGACTGTAAACAGGAAGAAAGGAGCATCCTGTCTGCGCGCCCTCATCTCCACAGGTTTGTGTGATCCGCATGCACGTTGATTGACAGTCGTCACGGCAGAAATTTGAATTCTATTGTGTAAAAAAATTTGCCGGTCAGTGTGAATTGCATTGGGGTCTATGGGAGGAAGGAGGGATTTAACAAAATTAAACAAATGTTGTGGGGCACTAGCATTTTTTCATAGTACTGAACCTCACATAATTTCAAGGACATATAAAACTTTGATAAATATAAATAAATCCTCTGGAAAGCAGCTTTAAAGCTTAATTTTGTTGGTGCGCTCCAATCCTATACAACATAAATTAACACCACCACATCTAAAATCACCAAAAATGTTGATGAAGTCTAGTGTCAAAACAGATATAATGCTTAAAAACATATGTAAAGTAATTTCATACAAACCATAACGTTATCTACTGGCATTACGCCGAGATTCAACACTTAACAAATCACTTTTTTTTTTTTTTTCACTCTAAAGCTCCCCGATCCTCTAACCATCTCAGATTCAGAGAGGCAGTGAGACGTTAACATATCACCATCAGAGCCTGCAGTTTTTTCAACTCTTCTCCTCACTGGCTCCGTTTTTCAGTCTGGCTTTTTGTCTCCTAATTTACTATTTACTGCATTCCCAGGTTAATTGCTTGAAATGAGAGAAATAAGGTCTGTGACAAAGACAAGTGCTACTGGAGACCTCAAATTCCCTCAACTAGCTTAACTAGTTTACTGCCTGCATTTAAATGCTATTGTTCTTCTCGAAATCATCTTAAAATGTATTCTACAAGATGCTTGTTGCATTATGTAAGAACATATGCCTCACAAATTGAATGGGCCTAAAAACTGGTAAAACTAGCCTACTAACTCTTTAATCAGGAATTTCTGCTTCCCTTACTGTGAAAGGAAATGTAGCTGCAAAACTCCCAGTGAAGCTCACACAAGTCAAAGCAAACTGCGGACCGAAACAATATGCTCATAAAACATAGTGACACTCGTTTTAATTGGGGCCCCAAATATTTGGTTTCTCTATTAAATCTGGCCACTGTATCAGGCTAGATAATGGGGAAAGCTAGAAGTCTCACAAATGTTGATATCTGTAATATGTTTTAAAGGCAGTAGTGTCCCAGAATGTAATTGCTGAAAGCCAATTAAAGTGCTTGTGTTGTGTTTCACTGAAATTTCTGGCCATTCGTATTAGCTAAAAAGTTCAACCTTTATTACAATAGCGGAAACTGATCTAAAAACAGTAATTTTCAAATCTTGCCATAGATTCTCAATTGTGTTTATAACCCATATATTTACCTATCTAGACCATTCCATTGTAGCTCTGACCGTATTTTTCTCACGCTTATACTGCTTAAAGGTGAACTTCTACTCCAATCTAAAGTATTTTATTGATTATCAGATTTTCTTTCAGGATGAGACTGTAAACTCAGTGTACCACCATGGGATGGTGTGTTCATGGGGATAGTTGCACCAGTAATTGTTGCCCTTTGCCACACACAGTGGTTTGCATGTAAGCAATATTTTTTTTAAATGGCCTTCTTCTTGCCACTCTTCGATAAAGGCTACATTTGTGAAGTAAATAAATACTGACTGTCCTGTCAACAATTTAGATCTCAATCTCTGTAACTTCTCCATAGTTACTTTGTTTCTCTGTTTTATTATTTCTGCCGACCTGTCAGATTAAGTCACAGCCATATTTTGCCTCTTAGCAATTACAAATAAATCTAAAAATAGTATTTGTTTTAAATAACCATTATGTTCGAAAAATGATAAAAGCCTGACTTATTTTATGATAATCTAAAGGTGATTTAGACTTCATAGGTGCAGTTGTATCTTTACGAAATTTAACTAATGCTTTCCAAAATGTTATTTGCAGTAAGAATATTCTATCTACCAATATTAATTGTATCCATCCAATAGATAATAGGAATATAAACTGGACTGCATTTAAGTCAAATACAAATACAAAATATGAGAAAATGGATTTGATTCCTTACAACCACAAAAAAGGAACTGCAAAGGAATAGAGCATTTACAAAATGCTGCAGAGTGTTATTTAGCTTTATTGGAAGGGCCCAAGAAGACGTATCTCTCTTTAATAACCAGAACAGACACAGGCAAAGACTCTTAGATCATGAAAAGATGCAGGTGTGGATGGGAGACGGTGACCACTTTCCGAAGTTTAAGGAAACCTCCTTTCACTTTCAGCGAAAGGAGAGGTGTGAAGTGAGATGCCATGGCTGAGAGTTCCTATGTTAATAGGGGAAGGCAGGTGAAGGACACAAGAAGGTCCTCGGTGACATAAATTCCTTTGAGAGTGGCACGGGTGGAAATTCCCCTAGAACATCCACAAACTCCAGAACATCTACAAACCCAGCAACCAGGAGCAAGGTCAGAGGACAGAGAGGAAATAACCTGGGCAGAGGCAGTCAGATTGCCAAAAGCAAACAAGGTGGCAGTATGGCAGCAGCTTGACAAGGACCTTGGCATCATCCTAGAGCACTCTCTACGTTTCCAAGTGGACGCCGAGCTGAAGTGCGTAAGAGACATCCCGTACAAGGAGTGCAGAGGCAGGTTCGGATTAGAGGCTTGAAAGCAGAGATGAGGCCTAAAACAGAAGAGTAAAAGGGAGAGAGAGATTGAGCAGTTTCTAAGAGGCAGGGTCACCCCCAAAAGCAATGGATGAAGGCAAGCAATGAGAAAATTACGGCCTGAAGCCTTTAGGCGAAGGGGGCAAAGAAGAACCTCACCTGTTCGTTAGGATAAGCAACGTTCTTCTGAAGAAGGAGAATAATTGCTTCTTCAAAGAAACCTTCAAGCATCTTCCCAAGGCTGGTACAGGTGGTAAAAGAAGTTGAGAATCACTTTTTCCAACCGGAAGTTGGAAAAAGTGGATTTATGCAGACAGGTGGCTAATAGCAGAACTTGTGCTCCTGCTAGATAATCAATCCATTTCTAGGGCCAAAGAATGTCAACCATCCTGGCCAGAGAATAAAACTAAACAGTCTTTCTTTTTCAGGTCCTGGAACAGGATGTCAGTAAGCCATCAAAGAACTGGCATAGGAGGGAGAGAGATGCAGCTTTTGGCTGTGACTGAGGATGAAGGGCAGGAGTTTACAATAAAACAACACTTTGAGGCTCACTGCCACCCTGATGCCCAAGCCACACCTTGTCTCCTCCAAACACGTTTTTTGTCATTGTGGCTAGATAAATACATCTTTATTTTATATGACCGTAAAACTTTTTTTCCAGAAGGTATTTGGCCTTTCCATATGGAAATCTGCTAACTTTAACCATAAACAAAGTTGTTGATTTTGAAGCAGACAATTCTTTCTTGGTGGCATCCGGTCAGCCAAAGTAGATTTTTTTTATAAGCATAACAATAACATGTTTGAGTCATTCACAACATGCCTTTGCATCAGAACAACTTCATTTTAGACTCATCTTTCAGAAAAAAAACCATCTCAAATTTCCTGTTTTTTGTTAAACTTTAGTCTTCTTCTCTGCCGCAGCAAATAATCCATCTTCATTTAGTCCTATCCTCTTCCCTCAAACCAACTAACTTCATGTCCTCTTTTACAAAATCCATAAATCTCCTTTTTGGTCTTCCTCCCTACTTCCTACTTGGTGGCTTCAACCTCAGCATCCTTCTACCGATACAATCCTCGTCTCTCCTCTGTACCCATTCAAACCATCTCAGTGTGGCCTCTCTGGCTTTATTTCCAAAACATCCAATGAGCAGTCTGTCGTATGTACTCATTCCTGATCCAATCAATCCTTGTCACTCCAAAAGAGAATCTCAACATCTCCAGTTCTGCAACTTTATGTTTTGCTTCCTGTATTTTCCTCATTGGTACTGTCTCGATACCATGCAATATGGTTTTCAGTCTGGGCTTTTTTTTTTCTTTGAGAGCAAAGATTTCTTTCGTGCAAACCTCCCATTAATGGTAAACTTTTGCAGTCTTTTTCTGATTAGACAAGCACGTACTTTAAAATGAACAGCAGTAAGATCAAGTTGCAGGTCCAGTGATGATATTTTGTGGTATTTCTAAACATCTTTAAACCTGTTGCAGTCTGCTTTTGGGGTTAACTTGCTTAGAAGGTATTACCTGGTTATGTTGGAAGTTGTTTCGATGTCCTCCATTTTTTGACAATTAGCAGCAGATTGGAATGACTGATTTCACACTATTTTGAGAGCGTTAAACTCCATAACAGACTATAAAGCTGCTAAAATATTATTTCTGATGCCACAAAAATGTTTGTACTTGTACCTTAGTATTCACGCTGACTTCAAGATATACCAACAGTAATATATCCGTTTTAAATAGGGTACCTTCTACATAAAGTTAATGTATAATTCATGCAAAATACTTGTGTGTGAGATTGAAGTTTATTCAAGCAGGAATAAATGTGTTCTCCTAATTTATTCCTCTTCCGAAACTGCTGTTTTTATTACATTTAACAGAAAGCATATTTTTTAGGCTTTTATAATTAATTTATATAATATAAATTGAGATAAATTGATACTAAAAATGTAATACATAAGTAACATACAGGCTATCACAGTTGTCTTTTTCTGATATTTATTTTCGGAGTAGAGAAAATCAACTGTGAGTTCAACTTGTCGTATTGGTTTGGAAAAAATGCCATTTGAGTCATTAAAAGCCCCATATGTGTATTTTACATTCATGCCCATAGTGAGCCAGGGTTTCTTCCTACATAGGGACCTGAATGGCAGCCGCCACTGTCTAATTTTTTGTCGCTGCCTGCTCACAATGGGGATGTAAATAAATAAATACTTCAAGCACTGTCTGTCAGCTCTGTGAAGTCAGTGGTTGGGATTTAACTGCAGTTACTCCAGACAAACACAGCAACAGTTTTGGCCATTTTTCAAAATTAGTGCATGACCCTGCATTGTGTCAACTAACCAATTTCACTGAAATGTTTCAATGAAACAACAGGTAGGTCTGCTCTACACCCAAGCAACAGCCATTAGCTCTATTCTAATATTCACTGACAAAATACATTAGGCCTACGTATGTTTTGCAGATATGGCGAAAATTACAGACTTTTTAGGGAGATTTTCTCACACAGAGAATACTGACAAAGGCCCACCACTCAGGACAAATTTCTACTTTTAGAAAATGTAAACAACATTATACCTTTATAGCAGTGAGGTAAAGTGGAAACAACTGAAACAAGAATAAAAAGTAAAAAACCAGCAAACATTTGGGGCCAATAATTAACCTTTTGATATATTGAAAGTTGTCTCAAACAAATAATATCTCAAAAACTAAACCTCAAATCTGTCATATCTTTACATTCTGAGAGAGAAAAGAAGTAGCCGAAGAGTTTTATATATAATATTTGTATGGTTTGAAAAACTCATCTTATTAAAAAAATAAAAACCGATACCGATAATTTCCGATATTACATTTTAATGCCAATATCGGCCGATAATGACTTTAGGCCGATAATATCGGACATCCCTAAATGCACTATGTAGGCTAGTTGAACTGTACTGTTTTTACTCTGAAATTATATGTTGCGATGAGGGTCCAAGTAAAGTAGGCCTACAGGACGAGTCAAGTCCACGGTATTCCAAATAATAAGGCTGATTCATAGGCTGCTAAACATGGCAAGTAAGCAGAAGTGAAACCTCACTTCGGAATATAACCAATCGTATACAAAACAAAAGGCAGCGTTAAAATGTCCCCCTTTCAATAGGGAACAATTGCGTATTTTTCGCTAATGCGCACCACTGACCAATCCACTGCCCCATTCTTCTCAAGCCTTAGCCTTTTTTTCGCCTTGTGAAGGTTTGGAATGCAAGCCTTTATACTTTAATAAGTGCAACCTGCACATTGGCTCAATTGCTGACAACTTTGGACTCGCCTATGCAGGAAAATCAAAAGTCTATAAAACTCTGCAGCTGCCTAGTGTATCACATCAGGTAAAAATAGAAGTAGCCCTAACTATGACAGAGGGAGGTTTCACTCAGTACAGATAATTCGTTGTGAGTCATAAAAGTCAGGGGCATTATAATTCAGTTGACACGATCACTTGCCGATCACTCATTTCGCCATCCAATCTTTGGCAGATCACAAATTAACACTTGCAGTGCGCCACCCAGTAACGTTGCTAGCCCAATTAAGTAAATAATCAAAGCTGCACAAGAATAACTAATATTATGCTGATATTTATCAAGCTATTAATAATCCTAAAAAGGGTTTATTAAAAATGTTAGAATGTTTGTTGTTTTTGTAGCATTTATTCCAGTGTTAACAGTCATTTGAAGTAGCATAACTTTTTTATTTATGTCTCCTAGATCTTTGTGGTTCAAAACGACTGGCTCTGTGCTTTTAATTAATTTGGTTGTTAAGTGATGAACAATTATGACTTTGAAATCACAGCATATACTTCTAATATAAATTCATTTGGGGCTGACTGAAAATATAAAAAATAAAAAATAATAATGTGTGCTCTCTAGTCCACTAGTGGGTTACCACCACTGACCTTTTTTGACGTGGGAAAAACCCTGTGAGTGTATGTAAACTTTTGACAGAAACTATAAAAATAAAAAACAATAGCAGCACTGTTTTTTCATTACCAAAGAAAAAACAGCTGGTGTTGTTTGTTTCAGAAAGCAGTTAAGAGATTATCTTGTTGCCATAACAACAGCTGTGCAACGTTTTCATGATATAAAGGCAGCAGGAAACATCGAGGTCTTACTCCATTTTTTTGTTGGCTGGAAAAGCTTAGAATGATTGATTTCCTTGGCATTTGTAGCGGCACATCACAACAGCATTTTGGGCACAAAGTGTGAGGTTTATTTTATCAATACCAGAGCTACAATCTTATAGTATTGCAGCTTTTAGTCTTAAAAGAAATAACAACTTAAAAGACTCAAATTCATTTTTTTTTAACATAAAGTTATTTTACATTTGCTAATTTGGGCCCTTTAAGGACGCAGGTGGCAATGAAAATTCGACCATCACAATTCCAACGAGATGTTTGCAAGATTCACACAAATAATCTGGCACTTTACGCTGAGTGGTTTGCTTGAAAATGTATAATTCTGCTTAACATGATTTTTAGATTGCATCAAATGAAAGTTTAATTAGATCCATGGTGAATTTGAACACTGTGGTAGGAAAATAAAAAATAAAAAACATAAATGGGTTTCTGCACAGAGTAAATTGAAATTACATCAGGTTGCCCAATGAAAAATGCAACAGACGCTATAGAAGAAAAAATAAGTATGGTTGTTGCATCACATCTCCCCCTAGACTGTTCATGCTCTACACAGCTATCAAGCTGAATTATCAATCTATGGATGTCTTCCCAGGTTCGTTTATTGGACCACAAATCAGACCCACAACACATTACTTTAGATTTTTGCACAGTTTAGGACACACATAAGTTCTTTAACTGAACTATATTTTTGTCTTATATAGATAATGCCCTTAAAGAAGACACGTCCCAAGTTATCTTCAACAGCAGAAGACACTTCATTTGGAAGATAATGCCATTGCTCCATGGCAGGATGTTTCTTTTAAATCTATATCCCCATGTAAAAGTTGAGAAGAATTAAAATTTGATTAATGTGGGATTGAAGTCAGGGCAAAGATAAAATCATTACTTTCATACAGTAGAACCTATTGTTCAGCATGCATAAAAAAGATGTTATCTTAAGTGACTTTTTAGCTGACATCAGAACATTTGACCAGTTTTATGTTATTCAAGTTAGTGGCAAAATCTGCGGACAAGAAAAGAGATTATTAAAAAAATAAAAGTATAGCTAAAATTAATTAAGCTCTTATCTGATAGCTTTTAGAGTGAACATTGATATTTCCTGTGGAGAATCTCATCAATTAAAAATCATACATCAAACATGTATAGTTTTAGGCTCCAACAAGCCCTGCTTGAAGTTGTTTTCCCCTCTATCCCATGATGCACTGAACCAAACTAAGGCACGTTAAATAAGCAATGGCTTGTGTTCTTTAGCCCCTCAAAATGTAATTAGCCTGCATTGTATTCATCCAGAAATGAAAGGCAAGTATGCCTATAAATATGTGGAAAAACTAAAAAATATATAGAAATGTGTTGAATGAAATATATCTACCTAAACAAAATAAGTTTATAGGATATAATATAATGCATCTTATAAAACAGAGGGCTTCACATAATGGTTTTTTATTTGGAATCATTAATGCTCTGAACAAATCTTCAAAATTGTCCAAGATAATCTTCTTGCATATATGGTTAATCCAAATACAATTTTTACCTGTGGTGTTCCACAAGCCTCACTTTAAGATCATTTTTCATCTTTACATGCATCTCATGGAACACAAAAAGACCAAAGTCATGGAGAAATAAAGATGTTCATTCAGCAGAGTCAGGATAAAACAATGGATTTAGTAACTGGCACAGACCTTCAATCACTGAAGCCCACTTCATATACTGCCCACGACCCCGTCAGAAGAGGCAAATAAAAAGAAGACAAGAAAAACATTAAGAGTTTCAACAAATCTGAATTGCTTACATCACATATTAAAATGTTAAATTTGAAAAATGCATTTAATCATTTGAAAACTTTGCCAAAGAAAGAAATGGTCTTATTTATGCACAGATCATTAGGTAACTTAGATGCCTTGCCCAGAAGCACAACATGTGAAAGAATGAAGCTGGAGGAACCTCCAACCTTAAAATTGGAAGAGAACTACTCTACACCTGAGCCATAGCTGTTTTTAAGGATACAAGATTAATATTTTATATTCTTTATACTTGCTTTTATTGTTTATTACATCTTGTCAGTTCTTTACTTAATATGGCTTTTTTATGTAAAATTGTAATTTTTAGGCATTTGGTAGGATTTGGTTGGTAGGCTGGTACCTTTGTTTTACCTTTATGTTGTGTTAAATTTCATTGCATGACAATTGCTCTATAATATCTGACTAATCTATGTCAATAATTAATTTATTGTCAGGATTCAGCAAACAATTTTGCTTTTCTGAAACACTGTTTTCATACATGTTATAAGTAATACAACTACTTTCAGCTCATCCCATTTAGCAAAAGTCCAGCGAATTGGACCAGTAGTACAGTGTATACAGTAAGCAATATTACTGCAAGCTTTCTGTGTTAGAGATGCAAATGAAAGCATATAATGCTAATTGAAATTCAAGCTAAAAGCTGCTTAGCTAAAGCAGAATGGTACTGGTCAGGTAAAGGTAATTATTTGAATAGTGAATTTCAATGATTATTTTATTTTGAAATGGTTAATCTTTATTTGGTAAAGAAGTTATTATGTTCCATATTTTCTTCTTAAAACAAATTGTGGGACATTTTGGCTCTATTTTTCTTTACTGTAAGTGTGAAACAAAAAGGTATCTAACCATGCTCTGCGTGAACCATAATCTGCTCTAAAGCAACTATGTGGGTTGGTGTAAAAAAAAAACTATAGAGATGTGAAACATGACATGGCAAAGAATAAAAGCCACAAAAAAAACTCCCATCACACTGGAGCAGATTTTAGATTCTGGGTGAGGCTACATTGTGACTATAGCAGCCATTCTAGACTGGCCTGTTGTGCCTGCAGCAAAGAAATTTGATAAACATCGCTTGAGCATGCGGTTAACTTTAATGTACCACTTTAGTTTGAGTCATGGTGTTTCAAGATGTGGAAAAGAACATGTCCAAAGGAGGGCATGGATGGTACAATGAAAATGTTTTTCTTTTTTTTGCTTATTTGCATATTTCTCTTGCTGCTGCTTTTCTGAAACCGAGAAACTAGAACAAAAAGAATACAGTAAAGCAAAAATAATCTGCTTGTATTTGAGAAGTACTCGTAAACTGTATTAATTATATTATATCACACTTTTAATAGGTAATTTCTTTCCAAAAATAGAAAAATATCTTTATTTATAATTTCTAAGCATAGTTGCTACACTAATAAAACAAAATTTACTCTAAGTCTATTTAAAGGGCAGTAACAGAATATTCAAGAATTGATTTTTTTTTTTAAGAGGACAAATAAATAAAAAATGATTTATATTAATTTGGCAATTTTGCCGGATTGTAATTTGCTATTTTAATGAGTCCCACATGAGCAGTCCATATTCTCGAAGCCATCGTAATTTCTTTATAGTTAAAATACAAGACAGATGCCAGGAATAATGAGTTGATTTGATTTATGGTGGAAAAAACAAAATTAGACCGACAACAAAGGTAAAGTCTGAGCAAATCATTTTCAAAAGCATTATAGTTTGTATTTACTAGTGATGTTCACAAACAAATCAAATCTTTGGAACGGCTCTTCAATGTGAATGATGAGAACCAAGCCCATATCATTTTTAAATAATAATTTGTATTATTAACGAGGCGAGCATCTCCGAGGAGGCGGGTGTTCCAGGATATGCCCGCTTTGCAACTACTAGTTTCATTTCATGCCGAAACAAAACAATCCAGCAGCAAGCGTGGAGGTTGTGAGCCGGAGAGCAGGAGTCGCAAAGGGAGAAGAGTGAGTGTGAGTGGCCAGAGGCGCAAGCGAGAGAGAATGAGTCATCAATTAATCACCTTTAACATGAAATCCCTCACTCTTCTCAGTGTTAATTTTGTGATCAAAACATTGCTCTTTCAAAATATTTAAAAACATCATAAAAGAGCCTGGTGATAATTATCCATAACTAACACAAAATGTAGAAAATATATTTAAGTGCCTTCCTGGTCATTTTATATTTCTCAATGTATGAATTTAAACAAATAATTAAATAAAGTTTATATATATATGTTAGTAATTTACATCGAAGGCTTATCTTGACGCTTTACAATCTTTTAAACATTTTATCACACTTTGTCCTATTAATGACTCAAAGCTTTGGTTTAGTTAATCAATAACGCTGATTCTAATTCCGTTCAGCTGCTGAAGTTGGAGCTAACCAGCTACTCACCTATACCAGAGTGTAGACGGAGCCCACAACACTGAAGCCCACTCCAGTCACAGAGAGCTGAAGTTGGCAGGTCTATCCACCCTCAGTTGTGCTTTTTAAAGCGTTTTTCATTT
Organism: Apricaphanius iberus; assembly: GCA_028564705.1. Lineage (NCBI taxonomy): Eukaryota > Metazoa > Chordata > Actinopteri > Cyprinodontiformes > Aphaniidae > Apricaphanius > Apricaphanius iberus. The sequence goes on along the minus strand of JAPXFQ010002242.1, from coordinate 955,588 downwards.
CTGAGGACCAGGGGGGCATTTCAAAAGCCACAGGTGTTGTTAGCAGTGCGAGTTGTGTGACCTGGGTAACTCTCCCATTTTTCTTGTAACTGATTTGTAGCATTCCGGTGAAGGATAGTCCTACTTAAGACAACGGTCCATAGTAATTTATTTAGTTTATTATTGCTATGTTTAGTGTTTAAGTGCGTCCAGGATAATTTCAAAATGGGATGCCACATTTACCTGAGCTACTCAAAAAAATTTCCGGGACAACTCCTTGCTGTGATATCTGACCATGGTGAAGTTAGTTTTATGGCGATGGTTTGCTTAGGGACCATCAACAAATCTGTTGCAGCTCAAGTCATTTGCTCCTTTTTGTGGTTTGAAAGGAGAGTGATGGGTGTCAGCGCTGCCTGGGTCTGAATTAACGATTCATCAGTAGGTATTGACTGTTGTATTGAGCTAACTGATAGGCTATAATCAATAAATGAGGGGAAACTTTCTTTTTCAAACTTTTTTTATCAACCCTATTTTTTTATCACACCACATGTCTATCGATACGAGTAAGTAAGAGTTGTGTCATTAGAAAGTTGAAAAAAAGGATGAATAAATAAATGAAATAATAATTTCAGATATTACATTTGAATGCCAATATCGGCCGATAATGTCAGTAATCCCTATTAAAAATGTTTAACAATGTAGAATTATTACATGTCTATTTAAACGGAACTGTATGCATCTGTGTTATATTTCCATTATATAAAAAAGGGATGCTTGTGCTTTCAGGATAATCAGTAAATTATAAGTGCCAGAAGTAACTCCATCCCTTAGCAGCACTTCCAGGCATGGTAAACTATCTTCTCCTAAATCAAAACTACCTGCAGCTTTTAAGATCCCTTAAATGTCCCAGGATAATTTTGCATTCCAAGCTACACAGGTATTTAAGAATCTGACACTTTTGGACTTGGAGGTAATTTACATATAATCAACATGAATATGGATGGATATCTCCCTGAATGATTCCTTCATACATTATTTACATATGCAGCATACCTTTAAAAAAACATATTCTTTTAAGACAATGACTGTCAGATTAACTATGAGAAAATAAAAAATCATTAAGGTATGTTATGATGTTAATTTCCACCAATTTTATTTCATACCATCTGTAAAGATAACACACTCCATAACAATTTTATGTGTTCTATTTTACCATAAACAGGTGATGTGAAAGTATGCAAGTTAAATCCATTAATGCCTCTGTTATATTATAAAGTAGCTAGTTTAGTTTATTGCAGAATTTTGTTCTGATGTTGCTTCTAATTAAGGGAAATAAAACATGCTAAATCATCAGTACTCAATGCAGATGGGTTTTTAATATGTACAGCAATTTCTTTGTTCAAAGACGCAAACAGGTGATTTATAAACCAATATCCACTTTTATAACCTGGACCATTTTTTATTACCTTTTGAATTTAACTGTAAAAAAACTAAAACTTCCTGAAATACTCACAAAAACCTCCAAACCTTGTTCCTTTGCTGAGTGAAAGTGTATTTTTTGAGACAATTGCTGCTCATTGTGAATGTAGAGAAGTTACAAAAAGGCCTGTGGCAGCTCTGAATGCCAGTGCCGTATTATAACAACTCAACAAGGCTAAAGCTCTTTTTGTCCTGCCCTAAGGCCATCCCTCGTCCTAGCTCTCATATCTCCCTTCCCATCCTGTTTGCATTCATCTGAAAATGCAGCCAAATTGTGTGGGTTTTTTTCTCTCTCTCCCCTAAGTTATCACCACCAGCCACAGTCTGGCTCTTCACAATGGCAAAGAATAAACAGCGTGATGTCCATGAGATTTTCTCTCCCTGTTGCGCCTGTATTATTGTTGCAGACAAACAGTGAAGTTACCATTCAAAAGCCTTTGTCTCCCAAGCCATCCTCTGTCGTTCTGCCTATCTTCGTCATATTTGTCTTCAGAGACGTGACATATTTTTAAAAAAAGCCAAAGTTATGACAGGTAAGGTAAACCACAGATATACACAAAGAGACGTATGTAACAAATTTGTCATTTTGGCACAGCTAAATACACAAAAAGCTTTAAATGAGGCCATGGTAGCTTGGATGCAGATCTTCTTCTGACACTAGATTAGATATACAACTGTTGGAATGCACTGTGAAAAAGGCCACAGGCAGAGGATGTGCCTCCTATGGAAGCTGTAAAAAATAACATCCAAATTAACCAAAAATCAGCTTTTGGTACAGGGTGCTAATGTTTGAAGATACAATTTACTATCATAACTATAGACTGAAACAGTAAGGTACTTTATGAGGTAAGTACCTTCTGTAAGTCAACTACTAAACATGAACACGACGCTATGTAAAACATTCACTGGGAACATCACAAAGGCCAATAAACTGGGTTATCTCATGGCAATAGTAGTATCTCAGATGTGTGGCTGCAAAATACAGATCATGACTCAAAAGGAGTGGTGTACCTGATGGAAACAGAGGCTAGTGGCGAACAGCAAAGCCCATATATGCCCTCACATTTGTTAAAAATACTCTAGTGATCTAACAGAATGGCCAAAGGAAATAAAAGCCAATGAATCAAGACAAGGAAGTTTTTTTATTGCATGGAGTGTTTCACCTAAAATGTCAGCCTGATGCCATATGTTAAGCAGAAAAAGGCTACCCAAGGACAAAGCATTAGAACCCATCGTCCAGAAAGAAACATGAAAAATCCCTAATGATGAACTGCTAAATGAATGTTTCAGCAAAAATCAATATGCAACAGAAGGACAAGAAGGAACCAAGAAGGAAAGAGGTCTCCCCTCATATAAGGGGTGTTTCCACTTTCAAAACTTCGGAAATTTTGGGGCGGGAGGAGGCCGCGCGGAGAGGCGTGGTTGCAAAACTGACGTAATTTGGCCGCGTGGAGCCGCGTGGACCTCGCGGACGCGGCAAGCATAAACCAAGCTTAATGTTGATAATCTGGTAAAATAACCCTGAAGTGCTGATGGTGCAAATACGCCTATTATGTACCACCAGCTACTTGAAGGAATGGCTGATTTTTAAAATTTCAACGATTGTTTTCAGAAGACTGGACTAAAAGACAGTACAGAGGAAAAAATGATCCCATCTAAGGAACTGGTAATCAGCCTAAGAGCAGTTGTGGCTGGATACTTCCACATTTGGTTGGACCCAATATGTAGGCTGTGCAGATAATGCTTTGGAAACAGTTAAGCATGTATTTGTTTCGATATAGGATGCTGGTTGGAAAAACATGCATGGCGCACAAATTAATGCAAATGTGCACAAGGGTCAGTATATGCATGCGGACCAACAGTAAAAGTTGGAGACACCACGAAGAGTATAGCTGAGACTGAAAGTGCTATGATCCTGTGGGATTACCTGGTTAAGACCTAAAGAGGTAATGGCTAACCAATTGGACATTGAGGTGGAAGTCTGAACCAGAGAAGGGGAAACTAATGATAGATAGTGATCTCAAAAAATAAATCCCAAGATTAACAAGAAGGAACTCAAGAACCTTGAAAAAATACAAAGGGCTCAAATGGGAAAGGGAGAAGCTGTTGAAAGCCAATGCCTTAATGGTACTAGTGATGTAGCAATTGGGAGAGTGGCTTTAACAGATTTTGGGAACTACGTCTGGCATCTCTGTACAGAAGAGAACCACCTGAGGAATAGCTTGGCAGCTGTGCCCAACCTTAAGCTCTCAGCATCTCTTAGAGGACTCAAACTAATAAAACACGGAATAGAGACAATGAAAAGATTCAAGGTGAATGCTTTCTTTATACATATTTCACTTTATAGTTTTTACCTGTTTCTGAATCTAGTGTGGCAGGCAGATAAGGTTGTCATCTTTCTTCATTTTTACAAAAGGAACTTTTTAACATTCCCCTTAAATGACTAACTACACTTAACATTAAGAGCAGGTTCATGCATAAATACATTTGGCAACTTTTGCCAGATGTCTGTCATCAAAGTGAACCCCTGTTGGAATATGTCGATCTGTCCTTGTCGGTTCAGCTTTCACGATTAACAGCAACAGCTTTTCTGTGCTCTTGTTTGCAATTGTTAAGAGATTTGTATAATTTCTGCAAGGTTGGAGGTATGACATCACATCAAGAAATCACTCAAAATAATTTTCTTTTTACCTGCTTTTTCCTTATTGCCATGATCATCACTTGCTGTCAAGATATATGCTACGTGTATTTATAACCAGCATTGATCAAGCATTTACTGTCTTCTCTTTGTTCAGGATGTTCCCTTCCCAGTCACAGACATGTTGTTGTGACTAATCTTACATCTCATATAGAACCTTGAAAATTATAGTAATTTTTTAAGGTTCAATAGTTTTACTGAACAAAGCAAAAAATAAAGCAAAATCAAACTGTGGAATGACAGAGAGGAGTTAAAATAAAGCTGAACGTGCTAAAAAGGTACAGACTTCTAAAAATACTACATTATCCACAATCCAATATTTCTAGAATTGTAAACTTAGACCAAAGTACAGGACGTGTCATCATTTATTTTACTTGGCACACTATTGCTGAGGTTTTTTAAAAGTAACACAAACTTCAGAGGGAAACAGCACAAATGTTATTTTTCTCTTATTTTCCTTCTTTAGATAAAAATCTTTGACCGAGTTTCTCTCATAATATTTCACTGTATATCTAACCATTTTATCCACAAATATATTTTATGCAATAAGCAGGTGACAAATCTGACTACAGTACAAATGTTAGTAATGATATTTTTTATCATTAAATAAAGAGCAAATCTTTTACTTCTACTTAAATGTTGCCCTAATTTTTTGTACATAGAAGATTTCTTGTGGACTGTGATTTTTTTTGTGGTTTCTTTAGTGACCGTGACACTTTAAAACAGAATAAAATCAATAAGGCATCTTACACCACTGATGTATTTTACAATTTAGTATTGTAAAGTTCCCCACACCTATTATATGTGCAATATTCTATATCAATACAGCTGAAATCTATTCCAAGTCTCCTTTTTTCTCCAATGCCAACGTCATCAATTGATGCTCATGTGTTTGCATTAATGATTTATGAGCAGACAGAAGCAGCCAATTAAAGAAAAACTTTATAAAGAGCTGTTTTGTGAAAATGTATGTTGACTTAATGCAATCATCTGGACTTTCTTGGACAATTTTCAACTAGTTGTATATTTTAAAATACCATGGATTTATTAGAATTTGGACTATACTGAAATCTACACAACTGCATATGAATCAGACCTGTTTGTAATGAGCAGTGAGATTATATTTAATCTATTTTGCCACTCTATGTATAAAGTGAACTGAACTCAAAACCATGATGAATCCAAACTACAGGTGCAATCGTTACACAGCTGCATCCTTGGCAATGCGTCAGTGTGAGCATCATGTCTGACTCCAGGGGACAGTCCGTTCACCTATTGCCCCCAACAAAAGATTTATGAACAACAGCTCTATGAACTGGGGGCTGCTGACAGCTTCTAATATTTCAGACCTGACAAGGACAAGACAGAAAAGAAGACGAGATGAGGAGCGACAATTTACATCTAAATACTGAAACAATGTTCTCCCCAACATTGGCGATAATGCCACTGATTCTGCTGAAAGTCACAATGATAATGTTGGGGATAATGGCAATCCCAGATGAAGAGGACGTGATAATGAACACCATGTCAATGACATTTTAAAGAAGTAAAACTATAAGGACAAAGCCAAATTACACATTGATGAGGTTGGGAAGTTGAAAACTTCACACATGGGGGACACTAAGGTTTAGAAGGCCTCGTTTTTTAAAGGCCGTTTTTTGCTTACTCCCAAATTATGCTTATAAGGATGTGTTTTATTGTTTTGTAAATAACCTAAGAGCAACTGCATGACAGGAACAATGTAATTCATCAATGGCTGCTAGCAGCAGTCCCACCTTTGACCAAGATACAATTTAAATGGTAAATGGTCTGCATTTGTATAGTAGACAGAAAACCACAAAGCCATTAACACCACATTTAGTAATTCACGCACACATCCAACAGTGGTAAGATACACAGCTGCCCTGAGGCATACTGACAAAGGCGAGGCTGCCGTAAACAGGCGCTATCGGGCTCACTGACCAGCACCAGTTAGGAAGATGGGTGAAGTGACTCGCCCAAGGACACAATGACCGAGACGGACTGCGTGGGGATTCAAAACCCAATGGTTACGGGACAAACTCCTACCACCCAAGCCATGGTCACATCGTCTTTGGCTTTGGTGTGCTTCAATCGCCACATTGTATAGCCATATAAAAACCTGTTATAAATACTACAATACAATTTGAGATTTTGTTTTTCCTTGTAGGGGCGAAGACATTCATAGAAGGGATACCATTTTTATTAGAACATTTTCAGAAAGGCCGAGTAGAAAGGTTGTTTTTAGACATTTTTTTTCAGGTGGAAAAATCCTTTAAACCCAAAACTTATTATCTACCTAAATATCAATCAGCTTTGTAGCTTTGAATGGGTAAAAGAAATTTGTTTCGATAGAGATGGTGACTTGTGCTTCAGACTAGGATTTGAGTAGCACTCGAGTAAAAAAAATGTCTGACTTGACTTTGACTCCCACTCTACAATCTCAAGTCTCATTTATATTCTTTACCTCATATAATCAGAAATGAAAGAAGTAAGCTGTGCGTAAGATAAAGACTGCCGGTCTGACAGATGCATACTTTTTTTAAAAGCCTGTCCTTCAGACTTGAGGAATTCCACATTCTCTCTCATTCACTGACTACAATGGACTTTACTCAACATGTTCATTGATATCATACCGTGGAACAAGTTTACTATTTAAACTTGTCAACAAAGGTTTTAAACAATTTTTTAAAAATTGTTTCCTATAGTGTGGCTGCACGGTGGCGCAGTGGTTAGCACTGTTGCCTTGCAGCAAGAAGGTTGTGGGTTCATATCCCAGCCTTTCTGCATGGAGTTTGCATGTTCTCCCCGTGCATGCGTGGGTTCCCTCCGGGTACTCCGGCTTCCTCCCACAGTCCAAAAACATGAATGTCAGGTTAATTGATGTCACCAAATTGTCCTTAAGTGTGACTGTGTGCATGGTTGTTTGTCCTGTTTGTCCTACCCTGTGATGGACTGGCAACCTGTCCAGGGTTTACCCCGCCTCTCGCCCGTTGACAGCTGGAGATAGGCACCAGAACCCCCATGACCCATTAAGGATTAAGCGGTAAAGAAAATGGATGGATGGTTTCCTATAGTGTTAGAATCCTATGAGGATCCTAAGGGTGAGGAGAAGAAATCTCTATAAAGAGCAGAATAATAATGGAATGGATAATATGAAGACAGGCAATATGTACCTTATTACAAAGGCAAAAAAAAAACAATTGTATTCCTTCTAGATGTGGATATTAACGGATGTTAAACAGTTTCAAATATCCTTTGTTGAGCATACTGTCAAGCCCAAAATTATTCATACCCCAGGTATATTTAGGTTTGAAGAATTATTTTGATTTTAACAACATGTTACTCATGACTGGAAGTATAACATTTACATATTCGAGTGGCTTAGTAAGAATCCAATTGGAGCTAAAGATTAGGGTGATGGCAAGAATAAGATAAAACCTTAAATTACCAGGAGGAAAGCAAAGATGAGAACAGTTTTACTGCTGTAAAAAAAAGTATTTCCTATTATTAATTAAAAAAGGGATGTGCATCATCTGACTTAGGGTGACATCAGTTAAATGACCCTCTTAAGGTTAGATCATCAAAGCCTTTACATTTTTACAACCAATGGCAGCAAAGGATTTCAAATTGTTGGCCGGACTGTTCTTGGAAAAATAATATAAAAACTGATTTCATTGGTCTATAGTGGCCAAAAGGTGACGTAATTTACCTGATTGAGCCATATAATTTACTCATAAAATGGTAAAAATTTTAAAGTGCTTTTCCTTTTATATTGTTCTATGTATACAAACTGCTTGGATGATTGAAAATAATATTGAATCTAAATCTCTTTCAATCTGTTTAGTTCATTTATGTATCCCTAAGTCACAACAAATGATGTGTTAATGGACTACAAATATTACAGGAATGTGAATATTTAAGCTTAATTCTAAATACCATACTATTATCGTTTTTAGAATAACGAAAATTTGTTCTATTTAGATTTTGCAGTGCAAGTTTCCATACTTAAAGATGAAAACATGGTGGTTAATTAATAAAATGTGGTTTAAGGACAAGCTGTATGGGATTTGGTTTCCTAAAGTAATGCTGTGTAATAAGGCAGGTCCCATTGTATGCATTAGACTGAGACTTGTCTTGAGGAAAATGACTTTACGCATATCTCTAGTGGGTAAGACTATGGCGTCTACAGCCCACGGGCTCACAAATTCCTAAATATGACCCTAGTGGTTGATGAAACCAATTTCTTTTAAAAGAGTCCTTTTAAAAACTGCCCAGTCACGGCATTTTCTATGAAACCTTTAATACTTGGCCCGCATCCCTAAAGCCTGGCTGTGCTGCTCTGGCCTCCACTATCCCCGCACCGCACAGCGGAATGAGTAATGCACACATCAATCACAATGAGATGCATAAACGAGTTTTTACAACTTGTGGTGTGACTCTGAGGCAGAGATGAAATCCCAATACCTCAGTGACTACATAGCTCCAGTGGATGCTCACTGGCTCGCTCGTCAAATTGCATCAGTCGTGATGAGCATTCGCGGCGCCAATGATCATTCATGACTAAACCGTGTGGCTGGCCCTTGGGGGCCGCCCGGGTTATGACAGAGGAGGCGGGGAGGGGGGTTTGAGATGTGCTGTTGACACGATATCGAGAAGGTGTGTTCCCTGTGGCCATTATAGGTCGCTGGCCTTCAGCGCGACGTGATCTTCATCAGTCGGTGATATGACAAGTATTAAAAGCGGGGCTCCCAGAGCTTGTGCGTCAGTGCGCATTGGAGAGGCCATAAATCAAATAACTCAGAAAAGCGCTTGTGTAGGGCGCCATCTCGCTACTCTCTCTCTCTCTCTCTCTCTCTCTCTCTCTTTTAGTGCCCGCCTCAACCTCCCCATTTGATTAATCGTCCTCTTTCCTCCATCTCAAGATGTTTAGGTTTCTAACAGTTTGGCCTGCAGTTAAGTTCGTCTTGTAGGAGCAAAGGACAAAATGGTCTCCATACATTTAGTATTGTTTGAACAAAATCCATCAAATCAATCACTTTTGATGTGGAAATAATCAAAATAATAATAATAAAAAACACTCGCAGAACACACCCGCGCGTCTTTTGACAGAGTAATGACTGAGTGCTGCACCCTCACCAATCCCCCATTCGCAGACCCAGTCATAGAAATGGCAGTGTATAGACGCCCACTACCCACACACACACACACACACACGCGCGCGCACAAACAGCAGCTGACTCTCTCTGTGTTTGGCACCGACCAGCACCATGCACTTCCCCGCTATCATCAGATCAGCTCCTGAACATATGGATCACGGGATCACTTCTAAAGGTGTCCGTAATCTTTGCAGCTCAGCCTCGCGCTGTTCAACAGCTGTCCTGTCCACCACAAGCACTGGATCCAGAGTGACAAGCTGCCCCTTTGACACTGCACTGGGCTTACTGGTAATATATCGGACCTGCAACAATTACCCCCGGAATCTCACCACGCCTTTCGCTCACTCTTCTCTCATTCTGATCAGCCTCTCCTGTCACTTTACTTATGAAGATGTGCATCCATCTGGGTCAGACGGTCCAACTAGGAGATTCTGAGTGAATTCGCAGTTACATGTTTTGTTGCGTCTTTTTTTGTGTGTGTGCGTTTGTGAGGGATTCACCCCACAGCCGACCAACGTTGCAACGAGTCCGTTCCCGGGTGCGCGTCCCGTCCACAAGTGAAGCAACCCTCACAGCAGGCATCCAGATTCAAACACACGCAGAGATGACATTTTGGGCGATGTTTCACTTGTCTTACCGCACTCGGAGTCCCGGTCTGGATCCAAGGAGGAAGGAAGAGCAGCAGCAGTGGCAGCCCCGAAGCTTTACGGTCCGTTCTGCAGCAGCAAAGACGGAGAAAGCGTGAGTGTGATCCCTGGACGTGCGTTCCAGCAGAGAGGGAGAGAGAGTTGAGTTGGGAGGGGGGTGCATCATGCACACAGAGAGGGTACGCAAGTAAGGAGTGGGGGTGGTTCAGTCTGACAGAGGCATGATGCCGAATCGGAGCACCGGCTGCTCCAGATGAGTGACAAAACCTGCAGGGCTCACCGAGAGGGATATAATTAAAGATTCCAGATTTGTTTGTTTTTTTGTCAGAGATGGTATTTTAGAAATGTATGGAGCGTAACGTGAATATATCAGAGCAAGCCCAGTTTAAATGCCACAGTAATATCCCCACTGGGGAACCATAAGCATCTGTGTTTTTAAGTACAGCTCGGAGTTGTCACATTCTAGGCAACTGAAGGTGGAAATGAATGTGTAGAGACTGTTATTTTCTCTCTTTATCAAGGAAATCAAATGGAGTATTCGGTGTTATACTTCAAACCCAGTGAGCACTTGAAGGTGAATATGTTAATATGATTAAAATCGACTAGTGTGAATTGGAGTGACTTGATTATAGGTTTCTATACAATTAGACCTGTTTGTTATGTGAAGTGCGGAGATGACTTGAAAGGCTTGAATTGAGCAGTTGCTTTAATTTGTCTTAACAATATCTCATAAATGTAGCTTTACAGAAGGTTCAGTGATACCATGGTCCTATAGATTGTGGTAGTTTTGGCAGCACGAGCATCGGGCAGGTTTTGCTTGAAAAGGAAAGCAAAATCTCCAAAATGCTCATTAATGAAGGGAGGCATGAAGTCTTAAATTTGACATCAAGCAACTTGAATCATGTGCATCTAAACTTTTCCCCCAGTCTGGGACTTTGATTTTCAATAAAATGTACAGCATATTTCATAATAAAATCCGAAAAGAGGATTTTGGGGGGGGTATGAAAAAATTCTGTACTTCTCCTTAAGAATTAATTTGCTCCATTTTCAGCCACTCTTTTTCCATATACTCAACTTACATTTAGCATGCTTGGATCCATACAGCACTGTGAATAACATGCTTAAATTATAAAAAAAATATTTTACGGATTGAAGCCTATTGTGAATAGTACCAATGAGTGTATGATGGACAGCTTTCAAGTAAGCAGTCCTATTGTACAGGCCGTAACATAACATTCCTGTCATCAAAAGTTTTCTTTATTGGTGTTATATAATATTCATTGCTTTTTCCATAACCTTCACAGTTAATAAAAATAAACAAATAACTACCCCTCGTATTGTAAAATTACTGGCAGAAATTAGCTATATAAATATTCCACTTAAGGCTGAACAGTGGTGCAGTTTGTAGGACTGTTGCCTTGCAGCAAGAAGATCCTGGGTTCAAATCCCACCTTAGGGTCTTTCTGCATTGAGTCTGCATGTTCAGGGTTTTGTTCTGCATGTGCATGTGTTGCTTCCTTCCCGCATTCCAAAAACACAACTGATTAATTAACTGGTCTTTCTAAATTCTCTTTATAAGTGTGAGTGTGTGCGTGCATGCATTGTTGTCCTTTGCGTCTCTGTGTTGCCCTGGGACGGACTTGCAACCAGAGAGTAAACTCCTTTTTGCCCCATGACCGCTGGAAATCAGGTAAGCCCCTGCCAGGATAAGCTATAGACAATGGATGGATGATTCCAATTATTGAGAAGCACCTGTTGTTGATAGGAGTTCAGAATTTAAAGCAGAGAGGCGTTAAGACTTTAGAGTTGCATATTATCTCTAAAAGACTAAAATTACTTTGTATTATTTTTCTTTTGGTTGGGAGGTGGCTTGTAGGGGGGGTGAGGAAATAAACCAATCTGTATTAAACTACTCTGTGCCCTTGCACCCAGGTTCTGTCCAATCTGGCCACATAGCGACACAATTGGTAAGCACCCACACTCCTGTGAGGGAGTTACTGCCCACGATCCAGTCACACAGATACACCTACTGGGAGGGAGAGGGAGATCGAGGCGAGACACATTTGTGCCTCTGACATCCTTGCCGGTCAGCTGGGAGGCTATTGATTTCGCTCCGCTCTAATTTATGTGTGTGTACTTTTAGGCACGATTGCGGATAAGGGAATACAGAGGCGCAGATATGAGAGGACTAGACAACATGCCCAGTCCAAAAACCTTTCTGAATAGTTTCCAAGTCAAGTGATAAAGCACCCAGCGTGGTATAAGGAGGCCATGCAGATCTCTGTGTCCTGCTGTTTTCTTCAAATACATCATGTCAGTTTTGCTGCTTGAAACTCAGTTTACCCTGTCATTGCATAATCAGTGCTTTTTATTTGTTTATTAGTCAATCAGTTTCTTATGAATTCTGGTTTGTCTTTTGAAGACTTGCATTCATGTATTTCCATCCTAAATATTATTTAGAAATATTTAAGGAACACCTATCAATTTATTGTCTACATCCATTTATCCTTGCAGGGTTCATGGGGTGGCCAATTTCCAGCAATCACGAGACCACTCGCCACTACATCACAGGGACACGGAGGACAATTCGTACATACACTCATACCTAATGATAATTTAGATGGACCAGTTAATGAAACAATCAGGTTTCTAGATCATATGAGGAGCTTTGAATTTTTCTAAAAACTCTGATCTATGTCTTGATTTAGATTTTCTGGCTTCATGTACCTATTCAAATGCAAAAATCAATCCAATCACATCTTAAAATATAAGTATGCTGTCCACATCTACTGGCACCATTGGTAAAGGACATACAAAAGGTCTAAAAAACAATATTTCAACAATATTTTAACAAAACAATGAGAGACTTAATTGTTAGTAGCTCTAATGATCCCTTTGGAGCCCGTATGAATGGGCAAATACAAACCAATGAAGCCCTACAATGGAAAGACTGTTTTTCCCCACCCACTCATGAATATTAAATAAGCTGTGTGTTGACCTGGATGGCTCTAAAATTATTGGGTTAATAAGTCAATATACAAAATTTGCACACTCCTAGCGCTGAAATGGACGGGGACATGTAAATTCAAGGATGGTTGACTAAAGATGATGCGTTATCAGATCTTTGCCTAGACTGGCCTGTTTCTTTGGAGCAATTTAAAATAATTATGAATTTGTATTGGAAAGCATGACAGAGATGCCACAGATTGATTGGTATGGTACATTTGACACCCCAAACTACCTAAATTAAAGAACGAGACAAAGAACAAAATAAATATGGGTTTGAGTTCTCGAACCCCCTTTAAAAGGAATGTTTTTCACAAGAACTTTTAATTTAACTTTAATTTGTTTTTTAAATTTTTAATGACTTTCAAGAAAAAAACGTCTATTCTATCTTATCATCACAGAAGTAAATGGGATGTATGGTCCATTTTACTGGGGTCTTTCCCGAAACCATCCACTTTGGTCAAAGATAAGAATTTTTGAAGTTGAAACTCAGACAAAAGTGAAGCATAATTTTGTGAACAAGTGCTCTTTGCTTACTGTTAAGAATAGAAAAGGACCTGAGATGCTGTGGCCCTGTTTATTTTCAAAAGTAATATAAAAAAATCTGAACATTACCAGAAAATTAATAAATAATCTCCGGGTCTGTTAAATGGATAACTATCCGAAATATATAAACAAATAAACAAAGAGATTTTGTACCAGACCAAAAAAAAGTTATATTATTCCATGGCTATCCCAATTCTCAGACCCGTTGACTAAGTTGAAGAGGAGAATGAGAAACAAGTAAGGATTCTGGATGAAAGATAGGGAAATATTTCAAGTTTAGACCTTTTTTATGGAAAGGCATCAGGGATACTATATTGCCATAAATTCATCTGATACATCTGAAACTCGTACTGACCCTGACATTCTCTCCTCGTAGCTATCTGTCAGGTTTGAACCGGCCCTCCTCAGCTCAGACAAGGAGAGACGAAGCTGCACAGCATTAGAGGGCTTCTGCTTCTAGGCTTTCACTTCTGGGCTTGGTCAGGTCAGGTGGAGGTTGCTTTGTGTTAACTGAACCTCATTTGTTAACAAATAGTAATAATAAATCCCAACCTTCTGGAGGAACCTGTTCTTATCCTTTACTTTCTGACGTCACAAACACTAGAGAGATTGTACATACAGATAGCATTCCTGTCTTTGTATGTTTTAACATTGTAAAATATTTTATTAAAATACAAGGTAATATAGCATTGCTAAATAGGGGCTAAATATGGGGGCTAAATATTATGAATAAATACCCATGCTGCTGGTGATTATGGTAAAAATAGCTTCTTAACATGTAATTTATTTTACCCATTGAATGAATGTGTCAAATTCAAAGGTTAGGTTTCAAAATTGGAACTTCTTGGAAGTTACGCTTCTGCAACAAAATATGCATTTATTTTAAAATTTTTAGAAATCTTTAGCAAGGGATAGCAATAAATGTAACCATCACTGTGAAAGTAGCCTCCCGAATAGTTCTATGTACTATTGCTAAAAGTAAAGCAATCACTCCAAAAAGCAACAAGACTTAATAAATCCTTACTTTATGAAAGGACAGAAGTAACACATAAAAGCATGTTAATCACGCTCATCCAAAATCTTCAAGTTAGCTATGTTGTTTCTTCTCTACAGTTGGAATTCAGTTACCTTTTTTTTCACCTTCCGACTGCTAAACATGGACAAATGGTGTGTTGTGTAATTGGCTCACATTTGTTTGCTTTAGATGAGTAATAAAGTGGAAGAGGAACTTTGTGGCCTCTACATTTGTCTAGAGAGAGGAAGCAGTTTCCCACTGCTTCTTGGTTAAGCTTGATGTATGAACACACACAGGAGACCATGGCTCAGGCTGATGTGGCCACTGTTAAGGGCTTTATAATGGTAGGTTCAAATAAAAAAAAGAAATACAGTACATTAGCAAATTTTTTTATGGAGTGAAGAAAGCCGAATGACAATGACTCATGAAATAATTATTTAAAATTTTCATCAATTAAAAAGAATAAAATGAATACAGAAAAATTGATTAAAATATGCAATTACTTACATAAGCCACAAAGAACAAAAATGATATAAATATGTATATAATCATTTCACTATTTAATAGATTGTTTTATTTTCCTGTGCTGCTCTAACCTTGCTTTATTCTCATGAGATTTGGAGTTTTCCAAACTCAGGAGAATCAATTTTGCACCGTTCCAATCTAAACCGTCCGACTGGACCAATAGTTTGTCAGCATTCTGCTTTGGGCTGGGAGTTCAGTCATGACGATAGTATCAAGTGCCCAGGTAAGTGAAACAAACATGGCCGCGCTGATTGACGCTCCCGTAGAAGCGGCTATTGAATCTGTTGTAGAGGAACTGGATACTATTTCTTCGTGGAAAAAATCAGCAAAGAGAAGCACTTTCTGAAATGTGAAACAAACATGCCAGTTGACACTCGTGTAGAAGCCAGTGCTAGCCGGGCATAAACTTCTCCGTTTACTTATTATTTAATCTTGAAATTATGAATTATTAGGGGCGTGTCTTTTTGATTGACAGGTCAGTCTAGGCTAACGCTGGTGGCTAATGGTGGCTACCTGTAGCTAATAGCTTGCTCTGTAGTCTGCTGTCCCCCTCTGCTTGCGGGGAAGCTCTTCACAGTCTGGGACTAACGTAAAGACTTCAGTCATTTGGTGTTTCTAAAGTCCACTATTATTTGCCTCTGCAGTTTTTATTCGGTTTTGTTAATCTGCAATTATTGGACAAAGACAGCTTGCTGTGGTGTTGATTACAGTAACAGACCGTCGCTTTGGGGGGAGGCTTTATACCAGCTGATACCTTACCAACTGTGGGGGGGGGTTCTGTCAGGTGGTCGAGAGGAGCGCTGTTCTGGTTGGAGCTTTTATCTCTTTCTACACGCAAATTGGAGCAGGCGACCGGTCGGGTAGTAACAGAGCAGCAAAGTCGGCAGGACCGAAAAGCCGTGGCATCAGAGAGCGGGAGACGGCTAGATCAGGCTGGAAGACTACATACAAAGTCAGACTCTAGACAGACTGGATGATCACTGGTTAGATCAGTACTGGTGTGAGGAACACAGCTGGAGGCATAAATTAATAGATGTTTGAGACGTGAGGTGAGTCAAAAGTCTTATAGTTTTTGAGAGGATCTTAGTTGTCATGATAAATTTGTGACTGCTTTTTGCTGGATGTGTTGTTAAGATAAGCCATCCATGTCCTCATCCTCCACCGATGGTAATGGAAATAACACAATTTTAGGCCGTATTGACGCAACCCATTTTGGTCTTATTATATCGATTTTTTTTTCTACTCGAGATGTTTCTGCGTTTAAAGTGATCCTAGTTGAAAAACGGGGCAAAAGTCTCTCAACCGCCGTCTTCTGGCTGAACCCGGCTGCAGCCTACATTAGCTTCAGTTAGCACCCAACTACCTTCTGACTAGCTTGTAGCTATGTCGGCTGGGAGTGTCAACTCTCCGCCTCCAGCCTCACAGCGTCACTCTCAGCTCCACCTTTTTGCCCATTTTTGGAGTTTCTGAGAGTGACGAGGCGATGACTCGGACAAGATAGCGGCGGTGGGAACCAACCACTCTGCATCATTTTTGCTCTTCAGAAACATATGAGTGACGTCAACGAGGGTTTGTCTATTTATATATACAGTCTATGTTTTTGGCTTAAAGGAAACGTATGTAGGATTGTGGCCAAAAGCGGTACTGCAATCACATTCAAAATACTGCAGAACTGTGTATCCCTTCTGACTCAAGGTTGCCAGCTGCTGCGGGATCAAGCAGGAACGGCTGACCCTAACTAAATAATATTAGCAATGGTCATACAGGTTAACTTGCAGCATGTGTAGTCCACAATGTACGCGAAGAACGAATGAGAAATTATTTGTACCGAGGTATAGGCTACTCAATACATCTCCATTACATTTCACATTGCCAGAATCGACGTGCTGTTGTTTTCCTCGACAGTTCAGCATAATGGCAAAGAAACGGGCCCTGATGCTAATGTTAGCAATGACGACTCGTTTTTATCTCCCAAACAATTCCTTACTTTTTCAATTTGATGACCAATCTCCTCCAAATGTGCTAACGTAACGTTACTTTCCACGAACATGCATAACTTTGTTCGACTGTCGTGAATATTTGAAATGTCAATTTACATTAAGTACAAGTAAGTTAGCCAAACATAGGTTAATCTTGCCTGTCCAGGAGAAAATTGGCGACGTTGACGTCTGTATTCAAATTCTTCCATTTTCAGCCGTCTCCATCTTTCAAAGGCAACCCCTATACAAATCCTACAAGAAGATCAGCAAAGCTTTACATATCAGTCAAAATACTGTAGCAAAAGTCATCCAAAAATTTTAGAAAGATGGAAGTGCAACCATGTTACAGCGACGTCCAGGCACGAAAGTTAAAGGAATAGTTCACCGTTTTTATATACTGATACCTTACCCTAAAGACATCTCTCCCGCTCACTTCCGTCAATAGAAGCAGCGTGACTTGTAGGAGTTAGTGCGCGGACGTAGTGCTCCTCGTATTATTATGCCTCACAATATAGTACCCCTTTTTATCCGCTGAGAAAATCGACATGTTACATTTCTGTGTTACTATATTTTGTAGTGTAACACTTCATGTAACTGTATTTAAATAGGGAAAACGTGGAAGAGTTTGGTAGCTTCTGACGGGAGCTGATTTTTCGAGCTATACAGTATGTGGAAGAGGCTGCGTTTTTGCTCCGTTTGCACAATAGAGCGCACAGACAAAGACCAGACAGGTGCATATCAATTAGTCTCAGGTAAGGTAAGAACTTATGTCAGTATGTAAAAACGGTGAACTATTCCTTTAACATCGCCACAGGAGTGTCTTCTGATGAGAAGGGTTGAAGAAAATTGTCATGCAAGTTCACTGCAGTTAGCTAAAGCAGTAGAAAGCCAAACTGGAGTGACTGTTTCCCAGGACACCATACGCCGCACACTGCAGAGGAATGGCATGCATGGGTATCGCCCACAAAGGAAGCCTCCCCTAAAGGCCATGCACAAAAAAGAACGGCTACAATTTGCTAGGGCCCATGCTGAAAAAATGAAGACTACTAGGACTCTATACTCTGGGGTGATGAGACAAAGATCACTGTTTTTGGAACTAATGGTTTAAAAATGATATGGCATTGTGAAGGTGAGGATTTCAAAGAAAAATGCATGGTGTCTACAGTGAAACATGGTGGTGGCAGTGTCCTTATGTGGGGCTGCATGAGTGCTGCTGATGTTAAGGAGCTGCATTTCATTGATTGTATCATGAACTCAACAATGTACTGCTCTATACTGAAGGAGAAGATGCTGCTATTACTCCTGGTCATCATGCACTTTTCCAACACATCTATGATCCAAAACACACATCTAAAGCTACTGTTGCATTTCTGAAGAAGAACAGGGATGAAGTTGATTGAATGGCCAAGTATGTCTCTTGATCGAAACCCGGTGTAACACCTGTGGGGAATTCTGAAGCAACAAGTTGAGAATCCCTCTCCATCCAGCATCCAGGCTCTAAAAGGGGTCATTCTTGAAGAATGGAAAAAGATAGATGTTGCATTTTGTCGCCAACGTGATCATTCCATGCCTAGATTTGGTGCTGTCCTTAAAAATTACGGTGCTCATACAAAATACTAGATATAGTAGTTTTTTTTGCAGGGTGTATTCATTTTGGCTTAAACCAATTTGAGTAAAACTGAAGATGTTGTGATTTAAGTTAGATTATTAACCTAAATTTCATGTTATGGAGTTAAATAAGTGCTCAGTAAAACTCAACTTTGTGAAAAGTTTGGAAATTGTTCTTTTGTTCATTGAGCTACTGATTGAATCTGTACTTTTTAAAGGGGGTGTACTCATTGATGCTGATCACTGTAGCTCTGTCTACATGTAAAATGCTGTTTTCCAGATGAAAGAGGAACCGCCAACCCAAACTCAAAGCTTTTTCACAGAGCTTTTGTTCTGGTCAATTTTCCATGAACTCGGACCACCGTCCCTATTGCTGCTGGATCAAATTATCCACAAAGCGTGATGCTGTCACCACTATGTTTCACAATAAGCGTTGTGTGGTCAGGGTAATTTGTAGTTAGTTTTCCACAACACATATAATTTTGCATATGAGCTAAACTTTTCAACTTATGTGTCATTTAATTTCTTCACCATCTTATTCAATTCAGTTCACTTTTATTTATATAGTGCCAATTCACAACAAATGTAATCTCAGGGCACTTTACAACAAAAGTCATTTCAATACAATTATACAAACATTCCAATCAGTTAAAAGTTTCCTTTGTAAAGATTCCTCGCAGATTGCATGAAGTCTTTGACATGGGGTTGAGCCCCTATAACGGATGCCTGTGTCTTATGTGTCCCCTACATTACTTGTGGCCAGTTGCAAAAATAACTTCTAAAACCACTCTTCAACAAGGCCAGATTTGGGAAGTGCATGACTTATAGTTGTTGTGGAAAGAGACCTTCCCCTATTGAGCCATGAATCTCCACAACTCCTTCATCATTACCTTGGCCCAATCCATCATTTAAGTGGACCACCATGACTTGTAAGGTTTGTAGCTGTGAAGTAATCATAAAGCTCAATACTGTGTATGTTTTATTAATCTAACGCTTGTTTAAACTTTCACACAACTTTGTTATTTTTATCAAATTTTGATTATACTGTATTTTATTGTCTGACTACTGTTCTCATTGAGGCATTATTAGAAAATATTTCTAGAAACCTTCGTCAGTAGACTCCCACCCTTCATGCTTGGCAAAACCTTTGTGGTTTTACATAATTAAACATGTATGCCCCTTTTCCACTACGGTTGCTTTAGCCCCGAACCCGTACAACTTAGAACAGGTAGGTTGTGTTTGCCATCTCAGAAGAAAGGTAGTGAGTGAGGACATTTCCAGCTTAGTTTAACAAATTCTCCAGCAAAAAGCAGTTACAAAGTGATGTTGACAACACAGATCCTCTCAAAACTTAAAAAACTTTTTACTTACCTCACATCTCTCAGACATCAATCTGTTCATGCCTCCAGCTCCTGATCTGTGTTCCTTACGGCAATACTGAATCTAACCAGTGATCATCCTGTCCGTTGACACTCCGAATCTGCCCCCTTGCAGCCAATCCAGCTCTATGATCACTCCGGAGACCTCCTGCTTCTGTGCTGCAATACCGGCTTCTCCCTTCCCGACACTTATCTCACACCAACTATGCCTGCTACCGCTACCCAACGGAAGCCTGCGTCTGAAAGGTGATAACAGCTCCTATCGCAGCTCCATTCCTCTTGACGACCTGATACAAATCTGCCATCACTCACAGTTTTCTGATGTCCTAGATGATGAAGCTGCAGCCGATAGCAAGCCATTTTCTCCCCTCCTGCAGGCAAAGCTGTAGCTCGTATCGATGTAGATTTTCCCCTCGGCTTCAGATTTATCAAAACCACATCTCTAAACACTATGAAACAGTTTATAACACCCTCAGTTTTTTATGCGGAGCTAATTGAAGCAAAGAAAAATAAAACCTTCTCTGACACTTGGAATATTTCCAATTTTATGGAGAACGCTTCTGATCATAGGTCTGTCACTGTTGTTACACTCTGAGACATCACTTCAAACAACTCCAGGCCAATGAGCGGCTACAGCTGCTAGGTAGCAGTGAGAGGGATATCATATTACTAGACCAATCTGTTCATACGTGGGCGTGTTGGGTCACTTCGGCACGCTTCGGACCAAGGCAGAGGTAGTCCAAATTTAGGGTTTGGCTCAGACTGAACGCTGGCCCTAGTGGAAAAGGGTTACTAGAGGACCTGCTTTCATCTCTGTTTTCAGAAGAGCTATATTTTTGCCATAATCGTTCTTTACACAACAGCTATTGTTATGATCCTCAGTTTTTTGTACTTTAAATTTAATTTGTGTTTCAGTTTTGATAATTTCTATTTTTAGACCTCATAATTTTTGGCCTATTCCTCTGTTTAGTTCTTTTGTGCTTTATTGTTATATTTCACATTTAGGATTATAAGTAGGATTATTAGGATTAGAATTTTTGTCTTGAGATTCTTTCGTCTTAGTTTTTATAGCTTTAAATGTTCGGTCTCTCTTCCTTCTGTTTATTTTTCCTTCTTTACACTCATAACCCTTTGGTTTTTTAATTGTGTTATTTCTTATGTATTTACTTAGATCTTATTTTCATTTACTCTTTATTTCATTATCTTTATGTATGTAGGATCATTGTTTGATTAAAGTTTTTGCTGTTTAGCACTTTTATTTTCCTACTCTGACCAGTTTATTTCTTTCTTGCCAATCGGTTTCCTTTGCCAGCCGCAAGCCATCTTTTCTTTCTCCTGCATCTGCTTTGCCCCTGATTAGTTCTCTGGTTCCTGTGACATTTTCCACCCCTCCTCAGTCTATTGAATGTTTCCTGTTTACTTAGTTTCTTACTGATTACTCTATCTGCACGTTATTACCTGACTTTGGTTTTGTACATTTCATCATTAATTTATTAGAGATAAGTTCTATGAACTTACCACTGTCCCGTCTGCAATTAGTTTAGCTATTACATACTGGAAATAAATTGCAAAAAAATATTTTCTAATTGGGGGATCTCTATGGCTGTGCTGAGTATTATATATCAGATATGTAACAGATATCAGAGTAAAGCTGACTGTATTCAAACATATGTCGGTCTTTAAAGATTTTTATATATAAAACATGTTGAAAACAAAGGATCATTTTACTTCCACTTCACAATTGTGCATCCCTTGGTGTATCATATGTAATCTTAATGAAATACACCCATGATTTTGATAATAATGTGATGAAATTTGGATACCTTGGAAAGCCATGAGAACTTAGAAGTCAAAGAATGCAGTCTGAAGCCAGGCTGAGCTTTTGAGCCAGTATCAAATCTGTTTGGATTTATATCACAAGAAGGTTATAAGATCACCAGTAGGGACTTTTTTATACTTTGTTTTGAAGTTCATTTTTTTCACAAAAATATGGCTTTTTTAGATTCTTGAGTGAAGGTAAATTTATGTTAAAGTTTATCCTCTCTTCCTACTGAAAGATGGAGGTTTTTTAGTCACAGACTAGGAATATCAGCCAGAGAGATTTTAGTTACTGCTTTTCTATTAGTAATGCTATGATGCAAAAACATGCAAACAAGTGGTTAACTCCTGTCTTTTTGCACTGGAATGAGAATTAAGGCTGTTTAAAGCAGTTGAAAAATAACATTATTTGGGAATTTCAATACACGACAGAGGGGAAAATTGCTTTTCTCTCTGATTTGCATTTACCATTACCGACTGTGTTGTGGTAAACTATTATGGGCAAGTGTTTAACTTCAACCAATGCAGCAAGTCATATCAGCTTACTGCTTTTCTGAACATCTACATAGTGGAGACAATAAACCTGTTAGAAATTTATCAATAATAACTGTTCCATACGTTCAATATATTATGTTTATCTTCCCAACATTTTGTTTTAGTGTCCACACTTTCCATGACTCTGCTAATGACATGCAAAATAGGTAATTTCTGTTAACAATAACAGTGAAAAGAGATGGAGGTTAATGTTCCTGGTGGTGAATGTCAAACAGACTGTACAGTGCAATGGTTCTACCCTGGGCATTGTCGTATTCTAAGATGTTTATCCTACTGAGAATCAATGTGTCTGTGTAATTTGTAGTCATAAAAACAGCAAAAAACCCCGATCACTGGTCATTATTTGGCCTGACTGAGGGTTACGTTTCCTTTGGTTGCAATCCACTAAATGATTTAATGGTTCTTTCTAAATCTGATTAAGACACCAATGAAAAAACAATCTACGCAACTAGAAATGGTTTTATTATGTTCTGTGTTGCTGTGAAATTGAAGTACAGACACACTGCCAGAGTCGCGGGGTATAAATCACAATGCTACTGCCTAACAGCACAGAGCACAACAAGCTGCAACCAGTACTTTCTCATTTATTGTTTTTTTTTTTTTTTTTTTTTTGGCTGGTTAATTTTTATATCATAGGAACATCAGTCACCACTTATTTTAAAGCAATGCATTGGTAAACCTTCTCATCTGCTCATTAGATGAATTGTTCACTTTCTCTCTTACTTTTATCGACATCCTGGACATTGCTGATGGAGCATCTTTTTCTGCAACCTTCATTGTATTCTAATTCTCCAAACCCCTTTTAATTCCATCCTTTGCCAACAGTCATATCAAACAGAGGGGTTGTAATTCATCTTTCAAACTAAAAAGGTGTACATCATACCCCTTCTCTGTGTATTGTGATGAAGCTAAAACAAATTACATTAGATTAAATTAGTGCTCTTATGTTAATGAGTATCAAAGCTTCCCAAATCTAGTCTGATTTCATTACCAGGCTCACACTAAAAGAAGCTTCTCTTTATTTCTCAGGAAAAATAATTATTTAAAATAAACAAAACTGTGATAACATTTTAGATGTGATTTCTGATTTAAAATATTTTAATTGAGATTTTGTTACATTCTTATAAAGTGAAAAATAAAATTGATAACTGACTATTGATTATCTGAAAGAAAAACAATATGTAAGACGAATGTAAAAATCTAATGGAATCGTAATCAGAGAAATTCTAACTTACACACACACATAAACTCGGAAATTAACTCTAAAAACTATAATTAAAACCGATTACAAACCTAGCAATTACCAGAAACATTTTTTTTGGAACACGAAACAGGGACAACCAAAGTTAGAACTGCCTTTGAAATGGGCAACTGTCCCACCATAGAACGAAGACAAAATAATGTTTGAGGACTGACTCTTCTGTCTTTCAACTCTCTCAGACCTGGAGTGAGTTACTGTAGATGTGCAGTTCTTATCGTACCTCTTACGGTGTGTCCACACTGAACGCGATAGGAGCGAATATAAAACGCGACACACGCCTAGCTGTTCGCGTGCACATTCGCACCTTGAAGCGTGTACAACGCGAACTGGTCGCGCTTCAAATATGGTATTTTCACGCGCGAACTGGCCTTCAGCGGAGCTGGGGCTAGAGTGCATCTCCGGTGGATTATGG
Organism: Apricaphanius iberus; assembly: GCA_028564705.1. NCBI lineage: Eukaryota > Metazoa > Chordata > Actinopteri > Cyprinodontiformes > Aphaniidae > Apricaphanius > Apricaphanius iberus. The sequence continues at coordinate 931,504 of JAPXFQ010002242.1, read as the reverse complement.
ACCGAGCTGACGGAGGACAACGTGTTCGGCCCGGGCTTCAGCGGAGCTGGGGCTACAGTGCATCTGGCGGTGGATTATGGACCAAGCTGACGGAGGACAGAGTGGATTACGTGTTCGGCCTGGCCTCCGGTAGACCGGGGACCGCTGCACTGGGGGTTTGGTGAGCTACAGATACAGTCTAGCTACGGCGGAGGGATCCATAAACAGCAGCGAGCCTCTCATAAACACCGGCTCCTCGCCGCCTGGAGAACGTGACCTGCTCGCCCAGTTTGTGCCGTGAAGGTCCAAGCTTCGCCTGCCGAAACACCAACTACATTTCTGAGCAGCTGTCCATCTGTCTGCGGTTCGTAAAAGTTTATAATATTTGAGCAGCGTGGGACGTGGTGCGGGAGCTGCTACCAGGAAACCAGGTGAGGAGGCTGTTTCAAGGCTGACTTCTAGGCTGAGAGGTGCTTTTACAGCAACAACGGCTCTTTTAAGAGCCACCCACAAACCTCTTAAGAGCATTCCTGTCTAAATAGTTTATTTTTTTATTTCTGTCTCTGTATAGCAAACTGCTTGTGTCATGTAGCTCGGGGTGATTAGCCACGGTGTTTATCAGTATTTCCTCCATGTCCTGCTGAGGCTGTGACTCCATGACAGTCACAGAATCACTGAAACTTTGTCCCCTGATTGGTTGTCGCGGCGCGATTTGACGCTAGAATTCAGATTTTTCCAACTCGAGCAATAGACGCCATGAGCGCGAATGCACAAAATGCACCACATAAAAGGCAGCGCGAATTTTCCATCGCATCTGTAGCGCAAATTTTTTGCGCAAATCAGGCACAAAAGCTTATTCGCGACGCAAATCTGCTTCTGAAGTGTTGCGGGACACCAAGTCGCGCTTCATCGCGCACCTCCATTTATTTTACATGTAAACCTGAAGCTCTAATCGCTCCTATCGCGTTTGGTCTGGACACACAGTTAGCTTGGCTGATAGTTGATTCATGGGACCAGCAGCTTTTTAATTGGCCTGGGGTTTGGCATTGTCATGGTGTGACGTCTTTAACTGTGCTCTTAATTGTCCCCAGCTGTCTTGAGTTTCCTTCATTGTCTCACTGATTCCCTTCACCGTGTATTTATATCTCTGTGTATTATCTGTCTTTTGTTGCACTGGTTTGTTCACACTGTGTCCTGTCCTATCCTCATCTCCACCCTGTCTGTTTGCTGTATTATAATTAAAAATGTGTCTTTTCAAAATGCCTCTTTGTGCCAGGGCCTTTAACCAAAACATGACAGGCAGGGTTGCTGTCTATAGATTGATTGGGGCAAAAATATCCAGAAGTCAAACCATAGCCGTTGCTGTGGTGACAGCTCCCAGTCAGGCAGCCATAGGCTCGGTGTGCGAACAAGGTATTTTGATTATAAGTAGCAAGAAATGAAACTATTCTCTTTAGCAAACATGTCTGGGAAGGATGGGAGAAGAGTAGAAATAAGGCCCATACTCAAAGCTGCAGTCTGGAGAATATATTTATGTATCAAAGTTTTAGAAATATTTAAAATGATAGTGGAGTTGAATGCTATGATAAAAGGCTAGTGTTCCACAACATTTTTTTATTCTTCCTAAGTCCCTTCTGCATTTCACACTGACTGCTGAGTTGTTTTAGCCCATAGAACTTGAGTTTCAACCTTGTTGGCGGTCAATCAACTTAAATGTGGAACAATGTTGGGGCCGCGCACATAGTGCATTTCTGTTTACAGTTGCCATATTGAAAGAGAGCATCAGCTGTGGAGAATAACTATCTATAACTGTCCAGCTATAGACCGTATGGGTTACACAGGTTTCCTGGGCATTCCAAGTACCAAGGAGTTTGCCACAAGTGGACGGAGAACATAAACAGAAAGGTCTTAATTTCAAATAAAAAGTAGCAGACGTATTTCTCATCATGCCTGAATAACTAGCATTCATAATAGCAGACAGAAAACAAAAATCTGGCTATTGCTACTGGCTAACGTTACGTATGTAATGTATACGCTGTTCACTGTTCTGTGTGCCTCCATATCTATTTCTCAGACATAAATTAGGACAATTAGCTAGGTATATAAATATAAGTTTATTTATCCAAGTCAGATAGACAGCCTATAGCTCCAGAGGCAGAAATAACAGGCTTCTGTTTGTTTGCATGCTCTTTATTTTTCCCTCACATCTTTAGAAGTTCTGCTCAACTTCTATGGCTATCTCTCTTTAATGAATAACCTGGGTCATCCTGGTTGGTTTCAGATGAGCCATGCTCCCTATACTTAATTATGTGTACATTAAAAAGTATTTTTTATCCCTTCTTGTCTATAGATATGGGTTTATCTATGTGTTTGCTGGACTACCTGCACAGCCTTTATTCATTCTTTTTTTTTGCCTTAATGATCGATATCTCTTTTGAATTTGCTGCTAATGTTGTTTTGTTTGCTTTCAGACTTTTTGGTTGTGTTTCTGGCACAAAAATCTGCACTAAGTGTTAAAATTGGAGACAAAATACTTTTTTATGTTATACTAACAATTGTGTTGTTTCTTGTCAGTTTGCAAGTTGCCTCTATATCAACAGTCTGTTCAGTTCCTCATTAAGGGTTTCCTTTATGGAGCTCTGCCAAACAGTAAACATGCATTCCTTAAGAAAATGTGATAGGAAGCAAATTCTCTTCTCAGCTACCTGACATCAAATGCCTGTCTTTATCCAAAGCTCATTATTTTTAAAATAATCATGGGACTTCTTAGCTATTATGGCACCATCTTGCCAGTTTCAAAGTTGGAACCTTTATCAGGTTCTTATGTAAATGTGTTAATTTCAAATCAGTCTGCTTTTCTTACTCGAGTAGAAATATGATAACGACTTGCGATGTTTCACTTCACTCTCTAATTCAAATGTGTTTAAGTCTTTATGATTAGCTAGAATTGTCCGTAAGATTCTAAAAAAAGAGAATATTTGTTGCTTAATCTAGTGTCAGTCCCCTCCCTCAAATGACATCCTGCTGAAAGAGTATTTATCTTCGATATCTCATAAAGCAATGCAGGACTCCGACAATGCTTAAGTATTATTGTTGTCAGACATCACCTGAAGTGCCCAGCCCTCAACAATCAAATGATCTATGCAATTGCTTCAGTGGTGCCATATTTAGCTAAAGCAGCCCATCCCCTTCATTATATATTTTTTATTGCGCTCCCTGGTGTCCTGTCAAAGTGGAAGACAATTCTCCACAAATATCCCTAGCAATCTCATTATCTCATCAAATTCTCAGCAGGCAAACAGACAGCTTTGTCAATGTTTTTTTTTTTTTTCATCAGCAAGGATTACTGCAGTGTCTGCACGGTGCATTCGCATGGGTTTATTGACAAATCTGAGTTAGGCTCTTGAAACATGTGAATACACCTTTCTTGTACTGATTGGATTATTGTCTACTACAGGAGTCAGACCCATCTCTGCTGGTGTAGTACTGCACAATTCAACATGCCAACACAATAGTGAATGGAAATACTATATTGGTAAATTAATACTGCCTCAGATACATTCCTAACAAAAGCACAATCTTCATAGAGTTAGTATTGATCACTATTGTTCTGAAAACCTTGGGTGGTGTTAAGAAAATGGAACATAATTTTGCATTTATTTGATTTTTGTTTGAGACCTACCAGTAAAATGTAATCATCCATCCATCATCTTAGCCGCTTATCCAATTCAGGGTCGCGGGGGCAGCTGGAGCCTATCCCAGCAGTTAACAGGCGTAAGGCAGGGTACACCCTGGACAGGACGCCAGTCTGTCGCAGGGCCAACACAAAGAGAGACGGACAACCATTCACACTCACACTCATTCCTAGGGACAATTTAGAATGATCAATTCACCTATCATGCATGTTTTTGGACACTGGGAGGAAGCCGGAGTACCCGGAGGGAACCCACGCATACACGGGGAGAACATGCAAACTCCATGCAGAAAGACCCTGGGCCGGGATACGAACCCACGACCTTCTTGCTGCAAGGCAACAGTGCTAACCACTGCGCCACCGTGCAGCCCAAAATGTAATCAAATAATTTTATTTAAAAAAGTGAACATTCTATTCACTTTCTGCTGTTATTATATGTAATTAGGGATGTTCGATATAGGCTTTTCTACCGATATCCGATGTACCGATATAGCCTAACTCATAATTTCCTATACCGATATAAACCAATACCGATTTGTGGGGACCCTCCCTCATAAAAAAAAACCTACTAAACCCTTTTAGGTAACCACAATGAAATATTTTGTATCGTGCATACTTGAGCTTTAAAAATTTAGAAAATGTAATAAGTACTAGAATTTTAGTTAAGCAATTGAAAAAGGTGCTATTTTTATATTGTCTTCAAAAGTAGCTGGAACATTTTCTCACACAGAGAATACTGACAAAGGCCCACCACTCAGGACAAATTTCTACTTTTAGAAAATGTAAACAACATTATACCTTTATAGCAGTGAGGTAAAGTGGACACAACTGAAACAAGAATAAAAAATAAAAAAACAGCAAACATTTAAGCAGGGCCAATAATTAACCTACCTTTTGATATATTGAAAGTTGTCTCAAACAAATAATATCTCAAAAACTAAACCTCAAATCTGTCATATGTTTACATTCTGAGAGAGAAAAGAAGTAGCTGAAGAGTTTGATATATAATATGTGTATGGTGTGAAAAACTCATCTTATTAAGAAAATAAAAACCGATACTACGGTGGCCGGGAAGTGCAAATCAAAATGACATTATCCTGAAACACTTTTACATGTTTACTGAAACAAAATTACATTTTTACCGAAACAAAATGACATTTTTACCGAAACATTTTTACATTTTTAGCGAAACAAAATTACATTTTTACGAAAAAATTTTACATTTTTACCAAAACAAAATTACATTTTTACCAAAACAAAATTACATTTTTACCAAAACACTTTTACAAAGACATGACCAGGAAGTGATAATGTGGGGAACGGAATCAGTTGCCAAAGTTGTGGAGATGTTTTGCCCGTTTTGCGAAAACTATTTTCAAGTTTTAAGGACATTTTGTGGTGATTGTGGACATAATTTGGACTTTCTCGCTGATGCAGAGGGAGAAGATGTCGATTTTATGGACCGGTTCGTTAAGTATTTCAACGAAGGCCTCACATGTTCTTGTTGACATGAAGGAACGGCTTCACAGTGTCTGCCTGTCTTTGCGGACCGTGAAAACTAAATGAAATAATGCCGGATTCTACTGTAGAAAAAACTATTCATCTGAAGTAGACATCAGACATGCCATCAGACTGGAACTTCGTGGATAAGGACAGCTGTTTGGTTACAGGGCAATGACTCAGGTGCTTAGGAAGAAGTACAAACTTCGAGTGAGGAGAGACAATGTAATGAATCTTCTGTGTGAGCTTAACCCTCGAGGTTGTGAGAGGAGGTCTAGGAGAAGATTTGATAGACGGACATATCACTCTTTGGGACCAAACTATGTGGCATGCGGACGGCTACGATAAGCTGAAGCAGTTTGGCCTTGCCATTTCAGGCTGCACTGATGACTTTTCCAGGAAGGTTTTATGGGTCCAATGTGGATCCAGTAAAGCAATCCAAAGGTCATCGCTCACAATTATCTGGAATGTGTGAGAAAGCAGTTTTCTTTTTAAATGTACAGAAGTAAACGAATAATGTAAAATTTGTGCAAAATGTGTTGTTTGTGCAAAGAAACAAGCTATTTACAGATATCCGGATACCTTACTTCTTCGTGTAAGGAGAGAAAGAGATCAATTGCTGAAATTCCAGGCAGGTATCAGGTCAGGGCTATAATTGTTATTTCAGAATTACTCTGTCACATTCCAAAATATGCTTTTGTCTGTATTTTATTTGCTAACACAGAATTGATGCACAAATGAAACATCAAAAATGTTGCAAAACTTTGTTTATTTTAGTAATTCAACATAAAGGGTTGGGGTTAGGGATATCTATATTGAGTCTATAGACTCGTTACATGCAAAAAGAGATATTTCAAGGCTTTACTTGTGATCATTTTGATGATTATGGCCTACAGCTTATGAAAACTCCAAATTCAACATCTCAGAAAATTAGAATATTACATAGAATCAATAGAACAAGGACATTAAATAGCGAAAATTTCGACCTTTTAAAAAGTCTAATCATTATTATGTACTCAGTACTTGGTTAGGGTCTCTTTTGCATCAATTACTGCCTTAATGTAGCGTAGCATGAATGCTATCAGTCTGTGGCTCTGATGAGGTCTTACGGAGGACCAGAATGCTGGTGCTAATTGGTATTAGCTGATTAAAGTGTGACATATTGACCCTATCTTATTGAACTTTTCATCTATTCAATTTTTCTGAGCTTTTTAATTTGAGGTTTTCATAAGCATTAAGCCATAATCATCATAATTATAACAAATAAAGGCTTGAAATATATCGCTTTGCCTGTGTTGAGTCCTTATCATGTTTTAGTTTCACTTTTTAAGTTTCATTATTGAAAAAAGAACCTTTGCATGATATAAAACTTTTCACCTGTAAACCAGTTTGGTAGCCCGGTGTCATCAGAAGACATGGAGTTAACTTTCATAGTTATGCTGATGATACACAATACATCTCCATGTCTCCTGATGACACACGGCTAATGGATGCCCTTTTTAACTGCATTTTAGACATCAAATCCTGGGTGGCAGAAAACTTTCTCCAGCTCAACCAGGACAAAACGGAAGTTTTAGTTATTGGTCCTGAGGCTTACAGAGATACATTTTTACCAAAGCTACAATCATTGTCTTTTAATCCTTCTTTAGAAGTGAAGAACCTCGGAGTGATTTTTTACTCCGAGCTGTCTTTTATTCCACACATTGGTCTTCCGAAAAAGACTACCTCAAGTTTACAGCTTTTACAAAATTCAGCAGCTCGTGTCCTGATGAAGACCAGGGGGAGGGAGCCCATTTACACTTAAAATCTTAAAATCACTGCATTGGCTCCCCGTATGTTTAAGGATTTATTTTAAGGTTCTTTTAATGGTTTTTTAAGTGTCTTAATGGTCTTTACCATATGAACCCTCGCGGTCTCTGCACGCCTCTGGCAGCCGTCTCCTTATCATCCCCAAATTCAGGACACGGACTCATGGTGAGGCGTCTTTCAATTATTATGGCCCTCACCTCTGGAACAGGCTGCTGGAGGACCTCGAGGGCTATAGTTGTGATGAAGATTTTATTCTGGGTTTGGGAAGGGTGCGGTTTGTGTAGTCATTTTAACCTGTAAATCACTTTGAGAAGCTATTTAGTTGGAAAAAAGCTTTATAAATAAATTTGATATGATTTGTAGTTAAATCTTTCCAGATTAACTCCAACGGTCAGTTGAGACATTTCAATCAATCAATCAAACTTTATTTATAAAGCGCTTTTCAAACAAAGTTACTCAAAGTGCTTTACAGATTAAAAATAACCCCACAACCCCCCCTTCAGAAATAAAATCATCAACGCAAATACAACCCCCTCCCACCCAACCCATCAGCCATACACACACACACACACTTAAAAGCCACAAAAAGCGGGCTGAGTTTATTTGTTTCATCTGAGCATGAAGCGTCCATCACCATTCATTTTAATAGCCGTTACAATGTAATTGTTAAGAACTGTATTTGAACAATTATTAATATTGCTAAAACTTAGCCACTTATTGTGCAAAAGTGATTTAAAGGGTTCTTTTGATTTGAGGAAAGGTGTGATTGAATGATTAGAGGATGATAAATCACTAGGAAAGTCAGGAAAATAGGAAGCCTAAGTCTCCTCCCCTTTCAGTTGGTCCATTGGTCCTCTAGTAGAAATAAAAGTAAATGAAAGTTAGTGAAGAGAGGATTTTTTTTCTTAATGGTCCACTTCGCTTTGCACTCTATATCAGAAATGCTATACCTCAATTTAAATGATAACTAATGATGCAAGTTCCAAATGTGTTTTTCTTTTTAATTGTGATTTATTATCTTGTAAAAATGTGTGATTAAAATGATTACAAATCAGCTAGAACTAGCTAGAACTACAAATATACACTGAAACCTTGTAGATCTTCTCCTGCATGCTGGCTCTCAATCCACCGACTTTCGTCCCTAGCATAGCTGGCACTTTCCACATAGACAGATTCATAGAGGTTCTCTCCATGTTTAATCCTGATTCCTTCATCCTGGAGGAAGGATTTTAACCTCAGAGCATTCATCTTAGTCTTCAGTTGTAGTCTACGTGTTTTCACACAACCACAAAGTAACTGTTGTGGCAGTCGAAAATTCTTGCTTTCTCTGCATCAAAATATGTCTTTAAAAATCACGGACATCAAATATTAAATCCAGAATTCAAATGGGATTAGAAGATAAGTTTTATTGCTCCATTGACTCTCATCATTCATTTTTTTGGATAGTAGGGGACCTGTTTACCGGAAGTAGAAGGGTATGATTTAGGCTCCCCATAGACCTCTGAAAAATGTGCCCACCTTACTTCTGAGATGATGGTTACACCCCTGAGTCTTTAAATGGTAAATGGACTGTACTTATATAGCGCTTTTCTAGTCTTACTGACCACTCAAAGTACATTACATTAATGCCGCATTCACCCATTCACACTCGCATTCATACACCGACACCCAACCAGGGGCACATCGACATGTGACTGGAGGAAGCTGGAATCAAACCTACGACCCTCCAATTGCAAGCCAACTACTCTACCACTGAGCCACAGTCGCCCCGGTATATATATAAACCATCCTATGATGTTGCCTCTTTCTGCATTTAGATTAGAAAGAATTAGGCAAAGGGAGGCATTTTATTTATTTACTTGCACACATTCAACAACAAGGTAATTAAAGTTGCTTTACATAATTTGATGAAAAGAAACAAACAGAACAAATGATAAAACCATTGAAAGTAAAAACAACAATTAAGAATAAATCATGAAAAGCATAAAAGATACATTAGAAAAATAAAAAATAAAACAGAATACCAAATAAGCACATAAAATGTTTATTCAAAGGAAAACAATGGCTTCATTTTCAATATAATCACTGATTATTTATGGGCCATTTCTTTTCTGAGAAGAGTCAAATCAGTGATGTTGGGGCTTCTTGGAGCATGTAAAGTTTATTGGGCTTTAATGTTTTGCCCTTTACTTTTCAAATAACTTTTTGGGTGTTGTTTGGTCAAAACAATTGAAACAAAAAGGTATGCTTAACGTGACTGAATTAAATGTTACTTTACTAACTCTTTATGCTTTCTTCTGTCTCCTGTTATCTTAGCACATTGGGTAATATGTTGCGTAAAACTAAACTAGTTTGCAACATAACTCCTATTTCTCTTTTTCTCATTGTTCTTTGAATGTAAAGATCTCTGTATAACACACATTAAGCACAAACCTTTATACCCATAGAAATTGGTTTATGTTTCGGCATAATGTTGCCAAGAAGGCTTGAGCAATCAGCTACTGTTCCTGTCCTGCCTGCAGAAACCTCTCTACAATAATTTACCATTTTACTATAAACAATACAGTATGTGTGATGAGAAAAAGATTTCCCCGATTTTTTTTATTTTTCAAATTCATTTCATTACATCCAAATTCTCAAGGGTCAGGGTATGAAGAGATGAGACATCCTCACACATCTCAGGTCAAGATCAACTAATAAATGTCTATGTTTATTCACAGAAAAGGAATACTTGACCCGTGGGAGTGTGAAAAAGGGCACTGCTGAAAAAGCAGCATGTCAAGCTGGTAGGCCTGGTTTAGTAAGTAAAGCTTTAAAAAGAAGACGTGATCTGTCAGATAAGATGGATAGCGGGGGTCAATGTTTGGGACTAAGGGACGCCTAAAAGGGCAAGTCATTGACTTCTGCAAGCAGAGAGCTGCAAGTAGAGAAATGAACTGGACTCCTTTTTGCCACAAATGAGTAGAGCTCAATGGTCTACATCACCACTGGGGGTTACTACACACACAGTTAGGTAAAGGAGAAGGATGCATGTAAACACACTCTTAAAAGGATTTGATTTTTATTTGGCCTTGCTCATATGGGTAATGAGACTTGATTTAACAAGCCCTGATACCTCTTATACCTTGGATAATTTTTAAAGTGGACTTTATTTTAGTATATTAAATTTGTGAGGGTGGTGTAAAGTGAACACACTGCAATGATTCACACCTCTGTCAAATCACTCTGCCTAATGGGGAGGACAAAAGAGCTCCATTCACATTTCACAGGTGAAGTATTTTACCGAATCAGATACAAACAGACTATTTTAAAATCAGTGCTTTGGTTATTCTCTTATTAGTTTCAGTACGGTTAACCAAAAAACAGTGAAAAAGGAACAAAACAAAAAAAAACAGCTCAAAATGAACATAACTGTTTCCTGAAAGCTTGCTTTCAAAGTTACCTATCTTGTTGCATGTGTTAGTGGTTTTAAAAGTACATTTTAGATGAGACTAAACTCATGATCATCTTTGTTTTTATGTTACATACCCAACAGGATAAATGATGTCAGATTTACAGTCTTCTCCTGTTTAAGTGCAAAGGCACTTTTTGCCATAGTATCTTCATCTTTAAATGAGCAAATCTCCATCCCTTCAGATAAAACACCTGCATTGGATATGAGCAGAAGTCGCACAGAAATATTTTGTTGTCAGTTATTTTGACTGACAGAGGTAAAAAAAAAATCTGTTCATAATCAATTTTTATCAGTTAAATTTAAAAAAATAATGATAATAGTATATTCAGTACTATTCCTTTTCAGTCTGAACAAACTGAAAAGAGAATCCACATCGTGCAATTACACATTGAGCAGATTAATAGGCTGCATGTATTATTATGAGCTTTTCAACTGCTGTGGCCTGAACGGCCAGCATAGAGATGAATGTGCTTCGCCTGTGCTTATTGGAGTCTGAATCAGTGCACTTTTGGCACTAGAGAGTAGAAAGTTTTTAAATCAGGGAACATTTTTCTAACTGAAGTGAGTTGGCCAAGACCCTCTGAACAAGGAATTTTTAAAATCTATTCAGTGGTAGGAAATTTGCTACTTCTGCGTTAGTTACTACGCTGCAGTGATCTGTCACCACCACTCCGTGCACAGTGCAGGCACCGAAATGCTCCAAGGCCTAGATAACTCTTCAGCTTTAGCATGATGCTTAGGGTTCGGTGTCCAGGTCTTAGATGAAGCTCAGGTGCTCTCATGGGAATCTTTTTTTTTTATGATTAGTTACATGAACTCTGTGATAAAGTTGAAATTGTTTGCGATCCTGCACGAAGTGGTCAGGGTGTGAATTGTAATCTGTCAAAATAACAGATGGCCTTCAGATTTTTCATCACCGGACTGAGGTCTGGAGACGGGCTAGGCCACTTTGGAACCTTGAAATGCTCTTACGTAGCCACTCCTTTGTTGGCTGGGCGGTGTGCTTAGGATCATTGTCATGCTGAAAGATCCAACCACCTTTAATATTCAAAGAACTGAATAATGATTAAAGGTTTTAACTCAAAATCTCAAAATACATGGCACAATTCATCCTATCCCTAATACAGATCAGTTGTCCTGTCACCTTTGCAGAAAAGCAGACCCAAAGTACACTATAAACTCTAACAAGTTTATTTGAAAATATTTAGGAAACCGATCACTTTTGAAAAAGTAAGCAAACAAACTTTATAGTGGAATATATTGTGAAATAATCATATTTGAGTGGGTTGTACTTTTATTGAAGTTGAAACTACTTAATATGTCTCCATATAGTTAAATTCAAATCAAGCTGTTACAACTTATATACTGTACTTTAAGTCAAAAACTTATTCTGCCAAAAAAGGTGGTATACACTTTTTGGGTCTACAGAAGGATGCATTTTTTTGGATATGTATATTTATGAAGGATGGCTTATTGCAATCAATAAGATGAATAATTTATGGATTTTGTGGTATCTTTTCATGGACATGAGTAAGAACACCCCAGGCTGTACTCCCAGGCTACCAGGCTTTCTGTTGGTTGTCTTGGGCCAATGCATTTGCTTGAGGCAACCTGTTATCGGCGGGTCCGATATGTAAACGGGGCGGCCTGGCCCGCCCATGAGGCCAGGCCTGAGTGCATGTGCTTCACGGCTTTATGGCTGTATAGTGTGTCTTGCTCCCCAGCAGCCTATTAAGTGCTTGCGCAATTAAAACCAGCTCTCGCAGGTCTTCAGGAGTGTCAGAAATCCTAAGCTTTGATCAATGAATGTAAACCCTAGGAGAGAGAGTGAGACGGTGTGCAGTTTCTTCTGTATAACATACTTCTACAGTTTTGATTGCCTGATAATAGATCACAGTTAGGATGAAATTTTTCCCACAGCTATGTTGGGTCACACATAGCCATCGGGTGGCACTAATCTGCTGTAGCCCCTACAGGAGGTGGTGTGGGGGTAGGTCGGGGGGTGGGATTGGGGGGGAGGGTGCGCTCGGTGGGGGGACAGAGTCCATATATACAGCCCGCTTCCAGCCGCTCTTTCTTCTGCATGCTGCTTGCAGCCGGGGGAGCAACAGAAGACGATCCCCAACCATCTCCCTTCGCTGTCGGAGGAAGGCCCGTGTCTCCTGTAGAATCTCATTCCAAAGGAACCCAAGATGGTTATCCCCAGAGCCCGACAAAACCCCCGGCATTTAGTTGCTGCCACTGAGCGCATAAGGGGTGAATGCCGAACTGGAGAGCTCAAGAAAGTTACTATTAAGAGGTGGATGCTGGGGGCCGATCGCCACGCAGCCAGCCAGGAGGAAGCCAGACCCAGGAGCTTCCCAGCGCTGCTACTGTAGCTAGATTACCGATCCTTTGTTAACCTGCTGGCTAACACCCTTTGGAGACCCCCTTCCCTCATCGACGTGCAGCAACACGGAGGACTTTAAACATTCATAAGGTCTGTTTGGGCAGAGGCAAATTAGTTAGGATAACATTTTAAAGGTGTTTCCCTTTTTCTTGTTAACTTTTCAAGTTTCATCTGTATCTGTGTGGGTTTTAATCAGTGTTTTTAAAAGACTTTCCTGACAAAGAGTTGTTTTAAAACCTGCAGTTTGAGCTACTCAATCAAACAGGAGTTTTCCTCTCTTTAATTTTAATAAATGTATTTGAGCTACTATAAACCCCCCACATGTGTTACAAGGAGCTAAAACTAAACAAGCCCACGTGTTGGTTTAGGCCGGCATTTCATAAACCAAAGTTTGTTATTAATGGTTCAAACAGAACTTAGTTTAAAATAGATTGTTTAAGAACAGAATATAATCTTATTAGCCATGTTTGATCTCGCCTTATTTTGTCAAAATACTGGAATTAGATTGTTTACTGCGGTGATCAATCCATGAATTAAGTAATTCTCCAAAGGTTAATTACTCTTATCCAGATCATTTTTAAACAAACATTTCTTCATCCAAAGAATGTTTTGATTTTCCTTACATTGTTTTATAGCTAAATCAATGTGGTAAACATATAAATCAATGGTGCTTATTAGTTAAAGGAATAGGTGGCTGGATTTTTAAAATGAATTATATTCATGTTAAGTTTTGTAATTGTATTGGGTAATGACGGGTTTTAAACTAAGTAAAATGAGCCCACCCATGTGTAATCCCATTATCTTGAACAGTCTGTGTGCTGCCAAATAGTCTGTGATTCGGTGGCCGAATTTCCCATGCTTACACGCGGATGCGACGTCTATCTACAATTCCATCAAAGCATAAATCACAATTCATGTATTCTATTTTTATTGCATTTTTTTATCCATTTTCTTTTATTTTTAGTTATGCATTTAGTTTGATCAGTAGTGTGTTGGTTATTTAGTTTGAGTGATAAAATGTTTCTTTTCCCTCTTTTGTAAATAAACTCGTATTTTGGAAAGTAACTGTTATCATTCTTGTTCCACACACATATAGCAAGGTTTCATGGTCAATATACGATAAAGAATTCACCTTCAGATTATGAGACTGTAATAGATATTTGGCTATTAAAATAGTTCCTGGTAGTCCAGGTGGTGCCCCAAATTATTAATATTTTTTCATAAATTATTTATCTCACTGACTGCCATAAGCAGTCTTTTGACTATTAATAGCCAAATAGCTGCATTTTCCTATCAAATCTGCAACAGCTATACTAAGGTCCTGTTTACACAGAGACAAAACAGGCATAGTTTCAAAAACAGAGCCTGTAAAAACGGCACTATAATAAAGAAAATTGTCCACACGCTTCCACAAAAACTGGTGTAGTACCTATGCCCGGCCCAAGTGTGATGCTGTGACACTGATCATGTCCTGTCAATCTAGTGGCAAACATGACAAACCTAAGCCTTGGTGCCAGCCGAACTTAGTCCCACTCACATGATCTGGCAGTTCGGTCTGGCATTTCTCAATTGAGGAGCAATTATGCCCTAACAAGATCTGGTCGGACCAATCAAATCGGGCTTACGATGATTGACAGGTGAACAACAGTAACGTAATCAGCCACGTCACCAAAGAGCGCCTGGGTCTAATTTGTTTACAACAATGATGGCTGCCGCTGGAGAACTGGGTTGTTTAGATTCTGCCATCGAGTCTGTTCTAGCAGATATCGACAGCACAAAGGATTGCATATATATATATATATATATGATTCACAGAGTTATGTGGTGTGAGGTGGGTTCTTTATTTTAGCAAATTAATTTTAAACATTACATCACTCTATGAAAAGCTTCTGTTCTGTTAGTTTTGTCATTTGCAAACTCCCGGCATGTCTTTTTTTTAATCTAAATGATGAAACAACTGATTGATGGTAATTAGCTTGATCTAAGTCTTTAATTGTTGCCAGTTTTCCTTGAGCTGTCCTTTTCCTCCTAATTAATCTAGGCAATGTCATTGCATTAAATACAAGGTTATATTCATGCACAAAAAAAAAACCTCTGTTAAGATGTGTTAATATGCTCCAGTAGTTTTTATATTTCAGGATTAATAAAATGAGGATAAATGAGAGTTCAATGTGGTACTGCCAAAATATACTGTTGTTTGCTATTAAAGTCTCTGCTATGTTGGAATGGAAACCAACAACTCTTGTAAAAAGGAATGCATGATTTTTTTGTCTGATTGTAATATGCTTTATTAGATTATTTACAGAAGCAAAGACCTGGAAGATGAGGAATAATTGATTCTTATTTCTGCTTTACGTCCAAACATTCAACACAAGTTATTTTGAATTTGTGCTGAAATGGTATATCTGCAGTTAACCAAGGTTTAAAGAAATAAAAAGTCAAAATATTTGTGATTTGTATCAACCCTTTCACATGAATTTCAAGTTCTGTAATTAAAAACAAGAAAGAAATACTCAAAGACAAAACTAAATAAAAATAAAAAGTAGAACTTTTTTACCAGCATTTTACCTGAACAGAACTAATTTCAACAGCATCACATTCAGTAGTTTCTGGTAGTTGGAAACTTTGTTGAAGTGGTTTTGCCCTGGAAATAATAGATGTCTTCACAAGATTTGGGTAAAATACCATAAATTAGCACAAACGACTGCGTTTTGGATCAATAGTTATTTTACCCGATTTCCTCCACCTTTACGATCAAGATCCTGCAGGGTTTTTCAGCCAGTGTGTCTTCCCTGGGGTACCCCTCATGCTCAGTTTACATCTCCCAACATCCTTTAATAGATATCCCCAAAAGTGTCACACACTGGAGCCACTTGACTTGTTCTCAGCAGTGAATTTTCCATCCATCCATCCATCCATCCATCCACATTAATCTCTGAAATTGCATTTTCATGATTTGATCAGTTAGAAAATGAAATAAAAGGCTCTTGTAGATAAGACATTGCATACATATCACCTCAGTGTTTTCAAGCTGACTGCAGTATGACACAACACAGGCGTTCCGTTAGTTACATAAAGCTGTAAAGTAAACATAACATATCTTATTGCTGCGGCAGTCCTATTACCAAACCAAAGCCTGATGGTGTCATCAACCAAGTAGATATAGAAAATGGCAACCAATTATTCAGCACTGCTAAGAACCAACATCATTTTGATGGTGTCATGTTTGACAGCTACTGTACGACAGTTTATCTGTTTCTGCCATCTGAGCCAATGCAATAGGGACCATTGTTTTTTTGTTTTTGTTTTTTCAAAAAATAACTGGCAATTTTGCTTTACATGAATACAGTGGAAAATCCAATCACTGATAAGCATACATTTAAGAACAAAGTCCAGCTTCTTGCACAGTGTGTTCAGGGGTTCAGGGTTTCATGCCAACCACCAATGTTGTTTACATAAAACACTCTTTGTGACTTTTTTTATTTTTAAAAGGACTGATTATATTACTTACATAAATGCGAAATACCCCCCTAACTCAATGAATCCCCAGATTTAGTTTCATTATGCTGTAGATAGGTCTAAGTGCAGTACACCAGTGTTTTCAAAGATCAGTTAGTTATTAAATATAATTCTGATGATAATTGTGAATTTAATGTTGTCAAATTGCTTAATTTTTGGTATACCTGACTAAACATTCAGTCAATGACATTTTAACAAAGTGTTTGTCATCAAATGCTGGAATTATTTGGGGCTAACATTTTAATTGAAGGCAACTCCACTGCTTTCCATAAAATTAATTATTGAATTGAAATGTTCTGCTGCTGAGCGCAAAGTGATTTGTCATCCTCATGGATCCTCATTAGTTTCCACCGGAGTGGTAAGTCATCTTCCTGGGGTCCAAATAATAAAAGTGCTATAATCCTGCACGATACCACAATGACAATTAGGCTAAATGTATGCAATTTGAAAAACTTAAATAAGCATACATTTCAGACTACATACAAAAAGCCATATGTAATTAAGTTGACTATTTCCGGCCTTCATTAAAATTCCTAAAACCTTCAGGTCGATCCAAACCTAAAATTAGAATGTAATACTTTTTAAAAAAAATAAATGCTATTTAGCTCACTGATATTTTTAGATAATTTGTTCAATTTCTACAATGTTCTGTAGACTATAGATATTTGCAGGAAGTGTATGTTAGGACATTTTACCATTAATTTAATAATGTAATAGAAACAATGATAAAGTGTGGTACCTGTCGTCGTCTTTTGTTGGGGAGTGGAACGTACTTCATTTAATAATTTGATTTACTGAAGGGCTGCACGGTGGTGCAGTGGTTAGCACTGTTGCCTTGCAGCAAGA
Source organism: Apricaphanius iberus (assembly GCA_028564705.1). Lineage (NCBI taxonomy): Eukaryota > Metazoa > Chordata > Actinopteri > Cyprinodontiformes > Aphaniidae > Apricaphanius > Apricaphanius iberus. The sequence continues at coordinate 914,314 of JAPXFQ010002242.1, read as the reverse complement.
AGGTTGTGGGTTCATATCCCAGCCCAGGGTCTTTCTGCATGGAGTTTGCATGTTCTCCCCGTGGGTTCCCTCCGGGTACTCTGGCTTCCTCCCACATTCCAAAAACATGACTGTCAGGTTAATTGATCACTGTAAATTGTCCTTAGGTGTGAGTGTGTGCACAGTTGTTTGTCCTGTTTGTCCTGCCCTGTGATGGACTGTGATGGACCTGTCCAGGGTGTACCCCGCCTCTCACCCATTGACAGTTAGAGATAGGCACCAGCACCCCCGCAACCCATAAAGGATTAAGCGGTTAAGAAAATGGATGGATGAATGACATGTAAACCTGCACTCTGCTCTCAAGAGGGTCAAACTCTTAGTCCCATTACTCCAGAAAGTTTGGTTCAGATGTGCATGTAAACATACTGACTGCTTCTTCACCTGTTATAGTTTGCACACAATCTTATTAAATGAAGGACAACCCACTGTCACAAAATATTTTGCATACAAAATTCATTTAAAATTTTGAACAGTCAGACCCAGAGTCTCTAAAAGGGCAACCTGTTAAATTTAAGTTAAAGGAGGACCCAAATGAATAGTGACGTTTAAAGCTTTTACAGGCCAAGAGAATCCGGGAAGATGCCCATTGGTGAAGGGCTGGACAGCTCGTGACCAGGAGCCATCCCTCAACCTTGAAGCCCTCTGGGTAACCGGTCCTCCAGACCCTCCTGGAGAATGGTAAGAGCAGCCCATGGAAGGCGATTAGAGGATGGTGAAGTGGAGGGAGGTAAAACCTCATACCACCGGGGAAGAGTTCCTTGCTGCCTGCCAGGCAAACCACTGGAGAAGGGTAATCATTTGTGGCTCTTCATTTTGCTCTGTTGGGTCCAGTTGGCTGGTTTGTTCTGTTAGGTTGAGGTTAAAAGAGAGTGATATTTAGAGCTTTTATGGACCATTTTATTAATAAATTACAAAATTGCTGGCACTTGGACAGGACTTGGTTAGACGACATCCAATGATAACGAACCAGTGGAAACATGGGGTTAAAGGGGAACATATATGCTGGGAAGGGTAATTAGGAAACAACGAACAGCTGGGGACAGTGACAAGGAACATCTGACTTCAATTAGACAAACATTTAGTCATGTTTGGTGGGTTTTGGAACTCAAAGGCAACACAGAATTCAGACACGGAGACAGGTAAGGTACGTTTAAGATAAATGTTTATTTAATGACTCTGGCTTCTCGGGCGTTTCAGGGGCACGCCAGGAAGGGATTGAGCATGAAGAAGAGTGGCTTGGAGGAGGTAAGTGGGAGTCCGTCTTCTGTGGTTGGCTGGAGGAGCTGGGATCCTAGATGGTGTGTGTGTACAGGAGGAGAGGACGGACGGGCAGGCAAGAGGACGGATGGCTACAGCTGAGTAGGAGACAGAGGAACCAGCAGGAGTAGCAGTGCAGAGACTGACCTAGAGGAGATCCAAAATAAATAAATAATAAATCCAGAAGAACCCAGGAGAACCTGGAGCTTGCAGGAAGAAACCCAAGAGGACCAGAAAGGAGCGGGATCTGGATCCATGAGGAGATAAAGTAAGTTGTAACCAGAACTTTTGGAAGTGTTACCACGTTTGTAGCAGGAACCATCTGGCATCAGCATGCAGTAGGATCTCTCCTTTTGAAGCTGGTGGTGAATGCCTGGAACGAGCCACGCCTGTCACAGCTGTCTGCCATGCACCTGTGTGGAAGGTGAGTACACACATGCACATACACACACACAGCCAAACTCCAGCACAAAGAAGACAGATCCTAACACAGTGACACTGAGACTGACAGAGACGAGGAGGATTAGGGAGACACAAACAAGGAAAGAGGAGTGACGCAGACAGAAGATAGAATAACATCAAAACACAACCACTAAGAACATGAGATAAAGGATGATGAAGAGATGAACCTTGAATGGAGGGCCTGATTGCATTTTTTTTATTTTTTTTTATAATATTTTTATGTGACCAGCCAGAACAGAGAACATGCAAAGCTTTGGAAATCAAGCAACAACAACAAAAACAACAAACAAAAAAATCACCTTTGGCTTGATAATTCAATGATGACGTCAACATAATACAATATTATTCTCTAAAGCATCTTAAAGGGACTATATCATGCTATTTCACAGCCTTCAATCTCTGGGATAGACATATATATGATAAAATGCTACCATTGGTGTTATACAGTATTAATTTGTCCTAACATTTAACTTGTATCCTGTAGTTAATGTTGGACCACGAAGTAAAACGGCTCGTTTCTCTATAAACCCGCTTCCTTTGATCCAGCTGCTGTTCTTTAGGAATGTAGAATAAAATCCTGTAATCCATGCAGCCAAATGGCCGTTTTCACAGAGAAAGTTGAACACTTTGAACACTCAGTAATTTTCCAGAAGATAGGTGGCAGCCGCTCAGAGAGCAGGATTAAGGAGGATTACTCAGAAATGCCTGATTTAAGACAAAAACCACTCTGGTGGGGGTTTTTATGAGAAAATTGCATTACTAGATGGTTGAAAACTCCAAACACTTAATTTTGCATGATATTGGCGTTTAATAATAAAAAAAAAACCCTTAAAGAACTCTATTGCAACCAATTCTGTGATGATCCTAGAAGTTTGCTCTGTTCATGGGACTAAAAAGATAGACTTTTTCACCTATATGCTAAACTCTGTGTTTGACAGAAAACCAACATCTGCAACATCAGCAACCATCCCACCTTGAAACCTCTAGTATTTATAGGGCTTAAGCCCAGTTTATGCTTCTCCAGCCGCAAATTTGCACTCAAACGCAGACATATTAACTGAGATGTTTTTCGTTTATGGTTCTCCGTTTTTTTGCTCCCCACTCTCTTTTGTTTTTTCACCGTTGCTCGACCAGGACAACAGGGGTGCTAACTTTCATGGCATCTCTGCCTACTATCACTGCATCTTTTCAGTTTTTTACCAGGCTTGTGAACACATTTCTTCCTCAAGGAGAAATGAATGACAGAAAATAAGTTTTGATTAAGCTGTGAAGTTTTTTTCTAGAATTGCACCTAACAGAATACTCTAAAAACACTTGGATACAAACACAGTAGCCTTTTTTGTTGTTTCCTACCTCCTTGTGTCGCCAAAAGAACAGATTAGATAAATTATAATTTCAATATAAAGCATGTAGTGGCCAAAAGCTGCATTAACTACTGATTACAGCGACTATAGAGCATCATTCTGGCTGTGAACAATCAGAGGCATACCTTCTCCATTGACGAAGATAGATAGTTAAAAAATGGAACCTGACTCCGTCCGTCCTTACGTAGGTGATGGAAAGCCCTTGCATTGACGGATAATGGTGTTGCATCAATCCGTCTCTGTCAAAATGGAGAAGCATAAACTACAGTAGGCTTTAGGGACTGCAGCCACCTACATATTAATAGCTGAAATCCACTTAAAAAATACTCATAACTTATGAGAGAAATATACTCATAATACAATTAGACATTAAATGAATAGCACTGACTTTTAAGAGAAGCACCTGGGACCCAGCCCAATACACTGGTGCCACATGTACATTGGTTTTCCACATGACATTGGTTGCTTTTTAAAGCCAGCCAATAGCTTATGAAGCTATTTTGTGCCTATCTGGTTCAGCTTCCGAAGGTGCATTGTCTTTTAAATATTTCAGAGACAGTATATGAAGAAATCTGCAAATAGCCAGGCTTTCCAGAAATCATTTGGAATTATCATCCATTGAAAAGTCTACTAATACTAAACTGCAAATACGCAGGGGGTCCGTTGTGTTACCTCTCATACTGTGGGGGTACTTTTCTTTCTGGTTAACATCAATGGGGAAACTGATGGAAATAACTGTATGCTAATCCTGAAAGAAAAAAATTTAAAGACTGTAAAGGTCTTGAGATAGGGCTCACCTTTACAGGGCAATTACCCTAACCATATAGTCACAGGCTCAGCTACAGTGGAATGGTGGAACTTTTTTTCTGCACTGCAGTTGATAGATTTGCACAGACTTAAACTTCCAGGCAAAAGGGTTAAGGTTAATTTAGGGCTTATAGGTTTCAGCCAAAATGTGATCAATCATATTAAAAAATACTGTATATTAAACTCGAATTAATATCTGTCAATAATTAATATTTGTAATTAGATATTTGATAAAAAATTCTAATAATTAGACCAGTGTTTTTTAAGCCTGGTCCTCAGGGTCCATAGTCTTTCATGTTTTAGATGTGTCTCAAATCCAGCGCACCCAATTCAAATAATCGCATTACCTTCTTAGAATAACATCGAGTGCTGCATAAGCCGTTTAATCACCCACTCATTAAAATCAGGTATGTGGCACAAGAGAAACCCCTAAACCATGCATGACATTATTTGGCCCTGAGGACCATGGTTATAATTAGACTATACCCCATGATGCACAACTTCCTAGTTATGCAAAAGTGAGAATCATTTGTTCTCTAACATATTAGTTGTGTTCTATGAGGCATTTCCCTGAAAATATGTAAGATTCTTGTCTTTCCAAGCCTGTGTTTTGCCTTCTCTTTTCTTGTTTTGTTAAGGTTGTTATTTTTCAGTCCCAAGCCCTTTTTTCAGATTTTGGGTGTATATGTGGCTAAGAGTTTCTTTATTGAGCTAAATTTACTTGATTTGAAATTGTAGACAGTGTTTTACTTTGCAAGGTTACAATGGAAACAGAGTTTTTCCACGTGGATTGTATCACCTACCAATTAAAGAGACAGATGCATTGAATGAGAAAAACATTCTCATCATTAATATATCTTACTGCTTAGCTTGATGTGAGATCTTGTCACACACACACCCAAACACTAGGGTTGGACCCAAATCCAAATATCGTATTTGTAAAGGCACAAATAAAGTGTTGCTTTTTTAGAAATCCTTATTTTAAACAAATACTTAAAAAATATTTGCTATTCGGGAACAATAAAAACTCTATATCAAAATGCTGCATTTCCTCATGAGACCACAGTGCATGCGCGTGAGTGACATTTAGTAGTCGGGGAGGGGAGTGGAGAGGGATGTAAAATCGGTGTCTGTCACAGCTGCTGCTCCACACAGCAAAAGAGGGCCTCGGCTGAGCAAAAAAAGAAAAGAAAAAGGAATTAAGCATGACTATTTTTGTTGAATAGATTTTTGTACCTTAACTGGGCTCTGGAGGCATGCAGTTTATAACTTCCGGGAAGCGGAGTTTGATCAGGAAATTATTCCATTATGCTGCATTAGTATTAATGTCGGCAGTTGGGTTCATGTTCACTCCGTGCTCCGTTCATATAGTTCTATTAGGTTGGTAATTTAGACATAGACTGTCGAGTTAACGTTCGGTTAACAAGGTTAAAACAAGGCTTGTGTAGTTGTGGAGTTATTTTTGGTAAGCTTAAGTCACTTTACCTTCATTCAGTCACTGTTTACACATATCAAGCATCTGTCAAGATCTGCTATGCATAATCATGTGCACCAATAGCCTATAGCATACCTATAGCATTCTCTCCTGGTACTGACTGCACCCCCAGCCCCCCACCCCCAAAAGGAATCAATCCTCTACAAGCACTAAATCCTCATCAAATATTCTGCCCCTGCTGGATGAAGTGTTGGCTATTGTGCTCATTGTTCTTTTTAATGATGTTTCTTGTTACATGTTCATTGCTGGATATAAAAAACATGAACCACTTTTGCATATCCATAATTATTATAAGGAATAATTAAATCTAACATAAATTAGAAGTGTAATGCAAAACATTTCTTTTTATGCCTATTTTCAATTTTACTTGAATACAAATATAAAATATCCCCCCTCTCAACAAATTCATATACAAATAACAGCTGCTTTACACACCCCTATTAGCTACCCAGAAAAGTAGACTAACAAAGCTTTATTTCTAAGATTATATATACCCTCAAAACGTAACTCAAACTTCTTTAATGACCTCAGCAATTTTCTTTCTGAAATATGTATCAATTATGACCAATGAATCACCTTATTAAGTTATCTTCTTCATAGCTTTGGCCTGACCCAGCATGTCAAAAAACCACCGCACTATCAAGGACACACTTTGGACTTAATTATCAGAAAAGGTTTAAATATCTCCAACATCTCGGTAATTGATATTGCATTATCTGACCACTTTCTTTTGTGCTTTTTTTTTAATCAATTCCATTCAGTTCATTTATTTAGCGCCAATACACAACAGATGTCATCTCATGTCACATAACAAGAAAAGTCCCTTTCAATACATTGTACATACTGTACATCCAATCAGTTAAAAGTTTTCTAGGTAAAGAATGCCAGCAGATTAATATGAGTCGTTGAAGCACCATCTCTGCTAAACTTTCTTGTCACAGTGAGACCACTATAAAAAGTTTTCCAGAGAACATTTCAGTTGAAACCTATAAGCAAATTACTTTCCCACCGCATCCCCCCTTATCTCCCAACTCCAGCTCTGTGAACAACTTCCTCACAAAAGCTAAGACATCATTGATTCCATTGGTCTGCCTAAAGTGAAACTAATTTCAGGTAGAAAGATGTCTCTGTAAAGCAGCAATCCTCTGGTACTTGATTAAAAAAAGGAGTGTTGACGAGAGAACATGGTGGAAAACTGTACTCCAGGCTCACTGCAAGATCGACAAAGACAGACCGAACAGATATCATTTAACTCTGAAAGATGCAACGGAATCATTCTTCTCTGAAATCATTAATAGAAACATTAATAATGTGCAGACTTTACTTGCAAGAGTGGAAGGTCTAACTAACCCTCCAGTGACAGTAGCCCCTGAACTAAATTCCACCAGGGCTTGCAATTAATTTGCCAGTGTTTTTACTAAAAAGAACTTAACAATTAGATGGTTAGTCTAATTGATAGTTCAGTACATAACCCACTACCAATGTCATCCCCATCCAACACCAATGTAGAGAATTCCATGAATGTACTTTGATGAATCTGAATTCCATTAATTAAACCAAACAAACCTTGATGAAATCATTGACCAATTAAGGTCCTCTTCTAAAAAAGAAAAAAAAAGTTATCCTTGTCATTGGGTCTGGTCTGATTGAAATCGTTACCTCATCCCTGTTATGAGGTGGTTTCCTTTAAAACCAGAAATTATCAAATCACTAATGAAGAATAGCAACCCGGAAAACATTAATGCAGAACTACAGGCCAATCTATAATCCCCAATTCATCAGAGGATTATTGAAAAAGCTTGTCAGGATCTGTCCTTGTGTTCCCTGTGACCGTCTCTCTGTGTTGTGATTGATCCCATGTGTGTCCAGTTCCCTTGATTATTCCCCAGTGTAAATAGTTTTCCTGTGCCCTTACATCGTCACTGGTTCGCCGCGTCAATTGTTGAGTCAACGTGTTGTCTTCCTGCATCATGCGTCGTCTTTCTGGGTCTCTTTCGTGGTCCTCCCGTGTTGTCTTGAACCTTCTTTGGACATTAATAAAATTAGCCATAAGCGCTTCCTAACAATGACCGACCGCTTTGATATTTTTCTGTCTGGTCTCCACGCTCACCACAGCACAGAGACTGTGCTCGTCAAAGTTTTCAATGGTATCTGCATAATTACTACTGTGGTAGAACCCTAGTGCTGGATCTGTTGGACGTCAGTGCAGAATATGACACTGTTTATCATTATATACTATTGAAATGACTGGAGAGCTCGGTTGGACTCTCTGGTACCGTACTTGGCTGGTTTGAGTCTTACCTAAAGAACAGGGACTTCTTTGTTTCATAGAAACCTTTTCATCAAAATTAACAAAAATCACATGTGGGATCCCCCATGGCTCCATCCTGGGGCCCCTCCTATTTAGTATTTACATGCTTACACTAGCCCAGATTATAACAACCAATAAGATGACCTCCCATAGATATGCAGAGGATACTCAACTTAAATTACTGTAGCATTCAGTCAATATTGAGAAGGCCAGAACTGATGGTTAAATGACGATTTATTAAGCTGTCCGTGTCATCAACCAACGTAAGAGCTAGGCAAGAATGAAATAACCAAAGTTACAATTGTTTTCATCATTAGCCATCATGCATACCTGATAACATTGGTACTTTTCTCTCTACAGATATGATCACATCCTTGTTCATAAACATTCTTAGTTGCATAAGTAAGCTTAATTATAGTCACAAAGATTTTTCCCCTTATCAACTGAAGCTAGAAATGAATTATTCTTCAAACCTTCTGTATTTTCTTCTCCGTTTACCATTAGTTTACTTTTATGACGCCAACTTTCTCTCAACAGATTTACGTGTTTAATTCAACTCACGTCACCTTACTTCCTGTTACTGGAAACCTTCAAAATAAAAGCTCAAACATTTTCCATAGTCAAAGAAATAGTTAACCTTTACACTCCCACCAAATTATTTGTAAGTGAACATACAAAACAAATAATTTTGTAACCACAATAACAATAGTCTTATAAACATGTCACACCGACCTTAAACTGTTGAACATTTTTAACACTGTGAATTCACATATCACAATCTTCTAACAACAAAACCCACTTGTGAACTGGGCACTCCACTACACAGGGTTTGCTTGTACGTTGGCCCTTTTTGTTTAGGTTTTTGTCTGTAAAGGCTATTTTGACCCTTCTAACAACTCCATCTGTGTCCTGTACAATGTCCTGGATTCGTCCAAGTTTCCATAGAGAATGTGGTAGCATTTCCTCTTTATCCATCACAATGTCTCCAATTCACATGTTTCTTCTAGGTGTGTGCCATTTCTGTCTGGTTAAGATGTTCTGAAGATATTCTTTTCTCCATCTGCTCCAGAACTGTTCCAGAAGGTACTGAATTTGACGCAATCTTTTTGGGGCATACAAGTCCTCTTTTATGAATGTTCCAGGTGGAGGCAGAGCAGTTGAAGTTTTCGTTGTGATGAGATGATTTGGAGTTAGTGGCTCCAAACTGTTTGGATCACTGAGATTGTCTGTAGTTAAAGGGCAACTGTTCACTATGGCAGCTGCTTCATATAGAAAGGTTCTCAGAGATGAGTCAGTAAGTCGACCTGGTGTGAGAGCCAATGTTGCTTTTAAAACACTTCTCACAGTCCTTATTTGTCGTTCCCATACTCCACCTGCGTGACTCGCGTGAGGTGTGTTTAGAACAAAATCACATTGTTTTTCTGCTAAGAAGGATGATAGTTTGTCAGTGTCTATTTCACTTTGTGCTGCATTCAGTTCATTTTTGGCACCAACAAAGTTAGTACCATGATCACATTTGATTTGCCTGACAGAGCCTCTTAAAGCAATAAAGCATCTGAGTCCATTTATAAAAGTGTCCATAGATAGGTCCTCTAACATTTCAATATGCACTGCACGTGAATAGAAGCAGGTGTAAAGGAGTCCATACCTTTTGTTTTCTTTACGTTCTTGTTTGGTTACAAATGGTCCAAAAACATCCATACCACAGTATGTGAAGGGTGGAGAATGTTCAGTTCTCTCTGTGGGTAGGTCTCTACTTTTTTTGTCCTTCCACAGGCCTCCTCTGTCTACGACAAAACACACAATGACGGATATAAGAGCTAACTCTTTGACCTAACTTTGGGATCCAATAACCGCTGGCTCGTATCTCGTTCATGGTGAAACCCTTTCCTTGATGATTAACTCTTTCATGACATTGCGCAATTATCAATTTTGCAATATGATGTTCTCCGTTGATGAGCGTTCGATGTTTGACTATATTGGGAAGAAACGAAAGCTGAAGCCTTCCTCCAATCTTGAGAGCGTTGTCCTTGTCCAAGAAAACATCCAAGTTGTTAATTTTGTTGTTCTTTGGGAGTTGCTTTGCTTTCTTTAGTATGTTTATTTCATTTTGATATATTTGACTTTGTAGATCCTTGATAATCACAGTTTCTGCCTTTTGTCTTTCAGCTACAGTAGTGACTGTCGTTGATTTGTCTTTGAGCAGATATCTTCTGAGACGTGCTACTGCACTGACTGCACGAGACCGGGATGAGAACTTTAAGAGGCGGTCACTGAGACTTGTATGTCTCCTATCAATAACTCAGTAGTCTTTCTTGTTGGAAGCTGAGGGCCGATTGCCAGTTGGATGAAAGCAGCTCTTCGACTGATGTGCCCCTGGAAGCCATGTCTGCCGGGTTTTCACCCGAGGACACATGAAACCATTGTTTTGGTGAAGTGTGACTGCGTATTTTTTGCACTCTATTAGCAACAAATGTGTGGAAGCGCCTCGCCTCATTGTTTATGTAACCTAAGGTTACCTTGAAATCCGTCCAAAAGAACTCTTCCACATCATCATACAGCAGCTCCTCCTTTAGCATGTTGCTCACAGTGACTGATACTGTGGCTGCGGTGAGTTCTAATCTGGGGATGGTGTTGACCTTTGTGGGAGACACATGTGCTTTGCCCATACAGAAGGTGCAATGGACTTCTTTGTTTTTGTTTGTGAGTCTGAGATAGGAACATTGTCCATATCCTGCCATGCTTGCATATGAAAAGTGATGCAATTCTCTTTCCATCACTTCTCCAAAATCTGCAGGAACGTAGCATCTGTTTATGTGCACATTTTTCAAGTTTTGCAAGTCTCCTTTCCAACACCGTGGCCTGAGGTGTTCAGGTATTGGGTCATCCCAGTCTGTTCCCTGACAGCACATTTCTTGGAGGAGTCCTTTGCCGTTGAGCACATAAGGAGCTATAAATCAATTCCTCGCCTGGTTGGGGGTTGGTCCGTCAGCATTATGTTAAATGTAAAACCGTCTTTCTCTACATTCCAATAAATACCCAGTGCTCTTTCTGTTTGTGCTTCATTAAATGTTAAGTCCTTCGTTTTTGTATCTGTTGCGAGCTCTCACTTTGGAATGCTGTTTTAAACAGTTTAAAATCAGTGCTGTTAGATTTCAATTCAATTTCAATTCAGTTTATTTATATAGCGCCATTTCACAACAGATGTCATCTCAAGGCACTTTACAAAAAGAGTTATTACAATACAATGTTTAGTGTAGAAATTACAGAACCACAGAAGATTGCGTCGTGGAATTCTCAGCAATCCCTCATACTGAGCAAGCATGCAGCGACAGTGGGAAGGAAAAACTCCCTTTTAACAGGAAGAAACCTCCGGCAGAACCAGGCTCAGCACAAGCGGTTATCTGCCGCGACCGTCTGTGGCTTGGAGAATACATAACAGAGACACAGAAAGAGCAATAGAACTGATGCAGAAGTTTGTTGCAGGACGTGGAGAATTTTCCGTCACTGCAATGCCATCTTAGTCAGGGTCGTCAAGCAGGGCTAATCCGGAGCACCTACTATAATAGAAAACAGGTTAGTGCTTGAATTGACAGCACATCATGCAGTTGGGGAGAAGTAGGAGAGAAAGTAGGAACAGACCCTAATAATGTCCTCCAACAGCCTAGCCTAAAGCAGCATAGCTACTAACATTAACCTGTCTCCTAGCTACTAGGAGACCTGGCTACCAACACTCTGTCTGAGTCCTCCTGACCCGTGGACGGTGTAGGGCCGGTAACGGCCCCCGTCATGCCGGGGTCTTCTCGGAGTCGGGTTGTTTGAGAATGCAGCCCAAAGTGGGTGGTAAACTCCATCTAAGGCTAAATACCGGCACGAGACCGATAGTCGACAACTATCTTAAGGAAAAATAGACAGAACTGAGAGGACAGAGTTGAAGAGGGCGAGAAACGTTTAAGAGATAAACGGGTGGGGTCCGCACAGTCTGCCCGGGGGATTCAACCCGGCAGGTAATGGGCGGCCGCACTGTGCGGGACGATCCCCTTGAGGGACCTCTCTCCGGCGCTGGCTGGCCCCTGTGGGGCGCATTTCTTCCGCGGCGGTAAGCCGCGACCGGCTCCGGATCTTTACCTGGCTTACATTAATCTATCTCTACCTAGCTACTCTACCTCTTCCTATCTCTTTCTAACTTTTGACACTCTGCCTGACTACTAACATTAACCTGTCTCTTCCTATCTACCTGTCTGACCTGACTCTAACTACCTATAAACATATCTCTAACTGTAAGCTTTGTCAAAGAGGAAAGTTTTTAGCCTAGTTTTAAAGATAGACAAATTGTCTGCTTCACGAACCAACCCTGGGAGCCGGTTCCATAGGAGGGGAGCCTGATAGCTGAAAGATCTGCCACCCATTCTACTTTTAGAAATCCTAGGAACTACCAGTAAACCTGCAGTCTGAGAGCGAAGGTCTCTGTTAGGAACATATGGAACAATCAGGTCTCTTATGTATGATGGAGCTAGATTATTAAGGGCTTTATATGTCAGAAGGAGGATCTTGAATTCTATTCTAGATTTTACTGGGAGCCAGTGAAGAGAAGCTAAAACAGGGGAAATGTGATCTCTTCTTTTAATATTCATCAGAATCCTAGCAGCAGCATTTTGAACTAACTGAAGACTTTTAATTGTATTCTGTGGACTACCTGATAATAGACAGTTACAGTAATCCAGCCTTGAAGTAACAAAGGCATGTACTAGTTTTTCAGCATCATTCCTGGACAGGATGGTTCTAATTTTTGCAATATTCCTAAGGTGAAAAAAGGAAATCCTACAGACTTCTTTAATGTGAGTTCTAAATGACATATCTTGGTCAAAAATGACACCGAGGTTTTTTGCTTTATTACTGGAGGCTAATTTAATGCCGTCCAGGTGAAGGGGCTGACTAAGTAGTTTCTTTTTCAGAGCTTCTGGTCCAAAGATGACAACTTCTGTTTTATCAGAATTTAGAAGCAAGAAGTTTAGAGTCATCCAAGTTTTTATGTCTTCCAGACATGCCTGTAGTCTACCTAACTGATTGGATTCATCAGGATTTATGGATAGATATAGCTGTGTATCATCTGCGTAACTATGGAATTTTATCCCATGCTGCCTAATTATTTTACCAATAGGAAGCATATAGTAAAGAGAATCGGCCCAAGCACTGAACCCTGTGGTACTCCGCAAGTAACTATTGAGGTTGAGGAAGATCTATTGTTTACCTGAACAAACTGAAATCTGTTAGACAAATAAGATTTAAACCAACCTAGTGCTGTTCCTATTATACCGACACTTTGAAGCCTTTCTATGAGAATATTGTGATCAACAGTGTCAAAGGCAGCACTGAGATCTAACAGGACCAGAATGGTCACCAGTCCATTGTCTGAGGCTATGAGAATATCATTAGTAACCTTCACCAGAGCTGTTTCAGTGCTATGATGAGCTCTAAAGCCTGACTGAAACTTCTCAAACAGCTCATTATTGTTTAAATGCTCACATATCTGGTGTGCAACTATTTTCTCAAGAATTTTAGATAAGAAGGGAAGATTAGATATCGGTCTATAGTTAATTAAGTCGTTTTGATCAAGAGAGGGTTTCTTAAGTAGAGGTTTAATTACAGCAATCTTAAACTCCTGTGGTACATATCCATTGACTAAGGATAGATTCATTATATTTAAAATTGGAGCAGCGATCAGAGGGAAAACTTCTTTTAAGAGTTTAGTTGGGATTGGGTCTAAAACGCAAGTTGAAGGTTTAGATGAAGCTAATAATTTTAGTACATCACAAAGTTCGGCTGCATTAAAGCAGTTTAAGCATATATTAGGTTCCACCATTTTTGAGGCTGCCTCATTAACTAAGGAGGAAGCAAGCATATTGGGAAGGTTCCCAATTATCTTATTCTTTATGGAGTCTATTTTATTTATAAAGAATTGCATGAAGTCGTCACTGCTTAGAGCTTGGGGAATGGTTGGCTCGATAGAGCTATGATCCTGTGTGAGTTTGGCAACTGTATTAAAAAGAAACCTAGGATTATTTTTATTCTCCTCGATTAAAGATGAATAATATGCTGTTCTAGCTGTGTGAAGGCTCTTTTTATATAGCAATAAACTATTTTTCCATATTAAAAAGGAATCATGTAAATGCGTGGAGCGCCATTTTCTCTCTAGTTTTCTAACATTCTGCTTTAGGGTACGTAGCTCTAAATTAAACCAGGGAGTTAATCTTCTATGGCTAGCCACCTTCCTTTTCAAGGGGGCAACTTTGTCTATTGCCCGACGCAGGGAGGAATTAACGCTATGAACTAAAATGTCAAGTTGTGAGGGGTTACGAGTTAAATCACTGTTTTCTGTTCTGCATTTATAAACTGAGGAAATTAAAGTTGGAAGAGCTTCTTTCAAATTTGCTACAGCGTTGTCTGATAACGTTCTGGTATAATGAAGTTTTCTTTCAGGTTTGATATGATCCATTAGAGTAAGTTTAAAAGTGATAAGGAAATGATCAGACAGGATAGGGTTATGTGGAAAGACTGTTATTTCTTCACAGTCAATGCCATAAGACAGCACAAGATCTAAAGTGTGGTGACAAGAATGTGTTGGTCCCTGCACATTTTGAGTAAAGCCTATTGAGTCTAGGATAGTCTTAAAAGCTGTATTTAGACTATCACTTTCATTATCAACATGAATATTGAAGTCTCCGACTATAATGACTTTATCAGTGTTTAAAACTAAGTCAGATAGAAAATCTGAAATCTGATCTAAAAATTGAGAATAAGGTCCTGGTGGACGATATAAGACCACAAACAAAAGTGGCTTTACTGCTTTGTTATGTGTATGAGGAAAGCTAAAAACTAGATGCTCAAAGGAACTGTAACTATTATTTTTTTGGAGATTAATTAGTAAATCGGAATGAAAGATACAAACTTGTGCAACCTTAATCCACCCTGTGCACATAGCTTGCGTGCTTCTTTTGCTAGATGAATAGCATCTTTGACTGTTTTGACGCTGGTGACTCCGTCATCTATGTAGAAGTCTCTGGTTATGAACTGTGAGCCGACAGGGTATGCAAGGCCGTTTTCTTTAGCTAGATGCTTGAGTCCATAGTTCGCACATCCGGGTGATGAAGCAGCACCAAAAAGGTGCCCTGTCATCCTATACACTTGTGGTTGACAATTCATTTCTCCATCCTTCCACCATAAGAAGCGCAAGTAGTTGCGATCATCTTCTTTGACCTTAAACTGGTGGAATATTTTCTCAATGTCGCACATCAGAGCTACTTTATGCTGTCTGAACCGCACAAGAACACCAGTTAGACTGTTAATCATGTCAGGCCCATTTAATAGATGTTTGTTAAGACAGGTACCTTTGTATTTTGCGGAGCAGTCAAAAACTATGCGTAACCTGTCAGGTTTTTTTGGATGATAGACACCATGGTGTGGTATATACCATGTCTCACCAGGTGGTCCGGAGTCATCAGTCTCTTCTTCATCACCCATTTTAATGATGTCGCTCATGAATTTCATGTAATCCTCCTTGTATTTTTCATCTTTCATGAGTTTGCATTTCAGCTGATTTAGTCTGTTTTCAACAAGTTGTCTGTTACTTGGCATTTGTGGCCTTATCCTAAACGGCAATGGCATTTTGAAATCTCCCTTCTCAGTTTTAACTATGCCTTGCTAGAGTCTTTGAAGGAATAATAAATCCTCTTGCGACACAGTTCTTTCATTCCTCTCTATCTCCTTAAAATCTCTTTCCAAAGCACGTATTGCATCTGCAGGAGTGGAGGGAGGGATCTCTTTAACGGTGACTCGGTGACAAAGACTGGTTGCCATGTCTGATTCCTGAGTGACATGGCTGTAGCTGCTGCAGGTGAGTTACCTGGAGTTCCATTACTCGCATGTGTTTCTCTTTGCAGACCGTTCCTGTAGTTATCATCATGAAGACAGGTAGGATGTCTCTTTGAGCAGGTTTCACAACTGAAGCGGCGTTTACAGGTTTTGGCATTGTGACCTGAATTCAGGCAACCATAACAAAGTTTATTCTCCTTCACATACTTTTTTCTGTCATCTAGAGACAATTTCAAGAAGTCCTGACACTTGTGAAGCTGATGTGCGTCGTGACACATTGGGCATGAAAAATATGTTGATGTTTTTGTTGTTGACCGTGTGTTGCTTTGCTCAGTTGATTTTTTTGTTGAATACACTTGCTTTGTTTCTTTTAAGTTCTGTTGTTTTTCTTTTTTCACTGTTTGCTTAAATGCGGCGAAGACTTGAATGGAGGTGACTGGGTTACATGCAACTTCAGCTTCAACCGAGAGGAAGGAGGCAAAATCACTAAAACTTGGAAACTCACCACCTTCCATTAGAGTCTTTGTTACCTGTCTGTTCCATCTTGCATTTATCCAGTCCGGTAGTTTGTGCAACAGCTTTTGATTTTCTTCGGAGTCATTAAGTATTTGTAAACCCTTTACATGAGGCATAGCGTGCATTTATGCATGTATGAAGTCTGCAAACATTCTTAATCCATCAGCATCTCTAGACTGCACCTTTGGCCAGTTTGACAGCCTTTCTCTGAAGCACTTCTGTATCATAAAGGGCTGGCCATATCTTTGGTTTAACTTGTCCCAAGCATCCTTATATGCCTCCTCATCATTCCTGAAGAAGGTCTCTTCGAGGCATTTGCGGGCTGATCCAGTAACATACCTTTTTAAATAATACAGTTTATCTGCTGCTGAGGTGCTCTTTTGTTCAATCAGTGACATAAATGTGGATTTCCATTCAATAAAGTTTATTGGGTTGCCACTAAAACTTTCAGGCGTGGGGAGTCTGTTCATTTTTATGCTGTTTTGCACTGCTTGTGCCAACTCAGTAACACTAGGGGGAGCTCTTTGGGCAGGAACAGAAGATAAATCTGTTGCAGGCTGTTTAGGTGTGATGTTTGGGCTCACCTGTTCATCCTTAATTGACTGCACATCAACCACCTTTGATAAATGCCTGTCATATGCTTCCAACCTGGCTCGAGCAGCTTTCACCTTCTTTTGTGCTTTCAAACGTTTCAACTGCATTTTGAGCTGCCACTTGTTTCTTGTGCTCTTCCTCTAAAATCTTTATTCTTTCTTGTTGTCTTTGTTCCTCCAGCACGACCTCATATTCAGCTTCTTTTGCTGCTAGTTCCGCTGCTGCGTCAGCTCGTTTTGCTGTAAGGTCTAGGGCTGAAGATCGCTGGCTGCAATTTGATGCTGCAGTTGATCCGTAAGTAGAAACAGCGTAGTCATGCTCTAAAAGTTCCTTTAAACGAGTTATTTCATGCTCTGCATCAAAATCTTCATCATTACCACTTATTCTTTCTAGAATTATTCGTATATTGTCACGAGCTACTGCTTCGCAGGCATCAATTTTCTCCTCATATCTGAAGATGGTGCCATTTGGATTCTAATTTCTGAATAGAGCTTTAATATATCATCTCTCCTTTGTTCTAACATGTCTGCAAGCTCAGACATTTCGTTTTCTGTGATGCTTGTCTTTAATCTTTCTCTTGTTTCACGTGCCTGCGCCTTCCATGGATCATAAAGAGTTGTTAGTCTTTTTTCTTTTCTACTAATTTCTTCCTTTTGATTTATTATCGTCCTTTCCGTTTGAACTTTAACCCTTTCAGAGCGTCTTGGTAGATCTGACATGCCTTTTGCTTTATCTTGGACCTTAATTAACATTTGTTCTTTGCATTTGATTGTATGTTTAATGTTCTGTCTATCTTCACTTTCATCTTGAAGTGAGTCCTTTAAATCTAATTTCTTGTTGCAGAGTTGCAATCTGTTAATTTATGGCCGTTTCACTTACTGTTGCAGCCTGCAAGTCTTCCATTTTACCTTTTTCTTGAGCAGTTTTAATTTCTGACGTACTTCTGCCCTCTGCTGGACGTCGCGGGTATTACCGTAGGACCTCGAGACCACGTTGTGCAGCGTGAGGCGGCGGTCAAGCTCTTACTGTAGCATTCAGTCAATATTGAGAAGGCCAGAACTGGTGGTTAAATGACGATTTATTAAGCTGTCCGTGTCATCAACCAACGTAAGAGCTAGGCAAGAATGAAATAACCAAAATTACAATCGTTTTCATCATTAGCCATCATGCATTGCTGATTACATTGGTACCCTAGTGTGTGGCGGCTTCTGGTGAAGGGGCGTGAGTTGCACCTGATTGCAGCTGAGTAGGTAACTGATCGCACCTGGGATTATTGAGGAAATCGCTTGTTAGGAGGAATAAGACCAGGAGAGGCGAGACCAGAGGGAGAACCTGGAGGTCAGTGCTTGGTGACAGTAACCGGGTGACAGCCCAGCCAAGCAGCTGTGAAAGCACTCAGTGGGAGCGGGTGGGTGCCGTTCGATGCTGGATAATGGTTAGGGCTGCCGACGGTTAAGACAGTTAGTGGTTGGAGGAACAGGTTCCTGTGTTAGGCTGGGAGAGAGATAGTGAGAGTGGGAACTAGGAGTGCGACAAGCTGTTCTCCAGAGAATTTGAATCTCCTGCCGTGTGGGGATTCAATCTGCGCCGATCCAGCAGGCCGTACTGCTCCGAAGGGGAGCTGTGTGGTGTGGACCTGCATGAGTTCAACGGAACTGAATCGCGTTGAAAAGAACTGCTCTGTGACTCTGAACTGCATTGGCTGAGATCACAGCATCGGCGCTCAAGCTCAGACCCTAGGGGAGGGTCTCGGACTCCGGGAGGAGATAAGTGTTTTTAGTTTTTCCTTCTTTCTTTGTTGTGTGTTTAATATTTGTAGTTCTTAAGACTTTTTAGATTGCAACTACAGCTGGAGGAGGGGAGGGGCAGCCTAGTTAAAGGGAGGTTACCTGCATAGTGGACCATATACCACGGGTGGGTTTGCTGTGAGGCGTGACTGCTTTGACCGTATGCTGTGTTGTGTGGGTTGCCGTGCCCCTAGGGGATGTGGTTCATTTTAGCTCTTGGTGGAGCTCCTACACCTGTGTTTTAAGGATCTACTTGTTTGTGCCTCACCCTGAGTTAGGTTGGCCTTCACTGAGGTCTGTGCTGTGTGTTGCCTTAAATTATTGTGAAAATAAAGATTTTTGTTGTTTTGTAAAACCTGGTTCCTCCCCTTTTCTTTCTGGTGAATCTCTTTAAAAACAAAACACTGCTGTTCCTGGAAGGCTTATTACAGTACTTTTCTCTCTACAGATATGATCACATCCTTGTTCATAAACATTCTTAGTCGCGTAAGTAAGCTTAATTATAGTTACAAACCTTGTTCCCCTTATCAACTGAAGCTAGAAATGAATTATTCTTCAAACCTTCCGTATTTTCTCCCCCGTTTACCGTTAGTTTACTTTTATGACGCCAACTTTCTCTCAAATTCAACTCACCTTACTTCCTGTTACTGGAAACCTTCAAAATAAAAGCTCATAAACCTTTTCCATAGTTAACAAAGAAATAGTTAACCTTTACAATTACAATATCACCAGGTGACTTTGAACCCATGTAAATGCTAAGTAAATGCATTGGCCAAATGAATGGATGAATGTACCATAACTTTCTCCAGCTGAACAGAAACAAAACTGAAGTAATTATTTTTTGTCTTAAAGAGGAACAATCAAAAGTCGGCACACAGCTTTAGTTAATGCAGTGAGAAACTACTGATCGGGGCTGAAATCTGAGTGTAGTGAAGGACTTAGATCTGAATCTCAAGGGTCCCATAAAGGCAATAACAATGTCAGCCTTTTTTGTCAGTGAGCTGAAGGGAGGTATAATAATGAGTTTCTGGCAACAATGAAGCATGGTGGAGGTTCCCTGAACGTTTGCAGCTACATTTCTGCAAATGGAGTTGGACATTCGGTCAGGATTAATGGTGTTCTCAGTGCTGAGAAATACAGACAGATTCTTATTCATCATGTAATACCATCAGGGAGATGTATGACTGGCCCCAAATTTATTCTGCAGCAGGACAATGACCCCAAAGATACAACCAAAGTCATTAAGAACTATCTTCAGTGTAAAGAAGAACACAAAGTCCTGGAACTGATGGTATGGTCCCCACAGAGCCCTGATCTCAACATCATTGAGTTTATCTGACATTACATGAAGAGGCAGAAGGATGTAAGGAAGCCTACATCATTGGAAGATCTTTAAAAACTGTAATAACTGTGTGCAAGTGTACCCAAAAGAACTGATGCTGTTTTGAAGGTAAATGGTGATAACACAAAATACTGACTTGATTTAGATTTCTCTTTTTTTCCTTCTCTGCAGTTTGTTGATTGAAGAAAGCAAATGATTAACATTTCCATTTTTGAAAGCAATCTTTGTTTACAGAATTTTTTTAACACCTGCCTAAACCTTTGCACTAGTACTGTATGTTGAAAAATGTGTTTTTTAATTATGAAATTGTTATCTATCACCCGATTTTTCAGAAAGATTATTTAGTGTTGCTACAACTAGAAGAAGACAAGATCAGTGTCAAAAAAATACTGCGATCAAATATCAAGGTATAAACAACTTCATCCATCTTGTAATGGAACATGTCATGCAGCTCTTTGAAGCCATCATGAAATATTTTATGAGCTCTCAGAAGTGCAGCAGCACCAAGTATTCTCACGGTCCATTAATGCTGACATGCTGCCATCATCTCACCTCGTTCAGCTGGTGTTCATAAGACATTTAAAAAGTCTAAACTTTAACAAGCTCTGAACGCAAAGTGTAGCTGCCATCAAAGGCAGCTATAAAATTTTCAGTTCATTATTTTTTGTATTCAGTTAAAAGGCTAATAAATACTTTTTCTCTTGGCATTTAATATCAAACGTTTAAGAAATAAATAATGCCGCAGTAAATTCATGTTGATAAAGTTAACTTATCATGGTAAAAACAGGTTAAAATATAAGGCGGAACCTATTTTCTTTTCCGTGTGCCACATTGTTGCTCCTGGGTAATGGACACGCTTAGAGAGACCCACGCATGGCATGTTTGTAAGAGACTGAACGTAAGAAGTTACCTTGAAGAATCTGTAAGAAGTCATCTTTATTCCTCTGGAGTTAATGCGGCCAATGAGGTAGAGTTATGATTATTTTGTGTGTTGATTATGTAAAACGTGTATTTGTTGTCAGCTAATTAAAGATTGTTTTTTCTTTTCTTAGTTTTGACGGCATTTTATCGGCATGGTAAAGACACAATAAATGTCTGTTGAAACATAAGAACGATGTTGAGCCTTGAATAAACTCGGGAGGAGTAACACGAAGAGAATGGCAGTGATCCAGATCACCCTAGTTCCAATCACTGGTTTCTGGTCAGTTTGCAGGATTTAATCAAAATCCACCCATAACTTCTTGAGTTATGTTAACTAACGGACAGACAAACAAGCAAACACCTGCAAAAACATGTCCTGGGCAATAACAACAGGCTATGCTGAGTGTTTCTTTATATACAGAGACATTTTAGATGAGCAGTAATACCTAATTGCACATATTTCATTGGGAATGCAATCAAAGTAATGTATCTATAGTTAAAGATGACATTAATTCCATAATAGAATTGACAATAAAATGAAGTCTGTTGCAACAAAATATAAAGTTCCTTTTATTCAGTTATCTGACTCAGACCAGTACCACACAAAACCCTATAAAAAGCTATTTCATCTCTTTATCTATTTTATTTCCAAGTAAAAATATCATATGGACTGGTAAGTACTGGTTAGACCCCTCTTGTCCCCCAATTGACCCTTCTTGTAGAGTACCTGTTCTGCACTAGATGCATTTGCAAATCTGAATATAACAAGTAAATAAAATATGTGTATATATCTTTGGCATTTATTTAATGACATCTAGGGTCTCAGATGTTGAGCAGAATTTCTTGTAGATTTTTTTAGTTTTTATTTACAATTTGTCAAATTGATACACATACTCACATCCCAACTAATATTTGGGAATACTTTGAATGGCACAGTTGCTTTGCACTAAGAATTCCTCCCACAGTCCAAAAAGCATGACAGTCATGTTCATCAGTGTCTATAAATGGCCCTTAGTGTGAGCATGCATGGTGGATTGAACAGTGGGCCTCTGTGTCACAGACTAGCAAGTATTTCCTGGAGACAATAGGTGGATGCATATTCCAGAATGCTCATCTGTCCGTTCCAAAACCCGCACTGTAAACCCCAAAGTTGAGATTACTTAGTTACACTGAGTAGCTGAAACTCAATAGTCTGAAAAACATTATTCTAACTCAAATGTGTTGAGTTAGTTCAGCATATTCTTTTGTTTTGAGTATAAGTAACACAAACATTTTGAGTGACCTAATTATCATATTTCCAAGGGTTCTTATGGGGATGTTTTTGACACCATGATTGACTTGGAAGTCTATATAATTCTTCTAAGTGGTGTCTGTGTTAATACCACATTTACACAGTGAATACAATTCTGCTCATTGTATCACTTGTTGAGAATTGTTGAAGTTAAGAGCATAAATACATAATGTATTCATGTGAGTAATCTATAAGTTCATGTCAGTAACAACTTAATGATAGTGTATACTAAATGTGTGTATGAAACATAAATTAACGCTGCATGTACTGAAGATTTTTGGGTTGGCTTAATCGGTAAATTTAATTTAATTATAATTAGAAAATATGTTTAACATAAACTTCAAATATCTAAGCTTTGATATACTCAAATATCTGAGTTAATGAACTCAAAAAACATGTGGCAACTGACTGCCTCACTTTTTATAAGTTCTGCCTACTTACTCTGACCCTTCTAGCTACCTGCAGAGGATAGAAAATTGTCTAGAATGTCAAAAAAAACAAAACAAAAAAAACGAGCAGTATTTCACATTCTAAAAGAAATTAATAGATCAGGAATTAATTCCAACAAACAGTTGCAACTCTTTAGTTTTGCAAAGAAAGAGACCAGGGATAAGAAATAATTTTATGTAAAGTGAAAAAGATTCACCAAGGCAATGGTGTATGCATAATTTTTTTTAGCTGTCCTAAATTGGTAGCAAACTAGTTATCCTTAGTAAGTGCCTGGGCTAAGAAGATTAATTAAAAACTATTAATACAAAAACAACTGAATTGGGGCATCAACAAAAGCAGATAAAGAAAGATTGAGTTAATGTTTAGTTCTGCTGTTTTCAGATGTATTTTCCAAAACACAAAAAAATGCCATGTTAAACTGAGCATTAGATGACTCAATACACTGTTTTGACATCCATGCATTGGGAAATAAATTACAATTTAGGGACCTTACTATGTACACTACAGCTTATAATCTATTGCAACACTCTTTGTTTTGTAAAAATATCACAGGTACTTCTTGCTGGCGACACCTGGGTTTCATCCATAGAAAACACTATAGAAAGTGCAGTCTTACATGTGACTTAGTAATTTTCTGATAAAACTTGATGTTGCCTGCCTGTTATGATGCAAAGTGTCTTCCAACACCTAATTACGACATAGAACCTATTAATGAGTAATAAATGGGTAAAACAAGTCCCTTTCTTTACTTGTTCAATTCATGTTTTTTGTAAAGTTATAACTGTGCACCATTGTAAACTTGAGAAAACATTACCTGTACTTTATTTAGTTTTAATAGGAATGTATTTAATATTTCCATATTAGTTTTTATGAAATGTGACTAAAACTGGCAGATAAAATAACCCACAGTCCTGTTGTGGTAGAAGAAGGCTGTTTTGCCTAAGCTGCTAAGCAAAGCTGAGGGGACAACCCGACAATCCAAGCTAACTTGGGCTCGGCGCAAACACCACAGCTACACATACACGAAGTCTAGCCGCTAGTTTCCCCCCAACACAGTTGCTGCCGAGCCAATCAGCTAATCAAACCTGATTGTATTCTTCAAGTGGGGTCACTTGGCTATATCACATGTAATATGACCTCTTCCAATCAGAATTAGTGCCATGTTTGAACGTTATGGACGATAGAAACATGTTTGGGCTCTTTGTAAAGGTTCCACCCTCTAGTTCCACCCATGGCAGTTAGAGTCACCATAGGTATGACGGATAAAAAATTAGTCGCTTTAGAACTCAGAAAAAAAAAGTATGTCTTTGTCCTCACCTAAATTTTCGTTGTGAAAATTAAGGTACCTATAGCAACAGTAGGTAACACTGAAACACACTATGTGCCAGTAAAATAACTTGTTGACTACTCAGTTTAAATTTGAAAATAATATCTTTAAAATTACATTTTTTACACCAGTTTTTATGTGGGTATTTCCAAGTGTTCCATTTAATTAATTTGATGTGTATATTGTCAGACTGCATGATGGAGGGGCTTGCACACGCCTGTAACTCTGTCAAAAAGTAGTTGTGTCCCGGGACGGGTATATCTGCAAGGTAAGGGGCTACTGCTGTCTGTTTCAGGGACAATGGATTCAAATAGCAGCTTTATACAACACACAAAAAGTGTTTAAGAGGAACAACTTGCTCTGCGATATTTATCTAATACTAAATTTGGGTACATGTTTTTTGACTATCAATGTATAATGTCTATATTAACTACATATAGTTACTTTTAGTCCAATAAAATCTGCAATATATTCTAACTTTTGCAACCAATTCATATTTTTGAAAACATATACATATTTATAGTTTCTTGTTGCATCATGGAAGGCATGTTGGTTCAAATCAGTCTTAAAGGCAGAGTTGATTGATATTTATGCATCTAAGGTGAGTTGTATACACACATTACCAGCAATAGATGATAAAAAGATGTTCAAAGTGGCAGCATTTGTGTTTAAGTTTACAGTGTATTATAATCAATAACCCAAAGACATTTGCAAACACTGGCAGAAATTCATGTTTGCCCTTTGGCTGATAATATGAAGAACTTAGTCCTGAGAGGCAATTTGTTCCTCTACAGAAGAAAAGGCATACATGAAAAAGAGAGAAAACAAAAAGAATGGCAAAGAGTCCAAATGAACTTTTATATTGGAGACAATGGAAAAAAGCCTAAGGAAAAGATGAGCAGAGTGGTTGACGGTGTCACTGATTCAGTTAGAGACAGCCCTGCAGGGAACTTATAACACTCTGTTCAGAAAGAAGGAAAAGGAAGATGTAGAACAAGGGACAGAAAGAAAAACTGATGACAAGCAGGAGCTCTTCAACCAAGTGAAACAGAAGTAAGGAATCCATTGAAGTAAATGTTTTCTGCTTTACAATAGCTTTTTTTGTGTTAGAATCATAATTTGTACAACCTCGAGGCTTGCCACTGTAATACAATCTTACACGCTTCCCACCCACACATTCATACACTTACATAAAAACATACTCTGGGTAAGCATGATAAAACTAGGGAAGTTGTACAGTTTATTGGGTCATTGTAGATTCCTCTTTGGATGAAATATGTGTTAATTTGCTAAGTGGCTTGAGGACAGTCAATTGGAAATCTCTCCTTCTCTGCAGAGAATGAAAGTATGTGATACAGGAAGCATGAGAGGAGGTAAAACAGGAATGGATTAGATGGGGAGGGAAGAGCTTCTAAGAGATGTGTTTCTGTAGGACCCCTTAAGGTGTGGTGATGTTGTGAAGCGAGCACTTTTATATAGTAAAGGATGAAAACTGAAAATCTGTAGGGAGATGGATGGGCAAAGAAAAAATATCATCACATACTGTATATCACCACATATACATAAATTATATATATATATATATATATATATATATATATAATAGAGCATATTGATTGTTAGCAGTGTTATTGTAAAACAATAATAAAATCCAATGTTTATTATCTCACAGATATGTTGCTCATAGGTTGCCAAGTATAGTTTTGAAGCAGCACACTTGAAAGCAAAAGGTTGTGCCTCTTTAATTTTGTCCATTGATCATGGGAGATTTTAAGGACTAAAATATTTTCATATCACCAAATATTTTTTCATGTAAGCAATTGAAAAGTTTTGTGGTCTTCTTTCAGCCAGTGTAGAGCAACAACAAGTGGGGAAGGGCAGTGTTGCTCTATATGATCTATAGAATCAAAGAGAACAGTCTCAGACTTTGTCTACAATCTCATTATGTGGAAGGACTTTTATCCATCAGAACAATATGGGACAAAAACATTTGTGAAGGGGTGAAATCTTTTTTTTTCTCAAAATAAAAGTATGCATTTAAATGTGTTATACTAATTCTGTAATAATGTACTATTTGCATGTAACCTGATGAGTTGTAAGTGTCAAGCATAAAGACCAGATATGTTCCACAGCTTCTGAGGTAATTTAACTAAATATTTAGTTATGAATGATACGTTTAGCAAGATAAAGGCCAGGACACAATCTTCATTTTATTTCAAATATTCCTGCACAAGGTCACTGTATACATAGGGATGGACTGATTTGAGCCAGAGAAAAACTTAATCATATTAAAGCCTGATATTACAGATTTCTGTCTATGCTTTGTATTTTTTATTCCTGAGTTTAATACCATCCTTACATGCTTTTATAGATGCTTGAGCATGTCATCTGGAATAAATGTAACTATGTGGAATTGTTTACGTTTTCATTCAAACTATAAATCTACATCACGCGTCAATAATGTCTCTTGTTTTAATTTTGCAAAAATGCTTCAAATTTCTTCTTGAATATAAACTATTATGCTGATAATACAGATTTTTTATGGTATCCCAAATTATGAGAATAAATTATGTGAACTATAATTATTTCTTAGTGAATGCAACCATAAGGGGTCACAAGCCAGTCATTTCTTGTGCCAGGTCCCAATTCCGGAAAAATGCAGAGGGTTGTCTCAGGAATGGCATTTGATGTAAAACCAAAGCCAAATCCAATATGTGAATCGCAAACATGAACTCCACACCAGATCGGTCAAGGCCCGGGTTAACATCGACTACTACCGGTGCTGTTAGGGTTTTTAGCTGTCCAGTATTAGCCAGGAGATCCTGTATAATTATCTAAATTGGAATGTCCCGTACAGGATGTCTCTCGTCCCTTATATTTAGCGCTTAGGGTTGCCAACTGTCCCTTAAAATATGGAATCGTCTTTTGTTTGACAACTTAATGTGGCATCTCGTTTTGAATCAATAAGGGAAGCTATGTGTTCTGCATTTTCCAATATGTCTGTCACACATAGCCTACAACAGCCTAATTCTATCTACATATATAAGAGTACAATACAGGAAATCACCCAACTACAGTCAGCAAAACTGTTGTGGCAGAGGGATCTAAAGGGACTGCCAGTTGTTTGTGTTTGCGGCTCGCAAGTGTTGCACTCAGGCTTGTACACCATGTAGGCTAGAATATTCATAATTAAGACAGTTATTGAGGTTTTTCCAAGTTGCCCTGTGCATTTGCTATTTTATTTTTGTTGGATTAATTGTGGAGGATTCGTTTTTTTAAGACAGTGGACTTAGGCATAGTCTATTATCCAGTCAATATAAATGAAAACTTAAAGATCAAATCATACTAACTGATTAACTGTTACGCTAATAAATAAAGTAAAATGAAAAATAAATGTTCGAATAGGTTTCTGGCTGTTGAAATTTTATATTTTAGAGAAATGGCCTATACATTGTAAGTTATGTTTCATTAAATTGCTTATTAGTGTGGTTTGATTGTTGTTCGTTGTTGACAAGCCATGCAAACTAATTAAATTAACAATTTGACATCCCACTACTACATTTGTATTTCAGTGAGCTGATAAACAAGTTTAAAGGTGTTTATCTGCAATATCCCCACTGAGTCACTTTAGAAAGAAAATATTAAAAGTTCATAGTTGGAATCTCAACAAATAGACCCCATGTTGTTAGTATCATCATGTGCTAGATCACACTGCATCTTGTTAATGTAAGTTGTATGAAATTTGTTATTTCCATTTTTATGTGGATTATGCAATTAATTACGGCTTTATGTAGCCTAACTTACAGCACTGATGCATCAATGTGTTTATTGTGAATAAAGGTAACGTATGACCATTCTGGATGACCCCTTCACTAAAAGCACCACACCTCACCAGATGCTGTTGACCCACAGGGTGGCGGTGGAAATTGGACTACTGTTGGCCGAAGGAGGAGAGAAGGAAGGCATGATGGTTGGCAAAGAGAGAAGAGGAAATTCAAGATGGTGGGATTAAGAGTAGAGACTTTGAATGTTGGGACTATGATAGGTAAAGCTAGAAAGCTAGTACACTTGATGTAGAGAAGAAAGATGTATATTGCATGTGTTCAGGGGACCAGGTGGAATGGTTCAAGTTGTTCAGCAATGGGGTAGATGGAAAGAGAATTGGGGTAGGAGTTATCTTGAAGGAGGAATTTGCTAGGAATGTTCTGAAATTGAAAAGGGAGTCAGATAGGCTGATGAGTCTAATGCTTGAAATGGAGGGAATAATGATTAATGTTGTTAGTGATTATGCCTCACAGGTAGTATGTGAAGTAGAAGAGAAGCAGACATTTTGGAGTGAACTAGATTATTTAGTTGAGAGGGTGTTGATTGGTGCAGACTTTAACGGACATGTCGGTGCAGGGAACAGAGGGGATGAGGAAGTGCTAGGCAGGTTTGCTATCCAGGATATAAATAAAGCAGGACAGATGGTGGTAGACTTTGCAAAAATGGATATTAATGGATGTTGTAAACACTTTCTTCCAAAAGAGGCAAGATCGTAGGGTGATTTATAAGAGTGAAGGTGGACAACATCTTCTGTAGATGTGATCTGAGATTAGTGACTGCAAAGTAGTGGTGGGGGACAGTGTTGCTAGACAGTATAGGATGGTGGTCTGTAGGATTAAACTGATGGTGAGGAAGGTGAAGAGAACAAAGACAGAGCAGAGGACCAAGTGGTGGAAACTAAAAAAAGAAGAGTGCTGTGAGGTTTTCAGTGAGGAGCTGAGACAGGCTCTTGGTGGTCAAGTGATGTCCCTGATGACTGGACAGCTACAGCTAATGTGATTAGGAAGACAGGTAGAAGGGTACTTGGTGTGTCATCTGGAAGGAAGAAAGTAGATAAGGAGACTAAGTGGTGGAATACAAAGTCCAGGAACATATACAGAGAAATAAGTTAGTTAAGAAAAAGTGGGACACTGACAGGACTGAGGAAAGCAGACAAGAGTACAAGGAGATGCATCGCATGGTGATTGTAGAGTTGGCAAAGGCCAAACAAAGGGCATATGATGACTTGTATGCTAGGTTGGATAGTAGGGAGGGAGAGAATGATTTGTATAGGTTGTTGAGGCAGAGAGACAGAGATGGAAATGATGTGAAACAGGTAAGGGTGATCAAGGATAGGGATGGAAATGTACTGACATATGCCAATAGTGTGATGGGAAGATGGAAAGAGTATTTTAAAGAGATGAAGAATTAAGGAAATGAGAGAGAATATAGAGTAGAAGAGGTGTCTGTTGTGGATCAGGAAGTAGCTGAAATTAGTGAGGATGAGATGAAGAAAGCTGTGAAGAGGGTAAAGATGGGAAATGACATACCTGTGTAGGTATGGAAGTGTCTAAGACATCTGGGATTAGGGTTTTTGCCTAAGTTCTTCAACAACACCATAAAGACTGAGAAGATGCTGAAGAAATGGAGGAAAAGTGTTCTAGTGCCGATTTTTAAGAACAAGGGAGATTTAGAGAACTGTGGCAACTACAGAAGAATAGAGGTAATGAACTATACAATGAAGCTGTGGGAAAGAGTAGTGGAAGATAGGCTTTGGTCAGAAGTGAGATGCAAATTTTGCTTTAAGGATACTGATGGAGAACGTCAGAGAGGGTCACAGGGAGCTGCATTGTTTTTTGTAAATTTAGAGAAACCATATGACAGAGGTGCCAAAAGAAGAGATGTGGTTTTTGTGGAGGCAGTCTGGAGTGGCAGAGAAGTATGTTAGAGTGGTGCAGGCCATGTATGAGAGTTGTGAGACAGCGGTGAGATGTGCAGTAGGAGTGACAGAGGAGTTCAAGGTGGAGGTGGGACTGCATCAAGGATTGGCTTTGAGTCCCTTCTTGTTTGCTTTGGTGATGGATAGGCTGACGGATGATGTTAGACAGGAGTCTCCATGGACTATGATGTTTGCAGATAACAACGAGGAAAAGTTAGAGAGATGAGGTATGCACTGGAAAAGAGAGGAATGAAGATTAGTTGCATTAAGACAGAATACAAGTGTGTAAAACATGAGAAAGACACAAGAAGAAGGGTGAAGTTACAGGGAGTGGAAGTGAAGATAGTAGAGGACTTTAAGTACATAGCGTCAACAATACAAAGTAATGGAGTGTGTGGGAAAGTGGTGAAGAAGCGTGTACAAGCTTGTTCGAATGGGTGGAGAAAAGTGTCAGGTGTGACGTGTGATGAAAGGGTTTCAGCAAGAATGAACGGAAAGGTATACAAGACAGTAGTGAGACCACTGATGTTGTACAGTCTAGAGACAGTACCAATAAGGAAAAGACATAAAGAAGAACTGGAGATTGCAGAACTCAAGATGATGAGATTCTCTTTGGGAGTGACAAGAATGGATAGGATCAGGAATAAGTATATATCAGAGGGAAAGCTCATATTAGATGTTTTCTGGATAAATCCAGGGAGGCCAGACTAAGATAGTTTGGACATGTTCAGAGGAGGGATGACAATTACACTGGTAGAAGGATGCTGAGGATGGAGCCACCAGGCATGAGGCAGAGAGGAAGACCAAAAATTAGATTTATGAATGTGGTGAAAGAGGACATGGGGTTATTTGGTGTGAGGGTGGAGCATAGGACTTAATTGAGACAGATGATTCACTGTGGAGACCCCTGAAGGGAAAAGCCGAAAAAGAGAAAGAAGAAAAATAATTACATCTTAGTGACAAGTGACAAACAGAAGATTGGGATTCAAAGGAGGACTGATTTGAAGATAATTTCTTAACTTTAGTTAATCAATTACATTTTTGCCTTACATCAGTTGTCCCCAACCTTGATCTTCAGGGCTCACTGTTTTGTCTTTTTGTTGTGTCCTTGCTCAAACGCACTTACATCAGATGATTCAATTTCCTCTTCAGGATGCTTCAATTGTTGCAGAAGCTCATTAATCACCCATTCAAGTCAGGTGTGTAAATGGTAAATAGCTGCTATTAGTAAAGATCTAAAGTGGGGCAAAAAAGTATTTAGTCAGCCACCGATTGTGCAAGTTCTCCCACTTAAAATTATGACAGAGGTCAGTAATTTTCATCATAGGTACACTTCAACTGTGAGAGACAGAATTTGAAAAAAAAATCCAGGAATTCACATTGTAGGATTTTTAAAGAATTTATTTGTAAATTATGGTGGAAAAAAAGTATTTGGTCAATAACAAAAATTCAACTCAATACTTTGTAATATAACCTTTGTTGGCAATAACCGAGTTCAAACGATTACTATAGGTCTTTACCAGGTTTGCACACACAGTAGCTGGTATTTTGGCCCATTCCTCCATGCAGATCTTCTCGAGAGCAGTGATGTTTTGGGGCTGTCGCCGAGCAACATGGACTTTCAACTCCCTCCACAGATTTTCTATGGGGTTGAGGTCTGGAGACTGGCTAGGCCACTCCAGGACTTTCAAATGCTTCTTACGGAGCCACTCCTTCGTTGCCCGGGCGGTGTGTTTGGGATCATTGTCATGTTGGAAGACCCAGCCACGTTTCATCTTCAAAGCTCACACTGATGGAAGGAGGTTTTGGCTCAAAATCTCACGATACATGGCCCCATTCATTCTTTCCTTAACACGGATCAGTCGTCCTGTCCCCTTAGCAGAAAACAGCCCCAAAGCATGATGTTTCCACCCTCATGCTTCACAGTAGGTATAGTGTTCTTGGGATGCAACTCAGTATTCTTCTTCCTCCAAAAACGACGAGTTGAGTTTATACCAAAAAGCTCTACTTTGGTTTAATCTGACCACATGACATTCTCCCAATCCTCTGCTGTATCATCCATGTGCTCTCTGGCAAACTTCAGACGGGCCTGGACATGCACTGGCTTAAGCAGGGGGACATGTCTGGCACTGCAGGATTTGATTCACTGTCGTTGTAGTGTGTTACTGATGGTAACCTTTGTTACTTTGGTCCCAGCTCTCTGCAGGTCATTCACCAGGTCCCCCCGTGTGGTTCAGGGATTTTTGCTCACCGTTCTCATGATCATTTTGACCCCACGGGATGAGATCTTGCGTGGAGCCCCAGATCGAGGGAGATTATCAGTGGTCCATTTTCTGATAATTGCTCCCACAGTTGATTTTTTCACACCAAGCTGCTTGCCTATTGTAGATTCACTCTTCCCAGTCAGGTGCAGGTCTACAATTATTTTCCTAGTGTCCTTCGAAAGCTCTTCGCTCTTGGCCATAGTTGAGTTTGGAGTCTGACTGTTTGAGGCTGTGGACAGGTGTCTTTTATACAGATAACGAGTTCAAACAGGTGCCATTAATACAGGTAACGTGTGGAGGACAGAAGATCTTCTTAAAGAAGAAGTTACAGGTCTGTGAGAGCCAGAGATCTCCCTTGTTTGAAGTGACCAAATACTTATTTTCCACCATAATTTACAAATAAATTCTTAAAAAATCCTACAATGTGAATTCCTGGATATTTTTTTTTCAAATTCTGTCTCTCACAGTTGAAGTGTACCTATGATGAAAATTACTGACCTCTATCATTATTTTAAGTGGGAGAACTTGCACAATCGGAGGCTGACTAAATACTTTTTTGCCCCACTGTATTTGTATTTGTCTTGTCCAAAGGACCCAAAAGCACTTCACACTGAATTCAGTTATTCATCCATTCATATAAACACATTCACAGACTGGTGATGGCAAGCTGCATTATAGCCACAGCTGCCCTGGGGCACACACACTGAAGCAAGGCTGTCGAACACTGGCCAGTTCCTCTGACCACTGCCTAAAGTTAAGGTAGGTAAAGTGTCTTGCCCAAGGACACAACATCATGTAGCAGGCGAAAGTTAGAATTGAACCCACAATTTCTGGGTCACAGTCCGATAATTCTACCAATGAGCTACAGCAAAGGGAAACACCTAAAATATTCAGGACAGTGTGCTTTCATGACCTGGATTGGGCACTTTTGTTGAATTTCAGTACTTTTAAGGTCTTCCCAAAAAGTGTAACTTAATTTGAGGTGAGACTCTCACCCTCTAGATAGGTGAGAGTCTAGCAGAGCGATGGTACCTTTGACGGTAAAAGGCACATTTCCATTTCGGAACTTCATTTCTACATCATTTTTACTGCGAATATAGATATTCATTTTGGGGGTGATCATGCATGGAGATCCTGTCACTTGCTATCTGCACTCTCCACGCGCAGACCTACCCCCCCACGCCCTTTGTCACATCAAAAGATGCTGCTACGCTTATAGATAAAAAGTTTGCAAACTGCACTATGACAACTAAATGGTCTTGTTTTTCAGTGAAGCAGTTTGTTGTTTTTTTCCTTGTGTACTGAAAAATGTGCAAATGTTTTAGGCGGGTTTGAAAAAAAGCTATAAACAAATGCCCCCGGGAATGTAAATAATAATAGTCACATATGTCAAATGTGTTCAGTGTGGACCTGCTTTCATCTGAGAAGGGCGCAGGGCACCAATGGCGAATTTGCCAATCTTGGTGTTCTCTGGCAAATTCTAAATGTCCTGCACAGTGTTAGTCTGTAAGCATAACCCCTACCTGTGGATGTGGATGTCATATCACTCTCATTGATCCTTTTTCTGACCATTTAAGCAAACACATGCACATTTGTGGACTGCAGGAGGTCATTTTGCAGGACTCTTGCAGTGCTCCTCCTGTTCCTTCCTGCACAAAGGCGGAGGTAGCGGTCCTGCTACTGGGTTGTTGCCCTCCTACGGCCTCCTCAATGTCTCCCAATGTACTGGCCTGTCTCCTGGTAGCACCTCCATGCTCTGGACAGTATGCTGACAGACACAGCAAACCTTCTTGCCACAGCTCGCGTAGATGTGCCATCTTGGATGAAGTGCACTACCTGAGCCACTTGTGGGGGTTGTAGACTCCGTCTCCTGCTAGCACTAGGGTGAAAGCGCCTACTTCCATTAGAAAGTGACCAAAACATCAGCAAGAAAGCATATGAACTGAGAAGTGGTCTGTGGTCACCACCTGCAGAACCACTCCTTTAATCAGAGTGTCTTGCTAATTGGCTATAATTTTCCCTTGTTTTTATTTGATTTGTGCAACAACGTGTGGAATGATTGTCAATCAGTGTTGCCTCCTAAGTGGACAGTTTGACTTCACAAAAATGTAATTGACTTTGAGTTACACTGTGTTGTTCAATTTTTTTTGAGTGTTGTATTTTTCGTGTGCAAATCTACTGCTTTACCTTGCTTCACCTGTCACTTTGCTGCTGCTACAGTTCAATTTCCACTATTTGGGGTAATAAAGGATGGTTATATTCTATTCTACATAACTTGATCAATTTTATCATATGTTACATTGGTCCTGTTTGTTTTGTAAAATGACTTAATAAGACATTCGCTATAAAATGCCAACATATAAATAAACTCCATCCATCCATCCACCCATCCATTGTCTTAACCTAGTTTTCCTTGCTGGGTTCAGCACACCCTTGGCAAGTCATCGGCCCTCTTTCATGACATCATTTGATAATACTGAGACAGCTAATTACCGCAACCAAACAACATAAATATTTAATTGAGATTCAAAACTGTTTTCTATTTGTGTATGAATGAATAAATAAATAAATATATATATAATATTGCATCACACACTGACCAACAAGAGAAGGAATGTTAAAACCTGGAGGAATTTGAGAGATCCCAGCAGGGGCTAGAAGTGGTGGGGGGGTGTAAAAAGGGAGTGGGGCAAGGGGAACGACATCTGAAGAAAAGGAGGAAGACAGCGAGAGGACTATGAGGGGAATCTCAAGCGCCGCTCTCCTGGGTTCAGCTTGTTGTCATGGTAACAGCAGCGAGGCAAGACGAGCGGCAGACAGGCAGATTCCCTCCTTCGTGATCTCAGTCTCTCTTTAAGTCTCTCGCCCAGACATTAGTAGACAGCTGATCTTAGTCCCCGGTTGTGCCTGTCTTCTCGTTCCCTCCTGATGAAAAACGGGCTGACAGCAAGGAGACCGCTGGCTACTTCACACACAGACACCAAGCAGGCAGCTGATCTGTATGTTGATCTGTTTTCCTTTTTCTTTTTTCCTCCTCAGAGTTTTAAACTCTTTCTGCCTGTAGACAAGTATTAGTGTCTAACTTTTCCCTACTTAAACACAAGGAGAAGGATTTTTTTTTATACATGGGGGCCTCTTCAAAAGACTCCTCTTTACTTCAGGCAACCCTCTACCACTGCTTTACTGTCTTTTCGGCTGGTGAATGTGAGCAAAATTTTAAATGAAACCTTTTACTCATCAGTCCCATCTCAGTGGTAGTAGTATTAGGTTGAAAGATAAAGCTCCCATTTTACTTTTTGTTGTTCCCAACTGATTGTGATTAAACATTAGACAATTCACTGTAAATGTGTGTGCTCTCCATGTCAAAAAGATTAGTTTTTCACCTAAACAAACACTCACCAAAAAAAATTAGATTTCATCTAAATTAAGTTGCTGGTTGCTATCTGGGTTAAATACATTTGTTTCACCCTCCTACACTGTTTCCTTTGAGGCATAAACAAAATGTCTTAAACTGCAAAAAGCAATTTTTTGTTAAGTGAGAATTTTGTCCTTTTTAGTTTAGTAAATTTAAGAGCTGAAAAAAACAAGACTAAGGGGGATTTTACTGTAGATGTTTTTATGCAGAGTTTATTTTCTAAGGATTAAAATTGGGAGTCTTTCCCAAGTGGTCGGCCAGTGGTCGGTGGGCGCTGCTGCCTTTTCCATCTCCCTGGGCTGGTTCTTGTCGCTGGCTCCCCGATGGCCCCTTGCCGCGCCTGCGCGTCGGGGTGTCAGCGGGTGGCCGCGGCGGGTGGCCGGCATCTCTGGGCCCGATCAGTCAAATTGGCACTGGACATGTCTCCTGGGTCTTGGTCCAAGCACTCTGCGGGGTGCTCGGGTAGGGGCCCTTTGACCGCTGCTGGTCGCGGTTTGGCTGCCCTCTGGCCTGGTGCATCTTCTTCCCCTCCGTCACTCCCCGTCGATGATGGATGGTCCTGCCCGCTGGTCGATGATGGCTCTCGATGCCTGGGGCCGGGGGTCCCGGTTGCGGCCCGGCTCGGTCCAGGTGCATGCCTAGCTGGTCCTGGGTGGTCGCTGTTTCGGGCCGACATCCTCCTTGGATTGACTGGGGCACCTCTTATGGGGGTGCCGGGGTTGTAAGTAGGTTGGTGCCGTCCAGGGGATCGGTGGGGACCGTGCCCGGCGCCCAAGCTCCTGCCAGTTCCATGAGTTCTACTGCCTGGTCGGTTCATCTGGGGGGGATGTCCGGTATTGGCTGGGCCCCAGATCTTGGCGCTCTGCAAGGGGCGGGATCTGGACCCGGGAGCTGGTAGATCTGGATGTCCAGGTGCTGGCTGGGCGTACATCCGCTGTGGCTTTACTGTGGCTCCCTGGCGTGTGTGTGTGGGGTGGGGGGGGGGGGGGGGGGGGGGTTGTTGGCGGTGGGTATTGCTCCGGGGTGGCGTGTATTGTCCGTGTGGGACTCTGGATGCATGCATCTCCTGCCTCCTTCATGTCTGTGTCGAGTCCTGTAGGACGGATTGACGGTTCTTTACACCAGCTATCAATCACTTGCATGGGGAAACCTTATTCAGACCTGCATCCTCGCACACACACATAGGTGTGGGGACATTGGTGTGGACGGACATATCTTGAGCTGAGGTTATTGTCATTAGTTAGCTTTTACCAGGAGTTTAACAGAAACATTAGTATTGTGTTCATGAATCCATGCTTGTGTTTAGTGAATGTGTAATTCTTATTTTTTATTACTGGATCTGAACTATTGGTGTGGTTCTGTTCAGTTCGTTGTTTTTGTTTGTTTTGTTTTACCGCTTCTCTGCCATCCGGCAGAGGCGGAGGACTGGGATGTTTTCTTATGTTCTTTGTTTGCCTCCCTGTCTTGTCGTCAGTCGTGCCTCTGCTGGTGCGGTTTCTTTTCTTCACCTTCTTCCTTTCTTCCTTCTTTTCTCGGTTTCGTGTCCATGACTTCAGGAAATTGAACCCTCAGTAATCACTAATAAAGATTTTTTAATACATATACATCAAGTGGAGTGTTACAGCAAAGCTGTAATACTCTGCTTGGGAAAGTAAATCTGTTGGGCTTGTACTTGATACTCAGACACCAATTCTGAGTGGCAAACTGCTAGACAGGACACGTAAAAAAAAATAAAAAAAATAACACATTTCTCATAAAAAAAAATTTTTTTAAAAATTGGGAGTCTTTCAATTCAATTACCTTTTATTTATATAGCGCCAATTCACAACAAATCATCTCAAGGCACTTTACAATAAAAGGTATTTCAATACAAGTACATGTATACAAACATTCCAATCAATTAAAAGTTACAGTCATTCAAGGCCGTTTGCTCAGCAAATAGCTCGCTGTGTGCGATTAATTTTGGGGGATTTTTCTCCCTCTTGAGGCGCTGAGGTGAAAATCAAACGAGTTTGATATTTTCCGTCTCGTGTGCAGTCTTTGTAAGCTGTCTGCTGAGCTAAAATATTCAAGCGACCAATCAAATTGCGGTCTCCGATCACATGATTCCATGATGGCAGCCCCCATCCATTACCTCAGAAAAAGGAATGACACCAAGACCGAGATAAATATGGAGGAATTGCTGCTACTCATTTTGTTGATGAATGTTGTCGCATCAAATGTATAAAAGGTATAGTCTGGCGAAAGGTATAGTCTGGCGAAACGTATAGTCTGGCGAAATGTCAACGAGTCTTTATCTTTTAAAATGAAATCTTCTCCATGGGCTGCCATCTTGCAATTATGTGATCGGAGACCGCATTTTGATTGGATTTGAAATGATCTTTCTAGACCTAATACAGCCTTTTTTGTTGTTCTGTACAACTGTTTGTGTTCAAAACCATATTAGGTAATCCGGCCTGGAAATACGTAGCGAATTTCGCCCAAAAGCTGCATTGAGCACATGATCTTTAGCTGATGTCAGGCTAACCAATGACAGACGTGCGCTCACTGTTGCATTTGAGGGATAGTTAAAAAATTAGGCTCTACTCCATGTGTCCTTGAGTGAGTGCCGGACAGCCCTTGCATCCATGGATAATAGAGCTATGTGTCACCACACCTACGCAGATGGAGAAGTATTAACTAGGCTTTAGGAAGAATAAAGAATGTTGGGGAGAACTAGCCTTTTGTTATTGTATTGAACCCCACTATCATTTTAAAGATTTACAAATGTTTGATACAAAAATAGGCTGCACGGTGGCGCAGTGGTTAGCGCTGTTGCCTTGCAGCAAGAAGGTCATGGGTTCGTATCCCGGCCCAGGGTCTTTCTGCATGGAGTTTGCATGTTCTCCCCGTGTATGCGTGGGTTCTCTCCGGGTACTCCGGCTTCCTCCCACAGTCCAAAAACATGCATGATAGGTGAATTGATCACTCTAAATTGTCCCTAGGAATGAATGTGAGTGTGAATGGTTGTCTGTCTCTCTGTGTTGGCCCTGCAACAGACTGGCGTCCTGTTCAGGGTGTACCCTGCCTAACGCCTGATAATTGCTGGGATAGGCTCCAGCTGCCCCGTGACCCTGAATTGGATAAGCGGTTAAGAAGATGGATGGATGGATGATACAAAAATATATTCTACAAACTGCAAAAGCCAGAAGTTCATGTATCTCAGAAAAATTTTAATATTACATGAGACAAAAAAAAAGTATTCCAGTGACGTGCAGTCAGGGGAGGCAGGTGAGGCAGTTCCTCACCTGTCATCATGACAAGCAAAATCGACACTAAAATGGATGACAGAAAATCTATGTTTCAATTTACCTCACCTCTAGTTGTGCTGTGTCACACACAGTGAATGAAACAGGCAGTTGGTGTATACTCTTTGCTGTTTCTCTTTATACTGCCAAAATATATGTTTGATTACACATGCGCACACTGATCTTCTACAGCCTGTCTAATATCTTTAATGAATGTGTGTGACAGGTTTAGTCTTTCTGGTTATGCAGGATGAGGCAGCCTAATTGATAGGGGGCAGTGCTGAGCCCAATAAGCACAACAGGCAACAGATGCATTTCTTCTATGAATCAAAACAGTGAGAAATGAAAACAGTCGGAGAAATACTAAAAACATAATCGCAATAGAACCAATACATAACAGCGTTCCTCCTTATGGATCATCTCCAGTGAAGCAGACCGATTTTTTAAAATGAAGGCAAACATAGATGAGTTTTACATTAACCTCATGGAGAGATTTGTGGAGCAGGATAGTTGCATGCATTTAAACAAAGGTAAGATGATACACAATTTTCAGTTATAATAAAAAAGATCAGCCAATAGAAATAAATGTTACTGAATAATAAATATTTTTCTTGCTATAATATTGCTAAATAGTACGGAACTGATTGAAGCAAAAATAATTAAAAATATTCCAGTTAAGGTAAAAACTAAAACAGAAGCTTCTTATTGGATTTAACATCTACAATTCCAGAGGAGTCAGTCAGTGCCTCAACAGTCATGAACCTCACAGCACGTCACTGAGGTATTCTTGATACAGGAATGTCATGCCTGTGGCGTTTCAGAGGTGCTAAGGAAGTCTATGTTTCTCTGATAGCAGCCTTTAGGTTGTCTGCATGTTTGGGTCTGGTAATCATTGTTGCTGGTTGTGATGAGTTTCCTCACCTATTAAGCTCATTAAAACTATGGTTATTAAACCAGGTTCTGTTAACAGTGTGGGTAGGTACCATATCCTGGTGGAAAATGACTTGCAGATCTCCATAAAGCTTTTCAGCTTAGGGAAGCATGATGTGCTCTAAAATTTCCTGGACTCCAAAGTCTGATAAAACATGATAAAACACAGTGGACAAACCCCGGTTGGACCAACCCTTGCAGATGACAAGGTTCCATAAATCCTTACTGACTGAAATAACTTCCCATTGGACCTCGAGCAAATTTGGTTCTGTATTTCTTCATTCATTCTCTAGACTCTGGAACCTCTAAACCTTATAAAATAAATGTAAAAAAATAATAGTTTGGACCACTGAACAACAGTCCTGTCCATTTTTTTAGTAGCCAATGGCATAGCTGAGCAAATGTGACATCTGTAGTCTTGACCGTGGATACATCTGTTTGTGGTGGCTTTGGAAGCACTGACTTCAGCCACAAATCACACCTTGTGAATCGTTAAACTTCTTTGGGTGGAGCGGATGTGCAATCTGCTAGAGGCTGTGGTTATAGCTGTTTTTATACCACTCTTTTTTTGTTTGAGTCAATTCTTCATCGACATGCTTGGAACAGCTTCTTCAACTGTGACCTTTAGTGGCTTACCTTCCTTTTGGACATTGTCAGTGACTAACCACTGATCAACTGTCAGGTCAGTAGTCTCCATTGCTAATTGTGTGTCCAATTATCTGTATGTTTAAATGTAATATCATGAGAGCTTTTTAGCTGGCATTAAGTGGAACTATAATCACAAAACTTTATGCTTTGAATATATCAGTCTGTGCATTATGACTCTATGTGCAACTTTATAAAATTAAATATGAAAATCAGTTTTTTCTTTTTGTCTGATATGTTTGTCTAATTTTAAGATTCTCTACTTTTTTGAGATGCATCTGTAAAATGGAAAGCCCCTTAGAAGAGTTTTAATGAACAAGTGAGGAACTATTCCAGCATTTTCATTTTCAGAAGGCCGACATTCTGAGTGTTTTTGTGAATGCAGCTGACACCTATTTTCACCAAGTATGTCCCTAAAAATGTTAAGCTATATGGGCATAACTGGCAGAATTGTTCTGAAGAAATAATTCTCTAAATGAGCAGTGCCTGTCCATTCATAAAGGCTCAAAATGGTTTGTCCTTCAGGCTTTAGAAGCTTTCGATCTAAGCCTGCTTGACTAATACTGCTTCAGTCATGTGAAAGCTTAAAACGCTGTGTTCATTGTGTGAGATGAATTTAGAATATCTAAGTGCCTCACACAATGAAGAAAAAATGTCCCCTTGCCCTAGTGCCGATACCTGCAGAAATGCATGAAATGGAGTCTCAAATGCACTCCAGCAGGTGCTTAATGTAAAGCAGTTCAGCAGAAGTGAACGAGAACCTCATAAAAATGTCCTCAACGTGGTAAGAAATGGCACAGTAACTTTAAAAGCTGCTACAGCTAAAACGCCGGATAGCAAAAACGGATGGGGCCTGTATTAGGGCCTGATTCAAACCTAAGTTAATAAAATCCAC
The DNA here is from genome assembly GCA_028564705.1 of Apricaphanius iberus. Lineage (NCBI taxonomy): Eukaryota > Metazoa > Chordata > Actinopteri > Cyprinodontiformes > Aphaniidae > Apricaphanius > Apricaphanius iberus. The sequence goes on along the minus strand of JAPXFQ010002242.1, from coordinate 873,300 downwards.
TATTTGCTTTAGGTGCTATAAAATCACTCCTGTTTTTGAAATTATTAATTTCATTGCTTCTCTTAACTCTGAACACCAAATCCATGTGTTAGTATAATAAATTATTTTGGACAATGCTCAGAATTGCAGTGCAAACTTTTGGAATAAAATTGGAGTTCAAACTGCACTGGACATTTTTCACTGAGTACAGCTGAATGATAAATGGCATGTACTTGTACAGCACTTCTCTTTAGTCCCTCGTACGGACCTCAAAGCACTTTCCAATACATTCGGTCATCCACCCATTAAACATTCACACACACTGGGGATGGCAAGCCACATTGTAGCTACAACTGCCCTGCGGCGTACTGACAGAGGCGAGGCTGCCAAACAGTGGCGCCACCAGGCCCTCTGACCCACACCAGTAGGCAACTGGTGTAGTGTGTTTCCAACAATGACCAAGACAGTTGGAGCTGGGCTTTGAACCGACAACCCTCTAATTACAAGACAAAATGAAAACTTAGCTATCGCCTTACCTTTCAAAGAGAAACGAAAGGGGCAAGAATACTGGCATTTGTGAGCAACCATGTAACAAAGATTCTATTAAATTATAGTATCCAACCATCCATTATCTATTCTGCCTATCCTTGAAGGGCTGGGGGGCGCTTGTGCCTATCTCCAGCACTCATTGGGTGAGAGGCGGTGTTCCCCACCGACAGGTCACCACTCTATTGCAGGTTATATTATATTCATAATATAGATACTGTAATAAATTACAAATACAAGTTGGGGTGACTAATACAAAAATATAGAGAAAAACTGAAATCGTCTCAGCAAAGAAAACTTTTTGCATCAATATGGCATGTACCTTCTTTTCTAATTTTATTCTGGAACTGTAGCTTAAATAAATGGTTTGCTGTTCTTACAGACAGGAGAAAAATGTAGGCAAAGGAAACAATCAGAGCTCTCCTGTTTCGTTGCAAATCTCAACTCAAGCATACTTAAAGCAACCAAAGCCCCTAACCTGCCAATCAAATTGCTTGAAGCATTTAAGCTCTGGCTGCTACCATGGCCGTCTTCACACGGCATCGGTTCTTTTTGTGACACTGATTTGCTGCTTCTCGATGAAAAATATCACAGTCAAACTCTGCAACAAGATAGCCTTTTACCTAAAATTATTACTGCTAATCAAAATTTGAGATAGAAAAAACAAACTGTACTTTTTACGGTACATTCAGACAGCAGGCTTTGTCGGCGTCAGCAACATCAAGATTACATGATACAGTCTACGGTTGAGGCCGTTGGAGGAGCGTAGCAGTCTCTGCGGCGCTTTGTGAGCGTTGGCTCCGTCAACTTTTCAAGCTATTTCTGCGTTTTGGGCTTCAAAGATCATAACGCTAGCAACACAGAAGTTCAGCTATTTGAACTTTTGACTTCTTAACACTCTTGACCCAATCAGAGCATCTCACTGTAGTAACGTTCCCTGACATTGTTGCTGCCTAGCAAACCACGATCCGCAAGAGTTTAAAACAGCCAGCAGAGAAAGGCCCGCCTACGAGCTTTGCAAGGTTTATCTTAAAAAGGTGTCTTTTGTGTAAAAGCGTCGAACTAGTCGCTTTATGAGCTTCTGACATAGCCTGCGGTCTGAACGCACCATAAATCACTTCTGTGCAGCATAAGTTACACACAACAGTCTAGTTACTGAGACAATTATGGTAAAACATATCCAATAAACTAAACAGCTGAATTTTAAACAGCATTGTTATCATACATCTGAAAGCCTCCACCAGGAAAAAGATATGATAAATAATTTATAAGCAGCAAAAGAAAAAAGACCAAGAACTAAACCTTGGGGTATGCCTGTTGTATTTTTTAACCATTGCTCTTTTCCAACATATGAAAACTTTTTTTTTTCTTCACAATTTACAAGGTATAATATAAAGCCCTCTAATCGTTTCTCAGGAAACAAAATCATAAATTGTCGTTTTTTTAACAGAAATGTCAGGGTTTGGGATTTAAGGATTTTTAATTCACTCCAAATACTTCATTCTGACCATGTGATAAATTAATCTATATAATTAATTAGTGATAAGTCGATGTCTTTTGTTGCAAAGATTTAAAACACTTACGTACCCTCATGTGTCCTATTACTAAAGTGATAGGCTGATAACTACCTAGAACAAAGACAGACAAAAACAAAGCAAAATTATCATTATTATTAAACCAGGTTCTGATGACAGTGTGGGCAGGTACGATATCATGGTGGAAAATGTTATGCAGATCAACAAAAAGGTTTTCAGCTTAGGGAAGCATGGTGTGCTATAAAATTTCCTGGGGTCCAAAGTCTGATTAATCATGGTAAACACAGTGGACCAACCGTTGCAGATGACAAGGCTCCATAAATCATCACTGGCTAAAATAACTTCACACTGGAACTCGAGCAAATTGGATTCTGTACTTCTTCACTCTTCCACCAGATATTGGAACCTAGAGATGCAAATTAAACGTTAAATAAAAAATTTTGGACCACTGAACAACATACCAGTTTTTTTCAGTAATCCACGGCACAGCTGAAAAAATGTGACATCTGTAGTCTTGACCATGAATACATCTGTGTGTGGTAGCTCTCAAAGAACTGACTTAAGCCACAAATCACACATTGTGAATCTTCACCAAACTATTTTTGGGGGAGTTGATATGCAATCCACCCAAGGTATGTGGTTGTTGTTTTGTTAATTTATAAAAAAAAAATTGTGTGTCTAGTCTGGCAGTGTGGTACTCAGAATTAGTATCTGAGTACCAAATATAAGCCCAACAGATTTACTTTCTCAAGCAGAGCATTACAGCTTTTGTCATAGTACTCCCCTTGATAAATATGTGTGAGAATTCTTTATTACTGATTGCTGTGCTTTTAATTACTTGAGGTTATAGACACAGAGATGGGGAAAAAAGAGAGAAGTATTAAAGAAGATGAAGAATAAACAACCAATAAAACGGAGCAACATAAACAAAATAAATCATATAAAATGAACTATTAACTACACATCTACAACAAACCTAAAATGAGTATATGAATACAACAACAATGTCCCTGAAAAGCTCCTTGCACCAACCGTCCATTGATAACAACCTCAGGCCAAAAAATGCATCCACAAAAACAGACGTCCCCACACCCCTGTTTGTGTGAGCATGCAGGTGCCCACAAGATTTCCCCACATGAGTGCTCAACAGCTGGCATGTGGAGCCGCCAAACCATCACACAGGAGTTGATGCAGACATGAAGGAGGACAGGCGCATGGACGCCCAGAGGGACCCAGAGCCTCGGAACCCCAGGCAGACTGTCGCAGGGCCGACCATTCCCCCAAAGGGAGGAGCAGAGACAAGCCACCGGGGAACATCAAGCAGCTAAAATGCAGGGGCCTGAGAGGCTGCAAGAGTGGGCCCAGGGGGTTTGCTGGCAACCGGCTATGCCAGGGTAGGCCTGGTCTAGGACCTGGAAACCCTGGGCCGCCCAACAGGGCCCCGACCAGGGATCAGCTAACAGAGATTACCTGCGCCGCAAGTCCGGGTGAACTACAGCTGGCCAACAGACTGCACACACCCCAGGCCAACCCCAGCAACAGCACCTGGACACCAAATCTACCAGCTCCCAGGTCCAGATCCCGCCCCACTCAGAACACTGAGACCAGGCACCCAACCAAGGCCAGACAAATCCAACAATTAAACGACCAGGCATTAAACCCAAAGAACAGGCAGTGGCTTTGAGCGCCAGGTCAGACCCCCAACAAGCCAACGAATGATACCACCCCATGATTCAAAACCAACAACCCCAAAAGAGGTGTCCCAAACCAATCCAAGGAGGACCCTGGCCCGACACACCGGCCGCCTGACCCACCCCAGCCAGGCATACACGAGGGCCGAGCCGGACCGCACCCTGGCCCCCAGCCACAGATAGCGAGAGCCATAAACGCACCAGCGGGCTGAGGCATTAGTCACCGGCAGGGAATGAAGGAGGAGAAATAGGCCCCCACTTGGTATAAGGCCTGAGATGCGCCAAGAGGGGAGCCAAGGACCCTACCTGACAGGTAGACAGAGACACACAGACACATTCATACAAACCCTCCCACTTACGCACTCACATTTAAACGATCATCCGAAAGAAAGGACACTCTACACTAACTCATACTCACCATATACACTCTATACTCGTAGGTCCAGACACCAATGCCCCAGCAAAGCAAACTTGTGGACAAGATGTCAAAATTGCAGTCCCTGTAGAAAAACAAAGTAGTCTGCTCTCAGTCACCCACCCTCTCCCCTCCGTGAATGACGGGTAAAGACGAGTAAGTTGATAAGTAGATAATTATATTTCACCACAATATTGAGTTGACAGTAATTAAAAAAGTAATTTTTAGAACCAGCTATTTTACTGCTATCATTGTTAGCTCGATGTTAGCTTTTAGCCTGGTCGGTTAACGATTACAAATGATGCTGCACTGTTTGGTGTTGAAGACTTTGCAACCTTCCGGCCTCACGTGTGATTTGCCCTGGAACCAGGATATATTGTAGCAGGATAGATATTGTAAAAAAAAAATGGCTACGTCCCGTAGCAGTGTCTTTAAAATAACTTAAAAACCCACAACCACCAAGCCGGCTCAGATTAAAATCTGTTTCAATGTACCCTTCCTTCCAACGTGGTTGGGACATTAGACTGTTGTGTGTTTAATTCACAATAAAATTCTCACATATTGTACCTTTTACTGACTATTTTATTAGACTTAAAACAGATTTAGAGGAACATAAAGTATTTTTCCATGTTTACATCAGGTCTAGTTGCATTGTCATCCCAACAATTAGGGAGAAAGCATATTGCACAGCATAACCAAACACTTGGCTGGGATGTTCAGGATGATGGTAGCATCTGTGTGTCTGGAACGGAAAATGCTTGAGCCTGCAGGCAGAGAAATTTGAAAAAATGTATTAGATAGATAGATAGATAGATAGATAGATAGATAGATAGATAGATAGATAGATAGATAGATAGATAGAAGGCATGCAAGGTTGAGAAGAGATTGAAAATGCAAAGCAATCTGACGACATGGCAGGGATTGTAGGTGTGTTTAGAGAAGTCAGCTTTGTGTGTGTTTTTGTGCAACAGGATATACATTTGTAGCTGTCTGTTTTAATGCCTCACTGCTTTGCTGGTCCTTCACCTGCCAGCTTGTTTGTATGTGTGTGTTCACTGGCGAATGTGCGTATAACTGGTTATATTGGATGAAACCATTTCTGTTGCCCATCTGGTACAAAAGCCCACAACGTATAAAAACTGTTGTTACAAATGACATATAACTTGTTTTGATCAACAGCTATCATAGCAAGTAAGATACATCATGTATCTTAATTTATATACTGTATTATTATATAAATTTAAACAAGAGGTATGTGTTTTAAGTCTTCCAACACTTGAGCTTTAAATAAATACTAAATTTTAACGTCAGGAACTCACTCTAGTACCTCCACCTGTCCTCATTTATCTCACTTCTACCTCATTTGCCATCACTGTGGTTAAAGCTGCTATATAAAGTTTTCACAAGTTAGCTTAAAAAAAAATTTTTCATCCATCTTTACAATGTTTTAACACAGCATAGCTATAAATATTTTGTGGCGATAAATAATATAATAATAAATGATAATAGAGTGGTCCTTCTGCATTTGTCTAAAAACCTCAGCCAAAAACATGGCTCGGTCCGAATCCAACGATTGGACCATCTGGTTTTCTGGCTTTACAGACAAGTGCTCCTTTACTGCCACATTCTGCAACAGAACACAACTTGTGAGAGAGGTGCTCCGCTCATTAATGTCAGGGAATGAGAAACAGCCGGAGTCCCAGAAAGAAAACTCAATTTGAACTCACCGTAAATAAAAAGAGAAGTGACTGAACTGCAAGTGGTGTTTTGTGCTCTCTTGTCTGCTGTAGCAGTTTGTTTCTAAATCAGCGGGGTGTGGCCTAGGGATGACAACTGACAGGAGGGCTGAGTGTTCTGTGAATGTTTATGTTTCAAGCTAACTTCTTTTTTCATCAGTATAGCAGCTTTAAAATGGCCTGTACTTGTACTTGTACAGACAGCATTGTTTACTTCAGCTCTGTTCTGTCATCTGGTTCTCCAGCCTCAGAATCGCTGGATTGGCATCTTAGTCTACTCAGTCCTTCAGTTCCTCCCTGTTCCTGATCACCTGATCTGAGGTCCGGGTGGACAAGCCTTCGGTGTTCTGCTTATCCACCCGGACCTCTGTGCCTCCCTCTGTACTTGAACTGTTGGAACTTTGCCGCCATAAATATTTGAAACAATTTAAGCAAGAAGAAGTTGATCTCAAGTATTCTTTTGAGACTAAAAAGAGGAGGAATAAATTGTGTACTGTAAGTTTTAGTCAATTTTATGTGCAGCATAAGTTATCACTCAACAAAATTTAGTTACTGAGACAGTTGAGTCAAAGCAGATGCAATTAACTAAACAGCTACGATTAAAACAGCATTGTCAGCATATATCTGAAACCTCCACCAGGACAACGATATGGCAAATCATTTATAAGCAGCAAAATAAAAAAGGGAAGGGGGCCAAGAATTAAGCCTTGTTGTTTTGTTTAACCAATGATATCTTCAAACATATGAAATCATTTTTTTTTTTTTTACAATTTACAAGGTATAATCTAAAGCCCTCTAATCGTTTCTCAGGACACAAAATCATGAATTGTTGTTTCTAAATAGAAATATCTGGGTTTAAGATTCAATGATTTTTAATTGCACTCCAAAAATGTTCTGATTGTGTGATAAGTTAATCTATATAATAAAAAAAATGTTTAGAAGTCTGTGTTGTTTGGTGTATATTGTTGTAAAGATGTCAAACTTTGGTAATCTCATGTGCCGTATTACTAAAGTAATAGGATGATAACTACCTGGAACAAAGAGAGACAACAACGAAGCAAAATTATTATTATCATTATTAAACCAGGTTCTGTTGGTAGTTAGGGCAGGAACCATATCCTGGTGGAAAATGACATGTGGATCAACATAAAGCTTTTCAGCTTAGGGAAGCATGGTGTGCTATAAAATTTACTAGGGTCCAAAGTCTGATTTATCATGGTAAACACAATGGACCAACATCTATATTTCATAAATATATGAAACAATTGAAGCAAGAAGTTATTCTCAAGTATTATTTTGAGACTGTACAGTAAGGAGTATGTGTAATGCGATCTATAAAGAAAAAAAAAACTGTTTATAGCAGTACAATATATCATCAGCTCCCGGTCAAACATCAGTCACATATAGGAGCTACCAGAGCAGAAAGGCTAATCCTTGTAAATCCACCGTCTGTTTATTGGGGGGGGGGGGGGGGGTTGTAAAAAAAAATCCCTTGCTTCTGGATTAATTTGAGCTGAAATTAAATCTAAAATTGGCTTGCTCATTGTATACTTGGCAGCCTCTCAGTGGTAAATGGGGTGGGGAGAGGGCAAATAGAATATCAACACACACAGAAACCGTGTGGATTTCACTTTTTTTCTTCTTTTTAAATTGGTTTTTACTGAAAAAAGCAGAGCAGGGTAACATGACATCTTACAAGTAATTTCAAGGAAAAAACGATCAATTCAGATATTGTAAACAAGAAGTAGATGGACATATTTGTGCAGATGTATTAAGCCTTGCATTGTACATTTTGCTTATGTTCATTCTTCTGTCTTGTTTTATTTAGATTGAATCTTCCCTTCAGTTTTACTTTTATTATTTTGTATGTTCTTTGCCATTTTCCTACCCAACGATGTACCGCTTTCTTCTGTCTTTTCTTCATTACCATTCCTTCTCTGGTGTAATTTTTCCATTTTTATGCATGGCTGTTTCTTTCATGCCGCAGCTCGTTGTCTCACCCTCTCCTCCCTGATTTTTTTTCACCAAACCGCCATAAGAAATATCTAGAAATCCACTCCCTCCATTTCCCACCTGTCACTGGTGATCAGACTCCAAATCTATCCAATGCACCGATCATGGAGGAACTCACCGTGACGATTTGATAATGTAGACAACAGTATTTGGACCTTCTTCACCCACAAGAACCAGGCCACGTACTCTCTTATTTACATTCACTGTGCCTCTGAATCAGGTTTCCTGTTTCTCTATTAATTAGTGGGTGTTTGTTGGCAGGCTGCTGCCTTTCAGTGATTGCTGTCAGTGCGCTTCACAGCTGGAGATTTGTGCTTCGTGGGCCTTTCATGATCGGAGGAAAATTCTCCCAGCGCCCTCCGCCATCTGTTTATAGGACTTATCACCATTCCCCAACTGAAACCTTTCCTCCTGTCTCCAGCAGCACCTTATTCAGAATCTGTCATTCCAACTCTAACAGATCTTACTGATAATCAGAGAGTGTTTTATTGTATGTGTAGTTAAAATTCTCTTGCCCTCTTTTTGTAGGTCAAAACATCACGTCATGAAGCAAAAGGGGCCCGAACTGAGTACTGAGTACACTGGAAAAAAAAAAATGCAGCTCAAATTTAGATTGATTTTATCGGTCACAAGTAATCAAATTCCAACTGGAAAACTAAAATAAACGTAATTAAATTACTTGTGACCAAGTACAGCAATTTATTTAAGTTGGAGCTGCATTTTCTTTTTCTTTTTTTCAGTGTACCTATGCATGATTATTCTTTCAGAGGTCTAACATTTCTCCATTTAATATACACGTTTTATGGTTTCTCAGGGAGACTCATGCAAACATAACCCACACTCATTCAAGAAAGACAGTTAAAATTAGTTTCCTTTCAGCAGGAGCACTGCTTCTGGGGAGGAAACGATTGGTAACGACAGAGAGTGGTGACACTAGAAGAGGATGAGCATGACAGGTGAGTATTGGGCTGCAGGCTATTGGATGTGCTTTCTTAGAAGGAAGGAGGTGTGTGCTTACGTTGCTCCAAGGAAAGGCAAAGTTGGAGAGGCAAGTGGGTCCTGTGCAGAGGTGATTGGCAAACTCAGTGAGTGACGAGTCCTTGATTCTTTCTTTGGCAGGTTGAATGATGATGGAAGTGTCTCGGGGGTATACGGACAGGTGAGCGAGGTGGGACCGATTGGTAAGGTTCTGAATTGTAGTTTAAGGAGCGGCGCCCACCTAGAAAACGGCTTGGAGGAAGCAGACGGTTTTTGTAGGTAGAATGGAGGCTCAGGAACCAGCACGGAAACCTGACGCCAAGGGAGCGCAGAGGAGACAGGGAGGCTCAGGAACAACGAGGAACCACTCAGTAGACAATGAGGGAACAAGAAAGTCTCGGGAGGAAGGAGTAGCAGGAGGGAGCAAACAGAAAGTTATAATTTTGTTCTTCTTGCAATACCAGGTTAGCACAGATATGAGCCCTGTCATCACGTGGTATCTGCTCCAGTTAGCCCCTCTACTTTAATGCTGCCATTAATTAGCACAGCTCTGCTGCAGCTGGTGAAGCACCAGCCAGTCACACCCTGAGGAAAAAAGGTGAGCGAAAGCACCAATCAGCACACATCTACACACAATGTTTTATTTTACTTTGTTTGTGTAATATTCACATTTTGAGAGATTTTCATTTGGGGGTTTTCATTGGCTGTTAGCCATAATCATTGAAATTACAACAAGTAAGGCTTGAAATATCTCACTTTGCATGCAATGAGTCTTTATCATAAATTAGTTACATTTTTTAAGTTAAATACTCAAATAATAAAACTTTTACATGATATTTTAATGTTTCAGTTTTCACCTGTCCATGTAAAGTTCATGTGTGCTACACATGTGGTTTAACAGGTACCACATAAAATGATATATGGTCCCATGTGAAAAACATGTTCAACCCATGTAACCTCTGCCTATTTAAAAGAGATTCTGCCACAGAATAAAGACATGTATGTAAAGATATGAATTGATTAACTTTTTCTTAATATTGGTTTTAAGAGAAAATATATCTGGTATTTTTGATTTCTTCACTCTATACTCTTTAATCAAACTATTCTACAAGTAAAACGTGTGTTTTATCGTGCAGAAAAAACTTGGGATTTTTGCTTTTTAAAAATCAATAATGTTCATCCTTTGGCATCAGTTCCACTCTGGGCTGTTGCTTTTGCTTCCTGCCAAGGCAATTTTTTTATGGCGTTTCAGTTTTCATTTCCTACTTATCTATAATTCAAAATGTTTGTGGAATTGAGCCCAGCTTACTTATTTAAAGACAGATATATATTTTTTTTGGGGACTTTTTGTGTGTGTGTGTTGGTGGGGGTGGGGGGGGGATGTGCGTGTGTGTGTGTCTGCGTGTGTGCATGTGCGTGTGTGTGTGTGCACGCATCTGACAAGATTATGTATCGTTGTTTTGAATCTCACATTAAATTCAAAGAGAAGTGTTTAGGAAGAAGAGATTTTAAAAAATGAAAATGTGAAGAAAAACCTTGAAAATGTCAGAGTAGGTTAGAAATATGACAAAAAAGATGGCTTTATAATAGGTTTCTGACCAGTTACAGCCATTCTCTCAGTGTTGCCCTTTAAAACATAAATCAAAAAAACTACAGCACACAAATACTGTAGCTTAAAAACTGAGCTCCAATTGCACACCATTTTATATGTCACTAGCTTTTTTTCTCCTAGAAGAATTAATTGGAAACTGCTTTTATGTTTATCTACCCTATGTAGGTTCCTGTAGTTTCAGGGCAGAGGTCCACCATTCCTGACCCTGCTGTCCCTGGAATGATTTACCCTTTCTTTAGAAGTCCATTCCAATAAAATAAAAAAACACTGTCATTTTTTCTCACTTCGTTACATATAAATAATCCATTAAATTAAACTGTGGCTTTTGTGTTTATTTAGTCTAATGAACACTCATTGTTTTCCTCAATTTATGCCACATACATGCCTATAAAAAGTATTTAACCCTTTTCTATTTTATCTGCTTTTATTGCTTTTACAAATGGCAATGGCAAAAAAAATTTTTTTTTGAAAATTTTCACAACAGAGTTAAATAAAAAATGTGTAACACAAAGTTACCCCCCTTTAAAGTGATTAATGGGGCACTGAGGTCAGGTAAGCACATCTCAAACACACAAACACTTTCAGCTAATATCAGCAAAAATCAACAACTCAAGGACAAACCTGATCAACATGGACCACCAACTTTACACTAGAGTGTGAACAAAGAGCATTATAGAAATCTCATCTAAAATCAACTTGTATAGAGACACCAAAAGCTTTCTTCAAAATCATTACCTAACATACAGACGTGGACAAAATTGTTGGTACCCTTCATTAAATAAAAGAAAAACTCATAATGGTCACAGAAATAACTTTAATCTGACAAAAGTAATAATAAATAAAAATTATATAAATGTTGACCAATGAAAGTCAGACATTGCTTTTCATCCATGCTTCAACGGAATTATTTAAAAAATAAATGCATGAAACAGGCCTGGACAAAAATGATGGTACCCCTAGAAAAGAATGAAAATAATGTGACCAAAGGGACATGTTAATCCAAGGTATGTCCACTAATCAGCATCCTAGGTGTCTACAATCCTGTAATCACTCAGTGGGCCTATATATAGGACTCCAGGTAGTCACTGTGTTGTTTGGTGACGTGGTGTGTACCACACTCAATATAAACCAGAGGAAGCAAAGGAAAGAGTTGTCTCAGGAGATGAGAAAGAAAATCATAGACAAGCATGTTAACTGTAAAGGCTATAAGACCATCTCCAAGCAGCTAGATGTTTCTGTGACTACAGCTGCACATGTCATTCAGTAATGTACGATCCATGGGACTGTAGCCAACCTCCCTGGACGTGGCTGCAGGAGGAAAATTGATGACAGATCAAAGAGACGGATAATCCAAATGGTAACAAAAGAGCCTAGAAAGACTTCAAAATAGATCCAAGCTGAACTTTATGCTCAAGGAACATCAGTGTCAGATCGGAACATCCTTCGCTGTTTGAGCCAGAGGACAAATCATTAAAAAAAACAGACTGGAGTATGCCAAACTACATGCTGACGAGCCACAAAGCTTCTGGGAGAATGTCCTGTGGACAGATGAGACAAAAATTTAACTTTTTGCCAAGGCACATCAGCTCTATGTTCACAGACGGAAAAATGAAGCATATCTAGAAAAGAACACGGTCCCTACTGTGAAACATGGGGGAGGCTCGGTTATGTTCTGGGGCTGATTTGCTGCATCTGACACAGGGTGTCTTGAATCTGTGCAGGGTACAATGAAATCTCAAGACTATCAGGGGATTCTAGAGAGAAATGTGCTGGCCAGTGTCAGAAAGCATGGTCTCAGTCGCAGGTCACGGGTCTTACAACAGGAAAATGACCCAAAACACACAGCTAAAAACACCCAAGAAGGGCTAAGAGGAAAACACTGGCCTTCTATGAGCCCTGATCTCAATCCTATTGAGCATCTTTGGAAGGAGCTGAAACGTGCTGTCTGGAAAAGGCGCCCTTCAAACCGGAAACAACTAGAACAGTTTGCTCATGAGGAGTGGGCCAAAATACCTGCTGAGAGGTGCAGAAGTCTCATTGACAGTTACAGGAATCATTTGATTGCAGTGATTGCCTCAAAAGGTTGTGCAACCAAATATTAAGTTGTGGGTACCATCATTTTTGTCCAGGCCTGTTTCATGCATTTATTTTTTAAATAATTCCGTTGAAGCATGGATGAAAAGCAATGTCTGACTTTCATTGGTCAACATTTATATAATTTATATTTATTAATACTTTTGTCGGACTAAAGTTATTTCTGAGACCATTATGAGTTTTTCTTTGATTTAATTAAGGGTACCAACAATTTTGTCCACGTCTGTATGCAGCTGAAGATGCCTTCTGTTGATGTCAAAGACCAAGGGCAGTAGGAGAGGGTGTTCCGTTTGCTGTATTAAGCACTGTGTTGTTGTGCAGCTCCTTTTTATATTTCATCACTTTTCTCTTTGTCTCCAGGTTTTCCTCTGTCTGTTTCAGGTACACGTTTGGTGATCTGGCAGAACAACTAGGGGTGTGCCCTAGTTCCCACGGCCTTGCACTACAGTTACAGCTGCATGTCTCTTTGTCTGTTTTTTTGGCTCTGGCTTTGGGTATCTTAAGACTGTCTGTTCTTCTTTGCAAAATAGTTCAAGCTCAGTCAGGATGGAGAGTTTCAGCTATTGCAACAGATACTTAGATAAATGGATTTAGGCCTGGACTTTGATTCGGCCATTCTGATGGCTCCTTTCCACCTGACGCGTAAGTGGCGCTTAATGTCAGTGAAGCTGAATATTCTATGGTTTTTAATCATTCCATTCAGTATTTGCGGAATGATGCTAGTAAGATTTTGCACATAATTAGTTTGTTTCTTTATTGTGGACTTTGTTGGGCCGAAGCCTTTGTTGAGGAATATAAAATTGATGCAACTGCATATGATGAGTTCTTGGAGTTGTTTAGACTCACTTTTTCTCCAGTTAAATATGAGGAAGAATAGGCCAAGAAGCCATGAAGTTTGAAATGGGGGAACGGCTCGGTGGCAGATTTTGCTGTAGAGTTTCATACCTTAGCTTCTGAATCAGGTTGGAGCATTAAGGGCTAGAAGCTTTAAGGGATGCATTTTTTCATGGCTTAAATTACTAAGTTAAAGATGAGTCGGTCGATCGGGATTAATCGGATACTTTAAATCAACTAAATCAATTTGTGATAAGGCTTGGAAACAGAATAAGTTACAGGCAGCAATCCAGAACTCCTCTACCTCAGCGTTCATCTAAGCCTAATTTTTGTAATACTCAGACTGCTCCCAGATCCGCTTCCCGCAGATCGGATGCGGCTGAATAATTCGAGGGTAACATCGAAAACAAATCGTTTCCGGTAGCTGTCTTTACTGTGATTCTAACCCTAACCATATTTTCCTAAGCGCCCAATTCGACCAAAACATCCTGTATGCAGTGAGATTATGGGTCCTGGCGGGCCAGGTCAACAGATTTGAAATCCTCTTGTCTATCTGTTTGGAACAGAGAAGTCCCTAACGGAGGGAGAAAATAACATACCATTTCTTAAGTGTGAACATTAAACATGGCATTAACAATTTAACAATTTTTTTACTTGCAGTAGCTGGTGTTACACCTTTTGGTATAGATCCTGGTTTTAGATACAGTTTGGAGGCAAAGCCAGTATTGTAAGGTCCGTAGCTATGAAGTTACTGTGCTCAATGTGACTGCACAAATCACTAACTGAGCATTGCGTTTTCCCAGTGCTCCAAAAACAAATTACAACCCTTTCTTCTGCTGCTTCTCTTCCATGGGTAAAAATAATGTAGCATGGATTATCTCCAAAAATATCGGGCGTTTTCTGCCATTGTGTAGAGTTGCTAATTGTTAGCTTCTTGTAGCTAGAGCTCTGCTACCTGGCGAAAAAATGCAACCTTCCTGTGTTTGGTCCCATTTCAGATTAACTTAGACATCAGCCGTTTTCTGGTCTATTTTCCTTTTCTAACTGATGCAGGGAATTGCCTTTGGAGAAAATATTGACATGTAGCATGCTTATACAACTCAGAAGGACTGATTGTAAAAAAAAAGAAAAAAGTTTTTCATGGTTTTCAGTGAAGGAGTTCTTTAAAGTATGCAACTCTGCCTATTGTTTCCATCTAAACCATTTGTATCTCTGGCTTTATCCTTAGAGTTGTTGCTGGAAGGTGTACATCTATTCTAGTGTCAAGTATGTTGCTGCTTAAACAGGTTTTGTTTAGATCGCTATGAAATGTTATCATTCAGATAAAGCGTCTAAATAATGTTCTATTCTTCACCCTTCAACTCTTACCAGCTTTTTTGTTAGCCCAGAGAGAAAGCATCCCCACACCATGATGCTGCAACCAACTGCTTCAAGTAAAACGTAATCACCAAGTAAAATGTGTTCAGTTTCTTCATTCATTTGTTTTGCTCCTTGTACATTTGTAATTGTTTAGAATATTGCCAGCCCTTTTACAACTGTTTTTTTATTTTATTTGTTGAGTCTTAGTTCATCCCCTTAGTGTTAATCATTCATTTTCCCTCAATCTCCCTGCACAGCTATTTCCAATACCCCGGTTTCCTCACCCGCATCTGATGTCATTCTATCCTCATCTCTCAGTATTTGAACTCATCGGTTTTAATAGTCCTTCACTGGCTCCTCCTGTTTCTCTACCCCTTATTCAAGTCCTGTCTTTGTTGTTGTCTTGCTATAAATTTTCTGATTTCCTCAATAATATTCCATTATGGTCCTCTCAAACTCATGTCAGCAGTTTTATCCACTTGTAAAACAACACCTCATGACAACTGGAAATTGTTTTGTGAACTAACAGTGCTTTAAACCTCCCTATAACATTGTTTTTGACCTGTTTGTCATGATCCTTGGTCCTCATTGTAATTTTTGGTCGAGGGTGTTGTCTAACAAACATCTGAGGCCTTTAAAAAGTACTTGCAGAGCTAAAATTATTTCAGGGTATCTCCGTAAATGAGGTCCCACTACACCTTTTTTTTCTGTCATTTTGATTAACGGAGTCAAAAAAATCTGATCAGATTCTATTTTTCCCCTTCCAATTATAGAAATAATGATGACATCTTCAATAGAATAGAAATACTTTTATTGATCCCACAGGGAGAATTTCACATGCTATATCAGCTTACATAAACAAGAAATAAAGAATAAGGTGCAGAGGTAAAAGACAGGAGTATAACACAGGTGGAAGAAAAAATAAGTAGAATAAAATACAAAAAATTAGTTTACAAAAGGAACTGCACATAAATAAACATAAAATACAATACAAAATGGGATATTGAACTGAGCAGGTGATAGTGATGAGCCAAAAGCAATTAAAGTCTGGAGTTATAGAGTCTCAAAGCGCTGGGAATAAATGATCTACGAAAACTTTCTGTTTTGCATTGTGACTGTTTTAATGATCCACTAAAGGAGCTGCTGAGGGCCACCCCAGTCAGGAGCAGCAGGTGAGAGGAGAGGGACCCCATTGCAGTTACAACAGCTGACAAGGGCGCCGCCATGTATGCAATCCACGTCGGAAGTCCCAAGCTTCGTTGTGTAATGTATGTATTGCTTATTTGGCATGCATACCAAATCTGACTTTTTTCCCCACATCTTTATTAAGCAGAGTGCAAGTATACAACAAGAAGACAAATGAAGTATACAACATAGAGTTACAAGAACAAGCAGCCAGAGAGCTTAATAATACAAATAAATGCAGTGATTCACAAATATCATTGGCTTTGAGACCCTTTTTGTTAGGAGAGTTATATGAATTTTATTAATAAATCGACATATTTTATCGATACCGAATTGTATCCGTTAAAAGGTAAAGTCCCGCATTTCTCATCTCTGATTGGCAAGCCTGTTTGTTTTATTACTAATCTTAACATTCGAGCAGCAATACCTAAACCCAACTTTACTATTTTCCTAATTCTAAAGTGGAAGGACCAGGACCAAAACCTAATGGGATCCATCTATTTATTTCAACATTTAGGAGCAGTTATATCCATATAAGGTTAACATTAAAACTTAGTTATTAGCAGTGTTTATCTAACTTCGCATGAGACTTCCGGTGTGGATTGGACATATGGCGGTGCGTCTTTCGGCATTTTGTAACTGCAGGAAGATACTCTTGGGTGAGAGGAGTTTATAATCCCATAGGAGTTGTCTAAAATGGAGGTCAGCTTCACCAACATCCTTCCCTCACCCACCTCCTCCATAGAGTCCAGGACCAAGATGGCTCTCTTCATTGACGGAGTGATAAAAAGAAAGGCATTACGGGGGTCTTTTGGGGGGTTCTGTCACCGAATCTACCACACTAGAGACAAAGTTTCACATTAAGGGAATATTTCTCAAATTATGATGATCGGGGAGCTGTGCTCCTTCTGCATTCAGCTGGTAGCTCTGCAATTTGCTGTCAGCTACTGGATAGTGAGAGGCCATTTCTGAAATTATTCTCAGATGCTTTCATTGGAGTCTTTTTCTATATGATTCATATGATGGCCCCTAGAGACAAAACACAAGCAAATTCCAAAACACACGCAAAACCCAAAAACATTTGCGAAATCAAAAACACGCACGAAATCAAGACACATGCAAAAAACAAAAAACCGAACCCAAAAACACTGGCAAATCTGAAATCACATGAAAATCACAACGGAAGTGTTCCAAAACGCTAGGGGCGGTAATAAGTTTGATTTGGAAGATAAACAGGTAGTTGGCTGAAGAGAAAAACATAATCCGCAATATGTTATTCGTTTAATTTCACCATAGACGTGAAGTGTATGGCAAACTTGGTTCTGAACTACGTTTTTGAATTTTGCATGTGTTTTGGGAATTACATGCATTTTGGGGATTTGCAGGTGTGCTGGAATTTGCTTGTGTTTTGTCTCTAGGGGCCACCATTGATTTGGTTTCCTGCATCTTGTGTTTTGTAATCTCCACATCTCAGTATAAATTCTGGTAAGTAAACGCAGGAGAAGGAAGATGTACTGCTGCCGACATGTGAGTGTGCTCTGCTAAGCTAAGAGAATAAAGTTAAGAATACAATCAGCGCTACCTGTTTATTCAAGGTCAACATGTACCACTGTACTCAATGCATCTAGTTGAAAACTTAGAAAACATGTTTTAAAGGTCATAGGTGGGAAATATTTAGTTGACACAACTCTTGATCTGTAAAGGGGTTTTTATCATTAAAACGCTTTTTTTATATACAATCACATCTCACACATTCACTTCACGATTATGTGCTATTTTCTGCTAGTCTACCACAAAATAAAAGGAAAGATACTGAACTTTGAGATTAGAATGTAGCTAAATGTTTAAAGTTAGGGCAAGTATAAAAAAAAATTACAAATCCCTGCCTATTCAACAAGAGGCATGGACTGATCACAATGCTCTAGATGAGTCAGATGATGTGCAGATACTCACAAGCACCTGTAAGAAAATTGTGAATCGAGAAACGATGTCACGGACATGAGATAAATGTGTATTTTTTATTATTACTCTTATTCAAAAACATACAAAGGAAGCACTCAAGTATTGTCCCAGGGTAGCGCTGCTAGAAAGAGAACGCTGCTGTAGTTTCTCTCATGCAGCAAACATATGAATAAAAAAGAGACAACAAGGCGGTGAGTAATAAAGGAGCTGGTGCGGATAACAGAAAATGGAAGTGGATAAAACAATTTTTGAGGAGAAAATGATTGGTGTAAAGAGTGACATTAAAGAAACCATAAAATACACTAGGAGCAAATACTCAATAAATCATACCAACAATGAGACATTTCGACTGTACAAAAGAAAAAGATGCATTCAAATGTGGAAAAACTTCAAGTATTGATATGTCTTTCATGCCTATAAAGCACTGAAATGATGGGAACCAGAACAGATGGGTTAAGGAATGGGATCTAAGGGTTTGTGTAGCATGTTTACATTCTCCTTAGTGTAATATAAATTTTTGCTTTTTGGATGGAATAAATTGATCAATGTTTGGTAAGAACAACAAGAAGCGTTTGCTGCATGAAGAAAAAACAATTGAACATATTAAAAGGTAAATATGACAACTATGTTATGAAAAATTACACCCCTCCCCGCCACACACAAACACACACACACAAATATTCACCCACTTAAATGTTTCTCATCTTCAGAATAATTGTATTATCAGACAAAAATAATGAGAAAAATAATAAAATGCAGTTTTTGAATGATTACTTAATGTATTAAGAGAAAAAGTTCAAAACCAATGTGTCCATATATGGAAAAGCAGTTGGCTCCAAAACCAGCTGCAAGTGCCAAGCACCTCCACTAAACGTTTTCCATGCATGGCAGAAATTCATCGGCATCAATGTGCAGCTATGTCACTTTTTCTTGTGTCAACCCATTAAGAGGTGGACTTGCTTGTGATTTTTAGGGTATTTTGAAACTTGTAGTTGAATCACTTTGTTCCGAATCAGTTTTTGAGTTTGATAACCTGAATCTTTACTAACTGAATCAGTTTATTTCCACACATAGAAAACTCCAAGACCTAATTCTTCCATCATAAATGTAAAGTTGTCCAGGTTCTTAAGCAGCAAAGCAGCCCCTTACCATTACACTAACACCACCTTGTTCGACTGTATATATGATGTTCTTTCTTTGAAATGCGGAAAGGCCTGATTCACACGGGAGGATTTTAAAATTGTCCCAAGAGCTTCAGGTCATGCACAAAGTAATTAAAAAATCACAGATATTCCTTTTTTGGTCCTACAGTGGGTAGTGTGCATTCACATTCCAAGCTCAGACAGGAATTCGGAAAAGGTCATGATATAAACATGACTAAAAAACCAGGGGCTCTATTTGCGATAGAAAGATATGAAGGTGAATTATTATTATTTTTCCACTGGGAAAAATTGCTATAGACTTTACTCTGACTGATCTCTGTTTGTTTGCATTTGTGGACTGCGGTCCAGTTAGCCAACACGTAGAATACTAATAGGTGCTTCAATGGCCAATCACTGTCTGTCACCTTGCTTTCTTATTTGCTACACCCTGCAGACCCGAGCACACTTAACACACAACGCAAAACAGGAATATCTGTTTTGTTTTTTCTTAACGGCCATACCGATAATTGGGCGAGACCGAAAAGTAAAATCGGGGCAAAATCAGCCTAAAAATCCTGTTGTGTGAACCAGCACCTTCAATTTACAATGGATCCAAATTTAACTTTAAAAACCTGCTCTTTTGTCTTAGATATTTTCCTCAAAGCCTTTGGAGATCATCAACACGTTTCTGAGCAAATTTAAGTCGAGCCTTTAAGTTATTTTTGGACAACAGTCATCATCTTAGCACTGTCCAATGGATTCCTCTGTCGTGTTATTGTATCATTAACACTAAACTTGACTAATGCAAGTAAGGTCTGCAGCGCTCTAATACACCTTTTCCATTAGGGCCGGGTTAGAGCCGAATGGTTCGGGTCAGCACGGCCTAAGGATGGTTGTGTTTCCATTAACATCTCCTTTAATGGTAGTGGGCAACGACATGGGTGGGCTTAGCTTAACAAAAACTCCAGCAAAAATCAGTCACAAAGTCATCATGACAACACAGATCCTCTCAAAAGTTACAAGAGTTTTGACTCACCTCACATCTCTTTGACATCGATCCATACATGCTTCCAGCTCCTGATCTATGTTCTTCACGCCAGTGCTGATCTAACCAGTAATCATCCAGTCTGTTGAGACTCCCACTCCGGAGCCTTCCAGCCCAATCTAGCTGACTCCTAATCTCTGATCATCACGGAGACCTCCCAAATACCATAGCTGCGCAGATCGTTTCGTCAGACTCTGGAGCATTCCAGCCTGATCCAGCCGACTCCTGGTCCTGCTATTTGATCACAGCGGAGACCTCCTGCTTCTCTGCTGCTACCGGCGGCTACGTACCAGCATTCTTCCTCCCAGACACCACAGGCTCTCCTGTTTCCTTTCTTTCATATGCAGACTCTGGTTTTCTACTGCTACCTGACCGGAGCCTGCTCCAACCGCGTGTGGAAGGTGATAACAGCCCAGATCACAGCTCCGATTGCAATTCCATTACTCTTGGCAACCTGAGAAAAAATTTCTCTTCTGCTGCTGGTGAGCTGCAGCCAGTATCAGTGTAGATTCTCCCCATCACCTTTCGGCTTCAGTTTTATCAAGAACTATAACCCTCCCTAAACGCCATAAAACACTTTACAAAGCACTCGGTTGTTGTTGTTTTTTTAAATATGGAGCTTCTTAAAGCAAATAAAAATTAAACATTCTCTGAGACTTTAAATATATCAAATATATTGGAGAACATTTCTATGTTTGGTGCTGTTATTGTTATTACACTATTGAGACATCACTTCAAACAAACAACTGGAATTCAATCAGCAGCTACCACTCCTAGGTAGGAATGAGAATGATATAACATTACTGGACCAATCAGTCCATAAGTGGGTGTGTTGGGTCGCTTTGGCACGCTTCGGACCAAGGCAGAGGTAGTACAATAAAAGGGGTCGGCTTGGACCAGACACCCTTCTGAAGCTACCCGTTCTGGACCATACCGGCCTAGTGGAAAAGGGGCTTATATGTTGTTCCGAGTTCCTACATGACCTCCTTATTTGTTGATGGCCCTTTGGTTTAATTCTAGATAGAAGGTTAAACAATATTTAATACATTTTTTTATTTGTGGAAAAGTGTTCTCACTTTGGTTTGCTGGAGTACTACAGCTTTAGAAATAGCTCTGTAACCCTTTCCAAACAGATTTCATACTTTTTGTCTAATGTGCTGTGGAATTTCTTTACAACACGGCATCAGGTGTTACTTTTCAGGGGTCTCATTTATAAACGTTGCGTACGCACAAAACGGGGCCTGAAACTGGCGTACGCCACTTTCAAAGCAAAATTTGTGATTCATAAAAAACAGACTTGACGGGAAAATGTGCGCACCTGTACGCCAACTCTGACCCGTGCGTACGGACATTTTGGAGACGAGGGAATCGACGACGCAGTTGGTGAGGTGGTGAACTGCAGCCAGACTGTATATTACTCCTCTCACGCATATCATTTCACCTCACACCAAACATTAATTATGGATTCATGTTATTATAAACATCCAAACAAGCAATGATATCTATATTGTAGCTTAACAGTGAGCTATAGCTCTTCTAAAAAAAATTTTCAATATTAAAATAGATACATAAAATTTATCTCAAAACCTTAAACTCAGATAAAAGGGCCGGGACTGTGTGCAAATTAATAAATTTAATCATCTGCCGTCCCTGAGCGCAATAATGCCTGCAGTCTTGGATGGGATCATTAAGATGAGCAGGCGATACATCACGTTTCCATATACTGTGGGGGAGCAGGCCGAAATTAAGATGCAATTTCCACCAATGACCGTGCTGTCAGTTGCGCTGACAGTCTGCACTCCAGACGCCACATGCTGCCACTCACAGTTCTTCCTTTTATTTGTGAAACCGCTGCTGTGTCCACCAAATAAAATGTCTCTTCTAGCCTCCACTTCACCAACTAGCACTTCAATCAACATCTCCATAAAGTTTCTCTTCTTGTTTTTCTTTTGTTGTTGCCATATTTCCCCTCTTCTTCATATGCATCAATATTCATGTCCTGCTTTGCATTGACCTTGTATAGCCAGATTTGGGCGTGTTCAGGGCGGGATATGAGCCAAATTCACGTGCGCAAACTTCCAAGAAGACCGTGATTTATAAAGGGAAATTGCTTACACCTGAGCGTAGGCATGGTTTTATAAATCAGAAATCGTTTTGGCGTACGCAAACTTTTTGTTTTGGTCGTACGTACACTTTTAGTAGGGATTCTACGCAATGTTTTATAAATGAGACCCCAGATCTTTTGGCCTACTCAACAACCTCAGACAAGGGTCGGCACTAGTCAAGACCTTGTTGTGGCTGTTAAAATTTATCTCAGCACTCCAAAAGAATATAAGCGATTACGGAATTCATGAAGTCTAAAAACTGTGAATGGTATGTTATTGTCAATGGTTAGGATAATCTGCCCTTTAAAATTTTCCTCAGTTAATAGTGTGAATGTGTGTGTCTCTGCGTAGGAACCGTGATGGATTGAGACCTTTTAAAAGGGTGTTTTGATTTGTTTGGACTTTTTTTTTTATCCTGACACTCTTTCCCAGATGATTAAAAACCGTGTGCCAGTAACAAAGTAAGATTCTTCTTCCAATTCTTCCATCATAAATATTATTCTGTGGAAGATGATTCAATGATGACTCAATGCAATCTGCTGGGATTGTTTACGTAGAAAACTTTTAACTAAGTGAAATGTTTGTATAATTGTATTAAAATGACATTTCTGTAATGTGGCTTGAGATGATATCTGCCCTTGAACTGGCGCTATATCAATAAGAGTGAATTGAAAATTGAATTGCAGACCTTTTGGTAGATATTACACTTACACAATTAAACAATTGCATTGTTCTCATCAAAGCCATAGGCATGAACAGTAAATGCAGAGGACGCCTACTGTTGGTTACTATGCCAACTTGTTAAGTTGACAACTTTTGTGTTTTTCAGGTATTTTATGTTTGAGCTATTTGCGCTCAATTTTTCAACACTGGCTCAAATATGTTCTTCTAAATCGAAACTACAATTACAATGACTGTTAAATTGTGTCGTTTGGTTGGTTTACTGGTTGTTTCTGGGTGCTGCACATTAACCAGAAAACAAGGAGATAGGTATAAGCTTTGCTCTTAGAGTGTGGCAAATCAAAGTGGGCCCTTTTAGGGAGGGAGAATTCAAAGTATTGAGTTGTTACACATTGGTATTCTGAGGTCTAAAAGGTGCTTGAAGTTTTCATAGCACAAAGATAGAATTTTATGTGACATATTAACATGGGGAACTCTGTCACAGTAAATGACTAATCACTCAAAGCCTCCGAGTGGAAGAGCTCTGAGTGATTTTAGCCACTGGCTCATTTGAACACCCTAGACATGGAGAGACCGCAAATGATGAGTGACAAAACAGCAGAGTTAGATAAAAAGACGGAATTAAATAGAACAAAATTTTATAAGGGGAATGAGAGGTGAAGAGAGTGACATTGACAATATAAAAAAACAAGATGCAGAGAGGACATGGACAAATAAATCACACAGATAAAGAGATTTTCAGACAAATGAAAAGCAGAACAAACTCTTTATCTTTAACATATCATATATTTCCAATAAAGGTATAACTGACTGAAAATATTTCACACTAGAGCGCAAAGACATGTTCAGAAAAATAACCAGTTCCAAACAGTAAAAACGCTCCAGAACTTCAGGCCAGAGGATATTTTTTCAGGAGTCCATCCTTTGCATTCAATTTGGACTTCTCAAAAAAAGATGGGGATACCATTGCTTAAATAAAAACAAAAAACAATCAAGAATCAGAAGTAGTAATAACACCATTAGTGAAAGATTAAGCAAAGAAAAGCAAGGCAAGGCAATTTTATCTGTACTTTCAACAACAGCAGTAAAGAAACCAAACCATGATGAAATCATGGAAAGTAAATACAGCCGTTACAAATAAAACACAAAAAGCACAAATCATGAAAAGCATAAAAAGTACAACACAGAAAAAAATAACAGCAGGTTAGGTTAATGGAAGCATGTAGATACTGAGCAGAAGAGAGCCCTGGGTGACCCCAAATGTGATTTCTGTTTGTTTTGAGGAGTAATTGCCAATTGATACAAAAAATTTCCTGTTCTTGAGGTAAGACTCAAACCAGCCAAGTACCGTACCAGAGAGCTCCTACCCCCTGAGAGATACTATATATATATTATTAGATAACTTACAAAAATCTATTCCTTTTCGCTGTTTTTGTTTTATGGAGTATGAGTCGGACCCATTACAAGGAAGCGTTAAAAGAGATTTATTGACAATGAACATGTGCAAGATGAACACCAATTTATGTAGATCTTTCAGGTCAGTCTCTGCAGAATAAACAAGAAGGTAAGAGGCTAGTTTAACAAACTGGAAATATAGTAGAAGCAGAAAATAATGCAATACCCATCAGTGTTGGCTTCTCAATTCATCCACTGAGAATCACACAACAGGAAACTTGTTTTATTAGTGATGTAACTGCAGGGGAAACCCGACTGTCCATTTACTGTGTGGATTGTCTTACCTGCGGGATTGTATAGAGTGGCAGACTTTATACACTGGGAACTGGACAATAAGACATAAAGTGAGGAAATTGTGTTATTGGAGTAAGTCAATGCAAACACACAGATCCTCTTCACAGGGCAAATCTTGGGATAATCAGGGGTTATGGTCAAGGGCGTCCTAATGCACGGGCCAACCGGGACAGTGGCAAGGGGCCTATGACACTTAGGGGCCTATCAGTTCAGGTAAAAACTAAAAACACAAAAAAACATTGTTTTATTACTTGTCAGGTTTTCTGTCAGTCATCTTATATGCTAATTTAAGTCTGCTGATTGTTTCAAATTACAAGTGACCTACTTCTCCCACCTGGCCTCTAAAGGTTTCATGGGACCATGAGCGCACCAATCAAACAATTCAGACGAATTTCAGGGCGTTTTCCTCTAGAAGTAAAGAAATGTGGAAAAATGACGGGGAAGATATTTAAGAGCGGTGCTTACAAATGGAAAGCGCATCATGAGAAGGAGCTTTGAGACAAAGAGGTAAGACAGAAAACACCTAAGCTGACAGAATTCTTTAAGTCAGCTAATAAAAAAGATGGAAATAGCTCGCTCACTGGCACACTGGGCAGAGAGAAAGATGCAGCACCTGCAAGCACGGAGCAGACCGCACAGCAAGGAACCACAGGGGAAGAAGTATGGCAATCCAATTGAATAGGTAGACTGGATATGTATTCCAGATATCTACAAATCAATTCTTCCTGGGAGAAAATAAAATTCTAGATACCCATTTTAACCAGGGATGCCGGGGACATGTCCCCAGCAATATTTATGATTGACGGTTTCGTCCCCACTTAACCTGATGCGGAAATTCTTTACCTGCACTGATCTAACAGCCACTTGTGCTCGTAGCAAAGTTTCTGCATCAGTATTTGAAAAGAATGTTATTTAAATCACTCCACTTTCTCATGCAGTCATGTTTCTTTCTGCTCATATACTAGGCTAGAGCATTTACTGCAGTAGATGTCATGTTTTAAAAGTCTGGTAGTCAGCTAACAGGCGGAGTACTGTAATGTCACTGGTACATCAGTATGTACAGCTGGTACATACTGGTGGTTCTTAAATAAAGCACCCAAACATCTATGTTAATCTCAGCTTTAAACAGGAGAGTTCACGGCTAAGTTGGAGTCCATCAGGAAAAGCCAGTAGCCTAACTGCCTGTAGGGACAGAAAGTCATCCTGCTGGTTCAAATGAAGGTTCCTATTTTTGAAAACTAAGTTTCTGTGGGTCATATCATTCCTGTGAATTTGATATACTGTAGATATATGCTCTTGTTACACTATATGTATCATATGGTACCATGTAGGCCTGGGACAATGACAAATTTTGCTGGACGATATGTTGTCCCACAAATTATTGACGACAAACAATATATTTGTCGACATCATCGAGACCAAAATAACCACTTATGAAATGTTCATATATCATAATAATGCAAGTACACCCTCTAAAATGCAATAATTAAACTGTTATTTAACATTGGAATGTCCAGAACAAGAACTTTTAAAACAATAATACAAACAAAAAAAGCATGAAAATAAAATAAAAAAGGACTCTGTCTCTGTTAGAAAAGGTTGCACCAACAACAATTAAATAGATCCTGTCTCTCTTAAAACAATAAATACAATGGCCTATCTAGTGTCAACAACAAAAACTGCACTTCAATAATGATCATAAAAATTCAAGTCAACTCAAAGCCTACTAGCTGAACTTAGTACGCTTTGAGTTGAAATTTTGACGGTCCACTCTTGAGGCAGAGCCAATCAGAGCGTCTCACTGTGATGACGTTGCCCAACGTCGACCTTGCCTAAACCACAATCCGCTAGTGTTTAAAATAACTGGAAGAGAAAGGCCCGCCTACGAGCTTTGCTAGCTTCAACTTAAAAATGTACCTTCTGTGTTTATCCGTCGAACTAGTCACTTTGTGTGCGTTGCTTGATGCTGACAAATCTTGCAGTCTGAATGCAGGTTCTTCATTCTTGTCACGAGGCTCACTTGTCGTGGCTCTGCTTCGTCCCAGAGATACAAAGACCTTAAATGTCTGACAAGATGCTTCACTCCCTTAATTTCATCTCGCCATGTCACTAACACATTCAGGTGCTCAGACCGATGCATAGAGTGAACCCTCTTGTCATCTATTGTGTTTGGAGGCGAGAGACGAGTAAAACAAATATACGCATAAACGTGGCAATATATTGAGGCTGGAAAAATTATGGTGCTCATTTTCATCTTTTGGGGTGATTAATTGATTTATTGATTATTGTCCCAGCCCTAATACGATAGATAGAAAGATAGATAGATAGATAGATAATAGATAGATATTAGCAGGCATGAAAGGATGGGAAGAGATGGAGAATGCAAAGCAATCTGACGACATGGCAGAAATTTTAGGTGTGTTTAGAGAAGTCAGCTTTGTGTGTCTTTTTGTGCAACAGGATATACATTTGTAGCTGTCTGTTTTAATGCCTCACTGCTTTGCTGGTCCATCACCTGCGAGCTTGTTTGTATGTGTGTGTCTGGCGAATGTGCATATAACTGGTTATATTGGATGAAACCATTTCTGTTGCCCATCTGGTACAAAAGCCCACAAAGTATAAAAGCTGTTCTTACAAATGACATAGAACTTGTTTTGATCAACAGCTATGATGTATCTTACTTTATATATTATTATATCAATTTAAACAAGAGCTATGTGTTTTAAGTCTTTCAACACTTGAGCTTTAAATAAATACAACATTTTAACGTCAGGAACTCACTCTAGTACCTCCACCTGTCCTCATTTATCTCACTTCTACCTCATTTGCCATCACTCTGGTTAAAGCCGCTAAATAACATTTTCACAACAAGTTAGCTTAAAAGATTTTTTTCATCCGTCTTTACAACATTTTAACACAGCATAGCTATAAATATTTTGTGGCGGTAATAATAAAATAATAAACAATAATACCTCAGCCAAAAACATGGCTCGGTCCGAATCCAACGATTGGACCATCTGGCTCTCTGACTCAACAGACAAGTACACTTCTGTGGGTCATATCATTCCTGTGAATTTGATACAGATATACGCTCTCGTTACATTATATGTATCATAGATAGATAGATAGACAGACAGACAGACAGACAGACCAAGTCAACAACAAGGTGGACCAAAATGGCAGTTTTTAGAATATGTAAGGCAGTAAACAGGGTGCAGGTGCATTAGAGTAACTTCCAGTGAGGCTAAGGACCAAGCAGAATGGTTGGTCAGGAAACAGAAAAAAAAAGGTCCGGTACATGATCAGGAACAACGTCACGGACTGCTCGAAGGCTGTGACGAGGATGAAAAAAGACTAGGAATGAGTGAGTGTCAAGCAGGAGTAGGACCGCAGCACAGGTGAAAGCAATCAGCAGGAGTGGGAGCAGCATGAAACATGGCAAGAACAGGAAAATCCTGACATTTTTAGGATGTGTAAAAATTTGATTACCCGTTTAAAAAATTCTAAATAATAAGTCTAAAGCACTTTAGAAAGCATTGTAAAGCATTGTTTCAAGCACCAGTTTCATCATATATGTAAGACCTAACTAATTAGTGTCAAACAGCTATACACCAAAAACCCATAATATTACCTTCTCTATTAGCTTTTATTATATTAGCACTGATGAGTATTTTACAGGAGGATTACACGTGTAGGGCAATAAGTACCAATAAGTACCAAAGCCAGCATGGTAAAATGTAATGTTTATTTTACAAAGTGAGAAATTGAAGCAAAATCATTCAAGAGCAATAAAATAATAATTCAAAGCAAAGGCTCAGTATAAATGAGTAAAAACTAATCAATTTCTAAGATAATTGCAGAAAACACAATAAAATACAAAAGTAGATGTATAATTCAAATACAAAAGGGAAAAAAAGCCAAGGAACAAAGAATTGCCCCGAAAGCTTTCATTGTTCTGAGTATTTTTTTGAGAAGGCAAGCAATTCCATAAAATAGTAGACACCACTACAACAGCAAGAACAAAAATGCTTTCCACTTCCGTTTTTAGAAAATCTAAAAGCAAGTGGATGTTTAACTTTTGTGTTCTACAAGAAATGTACACAATATCCTGCAGATGTGATGGAGCCATAACATTAGGAAGCGTTAAAAAAAAAAAATCTTAGACTCAATTTTGTGTTAGATATGAAAACAGCAGAAAAAGTTACATGTTCCCCTTTTCTAGGTCCTGTAAGAAGTAATGGACCAGCTTTGTGCAGCAAGAAGTCTGAAGTGCGGTCGACACTTTTTGAGAACTAGGAAATGTGTTCTTTTGTTGAAAGAGGGAAGATGAGGACAAAGTTTGCTCTTGGCAGGACATTTCATTCTTCACAAGACACTAATGAGCAATACCCTCTGGTGAAGTCAGCCCTAGTGTAAAATTGGGAATCACACGTCCACTTTTCCAGATTGACCTAAATGTTTCAAGTTGCAAGAACCTCCAATCCAGGACTGCAAGAAAAGGTTGCCATCATTCCTTTTGAGAGGAAACATCTTCTTGCAGAGTATGGACAATCCTTAAAAAAACTAACAATAGTAATGTGTGAATGGCTTTTAAAGCTTCAGAAGAGATTGTGGAACTCCATTAAGATGAAACAACAATACAGTATTCTTTAAAGAAAAACTGAAAGGGCTTAAAATTGGGCCCTGTTGAACTCCATGTGTAGGTAAATATATACAGACGTGGACAAAATTGTTGGTACCCTTCATTAAATAAAAGAAAAACTCATAATGGTCACAGAAATAAATTTAATCTGACAAAAGTAATAATAAATAAAAATTATATAAATGTTGACCAATGAAAGTCAGACATTGCTTTTCATCCATGCTTCAACGGAATTATTTAAAAAATAAATGCATGAAACAGGCCTGGACAAAAATGATGGTACCCCTAGAAAAGAATGAAAATAATGTGACCAAAGGGACATGTTAATCCAAGGTATGTCCACTAATCAGCATCCTAGGTGTCTACAATCCTGTAATCACTCAGTGGGCCTATATATAGGACTCCAGGTAGTCACTGTGTTGTTTGGTGACGTGGTGTGTACCACACTCAATATAAACCAGAGGAAGCAAAGGAAAGAGTTGTCTCAGGAGATGAGAAAGAAAATCATAGACAAGCATGTTAACTGTAAAGGCTATAAGACCATCTCCAAGCAGCTAGATGTTTCTGTGACTACAGCTGCACATGTCATTCAGTAATGTACGATCCATGGGACTGTAGCCAACCTCCCTGGACGTGGCTGCAGGAGGAAAATTGATGACAGATCAAAGAGACGGATAATCCAAATGGTAACAAAAGAGCCTAGAAAGACTTCAAAATAGATCCAAGCTGAACTTTATGCTCAAGGAACATCAGTGTCAGATCGGAACATCCTTCGCTGTTTGAGCCAGAGGACAAATCATTAAAAAAAACAGACTGGAGTATGCCAAACTACATGCTGACGAGCCACAAAGCTTCTGGGAGAATGTCCTGTGAACAGATGAGACAAAAATTTAACTTTTTGCCAAGGCACATCAGATCTATGTTCACAGATGGAAAAATGAAGCATATCTAGAAAAGAACACGGTCCCTACTGTGAAACATGGGGGAGGCTCGGTTATGTTCTGGGGCTGATTTGCTGCATCTGACACAGGGTGTCTTGAATCTGTGCAGGGTACAATGAAATCTCAAGACTATCAGGGGATTCTAGAGAGAAATGTGCTGGCCAGTGTCAGAAAGCATGGTCTCAGTCGCAGGTCGCGGGTCTTACAACAGGAAAATGACCCAAAACACACAGCTAAAAACACCCAAGAAGGGCTAAGAGGAAAACACTGGCCTTCTATGAGCCCTGATCTCAATCCTATTGAGCATCTTTGGAAGGAGCTGAAACGTGCTATCTGGAAAAGGCGCCCTTCAAACCGGAAACAACTAGAACAGTTTGCTCATGAGGAGTGGGCCAAAATACCTGCTGAGAGGTGCAGAAGTCTCATTGACAGTTACAGGAATCATTTGAATGCAATTACTGCCTCAAAAGGTTGTGCAACCAAATATTAAGTTGTGGGTACCATCATTTTTGCCCAGGCCTGTTTCATGCATTTATTTTTTAAATAATTCAGTTGAAGTATGGATGAAAAGCAATGTCTGACTTTCATTGGTCAACATTTATATAATTTTTATTTATTATTACTTTTGTCAGATTAAAGTTATTTCTGTGACCATTATGAGTTTTTCTATGATTTAATGAAGGGTACCAACAATTTTGTCCACGTCTGTACTTTTGTGGATGCAGAAACTCTTGCCAAACTGTCGGGTTTAGGGTGAATGAGGACCCAGATGCAGAATGTCGTTTGGAGTGTTTGTGACCCATTTATTTTAAAGTCCAAAATCAAACAGTGAAGACAAATGAGACCAGGTCAGAGACAGCAACGATAACAATCTGACAAAGACAGACAGACACAGGAAGGTATATATACTGTCGGAATGGTAATCAAGAAATGGAGAACACCTGGGAGTAGGGGAGGAAAAAACAGGGAGGACTAATTGGACACCTCGGACTGATTGACACAGACAAAGGAGTAATGGAGACACAAACAGGGAGAAAAAGAATTGACGCAGACAAAGACGGAGACAGATCACAACACAAACAATTACAGCTGGAGAGCAGCACCTTTGATACCCAACGCCGGGATCGCACTGTGCGATTACGGCCATCCTAGACCTTTACTTTCGCTGTGAAAGCAGTCATGATGCTAAACGCTGAGCATGTCTGTGATTCGCCGGTCTGTGGCCGTGCAGTGTGACGTGCTGCACAACAGCCATCGCGGTCTTCAGGCAGAGTCAGAAATTCTACAACTCCATTCTGCCATAGACCAATAAATTGCACCATGTGAGTGGCGTGTTCTAGACTGAGCTTTGTCCACATTCTTCTTTTCTTCCTCATCATCCTCATCCTTTTGCGAAGAGTTGTCAATAAAGAATTCCATAGAGATGAAGATAATAATGAGGAGGATTCAGGCATATTTATTATGATGGTACAGGAAGCCTTCTTTGGGCATCACTCTCTTCCTTAAACATGGTGCTTCTTCCTGCCTGTGTCAGCTTCCTGAGCTTTTCTGTCAGAAGTGTTTGGCCTACTGTACAGACATAACAATAAGATGGGTCCTTTAGTTAACCAGAGTAGGTGAAATGTCCATAAGTCTTTTCAAGCTTCCGTTTCTTTATTGAGGTCCAAATATTATGGTATATTTTCCAGACGCTTTTACTAATAATTACTAATCACTAAATAGAACTAATCTTGAAATCATTTTCCCATAACAGAGTCTAGATACAAAAGTCTTAGCACAGCTAGCGCTTGTTTACATTTCCTTGTCGCCATCTTTGCTCTGTCCATCTGTCAGCTTTCAGTGACGTACGCTGCGTCCTGCTACAGCGTGACGTTGTGCAGTTAGACCAACTAAAATCTGCGGCCGTGCTGTGTAACACATCTCTAGAGCTCGGTGGAGCTCGCACAGTGTGGCATGAAGTAGTCTTTTGAGACGGCAGAGAAACGAGAAACGCGTGATCCAGGCTTAAGCTGTAGAAGAAGGGAGCTGTTGTCTACAGTGTCCAAAGCAGAACAGCAGACCGAAACAGCCATTTAATTAACCAGCTCAATTTCACAAGCGGATAAACTTAACACAAACAACAAAATTTAACTGAATTAGCATAGAGCTCCTTTTTCATCAGGCAATCAATTTTATTCACTGAATCTTGGAAAACAATGTCAAGATTGTATCTGTTTGTGTCTTTATTAAGGGGGGGATCAACCCACTTCTCTGTGTCCCCATTGCCTCCTCCATCATTTTATCCTTCCCAGGCATCATTCCTTCCTCGCTGCCCTTTGAAAGGCCCCATCGATTTAATGTGATGGACAGAGGAGATGAGAGGCACTGCTCCTCTGACAGCTGTAACACTCTGCTTCCAATTGACCTGGTCCTCTGCTACCACAGTCAGTCCTGTTTATGGACAGCAGGGCCCATAAATCTACTATACTCAGGTCAAAGTCAAGCATTGGGCAGGAGGACACAAAACACTCACCATCTTGGGCAAGCGAAAAGTTCTTCTGCAAACATAGAATGTTTACGGACACAGTGCATCTGAAAGGTTCCTTCGGTCATCACAGGTGATGGTGGGTTGTGCCAATTTTTAATTTGCTTTCATCCATTCTATCTCCACTAACACATTATGTCATAACTGACAGCAAAAACAACTGGAAGCAAAATTTTGCTATCTTTTCAAAAGAATGTTATTTAATTAGTCAGCTTTTCTGTCCGTTATAGAGCTTGACTTCTAATGTATGTCCCCAATTTAATTCTCTGCTAAAGTCCTAGTTGCGGAAAAAAGAGCAAAAAAACCCCCCAAAACCATCCTCTGAGTGTGTAAAGAGTGTGATGTGCATATATATCAACATTGGTTGTGTAACGATGCTAAATATTCTCTACTCACTTTTTAAAGCCCTCCATGTCAAAAATACTAACTTCACAGCAGAAATAAACATATTTACAGCTTGGTTTGGCTTTTTTGAAAGGGCACCTAAAACCCTTGCTGTACTGTGTAGAGAAACTTTAACTTATAGTTCAGAGTCCTGCAATGGGGCAGGTACCCAGTAGGAAATTTCTTTAAAACGGCAGGTTTTGAGTAAGAAAATATACTTGTCTTAATGTTTTGTATAAGACTTCTAAAGAGGATTATGCTGATGTATTATTGATGTATTGTGTTGGTGGAAAGAGCATACTTCGCAACGTTGCGATGATGGGGCAATATTCTCACTAAGTAGACCTTAAACAATAAGAGACCTTAAACAATATTTTGTTTCTGCACAGTGATGTTTGCATCAAATACATTTTGAACTGCAATATATATCCCAGAGAAGTAGGTCAAAAAATAAATTTATTTTTTCATTCATTTTAGGTCATATTCCTTCAAACAAGCTGAGCAAATAATCCCCATAGGGTCATCACATAGGGCAAATAAAAGGAGAAAATCCACAGAATGTGCTCCAAAAGCCTCCATTAATCTCCAAGGTGCTGTCACTTTCCTGATTATCTTACGCTCTGTGTGTAAAGTTGAAAATGACACGCATCGGCGTCAGGTGGTCAGCTGTACTGTAAACCTCCAAAATAAAGAACAGCCTTTAGATTTTTCCATGTCAGTTTGTAAAAAATTTATCAAAGTTTGAAAATAAAACAAAACCTGATTGACTGTAAATTATATTATAATGAATTATGTCCATTTTATTCCTTTTTAATATTGCACAGCTGAACTGTACTTGATCTAGAGATCAATGTACAGAGGATACTGTACCCCATAGCGCCTTCCTTGGCAAAACGCAAATG
The DNA here is from genome assembly GCA_028564705.1 of Apricaphanius iberus. Lineage (NCBI taxonomy): Eukaryota > Metazoa > Chordata > Actinopteri > Cyprinodontiformes > Aphaniidae > Apricaphanius > Apricaphanius iberus. The sequence continues at coordinate 839,246 of JAPXFQ010002242.1, read as the reverse complement.
TTACACATGTTTTATTCTCCTCTCGTAAGAAACGGGGAATGTTTATGAAAAGCAATCAGATATCAGGAGAAATTCGGAAGTATGCTACCCAATGAGAATGTTTATTCAATCCGATCACAGACATTGACTCGTATTACTTGTATGATACCCATACTCGGCAACAGTGCTTTATCCGTACCAGATACTCGTTTCAGCTGAGTATCCGGATAAACTCTAGAATGCATCGGATTGGTCAGTTAGTAATAACAGCCAGAGATCGCTTCACCAGAACGGGGCTCTATAGTCGCTGTAATCAGTAGTTAATGCAGCGTTTGGCCACTACATGCTTTATATTGAAAGGATAATTTATCTTATCTGGTCATTTGGCGATTTTGATCACAAGGAGGTGAAGCTTTATAGCTTAATCAAAACTTATTTTCTGTTGTTCATTGCTCCTTGAGGAAGAAATATGTTCACAAGCCTAGAAAAAAAATGAAACGGCGATGTGATAGTAGGCAGAGTAGGCATGAAAAGTTTGCACCCCCTGCTGTCCTGGTCGAGCAACGCTGAAAAAACATTAGAGAGTGAAGTGGAAAAGCGGAGTACTATAAACGAAAAACGTCTGCGTCAATACGTCTGCGTCTGAGTGCAAATTCGCGGTTGGAGAAGCATAAACTAGGCTTAACGCACTAACCACTACGCCACGTGACACCCCATGAAATGAAAAAAATTTATTTGAATTTTTGGGTAAGTACAAATCAAAAATATGTAACATTCTATCTATTAATTATTTCTCAAACCACTTTGCTTTCAAAAGTCTCAGTCCACCAGCTCAGACCTTTTGGTCAAATCTGGATTGCCCCCTAAAACAAATATGCATAAAACATGATTTTCCCAGCATTTTTTGTGTGACTAAATATAAAGATTTCCACTACAAACTCTTTAGCATCTTATATTCCACTGATAGGATTTGAAACACTCTTAAACAAATGTAAAAAAATCAATTTGCTATGAATCGATTTCACATTTTCACAAGTTCACGTCTCCCTTGAAATTGGTCTCAATACTCTCATTATAATTGCTTAAAGTCACTGACTCATTTATGTTCTTTCCAAACTACTTCCCATCTTCTACAGGCAAGGTCAGACCCGGATCCCTTCGACAGCGTATTTGTATTCATCACATCTCCATTCACACCAAACAAGCAAACTACAGGCAAGGCAGGAAAGCAGCAGCAGCGCAGTGTCATCACTCTCTGCAGGTGCTCTTCACATGGCCCCTGCCGTTTATTCTTACACTGACGCCTGACTGCGTGCACATCCTTGTGCCGTTGGTATTCTGAACCCGACCTGTCCGGCTTGATGAGATTTTTCTGCAAATGCGGGCTCGCTTTCTTTCTCCCTCAGCAGGAGACCAGGAATGTCAGTTGCTCTCATCATCCTACTTTAAATGTTTTTGCAGTGGATGTGGTGAAAATGAATTTAAAAAATAAATATGACAATCACACTGAGTGGAAGAAGATTTTTACTCTCAGGCGTATTCCGCCTCAAGGTGTTCAACAATGTGGATAAGACGTAGTAAACAGAGATACAGAAGGGGGGCGAGACAGATGGAAGAGTGGAGGAAAGAAGGGAGGAAGTGAGAAAAATAAAAGGAAGGTTGAGAGCTTTGGCCGAGGGAGACGTGGGTGAAGGCGTTTCATTGTGTGCAGACTTCATGCTGTAGGTGCAAGGACAACATCTCCTTCAGAACAGTAAACACAGAAAAGACCATGTCAGTTCTGCAAAGGAAAGCTCTAATTATTTTTATTATTATCTGCATTGATTGATGAATCTTGACAGATAAAATCATCATTCACATTTTAAAAATATTTTTAAAGGCATTTCACATGAATTAATAGCCATAGGCATACAAGAATAATACTAAATGACCTGCTAACAAAACATGAAAATATTCATAAAATAACTGAAAAAGACACATTTTTGTTCTTATTATGAAGTGCTTAAATCTTACAAGTACAAAACAAATACATCAAAATTTAGAAAATCATTCAGATTAGAAGATGGAAAAAGTTATTTTTTTGTGGTAGAGTCCTTTAAAAACAGCATTAAAGAATGGAAGACGTGTTTAACAGTGTTTTATACCGAATATCCAAAGTTTTCATGTGGCAAAACACAGCTGCAGAGTTGTGGGAGAACATAGTTTCATCATACTGAATTTTTGGTTCAACTCCAGTTCCTTTTGTGCAATTCTGTATTCATGAATGTTCCTTTCTTTTTCTTTTTTTTGCTTTTTTTTTTTGCACAGAAGAAAATACTCTGGGAATTTTAGTTCCTTTTATCCGTCAGGATACCAGCTTTCCCCCAAGTGACTGGAGGACACCAGCTGGTGGAAGGATACAGGATACAGTGTACCGTCTTAAACCTGCAAAAGAGTGTTGAGATATTTTAACTCCAGTGAGTTTTCAAATGTTAGTCCACAGAGTTACTTCACTTATAACCTAAGACTCAAAGGATTCTTAATTTGGACCAAAACCAGTGACACAAAAAAAAAAAAAAAAAACAGAAAATGCAGGACATTTAATGTGACACTCAGTACTTTCACATGCATATCTAAATCAAGTTTTTTAGAGTAATTGGACTAAGGGCTTGTAACCTGACAAAAGCCAGATCTATGTGTAGACCCGGCTTTACTTCAATAATAACGTTCACAAATTGACTAATTTGACGCCTATACATTTTATGCACATAGTTGGGCCTTTCTCTGCTAGATTTTTTAAAGGAGACATATTATGGAAAAAAATCACTTTTCCTGGGACGTTGGGTGTTATTGTGTGTCTCAGGTGCATTCACATACAAAGTTGGGGGAAAAAAACATCCATGCTGTTTTGAGTGAGATAGGGGTTTCTGAATTCATCCTGCCTTCAGTCTCTGAGTGAGCTGTTCAAAATCTGTCCGCAACACTGGAATATCCACACCCCCTCAGAGCACCGTACCACCAGGTACAGCAGTAACTTATCGGACGTACACCATTTTGTCACAGATTGGAAAGCACTGGTTCAGATTAGGAAACAGCCAAATGCTCTGTTTTTTGCTGGTCAAAAGAGCCCAAAACACTTCATCGGTTCCAAGTCGAAGAGGACAGAAGAGCGGCAAGGGTTGAATTTATTTTTGATGGTAAGATGCTGGCGGTAGGGGCGGGGAAGACTGAGGACCTGTCGTCGCAAAGGGGTACTCAATCTCCGGCGGGAAGATGGGAGACGAACTACCGAACGGAGCTACTCAAACTCCTGGGAAGACTGAGGTTGTGCAGCCGCACGGAGCGGCGTGTCCATGGTGCTAGAGAGCAGGAGTCAGCTAGATTGAGCTGGATGGCTTTAGAGTCTCAGGAAGAGATCAGGGTGCGTATTCACAAAGAATCTTAGGGCTAAAAGTAGGTCCTAACTGCCGAATTTAGGAGTAACTCCTAAAAAATGTGGGTGTCACTCTTAAATTTAGGACTCCTAGTTTATTAAGATAAAAGTAATTCACAACCACTTTTAGGCCTAAAAGTACCTCCTAAGTCTGGGAGTCCTTAAAAAAAGTCAAGAGGACTCCCAACTCCCTAAGACCTATTCACAAAGACTCCCAAAATGGCTGCAGCCAGACGCAATGTGTTGGACACTCTGGATGATTCGGAATTAACCAAACGACACCGACTAAATCGTTTATTGCAGATGTGGTGCGGGATGCAATCGCGTCTCCAACTAAATGTAACAACCCGATTAGTCCAGAAATTAAATGTTTAGCAAAACTAAGATATGTAGCTACAGAGAAAATGCAACTTTGCAACGCGGACGACTTGGGTATATCGCAACAATCTATCAGCCGATAAATCCACCAAACTCTTAAAGCGCTCTGTCGACCACACATTATCCAACAATTCATCCGTTTCCCATTAGACATCCAGGAACTGCATCGAATTAAAGCCAATTTCATGGCGAATACAGGTATGCCGGGGGTGCACAAAGAAAAAAACCTGCACGTCTTCCAATTTATGCAACATATGTAGGGATGCCTAATTGACGGATATTGCCTACCTGTTGCAGCAGCATCCTTTTTATAAGCGGTGATCTCGAGCTGACACTAGGACTGTAGAGAATACCATTTCTTCTCACCATCTTCTGACGTTTGCGACCGCTGTCACCACTGGATACGATGCATTTATGTTTCTGCTAATTTCCACCCATGCCTCCCTTTTCTTATTCGTAATCCCGACTCCAAATCGCCCTTTAAGTTAGGTTTCCTTGTTCTTTTCTTGCCACTCATTTTCAGTTCACGAGGTGCTTGTCACGGTGGGGGGGGGGGTTGGTTCTATTTAAGATGTGGCTGATGTGCTCATTATACAGCCTAATTGTTTACAGCCTACTTGCAATCACTCCCTTAATATGATGCATCCATCCATCCATTATCTATACCGCTTTCATCCAATTCAGGGTCGCGTTGAGGGGGGGGCTGGAGCTTATCCCAGCTATCAGCAGGCGTTAGGCAGGGTAATATGATGCATTTCACGTTTTTTCGTTTTTAAACTTCACCCTCTCTGTAAATAGGCTATTGTGTGTAAGTTGTATGAAGTGTCAGTCTCGTGGCAGAAAAAAATGTCATCATGCATTATTTCTGCTATTTGCGCTGTTCATAATTACGCTTTTATCAACATTGAAATTTTCCATTTCTTGGTTTCACACGTGTCATTCAACAACAAATCACACTGCTGTCCGTTTATTTACTCATGCATAGGAAATGACATAGCAACGTGACGTCACTCTTAACTTACTTTTAGGGATTTGTCCTACGTAAAAGTAGCTCTTAGTGCGTTTGTGAATAGGTTTTAGACGACAACTCCTACGTAAGACCTTTTAGCGCGAGTTAGAAGTAACACCTAGTGGTAAGATAAGACCTCTCTGACCTCTCTGTGAATACGGCCCCAGACCTTATTAGGAGGAAGATATCGGAGTCCCAGGTAAACAGTTAAATATATTCTTTTAACTTAAAGCCATTTCTTTCAATAACCATTCAGAAGCATCTTGCTGAATTCTCTGAGTCTCGGGGTCTTCAGGAGACTCCCCTCCTATGTGAGCAGATTTTTTGTTCAAACATGTATGCTTGTATGGCAGCCATGGCCAAGTTAACAGCAGCTCATGTAATATGTAATGAGTAGCACAATCTGAAAGGGGCTTAAACAGGAGAATAGAGATTGGTAACAATCGTTTCCTGCAAGCTATTTCAAGCAAACAACTTCAGAAACATGTTTTCTGGAACTCAGACCTATTTTAAATAGTGGAAAAATAGTCATAATATGTGTTCTTTAAAAAAATGGCGGATCGTCGCTGGCTAGACAATGTTGACATCAGGAGACGTCACAACAGTGAGATGCTTTGATTGGTTGACACTCGGAGTGCTGTGTCAGGACCGTCAAAAGTTCAACTAGCTAAACTTCCGCGTTGCTGGTTTTTACCACTTTGAAACTTAGAATGGAAGTTTCAAAAGTTGACACAGCCAACGCACACAAAGCACTGCACAGACTCTGACACCCATCTGATGGCCTCAACTAGGGGTGTAACGGTTGACGGGGATGTGCTGAAGTGTTCGGTCCGGCCTGTTCGGTTGTTCGGTTGGGTCCAATTGCGTACCGTTTCTGTGTATTTTTTTTCAATAAATAATGTAAATGTATTATTTGCGTGATATGTAGCGTAGCGGAACAAAGTCCCTAGGCGAGTTTCCACACTGAAGCTGTATTGAGTGACGCACAGTGGACATACACGAGCAGAATCATGGCGACAGCGAAAGAGATGTCAGAGCTTGAAGACCCTCCCTCCTCACTACGGTCTGCTGTTTGGGAACACTTTGGCCTCCCTGTTAAAAATCATAACTGGGATAGACAAGTGGATAAATCCAAAGTTGTATGCCGACATTGTTCCATGAGATCAGGTATGCGGTAGGCAACACATCGAACATGTTAACACATTTCAAACGGCACCATACAAATGTTATCATTATACTGAGGAGAAAAGCAGCCTTGTAGAACTACCACTAACGTCAGCATTTAAACAACCCCTGTCAAGTAGTTTGGATCAGACGAAAGGTTAATTGTTTTAACCACAAACTTTAAATTTGAATAGTTAGATTGCTGATATTCAAGCTGAAGCGGTTGCTGCTGTGTTAAATGTTTTCAGGTCGTAACTTGTGGTTACAATATTTTATTATTATTTTAAAATGTTACAAAATGTGTATTTCATTATAAAGCGTGCAATCTATTTAAGATATCATCCAAATGGTTTGCTTTTATTTATTTTATGCTAGAATTCTATTGTGTATTGGCTGCTTTTCAAATTAAGGATTTTGTAAGTATTTATTTTTTTGTACCGAACCGAGCCCTTCAAAACCGAACTGAACCGAATACGATTTTAGCGTCCGGTAGATCCGTAGCCTCTACCATAGACTTTACATGTAATTTTGCAGGTCTTGACGTTGATGTTTAGGGCGGTGTGAATACACCATAATTGGATTTTCTCTTGCTGCATGTAAACAGACTGACTGTGTGGGTGGAGTTGTTTTTCAAAGGTATTAATATCACTTTATTACTTTATGGAAGAGTGACAAGAACAAAGTCATGTAGGGGCAAGCATGCGGACAAAGGATCTCGGCTCCAATGCTACCAACTCTGTTTAGCCCAGCCACACCAAAGGCTATGTGTGGCAGAAAACTAAAACTTCACCTGAACACACCATCTCCACTATTAAAAAATTATGGCAGCGTCAAAGTGAGGAAATGTGTTGCTTTAGCAGGTACAGGGAAGTTCGCCAGAGCAGATTTAAAGACAGATGGAGCTAAATACAGGATAGTCTACAATTCATATTCGAGAATTGCTCATTGTGGCAGCATGTTGGAGTACTTCTGTTTCATTAGTTCTGATTTGTGTCTTCAAGGACGCATTACTATGGAATATTAACCATGCTGTCTGGATACTGAGCTGTAAGCAATAGTCGGTCTGCAACAGTTTTCAGTCAGAAGTCTCTTCAGATTTGTTGCAAGACTGACTACAACCGGAGATCCTTCCTGCCCATAGTATCACCATCTACAACAACTATTTGATTAAACTTGATACGAGTTACAACAGCATTTAATTTCCCTTTAGGGTTATTAACGTATTTTTGAGTCAAATTAAATTGAATCATGGAGATCAGTATCTGTAAAAGACTTCAGATTGGAGTGAAGGTTTACTTTCCATTAGTAAAATGATCTCAAACATACAGCTGGAGGATCTATGGCAAGAATTAATAATGCTGTTTACAGACCGTCTGCGTTCGATCTGCTTCAGCCATTTGAACCTAGAAAAGCCCTTGGAGAGAGCACCCTTCCTGTCTTTGACTGATGGTCAAGAAATGTTTTCATAGTCATTCCTTGACCATGAAAACATTCCTTTAACAGCTGGATTGACACTGATATCATCATTAATAGCTCAGTATTTATTCACTTAAATCTATTTTCACTAATAGTAGTTTTCTGATCACCCCCAAATTCGAATCACTTGTTCCTGATCCCATTGGAGATAGTTCATGGAAATTTAATCAAAATCCCTAACTTTTTGAGTTGTGTTGCTAACTAGCAAACAGACCCATAAACCCTGGCAACTAAATATAACCTGCTTGGTGGAGGTAAAAAAATAACTGGTAAAAAAAAAAACTTCATTTTCGATATCTGGTAGTCTTATAGACCAAAAGATTTACAGCTATAATGACACCTAAAAGTGGTTTTACATAATATCGACTAGTCTGTGGTGCTCAATACAAATTTATTGCAAGGTTTTCTTCTACTTTTTATTTTCAAAGTAACTCTTCCAATTCACAATTACTACTGCAAAGCAACTTTGTGTTGGTCTGTAACATAATTTCTCGACAAAAACGCTAAGCAATGGTACTTCTCAGTTTGTATCCTAAGTACTTTTCTGTTCATTACCATCTGTTATAACAGAACATTTTGACTACTTGGATAATAAACAAGTATTTATTACTATTAATACGAGTAAATAATATATTGTTTATATTATATAAACATACATCCATTCACCGCTGCTTGATATGAGTGAGAATGGGAGTACAGTATTTTTTTTCTAAAGTACACAAATTTTGTTTTTATACTTCTACAAACTTCAAAGGAGGCGGCTAATTCTTTTATATGCAAGATATCAAGAAAGTATAAAGCATTTCAAGCTGATATTTTTTTGTAACAGCACCATAACCTTTCGTAGCAACATGAACATTTTTATATTAGCATACATGAGCAGTAGGAAGTTCAGCAGTTCACAGAAACAGCCTAAGTTTCTCTCACCCAGTGCAACTGTGTAGTGTGCACCCACCAAGAAATCACCCAGTGGTTGCCTGAGGCTTCAGTAGAATTCAAAGACACTAAATACATTAATTCAGACAGTAGGACATTGCTCATATACTCTCATTTATAAATGAATGGAAGAAGAGACTAACCTGGAGGGGTCCTCTTCCTTAGAAAAGCTTCCCTTTACCTCAACGCTGTTCATCTTGTTCTCAAACATCCCATAGCTCAGAGTTACCTATAGGAAACACATGCAAAGATTCCTGACAATAAAAGAAAGCACAACTGAAGAAGCTTCTGTGTTTCAGGGAAATGTGTGTAATTTTACCTGCTGTGGGAGGCTTCTTTGACTTATTAGAAGGAGGTTTTCTAAATGGGAGTGGAATAAAGGACAGTGGACCATCGCGATGCCCAGCATCTTCTCCACAATAAAGCCTACAGTGCAGTCGTCTGGGAGACGGATTTTGGCTGATGTCCGCTCAAAGTGGAACCCACTGAAAAAGAGGACATTTTTTAGGACACATACTTCCTTTTATTTCTAACCTTTTAAGTGAAAAACTCCCAAAATCTTTTAAAATAAGTCAGGTTCTATTCTAGAGGGGCATTAGAGGGGAATTTGCATTTTGCGGGCCATTAACTATTCATTACTTGTATTTTAGTGCTGACCTTTTTCTAAAGAAGTTTGTATTGTTGGACCATGTAGCCCTGGGCAGCCATTAGTCTCAGTTCTTTGAGTGCAGCATAAATACAGAGTTCCAGAGTGCAGATATACCTCAGACTACTGATATACGCTTTTTAGGATTTAATACGTCTCATTTGTTGTTGTTTTTTAAATAAAAATAAGGCTGCAGATTAACACAGCTAAAAATAACTTTTCCTTTCCTACACGGAAAAAAAGGGAATTGGCAGGTCTTTGAATTTACAGAAAAAATTCTAGTAAATGCTACGCAGTCTATACCTGTTTCTCTTATTTGCTTTATTTAATTAAGTACAATTTAAGTAATTATAAACAATAATGAATTTACAGAATTTTCTTGCATTTGTGGAATGTGGAGGAATTGTATTACTGAAACCCAATATAATCTTTTTTAGTTAACACTGGAAATGAAGTCTTATTTGTTACTTAAATACAAAATTTGTAGTCATTGTGTAGCAAAGCGGTTAGTACAGGTGCTTGGAGGCCAAGGTCTGGTGCTGGGTTTGGGTCCCCTGCTGAATGCTTTTGTACCTCCATGTACAATCGACTGTCGAATAAAGGCCACAAAACCTTGAAAAAATGAAATAATTTTGAGGTTTCACTATTCTCATTTCGGCTATTTGTTCTAGCTCACCAGTGAAAATATTATAAAGTACCCCAAACTTCAAAATCCTATTTCTGAAAACTTTATAAATTTAGATTGGATAAAAGTAAAAGGTTTTGCTGTAGCACCGACTAAAAACTATTACGTTTTCCCATCTTAAAAATACCTCTTAGTTGACTAAACATTTTTTTTTTTGTAATATCAAAGAAACAGTTATTGCAGCGATAACCTCTGAACCACATGATGAGATAAAAATAATTCAGTTAAATGAGTATTGCAGTGCCTAGGGATTTTCAGCATGTAGTCACATTACACAACATCGATGAGTAGCAGTGAGAACCGAAAGTATGTTGGTGTTAAAATTGAAAATATCTTTTTAATGACTTAAAAATAATATAACTACAGAAAGTAATAAATTCATGTTATGGCAATCAATAAATATCATATTAACTCAAGATGATATTTTTTAATTATCTTGTGTAAATAAAATACTTTGAATTGTCAACATTTCTTATTTGTGAGTGAGAGAGAGGATAAATTATGTCAGCTTTACTTATTCTGATCATGTAAAACCGATGTACACGATCCAGTCAGATAAATTGATATAACTTTTTTTTTTCAGTGTATTTGTGAACCCTTGTATTTACAGAAAAGTGGGGGAATCACACTTGCATGTACAACTAGAGGTCCAGCAAAAGAAATATGGTCCCCAATGGTTTTCTTCATAGACCAAATTAAATGACAGGAATAATAGATGATAAGCTATAAATGTTTGGAGGTATAAGAAAAAAACATCTTACAAAAATCTAAAAACAACATATTACTAGTTGATTATGTTTGTTGTATCACTATAGCCCTGTTTATTTCAGCTTCTCCATACTCAAACGAGCTGGACTCACAGGAAGGATAGATGATATGTTGTGTTTTAAACTGTCTTCAACAAAAGCATAGCCCTCAGCAGCAACTTCTGCTGCCTATGTTTCCACTGATGGTGGTGTTCATGACAGTTAAGTGCATTCATACACACACAGGCTTTTCTATATATTCATACCTGGCCCACGGAGACATCTTTTCTGCCAGCCTTCGACTCAGACAGAAACCTGCACCTCCCGTGGCAAACCAGAACTGTACATTCATCTGACAGAAGAAACACATAGACATGTTATAGATTAAAACACCAACATAGAAAATATGCTGTTGTTTTTTTTATTCTATTGTATCAGGGTTTAACATTAGAAAACATTTAAAAAGAAGGCTTAACAATTGCTTAACCAACACAGACATTTGTTATGTGACACATGATTTGTAACTCCTATTTTATTGCACTCTTTTATATTTGCATATTTTTTAGAATTATTTTATTTACACATCTTTGTTTGGCCATTTTTATTTCACTTCTTGTAAAAAAAATTTTTTTTTTCTAATTCACAAACACTAACACAAGTATGTACATGTATGTAATACAAGGTGAATAAATACATAAAATATGTGTGATTTTTAACTAAGAAATGTCAAAGTGTATCATATATCAGAATAATTCACAATAAAGAATGTAGGATCCACAGAATATGTATATAAGAAATTAATGTACAATTCTTGGGTATTGCATAGTCATTGCATTAAAGATAGATAGATAGATAGATAGATAGATAGATAGATAGATAGATAGATAGATAGATAGATAGATAGATAGATAGATAGATAGATAGATAGATAGATAGATAGATAGATAGAAAGACAGATTTATTGCCTTAAAGTATATAATAACGAAATTAACATGACTAACAAAAATAAAAGAAAAAAGCAGACAAATAAGCAAACAAAACAAACAAGGAAAAAAACGTGTTGAGATTGGGCTGCTCTAAGTAAGAGTACAAAAAAAGAGACAAACTCCAAAGATGAATATGCATATATACATTGCCTTGCAACCATCAAAAGAACATATAAGACATAGCATTGGTCTCTAGTGAGAGAGTCTGACGTTCAAGTCCAACACTTCACAACTTTTATACCATAAAAGCATGTGTTTTCGAAAAGTTTTGGTTTTCAAAACTTTTGGAAAAAAAAAAGTTTTTCATTTTCAGGGCTGTGACTACATGGGAGGGTCCTCCTGCTGTTTACCGCAGTATAGAACTTTCCACCCGCGGACCGCTTCTCGGGATGTACTCACTGAGCTTCGATTACGACAGTACGCTACGCACTACCTAATGATATAAACAAACCCGCGGTTTTAGGACTTGAGCCATGGCGGATCCAGAAAAGAAACCAAAGAAGACGCTTTGAGAAGAAGCAAGTAAAAAGGAACTGGGCTGCAAAGGCTGAAAGCTCAAGGCTCGTTATTATGATACCTTTTTTGTTAGGAATTTAAAGAAGCATGAATTGTAAAACACTAACCCATGCTTTGAACATTTTAAATAGTACTGTTCAGTTCCTTTTCTGAAAATTGCCGTCCAACTTGACTGGCAAAAACGTTATTTGTGGCAGAAAACTAACACTGCACTTTGCCCTGAACACAATATCCACACAGCATGCTAAGAAAACACTTGCCAGAATTGCTGGATAGATGGATGAAGCTAAACACAGGACAAAAAATTAAGAGAACCTTTTAGAGGCAGCAGCAACTCTAAACATACAACCAGAGATGCAATGGAATAGTTTTAATGAAAGCACATGAAAAATGTCAGTCTCTTGATGTGCAAATATGGTAAAAACATTATGGAAAAGAGTTGTTCGTGAGCTTACATTTATTCACACTATTACCTCACTTTCTCATTTCAGCCCCCATTTTTAATTTGCCCCCCCCTTACTGTCTTTTTTCCCATCCCTTCTTTCATTCCCCTTGCTTCTACTTAATGCCAGGAAATCGAGAGAAAAAAAGAGATACAGCTAGATGCAAAAAGAAAGAGGGGGGTGTAAAGGGAGAGGAGCGTGACATTTGTCTTTATTTTCTCCACCAGAGAATGAGAGCTAAAAGAAGAAGGAAGGAAAGAAGGAAAGAGAGAGAGGGAGCAGAAGAGTAACAGGAAGCAAAGACTAATAAAGATCTGTTTTCAATATAAATGGAAGCAATCAGCGGCGAGAACGTGCCACCGAAGAGATGAAGAGAGCAATTGTGAGATATGAGCGAGAGATTGAAAAGTGCAGAGAGCTTACTGAAATCATGATGCACTTAAACACAACATAAGCATTAATTCTGTTAGACGATCTTACACACACACACACATACACACACACACACACATAGCCAGAGATGAGTAGATCTTTGCTCATTAGTTGTCACCCAACACCTGTTGTGTATTTAAAGAGAACCTATTGTTTGTGTGCAGAGCCGCTCATGTGTGCATGCAAATGAGACAGTAATCACTCAAAACGGCTCCCCAGGTGAGCCGATGTCACAAACGCACTTTATATACATTCCTCCTCACTCTGTCAGCTACTAGCTGAGCTTTCGCATTAAGAACAGATTCTAAAAATATTTAAATATCGTAGAGACATTGTATGCCATGGAAAAAGTTAATAAAAACATATATATTTTTAAATAATTCATACTATGATAACTAGAATCTTTGTATTTGAGAAACTATCATGTGTTTGGTCTTTTGTGGCACATATTTCACCTCATACAAGATGACTATTTATTTATTTAAAATTTATTTCTAATCTTAGTTGCTTTTATCACGTTTTCATTTATTACTGCAGCATTGCAGAGGTAACGAAGTTTTAGAGAAGAAGTTCAAAACAGGAAAAACCCAGGGGGCGCACCGAGGCATACCGTTTTATTTCCGTCCAGCAGTTCGTGGGCGGTGATGGGTTTATCCAGACTCGGCTTCCCCACGTAGATGTCACCGTCCTGCGGGAAGGTTGAGAGCAGGGAAAGGAGACCGTCTGGGTTCACGTAGTTATCGTCGTCTACATGACAAAACCACCTGACAAACAGCAGAAGTAAAATAAATGTAATAATAACTGTTTGGATCATTTCAAACCAGACATATTAAAGATTTCAAAAACGTATCTTTTTCACAATAGTGGCTCATTCTTGCAGAAAATTTGTAACAGCTAAACCAGGTAATTACTCAAGACAACGGTCAAACTTCAGGTTAAATGTATTGGTTGCTGCTATGCAAATATTGTTCAGACTAACTGTTGCTGTTTGACATCTTTGAACACGCAAGAACTGTACATTTGTATGTTGGGGAGATGATTTGGAGTTACAAAAGTTGTTGCTTTCTAATTCTCAATAAGAAAGTGAAATCCCTTTTTTTTTTTCGATAAATCTGCTTGTGTTCTATTCTTCTTGAGGAAAAATGGAACAAAAACAACCTGGAGCTCTATCCGCGTGCAGATAGAGGCCCAATAATTCCTCTGTGATTACTTCTGAACAGAGAACCATATGAAGTGCTTAGCAGCCTTCGGCGTTATATTAGCAAACAGGAAACTGTAAATCGCATCAATGGGTCATTTTGCACAAAATATATCCATTAAATGAATCTATTTCCATTTTAAAAAGATGGATTATATCATATTGTGTCACTATAAATCTCCTAGAGGCTATTTTAATTCAGTGTGGGACGGTTACACATCGTTTTCTTAGGTTGAAGAGATACAACATTACTGCTTAGTTTAGACATCTGCACTTCTTCATTTGGTAGTCAGGTGTGTAGTTGCACTCATGATGGACTTGAATGTCTTATTAATTTGTGGGTGTCGGTGGATTTTTCTTTTTTCAGGTATCAACCGTAATGCTGAAAAGAACCTGACTGACTTTACGTTTCCAAAGGCTAATCCAAACGGGGCCAACATTATACCTTCAGGCTCAAATATGTTCTTGGAAATATGTAATATTCTTATATATTTTTAGTCACGCTGTTCAGTTAAATGTTTCTTGGATCTGGGTATGCTATTTCTAAAAATAAAAAAAACTGTATGGTATTTTAGTTGCAACCTTGCCCATACAGTAAATTATTTCATTATTCTGACATTTGTTTTGCTTTTATGTATATTATCTTTGTGTGATTCCGACACTTTGCTCTTCTTTCTCCAATGTGTTTTTTTTTAAAGCATCAAAAATGTTCTTGAATAATTTTAGTTGCATTTTTGGTGTTTGTTTCATTTTTTTTTTTTTCAGAAATGGTTAGCTCAGGCTGGATTTAATCCATGGTCCAAACATTTTCAGTAGGACTGAGATTTGCTGGAACACCCAACCAAGTATCAACCATCTAATCTTCGACTGGTGGTGAAGATGGAAGAATTTAGAGGCAGCCCTCCTTTCTTTCATTAGTTTGATTAAGCAATCAATGTTCAGCAATCAACTCTTAGTTGATGTAACTAGCAGATAATTAGACATCATGATGTTATCTTCAACTGAGTGACACTAGTGTCCAAGCATCTTCTAATTTATCACAAACTTTAGCCTATGTAGGTCCTTGGTTGCTCCTTGACATCCTGATCAACAACAATCAACATTTTGAGAGAGGATCATTCAATTTTGACAATGTTCCAACAGGACAATTATATCAAAAAATATGTCAAAACTTATTTTGGAAGGAATAAAACAAACTAAAAGTAATGCTCTATTTTGTCGCTCATCTAAACTGGGTCAATATGAACTTGATCAATTCTGCCATGAGGAAGAATGAAACATCTAGGCAAAAAATGCTAGAACCTGAAATAGACCTATCTATATATTATTGAGCGTTATATGTTTTCATCAAATTAACATAAGTGTACCCAGTAAAAAAATGAAGAACAAAAAGAAACCCTTTGTTGACAGTGGTATCATCATTCAACCCTGGAAAAAGAACAGTTAAACACATCATAATAACCTGAATTAAATAAAACATTGATGACGTGCGAATGTAAATGTTGTCACTGTGCTATATTTTTAGATTTAAAGATAGATTTTTTGAAAAACCTAACTCCATTTCAAACAGCACATATCTTCCCTATACTCATCTTCTCAAAGCAGTGTTGAGGTCAAGTCACAGATTCTTGAGTCTATCTCAAACTTAAGTCCTTAGTGTTTGAGTCCAAGTGTAATTTCAAGGCACATAGGATCAGTCGAGTCATTATCACCTAAGAGGAAGTCAAAAATAAGAGAGCAGGGTGTAGATTTTAAGACAAGAATAATGGCACCCATACTTGGCTTATTATATTATATTATTATATATACTTATATGTTATTTTAAAATAAGAAAACATGCTTACATTTATTTTATGTCACCCATAAACTTACTAAAGCTTTGGCATGTTGTGGTTATTACATTTTTTTCCAATAATTTGACCTAATATATCAAGCTGACATTAGCATCGGCTGCATGCTAATTCCAACAACTGCAATTTCACTGAGTTCAGGTTCAAGTACTAACTTCGCAAGTTCCAGTCAAGTCACAAGTGCCTTAAATGTGCCTCGGGTCAGGACTCAAGTACCCCATCCCCATCTCTAACAATAATAAAAACCTTTGACTTCATTCCACTTTCCTTTTACCAAATAACCAGAGCAATATTTCTTCTCAATTTTTTTATCTTTAACTGAAAGTGGGGGAAGCCTGAAAACAAAAACTTGCTTCCTATTAATGACGCAGATGTACAAGTGGAGCTTGAATCATTTTCCTGCATTCGAGTGTTGTTAAATGAGTTTGGAATCTCACAATAGCTCTGGGAGAACATATTTTTTGCAGCACGGCTCTCACTATGGAGCTATTTTTAATTCTGGGTTTCCCTCTCTCTTCCAAGTATAATTTTCTTCATATTAAACTGAGCAAATCAAGCAGCTGGATATACTTCTCCCATCCCAATTAGTGGACATAATGGCAGAGCCGCTTTTCATACCAAACAGACGTCATCCACAACATCAGAGTCCAAGTAACAAATCTGTTGGTTCCAAATGAAAATCGTGCCTTTTTTTTTTTTTTTCTGCCACGCTAACGGCTGACAAGGGCCACGTTCCAAACCAAACAGCTTTAGTCTTCATTTCCGCTGGACTTCAGAGAAACCAATAAATGTTTACCCAGTTTGGGTTGGAACCAAACTGGTGAAAAAAAAAAAAACTCTTTCATTTTCTCTGCCACGGTTATAACGAGGCAGTTGTCAGGGTCTTAGTCACTCACCAAGCACAAGCTGTTGTATTCCATTGTATTTTTTCCACAAAATAAAAAATACATATATTTCACATCTCCAAATCAATAACGAGGAACCTATATCTGTAAATGTGATATCTAAAGCAGAATTAGGATGGCAACAAGAACAACTACTGGAGAGTCACTGAAGATATTAAAATTCACATCCTGCAGCAGGATTTTATTATTGTAATGTGAGCCTTTTCTTGTGTGAACAAAACAAAAAACTGAGGCCCTCGGCGCATAGAAAAAGTCTACACACGTTATAAATTAGGACAGGATCACATTTTGAGCTAGGAAAAGATAACAGCTACCTGCACACACACACGGAAAAAAAAGAAACAATTTCCACCCAACTTAATTGTGTTGATTTAGCAATAATGAATTTTTGTGAACTAAATGTAAACATGTTGGGTCAGCCTAATACATTCAGGTTGCTGTAAGGCGGAACTTCATTTCCAGTTTTGACTAAAAATGTTTACAATGGTTTCAGTTTTACAATTCCTTCACTTTTTCATGAAAAAAAGGAATTGGCAGGTATTTATAATATAATATTTTTTTAGTTAACACTGGAAATGAAGTCATATACGTATATTAGTATATACAACATTTTTGAGTTATCGTGTAACAAAGTGGTTAGTGCAGGTCCCTTTCTGTGTTTGAATCCCATCCCCTGCTGTTTATTTTTGTGCCTTATAGCAACCTAAATGTATTAGATTAACCCAACATGTTTACATTTAGTTCACTCAACAAAATTCATTATTGCTAAATCCACCCAAATCGGTCATGTGGATTTTTGTATTTATTTTTTTGAGTGTGGGGAATCTTTGGTATGCCAAATTTGGGAAAGAATATTTGCCCCTTTACCGATGTCTTGTTTTTATTAAGCCCTACCTTATGTGAGAACATAATTGTCCCACTTTCATAGTAAATTAGATTTTTTGTTTCATTTTCACCACTCACACACAGGCATGGTTACTGTCAGAGATGTAGAGTCAAAAAATAATTTAAGTACAACCTGAATAAGGCTAAGACTGCTAAAAAAAAGGAGTGCATCAGAGCTTGATATAAATGAATTGAAGAACAGTTTTAACAGGAGTTCGACATGCAGACGTTAGCCTTGAAATAACTGATCCACATAAAAACACAACCTCCGCCTCCGGAGCGAAATGTGTTGATTCTATTGAAGTGGCATTTGATCGTCATTGACTGTATCAGCCAATTCCTAATCTTAAAGGTTGAAAATGGAACATTTTCATAAAAAGCTACATTTAAAAAACAATTATACATCCACGGAGCTTTTAAAGGGGTGCACAATGAAAGAAAAACATTTCCTTACAAAAATTATATTTGAATTAAAATGTAATAAAATGTACATGTAAAACGGGCACGACGATGATTTTATGTTTAAATCTATCAGCCAGTAGCGGCTGCAGGTTGCGGGTTGACAGATACAGGATACAGGCTATGATCCAACTATATGGTCGACAGAGCTCAGTTGGCATTCGGAAAGATGGTGGAGTCAGCAAGTCAAGCAGTTGCTTCAGAGCCCCGGAAATATTGTTATCTTTCTCAGGAGAGGAGTGACCGAAGAAGAACAGAAACTAGAGTAGTTTTAAGGGAAGCCTACACTAGATGGACCCACTTAAACATTTCCACCGCATCAAACACACGCAGAAACGGGGACTTTCCTCGTGGACCAGTAAGCTAGCTCACTTGCTAACTTTGCTAACGTTAGCTGTCAGTTAAACTCCTCTAGAATACATTTCTCACTGGACACGGTTCAGGTTGGTCACCGGTAGGGATGGGTACCGATATCCGGTGACATTACAGCACCGGTTCCGACATGAACGGTAGTAACCAGACCGAAAAGCAGCGCACATATCTTGCCTTATTTCGGTCCTTTTTCCCCCCTGGGATGTCAAACACAGTGGATTCTGGCCGTGCCATCAGTCAAGAGCAATAAGGTAAACATGGCTATCACTGTGCCAAAAAACTGCTGAAAAGAAGGGCTGTGGAAATTAACGTACCAATGCGGGTGGATTCATTCCTAGAATTAACTTTTGTGTGTGTGCGTGTGTTTGTTTTACGCATTGAACGCATACAAAGAACAGCGCCCTGTTTATAATTCAGCCTGCACCACATCAGCTCTCCCTCCTAACCAGCCAAACTATGGATTGTTGTGGATTGTTGTGCAGCAGCATGTGTTTGTGGTCCTAAATGACATGGGAGTATATTATTATTGGCGTATTGGCTTTGTGGTGATATAAGTTTATAAGTTGTATGTGGGAATTATCTGTCAGCTTCGGATATCAGCTTCGGTGTGTGCGTTTCAGTGTTTGTTGTGTGTGCAGTGCAGTCAGAGTTTTGGGGTGTGTGGTGCTTAAAGTTTAAATGCTTCGCATTTAATTATATTTATGCATGTTGGCTCACTGTATAGTTTCAGTACATTTCATAGTGAGATACCACTGCGTTAATAATACGAAATTATTCAGTTAAGGTGATGTTTTCGGACTTAAATTAGTGCTATAATATTAGCGGAAGTAGCTGTGTCCATTGTTACAAGATCGTTTATTTCTTGTGTTGAACTGAAGAATCTGCTGTTTATTTTTGGAAAATGATAAAATGTGACATTTGATTACTAAGTCTATATCACATTTTTATCACACGACGCAATCTTCTGTGGTTCTGTAATTTCTACACTAAACATTGTATTGTAATAACTCTTTTTGTAAAGAGCCTTGAGATGACATCTGTTGTGAAATGGCGCTATATAAATAAACTGAATTGAATTGAATTTTATTTATGTAATATTTATCACAGACTAGTGATATCCAAATGTTATGTTTATTCATATATTTGGCTTAGTTCTGCCTCTATTTGTTATTATTCATATGGGACCACAAATAAATTGTGAATGTGGAGTTCAAAATAAAAAGTTAACTGATTTCTCCTATATCTTTTTTTTTTAAAGCAACTGCATCTAGATTTTTCCCTTTATTTACACAGAAAGTTCTAGTATATTTTGGTGGTCATATTTAGCAGTGGTGATTGATTCACAGCTACTGTGATTAATTAGATTAAAGATTTTTTATTGTTTGACAGACCTACTAAAAATAAAAATTAAAAATAAGAGGGTATTTGGACCATGTTTGCATATTTTACATTCTTTAGGCACCATTTCAAGCACCGGTTCAAGCACCGGTTCAAGCACCGTTTAACCACCGGCACCGTTTCAAAAGTACCTGTTTGGAACCGGTATCGGATAAAACCTAAACGATACCCATCCCTAGTCACCGGGCGTATCAGCACCTAACCAGGCAACCAAACAGCTGGAATGATGTTTATATTGTTAAAACTACAACCTATGCTATCATACTCATGTTCCATGTTCAACCTTGAATGTATCAGATCAATATCAGGAACAACCCTTCCAAATATAAGACTATTTCTGGTCTACTTAAAACCTATTTCGTTTGCGTGTTCTACTTCAACTTACTTCTTCCTGTGCGATGTTCTGTTTCTCCTATAGTGATCATTAAGTCTTCTATTCTTAATCCCATCTTTAAATTAACTTTAACCAGTTTGATAGAAAAACTGTAGCAAGTCTTACCTCTTAATTGAGGCCATGAAGCCATCATACTCGACAGACATCTTGCAGGACAGAGCTTGCTGGCTGTGATCTGACTGGCAACCGGTTACCACCATGTTATAACCTGGAAAGACAGAGAGAGAAGAGGAGGAAGGCTGAGAGATGGAAGTTCCTGACTGGAGGTTTTTTGGGGACTTACATGTGGTTGCAAGCATGAAGGATAGAAGAATTATCTGATGCTCTCTATTTTTCATTCTTTAAAAATCCGTCTTTTAACAGATGCGATGAGACAATGAAAGTGATAGAAAAATGATAATTACCATACGAAAAAATACTAGAAAGATGTGAGAGAAAGGTGGAAATAAAAATAATACAGTTACTTAAAAAAAAAACAGAGAATAAGAAAGAGATTAAAAAAAAACAATAGTTCTGAATAGTTTTTTTTCTGGTTTTTTGAGCTTTTTATAAAACCTCTCCACATGATTTTTGGGCCTCAGCGGCAGTGATCTGCTTCCATTCCACTCGCGGTGAGCCACTGATTTAGGGTGATGAGGTCTGGCCTGGCACTTTGTGTTTAAATTGACCATCCATTAGCTGTCATATCAGCTGGCGAAATAGACTAGAAATGAGAAGCTGGCTGGAGATGAGGAGCCTGTTTCGGGCATTACAGTGGATGTCAAGCGGTAAATCTGCCTCTGTATCATCGCAAGCAGCAAATGTGCAAGAGTGGATTGCAAGGTTGTAGGTTTTAGGGGCACATTGTGTACATGGAGGTGAATGTCCTTCAAATTGAGACTGGCATGCCTTTATGTGCCTCTCATCGTGACAGAAACAAATGCCTGCTCGTTCCGTCGGTTTGAGAACTGTTCGTGCGAGGATTTACGATACATGACAGTATTTAGCAGATATGATAGATGTGCCCAAGATCTTCTAGAGAAACACAATACATACACATAGAGTCTAACAAAAGTATTCATACCTCCTTGAGCTGTCAAATTATAACCACAAATGTATTTTTCGGGGGATTTTGTGTGAGGGAGCAACACAAAATAGCACATAATTATGAGGTAGAAGGAAACCAAAGAAAACTTTCAACTTTTCGGTGTGCAAGATATGAGAAGTCATGAGTTTGCTGAGGATGGGGTCAGACGTGATCAAAATTGTACTTCCTGACTCATGAGCAAGTGCGAGAAATATTAGTGTGGTGTAGTGGAAAACGCTTCACTCTGAACAAGCCGACTGCACTTTCTAATATGGTGGTGGCAGCGTCATGCTGTGGGGCTTTCAAATCTGGATTTAAAATAGGGTTAAATATAAGACAATACTTGAAGAAAAACAAATGGAGGCAGCAAAAGACTTAAGCCTGGACCCTGGAGCTGAGGTAAAACCGTCTGTTCAGAACAAGCACTAGAAAAAGAACACCTGATGCTACAATAGAACAGTTTAGTTTGGGGTAGACCAGCTCCAGGGCTGATGTCCGGCCAGTTTTAAATCTCTCTTTGCTCTGGGGCACGACATTACTCACTGGTGGTACAGGGGCACCATATATACCAGAGTCCTTGACACAGTTGTCCCCGGTTCAATTCCTCATGGCTCTGGACCATTTGCTTCTTCCTGTCAAGCAGCTGAGGAATAAAACCTCTAACAAGGTCGATTCAAATGTGCCAACTACCTCCTCATCATGACAAAATGTTCTGTTAATGAACCATCATTTGATCTGGCTGTGATAAACCAGGAAGAAAAAAAATATGATTCCAGCCCTTGGAAGACTTTCTTTGGACACCCTTGGTTTAGATCAAAGCATATTTTTTTTATTAAATGAGCTAGTCAAAGTCCAGCTCTAAACTCTTTTTAGAATGTTTAGTATTCATAATCCCTTTTCACAAACATTTTTATTTACGAAAAAAAATTGAAGCCATGGTTCATTTTCCTTCAAATTTAACAGTTATGCACTAGTTTCTGTTGGTCCGGTTGTAAAATGATGTCTGTAAAGGAAAATGGGTAGGGATTCACTGATACCGATACTGGTATTGAGGCCGATATCGTTCTAATGTACTCATATCGGTAAGTTAATTTCACATGAAATTTTTGTTTTGTGGTCATTTGTATTAATATTTTATTGTTTATCTAATTCACCATCATTTGTTATAACAAGGAGAGAGCATTTTTTGTGAGGTAGAAATATCAGCATTGGTACTCCGAATCAGCAAGTAAGATCCAAATATATGTACCGTACAGTTGGTATCGTTGCATTGATAAAAAATAGGTGTATGAATATTTTTGGTAGGAACTGTAGATGTTTATAAAAGTGAGCTTCTTAAAACTGTGTTATCTACTTACCTTTTGAACTTAAGTCTTCATCCTCCTTGTCCGTGAAAATGAATGTCTGGGGGGGAAAAAGTGATTTTTTTTTTTTTATTTAAACATATAAGTGTAATTATTAGTTAGTCTTTATTTTCATCTAACTCATGTTCTGATTAGGGGACAATCATTCATACTAATACATTTAAAAAAAATGCTAGTCTTTTACATGAATACAAATTGATCCCCTACATTCGGTTGAATACTTAACAGCACAACAACACACATGCAGAAGTGCACACACACTCGAAGAAGCTCTAAGAAGCATCACCTGGCTGAATAGGTCTAATATTTACCAGATAATAAACCTTAAATCACACACTGAGATTCCTTCTTGTTTTCCTTATTTCCACTCCACCAGACAGAGAGTAAAAAAAAAAAAAAAAAAAATCAAACATCAGAGCAACGCTGACATCTGGTGGTGTAAAATGTACTTCAAGAGAAGAAATTTCAAATCAAGTGGATTTAACTATCAATGTGGTCATTTGAATAATGACCGCTATTGCGTTTTTAATGCAACCTTTAGAGAAACATATGCAGCCGCTGTTGTACATTTTCAACAGAAGTTGCTTACAGGCTTCACAAAAAGCAGAAGTAAAAGAAACATCCACATCATATGATACAGTAGTTCTGTTCTTATGCTCTCAGAATTTTTGTATAAAGGCACAGCTTAAACTTGAAAATCAGACCGTTTGAAAAATATATGTCAGCGTATTTGCATGCATTATCTATAGGTTATACTAATGTGTAAGAAGGTTAATAAGTTGTGTATTGTTCTACCATATCTTTGTGTTTATGCTTATTGTTTGTTTTATTATTATTTTAGCTTATTTTTTTAATAATACTGAAAGAGAGACTTAGAAACATGAGGATTGTTATGTGATTATTTGCTGAACCATTAGCCCAGAGAAAGAAAAAAACACAGTCTTGATTTAACAGAGTTCCGAAACCTTTATTAAGTTTTGGGGTTTTTTCTATTTTTTTTATTTGTTTTCCATAATTCAAAATTGATCCAGCATGAACGGGAAGAGTGGAATCTTTAAGGTCTGCAAGTCTCAGAAAGTGATGAGGTTTGCTCCAAGGGCTTGAAGGAAATGACTCCATTTGCACAGTTCATCAAGCTGAACCGTTGGGTGCGTTAGCCTGTCTCTGCCAGTGAGGCAATAAATAACCTCCGAGTGAGATAAATCACCTGTTGGATAAGATAGAAAACAAACACTAACTAATGTTTTATTCAAAGGAGATTTAATTAATGTTTTTAGCTCAAATAGAAGCACCTTAAATATTGCGTTCCAGATATGTAGAAAAATGTGTTTTCAAGATTTTCTCAGGGAGCTTGACTAAAGCTTTAGGATAAAGTAAAACAATCCGATTATTATTGTTGTTAAAAGTGAAGGCAAAACCCTGGAGTAATTGGAAGACATGAGAAGGAAATATTATTCAAATCACAAGTCTTATAACATTATGTATATCTTATCAGGGGAAGCAGCAGAATTTAGAGAATTAATTATAATTTGTGCACCCCTAAAACAGAAATAAACTCAACTTGATGGGAAACAAATAATTAGAAGTAAAAATCTGTTAGATGTATTTTATTAATTAATGATGGCTTGCATTTATATTGTGCATTTTGAGACCCTCAAAGCACTTTACAACTCCATTATTTATTCACTCACTGATGGAAGCAGGCTATGATTGTAGCCACATCTGCCCTGGGGCAGCCCGACAGGACCTATGTTGCTATTTCACGCCATCAGCCCCTCTGGCCAAAACCAGTAGGCAAAGTAGGGAGAGTCTCTTGCCCAAGGACACGACGGCATGTAGCAGGCAGACGCAGGAATCGAACCCACGATTACCAAAGTCGTCCACCAACTGAGTCAAAGCCACCCTAAAGAAAACTAAAAATATTTTAGCCAGTCACGCTCTGTGTTGCATGTTTATGGCATTTCCAAATTATTTCAGTGTCTCAGGCCAGTTTGATGCATATATGTGTGAGCAGAAGTGTGGGTGAGTGTGAAACTTCAAAGATGTACAGTGGGGGAGAAGCTTCCCACAGACAGAACTCAATAATAGACTAATGGTATATTTTATTTATTTAGACATAGTGTATGTCAATATTAAGAAATGTTACAAGTTTTAAAATATCCGTAAATCATAAAATGTTGTCCAGATATTACTATTTGAAATGTTTATAGAGGGTGTTTTAAATTTCACAATGCATAACAGCGCAAATTTCTATTTAAAAGCTTTATAATTTTGCCCTGTGACCTAAGAGGGGGAGTCATATGCTATGAGCTGCCTCAGCTCGGTAGGTAGATATCACATCGGGGATCATGTTATCGAGACTCAGTGTGTTCACAAGTGTTGCATTAAGTTAATTTTCCTTAAAAGACTGTAAATTATTGTATTTGCTGTAAAACTACAAGCATATCAAGACACTGAATCTGCAGGTTTACAAAAAAAAAAAAAGGAAAACAAACAGCAGCTGAAATTGCACTCAACGTTTGCTTTGGCTATGAAAAAGTAGGTAATTTCACTTTAAACTGGAGATTTACAATCCCAGCGATTTGATGGAGTTTAACATGGAATACCAGTTGGGGTGCCTTAGGTGCTTAGAGCTTCATCGGACCACTACTAGCGGCTGCTCCTGAAACTGAAATAGGCGGGAGACACGATCACGGATCAATCAGAGGCTCAACTCTACGCAGACGGGATCTGTGCATTTTAAGTCTTGTCACCTCAAAATCTGCTAATTTCCAACTTTGTTGAAATGATGATATTAAAGTTAAGAAACAACGTGAAATGTGGGTTGTAAACATAGAATGTGAATAGAGGTTGTAAAAGAAACAGTAAAGATAGCTTGCAGCACCCAGGCTAATAATGTTAGCTAATAATGTTAGCTTATTTTGGTAATTAATTATCTCCTTCTATGCGGTGCAGAGCGGGCTCATAGTTTGTGGTCCATCATATGAGTAGTTTTTAAACTAGATTTCTATCAATCGAGGTGACAGGACTCCCTTCTGCCACGTCGCTCCCCGTCTGGCAGAGGATAAGTCTTCTCAAAAAAATGACTCCAGAAGCTAAAATAATTCAACTATCAGTAAATGTTTATCTAGAAAGTTTCCTGACGTATTTCTCTAAATAGTGATTTAATGGGGGCGCTAACCTGGCAGCATCCACTATAATGTCAGAAATCCTTTTTCCGAAAACAAATACTCAAAGGAGGAGCAAGGCAGACACAACGTGCAGAGCAAACTTAAATAAAACATGCGGGGTTCGATTCCCAACCCTGGACACTTTGATGCTTCCCTTCTCACTTCTTCCCCTGCCTTTTCCTGTCCTAAATACTGCAGATAAAGGCCACTAGTGTCTCAAAAACGTTCATTAAAAAAGCCCTGCTATGTTATTTTATGTTGTAGCACATATCTATGTAAAGGTCAATAACCCTTTACAAACAGGCCATGTTTTTATGCTTATTTTTTCTAATTTCTTATATAAAAAATTAAATAGTCACATCACACCATAGTCACCTATTGTGACTATGTGCTTGTGTTTTAATTACAATTCTTTCTGCATTCAGTATGCTACTGAATACACAAATAACTGCAAAAAGTGAAAGCAACTTCCACTTGAATCACTTGGTCTTGCTCCATGCAGTGTCAGTCGCTATGTAGATTATCCCTGTCTTTATATATTTTTAATAAGAATGAGGCTCTTCTCTGCCTCGTTTACTGTCCCAAAGGCTCCTGTCTGAACCTGATTCCATCCCTCCCTGTCAATCCTCGTTCACTTAAGATTAGCAAGGAAGAGACACCTTTTCATCTTGATAAACACCCCCACAGCGTTGTTGGCCAACAGTTCCCTGTAAAAAGAGTCAGGCACAGACTTTTACTCTGTCAAAAAAATAATAATAAAGTGGTGAAGATTTTCAATAATTAAACAGGAAGCGCTAAAGCTCAAACTTTGGTTGACTGCTGTCCATAGTGGAGCAAATTTATCATAGTATGGAATATAAAACTGCTGAGCTAGAAAGCAGTTCTGCATTTGAAGTCAATACATTCAGGCTAGACTAAACCTTATAGCTGCCTATGTGGACAAGTCAAATGCCTTCTGAAAAAGAGTTAAGCCAAGAAGTACTTTAGAGGAGTCTTTTCACTGAGCGTTACAGCACAGGTCGGTGCAGGTCAGTACACTATTTTATTGCCCAGAGTATTCAGGGAAGCATTTCCACCAACAGTAGGACTCTCACTGGACCAGATTGACACCTAAAACAATAGTATGTCTCATGGTTGTCAAAGGCAGCAATGTTTTCCTGTTCCTAAATCAATTAACTTTTCGCCGCCAGCAGTTCCATCCAAAACGTACCATATCATTGTACTATGGACCTAGAACTATGGACCTAGCCTCTGACTGGCTAGAAGTTTTCTCCTTCAATTCACCTTGAAATGTCATCCAAGGCAACACAGCTATTGGAAGGATAAACGGGAGTGGAGGACTGTGGAGAAGACCAGTACCACATTCCGTTACCCAGTACGTTTCTACACAGCACAAAATAAGAGGCATACAACAATATTGTCTGTTCTGATACCACCATACTGGAGTGTTGTGTTACTGGTAGAATATAAAGAAGGAATATAATCACCAAATTCTATCACTTTTCTCTGAATGAACAAGTACGGTTGGACCTGGGAAAGAGTGATTGTTTCAGCGAGCTGATGATCTAAAACACATGTTGAAACTGATTTTTAAATGGACAGATACACATTACAAACAGAAACCTTCCTTGGATGGCCAACATCAGCCGAAGGAAAATCGCTATATATTGTTCTAAAGGTGAGGTATGTCACAGGAAACCAACGACTTCATTTTTACTCCAATAATTTTGCCAACAATAAAAATTAGATGATAATGACTAAAGAAACATTTTGGTAAGCTGTAACTTGCCTCAAGACAATAGGCTTAATATTAGTTGGAGTGTATGAATACATTTGAGCCAGTATGTATACAATTAAGACACTTTGTCGTATTAGAGGATAATTTAATAATGAGAAAACGGCTTTTATTTTTTTATTCTGTAAAGCACATTGAACTGCATTTCTTTTTGTATGAAAATAACTTTATAAATAAAGTTTGATTTGATTATATTATATATTAAGAACAGGATGAATAGGGACATATTTTGTGAGTATGACGGCGAATAACCATTACATTATTTTAATTGACATTTATTTCTCCATAATTTCCATAATTTTTTTGTCTCACTCGTCATCTTGCATCATGTCAACGCAGAAGAGAGGTCGTTGTTCACATCTCACAAAATAACTTTTAGATAATATACATGGAGCAATGATAACTGTAACACAGAACAACAGAGAAAAGAAATGTGTCACCAGCTTTTTCTCATCTTTGCTCATTCCTGCTATATTGTTCTAAGTGGGTGAAATTGTGCCCACAACCAACTTATTAGCTCTGGTTGGAAAGACCAAATTTGAGTAGGGGTATGGAAACTATTTAGTTACGTCAAGATCATTGGTGATTGATTATTATTTTGAATCTGAGGTGGCATGTAAATGCTAGCAAGTATTTGCAAATATTGTAATTAATTTTCGAAATTTTTTCGGTTGTGTGGTAGCTGTTTTTGTATGTTGTCTAAGTCCTCCTTTACGGTGTTTCGTTTCAATTGGCTAACTTCTATTTCCAGTTATTTAAACTTGTCAGTTAGTAAAAAGCATAGACTGTAAAAAAGAATAGACAGCGCCTCCTCACTTCTCCCCGTTTACCAGAATGACACACTTTCATGGGGGAATTCATGGCGGATTCACAGACTCCTCCTCCCCAGCTCTGACGAAGCATGTTCCTAAAAAGGGCATAGGGGCAGGATCTTCACTGTAGACTCTGCCCTCGCGGGGCGTTTATGGGCGTGTAGTTCGGTCGTAATCGTGCCCATTCTGCTCCCGCGTCGTTAGCTCTGATGCTAAACTTGGCTCGGCCGCCTCATTAATTATGCAAGATTTCAAAAAATTTTCTTACAAAAACCAGCCTGGTGCCCAGTTTTTTTAAGAGCCCAGTGTTATCTCGGGAAGAATATGTAGCCATAGAAAGTTTAAAAAAAATGGGCACCAGGCATTAAAGTTGTTTTTAACGTGTCTAAAGTCCAATGCTTTTCAATGGGGGCCTAGCGGCCAAATGGAGGTACTACAGCAATGGAGGAGCAATGGCGGCCTCCATGGTATGCGGTCACAAAGCAGAGCAGCCAGCGGCCATTGGTAAAAAGTGGAGGTAGGATCAGGATGTGTTTGAACGCAGTCAGCAAATAAACCTCTGAAAGGGTATTTTGACTCGTGGTCCTTTCTTGGACGCCTCTATGGCTTATCGGGCAAACTGACTTCGAGATTTTGAGCAAAAAACCTGCTTCGATTGGTGAGAGCAGTGAAGAAGAAACATATTGTGGATCTTCCCTGCATGACAATGATCCAAAACACACTGCCCAGGCAACAAATGAGTGGCTACGCTAAAAGCATTTCAAGGTCCTGGAGTGGCCCTCGCCAGTCTCCTGTGTGTGCAAACCTGGTGAAGACCTACAGGAAACGTTTGACCTCTGTCATTGCTAACCAAGGTTACATCACAAACTATTGAGGTGAACTTATGTTATTGACCTAATCCTAGTTTTCTCCAACATTTACGTAAATTATTTCTCTAAAAAATGATACAATGTGATTTTCATGATTTGTTTTACATTCTGTCTCAAAGTTTGGAAGTGTAGGCTACCCATGATAAAAATGACAGACTTCTTTCATGTTTTTTAAAGTAGCACAACTTTCACATTCGGTGGCTGCCGAATCGCTTTTTCTCCCCCTCGCTTGATACATGCCGGGTGCAGGTGACAAGCCAATTTGTGATTACTTTTCACCATGCTTGTGTGATTTTTAAAGGAGTGTTTAGTATGATGAGGTTGACTCTGTTCTGCAATCTGCATCTCCGCTTCCTGTTCTGTGACCAGCTTCCGTTTCAGTATTGTTAACAAAGTCACTCCACGGCGGCTGCTTCCCCTCAGCCGAGCCAACCTGCCTGCTAAGCTTCCTGTGTCTCTGTGCTACAATCTGCTTGTGTGTGTGTGTGTGTGTGTGTGTGTGTTCCAGGGACTACTTGTGGTTTAAAAGATGCAAACGGTTTTGAGAAACCATAACTGTGTGTGAGGGGGATAGACAAACCGAGGATAAAAAAAAATAAAAAACATATTGCTGTTTTTTGTTAAAAAATATGAACTGTCTCTGAAGTTTTTCCTGTTTTGCTCATGATTATGACTTTTCTTTAAAGCGCCCCCATGCTAAGTCATTTCACATTAAAGAACAAAAAACAGGAAATGACGGAACGGCTGCTTCCTAACTCTTTTTAGGCCAAAAGATAAAAATGTACAAGATCATAAGAATTTGCTGATTCCATCAAAACAGCAGTCATGATGTTTCCGATTTATGAAACTCGGATCAACGACCCTCGACCGCTTGGAATAGGCAACAACCCCCCCATGACCCTTCAAAGACGATCGCATGGATGGATGGATGGATGGACTGACCAACACAGTTCATCTCATTTTTACCATTAATGTCCCGAGGAAAATTTTTCCAAAGGATAAACTCTTGTCATTTTTAACCAAGTTAGACAAATCAGACCTCTGCAGACTGAAGATGCTGCACTATGACATACGCACATGTTCTTTGTGAACTGTTTTTACATGCAGGAATATAGCCGTTATGGTGCGTTCACACCGTACGCTTTGTCAGCATCGAACGAAGCTCACAAAGCGACTAGTTTGACGTTTCTAGCTTGAAGTTTGCAAAGCGCGTGGGTGGGCCTTTCTCTGGCTGATGTTTAAAACTCTAGCGGATCATGGTTGGCTATAAAACGTTGAAGTTGGGCGACGTCACTAGAGTGAGACTCTCTGATTGTTTGATGCGCTGCGTCAAGAGCATTAAAGGTTCAGCTACCTGAACTTCTGCATTGCTGGCTTTTGGCGCTTTAAAGCTTGAAATGCAGAAAAAGTTTCAAAACTTCAACGAGAGTCTCCAGATCCCCGCCGACGGCCTCAGCCACATACTTAACATGTAATCTTGCCACTCTTGAGGTTGACGTTTGGGGCGGTGTGAACGCACCATAAGGTTTACTGAGTCTCAACAAAAGCAGCCTAAAATCAGAGCCCTTGTTAGGCTAAAGCCTCTAACAATTTTTAAGAAAGTTCTTTAATAGTAAAGTAAAAAGAGCTAAGAGAAGGCTTTTTTTGACTATTGTCAAAAAAGGTTTTACAACATCTAATTATTGCTATATTTATTAAGATGGAATAAACCACTGGAATCCATTGCTGAAACAATTTTGTTGGAGAAATGTGCCTTCAGGTCCTAGTCAGGAGATAACCCTGAAGTATCAGCCATACCTAACCCGTGTAAATGTGTAAGAAATATTGTTTTCATCATAGTAGCATAATCTAAAACTAAAATAAGTTTAAAAATTCAAACCTATTATGTTAACCTTTTATCATTTTTAATGTCTACATTTGTTTCTAAGTTGATCAAAGTGTGTAGGAACTCTTGAAAAGTACTCCATGATTTCCTGTTTCCTTGGGGCAGTGTTTCCTTACCCTGGTCGTCAAGACATACTGCCCTGCATGTTTTACATGGTTCCCTGCTTTAACACACCTGCTTCAGATGATTAAACTACAGCAAGAATCTGTTAATCGGCCATCAAATGAAATCAGGTGTGCTGAATCAGGGAAACATCTAAACCACACGTGTCAAACTCAAGGACCGGGGGCCAAATCCATCCCACCATAGCCATTTATATGGCCCTCTAAACTCCAGAAGACCCTACAAATAGATCATTTAAGTTATATTTATGTGTACCTTAATACAAAATTAAATCAGTGTTTATTTGAACAGCCCTAAATCATATCATTTTGTAAAGATGTTCAGTTTTATATAATTTCAAGATAAAATTTTCGAGAATTTCTAGAAATCGGACGCGGATACAGATTTTCTTTACTCATATTTTAATGGTTTGTTATAGTTTCATCAATACAGCCACCCCTTTAAGGCTATTCATGAGCTTGATGTGGCCCAAAATGGAAATCAGTTTGACACCTCTGATATAAACCATGCAGGGCAGTGTGTCTTAAGAGTTGAAAAAACTGCCATAGGTTATAAATGGGAGGTTGCAAAAGGTCTTATATATATATATAAGCACCGAATCAAAAGGGGAAAGACAACAGAACATGCCTTTCAAGTAAAGCTAAACCGTTGATCTTCATTAGTCATTAGGGAATCGAGCCTTATATGACCATTTTGGTTCAGTTCCAGGCACGACAAGTTCAAATGGGTGACATCTGGCCCAGGTTTTAGGGTTTATGTGAAGATAAGAAGGGAGCCCCACATCAATCAACCAGCACCACATGCACAGATCAGAACTCATATCAACCAGAACCCGAATTAAAACAAAAGTGCTGAAGTTGAGTCAGTGGCTTCTTTTGTTTTTGAAAGATTTTATCAAATAAAAGACAAGGATTATGGGTGGAGTTTAAGGCTACGTCCACACTAAGCCGATAAGGTTATACGGGGAGTTAGACGCCTAATGTTATCCACTCAACACGAGCATTTACGCCCCGTTTAAGGTCCGTTTAAGGTCCCATGATTGTGCAATCCCATACAAACCTGTGCTAATACTGGGGATGCGCGAAAAGACGCACGAAAACGCGTATAATCTACGTGACGCCAGCGCCTACATAATATATACAAGAAGCTCTACAGCAAAGTACATATCTGTTTGTCCCGTTAACAGAAGAGAACAATAGCTGCTCAGAAGAAGAGAGAGTTTTTGGTGTGGACAGACGACGAGATCGATTTATTACTCTTCGCTGTTGTCTTTGTCTGTAGTGTCGTATTGTTATTGACGCAGCATTCATTGACGCCACTTCCTTTCATTATCCGGGGAAGCTGTCCACACTAGCTCGTTTAGCCGTTGAATTAAGATTTACATGGCTCTCTTACCCGGCTAATAGTTATCCGGCCACAGACCTTAAACGACGCCGGGATAGTGTGGACGATAGGGGGGTGTAGACTAAATAATTATACATTTAAGGCATTATCCGGCTTAGTGTGGACGTGGCCTTAGTCAGAAAGTTAGCCCAAATATGTTTAAATAGTATAACACATTTGCTTGAATTTTTTTTTTCTTTCTGAAGCAAACACTAGAACCAATGTGGGTGCCACATTAGGGCCAAAATTGGACCATATATCATTTAAAATCTGAGTATAGCTGTGCACCTAAACTTACCCATAACTACAGTCAGAGCAGCAGTGTTCATTTTGCCATCAGAAAATGAAGAGAATGTGGAGGAGGGTAAGATTCATCCAAAGCAGACACAACGCTGCTTTTTTTTTTACCAACTATTTTTGAATACAGTATTCATTTAATTCTTATTACACATTTTTACCATGAATGCCAGCAAATGTTAGATTGAAGGTGTTGAAAAACAACCTTGTGGTTTTAAATCATCATTTAACGTGGCCTCACTGCTCAGTTGGTTATTCCTTTCTAAGTTTTCAATAACATAATGTCTGACTGCTTTAAACCCACTTCTGTTCTCAGAATGCTCAGCTTAATGAAAGAAAGAACATTTTGGTGAAATATATTTATTAACCAAATATCTGTTTAGCATATACAAGTGTGTTTTAACATTTAAGCCTCTTGTGACACACTTCTGCTTTTGCCTGAAGGTGTATGGCTGAGTTAGGTGGACTAAATCAGAAAACTGACAGACACTTACATGCGCCTTAGTCCTTGAGATCCAAGTGTCCAAAAGAAGCGCAAGACGCGTCTCGTGGAACCTCCCGGTGGTTTTTACAGCTATGTAAATATCATCCAGACTCAGTTTGGGTAGGGTGGCCTGGGCACCCTTAGCCACCGACTCCTCTCCGTTATTTCCATTAAGTTTGGA
Organism: Apricaphanius iberus; assembly: GCA_028564705.1. NCBI lineage: Eukaryota > Metazoa > Chordata > Actinopteri > Cyprinodontiformes > Aphaniidae > Apricaphanius > Apricaphanius iberus. Next base: position 805,548 of record JAPXFQ010002242.1, on the reverse strand, counting down.
TGCTCTTCTGATGCTGCTGTTGGAAACCGAGTTCTGTGCGTCTTTCGCGATGGAGCCGTGGAGCGTGGCAGGTGACGGGCGATGAGCCGTGTTTAATTTGGGAAAGCTGCTGCTGCTGGTGCGCAATTGAAAATCCACGAAGACGATGATGAAGAATGTAAAAATTAGTACAAGCAGGCTCCGACGTATCCATCTTTTACGCATGGTGCACAAAAAAGAACAACGGGTTTAAAAGGTATTAAAGGTTATACATCTGTTTTTCTCATTTTAAGCCAAATGTTTTTTGATCTGTTCAGACTACATTTGTAGCGGTTCCTCTATCAGTGCCTCGTCTTCCTTCTTTACCGTCATAGTTCCTTTTAAGCTCACAACTCTTCAGGCGCTTTCATGACTAAATCAGAGCGACTTCATAATCCTGAACACTTTTCTTTTTCTGATATTATCCCGCTATAAATATAAAGGACTCATAAGAATCCGCTTTAACATTGAAAAGCCTCTACCATGAATTTATCTGACTTTTGATTCAGAGCTCTGCTCATCAAACCGCCTGTCACTTCAGCGTCACTAGATGGAAGCACCCGAGAGGAGATTTCCTTTCTGTCATTTCAAAATAAACTCTTATTAAAAACCTCCGATTTGGGAGGTTAATTATAATCTGGTAGATAAAGAAAGATGTATTATATATTTATTCAAAAATAATACACATAATTTAAAAGAGAACAAAATAAAAGTATAGCAGTGGAAGTTATTCAGCATATCTGCTCTCATGATGTCTTTGCTGTCTTCCTTCCTCCTTAGCGCTCAGGAGCCACTAAATTTGGTTAAAGGCATATAGTATTTGATGATATTAAAACAAAACCTGACTCGTACGTTTTATATTGTTAAAATATTATGTTATTTGGTCCCTTTTAACACCGATTTCTGAACTGTATGTTTTGGGGGGTTTTCATGTTAAGAAACTACAGTGTTTTGCAGAAGTATTCATACTCCTTGAACATTTTAGCACTTATTCAAATTACGTTTGCAAACTTGAATGTACTGCATAGAAATTTTATGTAATGAACCCACACAAAACAATTCATAAATGTGAAAGTAAAATAAAAGTGAGACATGCTCGTAATCGTTTCTTTTTACAAGTGAAAAAATCCCCAAATTATTCTACATTAATTTCTTGTTAGCATGTTAAAAGGGCCTCTATATGGCACTTTTCTAGTCATTCTTAACAAAAACGTGCACATATTAATTTGCAGATTGGTTGTTTGGGGGTAGGTTTCTTGCCCAAGGCCGGGCCAATGAGTGAAAGGAAGAGTTTGGAACTGGACTTACACCCTTTTGATTTCAAAACGACTTCTCTATCCACTCAGCAGCAGTTACCCCTGAAGAGGGTTCCTCCAATTTTTTGTAGATAAAATGTCAGATCTGAGATGCAGCATTTCAGCAACGCTTCCATTCTGTGAGGAGGCCTTGCAGTGCTCTGAGTCATTCACCTCTTTCGCACCTCTTTTTTGGTTGGGTCTCTAGACCGCATTGGTCCATCTCTTTTGTCCATAATCAACAACTCACTGAGTCATCTTGATGCCAGCTCCCCTATACTTTATTTAACTATTTCTAAGCTATGTCTCAGCTGTAAAGTCAATGAAAAATGGATCGGAACTCAGCTCAGTTCCTGCTTTTCCAGCTGTAGCATCTTTTACCCTTTCCAGTCTGTTTTTTTCGAAGCACCGCTCAACAGAGATGGCTCTGGTAAAGGTTTACAATAGTCTCCTAACCGACACTGATGCAGCAAAATGCACCGTCATGGTTTTAGCTCAGTGAGGCTTTCGACACAATGGACCACAACGTCTTATTGAATAAACTTAAAGCTCTGGCTAGCATCTCTGGTCCTGCATTAGACTGGCTCTACTCCCATCTCTAAGACAAAAAGTTTTCTGTGAAGACAGAGACTTTTTCTTCAAACACTGTCCCTCTGACTTGCGGGGTCCCACAAGGATCGGTTCTGGGCCTTCGATTATTTTCATTTTGCATTCTACCTTTGGTTGCTATCATTCAGTCCTCCTTGGATATTTCATATCATCTTTATGCTGATGATATTCAGCTGTATATGTCCTTTAAGGCTCACCAGTTGGACAAGCAGGCTACCCTTGTTCTCTGTTTGATACAGATCAGCAACTGGTTGTCCTTGTTCTGAATGTAGATAAGACTGAGGCACTGATTGCTGCAACCCCAGAAGTTCACCCAATGATCAAATAGGCGATTGCTTCCCTCTGCTCATCCGCCAAGCCTAACGGTGTGTCCACACCAAACGCGATAAAGCGACCAAAAAAGCAAGACACGTGCCTAGCTGTTCGCATGCACATTCGCACCTTGAAGCTTGTACAAAGCAAACTGGATGCGCTTAAAATATGGCATTTTCACGCGCGACCTGGCCTTCAGCGAAGTTGGGGCTAGAGTGCAGCTGCTGGTGGATTATGGTGTAAGTTGACGGAGGACTGTGTGTTCGGCCTGGCCTTCAGCAGAGCTGAGGCCAGTGTGCTGCTGCTGGTGGATTATGGACTGAGTTGACGGAGGACAGCGTGTTCGGACTGGCCTTCAACAGAGCTGGGGCTAGAGTGCAGTTGCCGGTGGATTATGGACTATGGTCTCCGATCTGACGGAGGAAAGAGTGGATTACGTGTTCGGCCTGCCCTCCGGTAGAGCTGGGACTGGGAGTTTGGTGAGTTCAGGTACAGTCTAGCTACGGCAGCGGGATCCATAAACATCAGCGAGTACCCTCTCATAAACACCACATAAAATGCAGCGCAAATTTTCCATCGCATCTGTAGCGCGAATTGTTCGCACAAATCAGGCAGAAATGCTTTTTCGCAATGCAAATCTGCTTCTGAAGTGTTGCGGGACCCCAAGTCGCGCTCCATCGCGCTCCTCCATTGATTTTAAATGTAAACCTGAAGCTTTAGTCGCTCCTATCGGTGTGGAAACTGGGGCTTGCAGGTTGGACAACACCCTTCTCACCCCGGACATAAACTTGTTGACCTCTTCCGCTCAGGGAGGAGGCTGCGGTCTTTTCAGACCAAATTCTCTCAGCATAAGCACAGTTTCTTCCCCTCTCTTGTTGGACTCATAAATAATAATCCAAAAGTTTAGTTTGTACGTCTCCATCTGCATGGGTGCGGAGAAACGCAGCGCCATTATCCTTCTACGCAAAGGCTGTCCGTCACTCGCGCAATGAAAGGCGGACAAGAGACAAGCTCGTTTAAAAGTTGCTCTCAATTATTCCTTGAGTGGATGTGCATTTACAAACTGGAGTAAATAATTCCATTGTCAACCAGAGACATGAGTGCGTGGTAGGTAGACCCACCAGAAAAGGTCTGCACCCCCTGCTATCCTGGCGGAGAATTGCTTTGCAACACTCACACACCAACAGACATATAAAAGTACAACGATGCAAACCTGCTGACGTATAGAAGTTTTAACTAATCTAAAACTGTTCCCTCCACCTGATCTATTTCAGTCACATGGCCCTGTTTTGCACTTTTTAGCACCTGTCTGTTTTTGCACTGATATTGTTCTTCCAATATAATTTTTTATTTATTGCATGCAGTTAGACTGCACCCGTTAGCGGTAGGAGCCAGAGCAGCACAAATTACAAAAAATGGTAAATGCCGCATTTTATACTGTCAAACTCATTATCACTCTGGAATCAACCATTTGAGAGTGCATCTTAAACACTTAACAGCCCGACTAAAATAATCACAACCCATATTACATTTTTTCCCCATCCAACAGACACATTCTAAAAACATATACAAACCCTCACACCAAGTATAAATATGTATGACTTTCCTTTTGACACCATGTGCATTCTAACAGCGAGACCCACCACCCCTTCCCACTTTGACTCTTGGCTTTGCCCAGAACTTTTAAAATGGTGAGAAGTGTTGCAGGGAAACTCTTAGCAGGACACTCTGGAGAAGACAAGACAAGATAAATTGGGTCTCATTTACAAACATTTTTGAAACGCAATTCACACTAACCATATATCACTAAATCAAATGCGTTTAACCTTTTTTCCAATAATAAAGGTCGAGTATTAGATCATTTGCACTTTGTTCTAGGTGGAACCAAACATCCCCCACCAGCTGGAACCAAACAAACAATCAGACATCTGACAAACAAAATCCAGCAGAAATACAATTCAATGTGCAAACTAAAGTGTACTTGTCTCAAAGGTTGTCTTTCGTTGCTACTAGAAGTAAGTCATCCCATGGTGTGAAAGTGTTAAAATAGTCATTGCTTACAGAGTTTCCTCTGTTACACATGCTTTTTTTGTCTTACCGTATGTTTGTACAATGCACCGCAGCAGTTTTCTGATGTTGTTAATCTGTTCAAAAATATAGCATTAAAAAGTCGATTCTGGTTTCCTTGTTCCTGTTTTTTTTTTGCCTAAGATACATCTCAAAACTTTAGAAAAATTGTTTCATCTGTAAATCTGGAAAAAAAAATAATCCATGCTTTCATCTCATCACGCTTGGATTATCGTAACACTCTGCTTACTGGTTTAAATAAGTAATCTCTCTCGAGGCCATTCAAAAAGCAGCAGCTAGACTCTTGACAAAATCTAACAGGCACACTCACATTACCCTGATCCGATACTCTTGTGCTCACCCACAGAGCCCTGCATGCCAGGCCCCTGAATATTTATTTCAGCTTTTATCTCCACATACCACCTCACTCAATCTTTGATGCACTTTCCCAAAACCTGCTTGGTGTTCCATATACTAGGCGGTGAACGCAAGGGGTCAGGGCTAAGCGGTTTACCCGTAGAACTGTCTCTGACTGCGTAGAGGTTTATCCAAAAACCATTTGAAAACCTATTTGTTCAATTAGGCCTTTCGGAATTAGTGTGTGGTAACACTCTTGCACTGTTTTGTGTTTCTCTCTATTATTGTTTAGGGTTTTTTTGTATTCTTACTATTCCTGACATTTGTAGTTCTTGATAATTGCATTTTTAATGTGGTCTTATTATATGTTCGTTGCATGTGTAATCTTTCTGGGGCCGGGAGGCCTCCATGTTGCATGTTCTTACCCAGTTTTTACTTTGGCTGTACAGTGCTTTGTGATAACGCTTTCTATGAAAGGCCCTATATAAAAATGTTTTACTTACCTTACTAATATTTAGCTTTAAACTAAATATTTTACTTGCCAAGTATTTTGTTTGAAGTTAAAGGGGCCATATGTCTCTTTTTAAATTAGTTTTACTAGGAATATGGTCTGTCCAAAACATGTTAATAAAGTTATTTGCACAAAATAACTCTCACATAAACCAATCTCAGCAATTCAATTCTTGACCAGTTCAGTTCCTTTCCGAATGAGCTGTTTTGAGGGCTCTCTCACTTTTATGCAAATTAGCAGTTGCAGACCACGCCCCCAAATATCTTGTTACTAAGGATATGGAGTCTGAAGCTTGGTTTATGATTGACCTTTTTTTTTCTTGTTTGATGGACGAGTGGACCATCTCCTTTTTCGTCTTTTTCCTAACAGTAGTAGACGGCATAAAAGTTCTTCCTCTTCATTCAAGCTCAGAGGTGTTTAATACATGCTGTAGAGCCCTACTCTGTCCCCCACACTTTTTGAGAATATTTGCTCACTGAAGGGATAGCTGCAAATGGTATAAACGCTCCAAGGCGTTTATACCATTTTATACCATTGGCGTCTTGGCCGGTTCTGCACGTCTCATTTCCACACGAAATGTAGATGCGTCAAGCATAAACTAGGCTTAAGTCTCTTCTTCTGGTCAGCCCATGGGTACAATTAGAAAAAAAAACTGAATAAAAGTCAATTGAGCGATAAATTATCTTCTGGTCCGCTCTGCCTTACATCATTAATGACTCTTATACGGTACCTCGTTTTAAATAACTAATGATGTGCATTTGAACTGTTTGTCAAGTGATTTCTTATTTTATTGCTTTTAAAAATTCATTTTTAAAAACACTACAACTCAAACATCGCATATATGCCAAAAGCTAGCATTGGCTAGCACTTGAAATACTCACCGAGACCTTAAAGAGATTCTCCCCCATGCTGGCTCTCACTTGACCGATTACTTCTCCCCAGCAGAGCTGCCACTTTCCATGTGGCCAGATCTATGCTCATTTTCTCCATGTTTAATGCTTCTTCCTTCGTCCTGGAAGAAGGGTACAACATTTGCAAAACTTATGGACATTTATATTTTTCTCCTTGTGACGTTTGGTGGAGTAAATTCGGTGACGTAAATTTGAGCAGTTGTCGACTACGTGTTTTCACACTACTATAAAGTAACTTTGGCCACCTGAAAAATGTTTTATATAAAATGTATATATATCAAAAGGTAAATCCATAGCATATCTCAAACAGGATCAGGAAATAACTTTTCCCGGCCGATTGACTGATTTATATTTTTTGATATTAGGTAATTCCATGGACTTGTAGTAAGTAGGCGTCTCATAGAAATTGGTGGCAGAGTCTGACAGTTGAGTGGAGGTTATATGGAAATTACACTTAGTTTTTAGCTGTTTCATTTGTAAGCTAAATATTTAGTTTTAAATTGATTTTAAATTGACTTTTATACTTGAAATATGAACCCCCTTCTACTTATCTTATAAGATCCTAAATAACCAATTACTGCTGTTAACTTTTGATTGTTTAACTTTACAAATGGCACCCCAAACCAGCATACACCCAGGAACTTTCAAAACTACATGTCACTAGCAGATTCTTGAGCTCAAGTGACCAGACTAAAAACTTAAGGTGAAAGGGCCTGCTCAGCAGAAGCTCCAGGACTTTGCAACTCTTTTAGTTTGAGGTCTGTAGACTCTAATGAGCTTTAAAAAAGACAACTAAAATTCTGTCTTTTTAAAATGGCTTTCAATTAACTATTGGATGTACTATTATCTAATGTTTGTTTTAACATTTCTTTGTAAAGCATATTGTGACCAATGTTTTGAAAGGTGCTGTGTATTTAAAGTTTTACTTACTTCACCATGAAGGTGATGATAAAGGAAAAATCATAAATTACGGAAAATCATAAGGCTTTAGCCCCACTGAAAAATGGTCCATGTCTTATGAAACTTACTTGGAGTACACTATGAATCTATTGCAAAAAACAACACCTAAATATTTGTAATATTCAATGTTTTTGGTTCAGAATGAAAGACATCAACATGATTCAGATGAAAAAAGTCTATAAATGTAACTAATAGGGCAAAGTTGTCCTGTCTTTATGACTGCCTTCGCGCCATGTTGTCCCAAAGCATCTTGCATTTGCGAAGGAATGAAATGGTTCACTGGTGGAAGTCAATGCTCCATCAACTGTATACTGTTCCCAGTGCTGTTGTCTCCAGAGACTGACGCCAAAAAGTGAAAGAGCTTGATACAATTAATTCACCTCAGACCCTCATCGCCACCTTTGTTTATTTGTCCTTTCTCAGCGTTCTCCCCTTACATCAATCCCTCCAAACCCCGCCTCCTTTCTTGATCTCCTCCTCCTCCACTGACCAGCTGCCTCTCCAACATTCCCCAAATAAGCAAGGACAACCCCTCCCTTCCTCATCCCTCTCAGTCCCGCAGGTATACCAGAGACGCCCAGGGAACACCCTGGGCCAAGAAAAGACCTAGCATCACCTTACGGCCCTGCTGAAAAGTCCTCTTTCTAAAGCAGTAACCACACCACGGCCTCACTTTGAACAAAGGGCCAGTACAGTCGAGGGACCAGAACCCTTTTCAAGGCTTTGTCCGTGTGCCTGATTTAAGCTACTATTTGGAAAGAAAGTTGGACTGTGAGCAAGATTTGGGAATGGAGACACCCACTAAGGATTTCTTAAGATCAAGAGACGGAAACTCTATTAGAAACAGTGCAACTGGAAAATATATCCACGCGGTTTATCTAAGGATTATTTCAGCTACCAAATTTTTCCAATCACCTGCTGCTGGAATAAAAGTCCAAGCATTTACACAACTTTCAACTGTTATACTTATTAAGTAGCCAAAATCAAATAGAAGTTATGATAACATATATTTCTTTAGTAAAAGTGTCCCGTTTTGTAATGAACATTTCTAATACACGATCAGGGCTCAGGAGTGAGGAGTTCATCTTGTAATTGGAGGGTTGCCGATTCGGGGCCCGACTGTCTCGGTCGTTGTATCCTTGAGCAACACTTTACCTGCTGTCTACTGGTGGTGGTCAGAGGGCCTGGTGGCGCTAGTGTCCGGCAGCCTCGCCTCTGTCAGTGAACCTCGGGGCAGCTTTGGTTAGGCCTACAGTGTAGCTCGCCATCATCAGTGTGTGAATGTGTGGGTGAATGGGAGAATTACTGAATGTAGTGTAAAGTGCTTTGGGGTCCATAGGGACTGAGTAAAGCGCTATACAAATACAGGGCATTTACCATTTTGCATTTACATGGAAACATGATCTCAGGCAATTTGCTAGGGATGCTTTTAAAATTTCTTTAAAAGGGACTCTAGAAAAGACAAACTTTTAAATTATTTGCTGTATCTTTTGTTTGTGTGCATTTTTTGATGTCCTAAAGTTTTTATAGACCATAAAAATCTTTTTCTTTTTTTTTTCCTCACACTGGAAACATTGGAACCTTCCATATGCATTTATTTCTGGCTACAGTGTAGACCAGCCTCTGGCTCTGACCAAAAGTTACGGTGACACTGAAGTGTCGAGGCCTGTCATAAGAGGTACCACGGAGCGGCAGCAGAACCGGCCCTCTGTCATCACTTGCGCTCCAGCTAATAACCGGAATTGTAACCTCTCCCACTGCTACATAAATGACTGCACTCCCACTCCACCAGATGATCAGAGAAAGACCAATGCTAAGACAGTATGCGACCCTGTCATTGAGGAACACTTCCGCCGCAGCCTTGGGGAAAACTACAAAGAAGCAGAGGCTGTGTCTAACTCTGTGTCTATCACAGGGTCTGTGGATGGTCACTTTGCCAAGGCACTGGGTGATACCTGGCTTCAGATCCAAGCCAGGGGTACGGGCCACAAGACTCCAGAGGATGAACCATAAGTTGGAGGGGAAACGAAATGTCATCAGTTTCTGAGTGTGGGGCACGTGAGAGGAGAATTAACGTTTTCACTTCTTGCAAAGAATCAACTTCTCCTAGCTAAGAACAATGTAAGACATGTGGTGCTTCCATAGATGGTTCAATTCTGGACCTCATGATCAATCTTATTGTTGGACACTATCCATCTATGTCCATCTGTGTCCTTAGGCGAGAAATTTTACTTACTGGGGGTGATCGAAGGGCCCAGTGTCTGGCAGCCTTCTTTCTGCCAATGTCCCCAAGGGGCAGCTTTGGCTACAATGTAGCTTGCCATCACCAGTGTGTCAATGAATGTTGTGTGAGGCGCTTTGGGGTCCTCAAGACTAGATAAAGCACTATGCAAGCACTGGCCAGTTACATTTTCTGCACTGCTGACAATAAAGCTAAACTAAATCAGCAATATTTAAATTAAACAAACAAACCAAACAGGAATTTTGTAGAGAAGGAATCTGTGAATTATTTTAGATCCAACTGTTGCATTGTTAAAAGAAAGGCCTAGGCCAAAAAAACTTTACTCAATTCTCAGCATCAAGAATGGGATATGGGTCAATTTCTCTTTGAAAACACCAGCTCTATTTAAATACTTGATGAGTGTATCCAAGTCTGGGTTTAAGTACAAGCTGCTGGAGTTTGGTTGAACAGAATATTTCAGACAGTTATTTGTAACCATCGCATCAAGGTATTGTTTTTTTTACCAGTGAGAGAAACTGATTAGCATCTCTAAAGCTCAAATAATACCTGGAGCACAACCTCCAATCCAACAGGAGTTGAAAAGGAGGCTTTATAGATGCAGAGGAGGAAAGGGAGAGAAGGAGGAAGTTGAATCCACCTCTTTTGAACATCAAAAAGTCTCTCTACTCAGGTTTTCAAACATGTGGCCAGACAAACATTTACAGAGGAGTGGCAAAAACAAATGAGGTGGATTAGCAGTGCTTGCCAACGACGGATGGTGTTACCCAGGATATGTTGATGTCCATCCGCTGTAGCTGTTACTGTGGCGCCCCAGCGCGGGGGAGATGCTTGAGTGTCGGCGGTGTAGGCTGGCCCAGGGTGGCAGCGGCGTGTGTCGTCCATCGCCCGACTGCGGGCTCCCCCTGCCTTGCGGCATGGAGCCGCTGTGGGCCGATCCCTGGTCAGGGCCCTGCTGGGGGGGAGGGGTGCCCCTGGTTCCTCGTCGCCGGGGTCTCCGGGTCCTGGCGTAGCCGGTTACCTGCAGAGCCCGTGGGCTCGTCCCTGCGGCCTCCCAGGCCCCAACATTGTAGCTGCTGGATGTTCCCCTGTGGCTTCCCTCTGTTCCTCTCTTGGGGGGTGCGGTCAGCGCTGCATTACTCCGCCTGTAGCTCCTGGGCTCTGGGGCCCTCTAGACGTATGTATCCCCAACCACCTTCATTTCTGCATCAATTCCTGTAGGATGAACGGAATGCTCCTTACACCAGCTATAAAACAGTCACATGGGGAAACCGTACATGCACCTGCATGCTCTCACACACACATACCACCCGGATCTACCATATAATTAATTTGTTGAATTGACAGGTAATGATTGGCAGCAGGCGACGATGCACTGTGGAGATTGGCTCAAAGAGAAAGAACAAAAAGGAAAAGGAGGAAAAAGAAGCAGCAGTTGCTATACAAAATGTTCTACCAATTAGAAGCTTTTTCAAAAAAGCTATAAATGAGGAGGATTTTGAGCTAGCCAGCAGCAACGTTAGCTTGGAAGCATCGCCTTCTACCAGTGATGCCCAGCCTGAGCTACTGGTTCTAACTAGCCTTACCGGAGAAAATGAAACAACTATAAATGAAGAGCTAACGACGCAAGGTAATGCCTCAATCTCTGAAGACCCTGCACTATGGGGATCCCTTACAGAAAGCACCCGCAACTGGATTTTATTGAAACTCAGCCTTTTGAAATCATGCAGCTAATTGCTATTTTATGTGATTAATTTAATGTTGATTCAAAATTAAATGAGCCACAAAACAGCACACATCTACCCACTACAAATGCCATTATATAAAATAATGTAATTTAAGAATAAAACCATTTTTATACATGAAATGTATAAAAATGTATATCTCTTACAATTGAAAACTTTTCAATAACTGTATAATCTTTCAATCAATCCTGTTTAAAGCTATAATAATCTCTCAAAGTCTTTGAAAGATGTTAAAATCCACAGGTAGTGGATTTTAATACTACCTGTGTAGGTAGGGGTGGGGGGGGCCTTTAAACACATTGTGCCCAGGGGCCCCTGCAATGACAATCCGGCCCTGGGTGTGGGGACATCGGTATCTACACACATATTCTTGGGCTGAAGTTTTCATTAATATATAATTGGTGCCAAGAGCTTTTCAGCGACGTTGTTATATTTATATACCCATCTTTGTGTGTTGTGAGTGTGTAGTTCTTAGTTCATATTACTTGGTTTGTTTTGTTAATGTTGCTCAATTCAACTGGTTTTTGTTTTTTTCCACCTCTCTGCTATCCAGGGAATGTGGAGAACTGGGATGTTTTCTTGTGCTCTCTTTGTTTCCATTCCTCTCTTGTATCATCAATTCACACTCCTACCTCTCCTGTCTCTCTTCTTCATCTTCTTTCTTTCTTCTCTTTTGTTTTCTCGTTTCCGGGTCCATAACGTCAAGAAATTAAACCCACAGCTATCTTTAATAAGGATTTTCCATGCATATATCAAGTGGAGTGCTAGTACAGATTTACTCTCTGCTTGAGAGAGTAAATCTGTTGGGCTTGTGCATGGTACTCAGACACCAATTCTGAGTAGCACACTGCCAGACAGGACACTCAGAAAATAAATAAATAAATAAATAAATATTAATATTTATGTTCATGATAAATGTACATAGCCTATATGTAGTTGTGGTCTGAACTGTGAATCTGCATCCAGACTAATTTAATCTATTTTAAAATTGAGAGTATAAATAAAAACATATATGAACATTATTCAGTTTTTTTCCTATTGCTTAAACAATGGTTCAAAAATATCGTGCCGTCTTAATGTAGATGGCCGGGAGATGGCGACATAAACTTGTTGAAAAGTTCCTTCCTTCTTTGTATCCTTTATAATATTTTACTATTATCTTTAATTTGTTCTAAGATGCAGATTTAATACCTATGCATTAACTGTTTACATTTTGATTCAGTTCGGTTTATTGGAATCCTGCTTTCTGTGAGATCTCAGTAAAACTCCTCAACTGTTAGCCCAGAGAAAATAGTATGCTGATGTTTTATTTGAGGCGATTGTGTGCCTGTAAGACCGTACTGAGGGCGGCACAGTTTCAAACTTAGTGAACATTGCGGAAGGGCTACGTCCCGACTTTTCTCGTTCACAGCAACACTTCGGGACTCAGGAAAAGTTTCTCTTTAGAAAAGCAGCTGACAGCTCAGAAGGAACCAGATAACAGAGGAGAAACATCTCCCCCAGAAATGGCCCATGCCAACATCTCTGTGACTGAGAACCAGTTCAGGTGTCCCATCTGCCTGGACATCCTCAGAGACCCGGTGTCCATCCCTTGCGGACACACCTACTGCATGGTGTGCATCAGCAACTACTGGGACCAGGCGGAGTCGGGTCAATTCAGCTGCCCACAGTGTCGGGACACCTTCATCCCTCGACCGGTGCTCCGGAGAAACACGGTGCTCGCCGAGGTCGTCGACAAACTTAGATGGAGCGAGATGGTCCAGGGGCCGGAATCGTACCTGGGAGAAGCCGGCGAGGTGGCGTGCGACTTCTGTCCGGCGGAGGGCAAGCTGAGGGCTGGCAAGTCGTGCCTGGTCTGCCTGGCGTCCTTCTGCGACCTCCACGTCCAGCAGCACCGCGAGGTCGGACCGCTGCGGCGGCACAAGCTGGTGGACGCGGTGGAGCGGCTGGCGGAGAAGCTATGCGCGCAGCACCGCCTCGGTCTGGAGCCGGCGGGGAGCGGCTCCGAGGCGGAGGCCGAGTGGGGAGGCGACTGTCCTCTGTGTGAGGCTGACCAGGAGGAGGAGCGCCGGTTGAACACCCAGAAAGCCAGGAGACAGGTACCCAGTTTGGGAGTTTTATTAGGGTGGGTTTATGTTAAGGCTTAAGAGCATTCAAACAATACCAAAATGTAAAGAAGTCATTGCTTTTTGATGACAGAATAATTTCCCCAATCCAGGATCCTTTTGAATGAGTTTAAAACAATCAGTGGGTTTTGGCACATCTCTGTTTATTAAAGATCATTTAATGTTGTCACATTAACCTAACTAAAATAATATAACTTTAATTGTCATTTTAACAGATGTAACCCCTAAAATGTGAACAGCTCAGATTGGGTCCCCACTAGAAGAACATGTCTGGTTCTATTTTAGTGCTACAATCCAAGACCAACCTTGGCCCCTTTTAGCCCCTCTTTATTAACCCCCTGTACACAACCCTCCTCAGCACCACTGCACATTTAGGAATAATCACTTAGGCTATGAATCATTCAAAAAACTCACTCGAAATGAAAGGAAACAAGGCTTGAGGTCGGTTGAAACAGTTTTTAATCCTAAATGACTCAGAAGATTTAAAAAGTAATTGAAACTGCATCTTCTTCCAGTCACATAAAGACAGTTCTGAAAACTTGCGGCTCGTTGCTGAGGCGTGCGTCAGTAATTACAGCCGATTGGTTTCCTCATCAGACATTTACGAATCGTGTAGGTGACCTATTTTGGATTCAAGACGGCAAATTTCGCCAAAAGGTCAAGGATTTTCATGTCATGAATGTTCGTCTATGTGATTGGTGCATCCCTTGTTGTCGAGTAACGTATGCAAAATTATTCCGACATTTACACTGATGTCATGGACCCTATTTGCTTCTGTAATATCGGTCGCCTCTCGGTTTGTCCGTCACTCTTTCAGCTCCAGCTCCAGGAGTTCCAGAGGACAGTTCAGGGACGGATACGGACCGGAGAGAGACACCTGGAGGAGCTTCAACAGAGCTTGGAGTCCCTAAAGGTAACAAAGGCATTACACACACACGCACACACTGTCCCTATTCTTCTTCGGTAATCCATCTTTTCTCTGAACAATATATTCCGTTAATGGCAAAGAGTTTCTAAGTACTTACTAATTATTTATGTGGAGTTGAAATCCCAAGAGCTGACGATGTGTTTGTTTGAGTCCGTAACATCATCTGTCTAATTTATAGTTCTGAGAAATCACCTGGCATGAGTGGAAATACGTCAGACTAATTGACCTGTTGTTATCCAACGCCTCCGCTTTTTCTATGAAACTGGGAACGGTTTGGGGAAACCAGAGTTTTCCTTGGAGCCAACCAAACGTCATCTAAGTACCGTGTCCCTGCAACACAATATGCAAGATCTATAGAGAAAGTTCAGAAGGTTTTTCCGTGTAGCACGCCTTCTTGCACTGGCACAGTGCAATTCAAAATGCGCCACATCAGATCTGGTTGAAAAAGACAAACAAGTATTGGTAAGTTCAGATTCTGATTAAAGGTGAAATAAAGCACATCTGACGGACATTTGTGGTCAAAATGAGCTATGGTTATCATTAAAGGCAAATTGGTTGTAGCTAACGATCTTTATTCATATTTAATGGGGTACTAGGATGATTTAAAAGCTTCAGAGGGAGCGTCTAATCAAACAAAATCCCTTTGATGCTCAGTGTTGTGGAAAATCTTTTGTCACTTACAGCACTGGTTTCCAAGAGGGTCCCCAGTGTTCCCCGGGGGTCTGCAAAAATCATATTCGTAAATATGACATTCATAGGATCTAAAAGACAAAAAGACAATTCCCCATATTGCATAAAGTGCAAAACAGGAATAAGAAGAAGAAAAACATGCAATTACTGGAATTTTTTTGCAAATCAAGATTTATAACTAATCATTTTTAGGTCATGTATGCAGGTAGGAGTTGGGCTGAGGGGGTAGAGGAGGTGGGCTTACTTTGAACACAAGTTAGGGAGTCCTGGAAGAAACAAAAGTTGGGAACCACTGGTTTGCAGATTTTTTTTTTTGTCACATTTAAATTTTTCTGATCACCAAAGAAATTTGATTATCAGAAAGAGATCAATTCAAAGTGCAGTTTTCAAATAAATATTTAATCTATTAATAAAAAAAAACCTTTCAATCCAAACCCATCCATCCATCCATACATTTTCTTAACCGCTTAATCCTTAATGAGTCGCGGGGGGAGACTGGTGCCTATCTCCAGTTGTCAACGGGAGAGAGGCAGGATACACCCCGGACAGGTCACCAGTCCATCACAGTCCATCCAAACACTTGTCAAATTATCAAATAATTATTAAGTACAATTTTGGTTTATACAATTTCACACACCTCATTACACTGACCTGTTATTCAAGAAATCACTTAAACAGAACCTTTCTGACAACACGTAGTAGGCTCAGTGGAAAAGGTAAACGTCATGCCTCCAACCTGAACAACATCCAGAACAGATTAGAAACTGTACACTACTGTACTTACACCCATCAGTCTTGGGAAGAGTTTTAAGGTAATTTCTTAGGTTTTGGGATTCCAGAGAATCACAGTGAGCGGCTTTATCCACAAACGGAGAAAACGTGGAGCGACTGTACTTAAGTACTCATTTCAATGGCCTCGTGTGAGGAAGCTGTAAGACTGAGTTCTCCCACAGCAAGTGAACTGTATATATTTTCCGTGCAATCATTCGATTTAATTTATGTGTCATCGTTATCATTTTAAATAATTGGCCGTTTATAATAGATTAAGGCCGCAAGTTTTTGAAACGGCCGACAAGGAAATAGTTTAGCAGAGAAGAGCCACATTTCCCCAATGCCACCAATACACAGATTGGTTGACCGCTCTGGGATAATCACTTCGTTCAGGGCACATCAACAGGAATTGGACCCACAGCTTTCACAGAGAAAGACAGCTACGCCACCCACTGATCCACTGTCCTCAACATCCTGGGTGTCTATATTAGAAACAATTGAAGGTCAACGTTTTTAGCCTAGATAAAATTATTTGCTGATGTTTTATTTGAGGCAATTGTGTGCCTTTAAGACCGTACTGAGGGCGATGTTAAAAATCAGATTGCTGCTGTTGTTGCTGACAGTGGCACAACCCAGATTTCAGTTACATTTTTTCACACAAGACCAGGAGGGTTTGTTACCCTTTTTCTTCTCTGAATACTTGAAATAGTCCATTGAAAATGGCATAGTTTTTACTCTGCATCTGTTGGATGATCTGACACATTTCAACCAGAAAAAAAAAAAAATGTTTAAAGCGCTGTTGGTTTGATGACACGCCTGAATACACAGAATTCCATTTAACGTAACCGGATTCAGGATTCCAATATGGTGACGTCCTGGTAGCCATAGTTGATATTACATCTTACAAACATTGTTTTAAGCTTTACTTAACATTAACACCCCTTTTATTTTGTTAAGTTGCAGTTGTCGAGTTGCAGGCTTTTTATTGATTTTAGATGCCTGCTTACAAGTGCGTCTTGTAAAATAAACATGTTTCCACCACAACTACTATTGTTGATTAAAGGAGCGGCCATATTGAAAGTCAGAGTCGGAGCAAAGCAAAAACTCTCAGACTTTCCGAGTGGAAAGCCTGAATTCTGGGAGTGTTCAGAAGAACTTCGAGGCTCCGACTACAAATGGATCACACCATAGTCCTTTTTTATGGACAGTGTCTGTTTGGTTGGGGTTTTTTAAAGGTCTGTCATGAAAATGGTTTGGCAAGTATCTGCAAACAAATCTATCCCTTCTCCTCCACCTTCAGCTATTGTGAATAGAATAAAAAAAAAAAACTCTGCACAAATCGCTGAGGATGTGTTTCGCTAGCAAGAAATGGCAGTGATTATTTTGCTCTGACCCTCCAATCAGAGCGCAGACAAATTCTGACATCATTGGGGGGGGGGGGGGGGGGCAGCTAGCTTTTCATGGGGAAAATAGTTTGGCTGTAATAAAGTTTGTTTATTGTAGCCCTGATCTACTGATTCTGAAAGCCCTGAGCAGATTAGATTGCCCCTAGCAACACAAAGAGGCAAAAATATGGATAATCCACATATGTGTGGGGAAGATGCAAAACCAAGAGAAACATTAGACACAAAAAATAATAGACTTTTGGAATTAAATTGATACAATTACATTGAAAAAATATAATAATTTAGTTTAAACTTTAGATTAGTGTTTTGGTTGTTGTCAGCAGAGAAGGTCTTACTGGCCCTGACAGGCCAACACTGTTTAGAGACTTGTGTCAAAATTTTGTAACTTTTTTTTGGCATATGATAGAAACTTTACCGGGTTTTTATGTGGTTTTTCCAGCTTTCGTCCTTGGCAGTTCTTGAGGAAAGTGAAGCTCTTTTTGCTGAGATTGCTCACCGCCTGGAAAAAACTAAAACTGAGGTGAGAAGCAGGAGTTACAAGGTTTTGGGTTTGTCGTGATTCTGCAGACTGATGTTTTACCCTTGCAGCATTTTGTAGTTTAGCTGACTTTATTACTAGTTTACTTGCAAGATTTGCTGTTATCATTTGGATTGCCTGTACATATCGAGTGGACCACTGTTTAAAGGTCTAATTCATTTGTTGGGGGGGGGTTTTCTGTTATCTGGCCGAGGTCCTTTCTGTGTTCTGTGTTTCTGTGTTAATGTAGCCAACGGGGGTTGCAGCATGCATATACCACTCACAGTAACCTATCGTATTTTAAAAAGAACAAGTATTACATGCTTTCTCAGTTAGCGATAAAATATTAGTTTTATTATATTTTAAAGTCGTGTTTGAATGATTGTATCTGTGACAGCAATAAAAGCAGAAGAGACCAACACAGAGTAGCATAAAGTAGTAAAAAGAATGTTTACCTTTGCTGTAACGTTGCTAAATACAGTTCAGCACAACCAGTCGCTCTGGAGTAAGTTAGCAGGCAAAACAGCACCATAACAACCAGGGAACACAGCAAACGGGTGAGAGATAAAGTTGTCGAAAAGATGGCTAAAGCAGGGTTGGGTCATTAAACTGGATCCCAAACTTTGAACCTCTCTCAGGCCATTGTTCAGTCTGTCTTTGGAATGAGCAACATAGATGGAACACAGCTATTGATGAAAGAACCAAGTCTTTAGGTTGTCATGTCTAAATTCAGTTCAGTTCAAAAATACTTTTACCCCAGATGGTGATGGCTGCAGGGTCTCCTGTAGAGGTCTGAGTTGCAGTGAAATTGAAGAAGTCTCCAACTTAAGACACTCTTTTTTTTTTTATCCTTCATTTCATCATCATTTCTAAAGGTTCTACAGTTGTCCCCAGAACAAGCGTTCGTCATCGGGTTGTTGAGGCTTTTTAAGTCCTTGACTCTAAAGCTACTACCCCGACAGATGATGGCTTAGGAGATTACACTCTCCACAACAGACTTGTAGAATATCTGCAGTATCTTAGTATCTTGAGCTTTGAAGGACCTAATCTTCCTCAAGAAATCCAGTCTGCTCTGGCCCTTCTTGTAGACGACTTCACTGTTGAGTCACCTGGTCAGTGTGTTGTCCAGATGAACTCTGAAGTATGTATACTCCTCAATCACCTTCATTTCTTCTCCCGTTATGCAAACAGTGTTTGGTTTAACTCTGTTTCTTCTTAAATCAACAATCATCTGCATTTTTTTGTTCACATTTCAAGGTAAGATGATCATTCCCACACCATGCCACAAATCGGTCCACCAGCTCTCTATATTCAGCTTCTTGTCCACGTTTGATACATCCGACAACTGCAGAGTCATCTGATTATTTCTGTAGATGACAGATCTCTGTCTTTATACTGGACGTCTGAGGCGTACAGATTGAAAAGGAATGATCAGAGTACAGTTCCCTGTGGTGCTCCTGTACCGCTGACCACCTGGTTAAAAACACACCACTTCAGTCTCACAAACGGTGAATTGTTGAGGCGGTGTCTTCTGGGCTTTCTGACAAAGCATTTCAGGCATGAATTGGGTTGAATGCACTGGTGAAACCAAAGAACACAATCCTCACAGTGCTGCCTGCTTTCCCCAGATGACAGTGGGTTAGGGTTGAAGCAGGTGGATGATGGCATCTTCAGCGGTGATAAGCAAACTGCAGGAGGCTCTGATATGTTTTTGTTTGGTCACTCAGGCCAACCAAAACGTTACAAAATGATACAGAGTATACAGAGAACAGAGCGAAAAGGAATGGTGAGAGTACAGTTCCCTGTGGTGCTCCACAACAAACAGCATTCCTATAGTGGAACATGATCGCAGCTGCATCCCACCGATTGTGGTTTTCTTGGTTTGGAGTTAAATACTGGAATTAAACCTGAGCTTAATACAATGAGTTTTTATCCCTAAAGTGCTCTAGATTACATCATGGCAAATCTGGTCGACTGTCAATCTGTTTCTTTATGTTAGGTTGGAGCGTTCTTAGAGGCAAAAGGACGGGCAGCAGTCGGCAGAGCGGAACGAGACATCGAGGTTCTGGAGAAGGACCTGGAGGAGCTCAGAAGGAGAGACCAGGAGATCGGCCAGCTGCTGCAGACCGAAGACAACGTCCGCCTGTCTCAGGTGAAGTGGGGAAATGGGGAGGAAATCATTTATATGTAGAGTGGTCCCTCTCTACAACTTGGGTCACCTTTTGCTGCCTCGCAGATTTTTTTTTTTTTTTTTACAGTGTACCAACTAATGCGCATTGTGTTCTTCGTCTTGATTGATTGGAGGCTAGTGTCAGTCTCTTCTGTGTCGTGTCTCCTGCCCTTGCCAAATTTATCATGTCTGTTTATTAGGGGTGTCACAATTCTCCAAATCCTTGATTTGATTTTCGATTTTAGGGTTAAAATTTGATTTGAACTCGAATTTTTTATTTATTTTACAGTACAGAGACCTATGTCATTTTTAGACTAGTCTATGATCATTGGTTTAAGTCAATACATTTTGTACATTTTATTTGAAAAGATAAAATTGATGCAATTTTTTTTATTATTCTTTTGTAAACCATCACATTAGACATTAATGGTCAAATTTAAATAATTTATTTGAAGTAAAGTGTAACAGTCTTGTTCAAATGACAAATGATTAACAGAGAGTAGCTGCCATTTACAGTTACTGCAGTACAGTGCTCTAGACCTCCAGGTCGTCTTGTTTACAATGCGAATCTGGACTTAACTCGACGGGAACTCAAAATTTCCTCACTGGGGATTTTCAGAGTAAAGGAGCGGCCTTAGCTCCGGTCCCGCTGCTTCATCTGTCCTGGTCATGGTCGAGCCATAGCTTAGCTTCAGCTACTTGCTAGCGTCAGCTAATACGCTCTGTAGACGTGTGCTCTGATCACGGGGGATGTGATACAGGAAGTTAAAATGTTACCAGCTGTTTTTGTGAGTTGTATGAGAACTGGTGAGAGTTACTTGTTGGTGAAAATGCAATGTGTGGTTCTTTGTGATGAGGAAATCTGAGTAAACATACGGTCGCCTGCTAACTGTTGCGTTATGTTTTAAAATATAAAAAGGTTTGAACTTTGAGAAAAATTTAAACTAGTGGGGCCTGGGAGTAAATGTTAGTGTATGTCTGGAAAAAAGTGTACAAAATGTGTGGCAAGGGGTTTCACATCCTAAAACATATAAAGTAATTGTAAAAAAAACACACAACTAAAGCTGTTATTTTTAGAACATAACCCGCAACAAACGAGGCGGACCACTGCAGATAAAAACAACGAAGAGACTGTAAAAGCCGGAGCTACTGCTGCCTTTATTTCACCAGGTAACTGACTTATGACACAATTGGTGGGTTCGTTCCAGAAAAACAATAGGATAGGAGCTGTACTCCGAGGAGACTGTTTTTTTGTTTTTTGGAAACGGATGACTGCAGACTAGTCCCGTATCTCTTTTTTACCAGGAATAGCAGGGAGTATCTGGAAAGAAACACAACAGCTTTGCTACCTGGGGGACAAAAAGAAACAAAAGTACAAGTGCTTAGAAAAGGAATTTGTCATAAAAATAATACAAATAAAAACATGAAAAAGGTTCAAGATTTTAAATAAAAAAACATTAAGTAGATATTTTAATTTAATTTATTGATTTAAATAAAACATGATTTGAGTATTTTTTTTTTATCTTTATTTGCAAATATCATGTGACATATTTGTAGACATTGAATGCACATCTTATTCTTTGAGTAATTGGTTGTTGTTTTTTAAGTAACAAACATTTTTAGACTTTTATTTTAGAATGCTGTAATTTTCGAATACTAACAACACATTAGCTAACCTGCTGGAAACTGACTCAAATAGAGTTTTCTCTAGAATGGATGGATGGATGGATGGATGGATGGATGGGTTAGGGAGGCTTTAAGGAGAGAGGTGCCGGTTGGAGATACGGCGTAATTTTCTGCCCTCTGTTTGTACCTTGGGCTCAGGTGGCCCCGCTGCTCTGCATCCCTCTGGGCGCCGATCAGCCCTCCAGAGCCTTCAGCCTGCCCACAGAGGCCTTCAGTGACGCCAGGAAAGCGCTGAGCCACCTCCGCAGCTCCATCGAGGACCTCTGCAGGGAGGAGGTCGAAAGGATCAGCCGTGTAGGTACGTCGCTGGAGCACGAATGTTGCATTCCAGACCTTTAACCGGATACAGATTTTTTTTTTCCATTTTTATCAAAATTCCCTCTCCGTTTGCCATGTTGTTTGTCTTCCAGGTAATGAGAACTACGTCACCGCCAGAGAGCTTGTAAACGGTGAGCTTAAGTAACACAATCCTCGGCTACACCCACCGCCCTCTGGGATGGTCGTGTCCGAGGTTTTTACATGACATTCAACGCCGCGCCAGTTTAATTAATGATGATAAAGAGAACAGGGCGTTGTCTGACGTGATCCTCTCCGTTCTCATCGCCTAATCCGGAGTTGAATCACACTTTTTTGAAAGTTGCCTCACTATACAAAAGAAATTAGTTTTGTTTCACTCTTTTTCATTAAACTAAAGGTAATAATTAACTTTTTTTATTATATTCCATCTATCTTAGCCGTTTTTTGCCATTCTGTTGTTTTCTACCTGCATTTAGAACTTAAGTTTTTACTTATACATCAAAATCTTCAGCTACTTGTCCTCACTTAAAATTTCAAACCATGACACACCCGAGGTATAGGTTTTGAGATAGTTTCGGTTTGTTTGGCAAAAGTTTCAACATAACCTGTAGCCTCAGCATTTCCGAGCCAACCTGGAGCTTTTAAGAAGACATCTATCAGCAGTAATTCCACGTTCTAAGATCACAAACTAAACTTTTTGCAAAATCTTCAACCTAAACCAGACAGAACTATTTAAAACAAGGTAATTTTTTGATGTGAAGTTGTTGTTTTTTTGTTTGTTTTTTCCTAATAAATGTTATCTTTTTGTGTGGGGAAGGTGGAAACAATTATCTAACGTTGAACTCCAAACCTCAGCGATCCCAGTCCATGGGGCAACAAAACAGCAGGGGTAAGTGGGAGATTATATGTGTTGCATTTTTTGTATTTCCAAAATTAAAATAAGAAAGCAAATCCTTTGCAAACTTTTTGGTTATATTCCTCTTTTTTTCTTTATGTCAAACCTTACAGCTGCTGCAGTTTCATTTCCGCTGACCATGCTGTGCCTGCAACCAGCTGATCAGATGATGAGGGAGAGGTTGCTCAGATGTAAGAATTTTAGTTGAAGAATTTTCGATTAACGTTCATACATACAGTGAATTGAGATTCACCTCAATTGTTTTGTCACTGCGGCCAGGAAGTTCAAAGGAACCCTTCCTTTTCAATCTGTCTCTCTCCACTTTCATTGACCGTCTTTCCATTTAAACATTCTGGTTTATTATTAAGACTGTTACTGCTACCTGTCCCAGTTGACAAGATGTCAGTGTACCGGCACCTTGTTAAGCATTAATAATTCACGAGGAGGTGGATGAAGTTTGTGCCTGGGTTCAGTCCTGTCAGAGTAACAAAAAAAAGCCCTCGGAAATACCGGACGACCTTTCACGTCTGCGCCAGGCGGTTGTCCTGGTGTTTATTAACTGTTCACTAAACTTCCTCTCTGATGTCCTCAGTTTCATGTCGTCTATCCTTGGACTCCAACACAGCCCACCCCACGCTTGTTCTCCTTGAGGAGCCCCAGGGCGCCCACTGTGGCGAGGACACGCAGCCATACCCGCCTCACCCACATCGCTTTGATTCGGTGGCACAGGTGCTGTGCAGAGAGGGTCAGTTTGGTGCTTCCAGCTACTGGGAGGTGGAGTGGAGGGGAGGCTGGTGGGTGGACATCGGCGTCACGTCGCTGTCAATCGGACGCAAAGGCGGCGGCAAGCCGTGCCTGCTGGGGCGCAATGAGATCTCCTGGCGGCTGAGGTGCACACACACGGGTTACTCGGCGTGGCACCACAACCGCAAGACCACGGTGGCCGCCCCGCCCTGCCCAAGGATCGGGGTGCTCCTGGAGCGACAGAAAGGTGCCTTGTCTTTCTACAGCGTGTCGGACACGGTGGTGCTCCTCCACACTTTTCAGTGCCAGTTCTCTCAGCCGTTGTACGCGGCGTTCCGTTTGGATCTGGACTCCACCTTGCTGATCTGCCCACACCAGGGAGCTAATGCTAGCAGGATCTGAACTTCGTTATATAACACTAATGATCTGCTGAGGGAAAAAAGCTTTTGTAATGGAAATACAAAAAAAATATTATATTTTAGAAAATGCATTTCTTGGATGAATGTCAAACTGCACCACCTAGAGCTTAATACAGATAAAACTTCAGCTTTTCTAATGAATGAATTATCATTAATGAAACATATTTGAATGCAAAATACTGTCAAAAGATTCATTAACTGCTGTTGTTCAATTTTAGGAGTTAGCCAAAGACAACCCAGATAACTCAAATGAAAATATTCGGAAGATGGCAGTATAATTTAAAAAAAAGACAAACAAAAGGGCAAAAATCTGATTATAGACCTTAAACCAGCAGTGTCAAACTAATTTCCATTTTGGGCCGCATCAAGCTGATTTAAAGGGCCGGTTGTGGCAGAACGTATTGACAAAACTAACAAACCAATAAAATCAGCCTCCATGTTCCAAAAGTACGTCTTAAAATTAAATAATACTGGACACCTTTACATAATGATGTGATTTAGGACTGTTTAAATAAACACTGATTTTATTTTACTGATAAAACTGTATGAGGGTGCACAAAAATAGAACTTTAATGTTCTGTCTATAAGGTCCTCTAGAGTTTAGAAGGCCACATAAATGACCATGTGTCCCTTAAACTATACAGAGAACAAGCTGTGTTCTTTTTACAATCTGTTTAACCAGAAGTGATAGACATACTGCAGTCACCCACGCCTTCTAATGAGGAAGAGAACCACAATTCCCATCAACGAACATCTTCCAATGAATATGATTAATTTGTTTTTTTCTATGCAGTGTACAGTTGAACTTTTAATAAAGTAAACAGGTTGGTGTGGAAAAAGTGAGGGCTTTGTCAGATATTTTTCTGTAGACCACTTAGACCTGTTGTGACATTTTTCCCATGCTATTATTATTTAGTATATTATTCTGGGCTTTTTCTCTTCTGGTGACAAACACAGAAACCTCCCAAAAACCTATCAACAATATGACCCATTACAGAGGGGGGGGGACATAGCTTACATGTGAAACATTGTTTTTTTCATGTGAAATTTAACTTATAAATCCTTAAAAACCTACACACACCTCTTTTGTTTTCTTTTGCACAGAATCCCTGTGTTTGGATCATTTTCATAGTATTGCAGTGTGAAACAATATTTGCCATATAAAACTTTAAGGTAAAAATAAAGGTCTTCACTCATCATGTATTTTCTGGATGAACCGCAACTGGCTAATCTCCATGAAATTCACAGAGGGGTGGGGGTGAAGTATGTTTTTCTTCATGGACTGCAGTACTACAATTTGACCACAAGATGTCAATATTACATATTGTACCTTCAACATGTGAAGCCCATGAGATAAGATTTGAACCACGAGTGAAACATGTTATTTTATTTTACGACCTTTTTGTGAAAAAAGTTTGAAACCCTTAAAACCATGTGAAATTACATGTGAAGTCCATGTGTGCTACACATGTGTGATTTACCAGGAAAAACATTGGAATATATTCATGTTTAACCCATGTGAGGTTTTGGTAAGACCCATCTAAATTCTTTGAAATTACATATGGAGGCCATATATACCTGAGTGAAATGTGAAAAACCGGAAAGCCATATAAAACCACGTGGATTTACACATAAGGCCCATGTTATTGTGTATGTACATAAATAAAGCCCATGAGAAACGATGTGGAATAATTTTACAGTGTACTTTCACATGTAATTCATTTGTGTTTGTGAAGCCAACATGTGTTTCACGTGGTTAACAAGGTACCACATGTGAAGAACACATCAACACACATTCTTCACATTGGATAACATGATCTGATGTGAACAACCTGTTCAAAGCCATGTGACTTCTCCGTACCTCAAAGAAAATATGATGCTGCCAAGACAATGAAACTAGCCCATCAGAGACTTTTATCCATTTCAATTAAAAAATACTTTATTGACCCCAGAGGGAAATTAAGTGTTGTTGTAGCTTATTACTAATTCTTTTTCAAGGAGTTGTTGTAGACCATAATGGCTGTGGGGAGAAAGGATTTTCTGTAGCAGTCTGTGTTGCAGCGAAACTGAAGAAGCTCTTCAGATTTTTGAGGCCTCCACCTGTGTCTTCAGGAGTTTCTGACAAAGCAAATCTATGGAAGTAAATCTGTGCCATCGGGTTTTGAATTGAATTTTTAGCGGCAGTTTTTTTTTACATCAAATTTTTAACACTACATTTTTTTGCATCATCTAAATCAGACTTTGAATTTTAAAAGACATCAAATTTCTTGCACTGATTTTTTCAAAAATCATTGTAAAAAGATTTGATGTCTGAAAAAATTCAGTGCCAAAAAAATCAACATAAAAAAATTCAATAAAAAATCCATGTAAAAAAAAATTCAATGTAACAAGATTCGATGTCTGAAAAAACTCAGTGCAAAATAATTAAACATCAAAAAAATTCTATTAAAAAAAATGTGATGTCTAAAAAAATTCAGTGTTAAAAAATTTGACATCTCAAAAAATTCAGTGTTAAAAATTCAATATCAAAAAATTTGATGTCTAAAAAATTCAGTGTTAAAAAATTCAATATCAAAAAATTTGATGTCTAAAAAATTCAGTGTTAAAAAATTCGACATCTCAAATAATTCAATGTAAAAAAAATTAAGTAAGTAATCAAGTAAGCTCTGATCACTCTGATGATTGAGATACTCGTGACCAGAGCGGTCACGAGTATCTCAATCATCAGTAAGTATCGGCAGTTCCTTCGTCGCCTCTGATTGGATAGAAATTTTCTCGCATGATTGGCTATTTTTTTTAGAGGGTAGTCCCGCCTTTTCTTGCCTCTAATTGGCTAGAAAGTCTCTCTAGTGACTACAAAACTTCACAGCCATTTGATAGGGGGTCGTTTTTGAATTATTAGTCTTTCCACCAACAGAACCAAAACAAGTCTATATACAGTGACCTGAAAAAGTATCTGAAGCTTTTGGAATTTCTCACATTTCTGCATAAAATCACCATCAAATGTGATCTGATCTTTTTCAAAATCACACGGATGAAAAAAGTGTCTGCTTTAACTAAAAACACCCAAACATTTATAGGTTGTCATATTTTTAATGAGGATAACATGCAAACAATGACAAAAGCGGGAGCAATAAGTAACTGAACCCTCTGCCTTAGGAGACTTTGAGATCAATTAATGGCATTTTCTTTTCTAAAAATGTAAGCCAGGTGTGTTCAATCATTGATGAGTTGCTTAAAGCTGCCCTGCCCACTATAAAACACACACCTGATAAGAATTGGGTCTTGATCAGAAGCATTGCCTGCTGTGCACCATGCCTCGCTCAAAAGAGCTCTCTGAAGACCTGCGATTAAGAATTGTTGATTTGTATAAAGCTGGGAAAGTTTACAGAACCATCTCTAAAAGTCTGGATGTTCATCATTCCACAGTCAGAGAAACTGACTACAAATGGAGAGAGTTTGGCACTGTTGCTTCTCTCCCAAGGAGTGGCCGTCCACCAAAGATGACACCAACACTACTCCGAGAGGTAACAAAGAACCCTAGAGTGTCCGCTAAAGACTTACAAAAATCACTGGCACAGTCCAATATATCTGTGCACACATCTACTGTATGTAAAACACTGGCCAAGAAAGGTGTTCATGGGAGGACTCCACGGAGGAAGCCACTCCTGAGTAAAAAAACATTGCTGCATGTTTAATATTTGCAGAAAGGCACTTGGACACTCCGCAGAACTACTGGCAAAATATGTTGTGGACTGATGAAACCAAAATTGAAATCTTTGGGAGGAACACACGTCATGTATGGAGGAAAAATGGAACAGCTCACCAACATCAAACCTCATCCCCACCGCAAAGCATGGTGGAGGGAGAATCATGGTCTGGGGCTGTTTTGCTGCCTCAGGGCCTGGTCAACTTGTAATCATTAATGGAAAAATGAATTTGAAAGTTTATCAGGATGTTTTGCAGGAAAACGTGAGCCGATCTGTCAGACAGTTGAAGCTAAAAAGAGGATGGATTCTGCAACAGGACAATGATCCAAAGCACACAAGTAAATGAACTTCAGAATGGTTTCAGAAGAAAAAAAATAGTTTTGGAGTGGCCAAGTCAAAGTCCTGACTTGAACCCCATTGAGACGCTGTGGCATGACCTAAAGACAGCGATTCGTGTCAGACATCCCAGGAATCTGACTGAATTGCAGCAGTTTTGTAAAGAGGAATGGTCAAAAATTTATCCTGATCGATGTGCCAGACTGATCTGCAACTACAGGAAGCGTCTGGTTGAGGTTATTGCGATAAAAAGGGGGGGCAACCAGCTGTTAAATGCAATGATTCAGTTACTTATTCCTCTCCCCTTTTGTCATCGTTTGCATGTTATCCTTATTAAAAATGTGACAACCTATAAATGTTTGGGTGTTTTTAGTTAAAGCAGACACTTTTCATCCGTGTGATTTTGAAAAAGATCAGATCACATTTGATGGTGATTTTATGCAGAAATGTGAGAAATTCCAAAAGCTCCAGATACTATTTCAGGTCACTGTAGCACTCTTATAAGTGTGTGCTCTCATATGGGATGAGAGACTTTCTTCCCCCCCAGAGGTGTCTTGTGATGTGCAACAGCTGCAGGTTGTACACCTTCAGGAATCACGTGGCTGCTAGAATACAAATAAGCAGTAAATCTGTGATGGCCGGCAATTCTTGTAGCCAATCAGAGGCAAGAAACTGATTTGTTTTTTACATTGAATTTTTTTACACTGAATTTTTTTGACATTTAATTTTTTGAGATGTTGAATTTTTTGAGAAATGTCAAAAAATGTCATAAGCAAAAAAATTCAGTGCTAGAAATTTGATTACTTTTAGAATTCAAAGTCTGATTTAGATGCAAAAAAAAATTCTGTGTATAAAATTGGATGTAAAAAAATTTGGTGCTAAAAATTCAAATTCAAAATCCGATGGCACAGATTTACTTCCATACAAATCAGGCTGAATTGTGTTATATGCACTTGAGAAATCAAAGAACATGATTCTCACAGTGTTGCCTGCTTTGTCCAGATGACAGTGAGTTGGTTGAAACAGGTTAATGATGGCATCTTCAACTCCAACTCCATGGCGATAAGCAAACTGCAGGGGGTCCTGATAGGTTCTAGTTTGCTTAGTCAGGTGGGGCAACAGGAGTCTCCAGGACCTTCATGATGTGGGATGTCAGAGCAACAGGTCTATAGTCATTGATGACTGATGGGTGAGTTTTCTTTGGAACTGGAACAAGGCAGGATGTCTTCCACAACACTGGAACCTCCTCCTGGGTCAGGCTAAGGTTGAATAGGTGCTGCAGAATCACATGGAGCTGCTCCGCACAGGTCTTCAGCACTCTGGGGCCGACACCATCTACTGTAGACCTGCAGCCTTCTTAAGCATTTTAATGAAAAGCTGAGAGGAAGGAAAAAGGTGATAACCAACCTGGAGAGGCCTGTGAATTATGCATGAGCCCATTCAAGTTTTTTGGATGACCTATCAGCGTATGAATTTCCCTACAGAGGGCCAATAGAGGTTATTTTATTTTTCGCTACAGAGTTGTGGCCAAGAATAAGGTTGTTTTATACTCCACAGCAGCAAAAAATGTACTACCAAAATGACAGCACTATTAGACACTCATTTATACAGTTTATCAGCAAAAGAAAGTTGATTTAGAGGTAAGTGCTAATGGAAAAGGGATTGACTGTAGCTCACTAGTTCTGTCTTGTTTTCAGATAAGAATAAATGTTGGATTTTAGAGTATTTAAGACGACGTGAGACGTTCAGAACTTAAGTTGCTTGAGGTCCAATGTTTCTGGAATCGGTAACAATTGGGCGAACCCAGTCATCACTCTGTGTCGGTCCTCTGGGTTTTCTGAAGTCAATATACAGCACTGCCAGCTACCAGGCCATTTCAGAGCACTCAGCGCTTCCCACTGTCAATATGGAGAAATTTTCCAGCAGGATTTGGCACCGCCTCAAACAAAAGGATCAATACCTTCTGACCCTAACCACACAGGGAATCTAGGGCGTGTTGTCAAGAGGAGGATGCCAAACTGAAACCATGAAGACCAGCTATTAAAGCAACATGAGCCTCCTTAACACCTCAGCCCCGCCACAGCCTTTTCTGAAAAAACGAATTCCTGGTTACTATCAGTTGCAAGCCATATTTGTAAAAAATAAATAAATGCTGAAAATGTACACTTCCTCTATATTTTATAGTTTATTAGTTTCACTGTTTATTACTAAGGTACATCAGCTTTTTAAAACAACCATACATTTGTAGGTTTCGGGTTTTTCGGCACCTTATAAGTCAGACCGTTTCAGAAAATCTGAGAGCCACCAGAAAACTTTACTGAATGTACCATAAGCATCTAAGTTCCTGCTGAGTATGCACAATACTGAAGGTTCAGACAAAACTGGGTCTTGATGCTTAAACTGCAAATCAGCCACGCACTGCATGCCTCCTAATCGTTAACCTCCAATCCGATCCTCTCCCACTAATATTATTCCAGTTACGTTTTTTTTTTCTTTGTTTATTACATGAAAAAGACAAAATGGAAGACACCTTCCGTTATTTCTTCAGCTGCAATATTTTATCTGTGGAAATTTGATTAACAGATAGCAGAGGTTATATGATTAACTGATTTTGAAGACATTCATATCAGCACGCCTAAATCTGCTGTTCTAAATCTGTTAAGCATGGACTGTAGAGGTAACTCTTTCATTTTAATGCTGTTTTCCTGTTACAATTTATGAATAAAATATAATTGATGCGGTTGCTTGTCTTTTTCTCAGACATGAATTAAAAACACTGCTGCTCCTCAATAAACTATGTGTGTGTAATTCTTTTTTGGGATATTGTTGCCTCGACTTAGGTGGCAGCTTTCGTGTTATCCATTCTGCGTGGAACAATAAATGTAGCGCTTTATCAAGAAAAGTCTGGCTGTTTGGTGAATGTTTTTTCAGGACTGTTGGAAAACCATTTCGGGCGACTAACTCTTGAAGCTCAAGAGAATGCAAAGCAGTAATCAGAGCAAAGGGTGGCTACTTTGAGGAATCTAAAATAACACGTGTATTCAGTTATTTCACCCTTTTTGTTTAAGTACATACAGTAATTCCATAGATTATGTGTTCATTCATAGTTTTGATGCCCTTAACTGAGAATCTACAATGTAGTCATGAAAATAAAACACATTGAATGAGTCCAAAATGTAGATTCCCACTGAAGGCATCAAAACTATAATGTGGAATTATATACAGAACAAAAAAGTGTGAAACGACTAAAAATATGTCATATTCTAGGTTCTTCAGAGTAGTTTTGCTTTGATTACTGCTTTGCACACTCCTAAAATGGCTGTAAACATTTATTTGATCATTTCAATGCTTCTGAAGCTATAATGGCATCAGTATCATTACTGAGCTGAAGAGGTCTAAAAATAACTAAACCTACACTGTGGGTTTATCAATTCATTGTGCGGTGTGTGTAAATTCCTGTCTTTTGAGTTGAGCAACTTGGACAGCAATCTTTTTTCACCTATCAGCTTTAGGGACAAAGAACAATGTCTTTATCACCTGGTTCAGATTTCTTCGTCATTGCTTGCTCCTGCACGTCACACCACAGAATAACATCTGAGCGTAAAGCTAATCTTCAAAAATGAGCACATCCATCGCAGTTTGTAGGAGATGTTGGAGGTATTCCTTCAAGGTCTTCTAGAGAGGCTTTGACTTCTTCCTGCTTGCCCTGAAATTCACAAGCGGTCCAGTTCTCAAAGAAATTTAAAGAGATCCGACTGTCATAACATCAGGTGACAAAAATCCACTAGAGCTTTATCCTCAGCATTTTATCAAAAGAGAAACTCTGTGTTAGGTTTTGTTATCCAGAATCCTTATCTGTCGAAATGCCGACTGAAGCACTAAGACTAAGAACCACAGAACATGTGATTTGCTGTTGGTTATCCCTTTTTTACAGTGTTTGCTTGAACAGCTGCATTAACAAAGTTACCCAAAATGTTGCGTTTGTATCATTTTGAAGGACTATTCTCTTTCTTGGAAATCTGAGAAAAACCGTCAGATTGTTTTCCCATCTGCCCTATTTTTCGTATGCATATATAAAATTGCATACCAAAGTAATTTACTAAAGCAAGTAACTCCTGATTCTTTATGTGGCCTTTTCATAATGACTAATATGATGATGATGATGATGATGATGATAATGCCTTGCTTGACAAAACCAAATCTGAGAGAAGCACTTTTGACCAGGCCATGAACTGAAACTAAGCACTTGTGCTTGCATGGACGTCCAGCTGAGAAGCCTGCACAAAATGGTGTAGCATGTTGATGCAAACCAACGGTGGAGGTTTAGGGTCAGAGAGCGGCCGGCAAAATAAAATAAGTAACAGTACCAAATTAAATGTGCTTGGTGGCACACATCTTGTTTGGATCACTGTATCTGTGCAGCAGATCCTCATAACGCTTTGGGGATATCATTAATTACGATCTTGCACTAACTGACCATGTGCCTATATCTTTATCGGTAAAAGTTTGGGCTATTTACCCACTGTGTTGCCCATGACTTATAATATATTTGAAGGGAAATTACACAGAAAACGTTGCAGAGTCGTTATATGTGTCTAGCAGGTCATTGCTTAACGGCAACGACATGGTCCTATATTTGAGCATAAGAAACGCACTTATGCTAATTTTAAGTGTGCCTTTTATGTTTTATTCAAAGGAACAAAGAAACACTCAGATCAAATTCCCTTGACCATAACAGTAAAATTTCAAGTGAAAAATAAACATATTCTGTGAAATTCTTGCAGATTTGCCAATGAATATGTTTCAATTCATTGTATTGATTAGGTTTAACAAGTACATTAGAACAGTATAACAGTATTTGTATCTGTGCATCCCTAATGAAAAGCATTAAGACATCTTAACCAGCTTTTATTGGTGGATTTTAGTGGCTCGGAAGAAGATATTCGAGTGTCGGGGGGATCATAGGATGAACTTCATGAAAGGAAAATGTGGTGTTGTCGAAGGAAGTTCATGACATTTCGGAACATTAAAAGACTACAAGGTGTGTGGGATGGATAATATACCTGCTGAGCATTTAACATTTGAAATGTTATCCAACATTTCTGAGAAGATTATTCGAAATAGAATTGAGAAATTTGTTTAGACCTCTGACTACCAGTTTGGTTTTAAATCTAAGCATGGTACAGACGTGTATATTCCACCTTAAAGGAGATCCTGGACCTGTCTCACATGGGTAACTCCCCAATTTTTGTCTTTTATTGATGCCTCCAAAATCGTTTGTGTAAATCACGAAAAGTTGCTTTGGAAATAACACAACAGAGGGGTTACTAAATCTTTAGTAAGAATCTTGTCCTTTTGGTATGCCCATCAGTCTGTGAGCATGAAATGGGGGAGCCAGTCATCTGCCCCTTTTAATAGAGGGAATTGGGTCAGACAGGGAAGTATTCTATCCCGTCTTTTGTTTAATGCCAATATGGATGATCCATCAAAGCCGTTAAAGGAATGTGCAACAGGTTGTGTAGTTGGGACCAACACAATTAATCCCCTAATGTCTGCAGATGATC
Organism: Apricaphanius iberus; assembly: GCA_028564705.1. Classification (NCBI taxonomy): domain Eukaryota; kingdom Metazoa; phylum Chordata; class Actinopteri; order Cyprinodontiformes; family Aphaniidae; genus Apricaphanius; species Apricaphanius iberus. Next base: position 772,265 of record JAPXFQ010002242.1, on the reverse strand, counting down.
TGGTGATCTCCCCATATAGCGCCGGCCTTCAATAATTATTGAGGGTCGGCCTTGCAATATGGTGGAGAGTCTGATATTTATTATAATGCAAAGAAAAGCAAAAATATAGTTGTAAGAAATGCGGAGGACCTGAATTTAGTATTTCCCGACTTTTTTTTTGTCTGGCTCTGTTCTCAAAGTTTGTTCTGAGGTGAAATATTTAGGACATTAAACATCGGAAGATCTGTCTGATGATGGACATTTAAACGTTATGTGTGCACAATCCAGTAAGCTGAGCCGACAGTTTGGTATGTCCACAGTACCAGTGAAGGTTAGTCTATTTAAAGCCTTCTGCACTCTAATGTACACCGCTATTTTGTGGAAGAACTATAGAGAAGCCAGTATGTGAAAACCTACTGTAGCATACAGTAACGGAATTAGGTTGAAGCCAAATGTTAATGCTAATGTGTGAATATCAACTCACCACTTGTATTGTGCAATCTCATTCATAGTTTCATGTGTAAGCTAAATGACTCTACAAACAGTATATCTCTGAGCGATCCTGCACAAAGTTCAGTTGTGTTTTATTCAAAGTTACGGTTGGCGTTTTAGTGATTATGTAATTAAGTGACAGTAGCCTACACACTCACTGGCTACATTATTTGGTACACCTTGCTAGTACCGGGTAGGAGTTAGGACCTCCTTTTGCCTTCAGAACTGCTTTAATCCTTCGTGGCATAGATTCAACAAGGTGCTGGAAACATTCCTCAGAGATTTTGGTCCATATTGACATGATAGCATCTCGGCGGCACATCCATGATGCGAATCTCCTGTCCCACCACATCCCAAAGGTGCTCTAGTGGATTTGGATCTGTTGACTGTGGAGGCCATTTGAGTACAGGGAACTCATTGTCATGTTCAAGAAACCAGTCAGAGATGATTTCACCTTTAGGACTTAGTGGATTTTTCTGCTGAAAGTAGACATCAGAAGATGGGTACACTGTGGTCATAAAGGGATGGATATGGTCATCAACAATACTAGGGTAGGCTGTGGCGTAGCAACGATGATCAATTGGTACTAAGGGGCCCAAAGTGTGCCAAGACAATGTCCCTCACACCATTACACCATCGCCAGCAGCCTTAACCATTGATACAAGGCAGGATGGATCCATGCTTCTTTGTTGTGGGTACCAAATTCCGATCCTACCATCTGAATGTCGCAGCAGAAATCGAGATTCATCAGACCAGGTAACATTTTTCCAGTCTTCTATTGTCCAATTTTGGTGAGCCTGTGTGAATTGTAGCCTCAGTTTCCTGCTCTTTGGTTTTATGCTGCTGTAGCCCATCTGCCTCAAGGTTTGACGTGTTGTGCGTTCAGAGATGCTCTTCTGCATACCTTGATTGGAACGACTGGTTGTTTGAGTTACTGTTACCTTTCTATCAGCTCCAAACAGTCTGTCCATTCTCCTTTGGCATCAAAACAAACAAAAAATCCCAGTAGATCACCAATTTTTGAAATACTCAGACCAGCCCGTCTGGCACCAACAACCATGCCACGTTCAAAGTCACTTAAATCACATTTCTTGGTTGGTTTGAACTGCGGCGGATCATCTTAACCATGTCTACATGCAATGAGTTTACACAATGGGATTGGGTTATAAAAAATTTGCGTTAATGAGCAGTTGGACAGTGAGTGTATGTCATCCTGAGCTCTCATCTTTTTGTTTGTTCTCTCTTTTTTTCTTGCTATGGACCCTTGTGTATTTCATTGATAAAGTGAACAAACCAACGAATAGACACTTTAAATTGTCCTTCATTAAAGAATCAAAGCGACAACTCAAAGATGCGGGGTTTTATTCTTATCTAGAGAAATCCCTACTAGTATAATCCGTATAAAGAGTTGACCTGCCTGACAGTCTAAACTGAGGGTTTATGATGCCCGCAGGAGTCAACGCTCTAGCACTTCCCCATGTGGAAATAGGTCACATGACCAAAGCTCATATAAACATTTGTCATATGATTTCACGTAAACTTTCAACATGGCGCTCAACTGTCCGCTCACTCCGGCAGTTCTGCTGCTGCTGCTGCTGCTCTCCACCCGTGTTCTGAGTTTCCCCGTCGGCCAGGAGAAAGGACAACGCAGCCCCACCTGCGGTTACCAGGTTCTTCATTACGGTTTTAGTTTTGTTCTTTTTACCGTTTCAAGGTTTGTTTCGTTATTCAGCTCAAGATGCCGGAGCGGTTTTCACTTTCACTCCTTTTTTTTCTTTTCTTTCTCCGAGCTGTCATTGTGTGTGTGCAAGTGAATGTAGATGACCGACTAAAACACGGTTTGGTCTTGTTTAACAGCACGGCTGTACGCTTGTAATTCCTCCGTGATGATGAAGTGTGTTTGTGTGTCCAGTCATGTCATGCCACCAAGCCCAAAATGCTGAACGTCCACCTGGTGCCTCACACACACGACGACGTGGGCTGGCTGAAGACCGTGGACCAGTACTTCTATGGAGGTCAGTCCCAGATATGGTTGTATGATAACTAAACTATGTCATCAAGCCATGTGTTTTCTGGTCTTGTTTAAAAAAAAAAAGTGTATTAATGTTTTAAAATCTAGTTGTAGCTCTTGCTAACTTAACCATACTCTCTACTGAGGGTGCACTGATATATGACGATATGGACCAATACCGATATTAATACTGATGTTGTGACGGATAACTACCGATTTTTACTGATATCACATATATTTCCCTACACATTAGAAAAAAAGCCCATTAAAACCCCCATAATTCTGAGCTGTATCACTGTCACATGACTGCATTCTTTTTTCAAACACAAACGGCCACAGGGTAGAAATAAATATAAATTCATGATATCGGGCCTACTTTTAATTATCGGACCAATATCGACATGGTTAGAAAAAAATGACTAACATAGACCAATGCTGATATATATCCTGATATAAATTACAACTAAAAGCTGCAGTCAGTTGGATGTTTTAGTCTAGATGTCACTTTACTTTTCCCAAAGAGCGCTTTAATGACTTAGATGTTTGTGGACTCTGCTGTGTGGTGTTACTAGGCAAAAAAAAAAGAACATGTTTTTCATACTTTTATTACAGTTGCATAACAAACTTGCACATCTCATCAATTTTGCGTCTGGTTCAGGTCATTTACCTTCTTACCAGAATGCATTTGGTGGAGTTTCTTTTTGGCACTCTTATAAAACAGCCCAAAACATTACAGGAGAAATATTTTATTGTAGTATAACAGTTTTAAACTGTGATAATTGTAGAGAACTTTTAAAAATTAATGTGACAGTATTGTAGTTTTTTTTTGTTTTTTGTTTTTATGAGAGACGGACTGTTTGTTGCCTAAACGGGTTCAAAAGAATTCTGGAATCGCTAAGTAACAATTAATCACCTAAAATCGCCACATTGTCCTTTCTTATCAGCATAAATCAATATATTTGTTTGCTAAATCTTCCTTCAGGTCATGACACCTACACTACTATTTGATCTGTTTGTTTTGTTTTGTCTTCTCGTTTGCATCTTTGCGCAGATCGTAACTACATCCAACACGCCGGCGTCCAGTACATTCTGGACTCCGTTGTCGATCAGCTGTTAAAAAATCCAGACAGACGGTTCATCTATGTCGAGACGGGCTTCTTCTACCGCTGGTGGAAGCAGCAGAGCTCCAGCATGCAGCAGACGGTCAAACAACTGGTCGACGAAGGTGCTGGGACCCCGTGCTTGTGCATTTTCATGTCGATGCTAGTGGGGTGCGGTGAGCTTATCGTGACCGAACGCTGTCTCTTCCAGGACGGCTGGAGTTCGTCAACGGCGGCTGGTGCATGAGCGACGAGGCCACCACGCACTACAGTGCAGTCATCGACCAGATGACCATCGGGCTGAGGTTCCTTAACGACACCTTCGGGATCTGTGGGCGACCCCGCGTCGCCTGGCACATCGACCCCTTCGGCCACGCCCGCGAACACGCCTCTATGTTTGCACAGGTAGCACACTTAAAAACTTACCAGGATGGTAAGAGAGTGGGACATTATTGCAATATTTGGTGGACAAGTTGCTTTGAAATGAATCATTGCCCCTACATACTGCACACCTATTTGGTTACTTTCCTGAAACCTGCTGAATAGAACAAAGTGGTTACTCTTTTGCAGTGTAATGAGCTGCGTAGAGATTGCTGTACCATAACGTGCCAGACTACGCTAATCATAAAACCCCCATTCCCAAAAATGAGACGTACTACCAAATGTATAATTCAAAGTGAAAGTTACAAACAACGCTAACGGGTGACGATCTGTTAAAAACTCGTACCGGTTGGACACATAAGCCTAGAAGTTCTTCAACGGTGACATGAGTAACAGACGGGACCTGGAACTGACAGATTTGATTGAGTAAAAATAAAATAAAAAATAAAATAAAAAAATAGTACAGGCAGACATAGCCAGAGTAGGAGAAAAGAAAAAAAGAGAAGAAAAAAAACACATTTTGAAAACTGTTAGTTTAGTTAAATATTTAAATAATATTTCATATTTGAGAATAAAACTTGCTTAAATCACTGGAAAGTGTGTAGAGCCACCACTACAGGAAATGGGAAAGATTCTCACTCAAAGTCTCACTGTCAACCTGTCCAAACAGCCCCTTCCTGGAAATTGGACCACCCAGAACCTCCAGTTGATTACAAGACTGTTAAATGTAAATAAAAAAATAGATAAATTACCATGCATACAACTTTAAATTGGAATAAGTAATGGGCTTTAATAAGCATATACACAAGAAAGAACAAAATCTTGCATCTTTGTGACCTTGTTTGTCTTGCAGAAGAGCAGCTCCCGGGCAAGGCAAGCTAGCATCGACTGCGACTTCGAAGGTTTCAGCGTTTGGCGCAGTCAGCACCTGTGTGCCACACGATAACAGTCTGGCCGACTCGAACGCAGCGATTTTTCAAAGGCCTAACAAGTTCAGTTGAAGCACGAAAACGCATCAGGCCAAATTTCATGCAAAAGCTTTGATTAAATCACAATCTGACTGAAAAGCTTTGTATAGGAGAAAATTATCAGGATTTACAAAAGCTGAAGTCTCCGAAGCCCCGTGTGTTGACAGGAGTTGCCAGTAACTTTTAAACGTTTCCATTTTTGTCACAAATGTAGCTGAGCCAACAAAGTTGATGCTGTCCTCCATCCTCGGGAAATGGGAAAGACCCGGCCTCTGTCGCGGCGTTAACCTTTCCGGAATCGGTACAGACACCGTGTGCGTTATCTGCTTGGGGAACTAAAACTTCGGGTTCGACACTAGCGAACCATCTCCGACCAGATAATCAACTTCCTGTTGCGCTAAAGCTCGCTTTGGCGGATTTCCTTTTTAAGCGCGTTGTCTGATGGGCCTGTGAGCTTCCAAGCCAATATCAAGACGAATATTTGATGTGGGCAATCAGAAAAATAACCACATGTTCGCTTCAATCAGATTAATGATATCTAAGATTAATCGTTTCCTGTCCCTTCTGAGCTTGTCAAATTCACCACAGGCATACAAGTGCTGCCTTCAGGTTTTAAAAAAAGTAAGCAAAAAGGAACCAAACCTAACTATTTAGAAGACACTAATCTCCCTAACTAAGGTAAATAGGAGAAAATTGCTAATCTTGTTGAAGTGGAATCTTCTCTTCTATCCTTTTTTTGTTAGCTAGTCCACTCTGTTCCACCTTGATATTAGAGGCCAACCGATACAGGTTTTTAAAAGGCCCTTACCGATTTTCCAAAAATTTGATGGCTGATATCTAAAGCCGATTCTTGAGGCCAATATCCAAGGCTGATTTTTTTATATATATATATATATATATATATATATATATATATACAGTGCTCTGCATAAATGAGTACACCCCTTTTAAAAAGTATGAATTCAATCAGTAGCTCAATTAACAAAAGACCAATTTCCAAACTTTCCACAAGTCCAAGTTTTATTGAACACTTTTTTTAATTCCATAACATGAAATTAAGGTTAATAATGTAATTTAGATCACAACATCTTCAGTTTTACTCAAATTGGTTGAAGCAAAAATGAATACACCCTGCAACAAAACTACTACATCTAGTATTTTGTATGAGCACCATGATTTTTAAGGACAGCACCAAGTCTTCTAGGCATGGTCTATGCAATCTAGGCAATATGTATATTTTTTCCATTCTTCAAGAATAACCTATTTTAGAGCCTGGATGCTGTATGGAGAGGGATTCTCAACTTGTCGCTTCAGAATTCCCCACAGGTGTTCGACTGGGTTCAGATCAAGAGACATACTTGGCCATTCAATCACCTTCAGCCTGTTCTGCTTCAGAAATGCAACAGTAGCTTTAGATGTGTGTTTTTGGATCATTGTCGTGTTGGAAAAGTGCACGACGAAAAGTGCTCAGAGTGATGGCAGCATCTTCACCTTCGGTATAGAGCGATACATTGTTGAGTTCATGATACCATCAATGAAATGCAGCTCCCCAACACCAGCAGCACTCATGCAGCCCCACATAAGGACACTGCCACCACCATGTTTCACTGTAGGCACCATGCATTTTTCTTTGAAATCCTCAACTTTACGACACCATACAGCTTTTAAACTGTTAGTTCCAAAAACAGTGATCTTGGTCTCATCACTCCAGAGTATAGAGTCCCAGTAGTCTTCATTTTTTCAGCATGGGCCCTAGCAAATTCTATGTGTGCTTTTTTAGTGCATGGGCTTTAGGAGAGGCTTCCTTCATGGACGATACCCATGCATGATATTCCTCTGCAGTGTGCGCCATATGGTGTCCTGGAAAACTGTCACTTCAGTTTGGCTTTCTACTGCTTTAGCCAACTGCAGTGAACTTCCGCGACGATTTTCTTTAACCCTTCTCATCAGAAGACGCTCCTGTCAAGATGTTAACTTCGGTGGATGGCCTGGACGTCTCTGTAAGAGGGTTGCACTTCCATCTTTCTCAAATTTTTGGATCACTTTTGCTACAGTATTTTTTGACTGATATGTAAAGCTTTGCTGATTTTCCTGTAGCCCTCACCTTTTTTGTGTAAGGAAATTATTTCCTTTCTAAGATTTCTCTTCCATGGGGAGCCATTACTGACAGCATGAAATGGGAAGGGCTTTTCTTTGTAAAGTAATGCCATTTTATTGTCACTGGAACCCTGTTAAATGAATGATCAAACTATCCTGTGTTTGAATGCCTATTAATTAGAAGTTTGTAGTCTTAAATGTGGCTTTTCTCCTAGGACTATAATTGGGGTGTACTCATTTTTGCAACATGGGCTTGAATTAATTTGTTAGGCAAATCACTTTTTTTGTGTGCAAATGAACAAATCTTGTTCGCAATCAATGGCCCACATTTGTGGGAGTATTTTGTAGTATATTATATCATACAAAATGTTGATTCTGAAAGGAAGCTAAAGGTTTTATGGCAATTGTAGTTGGGTGTACTCATTTATGCAGAGCACTGTGTGTATATATATATATATATATATAAATACATTGATTGTCAAAGGCAACTGAACACTCGGTGTAGAATATAAATTAAAATCAATAAAACTATGAATATTTATTGAACTTCAAATATATGACATAAAAACCAACTCAAAACAGTAACCTGAGTACAAATGGTTTCAGAACAATGGAAAATAACACCGATTTAATATATTATTTTTTTTCAATGAGTTCAAAAAGTAACCAGGATAATCAGGAAAATAGCTGGATTAGGTAGAATCTGGACTTAAAGTATCAAAGAAAAATCACCACAAAGTAAAGCACACCACCACATGGTAGTAAATAATAAAAAAATCTATTTAAAAATATGTAGTAAACGTATAGAAATGGTGCATAAAGACTAAAGGCCAACGTAAGAGTAAAATGAGTCTTTTCTTCAGTCAAATAGTGGCTGCAGCTAGCCACACAGGTCCCTGATTTAAATAAAAAATATATATTTGCTGTAGAACACAAATATCGGCCGATATAGATAAAATTGAATATATCTGTCGGCCTCTACTTGATTTGATTGCTTTCATCAGAGCAGCGAGGGGGAGGGTGCAGCCGATCCCCTTGGCTGTAATTGGTCCAGCCCAGAGTCGACCATTCCACCGCTGATCATAGTTTATACTATTACATTTAAAAAGATAAATTTAATTAATAAAATGAAAAATATGCTAAGGTTATTCGCTCTCGTCATCTATAGTCCTCCATCTTTTCTGCTGCATCCAACTCATTTTTACTCTCAACTTGTTTTTTACACTCCTCAATTATTGGGTCTCCCTCCCCGAACGCTTTCCCTTAGTTGTCGGTTTTAAAAGGTCACTGGTGATCCAGGGTTCGTTACCGGGGGAAACGCCTCACTGATTGGGCGGCAATGGTTTTGTGCACACAGAAGTTCATATCTTCTGTTGTGGCATCGATATCTCACAGAGAGCATCCGCCTGGAGTTTGAGATCAGAACATGGTGCGAGTGAGACGCAGTGAAAGCGCCGGCGTGTTTGTGTTGCAGATGGGATACGACGGCTTCTTCTTTGGTCGCCTCGACTACCAGGACCGGAGTCGCAGAATGAAGACGAAGGAGCAGGAACTTCTCTGGAGAGCCTCGGATAGCCTCCCTCCGCCGATGGCCGACCTTTTCACCGGTAAAAAATAAATAAAATACCTCTTCTTCTTGCCTTCATAACCTAAGAAACCTGCTGCAGTGGAATTAGTAAAATTTCCTTTTTGTTGTTGTTACATTCAGGCATCCTTCCCAATGGATACAACCCTCCTGAAGGATTCTGCTGGGACATGCTCTGCAATGACGCACCAATCAGAGACGACCCTGAACTTGAAGATTATAACGTAGATGATGTTGTTCAGCGCTTCCTTCTGGTTGCCAAGAGTCAGGTTTGTTGAGACCGTTTAAAATTTTCAGCAGCAAGTTTTAATTGAATTCAAGCAACGCAGTACATTTACTTTTGGGTTTGAGGTGAATTTGCCAAATTAGGCATAAATGGACATAATGGTAATTCAACAAATATTCCAATCTAAGATATATAGGTTACTTTCAGTGCTTCACACTCTGTTCACTAGATGGCAGTAATGTGCATCCATTGCGGTCCCTGTGATGTGTTGAGTAGGAGTGAGTTGGTATTAGCGTATTTTTTTTATTTATTAACAGTTTCTTTAAAAAAAAAAGAGTGTACCAAGTTTTATAAATATTTATTAAATAAAAATAAAAATAATAAAAAACAAAGAAAAATATCAAACATTTCTAAAAAGAGAATAACCACTTTTTTTTTTTTTAAACAATAAGCAAATAGTTTTTCTAACTTAATGAGCGAAAAATTCTCCTACTATTGTCATTGCATACAAACCTTCAAAACCACTCTATACCAAAGCGTTGCTCAGTTAAATGATAGTATTTGCCAAAGTTACTGGAAGCAGATGTACGATACAGTAGTGCCAAACTCCCATCCTCCCTCAACTTGTAGATGTCTCCCAAGTCCAACCCACCTGAATGTCTGGTTTACCTTCTAATCCATACAAGTTTGACAGAGTCCTACTAATTATCTAATTATGTAAATCCAGTTTGTTGAAGCACAAATCCAGGTAAATATCGCAGGACTGGAGTTCCACTCCTGTGGTCTGGAGCAGTTATCTATAACCCTGGTCCCCAGGCTCCGGCATGTTTCAGATGTTTCCCCCATTCGCGGAACTGATTCAAATGACTGCCTTACCTCCGTAGCATGCCTCCAACAGCTGCAGAAGCCTGTTGATCGGCCATTCATGGGTCGAGTTGGAATGAACCATTGTGCGACGGTGCGCTCTTTGGAGGGTTGGGGACCACTGGCCTAGAATACACATCAACGAACTTAGCTGCATTCAGATCAGAAGCAGTTTGAGGCAAATTTGCTACAAATTTCCAAAAAGGGGTTAAAACTGGCATTAATAAAGAGAGATAATTCACTGAAAACCCCCCAGGAATTTTTTTTCCTTTTTTCTGATTTGTAAATATGATTTAATATCAGCAGACTTGCTGTTTGCCATTTTCTTTACTTTTCTTCTCATTACTGGCATGTATGAAGCATTGTCTCTCTCCTCCCCCCTTTCTTAGGCGCTAGTGTATAAGACCAATCACATCATTATGACGATGGGCTCCGACTTTCAATATGAGAACGCCAATCTGTGGTACAAGAACCTAGACAAGCTGATCCGCTACGTTAACGCCCAGCAGGCCAACGGGAGCAACGTCAACCTGCTCTACTCCACTCCGTCCTGTTACCTGCAGGAGCTGCACCGAGCCAACCTCACTTGGTAAAGTAGTTCTGAAAAACGTGAAGCCCGTAGCCTGATGACAGCGAATGTGAAGAACTGTATCGATTACATTCCTCTTCTTTTTCAAGGGCTTTGAAGACGGACGATTTCTTTCCCTATGCGGACAACGCTCACAACTTCTGGACAGGATACTTCACAAGCCGGCCAGCACTGAAACGTTACGAGAGGGTCAGCAACAGCAACCTGCAGGTAACTTAAGGTTCATTTACTTCACAAAGATGCAAGATCTTGTTCTTTCTTGTATATATGCTTGTTAAAGCGTATTAATTATTCCAATTAAGAGTTGTATGCATGGTAATGTATCTATTTTATTTATTTATATTTAACAGTCTTGTAATCAACTGGAGGTTCTGGGTGGTCCAGTTTCCAGGAAGGGGCTGTTTGGACAGGGTGACAGCGAGACTTTAAGTGAGAATCTTTCCCATTTCCTGTCGTGGTGGCTCTACACACTTTCCAACATGTTTTATTCTCAAGTATTATTTAAATATTTTTTCAAAATTAACACTGTTTTCAAATGGTTGTTTTTTTTATATATATATATATATATATATATATATATATATATATATATACACTCTGGCTATGTCTGCTTGTACTATTTCATGATTTTTATTTTTTTTTTACTCAATCAAATCTCCTGTCAGTTCTATACTTTCCAACATCTTGAGTTACAGGATATAAGAAGATCAAATTAATTTTAGAAATTGCAAAGCAATTTAGGAAAGAATCTTTGCTTAATGCTGATAAGAGCTTAAAATTATTGTATGCACATAGGGCTGAGTATCTATTCAAATTTCCAATCGATTGGATTCCGAATCTCAAGGGTTGGAATTAATTTATATCGATACAATTCAATCTGTTCCAGCTCAATAATAGATATGGGTCAGGGCTATTAAAATGTTTTTGAAGATGTTATCTTAATTCTTTTTATTTTAAGTCTTTCATAACCATTTTTTTTTTACACTAAAGCACTTTGTGCACCTTTTGGATGCTGTTAATGCACTATACAAGTAAATATTGATTAATTATATGTCTGTACTTCAATGACTTAACACTGGATAAGTAAAAGATTGTCAGGGGAAAAAAATGAGTTAACACTTTCCGAATTAAGTCTTTTAACGGTTTTCCGGATTTTTTTAAATTCATATTTTAGTTGTAAATAAAAGACAAACTAAGTTAACCAAACTGAATTTTTGAGCTTGTGAATCAATTCGATTCTTAAACTTTTTATAAGAATCGATTCAGAATAGATTTAATTTATTTTACAACACTGCTTACATGGACATCTATATATATTTTTGTTATTAAAGTGTGGTGACAAGCTTTATGTATTCAACACCTGAGTCTGTAACTTCAATAAGGCAAGTGGTTCAGTGATATTTGTGGGGTTTTTTTTATTTTATAAATGTTTTTGTTAAAGCTTGTTTACTGGTTTCCAGGGAAAGCGATGGCTGTGGCTCAGCACCATGACGCTGTGTCTGGAACAGAGAAACAGCATGTTGCGAATGACTATGCCAAGAGGCTAGCCAACGGCTGGCAACACTGCAAGGTACGCAGGAGACGATTCAGTGTGTTCTGCATAAAACGTGCATTCTTCATAATCCTACGGACAAAAGAGTATTTTCCCCCGACAAAACGTGTTCTTATCCCACTACTGTCCTCGTCAGGTTTTGGTCAGTAACAGCTTGGCTTCTCTCACTGGCTCGTCTGCTGAAAGAATCTACTGTGATAACCTCAACGTCAGTGTGTGTCCTCTTACAGAGTCCAGCAACAAGGTAAACCTACAGACACCAACACTCGTAATCTGATTTCTTGTAACCCTGAATCTAATAAAGTTGCTTCTAAAACCATATCTGATCCCTAATAGCTAAGAAGGTAGAGTCCTGACCAGGATATCGTGTTTTTTGAGGACGAGATTGTAAGATTAGTGTAAATAAAACGTAAAAGATCAAAGTAAATAGGCCTGCATTGGACTTTAAAAAAAAAAAACATATTTATTTTTTTTGGTCAAAACCTCAAACTTTGATTATTTTTGTTAAATTTAGAGTCTCAAGCGCCCCATTTAGCATTGATGTAAGACACACTCTTACTAGCGTGTAACTGCCATATTGAAACTGGCAGTCAACGCAAAAAAAAAAATATATATGACAGTGGGAATTCCAGCTTTGCTTGGGCTTTCCAGGTGATTCTTGTGACTCATAAGCAGTGCTGCAACAGTTACTTTGAAATAGTAATCTGACTACTGGATAGGGATTACTACTTCCAAAAGCTATTTAGTTACTTTTAAAACAAAGTAATCAGTAAACTAAATTAGATTACAAGTTACTTCATTAGTTACTTTCAGCATCTGCCATAACACTTCCCACTGCCTCAACATAAAACCAATAAACAGTTTTGCCAATCCTCGCCTTATTGGAAGTGCATTTAAACACTAACTATGAAGCAAAAAGCTTGGGCACATACTTGCTTTCTAACTGCAAGTACTACTGGAAAGTTCCACTAGAGGGCAGAGTACAGAACTCAGAATAAGGCCGGACATTTACCCTGCATCCGAATACCCCCGCTATGCCTACTATGTAGCAGGCGAAAAGCAGTAAGCGAGCAATGTAATAGATCCGAATCTCTAGTATGGATTGGCGTAGTAGGCATAAATTTCCTGCATGTGTACTACCACCAAAGTGAAATCTGATGCACACTACGCTATCCCACAATGCAGCGGAAGCCCCAAAATCGTAGAAGAGGAGTGACGGGACCACAGGCGACGTAACGTAAACATTGCGGTAAAATGTTGCAGCAGTATGTCGATTTCATGCCTACTACTCGCTTGTTTGCTACGCAGTATTCCCTGTATCAACAGGCAATTAGTAGCTACTATGTAGCATGTAGTAAATACTAAGGATTCATATGCAGGGTTAGGGAGGAAACAAAACATGGCGACAATCAGCTGTTTCAGATTAAGACAGAAAAAGACAGCAGCAGCGTCATAGAAGGTAGGTAAGACCCTACTTACCTCAATTGTTGCTCGTTTTCCTGCTGCTTTTTCCGCCGTGTACCAAATATTTTTTTTTTGCCCAAGAAAATTACAAAAATGGTAACGTCCAGTGGCTTGAACAAGTAACTTTAATTTGACTACTGGTATGGAAATAGTAATGAGGTAGATTAGTCGTTACTGATAAAATAGTCGTAATGGAAGTAACACGCTAGTAAGTAAGCTACCCGCAACATTCCTCATAAGTGGGAACTACAAACTGAACGCACCGCTGATATCCTGGTCGATACGTTTTGAACAAGCATTGAACACGTCTTGTTGTTTAAGAAACAGCATAACACTTTTTCTTTTTGGAATCGGTCACTCTGAGTTGCACATTCCTGTAGCATGTGAACAATTTCTCCAATCCCCATTGCCGGCTTTAGCTAAAGGATGGAAATAGACTGGAAAAGGAGCGAGTAAAAAAAAAAAAAGCCAGTTCCTTCTGTCACAGAGAAAATTCCTACCTTGGCTTGCCAATTCCCACAGAAAGGCTGTAAAATAACAAATGGAGAATTTAAATGTACATTTTAATGCTGCTGCTGTTATAAGCTCAGTTTGTCTGTTTCCGTCTCACCTCTCTCGTTCAGTTCTCCGTCACGGTGTACAACCCCCTGGGGCGCGTTGTCACCTGGCCCGTCAGGCTGCCGGTCAACGGAACCTCGTACAGCGTAACTGACGCTCAAGGCAAACCTGTGGACTGTCAGGTTTGTAGAAGTCAGCACACTGAAACAATCTGTTGCCTTTTCATCGGTTCCTGACTCTTTGCTAGAAGGTTTAGGAACAGAACTGGAAGGTTTCGAGCCAAATATGACATCTGCTTTTCTTCTGCCAATGCATTGAAGGTGCTTCCCGTGTCCCGAGCCACGCAGGACGTGAGGAGGAATCGGGGCTTCGCAAGCAACGAGCTGGTGTTCCAGGTTCAAGCTCCTCCTCTGGGCTACAGCATGTACTCTGTGTCCCTGGTTAAAGCTCAGCCATCATCATCATCATCTTTACCTCAGCATGGGGTCCCCACAGTCATCCAGAATAAGGTCTTAATATGGCTTCATCTGAGATCTTGGGAAATAACCTAAATGTGTCACATTTAGAACTTAAAACTGAACAGTTATTGTTTTTTAAAACGTGTCCATGTGCTAAAGTTCCTACAAGTGACCTTCGACACCGACACTGGCCTCTTGACTGGTCTCAGCAACCTGGAAACCAAACAGACCATTAAGCTGTCGCAGAATTTCTACTGGTTGGTTGTTTTACACAAGACAAAAACCGACAGAATCACTCTTATTTTCTCACCTTGTGCCTCCAAATGATCGACGTCGTGCGTATCGGATGTTTTAGGTACAACGCCAGCAACGGTAACAACTACGAGAGCCGGCAGACTTCTGGAGCGTACATCTTCAGACCAAACTCCTCCACACCTATCATGCTCAACAGTAAGGCCAGAGTGGAGAGCTTTCGGGTAGGAAACCTGAACCCTCATGTTCATTTAGGCTAGCTTCTGACCTCGGCAAAAACACCCGTTTAGTTTCTTCAGGGAAGCAACAGCCGATCACATCTCCATCACACACACATCGCTCTCTCTTCAAGTTATACAATATTACATGTACCTCCAGAACCCGGTGGTGCAGGAGGTGCGGCAGTGGTTTGCTCCATGGGCATCTCAGGTGGTCCGCCTTTATGCCGATAGCAAAGCTGTTGAGCTGGAGTGGACTGTTGGACCTGTGCCAGTAAAGTGAGTGCCAGTCCCCCAAAATGCCAAATATTTGTGGGTTAGGAAAATGATCAGTAGGTGTGAAATGTTTCATGTCTAAAAATGACGTATACCTATTACATTTGCTCTCTATCCATTAGTGACGGGCAGGGGAAGGAAGTGATCACCCGTCTGGACACGGACATTAAAACCTCTGAATTTTTCTACACCGACTCCAACGGAAGAGAAGTCCTGCAGAGAAAGTAAGCATGAGCTTAAAATATCTCAGCAAGGTAAGATGAATGGGTGGTTAATAGTATTTGGATTTTGTTGCAATAGGAAAAACTTCCGTCCTACGTGGCAGCTAAAGCAGACGGAGCCCATTGCTGGAAATTACTACCCCATCAACTCCCGTGCTTTTATAAAGGTCTTAGTAATTCTTATTTTCGGAGTGTTTTGGTGCTTTTATATTAAATATTCTGCAATGCTACCCATGGTTTACTGTATTTCTATATTCAGGATGACACAGACCAACTCACAGTGGTGACAGATCGCTCACAAGGAGGAGCGAGTATATACAATGGATCCCTGGAGATAATGGTGAGCCATAACTCATCACCTTAAGCACCAGTGATGAAGTTGAAAATGATGAAGTGAGAAAATGCTCTTGCAGTTTTTCCTCATATGTAGTACTATCTAAAAACATACTTTTTATGGATCTATATATTATTATATTAATTGAAGAGTCCAGAAAAAATATGTTATCCAATGATATTTGATTTCAAACAAACTGTTTACTGCAATTTGACATTTGAGAGTAAAGAAAAAGTAAAAATATGTTCTGAAACATAAATATCTGGACTGGACTATGTTTAATAACGCTACACGCGTTCCTCTCCAGCTCCACCGCCGGCTGCTGCACGACGACTACCGAGGTGTCGACGAAGCCCTGGACGAGCGTTCGGAAATCTTCCCGGACGGGCTGGTGGTCCGCGGTCGCCTCCTCCTCTCCCTCGAGCGTCCCGCCAGTGCTGCAGACGCACACCGCCCCCTGGCCCAGGAGGTGGTATGGCAGCCCCTGCTGTCGTTTGCCGACGGAGACCTGAACCCGAACAATCGACTGGAGGTGAGGGGCGGGGTCGTTCTGATGACATCACATTGTCCTTTTCTTTATTACAAGTGAATATTTATTGGTAAATAAATTTTTTTTTAAAGGTAGTTGGAGAAGTTTTATGCATCTTATTCAGTTGTCAAATATTAAAGTTCATTTTCCACTAGATGAATAAAAATTTAGGGTTTTCAGACTTTCAGGTAGATGATGTTAAAGCAGAGCTAAATTTCCATGAATCTAATTTGATTTTTATCCACTTTAAGTTTTCCGGTCTTCAAGCATCGCTGCCCCCTGCTGTCCATCTCCTGACACTGAGTCAGTGGGACGAAGAGTCTGTCCTGCTGAGGCTGGAGCATCAGTTCCAGAGCTGGGAGAGTAAAAGCAGATCCCAACCTGTCACAGTGAACCTTCAGGTCAGATATTCAAAACTCCTGACGAGCCTTCAGCAGGAAATCTATTATTAGAACATCGGTGAAATGTTTCACTTCCTAACAACTTTAAGGTTCAAAAAAAGCAAGCTGTTGCTCTTTGTTGTGCATAATTAGTCAGTTAGGCAATATCTACTCAAGGCATTTTTTTTTTAAATATATATATATCTATCTATCTAAACATAATTGCCTTTTTTGTGAGCAGAAGTTGTTTTCCACTCTGGATGTTCTGGGGGTTTCTGAGCTGAACCTTTCAGCCAATCAGTGGAAAGAGAAGATGAGGCGTTTCGATTGGACTCCTGAAAAAGGTACAGAACACCTACACCGGGTGTCAAAAAAAAAAAAAATATATATATATATATAAATAAATCGAGTGAAATTTAGAACATTTACATTGTGTTTTTAAACTCCCAATGAGGCAAAACTGGAATCCATTTGTGCATTACGTTCAGCAGTTTTTAGTCAATTGTGGATCTTAACTAGGGAGAGACCGATATATCTGGCATAAATGAGCATCGGCCAATGTACCTCTTTAGTAGAGCCGTTTTAAAGTCTGGCACATCCGCTTCAGTTTTACTATGGAATACTAGCCTAATTAAACAACGTACTAAGACTTTTACCTCATAGTTTGTTTACAAATTCAATTTAACATCAACAGTCAAGAATATCGGCAATCACTAAGGATATACAACAGTTTTTTATGTGCAACAGAAAAAAAAGTGAAGATGGTTTTATATACGAGTATGGTCATTTGGTTTGAAAGTTGTGTGCAAATTGTATATTCAAAAGAAATGCATAAAACACACCAAAAAACACTGTACTTGTTAAAATGTTTCAAGAATATTTATTATAGACTAAATAGAAGAGGAATACACTACAAAAACAAGAACTTTTGACATTGTGGTCTCATTGGCCCAACAAAAGTTGAATCAAGAATCTCTTATTTCCTAGTTTTGAGCATTTAATACTTTCAGTTTATTAATTTGTTTGACCAATATGACTTTGATTTTAATACTCTCCATTGCACAAATTAGCGATTCAGATTTGGTTCAATTCAGTGTTCAAAAACTCATGAGGCTCAGAAACGTTGTTGTGCATCCATTTTAAATATTACTGTAACATTTTAGCTGCAAATGAGGTGAAAAAACATGACTGTCAGGCTTTTCGTTTGTCCTCAATTAATAATGGATGAGAGAGTAATGTTCTAGACAGTCTGAGGTCCCTCAAATAGTTTAGAGCTAAATCAGGAGATTGGTTGCACTGCCTTGCTTTTGAAGACATCTTAAGCATTTGGCATGCTGAAGTGAGGAAATTTTCTGTACAGTCTTGACAGAGTAGCACGAGATATTACTAATTACTATTTAGTCATTGCTCTGAAACGGCTCAACAAAAGTCAAATCCAGCATTTTTCCCCCCTTCGCTTTCTATATTTAATACTAGGTCAGTTTTAGATCTCAGCCATGAAAATCAGCCCAACACCTTGTCAAACCCGATATTGGTTGATCTCTTAGCTGAAAACGAGTTCCTATGAGGCTGTTTTTATTATTGTAACGTTTCATCAGTGGATTGTTGGAGAAAATGTATTTAAAAGCAACTGCATATAGCTCGTTCATGTAACATTTATGAAATAACTTGTTCTACACACATTTCAGATCCACCCTACACATTCCAAATAAACAAGTCACTACTTTTTGTCTGAGGAAAAGGTTTTTGACATTTAGCTTAGAAGCATTGGATTTCAGTAGCTGGTTAAAAATTAAGCAGTTATAAAGCTGTATGAAAACTCACGAAACACACAACAAAAGTAAAAATAATTTGTTGTAAAAATGAAAACTGGTATTGGCTTTGGAGCATGATCCGGCAGCTGCTGCCCGTCCACAGATGAATTGTTTGTCTGGAAGCAGCAGATTGGCGTTCGGCTCGGAGGTAAATTGAGCGGTGATTGAACACAGAAACGGGATGTCACATTTTAACTCTACAGCGGCGGTAATCACTGCCTCATTACAATCAGCCGCACCGTGCAGAGCAACTCCCTCCAGGTACTAATTAAACTGCAATATAACGAGCAATACATTTCTTTCGTTTCACAACAGGATGGTTTTAATAAAGACTCGTTCCATTTCTGCTGCTTTTTCTGTTTGCAGGAGTGAGCCATTTAATACTGGCTAGTTTAGGCCATTAAGGCAGATTTTAATTACAGCTTTTGAATATTTTTATTGTATGCTCTGAAATGTGACGAAGCTGCATCTGTTTCCACAGAGGAGAAACCCCTGCTGAAGACGTTTGAGGACCCCTCGGTGTGGGAGATTACCTTGAGGCCAATGGAGATCCGAACCTTCCTACTCAGGGTCACATTTAAGTAGTTCATTACAGAAACCTCTGTTCCAAATTGAGGGCTCCTCACCTGCCACGGTAATCAGCATGATGGGATTGAACTTATATAAGTTGGATTCATACCAGTCTTTTCTTTTTTGCCACAAGAGACAAATTTAAACATATTTAAACAAATCATCCCCCCCAGCAGCTTAACCACCCCCCACCCATACCACAGGTTAAACTATACAAGCAGCCCAGCCTTTTATTGAAGGGGAAAACATTTCACTGTGCCTTCTTGAAAACCATCGTTCGCCTTCATAACGCCACAAATTTAAGCATAAAGAGAGCCGCCATCTTTGCAGAAAATACATCTCAGAAATTTGGCTCTGGTGACTGAAAGATAAAGACCAAGTATGCAGAAATAAAACCATGTTATATAGCTTTGAGATAACACAGAAATGAGAATGTCGAATAATTACAGGCCATTTTCAAAGCTAGACGAGTCGACTCGGAATGGAGATGCATTGCTAGCGGCAGTTTTCAGCGCTACGCCGTCATGTTGTGGAGATGCATTACGACAATATGGACCTGAAAGTTCTTGGAATATATTTCTTCCAATATCAAAAATAATTAAATTCAATCTTTTTGATTCTATCACTGCATACAGCCAGGACCTCTCAACATTAATCACTGCTCTAATTCATTATATTATGACGTACGCCCTGCCCCCAAAACTGGCTGTAGCCTTGTATTACTGGGTTATCCCCGTTATCGTCCCCTTGTGGTAGCAGGAGAACATTACAGCTAAATGGCTTAAAATGGAAGGGAAAATCAAATAATTTTCTAGAATGAGCGCCTGTTAGGGATAGATGGATATATTGGTTGGCTGACCTTTAGCTGGGGATTCTTTAAACATCAGCTTGATATAATTTTTTGGTAGATTTTAATTTTTTTATGTTGAGCTCAGCAATGTCAAAGGCAGCATATTTTTCATTTACCTGTTTTTTTATACATTTACTAGGACAATCTTTTGATAAAGTTTGGTTTAATGCCTGATTTTAACACCCTACTGTACACAGATTCAAGGGTTGGTTAAATTCAGTGTAAGACTATTGATTCGCTTCAGAAACTTTGCATCTATGTTGGCAGCAAATAAGGTGAAAAACGTCCAGATAGTCATAAAAATCGGCCAGTAGCTGACTACGATCTCTACATATCGGTGTGTAGCCAGTGCTTTATCTCCCTCATCTCCTATAGAAATGTAAACAAAATGAACCTTCAGGATTTCGCCGAGTCATTTTTAGAACAGCAAACACCACATTGAGGCTTAACATTTAGAAATCCAAGAACAAGGTTCCAATAACAGCTCAATCGACACATTTAGGTGTAATTGTCCGTCTGTTCCAAACAATTCTGCGCAAGTTGTCAAGCTGCTAAAAGACTTGAATCCCTTTCCTTATATACATGTTTAACTGGCTGGTCTTCACTCTATGGTTCTGCAAAATAAACGGGCCATTTAACACCCACTTTTTTTGTAACTTTTAAGTTTGTTTGCAAATATTAAAATAGGCTCACTAAATCCATAGGGAGATACAAGTCTTTTTGGGAGGAATCAGATGAACTTATGCTGCATTTCTCTGGCTTCCATCAGTCGCTCAAATCATTCAGAGGTTTGGAATAAAAGTTGGGCTGTTATGCTGATTATCAACACATAAATCCATACAAAAATATATTTTATAAATATTCAGGGGTAACAGAATAAAGAGTTATCCCCCCCCCTAGTTCTGTATTTTTCTGACTTTTCCAGGCTTGGAAAATATATACTGCCTGAATGCAATTCATACTTCATACATTCCTATAAACAGAGCAGCTGAGGTGATTGCTTAAATCATTTTTTTTTTCTAATTTCTTTTGCACTGTGAATTTTCTGAACCACCTGCACATCTGTTAAAAAAAAAAGTTAAACAAGCAAGTTGACAGATTTCCATGTTTGTATGTAGAACTCTGGTTTCTTTCACTCATCAACTGGTGCCAAATTTTACTGACCAACATGTGCAATAAATCTTTACTCATGTATGTATACACATGGTTTTATTACTGCATCTTGTAATAAAAATAAATCTTTTCATTTTCTTTTCATGTCGTTCTTGTTGCCTGATGTAAGGTTCTAAGTGAACCAGTCGAATGATTTCACAGCTATTTACAGAAATGTTCATTGATTTCTTTTAATACTTGCAGAAATGTTCTCTTGACCATTCTGACCTTTTACCTTTATGCAGCAGGTTGTTCTAATTTAGGGATTTAATATCAATGGAAAAAGTGTTTACACAAACATTCCAGACTCCAACAGATCATTTCAACTAAAAGAAAAATTAAAATAAATAAAACTAAATTCCTCCAAATTAAAGCAAATAACTAGAAATCATTCAATTTTCTCATCAAATTTCTGCTCTGTATTGTGAGAGTAGCAGCAGTCATCGCCCAGTGTGCACGTTCCCTGAGGAAGAAAGCAAACCAGGATCAGAACAGATCTGTGTGGGTGTGCTGAGGTACTTCCTGCTGAGTTGCACTGATGCCTCCGACCTGTTTGAACTTCTTGCAGGGAAAGTTCTTCGGCTGTGTGGAGTCGCTGATCTGGTTCTTCCTTTTGTTCTGGAACTTCTTCCTCTTGTCCTGCAGATCGGTGGCCATGCCACCCCTGGAGGAGAGAGGGGCGGTGGATTTCAGAGGGAGGTTTCATCTACACGTTCCATATGCCTCACGGTCAAAAGCGTTGTGTTTCACACACCTATAGGTGAACGATTCAGTAAGGGCTCACAGGCTGGGTTTTCACTGAACGATCGGTTCACAAACCCCTTCATATATCTGGTGAAATTATTCATTTTGTAGTTTATGAATGGTAATCTCTTGCAATATGATTTGTATAAGAAGGTACCAGGTTTCCATAGAGACTTCCCGATTAAAGTCGTGACTAAAGCAAGAGGTAGTAGCAGTCGATGAGTCGTTTACTCTTTATAATATCTAGGCTGTAAACGACGGTCCTTAATACGAGAGAAACATCAAATCCGGCAACACCAGTCACTGCGTATGTAGGGCTGTGCGATATGACGAAATATATCATCAGGACAATCGAAAACGTCTATCATTTTATATAAATCTCTGTCGTTTAAGCCAACATACAGTTATACGGCAGTAAATTACTAAAAGATACACCTTATGGCATTCCTGTGCGTGCTCCTATACACGAAAAAACAGTGAGGAAGACCAGGGATCTAAAGATTATCAGACAACCCAACGTTCGTCTCCCTGCATATCTCGCCTCCCCTCCCGACACAAAACTTGAGCAGAAAAAAAAAAATGTCACTCAGAGGCACCGGCTCTAAAAGCCATTTCGTTCACTGGCAACACATCAGTGGTGTAATACAGCGTATGTATCTGGGGTTTATCGGATCTTACGCCACGACTCCACGCTGCTTTTGCTCATTGACTCTCTCTGTAATCGTCGTCGTGGTTCTAATAAAATAAATGTGTAGTGTGGGGGCCGTTGGTTGGACCGGGAGCTGGTAAACTTTACAAACAACTGTTGTCTGATCTGCGTCCGTCTTCTTATATCCAAATGGCATCGATAACCATAACTTGAATATTTTCCTAATCCTACTATTCGGGAACCAGTGCCTAAACCTAACATGATCCATCTGTTTAACATTTACGAGCAGCAGCCGTAACAACGTCACACCCCTCTTTTACATAGGAGACGCTGAAAAAAATAAAAACGAGAGGGTGCATGAGGAAAGAGAAAAAAAAAGAAAAAAAACACGCTACGGCCAAAACATACTGTAAAGTTCGAAAATGAGGGACAGCAGGTATCGCGGCAAAATTTGGATGCATTTCAAATAATGTGCGTCAACTGTTACGCATGGAGGCGAATTCCAGTGAATGCAGCAGTGCATCAATGATCTGAGGGTAGAGGAGCCAAAGGTTTTACTGAAGTAAAAGTAAAACAGAGCTATCAAAGAAAGAAGAGTGAAAGTCTATTTTATAATATTAAATTACATTAGTACTGAGTGACTGTTTAATTGTAACTTTTAAACATGTCATCAGACTGACACAATTACTGCCATGTGCTGTAGACTAAAATTAATGCAAATGATACATTTACAACAGCATGAGAAACATGCAACAAACAGGTATGAAACTAATACTTCCAATTAGGGAAATCCGGCCGATACTGTTCTAATGTAGATTGACTAAAGTTAACAAATACTTACAATATGGAAACTCGGCAATAATGTCACAGAATGTCTGTGTGTGCATGCCTGTTATTCCTATGTCATTTTATTTGATCATTTTATTTTATTGTCATTTCTTAAAATTTTTGTTTTGTGGTCAATTTATACATTTTTTTTTAAAGAAAATAAAACCCGTCTTCCAAATTCATTGCATTTATTTGTACGTGGTAGAAGTATTGGCGTTGGTACTCAGTATAACCAAGTAATGGTTTGAAAAATGTGGTATTGTTGCATTCCTACTTAATGAATAATTTATATATAGTATTTGTCAGAACATTGTATTGTAACAAAGTATTACCGCTGATGATGTACGGTGTTTACCATATATTCACTGTCTCCAAATGACCCAAAAAAATTATATTAGAACAAAGCGCGAGTAGAAACAAGACGTCTCACTTCAACATATGGTTGAAGTAGGTTTGTGATCATTCAGTGAAGTTACTCATTGTGGTAGAGGATCCAGAAATGTTATGCAAGCATATAATTATGGAGTGAGATTTAATACAAATATTAGTCCATTGAGGTAAACCTACTTATACTAGTCCTTTTTCAACCAAGTTACTTAAGTGTAACTAGTTACCAACAACCTCTGTATGTGGGTAATAGCTCATTGCAACATATTGAGGGGGAAAATTAAAACAGAAAAATATTTAGTACATTTTTTAAAATGAGTACTTACCATATTTTCCGGAATATAAAGCGCACCTGATTAAAAGCCGCTGGTGTTTTAACATTTAATTACCATATGTTAGGGTTCGTGCAAATTTATTTTCTTTGTTTTCCATAATGAGGGTCTATGCATGAAAACTTGTTTTCAGAAGTTGTCCAGCTCTCGTAATGTCTGCCTGTTCCCGATTTGCTTTCACAGTTTGCGCAAACTTCCTTCTTTCTCTTCTCAAAAGGCACAGCATCCTTTGGTGAAGGACATAACTTGTACAATCCATAGATCGAGGAGGTCCTCTAGTGGCTTTTAACAGTAAAAATCCATAAAGAAACTGCACTGGATTATAGAGCGCAGGAACATGAAACACGAAAAAGATTAAACGAGAAAGAAGTAGCAGCCTATTGTCCAGAAAATACAGTAAAAACAATTTAAAAAACAATTGTGAACCATAAGCCAAGCTAGTTCATTTTTAATATGTGTAAACTGAACTTTGAACTAGTTCATATAGACATTGAACTTTCCCAACACTGCACGTATGTTTTAAAGTGACAAGCGATTTGGGAAGGTTTATAACGACATCATCTGGGAGGGTTAAGCCTAGTTTATTTCTTCTCTAATAGCAACTTTGCACCCAGACGCAGACGTACTGATGGAGACGTTTTTCCTTTATAGTCCTCTGTTTCTTTCTCTCCGTTCTCCGTAGATTTTTCTCTGTTACAAAGCAAGTACCAACCAGGACAGCAAGGGGTGCTAATTTTTCATGGAAGGTCTGCCTACCATTGCAGCATAGTTCCGGGTTAATAACTACTACTAATATTAATTATTCATTAATTACTATTAATAACTAATGATTGCAGCGACTACAGAGCACCGTTCTGGTCAAACAATCTTTGGCTGTTGCTGAAGTGACCAATCACAGGCATATACTCTCTGTTGACGGATAGTTTGAAAATGGGGCTCGACTCCGTCCATAGTTGCCTAGGTGACAGAGTCCTTGCGTTAACGGATAATGGCACTGCGTCAATCAGTCTGTCAAAATACAGAAGCTAGGCTTTAGCTCCTACAGAAATTAGCCGGTTTGGTTCAACTTCAGTCGGACTGAGGCAATAATTGGGTTTTCTCTTACTGCATGTAAACCCGCTGATTTATCAAGTCATACTTTTTGTGTTAAAGAAAAAGTAAAGGCTTAATGGCAGCAGGAGCTCTTGTAGTGGCTTCATCCAGAACAGAAACAAGGCTAAACAAAGCTCGAAAATCTATAGGATAGAAGAAAGTATATCGAAATTAGTCACAGAGGTAGATTATTCAGTTATGGATATTAGGGTTTGAAACCCATAACCATCTCAGGTTTAATAAAAAAATGTATAGATTTTTTTTATTTAATAACATTTTCTGGATTTAGTTTCTTTTTCAAACTTCTCCACCCTTCAGTAAATCTGGTGTTGTCTGGAGATGTTAATGCACCTAGAAGTGACATTAATAAATGATATTACTGAAAATGATTTTTTGTATTGTAATTAAAATATACAATTTGTTATGTAGATTTATTATACACAATTTTATATTTCAAATGTTCATTGTTCAAAGTTTCAAAGATCATGGCTAACAGCGATTACCTTGCTCTGCAAGATGGATTCTCGTGAGATTTTGAGTTTTTGTCTTGTACCGCTCCAATCAAACTGTCCGACCTCCGACCAATATTTCACCAGAATAATCGTTTTTCAGTATCGTGCTTTAGGGCAGGAGTTCAGTTGTGACGGTAGTATCAACTGTAGGAGTGTCACAATTCTCCAAATCCTCGATTCAATGTGATTTTCGATTTTAGTGTCACAATTCGATTCTCACTTTTTTTCTTTTTTTTAGAGTTCAGAGCCCTATGACATTTTTAGACTAGTCTAGTCTGTGATCATTGGCCTTATTCATTAGATTTTGTACAGTAAATCTTGTTTCATTTTAGATTTAAGTGATGCATGTTTCATTATTCTTTATAATTTATAACATTAGGCATTAAATGGTTAAATTGTAATAAATTATTTACATTGTTGTATTTACCATAAATGATGACACTTATAAGAGTAAAAACCTTGTTTAAACACCACAAGTAATTCGTAACAGATGGGTGGCTGCCATCTAGTGACTCCTTTTAGTTACTGCAGCTCTACTTTGAGCTCCGACTATGAGAAACCAGCTAACGTGGAGCAAACTGTTGTCCTCTTGTTTCCAACGAGAATGTCGACTTAACTCACGGGTAACTCGAAGTTTCCTCAGTGATTATTTGAGAGTAGGAGTGGCTTTAGCTCCGGTCCCGCTGGTACTTTCTTTCTAGCCATGGTTTAACTGGGGCTTAGCTAATAGCTACTTGCTAGCGTCAGCTAATGTGCTCTGTAAAGGAGTGCACGGTTCACGGGGATGTTATTGTGATAGAGAGGTTAATAATGTTACCAGGTGTTGTGAGTTGTATATTAACTGGTAAGAGTTACTTGTTAGGGAAAATGCAATGTGTGGTTCCTTGTGATGAGGAAATATGAGTAAATAGACGGTTGCCTGCTAACTGTAGTTATGTAATTTCGATCGATTTTAACAAAAAAATAAATCGAGATTGTGACACCCCTAATCAACTGCTCAGCTAAAAAAACAAACATGGCAGCGCCGGTTGACGCTCGCGTAAAAGTGGCCATTGAATCGGTTTTACAGGAACTGGATACAATATCCTCATTAAAAAGTGAGTAAAGGGAAGGACTTTGTGAAAAGTGAAACAAATATGGCCGGTTGACGCTGGCGTAGAAGCCAGTGCCAGGCAGGCGCTAACTTGTGCGTCCTCCAATCAGCTCAAAGTATTCTACCAGATGGCCCTCCCTCTTTCAGTCGGTTTCTGCTGCAAAGATTCCAGATCGAAATGTGTAGGCTCGACACTAGGCTACACATAGATCTGGCTGAGGCCAGGTTATAACAGCGAATCAAAAACCGAATCAGTTAATTGAGAACGTTTAGAGGTTAAATGAAATGGGAAAAAAAATGTTCAATAGTAAAATATTCAATGCTTAGGTGAGTAAGCCAAAAAAACATCCTTGCTAAAGAAGGTTGTTCTCAGAGCGCCGTTTCCAGGATCATATTTGTAGAAAGTTTAGTGGAAGAAGAAAGTGTGGCAGAAAGAGGCACAGAAGTTTAATTGAGGTCTATCTTTTTTTTATTAAAAAACCCTGATTAAATCTGTTATATATTAAGTGATGGAGATGTATGTGAAGAGAGTTGTTGTGGTTTACCCCGCGTTGGCTCGAGCTTTGGGACCCCAGAACGCTTGAGGATTTTCCTGGAACCGGGTCAAGTGGCGTTTACGAGACTGAGGGTTTGCATCTTCTCGTACAGTAAAGCAGGCTTCTAGTCTAAATACACACACACAATAAATACCAAAGGTCATTTTACAGTAATGGAAAAAAATTAATTTTTCCAAAGGAAAATCCAGCATGTTTCCACCCTGAAGGACCTTCTGCTGGTTCTAATAAAACAATGGGAAGTCATCTCACCTTGGTTCAGTGGAGAGGATCTTGAACGCAGGACTGGTCTCAGATAATTTCTCCCTCTTCACAGGATTTGCTCTCTCCTACAATACATGACAACACACAAAAAATGTGTTTGTTTTAATTTTTCTGTTGGGAAAGGATAGATGTTAGAGTTCCTGTTTGAACAACGAGCTGTCTACCCAGCATCGCATGATGTCCCAGATGACTCCAGGAGGAGCGTCCGTCTTCACTGCGTTTTTACAAGCGTGAGATAGAGAAACCCTGTGGCCGGCATGAAGGAGAGCAGACCTGCAGGAGGGACATTCATTCAGTCCAACAGCAGCATGGAGCTGGAACACAACTAGTCATATGCTTGATATTTCAATTCTGATTCAATTCATAGGCCGATTGATTTGGCCGATACCAAAGCTGATATATCGTTAATCCCAAGAAAACACTGTTCACTTGCAAACCTTTTGTGTATTGTTTCAGCAATAAATAGGAAAAATTTAGAAACGGACTGAGATATTTTTATTGCGTTAAGCACTACTAATCCACCTCATTTGCTTTTGCCACAGCTCTTTAAATCTCTGTCTCGCCCTATGGTTAGGAAGCCAGCCAGAACAAGACGTTTGAGTGAGCTCTGCTTTCCCAACCCTGCTCCTCGAGGCACACTGCCCTGCATGTTTTAGATGTTTCCCTGCTTTAACTCACCTGATAGAGAATTCTAGTTCAGCAAAGGCCTGTTAATCAGCTATCAACTGAAATCCGGTGTGGTGAAGCAGAGAAACAGCTAAAACATGCAGGCCAGAGCACGTTGAGGAGCAACACTTAGGGAACAAAAAATCCCCATATTCACTACCTGTTTGTCTTCTGACACCTAAAATTGTTCACATTTGTAGACCTAAATGAATCATGATAAACGACTCTACATAACGAGCCGTTTTTGTGGCATAAAAATGTGAAAACACTAGTAGGCGAGATGAAACCACCTGCTGCAAAATGACAGTCTTTCATCATTTTCCACTTTATTTGCTGGAGTTTGTGATGACGCTAAGCTGACTGCTAAGCTAAAGAGATGACCTATAGGAGTGGTTTCGGCGCTTACCTAAACTGGAGCAGGGAGGGAGTATTACAGTGTATCGTGCTGCTCAGACTGTCCACAGTATAGTAAAGAGGCACATCTTCCAACTCCTGAAAGGAACAGCAGAGAAAACATCCATCATTTCTGACACCAATCACGCACAACGACTGATGATGTCACAGTCTGTGAGGGAATACCTCTGTAACCATGCTGAGCATGCCTTCAATACGTTTCGACGTTCCGAACCTGGAAGGGTTCCCCGACACGGCAGCTAAAACCTTGTGAACAAACTCCTGGTCGTGGATGGCTTCAACCCAGATTGGACCGCCCAGCTACAAGAGAGAACCACCAGACTTCAGCCCAGGTCCACCAGGAGAGTTGCTCGCTACATCAGATGTACGGCCAGCACCACTCATGTCTTAGAAGATCTTATGACGTTAAAAAACCCTTCGTAACTTAACGTCAGGATTGCACCGAAAAGGTTCAACTTTAAAATCACATTTAGTCATGAGTCTTTAGACTTAAATTTTGTTGCACATAGTTGTAAACCTCGTTTAAAATTAAGATGGCCTCAGTTTCAACTTCTCTTTAGAGCAGTTGAATTTTAACAGACAAACCAAGTTTAAGTCTGTTAAACCCGAACTTTAAACCCCTGTGATCTAGGAGTAATTTGAAACGGACAGTGGAGAATGTCGAACTTGAGCGTTTTTTGAAGTGAACTGAGAAAAATGACAAGGCTCCACAGAGACAGGTTCAACCCACCGGAACTCTTTCAGGCCCTCCAGCACTTTTTTGCATTTGTTGTGACCTAAAATGCCTGATGTTGTGGCAGCTTTTGTGGAAAGTTGCAACAAAAGTTGAATTTTTTGTGCGTTTTTCCTATCAGCCAATCACTTGAAAATAATTTGAAAGCCAACTTTTTTTATAATATGTATATAAAATATAAATTCGTAACATTATTAGCAGAGTTAGAGGTTACATTGTCACATAAATTTAGCAAGAAAAAAAATGCTTTTAAATGTTAATTTAACCAATGAAAACTCTGAAATGTGACCAGCTCAGATTGGGTCCCCACCAGAAAAACATCTCTGCTTTCATTTCTTTTATTTTGGTGCAGCAGTCCAGGACCCACCCCTGCCCCTTTTAGCTCCTCTTTATTATCCACCTGGATACGCCCCTGCTCACCAGCACTGAACGTTTAGAAATAGTCATTCATCATTCTAAAAACCCACAGTGGTCTCAGTATCAGGAGAGAATGAAAAAGTTTCTTTTTCCTCACTTTGGTCACAGCACACATTGAGTCTGTTGATTTTGACACTGTAACGTTGGCTTCTGCTCGACCAAAAGCACGACCAGCTGCTGAAAGAGCTAAAAAACAAACAAAAAATAGTCATGATCCGCTGGCGATCCGTGCAGGTGAAATATAAAGGGAAATAAGACTTGAGGTCGTTCGAAAATAACTCGCTGTATGTAAAAAAAGTCATCGAAACTTGAGCTTCTGTCGGTCACGTAAAGACTGTTCTCCTAAAAACGTGCCGCTCGCTGCGGTGTCTGTGCAGGTAAAGCTTCACTGGTTATGGCCAGGAGCAGAGCCTAGCTAGCTACAAGAAGCTAACAATTAGCTACTACAACATGGCAGAACACATTCGGTATTTGTGGAGGTGACATCAACGAATACCCACGTAAATTACACTGAGCACAGCACACTTTGAGCAGAGTTACTTCATAGCTACGGACCTTACAGTACCGACTTTGCCTCGAAGCTGGATTTAAAACAGGATCTGTACCAAAGGGTGGAACACCATCTCCCAGACAGCTGTAAGTAAAATAAATTGTTCACACGATGTTTTACTCTTTAAGCATTGTGTTAAAACGCCGCATTATGATGAAATGTACTACCTCAGATAACAAGCTAATATCTGTGACCACATCCACCCAGAGATGTAGCTTGTTTAACTAACCTCTTTTTAGAGAACGCAGCCTGAACTGGGTGGTGAACTCCATCCAAGGCTAAATACAGACACCATTTTGGTTTCACATTAAACTTTTCTGATTTTAGTAAAAAAAATTATAGTTTAAGAGTCGTGTTGTATCTAGCCAATCAGAGGACAGAAAACTGATTATTAACCTTAATGAGCAACAAACCCAAATTATACCGCTTCTCCCCGCCTACTGCCACACTCAACTGGAATATACAAGAAAAGGGTGAAGGGAAGGATTTTCCGCCAGACAGTCATCATTCTTAATGCCGGAGAACACAGATGTATAAAAACACCAGTAAATGAGATTTAAGCTGAGAGATGTCTCTTGTCGTTCAGTTTGGTCGATGCATTAGAATTATCAGCAACTTTCTGCCAAGCAGTGTCTTTCATAAGTTTTGCTATAATCTAGCAACAATGTATTGTTTTTGTTTTTAATGTCTGGGTCCTAAGAATGTGCTTCAGTTATGTAGTTTCATTACATACCCTGCTGAATATGTGTAATTATAATTTCGAGATCCACTCCCTTGATTTAAAGTGGTTAAGAGCCAGGGTGGTTCTTGGACTTGGCTAGTGTTGTCAAGGTTCATGATTTCAGAGTTTTTGCTACGGCCCTATCTGTTTTGGTACAGAAGTATACCGAAAGAATACAGCTGTTTTCTACGTGAACGCTAACTGAATAAATGGAAATCAGAGCGCAGTGACACAAAACATGACATTAGGACTCCCAGCTCTCACCAAACTGTGCTATTTTGGAACATTAATGGTTTCATCTGAAGCTACAGCAATATAAAAAAAAATTCTTATGTGATTTAGACATGTTTTATTCTCAAATATGGGCAAAATATTATTTAAACATTTCTAAACATTGACACCAACTGTTTTCAAGTAGTTCTACTTTGGCTAAGTCTGCTTGTACAATTTCTATAAAAACAAAAGTCAATTCTCTTATCAGTTCTGTATATAATATTTGTTTAATGCTTAAGAACAAGTAGTAAAACCAAGAAGAACAACAACAAAAATTTACATTTGTGTTTATTTTTCTTAATTAAAGTTTACTGAAAATGTGCCCAAACCATGGTTTTGGTGTACCTTTACAACCCTAGTTTAAGTACATTTTAAATATATACACAGAGTTTTACTAAAATGAGATTATTACCAATAGTACAGTGAAGCTCTGCTTAATTTAAAGCTGGGTTAAGTCATTCAAACCTTTTTTAACAAATGTTTGTTTGGTGCCAATTGTAGTTTCAATTAAACCTTGTTGGTGCAATCTAGCCATTGCCCTCTGACGTCACATTTGAGTGTTTCTACCTGGTGTCTCTGTCCACAGTGTTCACACTCTGGTCCAACTGGGGGTCCAGTGGCAGCTGAATACTTCATGCTGAAAACAGAGAATTCTACTTTAACACAAATGATTGCACTGAGGTTACAGCACACAAGGCAAGGAGACAGTAACACAGAAATGGTCTCAAACTGTCAAAATTATTTAGAAAAATCAAACATCAATGATGCAGCAGAACCGGATTCTCTCAAACAGCTTAGACATGTTTAGATAACTATTGTAGACCAGTAGTGCAGAAAAGGGCTTTCCACATTTAAAGGTCAATCCATCCTCCGCAAGAACAGAGAAATCTGCTCTTTTAATCTGGGGCGCTAGAACATTTCATACTTCACAAGACGTTGCCGGGAAGACTTCATACGTCTCTCCCACTGCCACACACCCACTTCATTTCTCTCAGACACCAAGCAAGAACAAAGACGTTCTGCCCTGATGATGTGTCAAAAAAACGAGCTGCAGAAACTAACAGACCAGAGCATCAAGAACAGAATGTCATCTCTCTTTCTTACAGCCCTGGAGAGAGAGAACGAATGCCTCCATTGTTGCGGAGCCTCCACTCTACAGCCAACACTTCTGCAGAGGAGGAGTTTGCTCCTCAAACCATTCCGAACCGAGCCGGCCTGGGAGCAGCCTTACTGTTTTCCGTTGCTTATTCTTCTGCCCATCCTCTGCATGTGGAAGGAGCCGCAGCCGACACAGTTGTACACCAAAGCCTGTTTGCTGCAACACAGGAAAATGGGGAAGAGGGAAAAAAAGAACTTTACTAGTGCATACTTTTGTCAGATAATTTTCTTTTTCTTTTTCTGGGACTGTATGTCTATAATATGTATGTCAATAGCAGCTGTACATATAGATATGCATCAACACTACTTTATTTGGCAATAATGATGCTAATAAGATTGCTTTCTTTTCACAGTGTTAAAAAGAAATGTTTTAGCTGTGCTTTTTAAAATTTGTATATTGTCTCCATATTGTTATTTATTATAGCCTTTATTTAACCAGGAGAGGCCCATTGAGATTAAATATCTCTTTTGCAAGGGAGACCTGGCCAAGATAGGCAGCTGAGTTTAATCACATCATTACATACATACAGAAACACACAGAAGAACATGGTTATGCACTGTCTTAGAATAATATTTCTTTATTTGACTAGTTTACCTCTCTATACTTCTTCTCTTATTCTAATTTCTACTTTCAACATATTAAGTTCTATCCTGAACAGAAAAATATGTAAAAATAACGTAAAAAAAATAATCAGGGTTCAAACACACTAAAAAATAAAATAAATAAAAAATTACCACATTACATTTCGTTACCGCACATGCTTTAGATTATAAAGCAATACAGATTTAAGGCCAGATCGCCCAGCCCTATAAAAAAAAGTCACGATAAAGTAAGCAAAAACTTTTTAAGCACAAGTTAGATGAATGGAAAAGTAAAGTTGAAATGAAATCAGCTACAGTTTATTCAAAGAAAAGAAAATGTTTAAACATGACACCTTTCTCCCCTGAGCTAAGGTTTAGGGTTAGTAAAAGATTTGTAATTGTTAATAATGAAGTCACTGAAATGAACAGAAGTGAATCAAGGTCACATTTATAAGTGTGTGTGTGTGTGTGTGAGAGAGAGACAGACAGACAGACAGACAGACAGACGAAATACCTGGCGGAGTTTTTGACAGTAGCCTGTCCTGTGAAGACTCTTACAAAGACCCGGATGTAAAAGTCGGCACTGATTGACAGCAGCGGCTGGATGTAGCGCTGGTACACTCCTGCCCGCTTGTCCAAACTATGGAGAATGATGCGAAGAGCCTGCAGATGAAGCAATGAGATGCATTACACCCAGTAAAACCTGCATGTATTACAACCATCATACAAACAAACAAGAAAAATATGCCCTATCATACTTGGACAAGAGATATCTGATTATTTGTCAAGATTGCTTTCTTATAAAGGGTCATCTAAAAATGTTCACTTTTTCTTGTCTTGAAGTTGACATAGAATGCCTCTTTTAAAACAAGCTATAAGTCTTTGGTCTGTAGAACCCATGTTAATTTTTTTGTGGCGCATCACATTCACTAAATGACCTCACAAGCTGAATTTTTGATAAATTTCATTTTAGAATGACATGTTCAGACCGCTCTGTCACTTTTATGCAAATTAGTGGCTGCAGACCACGGCCACTCGTGGGTTTGCCAAACATAAGAATGGCACGGGATTGGAATGTATGGAGCTTGACAGGTGAGGGACTGTTGCATGCAAAAAAAAATTATTGCGACGTCACAATAAAACCCTTTTTCAAACGGCTCATAGAATCAGAAGATGCTTTAATTTTAATATCTGGAGATATCATTAGGCAGGGCCACAGAGAACGTTCATGGCTTTAAGAGCAGGCTTAAGACTCACCTTTTTAGCCTAGCCATTAACTTGTTATTTACTAATATCTGTTTTAATTGCTCTGCATGTCTTATTTGATTGAATTTTTTGTTTAGCTTTTAACTAGCTATTTATTAATTATTTATCTGATTTGCATTTTTATTTGATCATATCTTACTGTTTTACGCTTTAGAATTTAAAATGCTGTTAGTCTTAACATTTTTATCTGTAACTTAACCTTATTTTCTATTGTTTATTTTTATATTTACACTTCTTTTAGTCATCCTTCCAGTTTTTCAACTACGGGAGCCCTATTCAATTTCTGTAATTATCTTTTCCTTCCAGATGAAACAAAATCCGATTTCCTGCCTAAACATACCACAAGCTCATCAGCGTGAAGGAGAATGAAATGATTTACAATTACATCTATGAGCCACTTAGAAAAGTTTATTAGAACTACAGCTAAAACTTTAAAATGAATCTGTAAAACATGCTTAAAAACAACAACAAAGCACCTCTGAACTGACATGGGAATAGTGCTAGTGATTCATTAAAAAACACTGGTGAAATGAAGGAGTTTTGTGGCACATAATGCATTCTTTAGAGGCTGCACTTTGGTTGCCCCATTGACTCCCGTTATAGGGCTATACGTTGATCGCGAAAGGATATCAACTTCTACTGAAGGAATCCAAGTGGCTCCAAGCTTGTCTGGGTGAGTAAATGAACGACTAACCATAAGGTCCAGTTTGCAAAAAACGGTACTTCCCCATTAAGCTAGAGATTGGAAGTGGCAGATTTGATCTTGATCAAATCTAATTGACAGCTCAAACACTGAAAAATCAAAACTAACCACTTTAACAATTTCTTCTACGTTAAATGCATCAACAAACGGCACGTCTTTTGAGCTCAATTTAATAAAAATAAAAAAACAAAAAAATAAAAACAGTTGAACTATAGTGGCACATTCTTGAAAGTCCGACATTTTTTTTTTTTGGACTCAACACGTCAGACCTTAAAGATACCGGGGATCCCAATCAAACTCTGTAGGGCGTCCGGAGAGAACAGAAATCCAAAAAGACCTTTAAGACCTTTTAATACACCAAGGATGTCACACGAGCTAAACCACTGAATCTTTTAGTCTGTAAAAAAATTCAATGAGGAAAGGTTCCAAGCAAAGGAAGTGACCTGTGTGCATCTTTGGGAGTAAATTGTGTCTAAAAGGGAAAAACATGGGTTAATGCAAAGCCAGGTGAGCCGTCAGTTGTCCTCCCGAAATTGGCTCCAGTAAAAGTAACTCCCAATACTGGTGATGTAAGATGAGGTTTGGTACTGTAATACTTCCGTAAAAAAATAAAAAATAAAAAAAAAGGTCTGGAGTAAGAAGAGAAAATGTATCCACCGTCTTCACTTTCAAAATGGGAACAAACTGCAGATTTAGAGCTGTCGTTATTGGAAACTTGGCCGAACTAAACGGGGAATGTGTCTGTCCGTCCTCGGGAGTCCTCACCATCTCATGGCAGTATTTGGCTTTGATGGAGACGGAACCGTATTTGCTGTAGCAGGTTTCGCCGCTGTTTCCCGCCATCACTGCCATGTCGGTGCACGTTACGCACAGCAGACCTGAGAGACAAAGAGAGAGAGAAGATGACAGTCAGCAAAGACAAAAGAAGCAATCTAACGTGGATTGATTATCTGCCAAAAGGTTAGACCCGATTCAGATCTGACTGTCACAAAGCTTTAATGTCACTTTAGCAAAATAAACCGACTGATTTCAGATACTTCAGGCCTGCTATCTTGGCAGGCTTGAAGTATCTGAAGTATAAAAAAATAAAAAAAAGACATGCCCATGTCAGAATTATCTCCAATACCTTGAAGAATTTAACAGACGACCCCCTGATGCAACAACACCACCAAATATTAAGAAAATATATTGAATAGTCTATTCAAATGAAAATTGAAAATATTATTTTGGTAAATTGGAACCAATTTAATATGGGCATGAATACATTTTCTGCTTGATAAAGGTCAAATTTCTCTCAAATTATAATTTCATAAAATTAAACTACCATTTAAATTTCATATAAATTTATGAAATAAAATTTCCTTTTTTAATCGGTTTTTGAAAACAAAATGTCTTTTGTAATGTAATTTTACAAATAAAAATTTAGAGGTAAACTGAGCTTTGTACTACATCTGTACAACAGAATAAAATGAAATCCCATGGCTTCACGTTTTAATTCCATTCCATAAAAATAGATTGTATTGGTTTTTGCTTCGATAGTTTAACAGAACTTCAGTAATCTGACAGAAATGAAGTCATAATCACGCTCTATGTGGTGTTACTGGTTCCTATGGAAACTGATGAATATTTACCTCATTTAATGAAGCATGCAGAGGGGATCGAAAGTTTGGGAACCCCAGGTAAAGATTTGCATTAATGTGCATAGAGAAGCCAAGGAAAGATGGAAACATCTCCATAATGCATTCAATTACAGACGAGACATTCTTATAATGTGTCAAAAAAAGTTAGATTTTATTTTCATCATTTACACTTTCAAAATCAAAGAAAACAAAATAATGGCGTGTGCAAATGTTTGGGCACCCCGCAGAGTTAATACCTTGTATCACAGCTTGTAACCGCTTTTTGCAGCCAGCCAAGAGTCTTTCAATTCTTGTTTGAGGTATCTTCGCCAATTCTTCCTTACTAAAGTGTTTCAGTTCTTTGAGATCTCTGGGCCGTCTGTCACGCACTGCTCTTTTAAGGTCTATCCATAGATTTTCAATTATGCTGAGGTCAGGAGATTGTGAAGGCCATGGCAAAACCTTCAGTTTACGCCTTTTGATGTAATCCATCGTGGATTTTGAGGTGTGTTTAGGATCATTATCTATTTGTAAAAGCCATCCTCTCTTCAACTTCAGCTTTTTTGCTGATGACATCAAGTCACCGTCCAAAATTTGCTGAAATGTAATAGAATCCATCTTTCTTTCAACTCGTGAAACGTTCCCTGTGCCACTGGCTGCAATACAACCCCATAGCATGATTGATCCACCCCCATGCTTAACAGTTGGACAGGGGTTCTTTTCATTAAATTCTCTGCCCTTTCTTCTCCAAATGTACCTTTGCTTTTCAGGCCGAAAAGTTCTATTTTAACCTCAAGTCCACAGAACTTTATTCCAAAATGCATCAGGCTTGTCTCTATGTTCATTTGAAAACTTCAAAGGCTGATTTTTGTTATTAGGACGTAGAAGAGGTATTCTTCTGGTTAATCTTCCATTAAGACCATATTTGTACAAGTATCTCTTTATAGTGGAATAGTGTACCACAACTCCAGTGTCTGACAGATCTTTCTGGAAGGATCGTACAGTCAAACGTGGGTTTTGACAGATTTTTCTCATAATCCTGTGAGCTGTTCTGTCGGATATTTTGGTCTTCCAGATCTGGCTTTAACTTCCACTGTTCTTGATGACCGCCATTTCTTAATTACATGCCGAACAAAGAAATATTGGCATCTGGAAACGCTTTGCCATCTTCTCATACCCTTCTCCTGCTTTGTGAGAGTCAACTATTTTTCGTTTCAGGGTTCTAGACAACTGCTTAGAGGAACCCATGGTGCAGGTTATTGGGGCAAGGTCAGATAAGTCTGGGCATTTAAAGCCTTTGAGGCTGACATCACCTGGTCTTTCCAAACGATGACTGTGAACAATCCATGCCATTGTCAGGTCTCTGCTGTCCAAAGGGGGCAGTACAAGGTATTAACTCTGCGGGGTGCCCAAACTTTTGCAGACGCCATTATTTTGTTTTCTGTTATTTTTAAAGTGTAAATGATGAAAATAAAATATAACCTTTTCGACACATTCTAAGAAAGTATCATCTGTAATTTAATGCCTTTTGGAGACGTTTCCATCTTTCCTTGGCTTCTTTATGAACATTAATACAAATATTTACCTGGGGTGCACAAACTTTCGATCCCCTCTGTACTTACTGGTGGGCCTCCGGTTGAAGTACTGTTTAATGCATGATAAGATGACAGAAAGCAGGACAATCATCAGTCTAAACAACTAACCTCCTTCACTGACAGCTTGCACAGCTGCATCCACGAAAGCCGCTGGGCTTCCGTAGGGATCCAGATCGATGACATCATATCGCTCCTTCTTCCCTCGCTTTTCGTACATTAGCATACTGGAAGTCAAAAAAAAAAAAAAGAGATTTAAACGATCTAAAGGGGGAACTAAGCTTAAAGTCAAGAATCAGGAGGAAGAAAAAATGCAAGAAGTTACAAAATTTAAAGCTCAAGACAAAAAGATAACAGCGGTAAAATGATCGGATCAGACAGTGGAGTTATCAGGCAGGTGACCTTGCATCCCTGCAGCTGGCCTGCAGCAGGTGGTCCACTCTGTTGTACCGGGCGTTCCGCTCGATCAGCGCCGCCGCTTTGGTAGAAAAGTCGTTGGCGGTGACGCTCTGCAGGCCGGGCACCTCGAGAGCGAAACGCACAGAGCGCAGGCCGGAGGCTGCGAGGCCCTCCAGGACACGAAGACCGTTCTGCAGCCACGGGTTTGGGGAAACGTGCAAAAGATCGTCAAGAAAGGCACAAATTATTCTTAGACCAAAGGTCATCTGTATTAGTTTCCACTAATCAGCAACACTGTTTGTCTGATGTTTGTATCTAAACAGACAGAAGAAAATTATCTGAAATAAGGCCCCACAAACCCTTTAAAATAAACATATAAAAGCAGTTTTAATATTTTCATTTATATTTTTGAAACCAGCTTGTGTTTAGCAGTCGCTAGATGACTAATAAAATTGGTTGTTTGAGGACAGTTACAAGTACCTGGGAATACCACAGGCAAATGGCAACCTTGACCAGCTAACGAGGAAAGCACCAACAGCTAAATACCGCCGACGAGTGAGGCAAGTCCCAAGAAGCAAGCTCAATGGCAAGAACAAGTCCAAGGAAATAAACAGCTACGCTTTGCCAGTGATTGGCCAAGGATGAGCTACACACCACAGATGTTAAGACACAAAAGCCCCTCGCCATGCATGGCGGGTTCCATCCCAAATCGCCCAACCCGATAACTGTACACACGGCGTAAGAAAGGAGGCCGAGGACTATTGAGCGCGAGAGCCACTATGCAAGAGGAAACATCCAAGCTCCATGAGTACATCAGGACAAGGCTTCAACGGATGACTTACTTAGTGAATGCCTGAGACAATGGCAATATAAGGAGGTGCTGGAAGAGAGAGCATCATGGGAGTTTGACAGGTTGCTATCCACCGCATTTTCCCGTGATGTAATAATGTTCTCTTCCGTTTATTTTTTTGAAAACTCCAAAAGGATGACACACGTTTAACTATACGTAACATAAATATCATGTTATCAAGAAAAAAAGATGTCAAAACAATTCAAATATGTAAAAAAAAATTCTGTGTACGGTATTTATAGAACACCCGTGGCTGTTTGTATCTGTTGAATTCCTCTATATACTTCATTTGTTCATCTTTTGTATACTTGCCATTTGTTTAAAAAAAGTTTTTTTTTTATAATGCATACCCACGTCAATGGGGAGCCTAAGTCACAACCTTCTACCTCCGGACCATGGTTCCCCTACAGCCAAAAAAAAATAAAAATAAATGAGAGTCAATGGAGCGCTAAAAGCAACTTTTTTGATCCCATTTGAAATGCGCTATGGATCGAACATATGTCCACGAATTTTAAAGACACATTTTGATGCAGAGAAAACGCTGGTTTTTTGACCGGCGAAAAAAAAGATACTTGAAGTTGAGTACTTGCCGATACCGAGTACCAATACTTGTACTTGTACAGGACGAAGAAAAGCGCATTAAACACGGAGAAAACCTTTATAAGTCTGACCATGTGGAAAGTGGCAGCTATGCTGGGGGTAAAACAGGTGGGTGATGTGAGAGCTGGCAAGCAGGAGAAGTGAGAATTTTATGTGCTACAAGGTAGTGCTAACTCACGTTACCTACGTCATATATGAGACTTTTGACTTGTAGGCATTTTTATTGCGAATTTTAGAATAAATAAAAAATCCCAAATCACTTGACAGTCAAAATGTACATCATTAGTTACAGTGTTTCCCACACACAGACGAATGTGTGGCGGTGCGCCACAGGTTAAACTCCGACCGCACGTTTTAGAACGGTCTTTATGTGACTGAAAGAAGCTTCAGTTTCAATTACTTTTTAAATCTTCAGAGTTTTTAGGATTAAAAACTGTTTCAACCAACCTCAACTCTTGTTTCCTTTTATTTCGAGTCAATTTTTAGAATGATTAATAAGTGATTATTCCTAAACGTTCAGTGGTGCTGAGCAGGGGAGTATCCAGGAGGTTATTAAAGAGTGGCTAAAAGGGCCCAGGGTGGGTCTGGGACTGTAGTACTAAAATAAAAGCAAAGATTTTCTTCTAGTAAAGGAACCAATCTGAGCTGGTCACACTTTAGAGTTTTCAACTGTTAAAAGGACATTTAAAGTCATTTTATTTTGCTAAGGTTTATGTGACAATGTAATCTCAAACTTGCTTTGCAAATAGCAATTTAAACATTTTAAGTTATTGGTGAAAAATAAAATCACAAAAACATACCAACTTTTCACAAAAGCTTTTTCACAAAAAGTAGGGATGCACCGATACAGATATTGGCCCAGATACCTAATGTACTGGTATCGGTATAGGTTAAACTTAACCGATACCATGAACCGATACAAAATGGGGAACATCTGCAACAAATTCACCAAAAAAAGATTAATTTTTCACTTGAAATTTTATTTTTGTAGTAACTTTATATTTTATATCTGTTATTTTGTCTCAGTTATGTTTAGTTTGTAAAGTCTGGTGCCTTTAGTCTCTTCAAGAAAGGCACCAGAAGTTATACAGTTTATTAATTCAACAATATGTGGCAAGGTACACCCAGGCGGGATTCAATCCCACGACTCCCAGGTGAAGGTCATGTGCGCCAACAGGTCAGCCAAAGGGATATCCCTGTGGCCATGCAGCCAGGGCACATGATCAATTGGAGCCATAGTGACAGGACCTCCACATTGTCACAAATAGTATCGGATCGGTATCGGCAGATACACAAAATCCAGCCAGAAAGTCGGATCGGTGCATCGCTAACAAAAAGGTGGATGGACTGTTAAGTTTAACTTACATTATTGTTGTGGAATGTTATTTTGTTAAATAAATAAATACTGTTAAATTCAAGTATTTAAAAGTATTTAATATTTATTTTTTAACCTCCCCGGCCTGTTTGAATATCTCCCTAATTCTGAGGTCTCAAGGTTGGCAAGTATGCTTTTAACACACAATCAGAGATTAAAAAGTGCTATAAAACATTTTATTCTGAATACAATAGTTTCATAATGTTGATGTTACTGTAGTTCCCGACCCTTGGCAAACAAGCGATTGCGCAATCTTTAGAAAGTTAACTATAGTCACAAGCGTGCGGTAACCCCACCACCACACATTGCTTTCAAATCTGTGGGGAAACACGGAGTTAACATTTAAACTGAAGTACAACATACGTGTGATTGAAGACGTAAGACAAAGCGCACCAAAAAGTAACTTTTATCGCTCCATTGACTTCCACTCAGTTTTTTGGCCAGGGGACCCACGGGCCGACCGGAAGGGGAGGAGAACTTAGGCTCCCCATGTTCTAATGTGCAGCCAATCATCAAATCTCGTCATTTCCTTACGTACCCGACTCATCTCAGCTCAGCCCCGTGTCTACCTATGGTCTTACGCCTTTTGGGAAGGTGTCTGTATGTGTGTGGATGTGTCCCAGTGCATGTCTTTGGGAAATAGATTCAAATGTTCCAACTTCCTCCTCAGCATGGCAAAGTTCTGCAGAGGCCTGTTAACGAGCCATCATTTGATTCAGGTGTGATGAACCAGGGAAAGAAGGAAAACAGAATGGAGAGCGGCCATTGAGGACTGACTTTGGGCACCCCTGGCTTACATGGAACTAAGTGGCTGGCATAGATTACAGAATCATCTGTGTGGAGTATGGGCTGGAAACACCAAGATCAAAGTGGGAACCCTTCGAAAGGTGGTGGAGAACGACTGAGCACAGATCCTGTGGGACTTCCAGCTACAGACAAGATGATAAAGGCGAACCAACTAGCTGTCGTGGTGGTTTATAGAGGAAGAGGAAAGCCGTTGTGGTGGATGTGGCAATACCAAGTGATGGTAACATCAAGAAGAAAGAACATGAGAAACTTGAGAAATACCAAGGCCTCAGAGAGGGGCTAGAGAAGGCTTGGAAGGTGAAGGTGACAGTAGCTGCCTTGAAATGACATCTGTTGTGAATTGGCGCTATATAATAAAAATGAATTGAATTAGTACCCGTGGTAATCTGAGCACTCGGGGCAGTGACTCCCAAACTGGAAGGATGACTCCAAAAGAACCCTGGAAGAACCTAAGAGATATCAGCTCAGAAAAGGACAGTAATTGGAGGATCCGAGTGTGGAATGGATGGGAAAATCGCCCGCGGAGGGTAGAAGGGGAATTTATATAAGATAAAAGGTTGTGCTCTACCCCCCCCCCCCCCAACATTTTTAAATGTGAAATTATACATTCCAGATTATTTAAAGGCCAATAAATGCTGTTTCTTTTCATGAGATTTCATGTTAAGCAGTCAGTCGCAGTCAGTGTTTTCTCTTTAAAGTGAAACAATACACAAAGCATTTATTTAAAAAAAGAGTGTGTATATATATATATATATGTAAACTGTTATTGCTTTTATTGGACAGCACTGTAAGGTAAAAGCTTTCAACTTTCAGAAAATTCTCTTCTTACCACCTGGGGCCTCCAAAGTGTGAAATTGCCTGGCACATGATTAATACAAGCAGCTTGATGGAAGCCTTAATTAAAGAGGTTTTACACTTGAACCAGAGTGTGTGTTTCTATGTGTGTTTGTATTTTTAGCCTCCTCTCAGTGGAAATCAGACCACTCGCTGTGACAGATTTTTATGCTTCGCTTCAGACCAAAGAAGCACTTGTAGATGGGTTTTTTATTTTTTATGTACCGGTTATGTTTATTGACTGCTCCATCAAAACTACAGTAGCTCCTTTGAATTGATCATGGATCAACATTTCAAGTTTTCATTACGGAAACATTTTATTCCGGGGGGAACTCAGTACGTACCTCACACCTTTCCCCCACTCTCGCAGTAACTCTAGGCTCTTCTGCTCCGTTTTTCGCCGCCGCCGATAGGACGTCGGCCTCGTTCATCTCCTCCGACAGAGACACCACCACTCTCTCTTTTTCCCCGGGGACGAGCACCTTTACCCCACGCTGGGCCAACAGGTCTCGAGCAAACTCCGTGATCACAGCGCATCTGGAAAACAAAACAAAAAGGACATCAGCTTTTATTTCCCCTGTTTTGTCCCACTGGTTCAGAAGATTTCTAATAAGGTGGTCCAGATTCCATTTTTAACAGTAATCCCTGAGCTGCCTTACGTTAAATCTCTGTTAAACTCCTGGACCGGGTTGTAAAACACCTCGTTGGCGCTGGGAAACAAGATGGCCGCCTTTCCCTCTTTGACAACCGTCTCTCCGGGTAACAGGTCCGCAGCGGACGGTTCGCCCGCGACACGCGTTGAATCGGAGCTGTTCCCGGCGGACGGCTCGAAGGCGGTGACCTGGGGATCCATCCCGGGAACGCCGCTGGCACCACTCCTCCGGGAAGCCCGTTTGGCTGAACAAGAGAGGGAAGGACGCAGCCGACGGGAGACTATGACGGGAAGCAGCCGGACTGTCCGCACCAGCATAGGACGAACCCTGCAAAACCAGACATATCAGAGGTGTGTGAAAAAAAATACAGAAAAATAATAATGCAGCCTGCTTCTTTAACAATGTTGCTAGAATTAGAGTGATTTTATGACCTTTTGTCAAATTAACAGAACTTCGTTTTAGTGCAGTTTTCTTTAAAAGTCTTGTCTAACTTTTTCCGGAGTCAATTAAAAAGTGCTTTATTGACAATACAATCAACAGCCAATGAATTGGCCAACATGTTTTTTTTCTTTTCTGTTCATCTTTTGCAGCATTTCTAAAATGCTTTCTCATCATTATTTTTGGTATCCAAGTTTCTGAAGAGGAGCTCATGACCCCAGACTGATATGTCTGTGACTCCAACTTTGGGAACTACTGTTCTAGGCAACAGATTACCCCACATTGGCTATTGCTCTCTGCAGCTCCTCCAGAGTTACCAAAGGTCTCTTGGCTGCGTCTCCTGTAAATAACCTAATCCCTGACCTGTCCAGTGTTGACTGTTTGGCTTCGGAAAAAACAGCTGCACAGAGTTACTCACAGATTGACCCTGTTCTCTAGTTAAGTCACTTGTTACGTACGCCGCATTTTTATTTTATTTCATTCTTTTTACTATCATTATTTGCTGAAAATATTGACAAAATCATGAACAATTTCTGCATCCGTTTCTTCTGAAAGACCCTAAGCAGGAGTTTTCCAGAATTATGGACCAAAAGGAAAGCTTTTGTTTAAGTTAACAAAGCAGCACAGGGAATTGTTAGATTTATTTTAGAGATCAATCTGTTGGTCCATCCAGGTAGATCAATCAGCTGAAATTCATCTCAAAGCATGCTAAGGAGGTTTGACCTTTCAGTGACCTTCTGGTCCTCACTTTAACACACCAAGAGTAAAAGTTTAAGTCCTTCTTCACTGGAAAAATAAAATAAAATACCTGATAATTTACTGTCAATTTTAACGTTTGTTTCCGACTTAGTTAAAATTCCTACGTATTAACAAATAATAGTCCTGAAACCGATTAATAAAAAATAAAATAAAATAAAAAATGTTTTAAACTCAGCACCT
Organism: Apricaphanius iberus; assembly: GCA_028564705.1. Taxonomy (NCBI): domain Eukaryota; kingdom Metazoa; phylum Chordata; class Actinopteri; order Cyprinodontiformes; family Aphaniidae; genus Apricaphanius; species Apricaphanius iberus. The sequence goes on along the minus strand of JAPXFQ010002242.1, from coordinate 727,301 downwards.
ACTTCCAGCGATTTTCACAAATTAAGCACCATATTAACATGTAAATATGGCTAATATATACATTTCAACATGGGTACAAAAATAAAAATATTCAAGTGCAAAATCAAAAAAAAAAAAAAAAAAGAACATTTGACATGCATGGGAGGAAAAAAACGTACTGAGTTGTAAAAGGCTGGTTTAATCCAATTGTAGTTATTTGTGCCTACCATCCAGCTGTAAGAGATCAATTTCTAGAAATGATTCGTTAAAACTCTGTTGTTTTTACGTCTGTGTTTTTCTTAAAAACGTACCAACTAATTACGCTAATTACAAAGAGCCTGGAAAATAAAACGAGTCTGTTACCGAACAAGAAAAAGTCGACTGTTGCACATTTCATCCCAACATAAATGTTGCTAATCAGGCTAAACAGATAAAACTGAACGGGTTCGTTTTTACCTGCGACACTTCCGCCACTCGGGTTGTCTCTATTCTAGTTTCTAAAATAATTTACTTTCTAACAGTATTAAGTTATCCTGATACGTCGGCGTTTCTGATGCGTCACTTGAATTGCAGTTTGCAAACTAGCACATGTGCGTAGCCATGATTAGATTGACTGTACGGAAGTCTGGACGGCTCAAAAAGGTATGAAAGCAATCGGTTTCTCCCCGGTATGGCAAGTCAGGTTATCATATAATAGAATACTTAAAGTGTAACTAAACCCCAAAACCACATTTTTTTGCTTATAAACTGTATAAATGTTTTTTTTTACCAATGCAATCATTCGGTTTAAGTAAATATAAATGCCATTTTCGTGTAAACTTGTTTAATTCCCCATTTTTTGGTCTAAAAACGTCTTAGTGCTGCTGTTCATGGTCCTTGTGTGGTACTGCATATGAATTTTTTGATTGGCTGAGATTGGTACATGAGACACCATGCCTACGTCACAGGCATGGTTTCACAGAGACGCCCTCGCTCTCTCAGACACACTCACCCCGCCCCGTCTTGAAATTGCTCATGCGCACACAGAAGCATACTGAGAGAAACAGAGGAAGCTGAAATCCGTATATCGCATTTTGGAGGACCACAACGTCGAAGTGGTTTAAAGCCATGAGTTATAACCTATATGTTTTAAACACACCGTGAATAAGGAAACAAAAGCTGAGGTAGTTCCCACCGAAGCTACTTAGCATCGATGCTAGTGCTAGGCTCTCTGTCCTTGTTTGCTACTATACATGCTGCTGGCTTCAGGCAGCGCTGACTCAGCGCCCTGAGCCAACAGCTCGAACTGAAACGACCTTTGGCCCCTGCGCTCCATAGAGCCTCTCTTTACCTATGGTGGATGGCAGAGAAGAGACCAAATTTCTCCCTTTACCGCTGGTAAATAGAGGCTTTACGGAGCTCGTCGGTCACATGCCGTGATTGTCTTCCAGACCACAACCCCTCGCGCTCATCCTGCATACTTGGCCGTGCCCCTCTGTGCCTCCTGGCCCTGCCCACTTTGGTAGAGTTTTTCCAATGTTGCCTGGGGGCGGGATGATGCTTCTTCCTGAGGGTTCAGTTACACTTTAAAGATCTACTCAGATTAAATGTTTTTAAAGATCCAGGAATGCCTTTATTTAAAGGTTGGATATGGACCATGAGCATTATAGCAACATCTAGTTTATCTAGTTTGTAGTTACAGCAATTAATCAGTCCAGTGACCAACTTGAACTTTGTCCAGTGAGGAATGCACTTTAGAGGAGTTTAATTGACAACTAAGGTTAAAAAAGTTAGCAAGTAAGTTAGCAGGTTAATCCAGGAGGAAATTTGCCGTTTCCACCTGTGTTTGACTAGTTTCTATTCTTCCTGAGACCAATAACAATATCGCTGGGGCTCTGAAGCAACTGCTTGACTCAACCATTCTTCCCAGTGCCAGCCAAGATGTGCCGGCCATACGGTTTAATCATACAGACCATATTTGTTAATCCACGGCCACGCCTAGCTGGTAAATGTTTTCAATGGAGTCCTGGCCAAGACATCAGCTAAAATCTTTCAAAATAAAAGAATTACAACATAAAATGGATAACACACAAGAAGCAATCCTAACATCATCTCAGCATGCTCACCAGCAGAGCTCAGTTAAAACATATGTGCATCCGAAACAAATATTGTTAATTTTGATTGACATTTATATCCAAAATGTAATTATTAAAAGCAGTAATTTATTTTAAGGTTATTAAATCCCATGTTGCGAGTCAAAGCTTTCAGTTTAGATTGATGGAAATAAAACAATTTTAACATAGAGAAGCTTAAGATGAGTATAAAATTAAAAGTACAATGAAATATACTGTGATCGACTGGCAACCTGTCCAGGGTGTACCCCGCCTTTCGCCCGTTGACAGCTGGAGATAGGCACCAGCCCCCCCGCGACCCCTTGAGGAATAAGCGGTTCAGAAAATGGATGGATGGATGGATGAAATATAATTTTGTTTATTTGTTTGTTTAGTAAGGATTGTGTTGTAGCGGTTGGATCATAAAGAATGCACCTGTGTCATGAGTACTCTAGTATATTATTCAAGCAACTTTTCCGCTTCGTCACATTGCAATACAAAGCTACAATGTGTTTCATAGGGATTTTTTGTTATATGCTAACTGAAGCTGCTGCACAATTGTGAAGAAGAAGGAAATGAATATATGGTTTGCAAACTGTCCTGTAAATAAAAAAATATATCTGAAGGTTACATCATTTACTTTCATATCTCAAAATAACTCCAACTTCCTCCTATTGCCTTCAGAAGCCCCTTCATTTGTAAATGGAGTAATTCTCTGTGTAATATAATATAGATACAAATGTAATTACACATATTTGTGAACAAACAGCAACAAGGAAGAAGCAGACAGATTAAGGATATGGTTCTGGAGAGGTTTCAAGTAGGATTAGGCTGTAATAAAATATATATAAAATTAAATATCTCAGAGGCCACGGTTTTATGTCTTTCAAATAAATGAAAGAGTATAGCACAACTACAAACCTACCAAGATATGGTTCTACACCTAAACTGAAACAAGACAACTGGCAGCGAGAGGAATAATTAGGGGGGGGGGGGGGTCTTAACGTGGGGAGAAGAAAATATACAGTTGAAGGAAGGGATGGAACGATGCCACTATTTTTAAACCGATACAATACCGATACTTGGATCTGAGTACTTGCCGATACCGAGTACCAATGCATGTACTGCTACCATACAAAAATATGCAATGAATTAGGAAAAGAGGTTTTATTTTCTTCTCTGGTTGTTACAACAAGTGATAAAATAAAACACTTGTAAAAATGACCACAAAACAAAAACTTTAAGGGAAAAATCAGAATTTTCTGTTAAATTATTGCAGAGTTTCCACATTTTAAGTATGGGTTCACGGTATCGGTTAACAAAAAAAGATACCTATATGAGTACATTAGAATGGTAGGCCCGATTTCAGTATCGGTATCACTGAATCCCTAATTGAAAGCCAAAATCCATTTGCAGATTGTAACAAGCTGCATAAGAGTGCAGATTGAACAAAACCTTAACATTACGCCCTAAATGCAAACATTAGTCAGATTGAAAACTTAGACTGTACATGACTCTTAACACACAGTCCCTAAGGCTGAAACATAGTGGAGTTAGAATGATGCTGAGGGGATGTTTCTCTTCCGGTCACTTAGTTTTGATTAAGGCATCTGTGTACGAGAAGGAACTAATCATGCTTCAGCTCTAAATCTAATTCAAAATCTGTAGCAAGCCATAAAAATGTATTTTTACAAACACTTTCCATTCCCTTTGACTGAGTTTCAGCTGTTGCGCATGGAAGACTGGGAAAATACTCTAATAATTTGCAAAGCTGGTAGACATTTCCTGCTGTATTTGGAGCAAAATAGTGGCTCTATAAAGTAGTTTCTCAGACAGGTGGAATAAAAATATACACCTTTTTAAATGTTTATTTATTAATCTTTAGATTTTGTGTTTGTCTCTCAAAAAAAATCTAAAGAAACTCACTTAAGATTGAAAAAAAAAAACGAAAACATTTCAATTCTAAAAATCTGCAATACGTATTCAGTGGAACCTTTAAACTTTACAAAGGTAAACTAAACATTTTCATTACAATGGCCTCTGTTGAGCTGCAGAGAAGCTGTATGACGTGTAAAAAAACATAGAGGGAGAGGGTTCATCAGTCAGCAGGAATCTGGCCTACTTTTCCCCCAGTAAACTAAAACACGTCAGTCGGCTTTCATGAATAATAATTTAATATCCTTATGCCTGCAGTTAGATGTGCATTTTAATGAAAGGCTAAACATAGGCTATAGAATCACCACTATTCCCCAGATTCAAGAAGTAAGACGCTGAAAACATCTCTGCAGAGAGAAGATAAGGCCACTGCATTCCATGAATGTATTTTGTTATAGCATGACAGTGATGCCTTTTGATTGGACAAGTCGCCTGAAAAAAATTCAATTTGGCTTTCTCTTGCCTGCAGATTTCATACATTTTTCTCATAGTGCCCACTGACCAGTGTTGAACTGTTTGCTAAGCTTTGTGTTATCTTTTAATAAAATTTTTCAATTAGTCATTTCTCTAGCGTGTCAGAAGAACAAAACAGTCTGAATGAAATAATATTTAGAAAAAAGAAAACACTATAGAATCTTTCAATTAATACTATACACTGATATGTTTGTAAAAAATTGATTAAAACCTATATTTATGATACAAAGTTTATCTTGTGAATTTTTTTGGTGAATGAAAATAAGATAAAAAGTATTTTTTTTATCTAATAAAAAATGAACTTCTGAATGCATCCAAGTACAGCGATATCCAGTAAGAAAACCTCTTCCAAAGTCCCTAGGACTTCAGAGTGGGTGGAAGAGTCACCTTTCAACAGTATGATGACCCTAAGCACAAAGCTAAAATAATGGAGTGGCTTTGGAACAACTCAACTCTGTGACTGTTCTTGAATGGCACAACCAGAGCACTGAACTAAACCCAGTCCACCATCTCTGGATAGACCTGAAAATGGCTGTCCACCAACATTCCCCATTCAAACTGAAAGAACTGCACAGGATCTGCAACAAAGAATGGCAGAGGATACCCAAATCCAGGTGTGAAAAACTTATTGCATCATTCCCAAGACTCATGGCTGTACTCAAGAGGGTGCTTCTACAAAATACTAAGAAAAGGGTCTGAATACTGATGACCATGGTGACAACCATTATCGTGGTGGAGGGGTTTGAGTGTCCCAATGATCCTATGAGCTATGTTGTCGGGGGCTTTATGCCCCTGGTAGGGTCACTAATGGAAAACTGGTCCTAGGTGAGGGATCAGACAAAGCGCAGCCTGAACACCCCTATGCCGAACAACAATACTGGACTCAGTATTCCCTCGCCCGGACACGGGTCACTGGGGCCCCACTCTGGAGCTAGGCCTGGAGGTGGGGCACGTTGGCAAGCGCCTGGTGGCCGGGCCTTTACCCATGGGGCCTGACCGGGCTTAGCCCGAAGAGAAAACAGGAGTCCCCCTCCCTTGAAGGTGGGAGGGGCCAAAGGGGTTGGGTGCAGTGCAAGATGAGCGGCGGCCGAAGGCGGCGACTTTGCCGGTCTGATCCTCGGCTGTAGAAGCTGGCTCTTGGGAGGTCGAATGTCACCTCTCTGGTGGGGAAGGAGCCGGAGGTCGTGTGCAAGGTTGACAGATTCCGACTGGACATCATCGGCCTTGCCGTGACGCACCGCTCTGGCTCTGGAACCTGTCTCCTCGAGAGGGGTTGGACTCTCTTCCACTCTGGAGTTGCCCCTGTTGAGAGGCACCGACCTGGGGTGGGCATAGTTGTTGCCCCCCATCTCGGCGCCTGTACGTTGGGGTTTACCTCGGTGAATGAGAGGGTAGCCCCCCTCCGCCTACGGGTGGGGGGACGGGTCCTGACTATTGTTTGTGCTTATGCACCAAACGGTAGATCAGATTACCCACCTTTCTTGGAGTCCTTGGAGGAGGTGCTGCAGAGCGCTCCGTCTGGGGACTCCCTCATTCTGCTGGGGGATTTCAAAGCTCACGTGGGCAATGACAGTGAGTCCTGGAGAGGCGTGGTTGGGCAGAATGGCCCCACTGATCTGAACCCAAGCGGTGTTTTGTTGTTGAACTTCTGTGCTCGTCATGGATTGTCCATAACGAGCACCATGTTCAAGCATAAGGGTGTTCATGTGTGCACTTGGCACCAGGACACCCTAGGCCGCAGCTTGATGATCGACTTGGTTGTCGTTTCATCTGATCTGCAGCTGCATGTTTGGCACACTCCGGTGAAGAGAGCGGCAGAGCTATCAACCGACCACTACCTGGTGGTGAGTCAGCTCCGGTGGTGGGGGAGGATGCTGGAGAGACCTGGCAGGAACGTCTGGCAGAGTCCCCTGTCAGTAAGAGTTTCAACTCTCACCTCCGGCAGAGCTGCGAACACGTCCCGGGGGAGGCGGAGGACATTGAGTCCGAGTGGGCCATGTTCCATGCCTCCATGGTCGAAGCGGCTGACCATTGTTGTTACGTGGGAGAAGTTTGGAGATACCATGGAGAAAGACTTCTGTCTGGCTTCGAAGTGATTCTGGTCCACCATCTGGTGTCACACTGGGGACGGTGTGCTGCTGATCTCGACACAGTGCATTTTTGGGTAGGTGGATAGAATACTTCGAAGAACTCCTCAATCCAACCGACACGCCTTCCTGTTTGGAAGTAGAGTCTGGTGACTTTGGAACGAACTCTCCAATCTCTGGTGCTGAGGTCGCCTAGGTTGTTAAAAAGCTCCTTGGTGGCAAGTGGATGAGATTCGCCTGGAGTTCCTCAAGGCTCTGGATGTTGTAGTGCTGTGTTGGTTAACGCGGCTATGTAACATTGCGGGGACATCGGGGGCAGTTCCCTTGGATTGGCAGACCGGGGTGGACCCAGGAGGACCACAGGGTGTGTTCCAACTATAGGGGGATCACACTTCTGAGCCTCCCTGCTAAGGTCTATTCAGAGGTTCCGGGGAGGAGGGTCCTACGGATAGTCGAACCTCAGATTCATGAGGAACACCAGTCCTGGCCATGGAACACTGGACCAGCTCTACAACCTCGGCAGGGTCCTGGAGGGTGCGTGAGAGTTCGCCCAAACGGTCTACATCTGTTTTGTGGACTTGGAGAAAGAGTTCGACCATGTCACTCTGGGAGTCCTGTGGGGGGAACTCCGGGAGTATGGAGTACCGGGCCGTTTGATAAGGGCTGTTAGGTCCCTGTATGACCGGTGTCAGAGTTTGGTTCGCATTGCAGGCAGTAAGTTGGACACGTTTCAGGTGAGAGTTGGACTCCGTCAAGGTTGCCCTTTGTTTGATCCTGTTCATAACATTTATGGACAGGATTTCTTGGTGCAGCCAAGGTGTGGAGGGGAACCGTTTTGGTGACCTTAGGATCGGGTCTCTGCTTTTCACAGATGATGTGATCCCGTTGGCTTTATCTGAACGTGATCTACAGCTTTCACTTGCCCAGTTCACAGCCGAGTATGAAGCGGCTGGGATGAGGATCAGCACCTCCTTAGGTAGGGTGCCTCCTTCGGGTCGGGGACAGGGTTCTTCCTCAAGTAGAGAAGTTCAGGTATCTGGGAGTCTTGTTCACGAATGAGGGAAAAATGGAGCGGAAGATCAATAGACAGATTGGTAAGGTCTCTGCAGTTATGCGGGCGCTGTACTGGTCTGTCATGGTGAAGAGAGAGCTGAGCCAAAAGGCAAAGCTCTCGATTTACCGGTCGAACTGCGTTCCTACCCATATCTATGGTCACGAACGTTAGGTGGTCACCGAAAGAACGAGTTAATGGATACAGGCGAGTTTTCTCTGCAAGGAGGCTGGGTTCTCCCTTAAAGAGAGGGTGAGAAGCCGCTGGTCCTCCACATCAAGAGGAGGCAGTTGAGGTGGCTAGGGCATCTGGTCAGGATGCCTCCTGGACGCCTCCCTGGTGAGGTTATCCGGGCACATCCAACCGGGAGGAGGCCCAGAGGAAGACCCGGAACTCACTGGAGGGACTATACCTGGCCTGGGAACGTCTTGGGATTCCTCCCGAGAAGCTGGGCCAAGTGGCTGGTGACAGGGAAGTCTGGGTCTCTCTGCTTAAGCTACCGCCCCCACGACCCAATCCCGGATACGCGGAAGAAGACGGATGGATGGATAGATGTGATATTTCCGTTTTTCTTTCTAAATAAATTTGGGAAAAAATATTTCTGTTTTTTTGTGTGAGGAATGGGTCCTGCATTATTAAGAAATACAAGGGATATCCCTTTGGCTGACTGGTTAGCGCGCATGACTCTCACCTGGGAGTTGTGGGATCGAATCCTGCCCAGGCCCTCATTGTGTATCTTGCCACAATAGGTACACTTCATGGGGTTCCACAGGGGTCTGTTTTTGGCCCAATTTGGTTTGTGCTATATCTCCTTCCATTATCCATCCATCCATCTTCTTAACCGCTTATCCAATTCAGGGTCACGGGGCAGCTGGAGCCTATCCCAGCAATTATCAGGCGTTAGGCAGGGTACACTCTGAACAGGACGCCAGTCTGTTGCAGGGCCAACACAGAGAGACAGACAACCATTCACACTCACATTCATTCCTAGGGACAATTTAGAGTGATCAATTCACCTATCATGCATGTTTTTGGACTGTGGGAGGAAGCCGGAGTACCCGGAGAGAACCCACGCATACACGGGGAGAACATGCAAACTCCATGCAGAAAGACCCTGGGCCGGGATACGAACCCACGACCTTCTTGCTGCAAGGCAACAGCGCTAACCACTGCGCCACCGTGCAGCCCTCCTTCCATTATATTATCTTATTATTTATTTTTTAGCAAAATTTCTTACTATTTTAATGCTGGTGACATTTGTTTTTATTCTCTTTTAAACCTCTTGTTCAAGAGGTTAAATAGCTGAGTCTCCACACCAGTTAGTTGGACCAGTCCCAGCCTGGTCAGCGGCGAGCATGAACTGATGAAGCCTCTTGGGTGAAGGCTCTTGGATGAAGCCTCTTGGGGTTCCACAAGGGTCTGTTTTTGGCCCAATTTGGTTTGTGCTATATCACAATTTGGTTTGTGCTATATCTCCTTCCATTATATTATCTTATTATTTATTTTTTATTAAAATTTCTTACTATTTTAATGCTGGTGACATTTGTTTTTATTCTCTTTTAAACCTCTTGTTCAAGAGGTTAAATAGCTGAGTCTCCACACCAGTTAGTTGGACCAGTCCCAGCCTGGTCAGCGGCGAGCATGAACTGATGAAGCCTCTTGGATAAGAGGTGAAACATCTTCCAAGACAAATTACCAAGTCCAGTTGCGTTTGATTGAAATTTCCTTGAGATAACCATGACCTAGATGAATGAGAATATTCACAGGCTTTCTCTTTTAAACCTCGCTTAGGTTTGAAACTATAATCTGAATACAACTGATCAAATCCTGGTTGGCTACTTGTGATTTAAAGGATTCAGTATAAGGTAGTTGTCCGAACCCTCTACATAATCCATTCTACATTTCTGACATCATTATATCATTTCGCCATATGCAGTGTTGGGCAAGTGAATTTTTTTTTTGAATATATATATATTTTTTTTATATATATTTTCAAAATACAAATGTTTCTCAAACATTTGTATTTTGTGTTTGTTTGTATTACATATTACTGTCTCAAAAATGTAATTGAGTTACATAACTTTAATTTACTTTTGACAAAATATTTTAAATATGTAAAAGGGTTTTTAAATACTATAACTTATTAATTTACATTTTATACAAGTTTGAGACCGCAAATATTGTTTACCACTATATATTTTTTTTACTTTAAGTCTCTAGTGCCTTTGCATGCCTTCTATCTCAAGGAAATGTTTGGAAAATCGCATCAAAAGAAGATGTTGAAATTCTCATCCCAAAGACAATTGAAAAAGATGACAGTCCTAGGACTGAACAGTAGTTAAACTGGTGGTTAGGGAAACATTGGGAATAATTACACTGTGTAAATGTGCATTTTCCTTAAGCCATCCTGGTTTTCTGATGTTTTCATTTTGAGCAAGAGGAAGTGCACCTTGGATCTTCTACGGTATCAAACTTTATTTGGTCCGATGTATTAGTTGGGTGGAAAAACTATTTTTAATACACTTTGTAACTTAAGTTGCTAAAATTATAATTGGTAATAAATTGCTGTATATTTTATAAGTAATACGTTACATCACTGTTACTGAAAAAAGTAATATATTCCTGTAACTCATTGCTTTTATAATGCATTACTCCCAACATTGTTCATGTTGGGAGTAATGAAAAATCAAGACTCTATGGTTGATGTTTCAGGGATCTACTATCTGTCCCAAAATGCAAACTGAAGACCAGAGGAGACAAAGGTTTTCAGTAATTGCACCTAAACTGTGAAACACTCTGCCCTTCCATTTGTGCTCTATGGATTCTGAGGGACTCTTCAGGAAGCAATTTTAGACTTATATTTTAAACTGGATTATCATTAGTATTTGTATTACTTTGTGAAGTCTATCTTGAAACATGCTAAAAAAAGTTATTATAAAAGTTATTATAGTTGTTATATTATCAACTGACAACATGACATTTTCCTAACCCTTTGCTGCTAGATGGATTCTCGTGAGATTTGGAGTTTTCTAAACCCACGAGAATCCATCTTGTACTGCACCAACTAAACCGTCCGACACAAGTCCACTGGTGGTGCGGACCAATCATTTTTCCTTATTGTTTGTTGCAGTGAGCGCAAGAGCAACTGTTCAGGTATGATAATAGCAGCAAGTGCCCAGGCAAAGCAAAACAAAAACATGGCTGCGCAGGTGGACATACTCATGGAAGCGGCAAATGAAACTGTTTTAGTAGAACTAAAGATGATTTCTTTGTTGTAAATTAAGCAAAGGTAAGGAGTTTATGCATTTGTTGGTAGGAAAGATGTGCGTGCTTTTTTCCCGACTGGATTTTACAACAGCTTGATTTACCAGCTTGCACTGCTCGTATGACTCGATACTGTGATTGGCTAAAGACAAATCATAGTGGGCGGACACTTGTGGACACTCAGCTCAAAATATTATATCAGATGGCCCTCCCTTTTTCAGAAGCTTTTTGTGGGAGCAGTTCTAGATCGATGTGCAGACTTGACAAGGTGCGGGGATACACATTGATCTGGCTTTTGCTAGGTAAGTATTCTCCCAATCCTCCTCTGGATCATCCAGATGGTCTCTAGCAAACTTTAGATAGGCCTGGACAAGTGCTATCTTAAGCACGGGGACCTTCCAACTGCTGCAGGATTTTAATCTATGACGACGTAGTGGGTAACAACTAGTAACCTTTATTGTCCCAGCTCTCTTCAGGTAATTGATGAGTTCCCCCTATGTAGTTCTACGTCGTTTTCCTCATCGTTCTCAAGAAGAAGTCGGTTTTGGGGCAGTGCCAGGCCTCAAACTTGGACTACACGCCAAAGATATTAAAGCAGTTGCAACTCTTCAGAAAGTCACAGAGGGATAAACCTTATGTGGGGGATGTTCATCAGGTACCAGACAATCCTAAATGGTCAAATGCTGATATCACTTAAGCCGCCCTATTTTTCCTATGAAAGGGACAGAATTTACACCCCTGTGTTAATCAGCATGAAACGGTGCAAAGCAGCTGTAAACAAGTTGGGATAACTCTGTGTCCAGTACTGAGGGTTTTCGAAGGGTGTGGCTGTGGCAGCGTGGTGAAGTGCGCCATAGCCATACGTTTTTCCTCTAATTTTCAGAAAACTCATCCGATTCCTACCAGATATAACATGATGAAAATTAGTCCATTCCCAGAGACAAATTTATGCTAATATCCGGAGGGCGTTCCCTAATTACTCCACAGCGTCACCCAGAAGCCTTAAAAGCCCCAGCTCCAACCCATACTTTATTTGAGGACTATTTTATTCAGCAAACCAATAAAGTGCCTCAAGACCTACACAAAAGTCTTTTGTAGCCATGGTCCAAACCCATTTTGAATCAAACACACCATTTTGTGACATTTATACATGTTGTATTTGAACAAAACTCCTCCTAGAGATTTTGACTTACAGACTGGAGGCAATGAGGATCAAATGTTATCAAAGGAATGTTGCTGTTTCAAAACAAGTGGGCACGGCTAGACCTCAAAGTAAGGCTTTTCACCATAACTATACAAGGTGTATTAACTTCAACATTAGGTCATAGCTGTGTGAAGCATCGTGTATTTGATCACATACAAACTCTTAAGACATTCATAGGGTGTTTCTCAATGCCCAGGAACCTCGCCTTAATGCCTTGGTCCCGCCCCGGTTGCCTAGGAGGTACATCATCAGGGACCGCCAAGGCGTGTTCCAATGTTCATGTGCTACGGAGGAATCTGTTCCCCGTTTGTTAGCTGTTTAGCTAACTGACCATGGATACATTAGACATGCCTTGATGCCTTCTCTCGGTCAAAAATTTCCCAGAATACAGCGCGGCAGGAGCCGGCAGCAGCTACTTCGGGGGTAAATGTCCATTTTAAATGTAAGTCAACTAATTTTAACCAATCGGGCTTATATCCAAAAGGTTTGTTTTATTTTTGGTTATTATTTTTAAGATCCAAAGTAGTTATATATGGTTGGTTAGTTGCTTAGTAGTTACAGCTTTGGTGGCTACCAGGAACTAATTCGCGTACACATTTGATTTAACTGACGTATACACAATTAAAAAAAGTAAAACACTCATTATACATTTCCAGTTCCATGGCTGAAGTAATCTTACTACGCTACAATGCTACTATGAGCGACGGGACGTAAACGGAGCACGTAAGCTTGCAGCTGCGGTCAGGTGAGGTAAGTCTGTTCCAAACCATTTTCTTTGACCAAGGAAGGAAAATGTCCTCGGAAGCAAGGCGCCTTGACATTGAGAAACACCCATAGGCTCACTTGTTCATGTCGCTTACAGGAGGCTAATAAGCATAAGCATAATAATCAGCATTTGACTGTGGCAGGGCTGAACAATATATCGATATTAAAAATATATCTATATATTTTTAAACGAGATATAAGATTTGGCCATATCGCATATATCGATATACATAGTTCAAACTGTGTTCTGATCCTTGCTCCAGGCAAGCTGCTGACCAGGCGCTCTCAGCACTGCTTCCCGCGCCCCCGCTTCTTCTCTTTCATGCACAGAGCGGCAAGGGGCTGGGACTTAAAAAGCTACTGAAAAACATGGACTCGAGATATGAGGTCCCCAGTCGCAACTGCTTTGCACGGGAAGCACTGCCACAAATGTACACCAAAGTCAGGCAGCATCGTGCTTATCGGCTCGCTAATGTGTAACTTTTCGCGTCGACCCGGACAGGACATGTGAGCTTAAGTGAGCCTAACAGTTAATTTTATTCAAGACTGGGAGATAAAATTAGCATGTCTCCAAACAAGTTATTTCCTCCAAATTTTTTTGGCTTAACTGTGACTAAACATTTGCTCTCACTTTGTGATAAAAAAATATTGGGATTGATATCAATATTTAGACCAAATATGTCGAAATATGACTTTTGTTCCATATCGCCCAGCCCTAGGCCGTGGTCAATGACTGAAAACAACTTGCTGTAGGATCATATACAGTCCTCATAGTTTTCGAAAGAGGGTTTGGCTGTGGCGGCATGACAAACCTTGGCGTTACACACCACAGAAATACTTTTGTCACTAATTTCCAAATGCATTTTCTGATCATTACCAAATTCAAGAACATGGATATTGGTCCAACCCCTAACAGATATACATCCAAGTATTTGGTGGCTGGGGCGTTCTGACAAAACAGCATACAATCAGAATGACATGCTTTCGGTTAATACGCATGCGCAGCAGTAAAAAAAAGGTACTTTTCCCTCTGGTGTTTAAAATCTGCTCAAATCAATGTAAATTATATATAATTTAGGTTCAGATATTTAAAATAAAGTATATTTGTCCTCCTGTGACCTTAGGTTTAGAACATAAAACTAGTGGGTTGGTTAAAATTGGTTAGATAACTCTACCTATGGTATGCTATTCTGACAAAGTATGCCGTTTTGTCAGAACAGGGGCATAATTTCTGCACAGCGCCCCCTCCGAGTATTTATACAATCAGCAGTAAAGCATTGCTTTCATATAGGAATGTGAAATTCGGCAGACAAAAGTAGTTTGTGATTACCTTGAATAGAAACTCTTTCGAACCCAGGTCCAAGCCTCACATATAGGAAATACCAAGGATTCGGATGCAGGGTGTGTAAGCAGGTGTATTACCTCCAGCTTTTTAGGTCACAGCGGCATAATACTTCATGTCTGTATACCACCACTGAACACCATCTTGATGTAATTTGCTCATGAAATTTAAGCCCCACCCCCTGAAAATAGGAAGTGAAATATTTCAGTAAGAAAAGGAAAGAAAGAAAATATTTTGCTCCTTTTACCTAATCGACATCTGCCTATGTACGGTGACTGAAAGAAGCTGGTATAATTTCTTGTCCTGAACACAGGGGTTTAGAAAGAGGGTGTGTCTGTAGCAGCATGGCGAATCCTCATATCACGCCACGCAAATGTGTTTGGTTCTAATACCCACATGCATCATCTGATCCGCTCCAAATTCAACAACACTCATATTAATCTGGCCCTAAACATATAAGTGTGCAAATATTTGGTGAGCATGGTGCAATACCTGCACAGTGCCCCCTAAAAGAAATAAAACAATCCTCGTCAAAGAATACTTTCAGCTACGATTGTTAAATTCAGAACATATATAGTTTCTCAATACTCCTACAAACGTTTTTGAAGGCAGTGTCCTCTTTCCTCATGAGGTGGACCAATTTATTTGAAAGCTGCCAATTTTGCCTTTTGAACTCTTCTTCGTGCAGATTTTCTTATCAGGCTCAGTCAGTGGAAGAGTTGAAATGGTGTTGAGGTGGGGGTGCGTGAGTCCCGAGGTCACAGCACAGGCCGGAGCGGCGCTAAGTGGCCATTCGAGGCTGCTTTCAGTTTTAGTTTTGTTTCATTTACCTCACAAAACCAGGTCATTTTAATCAATGTGTGTAGATTTCTTATATCCAGTGTACATACAATCCCTACACGTATGACAACAGAAACAGCATTATGTTTCCAAAGTTCTTCAACTGTTCTTAAGTTTGCAAACCTCACCTTAACTCTTCCAAACATCTCTCAAGTTACTGTGGCAAAACAGCTGAATCTAGGTCTCTGCTGACCTTGAAACCTTTCAGAAGATGCTTGGCCGCTCCTGGGTTGTTATTGAACATCCCAACCAATTTCCTTTACACATAATGGGAGACAGCACATCTGAACAACAGGTGCAGATGATCGTGCTGTTGTATATTTCCCATCTTATAATGAAAAATTCAGGCTTTGTCTTGTGAGCTCATATATATATATATATATATATATATATATATATATATATATATATATATATATATATATATATATAACATCACGTTCTCTATTCACTCATTTGCATCACCTGCCTCCTTCACTGTACGCCTCTGCACACACAAGCCGGAACATCTGGATGGGGGCGCTGTGACAATGGATACCCAGAGAGCGTGGAGCTATACATCTGACACAGGAGAATTATAGAGTTAATAGTATTTGGCATGACAGGGAGAGAGAGCGGGGAGCGCAGTGCCGTTCCTCAGTGCAGTCTCATCCTGTTTAGCATTCACTGTGCGCAGCGCCTGGAGGCCCTGGAGGGCTCACCTGCCTGGAGTCTAGACGCGCTGCATCACACGCTGAGGGGACAGAGGGATCGAACCTGCGGACCCTGGCTTCACCGTCCACGCTGGGCAGGGCAGGATAGGAGGGAGTCGTTTCCACCGCCAACAAGACAAAAGTGAGTGTGCGGGGAGATGGAGGAGGAGGAGGAGGGGGGTTTTGGTGGGGGTGTATGATGAAAGTGGGTGGGGCTCAGACAGTCGGGTCGGCTGGGGACGCTCCCAGCACGTCTACCTGCTTCCTGCGACGCCTTGGGGGATCCTATCGGTCATCGATTAAATTCTAGATTCCCGCCAAATAATATATATATATATATATATATATATAACTTCTAGTAGGCTTGTGATAAACTGTTCGTTTTCGGATGTATTTTCCGTTTTTTTTGTCAAACCAACTATGTAACGTGTTTTTTTGTTTAATCTGACAATAACATGAAAGAGATGTGCATCAATAACCTCCTTTGTCATGCCAAGCTGACAAGGAAGCTGTTAACTCACCAAGACAATAACAAGTCACTGATTGCTGGATGTGTTATAGGAGCCATATGTCAGTCCATCACATGAGCTCTATTGGCAAAAACAGTAGCGACAGCATCCTTATCCTTCCGGCTACCTTTCCGTCAATCAAGCCGATCAGTAGCTCTGGGATCTGTCTGGATGGGAGGATTAAAAAAAAAAAAAAATCTCTGCTTTGCTACTCTTTATACCCCCCCCCCCGCCCGATAGTTCTGAGCTCCAATCCTCGCCTGCATGCATGCTTGTGTGTGTGCATGTGTGTGTGGATGAACGGTGTGCTGCTGCTGGTTCACAGCGTACAGTCAAAGTGAGTGACTGTCTGTGGCGAGGCGGAGGGAAGGGGAAACTAGACCGCTGCTTCTTTCTCTGCGCCGCTCCTCCATTCGGGAAGAATTTCCAGCTGAATCCGGCGGAGGGGTAAGTTTAGCGGTTCGGAACAACTCGTCCGGCCCGGGCGGGGGGTGTTGGTTCGGACTCATCATCAGCAGCTTGCGGGACCGGGATGGACCAGTCTCGTTCCGCTCCAGCACTGCGCGCGCGTGTGGATGTACGTGGTGTTTGCTTGTAGGGGAATTTGGATGAACAGTGAGGAACGGTTTGCCGCTCAACTGAAGGTTAAGCTAATTGCAGTTTTGTTGTTGTTGGTGTTTTGAACTGAGTGGTAAAGTTGTGGTGACCACTGTGGGGGATGGGCACAGCCCAAACTTTAACCACTTCACACCGGCTTCATACTTTTGTCGCGCTGCCTCCCTCCTTCAGTGGCGCCACCAGGAGGGTGGCAATGGTCCTCCCAAAAATGTGCCTTACTCCCTGTGCTGACAGTCTCATAAATATAACATTGTAATATAAGATATTTATATCCTTATGCTTTTTTTTGTTTGTTCTTTATTTTCAAATGTCTGCGACTGTCTGAAATTATACCCAGCTGCCATAATGGCTGTTTGACATCACAGGTCACCTAAAGCACATTATGGCAAAAAAATGTAATCACAATTATTTGGCCAACAAAAACCAACTGTTTGTTTAGATTTAACCACGTACAGACTGCACTGCTTTGCGAAAACCAGGAGAGTTATGGCTGTATTATCAGCACTCAGATCAAAAATACATTTTGCATGTTAAAAGCATATCTGTGTCTTCTTAAAAAAATATGAAAAATCACGTTTTTTGCCCCACATTTAAACCTGAGGCAGTATATAAAAGTTTTGTACTGGACATTTCATTACTTTATCCACTAACCACAAGTTGAGCTGAGTGTATAACTAATGGTGCGTTCAGACCGCAGGCTTTGTCAGCGTCAGCAACGTCAAGATTACATGTTAAAGTCTACGGTGGAGGCCATCGGAGGAGCGTCGCAGAGACTGCGACGCTTTGTGAGCGTTGGCTCCGTCAACTTTTCAAGGTTTTGCTGCGTTTCAAGCTTGAAAGCTCATAACGCGTACAAAGCAGAAGTTCAGCTAGCTTAACTTTTGACGGTCTTAACGCTCTTGACGCAGCACAGGAAACAAATCAGAGCGTATCACTGAAGTGATGTTGCCCGACGTCGACGCTGACTAGCAAACCACGATCCGCGAGTGTTTAAAACATCCAGCAGAGAAAGGCCTACGAGTTTTGCAAGCTTCAGCTTGTAAATGTATCTTCTGTGTATATGTGTCGAACTAGTTGCTTTATGAGCTTTGCACTATAAAGTCATCATCCCCCCAAGCACCTCTGTGCACTGTGACCAGAAGAGCTCCTCCACTGGGCAGCTAGGGGAGCCAGAAGGCTACTGATGTGTCTGGCCTACTCATAAAAATAAATAAGTAAATTCCTTACAATAAAACAAGGATTTTAAATAAGGAAATGTTCGACCTCATTGCTGAGGCAGATTCTTTATGAGGTTTGCTGGCTTATCAAGTACTTTTTACGGTGTGGGCAGGTGCCAGGTCCTGCTAAAAAAAAAATAATCAGCATCTCCATCAAGCTCATTTGTGGAGTGAAGCACGCAGTGCTCAAAAATGTCCTAGATGGCTGCATTGACTCTGGACTTAATAAGGCCCAGTGGACCAACAGCAGCAGATGACATTGCTCCCCAAATCAACACAAGAGAAATTCGAATTATTGCTTTAGTCCGACTGAAATCAGACTTTTAAAATGCGTGTATACACCTTAGTCCGACTGGAATTGAAACGAACTGGATTTACAGAAGATTGACTTCTCCTGCCGGATAATGCGATTTAAATCGGAATACTCTACAGCCACCTCAGGAAGTTAGAGAGCCGGAAATGCGACCAAGCACTAACAACAGTAGTGTTATAAGAGGCATATGGCGTCTAAGACACACGTAAGCGGCCAATCAATGCATGTTTGGACTTACGAAGAGGCGATGTATTGTTACTGTGAATATCATGCTTTAACTCCGTCTGCTTCACTCGCGCCAGCCTCAGTTTACTGCCTGAATGCAGCTGGAAGCTAAATGCTTTTAGGCTAACAAGTAGGGGCGCATGTCGCCATCTATCGTCGGGGAGGGGAAATTACTTCATTTAATAATTTGATTTTCCGATAGACCTGTAACATCGGACTCTGCTCGCTGCGGGAGAGACGTTGTTAGTCCGATTACTCCAAAAAGCTCGATTTAGCTGTGCATGTTAACGTACTGACAGACTGTGGAAACTTCACACTGGACTTCAAGAATCTTTGTTTTGGTGACTCTCCATTCTTCCTCCGGACTTTGGGACCCTGGTTTCCCAATGAGAAACAAAGTTTTCCCTCATCAGACTTTGGACCACTCAGCAACGGATGAGCAGCAGCTTGACAAGAGGAATACACAATACCCAATTTTGTGACTTGAGACTTGGCTTGATTCTTGGGGTGACGATTCGATTCAGAAACGATTCTCGATTCAGAAGCGATTCTCGATTCAAATCTATTTTTTTTTCTTAATCAATACTCTCTCATTCATCATTTGTGTTTACAATACACACAACTTGATCTGCCAAGTGTCTGTGATGAAGTGTGCCATGAATGTAATAGGGCATCAACACACAATGGATTTTACAATCTATGTTGAGAGACGGGAACTGGTTGAAAAGTAACAAGACATGAAATTATAACTGGACATCCAAGACCTTTTAAACAAAATTTCTAGTCTTGAAAAACAAATGCTGATATATTTTAAGAAGAAAAGAAATAATATTATGTATTTTGTTTGTTCTTTGGTATGTAGTAGAAAATACACTGAAAATATTTAGTTTGCACCAAATGTTGCTGATCAACCATCATTAAACTGAAATTTATGGCTTAGGTTATTATTTTAATTGTTTTTGTTAGAAATTTTAAAAGTCCTAACGTTATTGAACTCAGCATATATTTCGGACTTCCTTGAAAGCGCCACAGGTGTGCAGCGCTGCTGGATGTTTATGTGTAGCTTATAAAGAAAGATCGCTCTTATATACTTGCAGATAAAATAAAATAAATAACTTTAGCCAAGGGTGTCATTAGCATGGAGAAGACCTTTTAGACGGCCCAAACATTTACCTTCAGCAAAGACGGGCGGATTTCTCTTTCGTCTTTCATGTTGAAGCTTTAGCCTAGTGGCTACTGCTAGCTAGCAGCTAGCGCTAGCTTGCCAAGGCCGCATCAGACCTGTCAATGCGACGGTGGCCGTTGCATGACAAACACTACGCGAAGCGAAAATGTAAAAAGTTCAGAAAACATGTTTTTTGAGAATCGATTCTCGAACATTTCGGATCGATTCTGAATCTTGTTAAATAGGAATCGAGATTCAGACGTGAATCAATTTTTCCTCACACCCCTAGTAGGTTGGTTCAATTAAATCCATTTGTTATTGATAGAATATGTAGGTAATTCAGACATGGTTAAGAAGCACTATGGCTCTCTTTTGGGGTGCTTGAAATTCTCGGATTTCAGATCTCAGTTTTTATTACATCTTTAAACCTCATCACATGAATTGTATACTGTTTTATTGCTTTCAAATTGATATTTTGACTTCTTCCACCCATTTACACACACAACGATAATTGCCCCATAGCAATGTCCCTCAATAAAATTTCCAAAAAGCGTAAATTTATTAATTGCTAATACACACCTAACCTTGCAGGGTCAAGGCTGGGCTGGTGACTATCTCCAGCCATCGTTGGCAGTGGCATCCCCAAAGTGTGGACAGCAGGGGGGGCATGTTCACCCCTGGAAATATAATTTACCCCCTTGGGTTAACATCTGCCCCCTTTCATAAATCATATTCATTTCAAATGAAGGCCTACAATCTTCTTGTGCAATCAAGTCGTACATGTAAAACCCAACAACTAAACACATAAAAATGAGAAAAGTTGTATGTATGTATGTGGAATACCTGGAGAGGATATTGCGTACATGAAGAGACCATGCAGAGAGACCCAAGGACCTTCTACTGCAAGGCAGCAGTGCTGCCAACTGCACCATGCAGACCATTCAAGGTTTTAGTTTTGGTGTGCCAGCCAACCATTAGTGGCCCCCCCATCTGACAAAATCTCTTGTGACGCCCCTGCTGATCCCTGCTCGGTGAGAGGCTTCGTGATTTCTCGGCTCATCTTTCCCCCCCCCCCGCATTCCTGAACTTCATCAAAAGCAAGCCTGTCTCTTTGAGTCCTCAAGCTGCATATGCATACCGCTGCAGATCACTTAAAATTACAATGAGCACTGATAAAAACCTCCTAAGATTTTTCTTTTTTCAGCAATCCTCATTTATACATTTCTCTCTTTGCTCTGTTGTTTTCTCGCCATGCCGCAGATCCACCCCACTGTCTCACCCCCAGTTGCAGCGCATTTGTGTCCCGGGATGACCTGTTGATGTCGGTTAAAGATGGAGTGCCAAGATCACCCGCTATAAACTCCTCCCCGGTATAAAAAAAAAAAGAAAAAAAGAGGAAAGAATTGGAAGGGGGGAAAAACTCTCTGGAAATTGGAGTTCTGCCCAGTATCGTTTCTGTGGTTGGCCGAGATTGCCTATTATAAATAATTTAATGAAGCAAGACATCATAAGCGACATCTTGGACGGGACTAGCTCGTCTCCTAACCGGATGCTCCGTTGGAGGATTAGGACATCGCTCGGTGCTGCTGCTGGCACAGAGACACGGGAGGGTGGGTTGGAGGGCGCCGACCCCATCGACGGTTTAAGCTTGTTTTTTTTTTTTATGTCCCCTGGCTCCTGACGACAAAACAGAGACACATCTGTCTGCATTCTTAAAGTGAAGTTGTAACAGCAGCTGACATTACGAATTAAAAAAAAGCTAATTTTTTTTAAGGCTTCTGAGCCCCCACCTGCACCTCTTCCCGTGGAACGCTGCCTCCCTCAACCGGCCCGGGGCCAACCGAGCACTTCCAAATCCTACCGGGCATCGAAGCTGGCACGCTGCGGGGCACCGACAGCTTTCTGCCCGCGCCGAGCTGCCCTTCTTCACCGCCTGTAGCGGGACTCAGCCTCCGAGGTGTGTTGGCCGGCGACACTCTGCTTGACTTTCACGTAAGACGAAATCATTGAATAACTGTTGTGCATTAACGATAAGTCGCCTCGGAAGTTTGAGCTCAGGGGGTGCTCGGGCGTAGAGGAGGGGGAGACGCTACTCCGTAGCCACGTTGTGCTGTCCTGACTCGGTCGCTCCTCTAGTACCGCCGCTGAACGCTCACGAGCGTCTTTAAACAAGGATGCGACGTTCATTTTACGTAATTAACGACGTATTTACTAGTTTAACGTGAGAGAGCCAGCTTCTTTCTCCTGACCAGTGCTAGCTTTAGCTGTAGCCTGCTACTTGCTAACAGCATAGTTTTCAACCCCCCTAAAACTCACTGATTTGGCTGGGATTGATGCTGATAAATATATAAAACAATTACTAAGTAGCTATAGAAATAGCACATGCATCAAGATGCTCCTTTGATATCCACATACAGCGCACGGGTTATGCATGTGGATAGTTTGCATTAAGTAGTCCAAAAAAGGACACTTTTTTCCGCATAAAGACGGAATAATAATACTTTATTTATATACCACCTTTCAAGATGCACACCATAAAGTGCTGTTAAAAAACGATAAAATAAAATAATATTAAAAAACAATTAAACAGTACATGTCTGTTAATAAGCCAGTTCAAAAATACGAGTCGAAGCTGTTTTCTGAAGAGCTCCTCTGAATCCATAGAAAGCAACTGAAATAAGAAGCCACACACAGTGGAGCACTGAGTCAGAGCATGTTACGGGGCACATCTTAACAGCAGGGCAAGGGTCAAGTGGTTTGAATTAACTCCCCATTATGTTTCTTGCAAGTTGTTGTGACCTCCATGACCTGTAAAGAGTGGCGGGGAGGGTTAGGATATTCATAGGGTGACATCTGTTCCCCTGTCTATAAGTGGAAATTAAATCAGTCACGCAGTGGGGATGTGGTGTGAAAACGAAGGAAGTGTCCACGGGAATGTACAAAAAGCGGCTAGACGTTTAAAATTGAAGCTGATACCACTTTTTTCAAACATATACGATACCGATACTTGGTACTTGAAATACTTGCCGGTACTGAGCATCAATGCCGATACTTCTACCACGCAAAAAATGCAATGAATTGGAAGACAGGTTTTATTTTCTTCTCTGCTTGTTACAACAAATGATGGTGAATTAGATAAGAAAAAAAGAAGAAATATTAATAAATTGACCACAAAACTAAAATTTCAAGTAAAAAAAGTAACAATTTTCAATGACATTTTGCAGAGTTTACACATTATAAGTATCGGTTCATGATATCGGTTAACTTTAACCGATACAGTACATAAGAATGGTGCGGGCCCAGATATCCTGATACCAGTATCGGTATCAGTGCACCACTAATTATGCATACAAAAGGTTTAAAAGAATTATGGTTTCAAGTCCGCCCATTAAAATGTCAAACAATTGCACCTTCCTCCAAATACTAGTTATTTATGGGTATTTTATTTTATGTCTGTTTACTATAGAACAGCCCTTGTATTTTCTCAGCTCAGAAAAACATTGCGAAACATTTCGGGTTTAAGCCCGTACGTTCTGTCTAATTTTCCCGACTGCATGTAGACGTCTTTAAGTGTCAGTGTTCAACCCGTCCCAGTCATGGCACCTTTTAGTTTCTACATTGTGCTCTTATAAAAGATGAAGTTATTATAAAGCTATAGCTGGCAGCTTTCTGCTGGCTGTCTGGCAAAAAAAACAACAACAAAAAACATTAGCCCGACTAGCTAACACTATTAGGTTGTTACACCTTCGTTACTCTGTATTGAGCAATGTCGTAATGTTAAGCCTCTGCCTATTCTATAATTTTCCTCAACACTGTATTAACAGTAAATAAACGAATAGAGAAACTTCTAACTTTAATATACAGCTGATATTTTAGCAGCAGAAAGAATAGCAGGTTTTCCTTCACAGCTGCCAGTTTTTTAATATGTATCATTTAGACTGCACATAGTGTTGTGAAAAAAATATGTGCCCTGGATCGAACTTCTTCGGCCTGCTCTTTTGTATTACAATAAATTTTAATATTAGATGAAGAAAACCTGAATAAATATAACATTTTTGATGGTTTCATTTATTGTACTCCTGGTGTCAAGATGGTCAGCAACATTTGCAATTTCGAGGTTTTCTCTATCAAAAATATATTTTTGGTCTTATTTATGCTTGTAAAACCATTCTAGCTCTTCGTGCAATTTTACCACTGTTATAACCCCTGGCTTTCCCCCATGGGAATCAATAAAAGAGCATCTTCTCTTTTATTATCAAGGAACAAAAGCAATGCAAACCGAGCCGGCCTTACTTGAAAATTGAATTGATTTAGGGATGCACGATGTACCCGCATCAAAATCTTTATTCACAGATTTTACTCATTCTTTTAGGGTGCATTCACACAGGCCCTGTTTAATCAGCTTGAAATGAACTCTAGTTGGTTTGCCCTGAAAGTCCGGTTTATTTGGGGAAGTGTGAATTGGCAATCCAATTCTAATTTGGACCAAACAAACAAACTGTAGTTCGCCAAACATCGTCAATCTCGGTTCGATTGAAACAAACTCCGCTTCGGTTTGATTGTATGTGTGAATGGTAAATGGGTGGGGGCAGCACCAAAAGCAGGAGTCGGACTATTGTACAGGGCATCCTCGGTAAATGTAATCCAGTGCCCCATTTCCACTCGGGCCAGTGTGGTACAGAGTGGAACGGGTCAGTACGGTCTGGAACGGGTAGGTTGTGTTGCCATTACCATCTCAAAGGAACACTAGTGGGCGAGGAAGTTGGCGGGCTTAGCTTAACAAAAGCTCCAGCAAAAAGCATCTTCCTTTCTGTTGTTGAAGATTTAATTTTTGGAAAACAGGGATTTTTTTTTTTAACCAATGTACTATTTAGACTTCTATAGCTCAGAGTTATGTCAATCTAGCCATCTTGTTTTACAAGGATACTTTGCAGTAAATTCAAGTCAGCTCCAGGACAGGATGATTGCAATAAAAGCAGTTTTTTTGACTGCAGTGTGCTGCTTATTTGAAACTTTAAACTATAGCTTACTCTGAGACCAATCAGTGGCTACCGCTGCTGCGTAGGTTGTGAGAGGCATATATTACCGGTAGGGCTGGGCAAAACGAATATTTTTGTAATCAATGAATCTAGCGATTATTTTTTCGATGCGCCGATTAATCTAATGATTCATTTTTCAATTTGATTCTGTTTTGATTCAATTTGATTATCGATTATTTACCCATTATTTGATTTTTTTTAGAAATTTGACATTTATTAATTTATGTATTTCCATGAAATAAACAAATTTAGTCATTTGAACACATTTTGATTGTAAAGAAAGAAAGTTGCAGTATTAGTACAATCTTATGTTAGAGGTTGTATTTGACAAAAGTGTTTGCGCTACGCTGCTGGTAAGAATACAACTTCATATGGGATACAACTTCATGTCTTAAACTGCAAACTATCCCTTTATATTGCCTTTATATCCATCTACCAATTAACTCAAATGGACTCAATTAACCAATAAAAATGCTTCTTAAGCTTCAGAATGAAATCGCCTAGAGTTATCATTTTGTTTAAAGACACAATCAACTTCATGTGTGTGAATACTTTCTGACTTTGATTAAATAAAAAAAGAGAAAACATTTCTCTCTGCTCTGAAATTTCACAGATACAAAAAGTATGTTCATATTTATTGATCTAAAACAAGAAAGGTTTTTCTCTGAATGCATTTCTTACTGGGAACCATCAGAAGAACACAGCCAAAGCACGTTCAAATATGCCACATTTCCATTTTTTAAAAAACAAATAACTAATAAACAGGGCAAAGATTCACATTCATAGATGATCAAACAAAGGCACTTCCAGACTAATTATACATATATAACACAAAAGAAGAACGTGGTAAAAAATTAATAAATTGATCGATATTACATCGAAAAGCCATAATTGTTTTACCCTAAAATAAATTCATACTGTTAAACACAATAGCATTACAATCAAATTATCGACAAAATTGACTTCCTTATAATCGTGGGGGGACATTTAGCTCTATCGATTACCCTGTGCTCTCAGTTCATTGTGGTGATCAATCTCTAGTCTTAGTTCCTGCTGTGTAACGCATTAGTTTAGTACATTAATATAATATCTTGCAATATATATTAGAATGACGAGGAACCATGTGGAGGAAGTGTGTTAGCTCTAAGATGACATATTTAATCTCCCCCAGAATCAAACCTGCTTTGTTTCACCATTACAACTGCCTCGGTTTTGTGGCCAGGGAGCAGCTTTGAAAAGAGTTGGCATTTAAAAGCCAAATGTTGTTTTTTTTTAAAGCTCCTCCTGCTTCCTGTCTCACCCTTTATAATTCGATTCTAGCCAGGAGGTGCTATGTTTGATGGTTCTTATGGATCCTCTATGTGAGAATGTTCCTCGATTATCCCAGGCGACCCTTTGGTTTTTCGGGAAAAGGATTTACAACCAGAGGGACAGTCGTGCACTTTTCAGATTTATTCAGGCTCAATTTAAACAACCATATGAACATTAATTGCTGCACTGCATGCTGCTGTGTTGATTCTGGCTGTGCAGGAATCTGAAGGTCCACCTCTTTCCACTCCCTGTGTTAGTGTGAAAATGATAGCGCTACACTTCCCTTTGTTGCTGTGGCAGGCATAGGTCTCGTCTTGTCTTCTAAACTTTAACCAAGTTCACTATAATTTCTTCCGGAAATTTGATGCAAGTGAATCTATGTGAGGCTGCACAGTGGCGCAGTTGGTTGCATTGTTGCTGTGCGGCAAGAAGGTCCTGGGTTTAAATCCTGGTTTAGGTTCTTTCTGCATTGATGTTCTCCCTGTGCATGCGCGTGGGTTCCCTCCAGGTACTCTGGCTTCCTTCTTCAGTCCAAAAACATGACTGTTACGTTAAATGGTCTTTCTAAACACCCCTTAGGTGTGAGAGCGTACCTGGCGACGTAATCCCCTGCCAAGCATGGATTATTTTTATTTTATTTTGTTGGGCAAATCTAAAATATTGGACAGAAAATGCAGTTTTGGAGACCGAAACGTCAACGCACAATGCTGCTTGACACAATTTTGGGTGGAGTTTTTTTTACATAGCAGCCAATCCAGAAGCGTCAACCATTTAGCTTGGCGCTGATTGGCTGTTCCCCTAAAAGGAGAAACAAAGAAGATTCTGCGAATCTGTGGTGCCTTCTGCGGTTATGCTAACACTGTTTCCATTGTACTTATTAATGAATATTAAGGTAATATTTAGTGCTTTATCTGTTAAAGTAGCAGTTCTAAGTATTATTGAGATCGTGAGCGGCTGGTCACGGGCGGCTGTTGTCCTTTACCCCTGCAAATATCCGGGGTCCACTGTATAAAGCCTACTTTATACTTCTCCGTCAGCAAGTTTGCACGCAGAGGTATTGAAGCAGACATTTTTCACTTTTCTGTTGGGGTGTCAGTGTTGCAAAGAAATTCCCCACCAGGACAGCAGAGGGTGCGGATTTTTATGGCGGTTCATCCAAGCATTGTGCAATCTTGTCCTTAGACAGCTCTCTAGTCTTGGCCATGATGGATATTTGAGTCTGATTGTTTGAAGATGTGGACAGGTGTCTTTTGTACAGATAATGATTTCTAACAAGCGCCATGGTAACCAACATTTAAACTGGTGACTGTAGTGTAATGTAGAGATGCCTCGTGGATATAAGCTTCACAGCCGATCCGTTGCTTTTATCATCAGGACTGAAGAATGAAACTAACCAGCACCACTAGGATGTCCAGCTAGATGTTCAAAAAGCACAGCAGTCTGTACTAGAGTTTCTGTTTGCTTTCCTCAATCACGCCGTATCATGTGCGTCCTCATTAGGTCAGCTCCTTCAGCTGGGCTGCGTCCTCAGATGACCATTGAAAGCCATCCATATCTCCATCATAAATTGAGAAAAACCTGGACCGAAGTGCAAGAACCCCAAAAACAGGTTTTATATGAGCACACACTTAGGCGTGCGTACAGTCTTTATACATGTTTGATGAGTTTGTTGTTTTTTTTCCCCAGCAAATATATAGGTTGTAAAAACTGTGAATTTCATTTCACGTCTTTTCGTGACCACTTGCCAGAACTTTAAAAAGATCTGACTATACATCTGTGACGCCTGCTGTTTAGGCTGCTGGGTCATCTCTGGGAGTTTTCCTCCCAGCGGAGCAGAACGGCTAATCAGTTTAATATTGCTACAGATTAGCGGGATGTTTGGGGTTGTGGAAGGGTCGGACAGAATGCCTCACCGTCAGCCGACTACAAACCATGCTGCAAACACTAACTGCTGTCTGCTGAGTTTGGCCGGCATCCATCCCTCGGAGGCCACAATCTCGCATATAGTGTCTTTGCTCAGTGGCAATGTGACTCACCTTTTTGTTCCCGGCTGTTTACTTCTGTTCGCTAGAGAGGTGTAGTATGTACGTGTTATTAATAAACGATACACAATCCATTTGAAAGGGAAGTTTGCTTACTTTTTTCCTTTTTTATCGCTGAACCCTTTTTTTTTTTTTTTTTCCAGTGGTGAAGTAAAACTGACGGGTTATCTAAGGAGTTTTAGTTCTTCGCTTAGAAGAAGTGACAAGCTAAATTTCAAATTAGGGCAAAAAACAACCACCAAACAGTTTATAAATGAATCAGATGTAACTAAACAGGGTTAGGATAAGGATAAAAGCTTATATAACCGGCCTAGTTGGCCAAAAATTCTCTTTTATTTAGAAGTTAGACTTGAATCAAAGTTGTTTACGAAATTTTTTATTAATTAATCTTCACGCACTTAAACATCCGAGTTGCCTCTCTTCTTCGATTTTGCCTCGCTCCCTCTTTTGCTCATCTTTGCGACCCATTTTGCTCTACTTTTCGTCTGAAGATTTGTTTTTTTTTTCCCCCGCTTTGTTTTATTACATTTATAATGCCTCCAGCTCTAACTCCCCCCTCAGTAATCGACCAGTCAACAGGGCATTATCGGCGCATTCCTCTCTTTTACTCAAACAAACTTGTCTTTCTGTTAGTCCCCCACATGTACGCCTTGTGTCCCTGACTTTCTCAGCTGCCCCTGACCTCTGCTGTCCCTGTGGTAAACTTTGCAGACCCTGTGGTCCTGGGCAGAGCGGTATGGCTCAGACGCTGCAGATGGCGATCCCCAACTTTGGCAACAACGTCCTGGAGTGTCTGAACGAGCAGCGGCTGCAGGGCCTCTATTGCGACGTCTCCGTGGTCGTCAAGGGACACGCCTTTAAGGTCAGATATTTAATTCATCAATAAAAATAAAAAAAAGATCTCTTTCAATAAAAATTTTAAGAAGTTGTTCAATTAAACCCGTTTCTATAGTATTTTGCTGAATTAGACGTCTGCAGTGCTTATGGAATATGTTGAGGAAGATCCATCCATCCATCCATCCATCATCTTCCGCTTATCCGGGGTCGGGTCGCGGGGGCAGTAGCCTAAGCAAAGAGGCCCAGACTTCCCTCTCCCCGGCTACTTGGGCCAGCTCCTCGGGAGGAATCCCGAGGCGTTCCCAGGCCAGCTGGGAGACATAATCCCTCCAGCGGGTCCTGGGTCTTCCCCTGGGTCTCCTCCCAGTGGGACGTGCCCAGAACACCTCACCAGGGAGGCGTCCAGGAGGCATCCTGACCAGATGCCCAAGCCACCTCAACTGGCTCCTCTCGATGTGGAGGAGCAGCGGCTCTACTCTGAGCCCCCTCCGGATGACCGAGCTTCTCACCCTATCTCTAAGGGAGAGCCCAGCCACCCTACGGAGGAAACTCATTTCAGCCGCCTGTATCCGCGATCTCGTTCTTTCGGTCACCACCCAGCGTTCGTGACCATAGATGAGGGTAGGAACGTAGATCGACCGGTAAATTGAGAGCTTTGCCTTTCGGCTCAGCTCTCTCTTCACCACAACAGACCGGTACAGCGCCCGCATAACTGCAGACGCCTTACCAATCCGTCCATCGATCTCCCGCTCCATTTTTCCCTCATTCGTGAACAAGACCCCCAGATACCTAAACTCCCCCACTTGAGGAAGGACCTCATCCCCGACCCGGAGAAGGCACTGTACCCTTTTCCGGCTCAAGACCATGGTCTCGGATTTGGAGGTGCTGATCCTCATCCCAGCCGCTTCACACTCGGCTGCGAACCGCTCCAACGAGAGCTGTAGATCACGTTCAGATGAAGCCAACAAGACCACATCATCTGCGAAGAGCAGAGACCCGATCCTGAGGTCACCAAAACGGATCGCCTCAACACCTTGGCTGCGCCTAGAAATCCTGTCCATAAACATTATGAACAGGACCGGTGACAAAGGACAACCTTGGCGGAGTCCAGCTCTCACCGGAAATGAGTCCGACTTACTGCCGGCAATGCGAACCAGACTCTGACACAGTTCATATAGGGACCTAACAGCCCGTATCAAAGGGTCTGGTACCCCATACTCCCGGAGTACCCTCCACAGGACACCCCGAGGGACACGGTCGAATGCCTTCTCCAAGTCCACAAAGCACATGTAGACCGGTTGGGCGAACTCCCACGCACCCTCCAGGACCCTGCCGAGGGTGTAGAGCTGGTCCAGTGTTCCACGGCCAGGACGAAAACCGCATTGTTCCTCCTAGAACAAGGCAGGCAAGGTGGCAGCCCCCTCCTTGGGCTGCCACCTTACCGCGGTGGAGGGGTTTGAGTGTCCCAATGATCCTAGGAGCTATGTTGTCTGGGGCTTTATGCCCCTGGTAGGGTCACCAATGGCAAACTGGTCCTAGGTGAGGGATCAGACAAAGTGCAGCCCAAAAACCCCTATGATGAATGACAGCGTTGGACCAAGTGTTCCCTCGCCCGGACGCGGGTCACCGGGGCCCCACTCTGGAGCCAGGCCTGGAGGTGGGGCACGTTGGCGAGCGCCTGGTGGCCGGGCCTTTACCTATGGGGCCCGGCCGGGCTTAGCCCGAAGAGGAAACATGGGCCCCCCTTCCCATGAGCTCACCACCTGTGGGAGGGGCCATAGGGGTCGGGTGCAATGCAAGATGGGCGGTGGCCGAAGGCGGGGACCTTGGCGGTCCGATCCTCGACTGCAGAAGTCGAGGAAGATCTATTTTAGATTTTTATTGATTAACTTCAGCTTTCTTTTATGTGGATTTAGAGTGCAAAAACCTTCTCAGCTTTGGAAGTTTTCAACAACAACAAAAATCACATTACAGCCACAAACCTTAAAGTATGTTTTAATTAGATTTGATGTGATAAGATCCATAAGTCCTTGAAATTAATAATTGCTGTGATCATGGTGTATGCAGGCATTTTCCAGCCCTCTATCTTCATCTGATGATGAGCACATAACCACCTTCCTTCATTTTAGGAGAAGGAAATAATCAGAAAAAGAGTAAATATAAATTTTTTTTACAACTAGGACTTATTAAGTAAATAACGTCCATTTGTCTTCAGCTCCTCCAAAAAGAATTCCAGGTTGATTTGAGATGCGAAATCAAATTACAATACGTTTTCAGTTACAACATATAAAAAAGGTGTACGTTTTATCTAAAACAGCTTTTATGTCACAACAACAAATACAGACGTGGACAAAATTGTTGGTACCCTTCATTAAATCAAAGAAAAACTCATAATGGTCACAGAAATAACTTTAATCTGACAAAAGTAATAATAAATAAAAATTATATAAATGTTGACCAATGAAAGTCAGACATTGCTTTTCATCCATGATTCAACAGAATTATTTAAAAAATAAACGCATGAAACAGGCCTAGACAAAAATGATGGTATCCCTAGAAAATTTGTCCCATCACTAGGTACAGCTACTTAGCGCTAGCAGCTACAGCTAGTTAGGCTAACACATTGGTAGCGCGTCAGACCCGCCCCCTGCTGGAACTACACACTGTGGAGTCCGTTGCCTGCCAAACACTACGCACAGCGAATAAATAGTTGGTAAATGTTTAGAAAACGTATTTTTAAGAATCGAAACTGTAACATTTTGGGGTTCAGATGTTACGTTCAATGATGATTGGCTGAAACTGCTTCATTGTCTTGTCAGACATGAGTACCGCACCTGCACATTTACCACAGAACTCACACGCTTTTTGCATAGTTTAGAGGGCGAGTCGTACCAGCGTATGTAAATGTTAAACTGCGTACCTGCTACACAAAATGCATGCAGGTTGGCAGGTTTGCATCTTGTTGGCGTGGCGCTGGAATTTCAGCCGTGACGGAGCGCCACGTCAAGGCCTATGGAAGGGAAACACTCAAGTGAATGTTAATATTTTCAGTTAAAAGTTATTTTCAGTACAAACAGAGAGCCCTTGCGTTGACGGATAAAGCCTATTTTGTGCTACTCTGTGTTGACAGAGACGGATTGACGGAGCACCATTACATAATGATAGACTGAGTCTAGGTCCAATTTCTAACTATCAGTCTCCATCAACGTAGAGTGTATGCCGGTGATTGGTCAGCTCAGCAACAGTTTTACCAAAACGGGGCTCTATAGTCGCTGTAATCAGTAGTTCATACAGTGTTTGGCCAGTACATGCTTTATATTGAAAATATAATTTATGTAATCTGGTCTTTTGGCAATTTTAAACACAAGGTGGTGTAGGAAAACAACAAAAACGGCTCTTGTATTTGTTTCCATGTGTTGTTAGAGTGTTCTTTGAGCTGCACTTCTAGTAAAAAGCCTAACAGCTTTTAATCAAAACTTACTTTCTGTCTTCCATTGCTCTTTGAGAGGGAAATGTGTTCACAGCCTGAAGGTAAAAACTGAAACAGCGCTGCGATAGCAAGCAGTTAGTAGGCTTAGCCCCAATGAAAAGTTAGCACCCCCTGCTGTCCTGGTTGAGAATTGCTTTGTATCGGTGAAAAATCAAAATGGGACAGAAAGAAACGGAGTACTATAAACGAAAAACGTCTCTGTCAATACGTCTGCATCTGCATGCAAATTTGCTGTTAGAGAAGTATAAATCAGGCTTTATGGCGCTGTGTCAATCCGTCTATGTCAAAACGGAGTAGTATAAACTGGGCTTCAGAAAATTGACCTTTACTCTGTGCGTCCTTGCGTAGGTAACAGAGAGCCCTTGCTAACTAGCTACATGCTAACTGAGCTAACCGGGAGCTAACCAGGAGATAACAAAAGCTTACGGAGGTTAGCGGCTGCTGTTACCCAGAAAACCACATTTGAGCGACTCTGCTACCCGTCTGCCTTCTAAGCAGATTGAATAATTTTGTTAAACAAAGTCATGAAGCCTTATTGGTCAATAACTTTTACTAAAACGGTGAATTTTCATTATATGTAAAGTAAAGAAGAAATTTTATCATTTTAACGCATTTTCGATCAAGCAGCGCCATCTTTAACGCACAGTAGAAATATATTTTACTTACTGAACAAAATGGAGCAGAGACTTCTTGGACGTTGGTCTGCTAGTGCAATCAGTACCACTGCAAGCCATGTTTGTCCAATAAATGCACAAATAACATCCGCTAGCGCTGAGACCCATCAATATGATCCATCAATCAAAAAGACGCGGCTTCAGTTTTGACCAGCAGAGTTTGTCCTTCTAGTTACATACAGGTGGACTCCATTCATCACTTCATTGAAGTAGTGAAGGAATGAAAGGCGCTGAAAACAAATGTGGATTTTCGAATGGAAGATAATGTAATGTGTTCGTGTATCACCCAAAAATAATTGTGTTTATTGCCTAAAATGTCTGCATGTTTTCCAACCGTACCTATTTAACATGACATCTTATCAGCTTCATTGATTGGCAGGTGCATCTTGTTAGACGACATATTCAGGATTAGCGCCGTAGTAAATGTGTCATAACCAAAGGTGGAAATGGATCTAACATAGTTTTTAATCAGTCAGTTTCTAGATTCAGCCTGAATCACAGTGTTGTTAAACGCGTGATGACTTCCCGTCTCTCGCTGGTTACCCCTCAGGCTCATCGTGCAGTTTTGGCAGCCAGCAGCTCCTACTTCCGGGATCTGTTCAACGCCGGTGGGAAGAGCTCGGTGGTGGAGCTACCGCCGGCTGTGCAGCCACAGAGCTTCCAGCAGATTCTGGCCTTCTGCTACACGGGACGCCTCAGCATGAATGTTGGAGACCAGTTTCTGCTAATGTACACCGCCGGCTTCCTCCAGATTCAACAGATAATGGAGAAAGGCACAGAGTTTTTTCTCAAGGTAACTTCAGAGTAAAAGAATCATCTAGGAGTCCTGTGTGCATGCAGCGGTTATGTAAATAGATGTTACTGAGCATGCTTAAAGAAAGCCTTATGTCCCCCACCACTTTGTCACTGCGAGCGACCCTGATGCATGATGTAGGTGAAAGTGTTTGCTGCAAGGCTTCAGTAGCTCCGAAATATTAGAATCATTATAGTGACTTGATAGCAGTGTGGTCTAATTTCCCCACTGCATATATTTACATATTAATCAGGAATTTCTTTTCTCATGAAAACATGGCTTCTGACTTCCTGGGACTAACTTTGAATTATGCTTCAAATTAAATATGCAAAAATATTTGGAAAGTCTGTAGAAGCTGAGATATGTTAAAGGTCTGGATAAGTATGGAGACAATGTTTTTTTTTTTTTCCAAATCTGAAAGCTCCATCCATCCAGCCATCCATAATTTCTCTATCGATCCGTCATTACCCATCCATCCATTCTATCCATCCATTATTTCTCCATCCATCTATCATCCATCCATCCATAATTTCTCCATCGATTCATCATTACCCATCCGTCTCCGCACCCATCCATCCATTACCCATCCATCATCCATCCATAATTTCTCCATCCATCATCCATCCATACATTAATCCATCCATCCCCCCCTTAGAAACATCATTGTACATGGGCTACGTAGGAGAAACAAATGTTGAACTTTTGCACTATAAATTTGTTAACAAATAAAACAGCATCATGACACCAACATATCTGTTCTATGTCTCTGAAACTTGAATTCTTTGAATCACTGCAGGTCTCATCTCCAAGCTGTGACTCCCAGGGTCTCCACGCTGAGGAGACCCCATCCTCTGAGCCCCAGAGTCCGGTCACTCATTCAGTCGGGGGGGTGGGAGTGGGAAGGCCCGCTTCCTGTCTGACGCCCCTCTCCCTGGTATCCAAGGTGAAGACAGAACAAACGGCCACTACGCCTCAGCAAGCCCCACACCAGCAGGTACGCTCCGACCAAAGACGTGTTCAATTCATCATTCTCTTTGTTAATGGATGTATTCTGCACAGGCGTTACATATATATACCATTACAGCCCAGACTTACTGTATAATATAAAATGTAATTACTGAAGGCTCTAAAATAAATGGCAACACGGCTATTGGAAAGAGAGTCTTTTGGGATACAGATAATGGGAAGCACTTTGCAGCAATCTAATGTTAAAGTATGAAATCTAACTTTTATAGGTGAAATCTTGTTTCCGTTCATTATTTTCACAAGGTTTCTTGTTGTGCTTCCTTCTCCCCATTTTTGTTTATTACTCGTTCAAACAAGTGATCTTATCTGGTCTTGTGGCGATGATGAACACAATGAGGTGTAAGAACAGAACAAAAAAGGCTGCCATGTTCATTTCCATGCATTTCTAGTGTATTCTATGAGCTGCGCTTCTAGTAAAAAGCTTTACAGCTTAATCAAAACTTACTTTCTGTCATCCATTGCTCCTTGAGAGGGAAATGTGTTCCCAGGCTGAAGAAAAAAACTAAAATGACGGCGCGATGGTATAGAGCCGCTATGAAAAGCTAGCACCCCCTGCTGGTCTGGTCGAGAATTGCTTTCAAAACTGAAAAATCAATGCAGAGTGGAGAAAAACAAACTGAGAACCATAAACGAAAAACGTCTGCGTCAAAACGTCTGCATGCAAATTCGCTGTCAGAGCAGTAAAAACTAGGCTTAACTTCTACATACAGCAGTGATAGAGCTTGCAAAAAGAAGCGAGCAAAAAAGCACTTGGACAATACGTAATGCCACACAGCTCTGAGAGCATAAATCCTGTTTCTGAGTGGAAACACATGTCGCACAGGTGATGTTGGTGCCTTTACTTGTAGCGGAAAATGGCGTTGCGGCACTTAAAACTCCAGGTTTCATCTGTCCACATCATTGACCGTATATACACATGCAGAAGCTGTAAACGGAGAAAACACAGATCTTCACTTTGGCTGGAGTTTTCAGGGGAAAAAAATCGTGTGGATGACAGGCCAAACCATAAAATATCCTGGCTACGTGTGGACCGGGTCCTAGTCATTTAAAGATTCTTGACACTTAACATTTGCTTTGGTGCATATAAAAGCTATGTTAATTTAGATATTAATGCTTAAAAAAGAACTTTTGAAGCTTTAAAACGGATTCTGAATAATAAACCTTCCCAATATCAGTGGTTAATCTCTTTTATTCTCTGCTTGACACCCCACACTACAGACCATGCAGCAACAACAGCATGTTGTTGCTGTTTGCTCAGTTTCCGTGGTAGCTGTCAGCATCTGATGAGCTGTTAAGAACCTGAGTGTGATGCTAATTAACTGGCTCTATCTCCTTCCTCGTCCGCAGGAAGGCTCACCTTACTCTGTGGTCTGCACCCCTGTGGCCAAGCGGCTGTGGGAGGGGGCCAGCCGGGACGGGGGAGGAGGGTGCGGAGGAGGCGGGGGAGGTGGAATGAGGAAGGCTGCACGCTACTCGTCCTCTTCTTCTTCGTCCTCCTCTTGTAACGCGGCGCCACAGGACGCATCCGGGCGTGGGCCGGTGGCCGGCGCTGCCACGGTGGGCGGTGCCGCTTTAGTGGGAGGAGCTGGACTCAACAGTAACAGTAACCACAACAGCAACCACGCCGGGACCCCTGAAGTCACCAGCCCGGGCACACTAAGCATGTACACGAACGACTCGCCAATCAGTTACCACGACGACGAGGAGGAGGACGAGATCGCCGATGAGAGCGCCGAAGAGCAGTACAGGCAGATCTGCAACATGTACACCATGTACAGCATGCTGAACGCGGGAGCAGCAGGTGAGACGGCGCATACACTCGACAATGGTTGAATAGAGGAAATGGATGGGGAATTTCTAGCATTTTAAGCTCCATCATCCCTGAAAATCTAAAATGTGGCTTTTTTTTACCCCAAAGTAAATTCAGTAAATGTAGGTGCCGAAAGACCAGTAAATAGGGATGTAAGAAAATATTAATATGCCAATATATCGCCATATTTTATGTCACAATACTGTATCGATAATCAAAAGCAAAGTATTGTTTTTTTTCTTATTTTTAAGAATTTGAATGGAACCATTAATAATGACAGCAATTTTTGTGGTAAAATTAAAAGTATGACAGCTAGTTGGTGGCTGTTTTCACCATATTCGTTCCACGGGTTCAACTAGTTCTAGTATTAAAATTGGATAAAAAAAGTTTAATTGTTTAGAAAATTAAATAAACTCATGGTATCGCAATATATATTGTATCGTCCCTTTTCGTATCGTGATGCATATGCCGTCGCCAGATTCTTGCCAATACACAGTTCTACCAGTGAGGCAAAAACACTCTTCTCTACAGAACCTGTAACAGAGTGAAGAAGCAACAAAGTAAGCCATCTTAGCAGAAATTAGGTGTTTCTGAGGCCAGAGGAGGTACAAAGATGTAAGACTTAGGGAGGTCCGATATTATGGGCCGATTTTGGCATTAACATGTTATTCCGGAAAACATCGGTATTGGTTCTGACTTTTTTAACGACTACATTTATAACCTACTTTCACACCATGAACATATTATACAAAAAACTCAGAAACCTCCTCTTTCACTCAAAATGTCAAAATATGAACACTGTTATTCACACAAATAATTATTTAGTTTTATTTGGCAAAACTGGTAATATATACTGTGGTTTCTGAATTTCCAACCTTGAATGTTTAGGTATGAATCTTATCTAACCGATTTAGTATGTAACGGTATATCAGATAGCGGTTTCAAAAAAAAAAAAAAAAAAGAAGCCAATATCAAATGTCCCTAGCAAAAAGCTACCTAAACACAAAGGCATATTGTATTCATGGGAAGGTCTGCTTGTCATTTAGGCTGCAAGAGAGGAAGACCATTACCAGATAACAGGAAGGTTAACCTCAAATTTGGTCTTATTTAAGCTTTCAACTTGTGTGTCATACAAATATGCTTTTAATTTGAAATTCTTTAGAGGCAAGGATCCACTAAGTATGCACCATATATCGACATCAGCATCGGTATGCGGGCCAATACCGATATTTCAACCTATCAGTATTGGCCCGATTAGTAAAACCCAGCCGATGTTTAAAAACCTGTGCACTCTAAGCATTGGATGTCAGTATAGGCATAAATGTTCATTTCGGTGCAGCCCCATGATCTACTATATATTCATTAGAACCTGGATAGTCCATCTGATGGTTTGTGATGCTAACCAACCCGACAATTTTGATGTAAGACGCTAAAGCTATCTTAAATCGGATCATTTTTGCTTTTGTTTTGAAATAACCAATGTCGCCTCTACTCCAAATATAACTGACGACACAAATAGTCTGCATGATATTCTTGATTTATGATGTATCTAAAATGTTCATCCCAGATCAAAGCTTTTCATCAGAGATCAAAAATCACCTTTAAAATTCCAGTCGACGCATGTTTAAATATCAAGTTTTCTCCTCCGCACCTCATTGTTCCAGCACGTTTCTTAGCTTCAGCCACATTAAGTTTGTCTATACAAACTAATCAGGACTTTTAGAAATTAAAGTGTTCAAAACAAAGATAACGTTAAAGTTAACCGATACCAAGAACCGATACTCAAAATCTGGAAACTGCAATAATTTCACAGAAAATGTTTATGTTTCACTTTCAATTTTAGTTGTGTGGTCATTTGTATGAATATTTTCTTTTTATCTAACAAGCAGAGAAGAAAATAAAACTCTTCCAATTCATTTCAATTCCAATTTTGTGTGTGTGTGGTAGAAGTATCGGTGTTGGTCCTCGGTCTCAATGACAGATAAAGCAATCTGAGTCTGAACTACTTAAATCAAACTATCGGTATAGTATCGGTTTGAAAAAAGTGGTATCGTTGCATTCCTAGAAATTATTATTTGTATTGACATATTTTTGAAATCAAGGTAGGAAGGAATATTTTCACAGCAGTAGTAACAATGAATCTTCCTCTGTTCTCAGTAGTTGGAGAGCGGGTGGAGGCTTTGCCAGACTTGGCCCCCGATTCGGGAGGCGGGCGTGGCGGCAAAGGGCTGCGGTCCCGGCAGGACCTGGCATCGCTGCCCGCCGAGCTCATCAGCCAGATTGGCAACCGCTGCCACCCGAAGCTCTACGAGGAGGGCGACCCGGCGGAGAAGCTGGAGCTGGTCAGCGGAACCGCCGTCTTCATCTCCCGCGCCCAGCTCATGAACTGTCACGTCAGCGCCGGCACACGCCACAAAGTGCTCCTCAGGCGGCTGCTGGCGGCGTTCTTTGACAGGTCAGTGGCTGAAGTCCCGCCATGTTTGCTGAGCTGTCAAGGCCTTTATCGCCGTCAAACTTAAGCAGAATAAATCTCGAGTCAGGAGGGGAAAAAGCACCAAGTAAAGCAGATGAAAGGAGATCAACTGAAGAAAAGCTGATATCAAAGTATCTTTTGAAGGCATTAAAGATTAAAGGTTTTGATGACATTTTTATACTTATTAAATCACACTGCGCCTGGAACGCCTACTTCTTTGCGTCTTCTTACAGAAACGCCCAGATTGCATATTCATCACGGGCAAAAGTGATAAATGTATTGTGTGCATCTTGCTGCGGGTTGAAAAGCCTTAATGCGCTCTGCGCCGTGTTGATAGATCAGCCTCAGCATGTTTTGGCAACGCTGTGTGGTTTGCGCTTGTTAAAACCTGCGCAAACCGCATAGCGTCGCCAAAACATGCTAAATATCGATAAATCAGGCCCTTTGTGTAGAAGACGAGTAACAATGCTCATCAAACCTACAGTAAAACATGGAGGTTGCAGAGGGAATTCTGTAGGCGGGTTTTTCATCAGCAAATATAGTGTAGTTAGTAAGTTACGATCAGCTTTTACACATATGATGAGAGTAAATGGGGGGAGGAGTTTGGTGCCTGTAATAAGGCATTATTTGTCCCAAAATGTCTTAATTTAACCATGATTTGTTACTAAACCTTAACAAGAGTCCCCTCCGAGTTCAGAACATCTCGGAAGTGCTTATTATTTCTGTTCTGGGGTGATCTAGAGGCTGTAATACAACTAAACCATCGCACAGCGTCAACAATGTAACTGCCGTGCTCCGTCTCAGTTGTAGTCTGAGCGGGGCTTTCACTATGTGTTTTTCAGCGCTAGGTTAGAAAAAACTTGCTACTGCAGACGTCAACATGGTTCACGTTTGCATGTTTCCATATTGCACTAGCTGAATGACCAGTTGGACTAAATTCAGCTTCCAATGTCATAGAAATCGTTAGTTTAAGTTGGAATTGGTTGCATTGACAGCCTGTAAAAAAAAACACACAAAAAAACATGCTAACAACATCGCACCTCCGAGACCCTCTGAACTCACAGAGGAATATCGCTAAAAATTCATAACAAAACATGGTTAAATGAAGGTGGGGCAGATAATGCCTTATTACAGGCGGCAAATCTCCTGCCCCCATTGACTCCCATTATATGGATATACGCTGATTGCGACTCCAAATAAACTGCTCCAAACTTGTCTGGGTTAGTAAATGAATATAATTTGAGGTTGAAAAAATAGTGAATTTTCCCTTTAAGAAAGAAAAAAAAAGGATTAAGAAAAAAGGAAGAAAGTGAAACAAGAAAAATTAAGAAGTAAAATAAAAAACTGCGGAACCAGAAAGTAAAACGAAAACAATTAAGGAAAAAAAAAAAAAAAACACCTCCAAAAAATTTACCTGTTAATAATCAATACTATTATTTCAATATAAGCAATATAATTGCAAATGGCTGCAGAGTGGCACAGTTGTTTGTACAGTTGCCTTGCAGCAAGAAGGTTCTGGGTCCAAAAACATGACCTGGCGTGATTAGTCTCTCTAAATTGCCCCTAGGTGTGACTTTGTGTGTCACCTGTGAGTCTCTATGTTGCCCTGTGATAAACTGGCGACCTCCCCAGGATGGACCCAGCCTCTCACTCCATAATTGCTGGAGATAGGCACCAGCAAACCTGAATAGGATATTCATACACACACTTTTCAAGTGATCCATTCACATGGAACATCTTAGGCTAAGTTCACACTACGGGTCTTAATGCTCAATCTTTTGATTGCTTAGGAGCACACTGGCTAACAGCTGTGGAACCGGCATCCGCTCATCAACCAACGACCCCAGCCGGAAACCTCTGGACAACAGAGTGCTGCATGCGGTCAAATGTGAGTCATAGCAGTAGAATCAGTTGGTCAGCTTCTGGAACTGTTATTATTTTAAGGACTACATGTGGATCCCCTGTTCTCCTCTGTCTTCTTCACTCCCCTCCAGTCTACTGCCAGAACTTTGCGCCGAACTTCAAGGAGAGTGAGATGAACGCCATAGCGGCCGATATGTGCACCAACGCCCGACGCGTCGTACGGAAGAGCTGGATCCCCAAGCTCAAGCTGCTGATGGCCGACAGCGACGCCTACTCGGCCTTCCTGGCCGACAGCGTGAAGATGGAAGCCGACGTGCTGGGGGTGGAGCAGGGCTTCGACCCCGCCTCCTTAGACGCCGTCGCAGTGGCGGCGGCCAATAACAGCGAGGCTTCAAGCGGGACCATGCCGGCCGACGCCACGGCGGGGGCTGGCGGAGACGGCAGCACTTTGTTTTGAGCGGACGCTCGAACGGGCAGAATGGACGGACTCCTTCCTCTGGGGTAGCGAGCTGAGAACACACTGGCCACGCCTCTGTCACGCCCCTTTCCCAGCTGCCATGCGGTCAGAAATCTGTTCCTTCTCTTGCCGTTTGGTCAGATTCTTCTACTTTCCTTCCTTTTCTTACCCACGTTTTTGTCCCTCTCCACAAATCAGAATGTTCGTTCTTTTTCATCTGATGGAGACAGACGTAGAGAAAGGTAGCAGAGTAAAGAATGTAATCCCACACACACGCATACACACCGCTTCATTCCTCTGCGACCTTTCTCAGCTTTTAGTTTTTCTACTTTTTTGAAAAAGCTTTTAGGTCCTTTTCCTTCCTAACATCCCCTTGGGAGGCCCGTCAGTGAACGGAATCTCGTTTGGAGAGAGCGATAGTCCCTCCCC
This sequence comes from Apricaphanius iberus, assembly GCA_028564705.1. Classification (NCBI taxonomy): domain Eukaryota; kingdom Metazoa; phylum Chordata; class Actinopteri; order Cyprinodontiformes; family Aphaniidae; genus Apricaphanius; species Apricaphanius iberus. The sequence continues at coordinate 685,287 of JAPXFQ010002242.1, read as the reverse complement.
CCCAAAAAACCTCCGGTAACACTGTTGTTTTGATATTGAATGTATGCGAGGCGCAGCATCCGCAATTGCAGCGCCGTGCCGAAAGATTGTGCCGCGTTTCGCTGTAGCGCCTCTAAGAGAGAGCAGCGTCGATGCGGTCGAGGGTTGTACATGTTTATGTGTATATTGGTATAGTTTACAATCTCCTGGCTCCGCCATCGGGAAGAGACCAGTTTCTTTAAGCTGGTGTGTAGAACCCCCCCCCCCCCCCCCCCATTTAAAAAAACGCTTGTTTACACGTATTTTTTATTTTTTTTCACTTTTGCCAAAAGTGAAAAGTCTCCGCCCTTGTGGTGAGAAATGTTGCTACAGATGGCATTCAGAGATATTTGCGGGGAATAAATACACTGTTATTTTGTGCGGATCTGAAGCTGATCAGAAGATGCTTGTTTGGAATGATTTCATTTAAAGACCCCCCCCCTGAAAAAAAAGGAAAAAAACAACCTACATTTATGTCCTACTATTCGTTTTTTTAAATATCTGTTTACCATCCTTTTTTAAAGTATTTAAAGAAAAGTTAAGTCTCCGACTATTTTGGTGCGTGTGTTTGCAAAGTATATATACTAGGGATGTTTCTTAACGCCTTTTCCTTCCGTTATCTTATATACCGATATACACAAAATCTTCCGATACAGATGTTAACTAATACAACTGAAAGTGTACGTCTACTATGGCTGGTCGGTATACCGAAAATTTACAGATACCAAAATTTATGACTGTCAATTTGCCCACGCTGGTAAATTCGATATGTAAAAAAAAAAAAAGAACAAGAAAAGATGTTTTAGTTTAGCTGTGCCCCTGCCACTTTAAGAAATGGGCCTTGCCTTGAGTCACGTGACTACGCAGTAATGTGACACACAGAGGCAATAACACCCAACTGAGGGGAAAGTGCTGCTCAAGATGATTCCTTAAAAAAGACAAAACCATACCAGGACCGATACCAAAAACCAAATAATTTCCTCTAACATTTTATTGCCAATGTCAGACATCCCTAATATGTATACCTGCACCTCTCTCACAGGCTATTAGCATTTTGTGTGACAGACTCAAACAAGGGGAGGGATTGTGAAATGAAAGTTAAAAAGAAACCTGGCTTTCAAACCCCCCCGCCCCAAAAAAATTTGTTTAGTTACCGAGCCTCCCCTGTTCCTGTTGGGAAAGAATCCTTCCCACCACACGATGCCGTCACCACATGCTTACCAGTGAGGTTGGCTGCTTCTGGGTGTGGCCTTTACACTGCATCTTTATTTACAGGGTGAGGGTCAGGAAAATTGGGCCACCTTCTGGTAACTATAGACCAATCAAAGCTTTTTTTCTTTCTTTGTTTTTTTTATCGAGAACACTCGTGCCAAAAATTAGACATATTTAGCCGACATTGTCTGTACAAAATGAAATGGCTAGGAGGGTCAAACCTTAAGTGGCTCATCTAATCTGTTGGCCCAATTTACCTGATGTCACCCTACTAATACATAAGGATTCTATTAAAGGATCAGGTGACTTCTGAAGGCATTCGACTGCACCAGATTTTATCGAGGGGTATCAAAGTATCAAGGGGTAAATACAGAAGCATGCAACACTTTTTGGATTTGTACTGTATTTGTCAAAAACACATGTTAAATATCACTTTATCGTCATTTTTTGTTGGTCTAACACATGAAATCCTAACAGTATAAATATTTGTCTTCCTGTTTGGAATGTGACAAAACGTGGGGAAAGTTTAAGGAGTGTGAATACTTTTTTAGTAAGGTACTGATTGTGTGAGGTTTTTTTAATTTACTTTTTCTTTTTTATAGCTAATTTTGAAATTGAAATACCAGCAGCCGCACGGCTAACAGCGCAGGTTTTCCCTAAGGCATTTCTGGCTGGTTGTGTGCCGGGATTAACAGAATAGCTAAACCTTGGCAGGGAATGCAGCTGTGTGTGTGTGTGTCTGGTATATGTAGGAGTGTGTTGAATGGGCCACTAATGTGCGTGTGTGTGTGCTGCTAGGGAGAGAAAGAGAGAGAGTGGGTAGTCACACGGCACGTTTTCACACACACAGACACGCGCGTGCTCAGTCGATTCATTCACGACACACATTTGGGCGCCCTCAGTCCCATCGACTGCGGCGCACCAGGGAGACGTGGGAACCCGACGACGGTTGCACCAAAGCAGAGCCCTGACACCCCCCGGCAATCAGCCAACGTGCTTTTGTTTCCTTGCGCTGAACGTATTCAGCACGGTTCTGAAGTTCTCTGTTGGTGTTTGAAAGGGAATATCCTGGCTCTATTTAAGTTATTTATCTTTGAAGGATGCTACAAAATAGAAATGAGTGATCAACCCAAAAAATACGTTGGCATAGAAACAGATGTCTAGGACGAAAAGGAGAGTGAGATAAAAGGTGAAACAGATTTCACTGTTAGAGAAGTGCTGCAAAGCTCCTAAGGTACTTTTTGCATATCTTTAGCAATATGGCCACTAAAAAGATAATACTCTGACCTTATTCTCAGAATTCTGATTTTAGTGTAGATGGGAAACTGGGAGAAACCAAAATCAGTGACAGAGCTGTGGTCTGTACATTAGAGGATGGATACCCCACCCGACCCCAACGGTACCCAATGGGTCTGGCCGGGTTCGGACAGATATTTAGAAAGGAGGTTCAGGTCGGGTTCGGTTACTGGTCTGTCGGACACAGGCCGGACTCGGAGAGAAAAATGTGGCACGATCCGCACTCTATTGTAAAAAGGGATATCCCATTCAGCATTTTGGGCCCCCGATCCAATCTTCTAACCTCAAATCCGATTCGATTTCAGGTCCCGATCCAATATTTTGCCTCTAGTTTTTAAATGTATAAAACTGAAATATATTTTTAGCAAATAACTCAACTTTTTATAAGACTAATTTCATTAATAAGTATTACTTTTATTGTTTTAAATCCTATTAATTCAAAATCTTACAGAGAATAAAGGGTCAGCTTCAATTCAATATTTTAGATAAAAGTAAAAAGCAAGATACTCATTTGGTACAGTATTATTAAAAACAGTATTTCCGGCAGGCTATATGCTGGTGTGCACAATGATGCCTTCCACTGTCATGGGATCGCATTCTATGTTTTTCAGTAAATACCAGTGTTAGAAAGCCCAAATTGTTCTAAGTTTGCAAGTTGCAGTATTAGTATGGGTGTTTTTACTATAAGCTGAGATATCCTATGCTCCTGAACTCAGCATACATTTTCCAACTCTCTTATCAGCAACCTTTTTTATTCTACCGCTGCATGAGCTAAAGAGGAGTTTTTTTGTTGTTTATTTCGGTTTATTGTTGTGTGTAAAAGTGAGTTTCTATGCTTTTATTATATAGTTTAAAGTGCGGTTAAGCGTATTTCTTGAAGCTTGCACACATTAGAATTTTGTTTAATTTCCTATGCTGATTTGTGGTAAGAGTCCTTCTCTGCATCGCTACGGGCCTTTGAATTATTGCGCAATTGCCGTCAAACGTAACTCGATCGTGGTTGGACTAATACAGCCGATCTCCGATCTCTGAAAAGTGTGACAATCTAGCCCGATCCCATCTCGAAATTCAGATCAGGACATTCCTAATTGTACAACAGTATATCTAACTTACAGGAGGAGCATGTCAAGTTTAAGTGATTTTTTTTCCCATGAGGCCGGTTAAAGTCAGAATTCTGAGATTAACGTCAGATTTCGGAGATTAAACTCTTAAACTTTAAATCAAAATTAAGAGAAAAATCAGAATTCTGATATCATCAAAATTCTTACATAAAAATAAAAAATTCTGTGGAAAAAGTCAGAATCTGAGATTAACAACAGGATCGTAAGAATAAAGTCAGAATTGTTGGTTTTTTTTGGTCAGTGTCCCCAATCCTATTCTGTACCTCTGACACGGGGGTGCTGACGTGAGAAAAGACAAACACTATACGATCTGCGTAAACTCCAACATATCTTAAATATCAGCCTTTTTTTATTTAGCAAAAGTGCTTAGCTAGATTACTATTGTTAAAAACATTCAAATAAAAAAAAAAAAAATCCCTTTTCTTCGAGTGTTTGCTGTGCAGCGCTTCCTTTTGTATTGTCGCTTTAATCAAGCAAACCCCAAGCACCTTATTGCCTTAAAAAAGAAAAAGCTGCCCAAAGGTTGAATTGTTTGCGTCTGCCTCCGCACGTGTTCCGGATAAAAGCAAGAAAGGCAAAAAAGATTATGTTAGATGCACCGATCAGTTGACCGATCAACTGGAATCCGCTGCTACTGTAGATGAACTAATGAGTGATAAGCAGGTCAATTAGAGAAAAGTCCGATTTTTTTATTTTTTTCTTCTGTTCCCTATCTGCATCAAAACTAGGAATTTCTGCCATCTTTAAACCCACGAAATAACAGAATGTTCTTTGATCCACTACATTAAGCAGATAAAGGTTAGGAACATCTGCTTTGATGTACCGCATACTTGGGATAATCATGCACATCTTTCATTTTCTGTTGGATTTAAAATGACTACCTCTATCAAAGATTTTTCAGAATAAAAAAAAGGAACGGATCTAAAACGGCAAAGGAGAGAAACATCATACAGAATCGGAGTTCAATCACATTTAGACCAGAACTGAACCAGTTTATATATCAGTGAGGAAATAAAAAGCTTCTAAAATACATCTTGGTGAAACTATGGAGAACATTTTTAAATAAGTATTAGCAGAAGTTCATGTGAACAAACCTGGAATTGAATATGTTGAAAGTTGATGAAGTCTAAGTGTAGTTGGGGAGAATATCTATTTGATATTTTAGCATAAGAGACAAGATTTTAGGAAAGTACACTCAAGGCCACTGTGGCCACGCCCCCTTACACACACCCCTCATTCATCCATTACATGCCACATATTAAAACCCTGAACACACCACTGTTGAAGCCACTTATTTTAGTCACGTGAAAGGATTTTTCATGGTATTCTAGGGTAAATTAACGAATATGAAATATCCATATGGTATATTAATGCTTACCTTGCAAATATTACAGGAATCTATGAAGGAAAATGTTGAAATTATTTTTGATTGTTGTTTTTTGTTGTTTTCTCCAAATCGTCCGGGTTATTCCCATTTAATCCAAAGTTTCTGGGATTTCATTCCCCAACTTTCATTCCCAAATTTTTCTGACACATATTTATATTTTTCTATCATCCTTCGTAGTTATTTCTAGAGATGCGCTTATGTATCAGTCCTTTTTTTTTGTCATAACGGTATCGGAGTGATATTAACAAGGGGGGGGAGGGGCTTAGCCATGCGGTATTTGTTAGGTCGTGTGACAGTGGAGCAGTGGAGGATTATGGGGTGTTTACCTGTGAAGCAATGCAGTCGGGTGTGGTCGAAAAGTGCAGGAAAACGCGGTATGATAATCGGTAAATGCCGGTCGGTTTTATCATCGGTGCAACCCTAGTTATTTCTCTCCCGAGTGGCAGCTACAGACTGAGAAGCACAAAAAAATGTGGTACAATCCGTGGCAACCTGACCAGGTGCGGTACCTGAAGGTCAGATTTGACAAAAGAAGTGGAGGGCAAAAAAAAAGCAGGAGAGGACACCAGGGGACGAGGGGTTAGGGTGGTTTATTAACCTTGCCTGAATCAGTTGTTTAAATTCAGTGCTCTGTGTGTGTGTGTGTGTGTGTGTGTTAGTGGAAGTGCTACTTAAATGGGGGAAGAAATATCTGTGAGAGATGGCGACGGAGGGAGAGGACAGTGCGAGCCTCCCTAGAGAGGAGGTGACGGATGAGTAGACGGGGAGGAGGAGAGGTGGTGGGAGCTGGAACGCTCGGATGATTTGGTATGAATGCATGCATGCATACTGGAGTGTGTGTGTGTGTGTGTGTGTGTGTGTGTGTGTGTGTACGGTTTGTTGCAGGGTTTGTGCTGAGCCGTTCGTCACCGCTTGTGTGTATGTGTGTGTGGGTTCGTACGGTAGAACAATGTGTGGGTGTATTTTTAATGTGCGTATGCATATTAATGTATGTATGCGGTGTTTTTGTTGTTTTTTTTTCCTCCACTCGTCTCGCTTCCTTCTGTCTCCATTTATGGCATGTTAATGTCTGCCTCCTCGCTGCAGAGAGCGTCTGATGGCGGTACTCCGCGCACGTGTGTGTGTGTGTGTGTGTGTGTGTGTGCGAAATCATATATATAGGTGTGTGTGTGTGTTTAATGCGCACTCCAGGCTCGGTCTGCGTCTCGGATCTATGTGCTGCATACGTGTGTCTGGCTTTCGTGCGGCGACTGCGCATGTCTGCTGCTGTGTGTGTGTGTGGGTGGCCTGGATGCTTAGCTCTACAAGGTCTGTGTATACATCGTGTGTATGTGTGTGTGTGTGAAAGTGGGTGGTATATGCACAGAGGATGAGACGAGTGGTTGTTTGTTTGTTTTTCTGTCTCCCCCCAGCCTAACAGAGCGCCCACCGTACCTTTCTTTCAACCATCCTCACACGCGTCTACTGCGCCTAAACGGCTGAAAACGGAAAGCCGACTCAGAAGAAAAGCAGAGCGGATCAACGTGGCCCTCCCCTTCATGAATTTTTTACATCTTCGGTTCCTCTGTAAAATCACGAAGCTAGCCCAGGCCACGGTCAGCGTCTCGCACTCTCGGGCGGGACACTCTGAGAACTGCAACTCCTGACTTTTTCTTTTTTTTTCTTTTCTTCACCCCCCTGGCTACCTCCACTTCTTACATTTTTTTTTTCTCTCTCTCTCTCTATACATACAGTTTTCTCTCACTTTCTCTCTGTTTGTCTGTCTTCACCAAACACACACACACATACGCAGAGGAAAAGGAGCTAAACTGTGTCGGTCCCTTGTTGCTTCATTACGTGAGCCATCCTTTTCCATTCGTTTGCGTCTCGACTCCATTTTCTATGCAGAATGCAAACCCCTGCCAATATACGTGCATCCTCTCGTATGTGAGTGGGCGGTCTGTCTACAACAACAGATTGGGGGGGGGGGGGGGGGGGGGGGGCGTTGCCAAATAGGCTGCCGTCTGTGTGGGAATATTTGGATGCATTTTATGCATATCTGAAAGTCACTGGGCGTAGGTACATAGAATCAGACACTCTGGTCAGATGAGGATTTTTTATTTTAATTTTATGCTTATTGCACCTTTTAATAATCAGGCTATTGATGAGGAAGTGTCGCTGTGTTCTCCTGGCTGACCAATCGCACAGAGAGAGAGACGCAGCCAATCATGAGGTGAAAGTCAACCAGACTGTTAAGGCGAGCCACCGAGCGGGCTCAGAACAATTATTCTAATTATCCGCAACTCGAGCAGAAAGAGAGGAAGACAACGAGGAGGAGGAGGAGGAGATGTTTGTTAAGAATCTCCCAGGACAGATGAGGCATTGCGGCACTCCGCCGTCACACGAGTTAAAGCTTCAATCCAGACAAAGACGCAAGAGTTAGAGCAGAGAGAGAAGAGGCTGAGGATTTTTTTTTTTTGTTCCTCTCTTTCTTTCTCTCTTGCCCTGCTGTAGGAAGATAAACACCTCAGTGCTCTTTTGTCAATGTGTTTTCACATTTGGGTGTATCGTCGGGGAGAATACAAACAATTAGTAGATTCACAAAAACCAGAGGACGCAGCAATCAATCCACCAGAGATGGAAATCGTCCAACCTTCCCTTGATTGACTCTGATCGATGTTCATGTTTCCTAAATGCATCCAAACCAAGAAGGGTCTATAAACGCATCAACCCACAGAGTGTACTTGGATGCACTTTTTTTTTTAAGGTTTATGGGAGGGTGAATCCGATAAAGGTCAGGGGCGTACGTTATCGGGCATAAATCGGGACAATCTTCATTCCTCAAACCAGCTGTTGGTTCAAGTACGACTACCTCTAACAAAGAACCCACAACACTTCTCTCTCTCCCCCCTTTGTTTCATGTGTTACAGTTCTTAGAAAGATAAAAATATGGAAACTCCTGAAACCGGAATCAAAGAAAATCGGTATCTGTACTTACTACTGATTTTATTTTTTACTGATTTTTCTTCATATAAAAATGCAACATCGACAATATAACTCTTTAGTAGAGACGATTTCTTCGGTCTAGTCATCGCTGTCTGAGGGTTCAACAGATGTCAAATCCAGCATTTCTTTTATGTATATTTAATACTTGGTCACTTTTTTTTTTTATTTGTTTGATTAACTTGGTTAACGTTTCAGTATTATACTCTGACAAAGCTAAGATTTAAGAGTAGCTTAAGTTTAGCGTGTTCAAAGACTGATGTTCAGAAATATTGTGTATCCACTGACATTTTAACAGCAAATGAAGCAAAAGAAACCTTCAGATATCCGCCATAAAAATGGGCCATCGGCTGACCGTGAACCACTACATATCGGTATCGGTACTATAAAAACCCATATCGGTTGATCTCTAATCTGCATCGACCAGGTAAAAGCCAAATCCGTACATCTCTAGACAAGCAATCACTTAAGTCGACGCTGGTGACAACAGCAGTTAGCAGAAAGGAAACTTTTTGTTTTTACACAAATTGCCAATTATTTTCATGAATTACGATAACTGGATAAAGAACAAATACGTGACCGAGCAGCAGAGTCATACCGTCAGAATACAGCCTATTGTTTAATTTAAAAAAATCCTCTCTGAAGAGGAAAAGACTAATAACAGAATGGGAACTACTGTGACAGACACAGACCTCAGTGCTGTTTTTATAGCCTGATCATTGGGTTAAATCATCTAAATACAGGTTAGAGAATAAAATCTAAGTAAAACCTTTTAGCTTTTAATTTGGAATCAAAAAATATTTCCAGTATTAGTTTTTGGTGATGTTTGAAACTTTGTGCTCAGCCTGACCTCACGTAACCTTGAATAATGACATGATAAAAAAAACAAAACGTTTTCATTGCATTTCCATCAAGCGCTGCATTGGGTTACTGCCTGTTTAATATGTTAATTTTGTTGTGATAAAAGACAACATGAGATTGTTCTAAAAGATTTTTGACTGATAATGCATAATTAGCGATGCACTGATCGGAGCTTTTTGTCCGCTTTTACGATCTCTGGTTATTGAGGCTTTGATCGGCCGACACCTGTTGAGTCGATTGGTTTCTCTTCAACAACTAGAAGTTATCATTCAAAGTCTCACCTAAGCGACCACTTTGCTGTACTCTATTTAACCTTGCTGTTAGCTGCTGAAAGTCATCCCCTCTCTTGCTTTCCTGCAGTCCGAAGGACCCGCAGACTCGTCTCGACATGTTGTAAGAAACCCGTTTCCTTCAAAGTAGCTTCTTGAAGTTAACTTTTCACTAAAGAACAAAACAAAATATGTGAATTGTTTTCCCTACTCTTGTTTCCACCGGTCAGGGCTGACCAAGCTAAAAAAATAATCGGAGTCTGGTCACATTCCCAATAGTCTGTGCATCTCTTGTAGGAACTTCGAATTTGAATTCCCTATAGAAAGAAACCCTTTGAATTGTGTTTTTTGCCCTCTTGTAGGGGCAACTATTTACAAAGAATGTTGTCTCAAGCTTGTGTGGGGCCAGTGTTGTTGGGTTTTTTTTTTTTTGGCTGGGGGGTTTATGTTACATTTCCATTTCTGTTGTGTTGTGCTTGTTTTTGGCGCCCTTTAGTTCTTGAACGTTATTTTAAAGCAGAAGCTACTAATATTTGATCTTTGACACCTGTATGTAGAGTTGTGTAAAGCGATCGATACACGTTTAGGTCTAACATAGTTTGGAGAAGGAATATATTTTTACATTACATTTGTATGACTGAGACGCTGTGTGTGTCTGTGTGTGTGGGGGGGGGGGATCATTTAATGCTGGAACAGATGTTTTGTTTTTACTGTACTTATGATTTTATTGGGCGGGGCCAGGGGTCAACTGAGAAATGGATGGACGTCTTAGGAATACAAAGTGCTGCGAAGCTCACGTCACGTAAAAGCTAAATGACTGTTTTAACCAAATTATGTCATGAATAATTTACTCAACACTCTAAAGTCTATATTGACCCTGAAAATAAATTGACCCGATCAAGTTTACCAGACCTGGTTCTTAGACCAGCTTTTGTCAAAGCATAAGCTACTGCTACTTGAATTTGTTAAATCCTTATTTTAAAAAAAACGCCACCTGGTGGCAAAATCCAGCTGAACCAATCAGGTGGTGGGGGTCCCAAAAAGCAGTGATCCTGTGGGAAGTATGATTGTAATTATGAGTCGATCACTGTATTCATCCGAGCACCTTAACGGAAGACTCAGCGGAGCTTCCGTCTTACGATTCCAGACACTACTGCGCACCCACCAAACACGTCCCCCACCGTTGCTGGGGGAATAATGCCAAATAAAGCAGTTTGGTAGACATGACTTTCAAAAACAAAAAAAGAGCTGTCCAGCTGTTTCTGTTCCCCACCCCTGACTTCTCCATCCATGTCTCGGTTAGCATCCCGGCAGCCGCCCACAGAGAGGAAACTAGTGACTTGAAGAGAGTTTTCTTTAAGAAGAAAAAGCACCTTCTTTCCTGTAGAGCCAAAGCCCTCTGCACCTTTCTGAGCACGCTCACTGTGTCACTTCCTGTCTGTGGCATGAATGGCATCAGAAATGGGACTTATTTTGCTGGGGGGGAGGTTGTTAAACTGTAGATTTAATATGTAGTTGTTTTCTATGTAAGCTCCTTGTTTTTTTTGTTTTTTTTCCCCTTTTTGTACTATTGCTTTTTTTTTTATTTGATTCCTGTCTTCTTCAAAGGATGCTTGTTTATTGCAGAGATGATGAAGGATGAACCGATCAAGCTGTCTTGGGTGAGGGATTGGAGGGGGTCCAGTTGGGTGGAGAAAGACAAGTGCTGACTGGAGCAGAGTTCTTACACAGAAAATCCACCTCCCAACTAATACCTGAAATCCTAGACCAATATCAGCATTCTAATGTTTAATTGAAATCTCTGATAATCTTAAAGAAATTGTAGTGTAGTGACTATATTCAATGTACAATCATATTGGCTGTTGAACTGTTTTTTTTTTTTTCTTTTTACATCAATGTGAGAATCTAAGCCAGAAAGCAATTAAAGTGTTGAAATCGTGTCTTAATGCAGCTGAAAATCATTTGCTGACATCCTCCATTTCTTTATGTAAGCTATTATTTTTGCATACGGATTCTTGCCCACCAAAAAAAAATTATTAAGAGGCAGAACTCAACAGTACCATCCGAATATCAGATTGTGGTCAATCAGCCCCTTGGCCTGGCCCAAATGAAATTCATCTGGATTCATCCTTATTTCTGACAGCGATTCACCTTATTAGAAATACAATTCCAGTGGGTTTACCTTGGACAAGTAATACCAAAAGGTGGAAGATGTCCAACAGAGACACGTTTTCAACACTTTGATCCCCGGGCATAACTTCACAGGAACAAGAGGAGGATTATTTGTTCTCCTGTGTGGCAAATCCGGCTGCAACAAGCAGGAATGTCAGCTGTGGTGTCATCATGTGTGTTTAAAGCAAAAAAAAAAAATCAAAAATACGGTGTCATCTTGAGAACAGAAGAGGGGAGGAAGGAAATGTGGGACCTTCTTGAATCCTTCCCTCTCCATCCTTCTCACTGTCGCTGTCTCCTTCCGTTTTCCCTGGCGGTTTCTGCTTTGAAACCCCCGAAATCTTCACAACTTTTCACTTTTCCTCTGTTTTCTTTTTACTCTTCTCCTTCCCACATCCCCCGCACACCAGAGACAAAACACATACATAAACATATATATATATATATATATATATATATATATATATATATAAAGCTCTATACACTGTATATGTATACATAAAAAAACAAAAAAAACGGCAAAACCTCTGAGATGCAGACGCTCGCCGACGTACTTGGACACTGTCGGAATGCGTCAATGTGTCGCTGATGCAGTTTAACACAAAACAAATAATAAAATCACCGGTTTACCTCTGGAGCTCTCAGCCATAGCAGACATTAATATTAGCTTTGCAAGCAGCTTCTGGACTGCTGTGGCTGCCGTTACAAAGCAGGTTCGTTTTGTTTTGGTTTGTCTTGGAGGATCCAGCCGCCAGGCAGACCTCAGCAGAGGGCTCGCGGGCCATTTTGAATACACGCGCACAGAGTGCAGGGCTTTTACTAGAAACGGGACGCAAGCCGAGAGTTCACGTCAACCGTCTTACCTCAGAATCATAATACAGAGCAGGGGATGGGGGCGGGGCTTTCACTTGATCATTGAACCGCTCGTGAACAGTTTTTTTTTTTTTTTTTTTAAAGAAAGAAATGAAACAAACAAAAAAAACCTCGATTGTCTCTGGTGTTGTTGGGCGACGATACCTTCCAGAACTACTTTTCCTCAGTTCACATTATAAATATATAAATACATGAACTGTACATTACAAAGATAGCATGAGGTATTATACTTTATTACTCGGATAAAGGTGAAAACAGTTTTTTGTTTTTTTTGTTAAGGTTTAAAATGAAGAAAAAGGGGGCAGAAAAATCAATTGATGCAGCAGCATCCATTGATGTCAAAGAATATACTCAACCCCCCACACACACACACACACGACCTACCACCTCCATGTGAAATGATCGCCCCGGAAGCTTCCTCGCACCCACCCGTGTCCACGGCCGTTTCCCTTCGTGTTCAAAGTGCCAACAAACTTTGTGAATTCCTAACTGTGACCCAGAAATAAAGATGATTGCACATTAACTACTGTAAAGAGGAAAAGAAACGCGACTGATGATTATAAATGAGGAAAAATATTGATATCCCAATAACAGATTTGTAATAAAACGAGACTGAACTGAACTGCAGAGTCGGGTCTTTCTTTAATTATCTAGCGAAGGCTTTGGGGTACTTTTAAAAAGGAATCATGACACTTGCAGGAAACTACCTCTTTTTTTTCATTTGCGGCACTATCCGTTTGAAAATAATATTAAAAAGCTTTGGAGTAGGTCATCAAAGGTTCAACCGAACCCCGTCAAAACGATACATTTTCAGATTGTGACTTTTATACTTCAACTTCTAAAATGGCGGCGGCAAAAACTAAAATGTTAGCATTTAGAGCTAATTCCTGTTTGGAGTGTAAAAAGGAGCCCGGTTTACCTTTGATGCCTATCCTTTAACAATATTTTTAAAATGATATGGCAAAGACAAAAAAAAAAAGATCTGTATTTATCAGAGCTACACAAGCGCAAGTGTTTGATCATTTTTGTTGGATTTCAAGTGTGTTATACGCGCTAAGCGCTCCTAACTTTTTATTCACAGATTTCCCAATGGAGAATTAGTGGTGCAATTGGTGCTATTCCAAACGAAACAAGCTACAATTTTTCATTTAGGATTTCTGTTCAATGTTTTGATAAAGAAGAATTAAGTGTTATGAGCTTAAATTTTGGATCAAATTAAAAATAAAATAAAAAGTTTTCCCATGCTGTTTGAATGTTGAGATGCATGTTCGGTTTGGTCATCCATTTGCCCTAAACACAGAGTTCTAACATCACACCTGACATGACTGGGTTTGGCAAAGGCTTGAAAAATCATATATTTTTTCTTCCTTACTGTTTGGAATGAAATAAAACTAAACATCTGTTTTAGTTCAGTTAGGATTTTAAACATAATTTTTAGTTGCTAAACACCCGAACGTAGACGTCCTCTTCCTCTCTGAGCAGCCTTTCAGCTCATGTTCTCGACTTGTTTCACTGTGGACAGGGACAAACACACCGGCTTCACTCAGAATCCTCAAAAGAGCTTTAATTGGGTTGAACAGCATTGTGGGCCTGCCTCATATTATTAGCTTATCCCCATGTCATCACTCAAGAAAATCCATGCATATTTGGTTAAAAAATGAAAATAACCACCGCAACAGATCACTCCTATCACAGTCTATTGTATTATTATATTATTGTAAATATAATAATACAATATTGTATTATTTTATTATATTATTATCTGCAGTATTATTCCCGTCTAAGTAGAACATGTTATTGCTTAAATGGGTTTATACTAGGTCTACGGTCTGTACAAAACATGTTCATGAAGCTCTTTGCAAAAAAATCACTCTTAGATAAAGTGATCTCGCAGCTCAATTCTTTGCAATTTTATTTCATTTCAGATTGAGGTGTTTAGAGGGCTCTTTCAGTTTATGCTAATTAGCGGTTGCAGCCTTCCTATTACTTATTTGTAGGTTTACCACACAAGTTACCACACAATGGAAAGGAATTGGAATTAGGGGGCGGGGTTTTACATATGAGGGGCGGGGTATGTCATGAGAAGCGGTTATTTGCATATTCCTCTTATGTCAAAATAAGGTATTTTTTAAGAAGCTTGTTGAAGTTTGAGATTTCTGACAGCATTTGCATATATATATATTTTTTTTTTTGGATGGATGGTTTCTGCTCATGTTTGGAGAGATGATTGAGGCAGCAAAGACCCAAATAGCATCACAAAAGGATGAACAAGGCGAAATTTGTGTAATATATCCCCTTTAATGGTCTACAAAATCCTAACCTTTGGTGGTCAATCAGCAGCGCAGAGCACTCTTTGTCCCTTTAAATCGTGCAGCGCTACACCGAGCCCCCCCAACATGGAAATGTGTCAGCCTTAAAACAGCGGCCAGCAGGTTATTTTCAGAATTAGTCGTGCTTTGTCCAGGCACAGGGGACCCCCAGCACTCTGCTCATTCCAGCTAAACTAAATGCAATTGCACATGATGGTTCGGCTCTCCAGAGAAGGAAGCAACAAAGTTCCCATTTTTATAAGTGCCTCTGAATTAAAACTTACTTGTGCAATCGTATTTAAGAAAGTGAAAGAGTATGTACTGTAGATACAAACGCATACAGTGGGGCAAAAAGGTATTTGGTAGATAAAGAGCGTGCAATTTGTTCCACGTAAAAACATGAGATGGGTCTGTAATATTCACCATAAGAAATAACTCTGAGAAACAGAATGTTTGAAAAAGAAAAATTCAGGAAATCACATATAATTAAAAGAATTTCTTAGTATAATTCTGCATTAAATAATTTGGTCACCTAAATTCTTTATAATATTACCTTGGTTGGTGATGACAGACGTCAAATCTTTCCTGGACAAGATTTGCAGACACAGCTGGTATTTTGGCCCATTCTTCCATGCAGATCTTTTCTAGTTGTGGGATGTTTCGACTTTCGACTCCCTCCAAAGATGCTCTATTGGATTGAGATCTGGAAACTGGCTAGGCCACTCCAGGATCTTGACATGCTTTTCACGTAGCCACTCCTTCATTGCACCTGCGGTGTGTCTATCACACTGGAAGATCCGGCCATCTCTCATCTTCAATTCTCTCACTGATGAAAGGTTTTTTTGCTTAAAAATCTCATTTGACTTGACCCCATTCATCCTTTCCTTAATTCAGATCAGTCGTCCGGTCTTCTTTTCAGAAAAACAGCCCCAAAGTATGATGTTTCCACCCCCATGCTTAAAAGTGGGTAAGGTGTTCTTGGGATGGAACTCAGCATTCTTCTTCCTCCAAACATGAGTGGGATTTACACCAAAGATCTGTCATGAAATAAGAAAGACTTTGAGCTAAATTATATTCTGTAATTAATCTAATCTTTTGTTAATCTCACCTATTAATTGTTGAGAAAAGCGATCATCTTAAGGCATTTCTATTTATTCATTTTTGTGGTGAGGGTTAGTGGCTTTGTGAAGACATTTATTGCATTCCCAGCATTTACATTCTGCTGTTTTTGTGACTAGTGCCAAGAAGCGCTTTCAACCTTCTGTTTCGAGCATATGCGATTTCTTGGCGTTCTGGACTCAGTGGGGTAATATCTGCTTTGAGTCTAGCAAGATTACAGTCAAAATAACATGTAACACACAAAGGGGCAAAACAAGTATTTAGTCAGCCATCAATTGAGCAAGTGCAGAGGAGGATTAGGCCCACTAAAGAAAAAAACAAATATATTTCTGACTTTATTCTCAGAATTCTATTATTTATTGCTGAATCCACAAGGGTTTGTTGCATTTAATTTCACCGTTCTTCTGTTTGAAGGATCTCCGGTTCCATAAATAAGTGGTTGTGTTATGCTAGCCAGATGTGATGTATTGTGAAATACAAACAGTGAAAGCTAAGAAACATGCTAACATATAGCTGTAACTGCTCTAAGTCATTTCTCCCCCTGCACATGTCCACTCTATCACTGAAGCTGCATGCTCCCAAGCTGGTGTTTATTAAGAAAAAAAAGTCAGAATTCTGGGGAAAAAAAGGCTGAAAAATATATTTTCTTCAATGGCTCCAATCCTCTTCCGTAAGCAAGTTCTCCCACATGAGAGAGGGTTATAATTTTAATCTAAGGTAGACCTCAACTATACGACAAAAAAAAAACGAAATCAAGAAAATCAAATGGTTCGATTTTAAAAGAATTTATCTGCAAATTATGGTGGAAAATAAGTATTTGGTCGATAACAAAAGGTCATCGCAGTACTTTTTTTATATACCCTTTGTTGGCAACAACGGCGGTCAAACATTTTCTCTAAGTCTTCACAATGTTTTAACACACTGTTGCTGGTATTTTGGCCCATTCCTCCATGTACAATTCCACAACAGTGATGTTTAAGGTCTGTTGCTTGGCAACACAGACTTTCGACTATACAAAAGTTTCCTTTCTTTCAACCCCAAAGAACTCCACGCCAGGACCTTGGAATGCTTCTTACCAAGACACTCCTTCGTTACCCAGGTGGTGTTTGGGATCATTTCATGCTAAAAGTAACAGCCATGTTTCATTTTCAATTTCCCTTCCTGATAGAAGGTTTTCACTCATGTTACAATACATGGGCCCATTCATTCCTTCCTTTACACGGATTAATCGTTCTGGTCCCGTTGGCAGAAAAACAGCCCCAAAGCATGTTTCCACCCCTATGCTTCAGAGTAGGTTTGGTGTTCTTCGGATGCAACTCAGCATTCTTTCTCCACTAAACACAAGTAGAGTTTAACAAAAAACAAGTTCTATTTTTGTTTCTTCTGGTGATATTCTACCAAGCCTCTTCTGTATTATCCAGATGCTTTCTAGAAAACTTCAGACAGGCCTCGACACGTCTGGCATTTGAGTCCCTGGTGTTGTAGTGTGTTACCGATGGTAGAATTTGTTACTTTGGTCCCAGCCCTCTGTAGGTCATTCACTAGGTCCCCTCGTGTGGTTCTGGGATTTTTACTCACTGGTGTGATAATTTTGACCCCATGGGTTGAGATCTTGCGTGGAGCCACAGATCAAATCAGTGGTTTTGTATGTCTTCCTTTTTCTAATAATCGCTCCAACAGTTTTATTCACACCAAGCTGCTCCTAGCCTGGCGCAGGTCTACAATTCTGTTTTTTTCCCCTTCGACATCTCTGAGGTCTTGGCCTTAGAGGAGTGTCGTGTGTGACTGTTCGAGGTTGTGAACAGGTGTCTTTTATACTGATAAGTTCAAACAGGTACAGTATAAAAAAAGAAAAGTTGACTGAACTTAAAAAAGTAAGGCAACCAGCTGCAAAGCCTGAGTAAACTCAACTAATGTGTTTACATTGTGTGAACCTAAAAAAAAAAACGGGGGTTAAAGCAGAATCTTAAATTCAATGATCTGAAAATAGTTAGGTCTACTCATATCTTTGACCTGACAACTTATGAGACAACTTGTTTTCACAAATTGGCTCAATTTAAATGTGTGAATAAGTCTAAAAATGGACTCAGCACAAGCCTGCTGTTGAGTTTACTCAGTTCAGCTGGTTGCCTTATTGTTTTAAGTTCGCTCAACTACTCATTCTGACAAATCAATGCACTTAATAGGGGAACAGATTTATGGAGTTATGTGGTTAACATGCATAGTGGAAGCTGGATGTGAACCTATGATTACAAGCAAACTACTCTACCCACCAAGCCAGTCAGAATAGATATTTAATGGTAACTTAACTAAGAGTATAGTAAATTAAAATAAAGCTTCTACTGTTTAAATGTTTTCTGTGTTGTTACCCTAATATTCAATGATTTATGTTCTCAAGTGTTTGCAAAACCAATTTAATGTAGTTAAATTGGCTTTTGAGTCAAACGCTACACGTGTTACTCGGATAAGGAGGCCCTGGAGGTAGGTTTTGCTCTTATTTAATTACATTAAATTAAAATCACTTAAAATTCACATCCAGCTTCTGCATGTCTGCTATGCACGCAACCATATCACTCCATAAATGTGTTCCCCTATAAAGTGCATTGAGTTGTCAGAATGAGCAGTTCAGCAAACTTTTATTTTTTTTTACTTTTTACAGTGTACCATTAATAAAATTAAAAATTAGAGGATAAAAAAAAACTCTTACAGAAGAAGTTACATGTCCAGGAGAGCCAAAAATCTTGTTTGTAGGTGACCAAATACCTGTTTTCCACCATAATTTCCAAATAAAATTTTTAAAAATCAGACTGATTTTTCATCCTCCTAATTTTGTCATTCATAGTTGAGGTACGATACATGATGAAAAATAAAGGCCTCTCATCTTTGTAAAGGGGAGAACTTACCCAATTGGTGTCTGGCCACTCTTTTGCCCCACTGTACACCTCATTTTTTTTAATAATGGTTTGGCATACAGCCAGGTTTAGCTGCAGCGTAGGGTGCAGATTGCTTGCCTGCTGTGAGCGCTCTGAGATGGGAGAGTAACGTTACATTCTTCACCCAGAAGCCCTAAACAACCCCATTAAAAGTTGCTAGATTTGTTGCTAGTTACCTTTTTTGGGTAAAAAAAAATAAAAATATTCGCTTGAGGGGTATAATATATTGCTAAATACAGCCAAGTTGGCAACACTCTCTGGAACTCACCATGCCTCCTCACCTCACTGCCCGCTACAATGGAAGAGTTTAGAGCCAATCAATGTCCACTTCAGTCCTGATGAGGTCTGGGCCGTTTCCTCACCTTTCTCAAGATCATGTGTACACTGCGAAGTGAGATGCAGCATGGAGCCGCAGGTCGACGAAGATTATCCTCGATCCATTTTCTAATAATTTCTTCAACAGTAGATCTCTTCTCAACAAGCCGCTTCCCTATTGGAGAGTCTCATGCCAGTGTTGTGCAGGTGTACAATCTTGTCCCTAATTTTTTAGTGTTCTTCGACAGCTCTCCTGTTTTGGCCATGGTGGAAGCTGAAGTCTGACTGTTTGAAGGTGTGGGCAGGTGTTTTTTATATAAATAATGAGTTCATGAAGGCACCATTAATCCAGGCAAGATTTGGATTGAAGGGCTTTGTAAAGTAGTAGTAACACGTCTGTGAGAGCCAGAACTCTCGCTTGCTTGTAGGAGCTAAATACTCTTTTTGCACCATTATACAAATTAAGACCCTGGAAAAAAAATCTGAATAAAATGTGATTTCCTGGATTATTTTACATTCGATCACTTACTGTGAAAGTGTACCTATGATGAAAACTAGACCTCCCTTGTCTTTTTACGTGGAACAACTTGCAGTATGCACCACTATATATATATATAAAATGTAGGGATGCAACGATACCACTATTTCAAACAGATATTTTACCAATACTTTGTTTGGAGTACTTGCCGCTAGAGAGCACCAATACCGATACTTCCACCACATAAAAAAAATGTAATGAATTGAAAGACGGGATTTATTTTCTTAGATTAAAAAAAATATTAGAAACAATGACCGCAAAACTAAAATTTAAAGTTAAAAATAAACATTTTCTGTGTAATTATTGCAGAATTTCCACATTTTAAGTATCGAGTCATGGTATTGGTTAACTTTAACCCTTACCATACAGTACAAAAGAACTATCGGCTCCGATACCAGTATCGGTGCATCCCTAATAAAAAGATTACAACAGAAACTGAGATTCAAAATACTGTATTCATTCAAACATACAGACGAGTTCATGTACAACGTTATCATTGATTTTGGTTACTTAATAAATTGAATGAAACAAAAGAAGCTACAATCAGATGACATTCAGAGTTTTGGGGGGGGATTCTGGATCAAACTGGACTCAATACGCCGAACACTTGTGTAAAAACGGCGGTTAAGTACCATGAATGGTGACCAGAGATAAATAAAAAAACTTAGCTTAGTCACAATAAAACAGAGCACAAAAGAAAGTCAGTGTCTGAAAAACATCTTCATAGACTCTTCAATGTAATTTTTGTCTTTTATTTTACAAACAAGAACAGTTCTTAGTTGTTTTATATAGGTGGAAAAACTGATGACTGGGACATATTTAAGACTTTTAATGGCAGTTTTTATTGTTTACTAATATAAAATTCCAAAGTGATCTAAACCGTTTCAATTTGTGTTAAGATTAAAGCTACCTGTTTGTACCCGTTAAAGCAAAGCTATTTCACATTTTGTACTCTGTTGTCTTTCCCTACTATCTTGAAGTCAAACACCATAAAATAAAATACAGAAATAAAGATACAAAGTTTAGCAAGTCTTTTCAGTTTATAACAGTGAAATCAGATGTTGAGGTACACTGAAATGCATTTTAAAAACTGAAATTCAACTGCTTTAAACGTTATCGACCTCCAGTTTACCCCAACGGATTTTAAGGTCGACACAGAAATGGAAAACGTAGTCTAAGGATAAAAAAAAATGCTTTGTTCATTTTTTTCCAATCAACGCTGACGGCCTGAATATTTGAAAGCGCATTAAAAAGCAACAGACGTAAAAACACACGTACCGGTAAGAATAAACCTTGCTTGGCGCTGGCAGTGGGGAGTAGAATGGATGCTGAATTTGACCCACTGGAATAGAAATGGGATGAACATTTGTATTTTTTCCCCTTTTAAATGGAGCCAAAAATCAAACGCTTAATTTAAGACACTTTGATTAAAGAGTTAAAAGCCAGAAAGAAAAATGTAGCCTTTTACAGTAATATGAATTTACATACACAAAGTAAAACATTGTAGTTATGATACAGAACTTTTAAGCACGCCTTAGTGTTGCTTGGAATTTATTTTATTTTTTTAAATAACGACTCAGCATCCAGCAGGGGGAGCTGTGAGCCTAACTTTGGGTGACACAAAGAAACATCTTGCCCAGCAACTATTTCTCCTCATTAGCGGATGCTTTTAAATAAAAGAGGCGAACCAATTCGCTCCGACCCAAGGCCGTCTCTCATCAGCCAGCGAGAGCAACGAAGCCCCAGCCAATCATGCGGCTTCACGTCTGACGGCGGCTGCAGACCAGACTTCACCCGACCTCCCTTCGGGGTGGGATGGAGGGAATAAAAACAGTTTCCTGTAGGAATCGGTCATATTTTCACACCCAATATGAACATCATGGATAATAGAGATGGATGTCCGAGCACGCACACACACACACACACACATGATCGCTTTCAGTTACGACTAAACGCTTCCTCCTCCATAGACGTGTCCAGGTTCCGGCTGTTTAATAGATAATTTGCAGGTCGTTTGTTGTTCCTTGTAATTGGCAGGTAGGCACATGAATATGGCACAGTTCAAAAAGAGTATAAAAATATATTTAAGGCAACGGACCACCAGTCGTCTCAGCCTGTGAAATTTTATGGGTTGGGTAAAAGCACAGGCAGATAACTTCTGTGAAATGAATACTTCAAATGTGATCTGAATGTAATTTCCCCAACAATGACTGCATATCTACGGTTTGTCTTTTGTGACGCTTTGTCATCATCAAGAACTTGTTGGTGTATTTTTTTTTTTAAACCCCACAGTTCTTACTAACCGATCTAAGTAATCTCCAGAAGCAAGAAAATGTGCAGATCTGTGTTTTAGCCCATTACGTACCATCATCTCAAACAACTGCAACGTACAGATGTGAAAAACGTGACGCCACCAGCGTTCCCTCTGGCCGAGTTCTGCTGCCTAGAGAGAGAGAGAGAGAGAGAGACGCCTGCTGCTCTTCTTTCCGCCAGATCCGGTGATCACGTCCTAAACTTTTTTGTGCAGGTCAATGTTTTTCTCCCCAGTGTGACTAAACGGAGTGATTGAAGGAGGGACGGGGGGGGGGGGGGGGATCCTTTCCATCTGTTTCTGTCCATTCATCCAGACAGGGAGGAGCAGGTGAATAACGTCGAGAGGTCCGAGGTCTTCAGAGAGCAAAGAAGAGGATGAGGATGACGAGCATGATGGCCACCAGCACGCCGATGGCGCACCACTGTCTCCGGCCTGAAGAGGGCAGCAGAGAAGACAACTGGTGAAGAGAGGCTCCTCATTTCTCAAGGATTCGATTTTTCTCTTGTGAAAGAGAGACATGGTTGCTATGCAGGCTAGAAAATCACGGAATTACATCGGATTTTTAGCCATGGTCAAATTTGCTAAGAAAAATGGCTGGTTAAATATTCATATTTCCGCATTTTAATCCCTGATCTAAATGTGTCCTTTTCCTTCCCCACTTGTCTTTTTTCTTCCCTCCTTTTCATCTTTCTTACTGTCATTTCATTCTTCATTGCCCTATCCTCCTTCACCTTTGTTTCCTTAAATTCTTCATTCATTTCCAATCTCTCTTCCTTTCTTCCAACCTTCTTTATGTTCTTCGTGTGCATTTATTTTCCTACTTTATTCTTCACGACCTCCTTTTCCTCATGTTTTTATGTAATCACTTTCTTTCTTATGTCATTCCCTCTGGCCTACTTTTGTCATACCCTCTAAAGTCCCTGGGCCTTTCCATCAGTCTTATTTAAAATATCTCTCTGGTGTCCTCCCTCTCTGCACACCTTGTCCCCTATATCGAAGTAGGACAATTAAAGATCAACGTAGCGAGAGGAACTCAAGTACTAGAACACCCTGCGATTTTGCCAATTCTCCCACATTGAAATCGGAGGGGGCAGAAATTCACATTTTAGGTGCATTCCCGCTGTGAGAAACATTAAAAAGAAAAAAATGAGGATATAACATTCTATTGGAGAATTTATTTGTACTTTATTGCTGTACATAAGTATTTGAACACCTGATAAAAATCAGTGTTAATATTTGATACAGAAGCTTTTTTTTTTTTGCAATTAGAGAGGTCAACATTTCCGATTTTGGCCCATTCCTCCACTCAGATCTGTCAGGTTTCTGGGCTGTCACTGAGCAACACTGTTTTAGTTCCCTCCAAATGTTTTCTATTGGACTGAAGTCTGAAGACTGGCTAGGCCACTCCAGATGTTTGATTTGCTTCTTACAGAGCCAATCCTTGGTTATTCTGGCTGTGTGCTTCGGGTCACTGCCATGTTGGAAGACCCAGCCATGACTCTGAGGGGAGGAGGCGTTTGCTATTATGCATAACCGGTCACGTTACCCAACCCTAATTCACACCATACCTCTAAAACCAACCAGTAGAGCTCAGTGGCAGTGCACTAAAGTGAGGACCAGACAAAATGTCCTCACTTTTATTACGCGGTACTCACTGTACAGGTTAAAACAGTCTGAATTATAGTATAGAAATAAAGTACAGGGAGTTGTACGGCCCCCTTCTACGAGGACAACAGCAAAAAGAACAAATGTTGGGAGGTTGTAGCAACAGCAATCTGATCAACAACTGTAGCCTATTGTTTGAGGCGAAATGTGTCCCACAGGTTCTGCGCAAAATCACGTGTCCACAGATTGTAAAATGTATTGCCTCTGTAGATTAAATAATAGTCTACATAGTCAACACTGTGACCACATTTAATCCTGCTACAGCAGACTACAGTGGCCACCAGGCAGGGTCCTTCAGCCATTTTCTCCACCATTCTCCTTTATGTATTCTAAGGAAAACTGTCCTGAACCCCCATATTTTATCCCTCCTACAGTTTCATTCCCAAAAGGACAAGTTCTTACTTCTCCTTAAGGACTACTCATTAAATGCCATTTCTACAGCAATATAATTTCAGATAAAAAAAAACAACCTACAATATAGCCTCCATATTGTGAAATCATATATGCTGTGAGTATTTTTAGATAGAATAAATACAAGAATTATGAGAACTTAGTAAATACAGCTCTGAATGACTTATTCACCTTCATTTAGGCCTCATAATCAACTAGAATACTGACTGCAAAGTCATTTGTTTTCGTGCCATCTAGGGCTGCACGATTATGCCAAAAAAAATAATCACGATTATTTTGATCAATATTGTAATCACGATTATTAATCACGATCATTCATCCAGTCCTGTAAAATATCTATTTTTATTGCACCAATTATAAACTTTTAAAAAGTAAAACATGTTTTTATATATATATATATATATATATATATATATTTAAAAGTAAAAGCTAAATATGTTATTGCAGAGTGCAATCTCAAAGTGCATTTTATGGGAAACAATTACAGCTTATACAGAAAAGGCCTCTGACATTCCCTGCATCCAAATCCTTAGTATTTACTATATGCTATGTAGCAACTATAACTCATCTGTTAATGTAATACTGCATAGCAAACGATCGCGTAATACACATGAAATCAGACATACTGCTCCACCATTTTGCGTGTCCTTTGACCCATATTACTTCTGTTGACCCAAATGTTTACGTTACATTCGCCTGTGGTCTCGCCATCCTCTAGCCGTTATTTTGTCTGGTATGACTTAACTTAAATGTTTAATCAGTCAAAAAACAATTGGAGTAATCAGTAACATTGCTACATGTACATTTATCTGCCGAAACTGCGGCGGCGTCAATAGTTGACAGTTCGTCTGTAGCCATTTTTAGCTAGGTCCTTCTTCTATGATTTCGGGGCGTCCGCTGCATTGTGGGATAGCGTAGCATCCACCGGCTGCTTACTGTGGCGGTAGTACACTTTCGGGAACTTTCTGCTTACTAGTCAGATCCATAATGGAGATTTGGATCTACTACATTGCTCAAATACTCTTTTTCACCTACGTAGCAAGCGTAGTAATGCCATTATGAGTGCTGAGTGCGTGTGCACGGTTTTTATTTGGTCAGCTTAATGAAGCTTTAGGTTTTTTTGGTTGAGGCAGTGTATGATGAAGAGGCACGCAGTGAAGCTTGTATTTTGAATGTAAATATCGTTTACGATCAGGTTCATTTGATTGTGGCCACCAAAATCGTGATCACGATCAAAATCCGATTCATTTTGCAGCCCTAGTGCCATTAGCCTCTTCCACTTTCTAACAATTGCTCCACTAGTTGATCCATTTTCACCAAGCTGTTTTCCAATTACCCTGTAGCCCTTTTCAGTATGTGGAGGTCTACATTTTTGTCTCTGGTGTTTTTAGATAGCTCTTTGGTCTTGCCCATGGTAGTATTTTGGTTCTGACTGCAAGGTATAAGTGGGGTAGAGTTGGGCTTTTTAAAGGCAGAGTAACAGGTATTTGAGAGCCAGAATTATTGCAGATTGCCAGGTCTTCAAATACTTATGTGCAGCAAGAAAATACAAAGAACTTCTTTTAAAAAAAATCATACAATGCTATTTCCTGTAAAAAAAAAAAAAAAACTTTTTCTCACTGTGAAAATGCACCAACAATGTGAATTTCAGTTTCCTCTATAATTTTTAAGAGGAAGAACCTCCAAAATTGCAGGGTCTCATCTTTCAAAATAAAACAAACCGTGATAAACATGTAAGTAACAGCATGCTAAATTTTCCTGCAGAAATAAGATACTGGAGGAAACGATTTGAGTCAAGAAAGCGGCCAGTCAATCAAAAATCTGTATCTGCTCCGGTGTTTACTTACTGCTGGTCATATGAGAAACTTTCTCCAGCTTCTTTAAGACTGAATCCATACGGGATGATGTCTGGTCCATCTCATCACCAAAATCCCCCAACATGCTGAAACAAAAACAAAAAAAAGACCTGATCAATTAACCAAACCTGCGTGCAACCAATAATCTACAACCTATCAAAGTAGGCCGCATATTACACAAAAAGGAATATGGTGTCCAGCAGAATTGAACAAATTTAGACCTGACCCGTTATAAGCTGTTATAACGACTGACTTGTTGTTCAAACAGTGAAACCGTCATTTTAATATGCTATATTCACTATTACATACCTACTTTATTTTGAAGAGTCCATTTCTGTCAATGGATCATGTTGGCTTAAAAAATTGTTCATTTAGAAGAAAATCTGTAAGATTTCACCTCTGCTCCCAACATAAAAACAATGACTGATCCATCACACCTATGAGGTCAATAAAGGCTCCTTTACACTTAATATTAATAAGTATGTAGTATTAGTACATAATAATATAAGTATTAATAAGTTGCACACTGCAGTTGCTGATATTAAACAGTGTAGAAAAAACTATATTTGGAGAAATGTGATATATTTTCAGTAGAGGAAAGGTGAAAAATATCACCGTTTTGTAGAGTTTCCTCTGGCGATAATCAGTAATGCAGATGGACAATGAGACCCGTTTCTGAGATGATCCTCATTTCACATTACGAAAAAGATTTGACTAAAACAGCTTAGCATTTCATGTAAAAGTAATACATCTGAAGCAGAATCTGCAAAAACAGACAACGTAGTCTAAAAAAATCTTTGAGGGCGCTTTGAAGATCTTTAAAAGCACTGTATTAATCCAATCCATTATTATTATCTTCATCATTATTAGACACTAGAAGTGGGTCCAATACAGGGTTTGGAGCCAGGGGTCCTGTGCCTGATTTCTAGGGACTTTTTGTGATCATGTATCTGAATTCAATTAAGGATCCATTTCTAGAGATGTACTGAAGCTGATTTGCTGATTTGTTTTACTCAATTAATCCGCAATAAAGAAATCAATGTGAATAGAATCATTATTGTATATATCTTTTATTAGCCCTCCTATGGTCTCCATCTCAAATATATCAAGTTCAAGAATCAGTCCCTTAGTGGTAAAAATCCCAATAATACATCAATTAGATTAGTGTGTCAATATCTGGTTAAAATTAATTCATTTGACAGTAGTTAAACATAAGAGGGTGAAAAATACTGGAGGAACTTGGATGAAGAAACGTCTGGAAGCAGGAACACTCACACGGCCTGCTCATCGAGCTCGTCTCCGATACGTCCGGACATGTCTTTGAGGACTCGGATGCTTCCCGACACCAACTCCAGCTGCTCATCCTGCTCCTGTATGATCAGCTACACACACACACAAACACATACACATTTTAATCCCGCCACTGACTAACATTCATCCACCTCCGGGATGTTTACTTTAACAACCGTCTGTAGTCACCTCTCCCAAAAAAAAACAAAAAAAAAACAACACAGAACCATAAACGAAGAAGTCATAAAACCATCTGTTTTTTCCATTTCATTTTTTGTCACTGACTACATTAAAATGTCATTCAGGTCGGGTGAGATGCTGCTTAGAAACGCAGAAACACAAACTCACTTGACAGAGAACGAGCAGCATTCCTTTCTAATTCGGTTCTGACTTTACTACAGGATGTGATGACACACTTGCATCATTAAACTTTCCTGCCGACCCACATCACAGGATAAAGAAAAAAAAACCCAGACAACATTCTTCTTGAGTCTGACGCTGAAAGCCATCCTTTGCTTCGTTCACAGTGTGAAAGTAGAAACAGTTCTTTAACCTGCGCAGTGAAGTTCCACATCCTTTACTCGGCTGTTTTTTTCCCTCTCCATGGTGTCCGTTGACAACATCTCTTCTCTTAAAACAAAAACATAACCATCTGAATCTTTTTTGTAACAGCACACTTAAAGTTGAAATAATATTTTTGAAATTAAGGAAAGTTGGTGTTTTACGGTTTTTCCTGTAAAAAAATGCTGACAAGACAGTTCTCTTTCCAATCTGTATCAGTCTATAATTTTTAAATTTAAATTTATAAATTAGCATAAACTAAACATAAAAGGATGTGTTTACTTTATAAATTGTGTCTTTTACAAAAATTAAATAAAAAAAGTTAACATTACCATTTCTTCTAAAGTGCTTTAATATGTCTGTAAAATAAGATAAAATTAGCTAAATAATAATTTATTGGAGATAAATTATTAGTTAGCTAGGGTTGGGGGTGGGTTATAAATGGTAGCATGTGAAACCTTTAGAGTTGCTGCTTTTCTATCCGTTTTGGACTTTCCACCCCCATTTTTAAAACAGAATAGAAGGCACAAACCCGATGAAATTTTCGATCCCCTTAAACTTTTTTTCCCTTCTTTTAAATCACCTCTCTGATCTCTGATCAGCATCTGATTGCTTCAAATAAAATCCCCTCACACTGGGTGGCATTTCATTTTCCTTTACCTGCTGCTGCTCCTGCTGCTCCTCAATGTACTTAGAGTTGGCCGACACGAGGTGAGCCTCCAGCCCAGTTGACCGGTCCTGCTCCTTTAAAGCCAGCAGACACAGGACAAACATTAAAGCAGTGACTATGAACTATGAAGGCTACTTTCACTTTTCCACAGAGAGATCTGTGGCTTATTTTGTGTTTAACGGCAGAGCTCACCTGTCTGTTCTTCTTCTCCGCCCGAGCCACAGCAGCTGGGCTGGACAAGTGATCTTTCATCTCCTGCAAACAAACATTTTATATCGGTTATTCCACAAATAGCGACATAGCAGGCGTTTTTTTTTAAGCGTGTTTCAGTTCACAACTTACATTAATGAGATGTTTCTCTGCTACCTCAGTAAAATCAATAGCAAGCTAATCAAAAAGTGTTTCATTCCCTCTCAGCAATGTTCTCTCTAAACTAAAATGACCGTTCTCCTCAGATCTATTTTAAGAACCTTTACTTTTGAGTGATGCTTAGAAACCGTCTCCTATTTCCTTTGTGCCAACCACTCAGACACTGATTCATCTTTATTAAGGTGAGAAGTGACGTGTACCATCTCGTGTATCAACACTTCAGGCTGCTTACAGTAAAAACAACAGAAGCACGAAAAGTGCTGTGCAGCTTCAGCTCGAGTGTTCGACAACACTTGGATGCTCAAATTACAGTGACCCATAGGAGGTCAGCCTCTGCTTCGATAACTAAACAACCAAATATGATCATGAATCAACGTTTGTAGACACATGGAACATTTTGTTGAATGCCAGATTTATCAGTTTAGTCTGGTAATTTGCAGCATGACAAACTAAACTAGTCCCCCTTTTCCACTAGGGCCAGTATGGTACGGAACGGGTCGCTTTGGAACGGTTCTGCCGTGATTCCAGTACCTGTGTCTGTTCTGAGCCAACCCCCCCCTTTTTTGGGACTACCTCTGCCTTGGTCTGACGCGTTCCGAAGCGACCCAACAACCCCACCTATGAACGGATTGGTCTAGTAATGTGCGATCCCTCTCACTGATACCTAGCAGCGGTAGCCGCTGATTGGCCTGGAGTTATTTGTTTGATGTGATGTCTCAGAATATAATAACAGTAACAACACCAAGATCAGAAATATACTCCATAAATTTGGAAATATTCAAAGTGTCAGAGAAAGTTTTATTTTTCTTTGCTTTAAGTAGCTCCATAAAAAAAAAACAGTGCTTTATAGCGTTTAGAGAGGGATGTGGTTTTGATAAAGCTGAAGCTGAAGGAGAGAATCTACATTGATACAAGCTGCAGCTTCGGCATCTAGAACATCAGCAAAGTGTGAGTGATGGCAGATTTTGATCAGGTCGCCAAGATGAATGAAGCAGAGATCGGACCTTTTACCGCCTTCCGCGCACAGGCTGGGGCAGGGAAGTCGGTGTGTGACAGAGCGGCGAAACCACCGTCAGCCTGCAGTGAGGGGAGGAAGACGGCTGGTAGCCGGTGGTAGCAGCAGGAGGTCTCAGTGGTGATCAGAGAGCTGGAGCAGGCTTCCATCGGGTAGCGTTAGCAGGCGAAGTCGGTGTGTGATAGACAAAGAAGACGGCAGAGAGCCCGCTGTGTCGGGGAGAGAGAAGACTATAGCAGCAGAGACCGGGATTGGCTGTAAGGCGGCAGATTCAGTCTCAACAGACTGGATGGTCGCTGGTTAGATCAATACTGGCGTGAGGAACACAGAGGAGGAGCTGGAGGCATGAAGAGATCGATGTCAGAGAGATGTGAGGTGAGTCAGAATTCTACACTTTTGAGAGGATCTGTGTTGTCATGATGACTTTGTGGCTGTTTTTTGCTGGAGCTTTTGTTAAGCTATGCCCGCCCATGCACTCACCAGCTATCGTTCTTTTGAGATGGTAATGGGAACACAACCTACCTGTTCTAGACCGTTCCGTACCGTTCGGTTCTAAAGCAACCCTAAGGGAAAAGGGGCATATTTCATTCATAATCTGACAAAAAGGGTTCCACCGATCTAACAATTTGAGCCAATCTTGATGTCCGATAATTAATACAATTATAGGAAGGGATGTAACGATACCACTTTTTCAACCACTACATGGATCTAAGTACTTGCTGACAGAGTACCAATGTAGATACTTCTACCACACAAAAAAATTCAATGAATTAGAAGACAGGTTTGATTTTCTTCTCTGCTTGTTACAAGTTATGATGAATTAGATAAATGATAAAATAATAAAAATTACAGCAAAACTAAAATTTCAAGTGAAAAATAACCATTTTCTGTAAAATATTGCAGAGTTTCTACATATGAAGTATCGGTTACCGGTAAGAGTACATTTGAACGGTATTGGCCAGGATACCCAATACCAGTATCGGCATCAGTGAATCACTAGTTATAGGTGATAAAAGATATATATTATTATCGACACTGTAAAAGCAACATGTTCTACACTTCTTTCAGCTTTAGTTAAAACACCCCATAATCCTGCACTGCATCACCGTCACATGATTGTCACATGACTAAACAAACACAACAATCCCCTACCCCTGAAACAAACTGCAAAAAGATGCAAATGAACACAATTGATAATATTGTTCCAGTTTAACTCGTCACACTGGAAAAACAATGTAAGAACCGATGTTGATGCAGATATATATTGCATCACAAAGGTGGGTAGTAACTAGCTACATTTACTTGAGTACATTTTCTCAAAAATGTACTTTTTTTTGGAGGAGTTTTCCTTACCACACAGGCCTACTAATATCACTGAAAAAGAAAAATGTAAAAAAAAATATATATCCCCCAAATGCAGACACACACTTACAGTTAAAAGGTCTTTTTCACTGAGAAACCAAGTAATCATTCTTTTCAGTCAGTCACTGAGTTGCTTATTCATGCTGTATGTGAACATTTCTCAAACCTCTAGTGCCTATGTTAGCTGCAGTAAGGAAACAGACAGCAAAAACGAGTGAGTCATAAAAAGCTAGTCTCTGTCACAAGGGAGAATTAGTTTACATGGTCTTGCCCACCCTGGCTTACAACTGCCCAGGGGAAGGTTTATTTGATTTAGCTGCCAGGAGAGAGCAGAGCACGTCTCGTAATAAAAACTAACTGCTAGCAACTCAGCTAGTAGAAGCTAACCGTTAACAACTCCGATAGTAAAACGTAACCATTAGCAACTAGGCTAATAGAAGCTCACGGCTGGAAACTACCCTTGCAGAAACTAAACATTAGCAACTAGGCTAGTAAAAGCTAACCATTGACAACCAGACTAGTAGAAGCCAAACGTTAGCAACTAGGCTAGTACAAGCAAAACGTTAGCAACTAGGATAGTACAAGCAAAATGTTAGCAACTAGGCTAGTAGAAGCTAAACATTAGCAACTGGGCTAGTAAAAGCTAACCATTGACAACCAGACTAGTAGAAGCCAAACGCTAGCAAATAGGCTTACAGACCACAACAAACTTACTGGAACCAACCAACCAGTACGGGTACTAAGGATAAAGCCATGGGACTGGAGTTACCTGAACAGACTTCCTGGTTCGCTCCACAAAGTATCTCCTCTCCTGAAGTTCATCGTCTCCCAACCTGAACTTCCCGGGATTTGACTCCACAATGCCTGAACCAGTTAAGGACCCATCCAAAAATCTAACAAAAATTTAAATTCCAACACATTACACTGAAAGAGAGCATACTCCCTATTATGTAAACCAGCTAACTTGGTTGGGGTTTGCTATAAAAAAATCATAAAACAGAAGAAAAAAATGTTCTTCTTAAAATAAACTAAATGGTTACATATAACAGTTCTGAGGTACATTATGTTTTATTATTTAGTATAAACAAATAGTTTTTTAGTAATTCATACATCCAATGAAATGTACAAGGATAAAGTGAATATATGATACATATAATGAGTGATGTACCAACAAGTTCAGTGGGATTAGTGTGTGAGACTGGTTTGTGCTTGAAGGATACTGATAGTTTCACTAAGGTCCTCCAGGTCCCAGTCGATGGCCCTCAGACAGTTCCTCAGCTCATTGGCACTCCAGTCCAGCTCGTCCCGACTCACCTGAGAACACAGACGCCAGCAGACTCATGATTTAAACAGCTTAAAGTAGTTTCATAACAAGGCACTATTTTGTATTTTAATTTTTTTGTGCTTAGTGATGACAGTAGCAAACTTTCCCTCTGGGCGTCCTTCTCAAACGGTCAAGATCTTGGATAGTCTTTCAGTTTCAACTGATCAGAGTGAAAAATAAGCGCTTAGGCGCCGATACTACTGCGTTAGCCAAATTAATCAAAATTATTCTGAACAGTAGTTTGCAACATTATGCATATCCCTTAAACATTTTTCATTTTGTCTCTTCAATACATACTCCTCTGTGTATTTTATACAGGCTTAATCTTATGAACACAAGGTAGTGCATAAATATGAAACAGAAGAAAAATGAAACTCCATTTTAAATTTGTTTTACAAATAAAAAGCTGAAAGCATGTTGTACAGTTGTGTTCAACCTTTTCTACACTGATAACCCAAAATAAAATTTAATGCAAACAATTTGCTGCTTGACGGATGCACAGATTCCTCTGTCTGCATTTCTAACCCAGGGTAGTTTCAGGTTTGAAGTAGTGAAATTTAATACCTTTTTAATACCTCTTCAGTAAAACTTAATGCTGGGTTATTGCCAGAAATATACACGTCTATAGTTACAACTTGAACAAATATATATATATATTGTTTTTATTGGTTAAATTAAACTTGATTTAAAATATAAAATCATTAAAATCCTCTATTAGCACCTTTGCAAAAAAAGATGCAAGT
Source organism: Apricaphanius iberus (assembly GCA_028564705.1). Lineage (NCBI taxonomy): Eukaryota > Metazoa > Chordata > Actinopteri > Cyprinodontiformes > Aphaniidae > Apricaphanius > Apricaphanius iberus. The sequence goes on along the minus strand of JAPXFQ010002242.1, from coordinate 652,302 downwards.
CCAAGTTTGGTTTTGTAGGCAGTCTTGTTTTACCGCATGTGAATAATGTGCCAATCTTTATTTTTCCTCCATCATCCAATAAGAATAAAAACAGTTTGAGATACAAAAAAAACAGTGTGCAAAACCAGTGTGCTCAGACATGTCAAAATAAAAGAACAGACAAGAGAAGCCTCCAAAGGTCAAGAAAAGATGGCAGAAAACGGTGGGAAGAAGAAAGATCTGGTGGGTGGCTTTAAAACGCTCAAAAAAAGTTGGTATAATAAGGAAAACAGACAAAACAGAAGGAAGGAAATAGCTATATCTAGATCAGATATGATTTGGTCATACAGGGTTAAACACTACCAACTTTTTTATAACTGTGGAACCTGTTAATTTTTTTTGCCTAAAGCAGTCTATTAAGAGAAGGGAACTGGTAGAAAATTTCAATACAGTTTTTTTAGTTAGTTTTTTAATGCTTTGTAAAATATGCATGGCATATTTAGGGTGCATCAAACATTGCTTGCCAAACAGCATCAAACAGTTTCTGGTTTATTATATTGAGTTCTTTTTGTTATAAGTTTTAGATGTCTTACGTTATTGAACTCAGACTTTTCAAACGCCCCTTGAATACGTCACAGGTGTGCAGCTTCAGCGTAGTTACAGACATGCCGCTGCCCTTTTTTCCGTTAAAAGAAAAGCACTCTCAAGACCATGGTCTCAGATTTGGGGGTGCCGATTCTCATCCCAGCCGCTTCACACTCGGCTCTGAACCGCTCCAGCGAAAACTTTAGATCTCGTTCCGATGAAACCAACAAGACCACATCTGAAACGGATCCCATCAACACCTTGGCTGCGCCTAGAAATCCTGTCCATAAAAGTTATGGACAGAATCAGTGACAAAGGGCAACCTTGGCGGAGACCAACTCTCACTGGAAACGAGCACAACTTACTGTTGACAATGCGAACATAGCTCCGTCACCGGTCGTACAGAGACCTAACAGCCCATATTAAAGGGCCCGGTGCTCCATACTCCCGGAATACCCCCCACAGGACTCCCCAAGGGACACGGTCAATATTCCAAAAATAAAATGTTACATTTCAGACTATAGTTTAGAAAAATAGCCTTTTTTTCTGAAATGCAATGCTTTTAAGGCCTTAAATTTAAGCACTGAATTCAATGCTTTTTTAAATATTTTAATACCCCGCGTCTACCCTGTAACCATATTGGCAGACAGAGCTACAAAGAGGAGAGGCAAAAGCAAATGAGGTGAATTAGCAGTGCTTGCTAGCAACCGAAGGTGTCATCCAGGATACGTTAATATGGAAGATCGTCTCTGTTGCCTGAAAATTATGCTGTTAACAGGTGATGACGGTCATTAAGCCGTCAAGTAACACAACAGAGAGGTCAAGGATAGGGTTATAGAGAGGTTAAAGTCATAAAACAGTAAGTCATGCTTTTTAAAGATTGTATTACTTAAATAAATCCTCTAAAAACGGAAAGACTAAAATTACTGACGGAGAATAATTAGAAAAGCAGCCTGGAAGCCATGAAAACTCTTGAGGTGTAGACAACCGCAGCTCGCTATTGGAGCACTATTAAATGGTGCACTGCACAAATGTTCTGTTGACTGATGGTGAGACGGAAGCATTCATTAAGACAAAGCCATAAAAAGGGAAATTCTTGGCTTTGATCACCTGAGTGCTGCAGCGGTACAGAAAATGGATGGGTGGATGTTATATTGTTGTTCTCGGGGCTTATTTTGCACTATACACTTTAGCATTCAAAATCTTAAATTTTGGCTCAAGCCTCGGTTTATAGGGAAGTTATGTTTGATATTTTTTATTTGAATACCTTAAACTTTTTTAAAAGGACAACATAGTTTTTGATATATAAAATAATGTTTATATAATGTTTTTATTAAGTTATTAATTTCTTACTTTTTTATTTTGTAGTTTTTATTTTCTGTGCTTCGCTGTTCCAATTTGAAAAACTAAGAAAAAATAATTATGGTTCATTATTTGTGCTTTCCCCCCTTCTGTTTAGTCTTTAAAAAAGAAAACGTACAGATAAGGATACAGATAACGTACCGGATTGATAAGGAGTATCGTTAAGAGTAGTAGTATCGATAAATCCTTAACGATACCCATCCCTACTCTCAAGTCATGAAGGCCATAGATAGACGTTTTAGCAAATTTTTTTGGGTTCCTTTAGTTACACATAGAAAACCGTATCTAAGACACAGACACGCTCCGCACGGAAGTGACGACACCGCCGACCAAAGTTACCGAATCGCCACGAGACCATAAAGAGACCAAAACAACACCGTTCAAGCATCCCACAGCAACACACCAGGTTACAAAGCAGTGGATTTACTACAACAGTCACCCTGTAGATGGTTTCAGGTAGCGGTAGACCAATTTGTTGACATTCTAGACTTCTCCCTCCCTTGTTTGTTGGATAGCTACAGAATTATTTGTATACCGCCGTGTTTTGGTGTGGTCCGTCATGTAAAACACTGGACTCCAGCACGGGCTAAGATCCGCACCACGTGAACAGAAAAAATTTACAATTTTCGCTGGCCGTTTTCTGGCACGGCCACACATGTAAAAACACCCATAGAGCATCTGCTCATTGCCCTGAATAAACAGCCACAGTGGAACATGGAGGTGGCAGCCTTATGCTATGGAACACTTATACAGGGAATATGGCGAGAGCTGATTTAAAAAGCGCAACAGTTGAAACTGGGCCGAAGGTTCGCTTCCATACACGACAGCAACCCCAGACGCGAACCGGGATCTACAGAGTAATAATTCAGATCAACGAATATTTCCATTCCTGTATGTTTCAGCACGAGCCCAGACCTCAATTCAACTAAACATCTGTGCCGTGACTAGAAATTGCATGTCTGTGGACACTACTGATCCAATATGACGGAGTTGGGGACAATTTGCGAAGAAAAACGTATAGAGTGTGTATTCGTTTGTGGGGGTCTTTAAATGTGCAAATCTGCTGGAGACAGAAATGGCAGCTCTAGATTTCCCTCCACAGATGACTGCAGTCCAGTTAATCAGCCATCGCTGAAGCAGGGAAACACCTAAAACAGGGAGCAGGGTTGAAAGCATAGTAGTAACTTGGCTCAATACAAAGGCTGGCCACACTTTTCAGACGTTTGTTATGAGTCCATCACGTCAAACCCAATTAAGTCATTAAAGTAAGAGATTGTTAATAATAATGATAATAATAAAGAATCTTCTATGTTTAGTCGTGCATTTCTGTTACTTTTTTTTTAATGGTTGCTCTGGCAACTAGCTCATTTTCTCTCAGTTTATAAAATACTGGCCACCCGCTCACCCGTAAAAAAAAAAAAAAAAAAAAAAACACCGCGAGAACTGTTGGTGGGAGGAGCGACTGCTGTGCAGGGCTCCCACTACAAGCTTTACTCACCAGAAGTTACACAGACAGACACGATGGCAGAGCGAACGAAACGATCCAAACTTTAGCTTCGTTTTACAAAAATAGAAGCGGACAATGCACGCGGTCGCAAGTGCAATAAAAGCTTTGCTGGCAAAGGCTAATTTGACCAAACACCGCGCTAAAACACACCAAAACAAAGTTTTTTGACCGCCTGAGTGCTGCAGCATTAGGACGCAGCGGTACAGAAAATGGATGGGTGGATGTTATATTGTTGTTCTCAGGGCTTATTTTGCATTATACACTTTAGCATTCAAAATCTTTCATTTTGGCTCTTGCCTTTATTTTATAGGGAAGTTATGTTTGATATTTTTTATTTGAATACCTTAAACTTTTTTAAATAAAAACCATCGTATTTTTAGTTTCCATCCATCCATCACGTTCCGCTTATCCGGATTCGGGTCGCAGGAGCAGTAGCCTAAGCAAAGAGACCCAGACCTCCCTCTCCCCGGCTACTTGGGCCAGCTCCTCGGGAGGAATCCCGAGGCGTTCCCAGGCCAGCTGGGAGACACAATCCCTCCAGCGAGTCCGGGGTCTTCCCCTGGGTCTCCTCCCGGTGGTACATGCCCAGTGTACCTCACCAGGGAGGCGTCCAGGAGGCATCCTGACCAGATGCCCGAGCCACCTCAACTGGCTCCTCTCGAAGTGGAGGAGCAGCGACTCTACTCTGAGCCCCCTCCGGATGACCGAGCTTCTCACCCTTTCTCTAAGGGAGAACCCAGCCACCCTACAGAGGAAACTCATTTCAGCCGCCTGTATCCGTGATCTCGTTCTTTCGGTCACCACCCAGCATTCGTGACCATAGATCAGGGTAGGAACGTAGATCGACCGGTAAATTGAGAGCTTTGCCTTTCGGGCTCAGCTCTCTCTTCACCACGACAGACCAGTACAGCGCCCGCATAACTGCAGACGCCTTACCAATCCGTCCATCGATCTGCCGCTCCATTTTTCCCTCATTCGCGAACAAGACCCCCAGATACCTAAACTCCCCCACTTGAGGAAGGACCCCATCCCCGACCCGGAGAAGGCACTCTACCCTTTTCCGGCTCAAGACCATGGTCTCTGATTTGGAGGTGCTGATCCTCATCCCAGCCGCTTCACACTCGACTGCGAACCGCTCCAACGAGAGCTGTAGATCACGTTCAGATGAAGCCAACAAGACCACATCATCTGCGAAAAGCAGAGACCCGATCCTGAGGTCACCAAAACCGGTCCCCTCCACGCCTTGGCTGCGCCTAGAAATCCTTTCCATAAACGTTATGAACAGGACCGTTGACAAAGGGCAACCTTGGCGGAGTCCAACTCTCCCTGGAAACGAGTCCGACTTACTGCCGGGAATGCGAACCAGACCCTGACATCGGTCATACAGGGACCTAACAGCCAGTGACAAAGGGCCTGGTACCCCATACTCCCGGAGTACCCCCCACAGGACACCCCGAGGGACACGGTCGACCGCCTTCTCTCCAAGTCCACAAAGCACATGTAGACAGGTTGGGCGAACTCCCACGCACCCTCCAGGGCCCTGCCGAGGTTGTAGAGCTGGTCCAGTGTTCCACGGCCAGGACGAAAACCGCATCATATTTTTAGTTTTTAATACATAAAATTATTTGTTTATGTAATAATTTCATTAAGTTATTAATTTATTACTTTCTATTTTGTAGTTATTTATCGTTTATGCTTTGCTGTTCCAATTATTAAAACAATAAAACAATTATAGTTAATTATTTGTGTTTTTCTCCTTTTGTCTTTACAGAAGCGTGTTGCATTCACTGGATAAAAAAACAGTTTGACAGCTTTTCTTATAAGTACGAGAATAGATCTCGTAATTACGATATCATGATCTCTTTATTACAAGAAAAGATCTCGTAATTAGGACATCATGATCTCGTTATTACGAGAAAATATCTCCTAATTATGAGAAAAGTTCTCGTAATTACGAGAAAAAATAAAGAAAAAGGAAACGTCTGTAAATCCTCTCTCTTGGCAATGACTGCGCTATCACAGTTAATCTGCTATTATTACCTTCTGGGTATGAGACACTGGGAAATGGGGGCTTTTCTGAAAAATGAGGATGGTATTCAAATAAGTTTGTCAAAACTGGGTAGGCATCTCAAGGCGTTAGGGTTGTTAAGACAGAAAGCTCAGTCTGACATGCTGGATGTTGCTCTTTTTCTCCATGAGCAGTTGAATGCTTCATGGATACAAATTAACGCATTTGAAATGCATCCAATCTGGGTTGGTTGTAACTCAAAACAATGTGCGAAACTTATGGTATCAGTGAAGCAGCATGGCGCCTCTCCTGATATCATATTTACAAGATATGAATCTCGTAATTACGAGATCAGGATGTTATAATTAGGAAATCTTTTGTTGTAATTACGAGATCTTTTCTCGTAATTATGAGAAAAGCTGTCAAACTTTTTTTTATCCAGTGAATGCAATGCGATTCCGAGTACCGATAAGGATACCGATAAATAAGGAGTATCGATAAATCCTTAACATACCCATCCCTAGCTCACACCACTCGGTTTGCAGTGGGTGAGTTTGGTATTTATATCCACCAAGCAAGTCCAGCTCACCTGCGTCCCCTCCTGCAAAAGTTCCTCCCATCTATCAAACAGCCCCCGAGCACGAGACAGGGCCTTCTGCACCTCGCTGGAAACCAAAGACACACATCAAACAAACATTACAATGCGGAACCCGATTGTCTGGAGCTGATTAACGAACACCCTTCAGACACATTTGGCGAAGCACATATTCGTCTCTGCCTAAAAGAAAAATCGCTTCACCAAACGCACTCAAGGCATCCCGGGTCATTTCAGTTTAAGCCACGTGAAACGAAAATTAATCGCTGTGTTAAGCGTGACTTATAATGATATTCAAAGACATAAACACAGCAACTACCCTGCTACTGTTTATACATGCTAGCTAGCTAAAGGTACCCGCCGTGCTAACTCTTCTGGCATAACTATATCAAAAGTAACCGAAACAATGATATTGTGGTGAATTACTAAGACTGTCATACTTTTAGAACTAAACGCCTTAAAGCAATCCATAATTTTCGGTTTCTTTAGGTTATTTCTCACCCTTTTACAACGAAAAACGGGTCCTCTATCGACATTGCTTCCTTCCTCTATAAACCTAGCGCATGCGCATGGTTGACGCTTACGCAGTCGTCACCCCCCCGTCACGTAAATGTAAATGAAACGCACCTACGTAACTGGTGTCGGTTCACAGGGTTCATGGTAATTTTGTTTGCGTCAGGTTTTCATAAGCTGTAAGCCACATTTAAATATGTCAAATATTTCACTTTGCATGTAATGAGTCTATGTGAAATATTAGTTTCACCTTTTAAGTTGAATTACTGAAATAAAGGAACTTTTGCATGACAGTGTCATTTTTGCAATGCGACGAGAAAACAAGTAGCCTAGGCCTATGGATTAAAAAAAATAAATAAAAGAAAAAATAAAATTCAGAGGTGTTCATTAAATTTGGATAAATCAAAAAGCAGAATAGGGCCTTACTATGGTAGTACATGTACACACTCATAATTAAAATGAAACATGAGATGTTCATATTATGTCAATCTTACAGTATTAAAGGAAGTTGTACAATCAGTGGTGTTATCTGACACTGAATATTGTAATATGGTCTGCAGCGAACATATCAGACTTACAAAAATTACAGCTCGTTCAGATAAAGACGACACTGTATTTTATCATGATCGATCAAACTGCAACATAAGCCTGTTCAGCCAACAAGAAATTACGTTATCAGAAGACCAGAATCATTTCTTATAAAGTTCCTTTGTTCCGATCATATACATCTTCATAGAACAAGACATGCCTTTAATTCTAAATTAGTGGTCGACAGTTCCAACAAAAATTTTCTGCAGAAATCCAACATTTATAGGGCATCATGAGAATGGAACAAGTTGCATTCCATGCTCTCTTTTAAAAAAATCTTTAAAGTTAAGAATCCGCATCCCTTGAATGTTGAATGTATTTAGAGCAATTATTGTACAGAATTGATTGGCATCCAATCTGAATTGTTCTATGTATAGTTTTATTTGATCTGCTTATGCTGTATTGAATATGATTTTAGTTGGACCCCAGGAAGACTAGTAACTACCTTGGTGGAAACTAACGTCGATCCTAATAAATAAACAAATAAATCTGCTGGAGGTTGTGGAAGACATGAACTTGTAGGGAAGGTTCCAACAGAACCAGTAGAATGACCATACAGCAAGAACTACAGCAGAATGGTTTAGATTAGCTATGCACCGACACAATACCGTTCTAATGTACTGGTATAGTTATCGTTAAATTTAACCAACGCCATGAACAAATACTTCAAAATTTGGAAACTCTGCAATAATTTAAAAGAAAATGTAGATTTTTTTTCACTTGAATTTTTTGTGTTGTGGTCATTTTTATTAATATTTTATATTTTATCTAATTCACTATCATTATTTGTAACAAACATGTCTTCCAATTCAATGGATTTTTGTGTGCGATAGAAGTATCAGTATTGGTACTTGGTATCGGCAAGTACCCAGATCCAAGGATTGGTATCATATTGGTTTGAAGAAAGTGGTATTGTTGCAACCCTAGTTTGGATCAAATCCCACGAATGTGCGAGTATCGTCTAAAAAAATTTGGGACCTGAATCCGATTGAGAATCGAGAAGACATGAAAATTGACATTTACAGGAGCTATCACAACTGACATAGAATGAGCAGTTTTGCATAGAATGCGTAGTGTCCACATGTGCAGGCAAATTGACACCGCACTTATCAGACTTTTATTTGTGACCATTTCGAAAAAGATTTAGCCTTTTTCCCTATACTTTAATGTTATGCATTACTCTGTGTTGGTCTGTCACATAACTTCCAGCTAAAAAAAAAAGTCAAGGGAGCCAAATGGAATTAAAGTGTGTGGGGAAATCAAAAGGGTTGATACTTTTAGAATGGACTGTGTATTACTTTACAGAAAAATTCTAAGCTCAGCAAATCCCCATCTGCATGTTTCTCCTTGCACATCTTCCCATTCTGTCCCACCCATTTGTCTTTGTTTCTGTGGTTTATTCTTTCAATCCCACCCAAGCTGTCCCCTACTCCTTCCTTCCTGTCTTCATCCTGTTTCCTACTTTGTCACCCCCAACGCCCTATAACAATAAAACGCTTCAGTTATGAACACTGATCATATCCTCAGAAAGGTCAGAATTACATTCCTAAAGCAACTCTCTGGAAACATTCCCTTTCATAAATGTTCATGAAACTGCCTCTAGTTGGAGTATTGAATGAATCTGGTTTCTTACTATAATGCCATAATATCAAAACATTATTCATTCGTCTTTTCATGGATTTAAACTTCAGGTAAAACAAAACTTAAGCTTAATGATACAAAATTCTGTGAAAAAAAAAACAGTTCCCAAGCACGTTCTCAGAATTTGCTGACATCTTAGTTAATTTATGAAACTGAAAACACAACAGTATCACAAGAAGCCTAACTATATTTGTGCACTTCTTTTTTGCCAGTTTCCTACTTGTATGGTGTCTTGTGCGTTCTCTTTGGAACTTTTACACATTTTATGATGTTATAAACATATATTTTTTATATCTTTCAATGAGACTTGATGTGTCCAGCCCACATAAAGTAGCACACGATTTTCAAACTGTTTTATTAATAAAAAATGGCAAAAATATGGCATTAAATTTTATTCATACCTGCTGAGCCAACACTTAGCAGTAACACCTATTGCTTTAGTCTTTTGGAGCATGTTTCCACCATCTATACACATTAAAAAATATATTATTATTATTATTATTATGATTTATTTATTTTTCCCTAAAACTCAGTAAGTCAGTTTTCAAGTATGCCAAAAATTCCTCTGGCCCATTCTAATGCATGTGCTTTGATCTAAACCACTGGTTCCCAAAGTGGGGCTCACAGGCAAAGGTTGGTCCGCCAAATCATTCAATGGGACCCACCAAGGGATGCCCTGGGTTTTACAGAACGCATTGTTCAAACCACCAGCTAAATTTGCATCATAACCTTCCATATTCTTCCACTGCTGACGCTGTTTATGGCGAATGGGCCCATTGAGTTTGTGTTGGGCTGCAAATAAATGTTTTATATGAAACACCACCAGTTAGGTTTGAAACTGAAATATAAGGAACTACAATGCATGCAGAGTAGTTATTTAAAAAAAATTTTTTAATCAATTTGTAAAATCTCCCATAAGTCTTTGGCATACCTGACTGGATCAAGCTACCTTTATATATGCCGCCACCATGCTGGCAGCTAGCTTGAGTAGCTATCAACAACACAGAGTGGCATTGTCAGTTGCACACGGACAAAAGAATTTTATAAAATGCATGGAGGGAGAATATTTTTTCACTGACATCAATACATAATAAAATACTGAAGTATACATATGTCTTCTAAATATGTTATCTATTTGTAATTTTGTTTAATGTTATTTACACCGAAGGAAAGGTTAAACAATTGTAATTATTTAATAAAAGTACTTTACTGGAATTTACTATTAGTATTTCAAGTAAAATACTATTCCATTGCCCTAGAGCTGTCTGATAGCTTTTCATTTTGAACCTCTGAGGGAAAATGGTTGGGCATCCCTGATCTAAACTATACCATTGTTGCTTTGGATTATTTTTGGGCCAGAATATGAACTTCTCCCCCAATTTCAAACATTTGGCTTCTGATATGGATTTAGCCCCATCCATCTTCCGGCCTAATTATGAGCAGCTACGCTTTCAACACTGAAAAAAAAAAAAAGGTATTGTGACCACGGTGTTTCATGATGGAAACTTCTTCCACGTGTTTGTCGTTGGATAGAAGGAACAGATTTAGCTTTCATAACTTAACACAAGACCCGCCTAAGGAGGCGGGTCTTGTGTTAAGTTATGAAAGCTAAATCATCTTTGCTGGTTGGAAATTAAATGCCTGTTGCAAATGCAGAATGTGCAGTCAAGCAGGAAGCCTAAGTTCACATAATCTCTGAGATAGTGGAACACGTTGCCTTCTATGTACTTTCCCTGAGTAAGATGTGACAGTAAATGTATTGTCTTAAACACTTCCTTTTGTAAAACACACCTTTTTTTTTTTTTGAAAGGCTGTGATTTGTCTTGTGAGTAAAAATGGATCCTCCTTTAATAAGTACCTTGATCATTTTTTTAAAAACGTATTGCTTTTTTCTTTCCTTTGGATCAAAAATGTCGTTTCTGTGTTTTCTGCAGTTCCCCTCAGAGGAAAATCGAAGCCATCCCAAAGAACGGTTACGTAGCTAGGCAAGACAGACAAAAAAAAAAAAAAAACAACACCTGACGTGAGCAAGTGGGCCACAGCAGAACAAAAGAAGCTGGTGCAGCGATAACAACCACAGCAGGAGAGCAACGTTTCTAAAAATAGATCCATTATGCAGTGGAGCCTTTAAGTCTTCCTTGTGAGAATGAGGTGGCTTCAGCTTACCAGTAATAAAACATGCCTAAGTTCTCTTCCTGCAATGCATGGAATTTCACTAAGATTTTTCTTCCCCCAAGTCAATGTTTCTTACCTATCAAACCCTTCAGAAAAACAACTAGATTAAGGTGGTGATGCTTTCGCTGAACGATTACTAAAATCGATCATTCCTGGGCATCTAGTTCAGCAGTAACGGCAGCATTATTTATAGAGTGCTCACCAGATTTTTTGACTCCGCTGGCAAAGATGAATATATTCCTCATAAAATAATACCATTAACAAGTGTATTTAACCTTCAGTGGCACAAAAGTTGGCATTGTCTGTAATTTGTACAACCCCTTTTTGCAAATGGGACAATAATAATGCTGCAAAGCTGCTAATGACGTCACACCCGAGTTAACAGCTTTCCATTTAAAGACGTCAGAGAGGTTGGGATTCAGAGTCAGATAGTAGCATCATGTTAAGCTACTGTGGCAAGGTACACAACAAGGGCCCAGGCAGGATTTGATCCCACGACTCCTGGGTGAGAGTTATGAACACTAACCAGTCAGCCAAAGGGATATCCCTGTGGCCACACAGCCAGGGCACATGATCAAACAGAGCCATAGTGACAGGACCTCCACATTGTCACACTACTACTTTTAAACTGGTGAGTTTAGATTTGCTGGCGCTACATGTGGTATTGATTTTGGACTCACTCGTACATACGAGTCTTGTAAAATCAAGATGCTTTTACCGCAGCTTACTAGTTTTGGATCTCAAAGTTGACATTGGGGATTTGTTCCAGATGAGTTTACCAACTCAAGAGTCTGAATTTCTGAGGGCCGTCTACAAAATTTTCCTATCACATTTCAAAAGTCTGGAACATTAAGAGAGAAAGATCTTTGACCATTTCTCTGCGCACAATCACTCTATATCGTCCAGAGTCCTCTGTCCTCTCCAATGCCCTCTTCTCTTTTGTTTGCTTTACAAGTTTTCTCTAGGATTTAGGTCTAAATTCAAATTTAATTTGTCAAGCACTTTTCATTATAAAATCCATCCACAGATTGAGATGGCCAGTGTACAAGCTTGATTTTGTATCTGGCAAACTTAGCCAAACGTGTTAGATCATTATCTTCTGAGAGACCTGAGATGACGCATCCATCTTTACTGGCACTGACCATTCGATTTAAGTAAAAATCTCATTCTAATAAGAAGGAATAGGATGCCACACACTTCAGGATCCTGGGACGTTTGCAAAAGAATCTTCCTTACAACATCATAGAGTCTCTTTTATACCTAATGAGGTGTTTTTTCGCATATTTGTCCTCCGTTTCATGCACAACCCACTTGGAATGGCTCAGCAGAATCAAACCTTACATGTTTATGTAAGTGACGGCAGGACAATACCAACCGCCACCCTCCAAGTTTTATTCATTTGCTAAGTTTGTAGCCTAATTGTTAATATAGAGACTTGATGACTACAAAATGAAACTGTTTGCTACCATTCTACGACCGTGAGCTTTTGAGATTTTCCATCCCCCTTACTATCCCATTCAAAACTAATTGTTACCAGATAAATTTAGGCATAAATGTCCACTGTAGTTGCGATGCCTAACCGAAACATGGCTTCTGTGTCACATCACAGTTACAATGTTTTGTAAAGAATAGAATTAAGAAAATAAGAGGGAGAGAGAGCAAGTAGGTCTTCAACTTGGCTTTAAAATCTTTCTCACAGCATGGCGGCCTAATTTTTGGGATTTCTTTTTAAGAAGATAAAAGGCAGTCCTTGTTACCTGTTTTACATGAGACTCAGAGGTGAACAGCGGGTTGAACCACGCGCCCTGGTCCTCTGCCTGTTCCTTGCAATTTACGACGTCGTCTGCAATTTTCAAGGTGAAGTTTAGGGACAAAGAGTGAACATTTTGAGATCCAACGACCATCAAATGTGTCTTTTCATCAAAAAAAGAGTAGGGAATTATTAGGTAGCCAGATAATAGTTTGCAGATAGACAGGCTTCTAGTTTTGACAAGCTAGCACCGCTTTCAATGGTTAATGGCTCACAAAGCTGCAGGTCATCAGCATAACAGCGAAAGATTATGTTACAAGAACGGTGAAGAAGAGCAAGGGCAAAAAGCAGTGGGCTGAGCACAGACTCTTGAGGGACCCCATGCCTCATAGTGAAGGTCTCAGAGAGATTATTTTTCAAAAAAAAATTAATGTTCTCCCAGACAGACAGAATCTCTGCCATTAAAGTACATTTCCAAGAACTCTGAAAAGGTGTCCATCCAATAAAATACAGTGATTCACAGTGTCAAACACTGCACTTAATTGAAGCAGTAATAAATCCAGTGCAATCACAGTCTGTATTTACCAAGAGCTCGTTTACTGCTTTGATTAAAGCTGTTTCTGTGGAGTGGGCTAGATTGTTTGTTGACAGTTGGTTGGTAAGCTGCTTAGAAAGGGTTTTTTCAAAGACCTGAGACAAGAAAGAGTGTGAGATGGGTCTATAGTTAGCGACTGAGTCAAAAATCCAATCTAGGCTTCTCGAACATTATATTATGCCAATGTCCCATTGGTAATTTTGTTAAAAACTAAATCGTTTTTTTTTGTTAAATGAAGTTGAGGTATAAAGATTAAATGAGTGTAAAGTTTACACACATCGTTAACTGGACTACCAGCAAACGTGTCTGTGTCTCTAAATACATGTCTGACCGTATGAAAGGTAAGAAATCGTTCTGTTTTCGAAGGTTACTTTTGGTTCACATCACTTCTGGAAGTCATTTCTAGAGACCTACAGTGGGGCTACTGGTGGAACAACAGAAACTGTGGTACGTGTGCGGTTTGCAGGTAGTGTTCTGTGGCTTGCTTAGAACTATTTCACTGAGTCGAACGAAAGGCTTTGTGAGCACACTGTGACTCATCAAAACCATTAAAGTTCATCGCCATAGCAGAAAAATAATCAGCTGCTGCAACTTTTAAAAAACAAAGCTAAGAGAAGCAAGGATTATTTTCGTGTTTTTCTATATAAGCAAGTTTCAAGACAACATTAAGTACATTCACCAACGGAAATATGCACTGGCCTTGTTTAGAGAGACGGAAAGTAAATGAGAGTATGAAGATACAGTGTTTAGATATTAAAAATAAGCCTCAAATCTCCCCTTGCTTCTGACATTTTGCTGTTGTTTCTAAAAAATGAAAAATAATTATCATTCTATTTGCCGTTTCCCATATTTCCTCTCTTAGCGTATCTCTGTAAATGTCATGTTTTTGAAACTAGGTCAACTCCCAGCCTTACCAACCAGTGTTTGTTCTTCAGAGAGAAACGCTGCTTGGAGAAGAAACAGGCCCCACCCTTCTCTCTGTTCACACACCATGCCACACACTTGGCCTCAGGCATAGGTGGTGTAAGTATAATCACACACACAACACAGTTTCCATGACAAGCAGCTGGCGGCAGTCCTAATCTGAAGTTTTTGTGTATGCACGCTGCATGTAATGTACAGTAAATCTCAGAAACTACCTGGATTTATTTCTTTCTTTATTTGCACAAAACAAATAATTAAATTACCAATCAACTCAATGTCCTTTTTCTTCACAATATGGAGTAAATACAATCTCGTAAATGTAATTGCATTATATAAGGATACGATGTGCTATTTGATCTCCTGTGTGAGGTGAAAAGTACTGTTGTCTGAGATGTTTCCATGGTTGCAACTTTTTTTTCCCCTTTTACAACACAGAACAATTGCTTGGCCTTGAACACCTGAGCACTTTTTGCGGTAACATAAACAGGGGCTGTTGCTTATCTCCAGCAGCCATCGGCTGAGAGGCTGGGTGAACCCTGGACGGGTCGCCGCTCCATCGGAGGCCCATCTAAAACATGTCCTGGTGTACGTTCGTCTTGGAGAACGTAATGTGAGTTAGAACATTTGCATCAAAAAAATTTAATCTATTTGCAATTTGATTTATATAGATAGTATCTCTAAAGTATGTATCATTTGGAAAAAAAACTCCCCTTTTCACCGAATTACAAAGTTCGCATTCAAGGAAATAAAGATGTTTAAGGTCAAAATTTAGTTCAAATATCTTTGTAAATATAATAAAATAATATATTTGTAAAGCATCCCCAAAAAAATAGAACAAATTATGTTTCTCTCAGCTGTGGTATGAACAGAAGAGTATAGCCTAGATCAAAGACATGCATGTTATAAACAGTTAATAGCTGCTTTTTCACCTGTGAATTGGGTGTAAGCAAACACTTGCATAGCGCCTTTGTGTTGACCTCTGTGGGTCACAAGAGGACACGTATTACGCTTTTTCAGAACAAATACGTGTAACAGGAGGCCGTCAAACGTCCGTCCTTGCAGGGCCGATGTCCTGCAGCTTTTAGACCTTGCTGTGCTAAGATGCACCGGAGTTAAACGATTAACTGCATTATAAGGCGGCAATAATCGATGCAACACACCTAAACGCAACAGCCGCAAGATCCCGGAGTTTGAATTGAAAATGAACATAAATAAACGGCTGTTTTGTGCAAAAATCGAGGCTTTTCTAAAAGCTTTCATTCACAGCTAATCGTGGCCCTTTGCTGGCTTAACGATCTTAAACGCACCGTTCATCCTCTCTGACCCCAGTCGTTTTTGCTGCTTGGTAACCTTTATTTACACCGGCTGCAACTCCAAATATGGATCGCGGATGACGCCATCGCTGTTGCTGTGCGCGTCCTGCTGGGAGGAGAGAGAGGAGGATGAGGAGGAGGAGCTGCGGTTTGAACGTCCGCGTCATGGCTTTTCCGCCGAGCGCGTTTCCCTCGGGGCTGTTTTACTACCGGATGGTACATATAAGGAAACCGTGTGTCCGTGTGTGTCCATGTCTTCGTGTATCTTTTATGCGTGTAGTGTGTGTGTGTGTGTGGGAGAGTGACAAATGGTGCAGCAGGCACATTTGTGAGACTAGAAAGTCCCCAGTAACTGGAGACACGTTTCTCTTCTCGTCTCCCAAGTAAATTCTTCGAAACGACGAATGCTTTAAAAAAAAAAATATTTTTTTTACCAGAATGTAAACACTGACATCATCCATCGGACTTATTTAGAACAACCTGCAAAAGAACCAACAAAACAAACCTAAAACTAAATTAAATCAATAATAATAATAATAATAAGTTATCCTAGTGTCAAATGTGTATCAGAGGAATAATTATCTTAGGCAATACATTAACTTTGAAATGAACTTTCAAAGAATATTAGTCATCTCATATGATGTATGTACAACTTTACAACACTAGACTAGAATATATGATACAATATAATATAATATGACAGTCTTCCTATGTGCATATATCATATAATATCCAGGGAATTGGGGATAATATCTCTGCACAGGCTCATATTTTCACAACAACACTAAAACACTCTAAAATCTGTATCTTGCATCCATCTCTAAAAGAAGCTGGCGGAGGGAGGAAACGAGAGGCAGAAAGACGACATAATGGATAATGAAGCCTCGCTGAATTCCATTAAATTAGGCATCTCTAGCTTTAAAAAAAATGTAAAATGAATAATAATGACACAGATTAATAAGTGTGAGAGAAAATTCGTCAGACGGAACAGATGGTGTGTCTGAGTGTGTGTTATGTGTGTGTTGTTGTGCGCTGGGTGGGTGTAGCCACAGCAGTTGTGGGAGGCGCCTGCTTGCCACTCACTGAGGAATGAAGTTCACTTTACGTCACAGAGGACATAAAAGGCCGCCCTACTACTCACTTACTCTCATTTCTCCGAATACAACAGAAGAGCGACTGGAAAAAAAACAACAACAGAAGACAGCACTGAGATAAAGATTAGAAACTAAAGTTGTTTTAATATTTAGGGGAGTAAAAAAAACCTTATCGCCTTTGCTTAAAGTGCCAAAAACGACCGTGCGTAATTACGCATCAAGTACACAATATGAGTGCCACAACAGCAATGGAAGTGAACATCGAAGCCAGGCGGATACTGGCGGTGTCGATAAGTAAACTCTACGCCTCTCGGACTCAGAGAGGGGGACTGAGACTTCACCGGAGCCTCCTGCTGTCCTTGGTCATGAAGTCTGCCCGGGACATCTATCACTCCTCCCGGGAGAGCGAGGCGCCGAGCGGAGCGCAGTCAGTCCCGGAGGAGCCGATGGACACCAGCTCTAGTCCGGAGCTGCCGGAGCCTCAGCCGGAGTCCCTGTCGGAAATAAACTCCTCGGAGAGCGCCTCGGAGGAGTCGGACAATAAAGTGGAAGATTACGATTGTGACACCGCCGAAGACAAAGAGAACATGAGCCCGGCGAGGCAGTCCAGGAAACGCCGGGGCAAGGCGTCGGCGGCGCCCGACTTCCTTCCAAACAAGAGGGCGAGGCTAGAGCCCGGGGAAGAGAGGTATGCGGCCCCGTTGGGCAGCTGTCGCGTCGGGGCCGGGGAGTCCCTGGCCAGGCTGTCGCTTAATCAAGTCATACCGGCTTTTTGAAGAAAAGAAAGGGACGAAATAGGCCCTTGTTGGACTGTTTTAAGTGGAGTGATTCTCAACTCCGTATCCACCTGAGCACCAAGTAGCTGACCTACATCAGCTGTCCCGGGACAAAGGGATTATAGGTGCCATGGAAGGTGCCAAACTCTGCGTGCCAGCTGGGGCTGGTAAAGCCCCCAGGTGAAGGAGAAAAAGAAGGAGGAAGAGGCCAGAGGGCTGGAAAGTTTGTGGAAGAAACTGAAAGGGGGGGGGGGGGGAGTAGTGGTTGTGTTGCCTTTTTGTTTCCCCGTGACTCATCTTCAGTTTAATGACTGCAAACAAGTGACACCTGCTGAGTCAGAGCGCGCGTTTGTGAATCAGCACAGCGTTCATCGGGGAGGCAGAAGTGGCGAACAGTTGACCACAGGTCGACACATGCAGAAACGTGGAGATGAAAAAGCTGATTTTCGGGGAGTTTCCTGTCTTCGTGACGGGAAATTCGACTCAAAACACCGAAAGAGGAAGGAGAGCCGAGGCAGACACCTTCGCTCGAGCATTCGTCTGCTGTTGTAGACTTTGTCAGATCGATAGGCTGCTTTCAATAAACAGGCTCGCTGCACACGGGACTTTAAAAGCCTGTCCGGTTGGACATCCAGTGTTGCTCCTGTGATCCATCCTGTTCATGTCTGACCTGTAAAGTATGACCTCACATGTCAAGCTGCTTCATAATTGTTTCTGTGACGAAATCAAGGTTTTCAATGTTTGTAATAAACATGTTGAAACAAACAAACAAAAACAAAAAATCATCCGGTTGTCTTGACGTCTTCATTTATCTTAAACGACTAGTTTGAGGAAATGTAAGGTTCCACATTGAAGGCCAACGGCTCAGGGGGGTTTAATCCTTTATTAGAGGGTGGAGGCTGGTACGTCGGTGCTGGTAATCTCCTGCTTACAATAAGACTTCCCCTCGCAAACAGCTTCCGTCGGTGTGCAGTTTCCTGCGGATTAATTTGGAATTCTGAATCACATCCTTCCTTCCCCAATATGAGGAGGGCATTCAAGTTATGCAGCATATGCCAGCAGTAGGTTACAGCTTGTGGACCAAACCCCACAGCTGACCCCCCACCTCACAGCAACCATGAAGCAGCAGGTGGTGTTTACGGCCTGAGGCTATCTTCATCATCGACTTCCTTCCTTCCTGTTACCTTGAGTCTACACCCTCCTGGATAGATAACTCGTGGATAGATCGTTATGATGTTGGTCTGGTTGGCCTGGTTGCTCAGGTTATCATCGTTATAGAAACGACATACACGCTGTAAAATCTGATTAGTTAACCTTACTTTTAAAAAGCATGCAAACCTTAAAAATAGGAAAAACAGAATAGGGTGTTGGAGCCACTAACGTATAGAAAGTAAATTACATGCAAGTTATGACTAGTTATAACAAACCAGTACAACAAACTTAAACTTAATAACTTTAATTTTTCTAAAGTTAAATTCATTATAGTTCTAATCTTCATTTTTGATTCCAGTGTAATTAAGATTGTTCATAAGGCCAATTGAAATGATTTTATTTACTGCCATTTAAATCTTTTAGCTATCTAAATGTCAACACTTTCATTGACAAATACTTGAAGTTTAAGTTTTTTCATCCAGATTAATAAAGCGACAGAATTGACCAAAGTTATCGAACAGAAATTGAGTTCAAACCCCCAATTTTATGTTAATAAAACCGAATGATTCTTATTTTCTCCTGGTGCTGTTCAATGTACAGAAAACGTACTGAATGTGAGGCGATCGATTGCCTCATAAACACAGACAAACTGCAGTCACTGTGGGTTTGGAGTCAAGAAGAACCCCCAAAGTTTGAACAGTTACATATTCTCTATTTAAGATTATCCTCTCTTAAATAGGAGTGTAAATATATGATTTATCTTTGAGTTCCGGTCAACTTTATTGAAGTATATGACACTAGGATAACTTAAGTCTAGTGTAAACCAAATTTTAAGTAATGCCCACTCACAGTATTTTGGCAGAATAAATTATTGCGACTCAAAGTATTTAAGTTGTAACAGCTTGATTTGAATTTAACTATACTGACATATATTAATTAGATTTCACAATGCTTTCCATAATCAAGTTTGTTTACTTTCTTTTTTCCTAGGCAAAATGTCTCCTAAATATTTTCAAGTGATCTTGTTAGAATTTACAGTGTACGTCAGTACAACAGAAGTCACTCATAGTTTTAAAAACATGCCTCTAAGCATCCTGTGAAATATGATAATTAGGTCACTTTTATCGTTTTCGAGGTACTTGCTTTTAGCAGGTAACTAAAATGGGAACCCTGTTTGACAATGACTTAAGACACTGTCAAGTTGAATTAAAATAATATTTGCTAATAGTGGTAACTTACGCCGTGCAAAGGTCACTTAGAATAAGTAGTAAATGTACATTTCTTATACCCAAATACATTTTAAGTCATAATATTTATTGAGTAGCTCATATTAGCACTGGTAACTTATCTGAAGCAAGTCATAACTATTTGTTTTTACAGTGCAGCGGGGAGAATGACGTTTTGAACATGCCAATAGGTTTCTCAGTCGGTATCCTTTTAAGAGAGCGAGTTAGATGAAATCTGCACCAAATTACTAACAAAACAAGGCGTCATAGATGAAGCAAAATACAAACCATTAAATTAGGTAGTTTTATAGTGTTATTACACAGTTATGGAATATTGTAGAAGCGTATTGAAATTTATTAAACACTAAGATAAACCTTTTGATGGGTCATTAAATCTAAACCAGCTGATACTCAGCACTGATAGAGAGCAGAATTGCTTTCTAGAGACACATTTCTCCTCTTTTCGTTACGCTTTTATCCTTATTCCCTGTCATTTAACGCTATCACTATTAATGGATTTGTGGACTTAATTGTTATGAATTGTCTCTTGTTTTTGTGGGTTGTCAACGATGGCGTCAAAATCAAGTCAGCAAGCATGTTCAAAACATGGTTGAAAAGGAAAACATTGCTTTTTTTCTCCTGCTGAATAATAAAAAGGATAAGAATAATATAAAAGATGCATAAAAATGTATTTCCTGAGATCTTAACTATGTTTATATCCTGTAAATGAGAACAACACTGATTGAAAATACTCTTTGTTTTGATAAGACCGTACATTCACAGATGTTGTTTACATAAATCAGTAGCTGTTTTATCTTATTGTGAGGATTAATTCCCATGGAAATGTAAAAAAAAAAGAAAAAAAGAACAGATTTTACTGGCAACAGATTTACCACAAGGAAGCTCGGTCTTCCAGCTCTATGACTGGCTAAAACATGTAAAAACAACTCCAGGAACTGGGTCAAAGCATCTGCAGGTTTACCCTGTCGTGTTTGCTTTTAAAATCCATTGGAATACGCCCCGCCCCCCCAAACCCCCAACCCCAACCCTTCAAGCTGCAGTAAAAGGATTTCAGAACGTAATGGCTTTACTCATTCTAAAAAAATAAAGATAAAAATCATTCAAATTACCAAGATTGGCTCTTTGACAAATATATTGTGAAAAAGAAATGAAAACATGGGAAAATTCTACGGGTTTGACCTGAATAGTCATAATTCGTCATAAACACATGTTATTTGTCATGCAAACAGTCACATTCTTTTTCACATGGTATTTAGGAGGCTGCCATTAGTCACCCTTCCTCTCACAATTTCATCAACTCTGTCCTCTAAGACCATAAAAACCTCCAAGCCTCATCCTGTTTGAAGTGCTCAGCATTCTGTCATCAGATGCACATGTTTGCACATTGATCAGTTGGATTTGGATCGATCCGACTTTAACTGCTCCCAAGAGAGCCAAAGCAGTGGCTACTCGTCTCGTGGCTCCGAGTCGTACTGAGTGTTCCACATGGCGGAAATTAGAAAACAGCGTGTCCTTGGAAAGCACAAGAGCTCCGTCCAATCAAACATTATCATACAAATACTTTGAAAAGAGACCCACTGTGGATAAGTTCAGCCTTTCCTGCTGGTTTAATGGGATCATTTATTCATCAATAGAGGCGAGAAGGTTCCTCTGAGAAATATAATAGGATTTTTTTTTAGAATGCTTAAATGCTTAAACATGAAAATAAAAAGCCTCTCTCATGTGTTCCCTGTATGTGGGATAACTAGTCTTTAGCAGGCAACCATGCTAAAACAGCTTAATCCCCCTTTGTCCCTTTTTTTTCTGTCTGCTATGTAGTACATTGACACGTCTTACTGCTGTAGCTTCCAGTTTAAAAAAGCCTCTTATCTGTTTTAGGCTTTAACGATGTGATAACAGTATGATTTTCAGGGGTGTTAAAATATTCAAAACGCCTTAATTTGGAAAGGATTCGGAAGAACTGCAGACTACTCACGCTGACAGATAAGCACGTTTTCAAAGCCGATATAGTCTGAACACCAAAAGCTCTCAGTGCATTTTGTGTGGATTTTAATGTAACAGATAGAAAGTGGTGCATGGTTTTCAGATAAAAAAGATTTATATCCCCTCTCTCTATCATATATATATATATATATATATATATATATATATATATATATATATATATATATATATATATTGTAAATTCTCAATTAAGGGCATCAGAACTATGAATAATAATGTATGGAATTACTGTATGTACTTAAAAAAAGGGTGAAATAACTGAATACGTGTAATATTTTGGATTCCTAAAAGTAGCCACCCTTAGCTCTGATTACTACATACAATAGTCATCAAAAGAAAGGAAGACAGGAAACTCACTGAATGAGTAGGTGTGTCCAAACTTTTGGTCTTTAATATATATATATATATATATATATATATATATATATATATATATACATATATATAAATTTGTAATTAGAGCAAAACTGTGATGTAATCTCAGTATTAATCCATCTAGAGATGGATCAATGTAGAATAAGATTTTGCTGTTATAGCCGTTAACCAATCTTTAGAGATATATCTATACTTCTATTTCCCTACCTTTCAACTCAATGAAAATTCAACCACAGTTTGCTTCTTTGCTTCAGCTAAACATCCCCCGAGTCCGGCGTTACTTCACTAGAGCCGTTTTTAAAAACACATTTCGGATGCTTTCACACAGCAAGAAATGTACCGGATTGATGCTGATGAATGTTTGGGAGGGAGTGTTTGCGCATGACGTGAGCGTAGTGCAGTGGGCGAACATATGTCATTTCTCCAAACAAAATCGTTCTTCCAAAGAAGGCCAAAACAGTAGAGCTCCTCAAAGTGCTCGTCTTTGTTACGTGTGCAAGTCTGCACACGTGGATACACTTAAGACACATTGATGAAGAAGCAGAACGGAAAAAAAAGAAGCGAAATGAAAGGAGTGTGAAGCAATGTGTGCACTCACAGCTTTTCCTACCCCATCCCCCCCGGCCGGAATTCCACGTGACATTCTAAAAGCAAACACCCTGCCATGACACATCTGCCGTTGTTACTAGTAGGTCAGGTGATAATAAACCGGTAAAAGCTAACCAGAAAGGGACCGGGAGTTTCGTTTCAAACTCGAAAGTAAAAAAGAGGAAGTCCGGAAATTACAGATGGATTAATACTGAGATTAAATTACTCACAGTTTTGCTTTAATTACAAATTGATATATATATATATATATATATATATATATATCAATCCAAAAGTTTGGACACACCTACTCATTCAGTGAGTTTCCTTTCTTCCTTTCTTTGAAAGAGGCTTGGGTGATCGGTGGGTCGCTGGTTCAAGCACTCGCTCCATGCGTTTCTGTGTCCCTGGTGAAGATACTTCACCCACCTTTTCTGGCTGGGCACAATCGTCTGGTACGATGTTAATGCCGATATATTGTGTGATCCCTAAATCAGACGTTTGCTAGAGAGTACTTGTTTCAAGCAGAGAAGATCGTGAACAGCATTCCAAACTTTAAACGTCTCGTAGAACATTGTTCAGCCCGTCGTTCAAAAATGAACAGTGAACTTTACCTTGAAAATGCCTCCCTCGCATGAAACACGGAGGTGGCAGAATCATAACGAGGGGTTGCGAGGCTGAAAAATGCTTTAGACTGACCTAATTCAAACTGAGAATCTTGACCATTATTGTTCACTGCTGCCGCTCGTTCAATCTGACTAAGCCCGAGCTGTCTTGCTAAGACAAACAGGCAAAACTACTGCAAGTATGGCAACTTGGTAAACGTGTGTTTATACAAAAAAGGTGGTTCTACAAATTCCTGACTCAGGGTGAGTGTGAACCATTTTAGGCTTTTCAAAACATGCCTCTTGTTTTTGTTTTTTTATCTGTGGTCGGTGGCTGTAATGTGACATGTGCAACAGCTTTGGGCGTATGAATAACTTTGCCGAACACAGTGTTAAAAATCAGATACTAATCGGTGTGAATTAATTGCCCCTTTATTGAAGCACTCCGAGGGAGGGTTGAGGGATCTTTTTGCCTTCTCCAAAAATCTTATGTAGCGAGGTGGAGTGATGTGAGCCATATCAGTTCAGGCTACATTTGCAGGTCAAGGTGAGTGATTTTCCAATGATATATGGCTAGCTTGACCATGTTTAGGGATACAAATCCTAAACAAGACTTTGCAGTAATTTCCAAGCAGATAGGAAAAAGGATATGATTTTCATTCGAAGCTTTTGCTCAAGCATCAACAGAATTTGCACTTTGAGTGCGTCCACCATTACGGTTTCAAAAAGAATTGAAATGGGGAGGTTCTAACAAGGAATCTCCCCATCAGTACCGCCTCCCTCACTGCCAGCATCGTGTCTGCAGGCTCACAATTGCACAGAATATTGCCACCTCCCTTCTTATTTATACATGGTTATGGGATGCTCGGGGGCAACTCGTCTTTGAGGGTTTAAGAAGTTGTAAAAGAAATAGTTGGAAATCATTTTTTCTTCGACAAAATACTCACCAGGGAACAAACGATGAGCTTTCTTGGCAACATGTGATAGCCAAAGATAATTCCACATTTGCTGCACAAGAGATGCAATATCAGCAATGTCATAATACCCAAGTGTTAAAGGGATATTAAAGCTGTTTTAAATAAACTGTGTGTGTCTGTGTGCGTGTTTGTATGTGTGTGTGCAGAAGCAGAGAAAAAATTTGATTTCCTTGAGAGTCAAGGAAGTATGTATGACGAGCAGAAGAGGCCAGGATACTGACTCTGAAAGCAAACACTTCCAAAAAAACAAGAGTTTCCTATTTGAAACATCTAAGTAGACTCTTTATTCGCAGTGTCTCATTTTAATGCACAATCTAACAGTTGTTAAATATCAGTCAAGCTGCTTATCACATAGAAATATTTCATATTTAAGGATGCCATGTGTAAGAATTTTCTAAACAGATTTCCTTCTGTTAGGTCTGACCCATGCATATATGAAAGTAAAAAAGGGTCCTAATTATGGATGACGCCAGCATTCCCCAATTGTGCTGGTCCCACCCTGCCTTTCGCCCAGGGCAGACAGACTACACCCCGGATGAAAAACAGTGCGACACACACTGCACTTTGGATGATCAAGAACCGTCTCACTCGCACTCTAACCTCACTCCTGGAGGACTGGCGTTTCACCGGACCGACTCGCCAGCCCATCCAGGAATTTCTACATCTCTGAGTGGACGCAAAAGTTCGAAAAAGACGCGCAGCCATCTGCGTTTCTCTCTCTGGTTCGATCTGTTCTGAACTAGAGGAGACTCTCCCCTTTGCCCAAAGTCCTGATGCAGTCTGGGACACATGCGCAACCTTTCCTCACGCTAGCAAACCTTTCTTAAGCTGAGACTTTTTACGTAGCAGGTAGCTTTAGCTCTTAGCTTAGCGGTTAGCAGAACAGTTTTGGCTGAGTTTTCAAGTTATTGTTTGCTGTGGTAATTAGTTAATAAATTGATTAAACTATATCAAACCTCTGTTTCTTTTATTTTGAGTGTGTGTTTGAAGTATCGAAACAGGGCTTATCCTTCAGATCAAAAGGTATTTGGTGAATCATTGATAATTAATTTATAAAGTCTCATTTGATAGTTACTATTGATAAACATAACATCTGGTTTCCAGTCTAAAAAGCTGGTTGTGCCCTGTTTAAATGATTTGAAGGAATAATTAAATTACAGTTTTTATGAATTATTAATTTAATATTCCTAATATAACCAGATAGACCATAACTCTTATTTTTCTTGGTAACATTATCCAACACTTCTCAGCCAGCTGTGCAGTTGCAAGCTTTTGTCTCTTTAACAAGGCAGCAGAGGGACGTAGTCATTATTTACAGTCTGCTGCACCTTCACACTTCCTGGTTCGGGAGCCAATTACATGCGAACCCGCACGGTTGCCAAGTCTTCAACACACAGCGCCGTGATTGGTGATTCTTTATCGACCGGGCTAATGTTGAGCCAACAATGCTAGTGGTAAATCAGAATAAAATGCTTGGCTCTAAAAATACATACAAGCCACTTTTTAAAATATTAGCAACAATTCGAGATTGCAATTGCTTTTCTAGATGGACTGCAGTACTCAAACTTGACCACAAGGTGTTATTCTTACATATTGCACCTTCAAGGCTTTAATGAATTTCACAATCACTGTTATGATTGTCATTTCATTATCCCTTTTATTTATTTTTATTTTTATTTATGATAAAAAAAACCTGGAGGAAATACAAACTTCTCAAATATTCCTTTCATAAGAAAGATCTTCAATTCATAAATTATTGCTGCGTTCGGAGATGTTTTCAGCAACAAACTCCCTTCCCAGATCTTGCAAAAGAGGGGGCCAGCCATATAAGAGGCGGCATGATTAAGATGCAGAGTGCAGAGGCCAGGCAGTCGCAGTGACGCGCAGCTCTGACAGCTTGGAGCTAAAAAAAGAACAGGACCGGAAATGTCACAGGATACATGCATTCATCCACTGCCATGGTCCTGCCTGTGATGGAGGCAGATAAACAGTGTGACGAACAGGGGAGCTGTGTGCAGATGTGCGTAGGCGCCGACACCTTTCATCACGGCTTTGCACTGCAAATCTTATGTAATGATACCTTTAAAAAAGAAAAAGGCATTAAAGTGTAAACAAATTGGGCACATTTAAAAAGGCAGCATGTAAGCACAAATCTTCACTATTTGAGGTAAAGGTAACACATAATTAATTGTGATGTGTTCAGACTCAAATTGTTTTAGTTATTGCCTCTGTTGTGACGAACATACAAAAACTGTTGCAGATTTTAGAGCAAAGATATTCAACAAAATGTTAACCTAATAATGTAGCAGAGCCTGCATTATTAATGCTCATTAATTGATAAGTCTTAGGGAAGAAGCTACTAAAAATTAATCTGAACGAGAACAAATCTCTTTTCCGGGCGGTTTTTAATAAACGTGAAAAGAAGCACTATATTCCTCAGGATTTAGAATTCAATCAATCAATTAAAAAGTAATTTTCAGTTAAAATACATACGAATTTTTATGATGAAATCCAGATTCATATTTCAATTCAAATTGAAACAAAGGTGAAATGTAAAGACTAATAAATATAAAATGTACCTCATATGAGGTTGTTTTAACAGTGGATAGTCTTGTAGACTCATTTTGAGTGAGGACCAAAATTGCCACATTGTTACCTTTTTTTAGCTGGTGCGGTTTGCTTTTAAGCTGCACATTTTGGTAACGAACTGAACCTTTTGAGCAACCTTTTACCTCCTCGACTGTGGTGGCGCTGCACCAAGAAGCAACGAACAAAGGACTAGTTCCTGTTTCATGAAATGTAAACTAAGACGGAGTGGCATCAGATTTTAGGTTTGCTCTATTCAGAACTTGGCAGAGTTGTTGCTTCTTTGATTGTATTAATCCAGAAGTCCCTGCACTAACAAAATTTTAATATTTTGAAAAGGTTCAATATTTTAGGTTCAAAATGCCACACTCTAATCAGCCAATTAATCTCAAACTGCTGCTGAGTCTTGATATGGTCCATCAGGTGGTTCAATAGGGATCACAATCATGGGAAAGACTGTTGACCTGACAGTTGTGTAGAAAACTATCATTGGCCCCCTCTGTAAGGAGGGAAAGCTTAAAAGGCAATTTCAAAAGAAGTGGCAGGCTCCCAAAGAGCTGTATCAAAGCATATTAATAGAAAGTTATGTGGAAGAAAAAAAGGCACAGGGATGGCCAAAGCCTGGAAAGGAAAACAGCATTAAAAAGTTTTGAGGACCTTCACAAGGAGTGGACTGAGGCTCATGGATCCTGGACATGGGCCGCTGTTGGTCTGTTACTCAATTGTCCAAAGTCCTCTTTTCTGATGAGAGAAAATGTTGCATCTCATTTGTAAACCAGGGTCCAAGAGGAAGGGAGGAAGAATGGAGAGGCACACAATCAAAGATGCTTTAAGTCCAGTGTGAAGTTTCCACAGTCTGTGCTTATTAGGGGAGTGATGCCAACTACTGGTATAGGTCCTTTAGTAAGCCCAGAGTCAACGCAGACATTTACCAGGACGTTTTGGAGCTTCTCATGCTTCCTCCTACAGACAGGCTTTGTGAAGATGCTTAATTAATTTTCTAGCAGGACTTGGCACCTGCCCACACCACCAAAAGTACCAAACCCAGGTTCAATGACCATGGGATTACTATGCTTGATAATATTGAAGCATATTAACACCTTAGTAGTGCCACAAGTTGATAGCATCCATGCCACGCTGGATTGAGGCAGTAATTGATGTAATATGGGCTCAAACAAGTACTGAATACATATGCATGGTTATATTTTTAGAGGTCCAAAATTTCTTTATTTACAATCCTTTTTATTGATTTCATGTAAGATTAAAATTTTCTGAGATTTTGAATTTGGGGTTTTCATGAAGTGCAAGCCATAATAATTTGGTATTAAATCTTCCCTGTCATGTCAGCCAATGCTGCTTCAAGCATTTGGAATGCTGAGGTGAGTAAATCTTCATCAATGCAGACAAAGCATCTGAGAGTATATATTGCACTTCTAAGCTGTAACTGACATGCTGCAGTGTCACAGCAAGGACATTGATTCTTGCTTTCTTTATTCTATGTAAATCCAGGTATATTGATATGGTATTGAAACAAATGCAAAGTGGGAATATGATGGTTTAAATCTTTCCCTTTTAGAGTGTTTTAATCATCATTGTATATCCTGATTGACAAGCATATTATCTTGTTAACATAATTTGGTTAAAAATGTCATTTTCTGAAGAGAAAAAAAAAACACCTACCTAGTTACTTGACTTTAGGTCTATAATGTTTGTCCCTTTTTTAAGATTCTATGAGTAGGAAGTTATTCACCCCTGCAATTATGTCATTGACTTGTGGGCTTATCTGAACAGCCAGAGAAAGTGGTCAGCATTGCTTTATTTGTTTAATTTTTTCAAAGATAACATGTAAAAAAAAGGTGTTTATGAATGATTTTAGTTTAGAAGATAAACAGATTATGAAGGGAAACTCAAAATTCATGAATGTAAATAATCACGATGATATCTATGTGGGATTGTATTTGAGTGTGTGTGGCCAATGCAGAGCTGGCACAGACAGAAAGTGATGCAGTGAAGGTGAAAGGCGGCTGAATATGTAGTGGGGGAGAAGACTATTTTAGGACTGAACTGCAAGAGGACAGGGCTCACGAAACATCTGATTGTGTGTGTGTGTGAGAGAGATGCCGTAGGCAGTTTAATAGCTTGAGGTAATGCTTTTAGTGACCTTCAAGCTCAGATAATTTTATCTTTTCAACCAAATCAATGCTTGTATGTTTTAATGCTCTCAGTGTGGGTGGAGTGTATGTTTGAGTGGGTAGGGGATGGACAGGTCAGCTTGTGAACACATAGAGAAGAGGATGAGGACAGATTGATTCAACAATTAGAAAAAAAGAAGGAAATTTAATAAAATAGAACAAAACCAACCATGACAGCATCCATAACAGGGAAAAAATGACATTCAGTATATCACACAGCATGTTTTATACTTAAATAATGAGCCATCAATGAAATAGACGTTTGACATATTGTGCTTTTGCTTGACAATTAGTCACTGCACAATATGTATTTAATATTATAAATCAATTAAGCCTTTTGGATGAGACGTGAAATAATTTATGTGAGTTTCCCCGTTGTAGGTACGGATCATGGTATCTGTGCAAAGGAAGAAGTGGAAGTGATAAAGGGAGCTAATCAAAAGGCAGTGGGAGAAGCGGAGGGGGATGCAGGTAGAAGAGGAATTAGAAGATAGGAGACAGCTTGGATAGAGAAGCAGGCTGAGTGACTGAAGGTAAACGTAAGGAAGAAAGAGAAACTTGAAACAATTTGGGAAAGCCCACACATATGCCTTTCTAACACTCTGATAGGTCAATTCACATAATTTGCATTAAAGACACACCTGGGGATGCATTTTTAGGCCAAAAACACACTGTCATTCTGGGAACATCAAAATAAGTCAGCTAAGGTATCAGGGAGAGAATCGTGAACCTCTAGAATCCTCTTTTTAAATAATCTTTGGAAGACTACCCTATATGTTGTTTAATTGTTTGACCATTTCTAAAGCCTATATAATCCTGCCCATTAATGCTGTTCAAACTGAAGAATCTCTGAAGTTTTTGATCCAAACTTTTCATTCTTCTAGAGAACTTTTGACAGCATACAGTATTTTCCATCTCTGTGCCATCAAATTTGAGTGTTTTACTACATGCTTTGAATCATGTCTAGCAATGGATAGGGTTAGAGGTTACCATTTTTAGGTGGTCTGGAACATAATTCAAATTAGATGTGAACAACATTAACAGCAACATTTGCAAAATAAGAAAGTTTAGGAAGTTAGGAAGTAAGATTGTACATTTCATGTATACATGTAGTTTCCTCTAAAATATTAGCCTGGGGATGTCCCACAATGTTTGTTTTTAGATATTTTTCTGTCCAGCAATACTTGGTCTTCTGAACAGCAAGCGGATTAAGGTAAGGATGTGATAGCAATCAATGAGAAAAAAAGGACTCAAACCTGTACAAGGTCTCCATTTAAATTCAATAATAATTATCAACAGGGATGCACCAGGCCGATACCATTCTAATGTACTCGTATCGGTTAAGGTTAACCAACACCATGAACCGTAACTTACAATGTGCAATAATTACACACAAAAAAATTCCCTTGAAATTGTTGTTTTGCGGTCCTTTGTAATTAAATATGTATATAAAAATCCCTATATAAATATATATATATATATATATATATATATATATATATATATATTTGAATCTAAGTAATCATCATTTGTTGTAACCAGCAGAAAATAAAATGAAGGCTGTTTTCCAATTCATTGCATTTTTTGTGTGAAGTAGAAGTATCGGCATTAGTATTTGGTATCAGCAAGTACTCAGATCCAAGTATTTGTAGTGTATCAGTTAAAAAAAAGTGGTATCGTTGCATCTCTAATTTCAAATGGTTTCACGTAAAATAACTACAAATACATACCGTATTCAGTACTCAGCGTTCCTCCCTTCAGGGGTGCGGTCGGCCCTACGCTAGTCCGTGTGGGGCTTCTAGGCTCTGGAGCATCTGGATCCCGAACCTCCTTCATATCTGTCTCGATTCCTGTAGGACGGATTGGTGGCTCCTCACACCAGCTATCAAACAGTCATATGGAGAAACCTTATACACACCAGCATGGTTACATGGTAATCCATCTTGAATCTAGGGAAGACTGGGTTGAGTCTTCTTTGGATTTCCTGGTAGGACACCGGTCCATTGGATCTTCAGGATCCTCCTTTCAGGCAACATTTCTCTTCACTATATAGACCCTGTTACTACCTATGTCATCAAAAGTATGTGTGTGCACCCTGGCAACAGAAGTGAAGCAATATTTAATTCACTCACAGTAAGGAAAAGAGGTCAAAAGTGTTTC
Organism: Apricaphanius iberus; assembly: GCA_028564705.1. Classification (NCBI taxonomy): domain Eukaryota; kingdom Metazoa; phylum Chordata; class Actinopteri; order Cyprinodontiformes; family Aphaniidae; genus Apricaphanius; species Apricaphanius iberus. Next base: position 621,011 of record JAPXFQ010002242.1, on the reverse strand, counting down.
AAACCCTCCTTTTCAAGTTCTGAGGACATTTAAAAAGTCAGGTTGTTGCGTGTTTGGATACAATCGCTTTTCTTCAAGCAGTGGACTGAAATTGTTCAGAATTCGAAAGGGAACACATCCATTTAAATAAATCAGACGCGTCTATCAAAAGGGTTGATGAAAACTGGACAGAAGACATAATCCGAAATACTCATGTTTGTAGCGGCTGTTTCACGGGCGTGGTAGCAGGGGGAAAAAGTGGACCTGACTACCCAGGGCCCAAGATGGGAGAGGGGCTCATGAAAGTTATATTTTTTTTCTTTAATGATTTTATTTTATATTCTTGTTACCAACTACAACCGAGAGAATTAGGTCTAACTTTATGTCATTATCAGTTCTCAACATACTAGGTATCCCCCTTTTGGAGGCACAAAATGGTTTATTTTACTCGACAGCGACCGTGCGAGCCCAGCAGTGTCTCCAGCGTCTTTTCAACTGCCTTAACAACCCCCCCCCCCCAAAAAAAAAAGTGCCAAGCAACATATCTAGCAAACATTTCTGACAAACCTTAGCTACTTTCTGTAATACATTGTTGCCGATATTGCCTTAATATTAGAGACCCGATTTGCTCTGTAACAACTTTGTCCTGCATATAGGGAATGATCTGCAGATCCATGCAGCTCATTTCATGCAGAGACTTACAGGGAGGGGGTGGTGTTTTTACCCAGTCAAAAACAAATTTTTAATATTTAAAATTAATTGAAAAGAAAAAAGAAAGCTACATATTTTTCAGACCAAACTTTCCTTCAACCGAAGAAAAGACGGAAGAAACAGAAAGAAGGCAGAATGAGGGGAGTCCTCTTTCCGAGAGGTGAACTAGTTTGCTGGTTGTTATGCAAAGTCTCATTAAATTTAACGTGTGTAGCCTGCACTTGTGAAGTTAGTTTAGCTAGTTGCAAGTTGTCTGTTAGCATAAAGACAACTAAACTACAGGCAAGCTAATGCTTAGTTGTCGACTTCATAGATGTTAATCAGCACGGTCCGTTGAGTTGTATTAGGCTTTGTTAGCTTATGGAGTTAGCCTGCTAGTAGGGACAACATTTGCTAACTAATAACCATGAGACGAGATATAGCTTAATGTGTTAAGGATATGCAAACAAATTGGCCAAAATGCATCAAGTCAGGGGGTGAATAACAGAAATAGGATCCATTAGGATCTGATTTTTGCATAAAACCTTAAAAGCGACTCTTTGTCTCATGTGCTTAATGGGGCCCACTGACATTGAGAGTGTACGGGATCCAGAAATTGGTGCTACGCCTCTAGCCATTTTATACTGGGTAAGGCATTTATGTACTCTGATTGCACTGGTTTATGTGAAATCTCTTATCTAACATAAGCTGCGTAAGCTGATATGTTTTTAAGCAATGTCTATTATACATTATTCGCTATTTCATTTCCCCCCAAAATGTGATTTCATGTTTGCACAATGATTACATTATTTAACTCTGAGCAAGGTAGAAAGAATGGTATTCGAGTACTCACTGTGCCATGAAGGTACAATTGGCCGTGAAGACATAGTTGTCAGGTTTACCCAAGCCTCGTTCATCACAATCTTGCGTCCTTGTTCAAAGGCTCGGAAGGACTTCTGCCTTCAAGACGCAAAACTTAGAGTCTATGTCATATTTGAGATTTTGTACATGGCCAAAGTATACAGAATTGTACATATGTCGGGATTTGTATGCCCTTAGCTTCTCTCGGGTGTACACACTTGGCTTCTCCACTAAATACGTATAAGTATGTGGCAACTGGATATTCGGCCAAGCAGCTACGTCTTTACCATTTGGTAATTCTGCAGGGATCCTGGAGTCTATTGCCATTACTTAAAGTGAGTTTTCTAATGTAGCTTTCCAGATTTTGTCGGTAATAACCGCTTAGTGTAGCTTGACAAAGCCTAAACGATGCCCTACTTCTGTTGCCAGAATGCGCACCCATACGTACTCATTTACAAACAGTTAAAAGGTATATTCTCCCCAATAAACCCATACAGATCTTCACCTAAAGAGCTCCCATATAAAGGTTGAGACTTGAGCTATCACTACAGTCTTCTTGACTGGCCATTGTGTCACACAAAAAGGCCATGGTTAGGTGTGATACACACAAAGTCATTTTTTTGGCAACTTCCGGTTGCATGTTCACATTTTTTTGTCAATCCACTTTTGGGAATAGATATTAATTTGATTATCACTAGAAAAATGCTTGAATACAGCTTAAAAGGATAATATGTAAAAAATAGTGTGGATTATGATCTTTAATGTCCTATTTATTCATCAGTCCTATTCATTTAGAACACCTTAGAAATTTTATGCTGCAGTTGAAACTCGCAAAAGTGTGAAGACTCCTTTCAGAATACTAGGAAAAAATGACAGCCAGAACATTTACAAGTGACAAACATTTTGTCACAACCCTTAAAAATGTTTCCTCATTGTCCAGCTGTGATGAATAACGATTTTAGCTTCTTTAATCCTCTAGAAACGGTCAAAGACTGTCAATAAAACAACAAAAGTGCATTCAGATCATGTCCGATCCAACCGCCAAGTGTTACTGGGGGCAAGTTTAACAAAAGAAGCAGACTGAAGGATGGTTATAATGCATTCTCTCTGGTTTATTCTGGTTCTTTAGGAAGAATTCAGTTTTAAATTACAAAATGCACTTTTTAGAAACAGCAGGATAGTGAAAGAAACTGAGGAAGAGAAAGAGATGGTCGGGAAAAGGGGGGGAAAAGAAGGGACTTCATAGCCAGAATAAATGGGAATAACATCACCAGATTCATGTTCAGGCAACTCTTTACTCTCAAAGGGATTGTTTTTCATCAAAGAAAAGCTATGTATGCATTGTTCCATTACTTAGAATCCTCTGTTCATGTAGTTTTTTTTTTTAAATCCCCCCCTCCCAAGGTTAGTTAAAGTGTTATCGGACTTTGTTGTCCCACGGTCCCCCCCCCCACGTGAAAGAACTGGCAAACATAACAAACAGACATTCTTTGATTTCATCACCAAAATCATTTCCATTTTTTTGTCATTACTTTTTTTTATTTGATATTTTTTCATTTTTTTGAAAAGGTTTTTTACATTTTTTGTTTTTAAAAATAGAAGAAAAAACACATTGCTCTTAAAAACATCTATCTATATATATCTCTATATATTTTTACATATATATCCTTTTTTCTTTATATTTAATTTCATTTTTTAGTTCCTGAAGTTGATTTGTTAACCCCACATAGTGGCATGCACATTGCACATGCAAATCTGTAATTAAATATTTCTCTTTTATCTTAAATTGCCATGTATGCTCATATTTTTCTTTCATCTCCCCCCTTTCACTTGCTGAATGAATCCTGTATGGTTTTTCTAGTGTGGCACTGGTTTGGTTCCTACTGGTTCGAGCGTCGGATGGTTTGCTTTGTTATGAGATGGATGCTTCGCAGTTGCTTCAGAGAGTTTTCCCTCTGCATCTCTGCACATTTTTGTTGTGTGTTTGAATCCTTCAATATAGAACCATTTGTAGGAAACTGCTACCATTGGTTATTCTCTAAGTTTGCAACAAATTCATATCAAAAAATCTCTATTTTATCTTAGCGTCGTTTTGGTACATTTTTGGCTACATCACTATAGGCCATTTCAACATATTGTGTTCTTTAAAAAGAAAATTGCTGGTATACACATAGTTTATCTAAAATCTTAGCTGATAATAAATGGCAAATCTGATAATTTACTGACAGAAAATGTAATAAATATGATCTGTTACACATTTGGCACTTTCAGGTATTTTTAATTTAAATAGATCTGCCAGCAGCATCTTTGATGCTGACTTTGAGAGCGAAACGCCGAGGATAAATCCCTTGAAGCAACTCGTCTCCGCTAAGCTTGTGGAAACAAATGGAAAAGCCAAAATTAAGGAGGAAAGACGTAGCGAGAAATGGAAACAGAGAGAGGGCTCTTCAGAGATGCAGAGGTGACAGGAGACACTGAACATCCGTGTAACTTTATGGAACCAAAAATTGTTTCAGATATCAGATTAGAAGGATTAACCTTGATTTCAATATGTAGGTGCAAAGCAGTTTGATAATCAATTACATACTTTTCCAAGAAAAACGCAGAATTTGCATTTTTAAAAGATGTTCTGTTGTGTACATTAGTTTCTGTTTTCAACATGCAGTGAAATAAGGAAGTCCATATTTGTACGTTTCAAAGCCTAGTTGGCTCCATAAAGTGTAAGAAGCACATAGTCATGCTGCAGACAGACCCTCACAGAGAAATCACACCCACACAGACAGGCATAACTCACTCAGTCTTCTCTGTCTCACAGATGATGACAAAAGGAAGCATAATCCTGCAACCTTGTGTTCAAAAATGGTACAACATGAACAACGGACTGGAATGAACAAATGTAAAGAGTGGGAATGAGGGGAAGAGATTGATAACGGAATCAGTGACGATGAACACAGTGGGTTTTGCAGAAACTTTATGGAATATCCACACATAAATTACAGATCCAAATGTACATTAAATGACATGAGACATGGTGAGAGGATGAGTAAGACACATGAGAAGATTATCAACCAGCTCCCCCACAGTTCACTGTTTCAGACATCCACCAACACACACACACATACACACACCCACCCACACACACACACACACACACACACACACACAACCACACAGTTCTTACCCATCCAGTGTGGGAATGAGTAAGGGTAAGAAACAAGGGAGATGATGCAGCGCTAATCATGGTGTGGAAAGATTCATCATGTCCTGTAAAGTGTAAGGCACTGAGGGTTATCTTCTGCGGCTGATGGTGAGAGGACACACGTGATAATGAATGGACTGGTACACATCATTCACCCAAGCACACATTAAAGGCTGAAACTACTAATCAATTATGTAACTAATCAAACAAATTAAAGATTAAACAGCTGATATATTTCCCTGTTTAGAGTAAAAAGTGCTTAATTTCTGAACTGTAAGATTACAAGTTTAATAACTTAAAATGTATAACTTTTTTGGGGTTTATTTGTTGTACTGAATGGTAAGTGTTTGGTTTTTAAATGTAAAAATATGTACAGTGCTCCCTCGCTATAACGTGATTCATAAAGCCTAGCTGTTTCTTGAAATACTTTTATATTACAATTCTAAATGCTTTGTTTACAGGGTACTAACGCGCATTGTGTTTTGCGTCACGATTGATTGGAGGCTATTGTCCATCTCCGCCGTGTCGTGTCTTCTGCGTTTGCCAAATTTATCATGTCTGGTTTTAAGAATCTTCTCGTTCAGAAGAAAAGACAGCACAAACAACTGCCCATAACTATGTTCCTCATTCTGAAACCTGCTCCGAGACCTTCAGAGGAAAAAGACGTACCCGAGTGCCGGAAGGGCAAAGAGACCGCGGAATAACTTTGTTTAAAATATACCAAGGCTTAAACTTGTATGTCTGACAAAAGTGTATAACATGTGTGGAAATGTGTCTTACAGCCTTAAAACATACAAGTGTAAAAAATAAAGATGTCTACTTCACGGATTTGGCCTGTTTAGCTTGTAATTTTTAGAACATAAATGAGATAAATGCGATAAATGAGGGACCACTGAATTTCAAACTTCAGGTTATATTTTAACCTAACCATTAATAAAAATTCTTATTTTATCGTATCTTTCATGCAGTTACATGAGAGTGTGAGGACACACACCCTCATGCTAAGCTAATGATTTTGGCGGGAACCCCTACCACAAAACGTTAGCTTAGCACTCGTGAATCAGATCGGATCTGCAGTAAACGCTCAGCTTAAATGAAAAGTTCTTTCATTCATTTAAAAAGCAAAATCTACGTAATCAGCTTTTGTTTTTTTACTTTGCATTTGGACTGAAGACGCTTATCTCAGTTTCTTTTCAAATTCCGTGTTACTGTGAACAGAACATGTAACGTATACTTGATTAAACCGTTTCAGCCCTAGCAAACTTAAGCACGACGGACACACACAGACTCTCAGATACAACGCACATACAGTCACAGAGTAACACGTCTACCTGTCACAGCTGTATCCCTGGCCCTCTTATAGTAGGCTAGATGAGGATCGGTTGATGATGGGAAAAAAATGGCTTCTTGAGCGTGAGCTTGAAAAGTGGTCTAGTGCCATTGTGAAATTGTGTATCAACATCGCTGAAACTCCTGCAGCTGTGCCCGCCTGAAGCAGCCACCCTACACCCATAACACTACCCCACCCTCCCGCACATCAGCTACTCGTCTTGGTTTGCCCACCCCCCAACCCATTATCCCGCCTCCTTAAATACACGCGCATGCACACACATATATAGTGCTGTACAAAGGGGAGACCTTTCACGTGTCTTTAGCTACATAAGCACGACTTTTGGCAGCACTACTGCACATTAATCCCCACTGTCTAGTTTTCTTTCTTGTTGTTTTTTTTTTTAAAGAGAGCCCTTTTTGTGTTTTTCCTCTACAAGTTACCTTACAAATGACCCATTGACACAATTTCACAGCCAACTGAGTGGACATGTGGTGCGTTTTGTTAGCTTTTCCTTCATCCCATGGGGGAGAAGAAAGGAAATAAAGAAATATTACTTGGATATTAACACTGAAGGGTGACAAAAACCAGGGATTAAGACAGAAAGCTGATATAAGGACAGGTGGTAACTGAGCAAAACAACCTGGCATCCCCCACCCCTCCACCCCCCAAACTTTGTGCAATAAACTAATTATAACACACTAAATATAAAAAATTAGATGTTTGCCTTTCTCCAAACTAAATGGATTACATTTCTGGAAAAAGCTCATACACAAAACAAGCTTTCACACAAGGGTAATGTTGTGTGATGGCCTTTTGGGATCCACCGTTACAATTCAGGACAAGCGAATGGAGCCAAAAATGGAAGTTGTGTCATCTCTGTGCGTTCTGCAGGCTTTTGATGGAAAATGTTACGGCTTGAAGTGTGTAATGTACTTGTAATGAAAGGAGAGGGGTGAGATTAACAATAAGAAACCATGCCAAGTAAAACCATACAATAACTCAATCCGGGAGCTGCCTGTTCTGTGGCAGGTTTCTTACCTACGTAGTCTAACTAGCTACCTAGCTCTAGAGGGACCTGAGAAGTAAGCAAACAGCTTTGCACCTCTGTAAACCTCTAACTATGTCATCTGAAAATGGTACACAGGACAAATGGGGGAAGGACATAAATTGAAGCCATGCCAAAGCCAAAGGGGCTAGCCAGCTAGCAGGATCGGGAAACGATGGCCATTGAGTCTTAGAAAGTCAAAAGCACAAGGCTCAGATTAAACTGTGAGGGTCTATAATGGTTTTTGGTAGCTGTTACAAAACTGAGCGACTGAATGGGAGATTTAAATAGTTCAGCCCATTCTGAATGTGCATCAAGCTGCCAAGCCTCTTGACTGTTACCTGACCGTGGCCCAGTCTCAAAATCATCACACTCCCCGTTTCAAATGCTAGCATGGGAGCCGGTGAGATTTGATTTTAAGGCGTAGCGTGGTTGATCACATCGACTACACGGGAGGGGGGGTCACTGACGAGAGCAACTGTGAGTGGGGGGGGGTTAGGGGCGTGATGAATGCGACTCGGATACAGAAGGCACTGTGGCTCTGTAGGGGGCTTTGGAGAACAATCCTCACCTGCTGTAACTTCTTGGATGGTGAGGACGGAAGGTTTTATGGTAAGCCCCCCTTTCGCTTCCAACTGAACAATCATATCAAAGCCCATCCATAATCCAATTCACCAAGCTATGCTTAAAATCATGAGCTGGAGGGAACAAATCTCAAGAAAGCAGGAATTTGAACATGGAGAAAGGCTCCACCACGGAAGGGCTAAATTAATAAATGAAAAAAAAAAAAAGCAACAATTGATGTATTTCGTTGTGATTGAGATGTAGGATGACGAGGTGAAAAAGGTGGCATTAGTCTTCAACATCATCTCTTATGTGTAGATTCCTGTTTCAAGAATTTGTTTTGCAGCCCTTTGGGGGCTGCGGGGTTGCCCTCTGAACGTGTATATGAAGTCTGCATAGAGTTAAAATGAGTCTGTACTAGGGTTTGTCTCTAATTTCTGCAATGGCAGGAAAAAGTAGCATTAGTATGCGAAATAAATAAATAAATATCTGCAATTCTTATTTTATACTTTGTATATTATCTATAACTACATCTACATTATATCTATATTCATCTTCAAATACTAAATTATGTTTATCTATCTTCTATTATTTTAATTAAGAGTTATTGATAATTCAATAACTGCTGTCCCTCATAAGATAGGGTTAAAAAATGATTTAGAATACAGGTGCTTCTCTCCCGTGGTGTAGGTCTTTAAAAAGCTAAATTAGCAGATGCTAAAGCAAAACAAGGGCAAAAAGCTAGATGAGAAAATAAGTTGGTGGTTGCTTAAGTGGGTTTTTTGTTTGTATTGTATTGTTTTGGCTGAGAGAGAGATTTGCTACAAACTCACTTAACTGGGCTGGGGTGTCTTCACGGAAAGTGTAGCGGGTTTGGGGGTGGGGGGTGGGGTGCAATGACGAATAGAAAGATACGGCAGCTCTCAGGGCGTATCAATGTTTCCTGACAAAGACTTTTTATATGCAATACAGCTTTTAGAGAGTGGAAAGTGGATTGCAGGACCGGACATTAGGAATGTGGCCAAAAAGCACTGTCCAGTAGAAGATAAAGGCGAGGGGGAAGAAAAACTGAGTGCTTCTATCTGCCCTCTAGTGGCGAAAACAGCATCTCAAGCACTGAACGACCCCAACCCTGTACCAACCAATGCTGTGCTCTCAGTGCTGAAAACTAATCCCACAGTTACACTATATAGCCCAAACAAAAAGGGTAATATTCTTCTTTTTTTTGCCATAAGTCAGAGAATGTCTACCTTATAAGAAGAGGAACCATGTAAAATCAGCTGTCACATTCTCAATGTAATTTACTCTTTCACTCTAAACACGTGATCTTTGGGTTGGCTTATTGAGACCGTCTGGGTCACTGCAGGATACTGAGACTCGCCCTGACCTCCACCTCTTTTATTCTGAGAGAATGAATCTTTGCTCACAGCTGTGTTACAACACCAAACTCTGCCGCGTGAAAGTCCATATAACCTTGGGCCACAAAAAAACCAAACAAAAATATGCACGAAGGCATCAGGAACCTTGTAAACTACACTAAAAAATGGAATATCAACATAAGAGATGGAGAAACAAGACAGCATATCTGAACCCCATTTAACATGACAGCAAGTCTACAAGCAACAGTTCTAGCGTTCAGTCAATTGTCACCAGTATCATCATTGTCACTCATTTGCATTCACATTGAAAAAAATCATTATTAATTTCTATTATCAACAATAGCAACTTAATGGTGGTAGAAGTTTCCTTCGGCACATTCTCTCTCCCCCATTATAACTCTCAACAGACAGGACACTAACTTGACCCTGTAAAAGTTTGCTTTTTTTTTGTCTCTCTGGACAGGTAGCTGAAACTGAGCTCTCAATAGAAAACTGAGACAAACAGAATACCTATCGATTTGTTAAAGTCTGTTTTCAGGTTAAAAAAATAAAACTATAAAAGAAACTACTCTTGACAGGTAGGAGAGTCAGAGACAGAGAGAACATGAGAGAGAGAGAGTCTGAAAGAAGATAACTTCATCTGTGAACCTAAACGTTAAGTTTCCTATAATGCCCGCTCCCAGGTCCCACCACTTAGATTTCCTCTCTAGTATGGATTATATCAATCATGCAGGTTTCCGTCAATTTTTGAATGCTGAAAAAGATCAAAGGAGGCTGAGCAAATGCAACAGAAGAACTGAGCTCCAAATGTCCGAAGAAGAACAAGGAGAAGTAATCGATTGAAGAAATACTGAAGAAATTAGTCTCTCCCCCCCATCACTCCTTTCCTATCCTCCAACATATGTGATGTCATTTCCTGGCAGGTCCGCTTTCTCTGTATACTGGGTCGATCAATAGAGCAGGGAAAGGATTGACAAAGTGACCAGTACCCTTCTCTAATAACCTGGACCCATCCCTCAGGTATTCTTTAACTAGAAGTCAGCCTATGTTGGGCCTCATCACGTTTCATCCACCGCCATCTGTACAGGAAGTGATTTCACAGCAGTTCCATCCCCATCAAGTGAGTCCATAACAGTAAACAGAGATGATAAAACTCATCGAATATCAGCCAGCACTGTGATTGGCTGGGTTTTGCAGTATAGGCGGAGCTTCAAAGGTTCTGTCCCCTTGGACACAGAGAGATCATAAAGATAAAGTAAAAGTACTCCCTTTTCTCAAGTTTTTGCTGTCATGTAAAGTTTCACTGTCTTCTTCATTGTTCAAGTTTCATTTTCTGGAGGCATAGCTTGGCATGTAAGGGTTAGTGGGGGGGATCCTGGCTTTTTATTACATCTTTTTTTCTTTAAACACATCTGCTTTAGAGCAGAGTCAAAGCGGTGTACTCCTCACTTAAATTTTTTTTTTGTCTACTAAAGTAGTCTGGCCAGCAAGAGCTTGCACACATCTGACAAATCTAAGCAGTCAGGTGCCAGTCCAAGCAAAGTGCTGTCAGGCCTTGAAACAATTGCATCACATTGTTTTAGAACCTCATGCTCCTCCTTGAATCTCTGTTCCCTCATCTCTCTCTTCCCTTTAAACTGGACCTTGATGGTGTGGACTAGTTATGGGATCTGTAGTTCTGAGACTGAGAGAGGCAGAGGTAAAGTGTGCCCTGGCCTTTCCTAAGTTCTCTTGACTTTCTTGGTATTAGTATAACCAAGTGCTGCTCTGTCAAAGACTTATTTTTTCTTGCAAAATGTGTAAAAGGCTCCTGGCAGCACCATTGCCCCTCCACCTCCACCCCCTACATCTTTTTTAGAGTCTAAAGGGGGAAGGTGGGGGTCTCAAAGACTTTACCATCACAATGTTAAGAGTTTACATGTGTGCCAGAGCACTAGAGGTGATGGTTCTTATTCTCTTATGCTGTCCCCATCCCAGGCCACTGCTAGCACCAGTCATCCTCATCCGTCTCACTGTAAGGTTCATGGAGGCCCTTGCGGGGCCCTCGAGGATGGGGAGGCCGGTGGTGAGGGTGAGGTGCCCCTGGTGGTCCCCTCCTATGGGGGGAAGGTGAGGATGAACGGTAGCCATTAGGAACCCTACGTGGATGTGGGTGAGGAGGTGGAGGGGGCCCATGACGAGCAGTCCTCGGTGAGCGTGGGTGTGGGTGAGGATTTCCACCAAGTGGATGAGGGTTGCCATGGGAGAGGCTCTGCTCATAGGCTGGAGGCTCATGATGCCGCTCGTACTCGTAATCTCTCTCGTAGAAGGGCCCATCACCGTCTAGGCTGTCCCCCGGTGGAGGACCGCTCCAGCGGTTTCGATGCGGAGACCGAGGAGAGCCGTGGAGCGGAGAGTGTGGCGACTGATGTCGAGGCGAGCGCGGCGAACCGTGCCTGGACGAGGAGCCACCGTGGTGGGGAGAGGCGTGGCGTGACGGGGGTCGATGGTGGTAGCCTCTGTCGTGATCCGGTGGAGAGAAGTGTCGAGGGGAGGGTGAGCGCAATCGACCTGGACCCGGGGGACCATAGAGAGGCTTTCGGACAGCGGGGGAGTAGGTGACGTGCGGGCGGGGGACAGCAGGCGTCTGTGGTAGCTGCCGGCGGCCTCTCCGTGGAGTGCTCGTCCCCGAGGTGGAGGGGACCGGGCTGCCGCTTACTGAACTACTGCCCTATAGCAAAACGTAAAACAAGGAAAATCAAAACAGAATTGAACTTAGCAATGGATGCAAACAGACAGACACCATTAAGAAATTAGTTGAAAAACATGAATGAAGCAACAAACTGATGGCAAGAAACAACATGTTGGATTGTAGAAAAGAGGATATGGTTTTGGCCTGTTACTGTTTAAGTCGACGCAATATGTAGGCAAACTAAATTACTTTATCTGACTTCGCATTCGAAATTAATACAAATGGAATAACTAACAAACACCTATAAAAATATGAGGTTTGATGAAATAATGACGATAACACAAAATGTACTACATCATACTGAACTCTGCCAGGTAAAAACGTACATAGGGCATTTTACATGCTGTCTTTAGAGTTTACCTGTCTGTGACCTCTTCCGTCAGGCCCTTCGCTAGGGGACCGGGACCAGTGGCGGTCCTGGGGGTGTCTATGTGGGTAGTCATGGCGGTCATAGCGCTCCTTGTCCATTGAGCTGTGATGACGGTGGTGGTGGTGGTGGTGATGACGGCGGTCTTTGGTACGCCCACGGTCCCGCTCACGCTCCTTGGGAGGCAGCTCACCTGACTGTGTAGTGGTGCTGAGGTCTGTGCCCAGACCTAGACATGAAATAGATATGATACCTGTCAAAGTCAGACATAAAGGTTACAAAAGCCTTTTGTTCCGTCACCTGCCACAGCAGAAAGATTCTTGATGCTCTTATAACATATATGTTTTCTCTCTTTCACTGTTGAAACTTTAAAAGAGAAGACTTTTTTTTCAGAAACATCAAACATCTATAAGTCCTCAAGAATAACAGGAGAATTTCAACAAGAAAATATTCCAGTTTTCACAATCTTCCAACATGTCAACCATTTTTCATCAGATTGAACAGTGCTGCAATTTTTATTAAATTCTTATAGAAAATTTTAAACAATGTCGGCCTTGTAAATAATAAACTCATACAGTTATTGATGTGGCAGAAAAATTAAAGGCCTTCTCTGTTTTAGTTCATTAAACCCTGTTAACACAGAAGATTCAGGATTCAGAATGAAGCTTCTACAGGATTTACTTGCGCAAGGAGAGCACGAACAATCTCAAATCTCGGTCATCACAATGCTCTCTCCTCTTCAGGCTCATAATCTCTTTTATACGCAGCAGGTTTATCAGTGTTTAGCGTTACATCATGATAGAAAGAGGAAACACCATTTGGACCCATTATCTGGCACCAGCAGTGACAATGACTCTTTCTTACTGCAATATCGCAAAAAAACCGTCTGAAAACAAAAATAACATGTCTCCTCTCAGAGTGCACATGATTAATGACTAAGTAAGGTCAATGGGTTAAATGCTATCTAAACATAGCTGAAAAATTAAATCAAAATCAATTCATTCAAATTCAATTTTATCACGATATAAAGTTTTGTTTAACTGATTATAGAATAACTAATAAAACGGTAAAATGACAAAAAATAATTTTCCTCACAACTTCCTTCACATAATTTTGTTTTTGGTTTTTCCAAAATTCTAACCTAAAACATGTCTTAAATATATTTACACACTTGAAATTTTTGTCTCATTACAACCACAAACTTCAGCACATGGTTTTCAAATGTTGAATGAAGATCGGAAAAAGTTTGCTGTGCATTTGTATTTGGGATACAACCATTTGCTGAAAGTGTTTCTGGGTATGTTTTTTTTTTTAAAACCGCCTTTGCACATCTACTGACTTAACTTTTTTGACAATTTTTCGGTGTAAATTAGTTTCAGCTCATTTGGATTGGATAGAGAGTTATTTGCAAACTATAACACAGATATTCAGTTGGATTTAAGTCTGGACTTTGCTTTATATTTAGGGTATCTGCTATTCTGGAAAGAAGCCTCTAAGTAATTTTCTTCCAAAATTGCCCTGCATTTTTATTCCGTCCACCGTACATTCAACTCTAACCAGCTTCTCTGTCCTTTTGAAGGAATAGCATTCCCAACGCAAAGTTCCATGATGTAAACTGTGTGTTTCGGGTAACCTAAAGTTTTTGACCAGACATAGCACTGTACTTTTAGACAAAATAGTTGTGTTTTTGCCTAACCGTACCAGAGGACCTGCTCCAACATGTTTGCTGTGTCCACTACACGGCTTTCCACCTGGCGCGTTTTCTCCGCAATCTCAGCATTGTATCCATGTCTACCGAGCGCCTTTGCCTTCACCTACAGACTACTGCCGCCTGGATCTCCTCCTTCTCCTCATCTTCATCTTATTGCATGCCTCCTGTTAGCCCTCCAATACAATAACAGTCTTCCTGATTTGTCCCCATCAAGTCCTCTACATTTAGACGTATATTTTTTTTTCTGGATTCCCGCTTCGCCGACCTTCAACCCTGACTCCCAGGCATCTTCATAACACCTTTCATGTTGCAGTTTTCAGGCCACGAGCCTCCATCAGATCAAGACATATCCATATCATTCTTCAATGAACATCTTCAACTTTACAGACGTGGACAAAATTGTTGGTACCCTTCATTAAATAAAAGAAAAACTCATAATGGTCACAGAAATAACTTTAATCTGACAAAAGTAATAATAAATAAAAATTATATAAATGTTGACTAATGAAAGTCAGACATTGCTTTTCATCCATGCTTCAACAGAATTATTTAAAAAATAAATGCATGAAACAGGCCTGGACAAAAATTATGATACCCCTAGAAAAGAATGAAAAGAATGTGACCATAGGGACATGTTAATCCAAGGTATGTCCACTAATCAGCATCCTAGGTGTCTACAATCCTGTAATCACTCAGTGGGCCTATATATAGGACTCCAGGTAGTCACTGTGTTGTTTGGTGACGTGGTGTGTACCACACTCAATATAAACCAGAGGAAGCAAAGGAAAGAGTTGTCTCAGGAGATGAGAAAGAAAATCATAGACAAGCATGTTAACTGTAAAGGCTATAAGACCATCTCCAAGCAGCTAGATGTTTCTGTGACTACAGCTGCACATGTCATTCAGTAATGTACGATCCATGGGACTGTAGCCAACCTCCCTGGACGTGGCTGCAGGAGGAAAATTGATGACAGATCAAAGAGACGGATAATCCAAATGGTAACAAAAGAGCCTAGAAAGACTTCAAAATAGATCCAAGCTGAACTTTATGCTCAAGGAACATCAGTGTCAGATCGGAACATCCTTCGCTGTTTGAGCCAGAGGACAAATCATTAAAAAAAACAGACTGGAGTATGCCAAACTACATGCTGACGAGCCACAAAGCTTCTGGGAGAATGTCCTGTGGACAGATGAGACAAAAATTTAACTTTTTGCCAAGGCACATCAGCTCTATGTTCACAGACGGAAAAATGAAGCATATCTAGAAAAGAACACGGTCCCTACTGTGAAACATGGGGGAGGCTCGGTTATGTTCTGGGGCTGATTTGCTGCATCTGACACAGGGTGTCTTGAATCTGTGCAGGGTACAATGAAATCTCAAGACTATCAGGGGATTCTAGAGAGAAATGTGCTGGCCAGTGTCAGAAAGCATGGTCTCAGTCGCAGGTCACGGGTCTTACAACAGGAAAATGACCCAAAACACACAGCTAAAAACACCCAAGAAGGGCTAAGAGGAAAACACTGGCCTTCTATGAGCCCTGATCTCAATCCTATTGAGCATCTTTGGAACGAGCTGAAACGTGCTGTCTGGAAAAGGCGCCCTTCAAACCGGAAACAACTAGAACAGTTTGCTCATGAGGAGTGGGCCAAAATACCTGCTGAGAGGTGCAGAAGTCTCATTGATATTTACAGGAATCATTTGATTGCAGTGATTGCCTTCAAAAGGTTGTGCAACCAAATATTAAGTTGTGGGTACCATCATTTTTGTCCAGGCCTGTTTCATGCATTTATTTTTTAAATAATTCCGTTGAAGCATGGATGAAAAGCAATGTCTGACTTTCATTGGTCAGCATTTATATAATTTTTATTTATTATTACTTTTGTCAGACTAAAGTTATTTCTGTGACCATTATGAGTTTTTCTTTTATTTAATGAAGGGTACCAACAATTTTGTCCACGTCTGTATCTCCTGAGAGATTTCGTGCATGTGGGTCAGACAGTGAGTAAATACCATATCAGTTTTAGATTATCGTTGAAGGGTGCAGAGGGCTTTTTTTTAACCTAGTTCTGCTTTAACCACTGCACAACCTCTTTCCTGACCTGTCTGCTGTGTTCCCTGGTCTGTGTTATGCTTTTTGTTCATCATGGTTCTCTAACAAACCTCTGAGGCTTTCACAGAACAGGTGAACTAAGACTAAGAATAAATAGTTTGCCCTTTGAATTTTATTAAAGTGCAACTCACCCAAAAAACTCACTTTTTGCTGACAAACTCTATAAATTAGTGTCTAATAGTGCTGTGTACATGTCCGGTCATTATTTTTGGTATTTTGGTATGTTATAATAAAAATATTCATTTTGTACCAAAAACCGTTAGTGGAGTGCCCTCTTCTGGTTAGAGATTTAAACTGCACTGGACTTAAATTTGAATCAGGCTTTTGAATACAGGCCCAGGCTGGATTTCTGATGCCGGCTCCGATTTCTGACGACAGTGTCTTGTTTTTGTGGAGTATAAAAAAAGCTTGGTTTCGGCCACACCTGCATTGCGAGTTGCTGTCAACTCACGAGCCACATCTCAAAACGATACGCGCAGGACTGCTCGCCTCCTCCACAGAACCTTCCTCCCTATAGTTTCTCTCCTGAGACGGATAACAAATTCTCCGGGGCTCTGAAGCAGCTGCTTGACTTGCAGACTCCACCATTCTTCCCAGTGCGAGTGATGACCATAATGTTGGAATAATGAGACCGTATTTGTCAACCCGCAATGTTGGCTGGCTACTGGCTGGTAGATGTAAACATAACTGCATTGTCGTGCCTGTCAAAATGTAAATTTTATTATATTTTAATTTAAATATGTGTTAAAGAAATGCACTTTCATTCTCTACCCCTCTAAATGCTCCCTTGGCAGTATAAAAAAAGGCTTTTAATGAATTTTTTCCATATTCAACCTTCAAATTACAAGACGACCCCAACGCCTTTTACAACAATCCTGCAGATTCCAGCAGGTTTCTAAATGTTGGAGACAAATGCACGCATTTTACAGCTGCAAAAACACCAAACAATTTATTTAAGATTGGCTTAAACCTTAAAATACAGGAGAACAACTGCTTTACCTGTGTCGGCGTCTGTATATCTGGTCAGCGACCGCTGTGAAGTTCGATGACTTCTTTCCCTGTGCCGACGCCCACTGCCATGTCTCCCCTCCTCAGAGACCACCCTCTCCAGCGAGTAGTCGTCTAGTCTCGCTCCACGACCTGACCGGCCGTGGACTAGACTGGAGGTAGAGCGACGCATTGGACTGTTGTCGGTGATGGTCTTAAAGGACAAAAGAACGAGCAGGAAGGAAATACAGAAAAGGGAGCAAGGATGAGGAATGATGGAGGAAAAATATTGACAACAATGGGAGTGAAAGAAAGAGACAAGGGGAGAACAGAAATTAGATTTATTTTCTCCTGAAAGCTGGACTTTATTCTCAGTTCAGAAAGTAAGTACTTCTATATTTGCACAGGGATGCACATGTTAAGTCTATTATGAGTCACATATCAGCAGGACCAAATAAGAGGTGAGAAAGTTGGGTTGTTCCATCACACTCTCAGCCTTCACCAAATGTAAGATTTTGAATCACGATGTCGATTAATTTGTTACCAAAACACTTGCTAGTTACTTCAGGCCTCTAGACCGTACAGAGCGAGGATTTCAAAAATACATTAAAGCAAATCATCCCACATCTTCATAAAGCGTGAAGGAATGAAACATACATTGATATTAAGTGACAGGCAGGACAGAAGGAAGCAGAGAACAAACAAGAGGACTACAAAAACCATGCCTCACATGCATGTCGCGGAGGAGGATATTGCACTTCTACTCATGGCGCCCTCATTTCAGACTCGGATAGCAAACAAAGCCATTCTTATTAGATTTAAATATTGTTAAAACTGTTAGGAAAGAAAATCTTCAATAGAAAAATATACTGTTAAAATTACTCCACATTTCTTTCACAAGAAAACCTATTCAACTAATTGAATGGACATAATTTTAAATAATAAAGTAATATTTATATTTTTTTGCTTAAGGTGAAAAACTATTATGAAATGACACCATATGTCTATATGTTTGAGTGTGTATTGTTTTGCTTTTTTCTGCATTGTTTCCTTGTGAGGGACAGGAAATTAACCACTGATGGAGGTTTGAAATAGAATACATATCTTTCACCACTCTTTCAACCTACACTATATTATCAAAGGTACTCACTTTCCTTTCTTCGCACACAACTTGAGTCTCCCCTGAGACTTTCTATAATGTTTGCATTTTCTGTGCTTTCATGCTTTATTCTTAATATTCTTAATTACTGTTTTTAATTTACATGCTTTTATCATATGTTTTGTTTGTTTCCCTTTCATCGAATCATGATAAGCACCTAGGATTACATTGTGGTTCAAAGTGTGCTATACAAATGGCAGTGACGAGTGGCAGCCCATTCCTAATCTACAATTTCTATGATCCTGTTTGGGCAGCTGTAACTGCTTTAAATATTTATGGGAATGCTTTCCACAAGGTTTAAAAGTGTTTTAATGCTTATTTTTTTCTGATATCTCAAGAAAAGCATTGATTCATGCTTTCATGAACCTTGCTTTGTGCACTGGTGCAAAAAATAATTTTAAATCAATCATTCAAACTTAATATATAAAGTGATCTTCATACAAAATAGCATCTCAAAGTGCTTTACATATTAAAATGACCCCACATAAACCACATTTCCTCCTCCCACCCCCAGGATAAAAAATTGATTAGAGTCGCCCCCCCATCCCCCAAGCATGCACACATTTAAAAGCAACAGTAAAAAGGACATTGGGCTGAGTAAAGATCAGCCAGGTAAGGAAACGCCATCATGGGAGCCATCTGCATCGGCAGCAGCAGATCAGCAGCAGCAGCCAAGGCACTGACCCATGGGGCCCAGAGGAGGGAAGGCAGAGACCCACACCTCCATGCACTACCCGGATAGCACCCAGGCAGCCACAGCCGATCAACAATCCCGATGCAGAGGGCTCCCTAAGAGGAAACACTGCAAGGAAGATTAAAATATTAAACAGTAGAGATTTAATAATAAAACCCTAATAATAATTTTAACAGTGACAGAATTTAGAATTATTTTGTGTAAAATATTGATAAAATTTAATCAGGTAAAAGATGCAGAGCAATTAAAGGAGAGGAACATCTTTAAACTGCCCACAAAGTTGGGAGCCTGAAATTGTCTGAAATACCTCCGTGTATTAGTATAATAGTTAATGATTACCTTAGAATACTGTTTTCCAACCGTGGTCCTCAAGGCACACTGCCCAGCATGTTTTACTGGACTAACACTTGATTCAGATAATTGCATTTCACCTAAAAATCAGATAATCCAGTGTGCTGAAGAAGGGAACTTCTAAAACATACATGGAAGTGTGCCTCTAGGACCAGTGTAACCCCCCCCCCCCCCAATAATCCCTTCTACACTAAACTTTACACTTGACACAATATATCCATTTGATTGCCACACAGAGAAGCATTAATGTCACTCTAGAGAGCACATCTCAACTTTTTCCAGAGCCTGGTGAAAATAGCTTCCTTCAGTATGCCAGTTGCTTTGCACTGAACTTGGTGATATAAGGCTCCCACTTAGATTTTAATGTCCCAACACACTTCAGTGTCAGTGATACATAAATGTTGTTGGTGGTAATACACCACATTGTTGTGTGTCAACCGCAAAACAATGCTAGCCCAAACTGCTGCTAACATCCTTGTTGGACAACGGGAAAATGGCTGTATACAGAGTTTCTATCCTCAGGATGTGTGAATGCTATGAGGTAAACTAGCCAATAAGCATGCCGCTTATTCAATATTCAGGTCCTGGCTGAGTTAGTGGGGGCAAAAAAAAAAGTCTTTCTTCATTATGGGGTTGTATTTGGCCATAAATCAGGGCTCCTCGGCCAATTTAAGCCCCAACAAAGTTTTATATGCTGTATAAAGGCTCAAAGTACATCTTCCAATGGTAAAAGAATGTTGTTCTAGAACTGCTTTAAATAGTGACACCCATATGTGACGCATCAATGCCGAAGAACAAAGCTCCATCGGTATATTTGGGCGTGATACTGAGCGAAGGCGTCATCCAAACACAACCCGAAAGCTCAGTTTAAAATATTTTGTTCCTGTGCTTTCTTAATGTTAGAAGGCTTTCTATTACACACTGCAGCAATGCAGATTGCCCACTAACACAAAAGTCCAATAGAACTGAGTCAGATAAGTTCAGATAAGTGCCTGAAAACCTTTGTACAGCATATGAACACTGCATTTGGGCATTGTTGCATTGATGTAACAATAATAAACTTCGACCATTTTGTTTGAATTTACTGAGAAGTGTGAACAAACTTAGCATTGGTTTTAGGTTGCTGATCAATCAATACACTGATTACAACACCTACGTTAAGTTTGATTGAAACTGTAATATCACACACACACATCTGAAAGCAAATGAAAACTCTTGAAATTTATTCAAATGTAAAAAAAATATATTTTTGAATGACATCTATTTTGGTCAGAATTACAGCTTTTTTAAAAGAAAAAAAGAAAAAAAAAGGAAAAAAACAGAGTTACAGCTTTAAATTAATCTCTTGATCCGGAGATACGGAATATGAAACATTGGTCTATGGCTCTGCAAATGTTGGTGTTTTTTATGCCAAGCATGAACAGGTAGGTGCAGAGTTGGGATCAATGGGCATTTTTAAGCAAAGTTTTCAAAATGAAGCATAATGCAACATCTTCTTGCACAACCAAGATGCAGTAGAGGGATTTATGAATAGCACACAACATGCAAAGGAACAAGCATCAACTTAAGCTACGGTATAATGTTATGTTGCATCTAGAAAGTTGTTTCTTGTCGGGTTCATATCCAGGTGTTTCTGAACAGAACACTGTGAAGCCTTTGCAAAGCTTAACATCTTTAATTTTCTGCAATGTAAACCCAAATTAGTAATCATAACTAAAGCTGCTCATGGTAAGTGATTGCACTGAGATGTCTAATCTTTACAAATCAAAAACCAAACAAATCAAGTTCTGTGTACTTAAAGAGTACCTAAACTCCCAAACAACATTTTGTTTTTGCTTATAAACTCTATAAATGGGTCTTTACCGATACAATATTTCCGTTTCAGGGCATTTCTTTTTTACTTTTTCGTGTAAACTTGTTAATTTCTACATTTTTTGGTCTAAAAAGTCTTAGTGCTGCCGCTCATGGTCAATGTGTGGCTACTGCATTTGTGTACATGCACAATTATACAATCACAGATATGTTAGCAACATTTGTTATACCTGGGTTTTTTTGATTCATGGAATGCAAAGTTTTTATTTTCGAGATTGATCTTGGCAACATTTCTATTTGCTCCAAAAAAGAACACAGTAAGACTCGTCAGTGTAGTCTATCTCAAAGGGGAGGTTATGCAATGTTTGGTGGTCCTATTTTTTACTTCAACATATATGAAAGTGTTTAGATCACAAATAATCTGAAGTATCTTAAACATATGAACATTATATGCAATATATATAGTAATCAGGATACAATCTATGACTTATTTATCAATACTCACTTTAGCATACCCTGCCGTTTATGTACTACATTAATTCTGTTTCCGAACAAAGTAGCGTGTGTCTGTGAAAGATATGTCAAATCAGATGTATTGGTTCAACACATTTTATTTTTAAAGACAATTGAAGCAGCATTATGATGAATTGCAAAAAGTACATTTTTTAATTGATAAAGAAGTTTCGACATAGGCGGTTTTCCTTACAGATACTCCTTGCCAATCCCTCCACCTTTGCCAAATTGCATCCTCATTTATTCCACCTGCTCTGCAATTCAATTCCCTTCCTTTGTACAGGTCATACCCAAATACATTTTGTACCTAGATACTAAAATAAGTAGGTCTAATTTCTTTTTTTCTCATAGTTTGTGTTTTCCTGCAATACCCGCATAGAGAAAAGGTATACAGGTGCTGGTCATAAAATTAGAATATCATGAAAATGTTGATTTATATAATTGATTCCATTCAAAAAGTGAAACCTGTATATTAGATTAATTAATGACACAGATTGATATATTTCAAATGTTCTTTTAATTTTAATGATGATTACTGACAACTAATGAAAGTCCCAAATTCTGTATCTCAGAAAATTTGAATATCAGTTCAAACCAATGTAAAAAAAGAAAATGAATGTCAGAAATGATGGCCAACTGAATATGAGGTATGAAGATGAAATGTCTGTAAAACACTGGTACAGACTCTTGCTTTTTATGTTGGGCTCTTTCTTTAAATCCCCGTAAGATCTGGAACAATTTCATGCTCAGGATAGGAGAATGCTCCATTTTACAAGCTTCCAGAATTTAACTCAAAAACTGTGTGAAAGCAAACAACCATTAACCTTTGTCACTGTATGAAATGCAATGCGACTAGTTTTTTTGCTGTAATTGTTTCCTGTTCTGTTTTAAAATGTTTTTGTGTGACCTGCCTAGGGACAGCAGATATATATATATATATATATATATATATATATATATTTACTATAATCCAGCATATTTACGTGTATTGATAATTCAATGGATGTTCATTGATATGCACTGTCCCTATCAAATAAATAAATTAATTAATGAATAAATACAGTAAATCACTTTAAAACGCAAGGCTAAAAAATGTATAGTTCCGGTCTTTACCAATAAATTTCATGGAAATTATATAATAATAATAAAAATAAACAAATCATCTTGTTTCTGAAGTCATATAATCTTGAAATTAACATGTATTGTTTTTTTACTTTGGGTTGTAAATTGATTATTGAAGTAGATTGTGTGATAAATGGAGAAAACAATTTAAAAGAAACTGGCAGATTTGACAGTGAAACGACCAGAAATGACCACAAATCTGTATAAAAAATATGAGCCACTGAGGTGTCAAATACACACATGCACACATTTATATACAGAAATAATTTCAAAAACTTTGGGTTGCCTATACCATGTAGTTTTAACTGTATTAAAAAGTTAGATGATCCTCTTTATTCAAAGGTACAGTCAAAATAAGAAGAATGTGAGAAGTTTTGCCAGAATACTTTTTGAATTGATTTAAGTTCCACTTAAAATAAATTAAAATAAAGAAACAAACTCATCCACTGTCATCCGACAAAATTGCTTTGCAAGTCGAAGCCTCACTGGGACTACAGAGTGTCAGCTAATAAGTAACTTCCACTTGTCCTCTGAAACTCTGTCAGATCATGCATGGCCAACGACATGCAGTCACACCGCCAACTCCTGAGACGTAGAGCTTCAGGTAGTCCATGCTTTTGTCGAACCATTCATCAGAGATGCGACTCATTTGAACACACTCTTCTGTATGCATATGCCCGTCCCCCTTACACACACACGTGCACGCACACGAGGAGGGACATATACAGTCGGATGCTGCGTACGAGCAGAACCTAAGGCGGGGTGGAATTCTGCGGTTAGCAAACATTGGTTAGTAGTTTAATCTAACACGAGCACACATGGGAAAGGGAGAAAGTAGGGAAAACGAGACTCAGAAACAAAAGGAGTGGAAAAGAAAACAGGAACTCAAACTAGATCTTAATAGAAGAAAAAAGCTCTGATATGATACTATCTGATAGCTCATACAAAAAAAATTCTGTTGATTCTACTCTATAAGTTTGGGGAAAGTAAAACATATAAGATTTTATTTTTTTCAATAGGAGAAAAAAATGAACATGATGTGAAGGACTCATGGAGCCATTTTCTGAACGATGCCTTCTTTATGCTGGGAAATATGATTAACAGTGGCATTCTCTGCTTGAAGATGAATTGAGTCAGGCTCATTGGACATGAATTCTCTTGTTAGCCACATTTCAAGAAGTAGTAATAGCCTATATTTATCAGTAACAGGGCTATGCATTAAGAACATGTATTATTTATAATTCATAGCATAAAAATGTTCTTGATTTGAGGGCCTTCCCCAACTATTGATATCTGGGGCTTTTGGAGGCTCAGGTTGTCTATGTTTTATCAGCTACAACCTTACAAAAGTATTTATGGAAAGTAAATAAACTGAACAAAGTTCAAAAAATGTTTTTGTATCTTAAACTACAGGTGGTGGTAAGGGTATCTTTATCATCCTAAAGGCACACTGGCCTGCATGGTTTAGATGCTCCCCGGTTTTAACACAGGTGCATCCGATACAGCAGATTTTGGATCAGCAAAACCTTGTTAATTTTCCGAAATCAGGTTTGCCAGAGTAGGATCAAAATCTAAAACGTGCAGGGAAGTATATTTTGCGGAGTCCAGTTTAAAAACATTGCCTTAGAAACCTATCTCCTTTGGCTGCCCAACTTAAAAAAAAAAAAGTGAAAATAAGTCTTAAAATGAATCTAATAAAAGTTAAATCCACAGTGTTTTTATTAAGTGGGAGTAATTAATGTGTTAAACTATATCTGCTTTGTTCTTTTTTAACAGTTCCTGAGTAATGAAGATCATCAAACCTTCTAGAGTTACAAGTTCTCTCTTCAAATACTGTAATTATGAAAAAGAAAACTTTTCCCCCACTTATGATAAAAAAAGAAAGAAAGAAAGAAAGATCATGCAATGAAGATAGATGTATTTGGCACCCTGTTTGAAACAGGGCACTCTCTTTGGTTTCAAACTCATTGTAACCGAGTCTTTACATTTCATAAGCTGTCATTGAGGCTATAGCCTATAGGGATGCAGCGATTCCACTTTAATCAAACTGAAACACAGCCGATACCTGGATCTGAGTATCTCCCGATACCGAGCACCTTGGCATTACCAATACCGATACTTCTACCACACAAAACAATGCAATGAGTTGGAAGACAGGTTTTGTTTTCTTCTCTGCTTGTTACATCAAAGAATGGTGAACTAAGTAAAAAATAAAATATTACTAAAAATGACCACAAAAATATTAAAAATATCAAGTAAAAAAATTAACATTTTCTGTAACGATAGTGCAAAGTTTCCCCATTTTAGGTTTCGGTTCATCGTACCGGTTAACTTTAACCGATAAAGATATCGGTATCGGTGCATCCCTAATTGAGGCTATTACTTTCCTGTATGTTATGCACTTATAATAACCTTGCAAAATGCAATTTCAAAGTTAACCAAAAGAAAGGGACAGAGAAGACCGAGGGGGTTAGACAGGGACTGAGAGAGAGGTACATACACTGAGGTTATTTCCGCGGGGTCTGTGTCTCCTCCGCTGCAGAGCAGGCAAACACACAGATGATAGGTAGAGCGGAGCGGTGTAGCACACGCGTGTACACGCACACAAAAACACACAAAGCAGAGGTCCAAATGTGGCACAGTGGCCAGGGCCAAAAGAGAAAAGAGAAGAGAGAAAGGAACAATGAAGGAAGTTAGGAGGTAAGACAGAAGACAGGAAGCGCATATGAAGGTAGAAAGACGAGATGGGAGAGAGAAAAATACATTTGATCATGTGGCAAAAAAACAACAACACAGGAGGTGACAGGAAAAAGAGAAAAAGAACCCAGTTAGTGCACAGAGGCTAGTGAACAGATTGTGGACAGAGGAGCATGTGCCGTACTACAGGAGAGGGTAAATAACGGTGCAGGACGCAGGTGCATCCAGACGCTCACATTCAGAAACACACTTACCAAAACAGCTTGAGCTCTCTGTAAGGCAGAGCAGTGTTAGATGGCAGTAGGCCACAGAGTTTAGACACACACACACACACACACGCCAAGCTTGTCATTCACTTTTAGAGGTACAGCTACCTATGAAATATGAATACTGTGGATGCATATGAAAACCGGTTGCAGATGTTTCTACCCTATACAAGTAAATATTTTCTGAATATTTTCTCCTACTTCCACAGCATCATGTTTAAATCCCAAATTAGAGAAAAATAACTCAAATGTTCTGCTGAAGCCATCGACCACAGCCATGGTATATTTTTCATTTATTTACAATACTACGTAAGAAGAAATACTTCAGATATTAAAAAACATACCAGAGTGAGAACAACATGATTTAATGTGTGGGAATGTTGGAATATGACCATGGTTCTTTTTCATTAAGGTGTGTGACTGCAGCCAGAGGCTTCAAAACTCATCAACAAAGGATTAATATAAAAATACTTTAATATGTAAAAATCAGCAAAGAAAAGTGCACCACAATTTTCCTACAGTGACTCAATAGACTCATTGCTAGTTATCCCAAACACCTGCTGTACGTACAGATTAGGTTTATTATTAGGGTCAGTTTTTCTCCTTAAATTAGCACTTTGCACATTTGATGTAAAAATTTGTTAGGTCTGACGGAAAAAAAAAGAACCTCCCCCAGAAATTAATTCAATTAAATTAAGTTCACTTTTACTTATATAGCGCCAATTCACAACAAATGTCATCTCAAGGCACTTTACAACAAAAGTCGTTTCAATATAATTATACAAACATTCCAAACAGTTAAAAGTTTTCTATGTAAGGAATCCCAGCAGATTGAGATGATCATCACATTAACTCTGAATGATCATTTAGTAGGGCAGCTCTCCAAGTTTTCGTATCAAAGCAAGATTTGTTTTTAAAAAGGCTCTGGGCCAGAGACTATGCTAGACTTATTTTGTTTAGCGATTAAGGAAATTGGGGAACTACAAGCATCACAATTAGTGAAACAGTACCATTCAAAGACAGCATCTGATGATTGCAGAATGTGGTGTATGCTGGTGTGTATATATGGTGGAACGTCATAATCAAGTGGCTGGCATAGTATACAGAAACATCTGTGCGGAGGGCGGGCTGGAAACCCCAAGGTCAAAGTGGGAAACACCTCCAAAGGTGGCAGAGAATGACCGAGGAAAGATCCTGTGGGACTTCTAGTTCCAGACAGACAGGATGGTAATGGCGAACCAACCAGGCATTCTGGTGGTTGATAAAGAGCAGTTATAAATGCCATTTTACATAAGATCAGACACAATAATAGTTTAGAATTACTTGTTGCTCAAAAAGCAACCGAAAATTTGATTTTTAATTTTAATTCATATGAACTTGTCAACTATGAATACATGTACTGATGAGAATGATGGGAAAACTATCCCATTGTTAATAAGTCTAAATATCCTATTAAGATTTATTTAAATAGGTAAAAATGCACCAGATGAAGCTTCTGATATTTTCCTAAATGTTCTTTATCTGAAACATATTTCGCAAAACAATCTAATTTCTAGATTACCACATTCAGTGTTTTCAGAATAGAGCACCAAAATGGTAAAGGCCAGAAATAGTGATATGCTAAACTGGATTTTTTAAAATCTTTTAGTCAGACTACTAGTAGTAAAGCTACAGTCAAAAAGGTTTCTATGAACCCCTTAGTTCATAGGAAATCCTGGGTTTTAGACATTCACGGAGGGGGCAGAGCTTATTACAGCCTTTTTAGGAAGTCTGTTAATTTCGCAAGAGCAGCTTCAGACATTCTTGACAAATTTAGGTGATTTTCTATTGTGCACTGATCGCAGAATTCCTATGTTTTTCTTAAGGGTGCCTTAGAATCGTGCTAAAGTATATTTAATACCATCTTATCAAAAGAAAAGTTTTAAGGTGGCCGTATGGCACCATTATGAGCAGCTGAGGATATTACACTTTCTGGAATGTTTTGTCAGGTTAGTGGTGACCATTCCAATTTTCTGTGTCTTGATCATGGCATCTGCTGGAAAAAAGGAAAGAAAATTATTGTAATTTTCAAGACAGCAATAATGTCAAGAAGACTACGGCTGCAAATTCTACAGGTGCAGTTAGAGAACAAAGAAGGTGTAACGATTTCAGCCACTGTTTTTGTCCAACGGGGAGGAAACGTTGCGATGGTGGTGGGTGCGGTGATGGACTTAGAAGCCGCATCTCTACAGCCTCCACCTCACGAACAGTTTACTTCCACCTTACGATTAGAGGACGGGGAGGTGGGGTGTTCGTATGAAACAAATCTCATTGTATGCTGTTCGTCCAACTTAATGTGTCCTTCTAGCATACGACGACTGTATGAATATGGGATTCTGGACTGCTTGCCTGAATATAAATGATCCACAAACATCGTTCGTCGATTTTCGGTTGTTTTCATTCGTTACGAGGACCTCAAAGAGCAGGATCATAGAAAAATCTGGACTAGACCATCACCAAGGTCACAAAATTTTGAACAGGTTACAAAAACTTGATTCTTAAATGGCCGCCTTAAAGAAGCAGTAGTACATGGTCCATAAATCATTCCTAGGCTGTTTGTAGCCGCTCATATGGGTCACTGTGACCAAGCATTAGGCTTTATGTAATATTTGCACAGAAACATGGAAATATATCAAGAGGTTAAAAGTTGGAATACACAAATACCGATACTGGTATCGGGCTGATACTATTCTAATGTAGTTGTATTGGTATTGGTTAAACCGATACTTAAAATTTGGAAAATCTGCAATAATATCACAGAAAATGTTTATTTTTTACCCAATGTTATTGTTTTGTTGTTATTTTTATTAATATTTAATCAACAGTGGTACTGGTTTTCGGCAAGTACTCTGACCCAAGTATCGGTATGCTATTGGATTTGATAAAAGTGGTCGTTACATCCCTAGTTAAAACATTTATAAACAGACCTAAAACTACGTAACAGTTTATTTCACGATTCCATTAAACCTTTAAATTATAAAGTGTTAAATGATTACATCTTATTATATTATTTAAGGAATAAAGTAAATATGTCCCAATCTATAATCCACAGCTATCACAACTATTCAGAACATTTCAGTGTAGATTAGAAAATGCTCAAATAAAGCTCTGAAGACAATTTTAAGACTTGACTTTAATTATTTCATATGGAGTTTTCTACTGCTTGTTCCTTCGTAAATGATCAAAAAACACTAACGGTTATTATGTGGATATGGAAAACGCTGCCTCTGGCTACAGCTTGCACAACACCGACACACCAAGCATTTAATGGGAATGAACCAATAAATGGACCAAGGAAGGGACGGAATATACTTTGCACATAACTGTCCAAATTATGGATGTACTTATTTAAAAAAAGAAGCAGCTTTCAAACTTTTGACTGGATCTGCAGATGTTCTAGATATGTAGTTATATACATGTCTAGACTTTTCAGTCTTTAGAGCCATTTTGGAAGCTGCTTTGATCCTAATGAGCACCTTAAGATGCTAAAAGAGGATCAGAGTAGTAGTGGGACGGCTAATGGAAAACTGGAGATGAAGTCAAGATGATGAGAGGGAGAGGACAACATGCCTGTTAACAGGGCAGTGGGAAATGAATTTACGAAAGGACTTTCTCAAAAACCTTGCATCCAAAATATAGCTATTATATGAAAATGATATAATCAAAAAACACATTTGCAAAAATATTCTAACAAACATATTTGATCCAATAGTAATGAATGAGCTATGAGGTATGACAAGGTATTCTGTGAAAAAATAGATTGCAAAATATTTGTGTCAAGAATATTATTATTATTATTATTACTATTATTATCAAAACAACAGAATATCAAAAAAAGCTCTGCTCCAGTGTGCTATATATTAAATGTTTTGTATAATTTACTGTAAGACTTATTTTGGATGCGAAGAAAGACTTTGCCGATTCCTTTCAGCTGTTGTCGGAGCTAAGACGAGCAACAGCAGAACCTAACGATGGCGAGGCGTGGCGGTGATCATGGAGGTGGGATGAATGTGCTCACTTGGTTGTCTGCCGAGAGGCGGGGCATGGAGAGGGTCCGGCCATGCCCATCCATTGGGTGATAGGGCTCAGTGTCGGAGTACCCGTCCCGCCCCATCTCCCTCATCTCTACAGTCTGCAAAACACAATGAGAGGGAGGGGGCGTGACCACTGTCCGCGAGTGACCTGAGCGAGTGGACACCTACATGGTGCTGGCCCACTGATCAACTACGGGAGGTGGAATGAAATCAAACTCAATAAGGGATCTTTTTATTTCCTCTGAATATTGTTTTTCTTCTTCATTTATGCAATGGAAAGTTGCATAAATCAGCTGTTGCAACCTGTGCTGTGTAGACAAAAAAGACTAGAGGACATGTAAAGCATTTAGACAAGCCCTGCATGGATAAGATGAAGTGCCTTGCTGAAAAACTAAATTCTTTTAAACTTGAATGTATTTTTATGGGGACTTCATTTGATAAAACCAGACAGGCCAGATTTGCGTTGAACGTGACTAGGTTTCAATAGATTTCCCAACCTGAGCTGATTTCTGCAGCTCATCTAGATGTATTATGAATTCCGTAGCCGCTTTTCTGAATAATTAGCCCTCTTTCCAAGGCCTATCGGTTTAGATGGAAAGCCATAGTCTTTCCAATTTTTGGGAGATTAATTGAAACGTTTGCTAAACTTTTTACAAGTTGGGTATGTATCTATACAATGTAGCCGTGCCAAGCTGATTTTTTCAGACTATAACATATTCAGCAGAACTTTTGTCATTCATTTTAAATCGTATTCACTTTGAACAAGATGAACAGACAACTACATATACAATCTGAAATTAAAAATTTTCACCTAAAAAATGAACAGTTTAACTGATTTGGCCAGTACGCACAGTCTCTTTCTTCTTCTTCTCTTGCACAGGAAACTAAAATGCACACCCACTTGTGCGTAATCAATTAGTGGGATTGCTGCAGATTTGTTTTTTAATCATGAGGTGCCACACTGGAGACTAGAACTAGAAAAGCACTCCACCAAGCAGACCTTCGCCGGTTACCTATACTCCCTGCGTAAACTTGAAAACATTTGCACCAAGTAGTCAACGGTGTGAATAGTAGTCTATCAAAGTGACGGATGGCCTTCAGATTTTTCTATCAACATTCTAACAAAACTGTCAAATACGAAAAATATGTCATTGGTCTGCATGATACTGTTCCCTTTCGCCTCTAATGATACTGAAATCAAATGAATAGGAGCAAACCCAACTTTTTCAGATGTTTACCTTAATTGTGCACTACTTTGTCTGGTCTATCACATAAAATCCCAATACAATACATATCAGTTTCTGGTCATACCATGACAAAATGAATAAAAGTTCAATGGGTATGACTACTTTCACAACATACTGTCAGTAAAAAAACAAAACAAAAAGTTTAATGATAAAGCATCGGATGTGGATTAATGTACACCACTATGATGCAGGATTTCATCTATTGATAAACTGAAGGAACTTTTCTTCTTTGAAAATGCTTCCAACCAGATTTTTCAAATCACGGAAAAAAATACCTGACATTTACTTTTATCGCTATCTGAGGTTGCTATGTCTTAGGAGAGAAAACTCTCTTAAGGCATCAAAAATATATATTTCCCAAATTACAGATTTTTATGTTGGGGGAATGGGATTATCAACAGACAAGTATATCAAGGTGCAACGCAGAGGGTGAAGATGCACATTACGGAATAGGTCTACCTAGTCCAAAAAGCAATTCAAGGAGAGGCAGAGGATTGAGGAGACAAGGCTGAAGGACAGGAGGGCGATGAGATCAAAGAAACTCTGGTCATACAGAAAATATGATATGGCTGGGAATTTAATGAAGGACAAAAAGGAAGACGATAGACATTTGTTTTCTAAGGACCTATTGCTAAAAATTACAATTTAAAACTTCAACAAAACAATGACACAGAGCAAACATTATGCTGCAGGTTAATGCGACACATAAAAAAACAAACAGGGAAAGCTTAAAAGTTTTTTTTTATTTCCATACCTTTTTAACACTCAAATTGGGTCCTTTTCTTTAAAGCTTGTTATATGTGTTGCAACAGCAGGAATCCTAAGCAGGATTTCCATAAACACATCTGGTAATGTTAAATTAAATCATGATCCCAGGAGCTGGCCTAAAGTATTAAAATGTACGGTTGGAGAACTTTTGGTTTGCTTCAGAGGCACGGCCTTACAGTCTGTTACCATGCGTAAGTGGTTCTGGACTCGTAGTCATACCTGGTGATTGTGACGGTTCTCTTGGACATCCTCAGGGTAGGGTTGGTCCGGGCTCCAGTTCCCGGTCTTTTGAAACATTTCCTGTGCTTTGGCCGTCATCCATGACTGGCTTTCGGTCAAGCCACCTTCGGGAGGTCTGGCATCCAGGCAAACATACGCAAAAAAAAAAAAAAAATCAACTACAAATTTAGGTCAAGCTTGGATAAATGGTTAATTTCTCCTAATTAATTAAATGTATTTCACAGTCGTGCGATATATTTAACTGATGAATGTTTAAAAATCCCTTGATTGGCACTGTGAACTATTGGTATCCCTGAATAGGCTTATGTCATGAAACATGTTTATATATTGTATGTAGCGTTAAGTCAGCCACACACCCAAAAAAGAATTGGACCAGGATTTGTGTCGAAATGTTATGTCCTATTTTCCTGAGCACTGGGAAAAGGTTATAGGTCATAGGTCATAAATATAATTCAGTATATTGAAAAATACAAACCAATACAAACTATTAACAAGTGATATCATAACAGAGAGTATACAAGCAAGCACTTCAGCGGGAACAAGATAAGAGTTTTTTAATGATTACAGATATATTTTTTGAATTCAATATATTGTATCTTTAGAATGAATGATGAAGAAAGGTTGTTAGGGATGTATAGTCAAAACTTCACAATTGCTGTTTGAAACAAAGGAGCAAATGTTGGAGCAAAATAATACGGCCATCCTACAGCCACTCTCGTCGGACAAAGTATCTGTCAGTCCCAATGTAAAATGGACAGATCAAACTCAAAAAACTGGAATACAATGTAAAACTTTATTTCAGTCAGTTAACTTAAAATGTGAAACTAATATGTAGACTCATTACATGCAAAGTAAGCTATTTCAATATTTTATTAGCTATAATTTTGTGCAACAATTGCACTGGTCTGGGTG
The DNA here is from genome assembly GCA_028564705.1 of Apricaphanius iberus. Taxonomy (NCBI): domain Eukaryota; kingdom Metazoa; phylum Chordata; class Actinopteri; order Cyprinodontiformes; family Aphaniidae; genus Apricaphanius; species Apricaphanius iberus. Next base: position 588,201 of record JAPXFQ010002242.1, on the reverse strand, counting down.
GCTCCATGTTGGAGTGGCTTTTTTAGCCACATAGTGAGTTTTGTTTTATCGAACAGTGCTTCCCCTTTTTTCTTAGGAAAAATAGCATATTTTGGACCTGTATACTTCATATGTTTTTGTGCTGTGAAGTTGGAAGGATTTTTGCTGTTAATTTTTCACTTTTTGATCATTTGTTATGAAGTCTAACCATGACAACATGGTGGTTTACAGCCTGGAGTAGCCGATTAACATTGAAAAAGCTGAAATAATACCTCAACTGAAGCCCTGATAAGTGTCAAGAAGGAGGAGGCGTGGGTACATAGCAGGAGTGAAAAGGCGAGAGAAGGAGAGAAGTCAAACCATCTCTTCCATCAATTATAATGGGCAACGTGAGATCACTAGTTTACAAGATGGATGAACTCCAAGCCCTGACAAGGACTCAGCCTGAGTATCGGGAATGCAATGTTATGTGCTTCATTGAGACATGGCTACAGGATTTTATCCCCGACTCCAACGTCTCTCTGCCAGACTTACTGACTGTACGAGCAGACAGCGTCCATCATCTGTTGGGGTAGCAGCATCAGAGCCAGGGACTTAAAACGGCTCAACAACCTGATTAAGAAGACTGGTTCTGTTCTTGGCACTACTGTGGAACAATAGTAGATAATGATACAAAGAAGGATTCTTCATAAAATTAACAAGATTATGGACAACCCTGAGCATACTCTTCATGAGACTATCCTACAGAGTGTCTTCAGTTGGAGGCTTCTTCAGTTTTGCTGCAACACAGACCGCTACAGAAAATCCTTTCTCCCCACTGCCATCATAGTCAACAACAACTCCTTGAAAAATGAATTAGTTTGAGCTACAACAACACCTAATTTCCCTCTGGGATCAATAAAGTATTTTTGAATTGAATTGATATGACTTACAGTGTATGAAAACCCAATATACAAAATCTAAGAAAATGTGAATATTGTGAAAAGGTTCAATATTATTAGCTCAAAGTGTACCACTCTAATCGGCTAATTAATATGTGGCAAGGCACACAACAAGAGCACATGGGGGGATTAATCCTCAGACTCCCAGGTAAGAGCCATGCGTGCTAATCCGTCAGCCAAATAGATATCTCAGTGGCCAAGTAGCCAGGGCTCATGATCTCTCTGAGACATAGGACCCCCACACTGTCACTAATACAAATCACACACAAAGGATGCCTTAGCCTTTAAATGGTCTCTCAGTCTGGTTCAGTAGGAATCACAATCCTGAGGAAGACTTCTGCCCTGACAGTTGTGCAGAAAACCATCACGGACCCCATCCATAAGGAGAGAAAGCCTCTGAAGGTAATTTCAAAAGAAGCTGGATTTTCCAAAATGCTGTATCAAAGCACATGAACAGCAAGTAAAGCGGAAGGGAAAATTGTGAAGGAAAAAGGTGCATAAGCCGCTGGGATGAGTGCAGCCTGTCAGGTAAAAAGTATTCAAAAGTGTTGGGGACCTTCACAAGGAGTGGACTGAGGCTGGAGTAAGTGTATCAACAGCCACCACACACAGACAGATCTTAGACATGGGCTTCAAGTTGCATATACCTCTAGTGAAGCTGCTGTTGGTCTGTTACTCAGTGGTTCAAAGTCCTCTTTTCTGATGAGAGAAAATGTTGCATCTCATTTTGGAAATGAGGAAAATGGAGAAGAGCAAAATTCAAGATGCTTGAAGTCCAGTGTGAAGTTTCCAGTTTGTGTTGATTTGGGGACACATGTCATCTGCTGGTGTTGCCCCACTGGGCTTTATTAAGTCCAGAGTCAACACAGCCATCTACCAGGACATTTCAGAGCACTTCATACTTCCATCCACAGATTAACTTTATGTAGATGCTGATTTAAATTTTCAGCACGACTGCCCACACTGCCAAAAGTACCAAAACCTGCTACAATGACCATGGGATTACTGTGTTTGATTCACAAGTAAACTGGTCTGGCCTGAACCCCACAGATAATCTAAGGGGCATTGCCAGTGAAAAGATGAGCGACATGAGACTGAACAATGCAGAAAAGCTGAAGGCCGCTACTGAAGCATGCTAGTTTTCCATAACACCTCAGCAGCACCACAGGCTGATAGCGTCCATGTAGCATTGAGGCAGTAATTGATGCAAAAGGTGCCCAAACCAAGTCCTTAGTACATATGCATGATTGTACTTTTCAGAGGTCCAACATTTTCTCAATTTTAAATAATAGATTTAATGATGTCATATAATATTCTAATTTTCCAAAATGTTAAATTTGGGGTTCTCTTAGGCTACGTCCACACTAAGCCGATAAGGTTATACGGGGAGTTAGACGTCTAATGTTATCCACTCAACACGAGCATTTACGCCCCGTTTAAGGTCCCATGATTGCGCAATCACATACCGACTTGTGCAAATACTTGGCATGCGCGAAAAGAGGCACGAAACACACGTATAATCTACGTGACGCCAGCGCCTACATAATATATACAAGAAGCTCTACAGCACAGTACATATCTGCTTGTCCCGTTAAACGAAGAGAACAATAGCTGCTCAGAAGAAGAGAGAGTTTTTGGTGTGGACAGACGACGAGATCGATTTATTACTCTTCGCTGTTGTCTTTGTCTGTAGTGTCGTATTGTTATTGACGCAGCATTTATTGACGCCACTTCCTTTCATTATCCGGGGAAGCTGTCCACACTAACTCGTTTAGCCGTTGAATTAAGATTTACACGGCTCTCTTACCCGGCTAATAGTTATCTGGCCACAGACCTTAAACGACGCCAGGTTAGTGTGGACGATAGGGGGGTGTAGACTAAATAATTATAAGTTTAAGGCATTACCCGGCTTAGTCTGGACGTGGCCTTAAGCTGTACACTATAATCATTGAATTTATCACAACTGAAGGCTTGAAATATTTCGCGTTGCACGTATTGAGTCTATATCATTAATTAGTTTCACCTTTTAAGCTGAATTACAAAAAAAGAACTTTTGCACAATATTCTATTTTTTTTAAGTTTCAACTGTAGCTTCAAGAAAAAAAAAATCATGAATGACTTAAGTGTCACACAATGCCAATATGGATGTAGACCATGTAATATAGACCTTAACAGTTTTTTTCCTGTTGGCTACTTTATATTGCCTAGGTTTTGTTAGCCACACACATTGCATTGGTTTTTACTAATGTTTCATATGTATCAGGCTGGAAACTCTTATTTGGTTTATCCTAAATGGGAATAAAATGGCAATTGTTTCCTCTGCATTTGGTATGGTGCCATGAAAAAGTATTTGGCCTGTTACACCTTTCTTTAGTTGCTGTTTTTTTATTTTCTCAAGCATTTTTTTTTTCCGGTCAGCAAAACATGACAGAGAATAATCTACTAAGTAAATTCAAATAGCAGTTTTCAAATGACGACTTCATTTACAAAGGGAAAAAAGCTGAGCAAATCAATGCGAAGTGGGATAAATCATTTCCGTTAGATTTCCTTAGCCATACCTGATTACTAAAAAACTTCTGGAAAGTACCTAAATAGACCTTGTCTGACAAAATGAAGTAGGCTAAAGGATTCTAAAATCAATTCACCGTGCCTTGATCTGAACTCAGTCAATGACAACTATCAGCCTGGTAAAGGTTATCGCTATATTTTTACAGCTTTAAGTCGGTAAGTGTCAATATACAAAACCACAAAAAAACGTGTAAAGCGGGAATTTTCTTAGGCGCAGGAGGCAAACTAAAATTTTGCCATTTATAACGCACAGATAGTCAACATCTCGTCCAGGAGATCATGGATAAACTCAAAATATCTTGAGCCTCAAATCACAGCTGGCAGAAAAGAACATGAAGATACTTTTGCTCGAAAACATAGGAGGGTATTCTTTGGACTGCCAGATAAAACTGGGTTGTTGGAAGCTGCTCCACAAACCAGAATAATATAAAGTTTGTTTGTGGATGGCTCAAAATTTTTCTCTACTGCTATGTAAAAGACTTATTGCCAGTTACTGCAAATGCTTGATAAAAGCTGTTGTTAGCAGTTTGCAGGTTTAGGGCAACGCACTTTTGGTTTAGATAGTTGCCTTAAGTAATGAAATCATCATTTGAAAAGTGTATTGTACTTACTCAGATTATCTTTGTTTTCTATTCAAATTTGTTTAATGATCTAAAATATTTAAATATGTCGAAAGGGCACAGTACTTTTTCAGAGTGCTGTATTTCTTGTGCAGAAATGTCCCTAAATATCAGCAACTCTAACAAAATGTAAATATCACAAAACAATGTCAGTAGTAAGCGCTGCAAATATGTTTTACAACTGAATCAATTGAGATACAAAAACATTATTCTTACACATTAATTTGATATTTTGTCATAACTTAACAAAATATCTGGGAATGTTTTATCCAAATAGTGAATGGCAAATTAAAGCAGATTATTTTAAACTTTAAAAAAAGTTTCTACAAACTACAAAATTTGCACAAAAGCAAAATTCCTAACCAACTGTTGAAGATTACGTTAAACCGAGTTGGTTTCATTATAATGATCAAAGCAGCTCTGACTATTGCCAGGAATGAGAGAACCTTTAGGAACATTTTGAATTCATTACATTAAACATTTTAAGGTTACACTTTAAAACCTGCATGTGTTAGTGGACCAGGGTTGCATTTGATGGATCACAACAAATCGATTTTGTACATATGAATCTTCAAAGTTTGCCTGAAACCTTAGACTTATCTTTTGTAGTTCCTAAACTCAGTTTTGCTCACTTATGTACACAGCTAGTCCAAAGGTGATACTAAAGGCGAATGTAGGCTCTTACAAACCATGGTTGTACAAAGAGAATTGTAACTATTGTTAGCTGGGTGACACATCTCAAAGTCCTCTGTATGAATATCTGGAACCAGGTGTTTCTAGCAACATAATTATTTGAGTTATGCATTTATTCCCAATGATACATTTTCAAACTTTTCCCATTTGATGTTAAACAATAGTTCTGATAATCAGAAACATGTTTGGGGCAGTTCAAGGGAAATACATCTGTAACATTTTGTAACAGCAAATGGAGTGATTTAAACTCTATCTAGACAACTGAATCCCAGATTTGTCATCCACCAAAATGCATTTCAAGACATTACACTGAAGGGGTTTTAGTTTTGATGATAAAACAACAGCATATGCAAGCACTTTAATACTCCATATTAAAAGTCCATTTACCCATCCAGTCTACTCACATGCTGTTGAAGTTGTCCGGCTGAGTACCGGGGAGACCATTCTGGCCTTGCCCCCCCTGGCCGTTCGTGCCCCCTCCCTCAGAGGGTGGCTCCATGCGCTGAAACATTAATGGCGTTCGGTTCTGTGTGAGATACATGACATGGCCTGCAGGCTTGCATCAGGCACACTCACGGTGGGTGGGTGGGGGGTGGGGGGTAGACAAGAGGAAAAAAAAAACACAGGATGCACCCGCAGCATGCACCCACATCGGGGCGCCATCAGCAAGCACATGGCTGTGGATTTCCAAGGCAAAGCTGGCCACCGGACAGCTGATCTGAGTTCCTCTGTTCAACCTGAACTATTATTCAGGACAAATGAAAATGTGTTGTTTTGTAATCTATTTCTTTATGTTCAGGAAGGGAGCTGATCTCAGATCTGCGTCACTGTGAAACTTCTGCCTTAAAGGTCTGAGTTAAGATTGCTCTTAATTCACACATTTTAGCGCTCATAACCATACGTACGCATATGTAACTGTGATATAAATAAAAATCACAGAGAAATAAAAATTTCACCATCCTGTTAATTTGTCATCGGACAGTTTCTGAGTAACATGCAATTTGGTGGAAGGTTGACATCTGTGTTAAAAGTGTATAAAGCATTGTTGTGTCTAAATTTCATTTAGCAATATAAATACATAGCAATTGGTTTACTCATCACCTGCTATTCTAAATAGTTGATGTTATAACAACTCTAGCAGTTTAAACTGTGTGTGCAGCTTAATAATATATTGCAGACGGTTGTTTAATGGTATTTGAACTTACAGTTGCTTGCTTTCATGCAGACTACTTTCACAATGGGGTCTTTGTTCACTAAAAGTGTTTCGTTTAACTGTGCGACCACGGATCTGCTGGAAACACCATAGAAATGCTGTTGTAATTTAGGATGAAGAAGCAAGACTCAGGAATGTAAGCAGAGAAGACAGGTTTATTGACCTGGAAGAGAATCAGTGGTGAGTGCTAACTTTTCTATTTTCAGGTAAATATCCAAACTCAAGAATGTGATGTCTGACTATGGGATAAGCCGCACTGCGGGGTACTTATCTCTTCGAAGCACTTATCTCATTACATCAATCCTGATTGGCTGGTGATCCTGGCATCAACTTCACATGCCTCTTATAGAGACATGTGAAGTTGATGCAGAGCCATTCAACCACCTCTTCTTCTTTTAGTGGTACCTTATTGCCCGCTAGCTAGCTAAATTAACAGTTCACAGACCAGAGCCGGTTACTTCTTTTCTCCGTTGCCGAACACTAGCTAGCTCTTCCGTCTTGACCTGCCCCATAGGTTGGGGCACACTTATACAGTCTCCACACACCAGTGCGACTGTCTTATTTTCTCTGCTCGGCTAAACATACCAGTTTACAGAGATACAGAGAGCCTGGCCCTGTGGTCCTGGCCAGTTAGTGGCACAGCTTAGAGAAAGGAGGGCTCATACAAATTATTTAGAATGTTAGGGCCCTTCCACTAAGTCCCTATACGACTCTAAGTGGAGGGTGTTTGAGGCCTGATGCTGGAATAGAGATATTCTGTCTTTCCTGTGCCTGGTGGACGCCATTTTGTCCTTCTTATAAGAGCTGCTGGACAAAAATAAGGCGTTCTCCACAATTAAGAGGTACATGGTCACCATTTCTGCCTGTCATGTGGGCTTTGGGGAAAGTCTGGCAGACCAACACCCCCTGGTGTGCAAGTAATAAGGGAGCACACAGGCTTCTCCCTTTGTCTCGACCTTTGGTGCCCTCTTGGGATCTGTCCGTGGTGCTGAAAGGCCTTTCAGGGCCTCCGTTTGAACCAGTGGACAACATTGACCTTTAAACTGTCATTTAAGGTGGCGTTGGTCCTGGCTTTGGTGTCAGCCAAACGGATCAGCGATATGCCAGCGCTCTTTGTGCACTCATCGGGTATGCAGTTTGGAGAACCAGGAGATATGAGGGTATCTCTGAAGCCCAAACAGCCTTTGTGCTTAAAATGGGAGGCTCCTCTTCTCCTGTTGTTCTCCCAGGTTTCTCACCATTGCCTTTTTCCTCACCTAAGGGGAGCAGCTTCATATGCTGTGTCCAGTCTGTGCTCTGAGGGCATATGTGGAAAGGACAAGGGGCTTTCGCAGGAGCGACCAGCTCTTTGTGTCGTGGGGCGGACCCTGTATTGGCAAGCCCATTACAAAGCAGCAGCGCTCACACTGGATTGTGGAGGCTATAATGCTGGCTTATTCCTGCCAGGGCCTGCAGGCACTGGTTGGGCTTAGGGCCCATTCCACTCAGAGCCTGTCTGCATCCTGGGCACTCTTTAGGGGGATATCTGTCCAGGATTTATTGTGCTGCTGCAAGTTGAACATTCACGCTTGCTTTTGCACAGTTCTATAAGTTGGATGTCTTGGCTCCTGCAATGATCCATGCCATTTTGGGTGTGGGGACCTCAGTGGGTCAGAAAGTTTAAATGTGAGTGTTGGTGGCTGCTGGATAAGCAGTCTGGTAACACAGGAGTCTCCATATCCCATAGTGAGACATCGAAACAATGTTATGAAAGAGAACTGAAGGCTACTGTTGTAACCCCGGTTCTCTGAGTAACATGAGTGAGATGTCTCACCAGAAGCCTTCTTACTGGGCAAAGCGAGAATAGGTATTTATCATTAATGGCTCTGCATAGGCAGGCATGTGAAGTGGAATCCACGATCATCAGCCTATCAGGATTGGCGTAATGAGATAAGTGCCCCGCAGAGGGGTGTATCCCATAGTGAGACATCTCACTCATGTTACTCAGAGAACCAGGGTTATGACAGTACCCTAAAGTTTTTACAACACTCTACACTGACATCTTTGGGGTAAACACTGCAAAGACAGGTCTCTAAACATAACGCAAAATTTAAGAAAAAGAATGAAATTTTTGAACTTTACAAATTTCTCTCGAGTCCTCTTTCCAGTAAAAGAATCAGACCTAATAGTAGTGGCTTCCACTGCTACACCTTCATTGACAAGTTCATCAGATAATTTTACCTAAAATGCTAGGAAATCACTACGAATTAGGGATATGACTACTAGTATTGCCTCACGGTCCCATTGAAGGCTTTTTGATTGAGTGAAAGATTGATTGCAATACAAACTGTACACATTAGTGCACAATGAAAGCTTTAAATACCACCACATCTAAATCCTATTTTTACTAAATTTGAACAGTTCATCAGTTTCCCAAAACCATAGCAGTAAAAAGTGTGACTTGTCACTGTGAACGGGATGCCTTTTGAGACTGTGGTATTGTTTTGCTAGCAAGCTTCACATGCTGCGGCTACGTGTGCTTTCCCAGTTTTTTGCTTATTATGATGATAGCAAAGAAAAAAAAAATGGTATCTTTGATAATCCATCAACAAGATGTTTAAAGTAAGAGGAAAACATGCTGTTTGCCATAGCAATCTGAGAGCACCTAGCATTTTTAAGTACAAGACAAAAGAAGTGTTGATGAACTTATTTGTTTTTAACTGCAAACCTAAAAGAACTGTTATGTGCATGTTGCCAACATAAATTGCTGTCATTCTCCACAATGAAGCAAAGGTGGCTAATGTTACCAAAATGTGTTGGTTTATGGACCAGATTCAAAATGCTCAGGACAGAAAACACCCCATAATATAATTCCTTAAAGTGTAACTCACCCCATACCAGAGTCAAAATCTGCCCACATTTTAAGTTTTAAAAAATGGCTTCAAAATGAGGCATTGTGTCACAGAATACAGAGGGATAGTGATGGGTTTGGTCTGCACTTTGAACTGACATGACTGCAGGCAATCATGTCAGTTTACAGTGGGACACAGACAGCCAGAAAGATGCAAAGCAATAGCGACACAAGCCCCTTTGCCTCAGAGGGTGCAATTATGAGGTTGAATATTTCTCTCCACTTCCTTCAGAGGGCAGAGACTAAAGGGAGGAAGGTTCTGAGGAGACGACCGGCCCTGAGCCATAATGTTTCGAGCCGATGGCTTGTGAGTTGCCAACTCACTATAGAAGTGTTGCTGACTCCACAGTGGCAGAATGTGACGTCAGAAATCCAGGCTGAGCCGTTAGCAAACCCTGATTCAAATTCATGTGCAGTGTAGTGTAAAGTTTTAACCAGAAGAAAGCACTCCACTAAAAGTTTTTGGTACAAAATCAATTAAAATGTACTAAAATACCAAACATATTCATCAGCTATGTACACAGCACTATTAGACACTCATTTATAGAGTTTATCAGCAAAAAGGTGAGTTGTGGGGCGAGTTTTACTTTAAGTGACTACAACAGAGGTTAATCTTTAAAAAAAATCCTTATCTACAGAACAGTGTTAAATGTGGGTTCCTGGGAGAAAAGTCTATAGTGTGACTGGCCCTCAGGCTTTTAATTAGTAACATATTAAAAGCAAAGTGCCATGCTTAAGAGGCAGCAAAATTACCATTTGTTCTAGAGATTTTGTCCAAAGATAACAAACAGGAAGTGAACAGCAGGACGATTTGAGCGAAATTATCAAGTCAGAGCCAACAACAAACAAGCTATTGTTAGCCTAGCAACAAAACAGTTTGCTCAACATCAAAACACATACAAGAGTAGTATTACTGTAGTAAAACAGAAACTGCTTGGTCAGTTATTTTACTGCTTATACAGTAAAGCACATGGCATAAAACCCAGGCTCCCGAATATAATAGTTTATATCAATTGATGTATAATTTAAATTCTCCTCACAGATGAAGCTTCTAATAATCAAGCTTCAGGAGATCTGATTGTTCCATATGTTCCCATATGTTCACTCTCAGACTGCAGGTTTACAGGTAGTTCCTAAGATTTCTAAAAGTAGAATGGGAGACAGATCTTTTAGTTATCAGGCTCTTCTCCTGTGGAAACAGCTCCCAGTTTTAGTCTGTGAGGCAGACCCTGCTAACTTTTCAGACCAGGCTTAAAACGTTCCTTTTTGATAAAGCTTATAGTGGCCTGAGTTATCCTGAGCTATTTCTAAAGTTATAGGCTTAGACTGTTGGATGATCTTTTACCAGCCTCTGCTACGTTCTCCTCCTTCTCTGCAGTTTTGGAGTATTAGTTGTTCTACCTTTTAGATTTATGTTCTATTTGTTTTTTTATTCTTCATAGAAGCTACATTTGGGCTGGCATTGTTTAGCTATGAAACCTTCCTGGAAAGGAGCATTGACTGAGGTACTGTGGCCAACATAATGTTCTCCTTTTTACAGATACGCTTGGCCCTATGTTTTCAGTGTTTAACCCCATGTCTCTCTTTAAAATAGCTCATAGCTTTGAAAAGTGACTTAGATTGGTGTTGAAATGGCCACCATGAATGTTTTCTTTTTGGCCTAAATGATCAAGATGCAGAAACAATGCATATTTAGGAAACAATACTTTGCCTAATTCAGTTCAGCTGCCAAACACAGTAAAACCTCAACAGACAAATCCCATCGCACCCAGAGCCAATTAAACCCAACGTATGATGAAAAAATGGGAAGTAACCAGCAAACATCAACCACTTATTCAATGCAAGACGTTTGGCTGAGATAGAAATTTGTAGTACTCAGTGGAACATGGAAACATAGCAGGACATTCAACATTCCACCAATTTCACAAAATAATCCCAAAAACTTTAAGAGCAAACTGACAAAATCAGGTCTTGACTGTATGGGTTAAAGGTGAAAGTCAATCTGGACCAGCCAGAGACAAAGAGCTTGATAAGACTTTGCTTTATCACCCTCCAGATGGATAAAAAGAGACAATAAGAAGGACAGAGATGAGGGACAACAGACCACAAAACAGAAAACAAGAGATACCAGACAAAAGGAGCAGACAAAAATATGACATTCATAATAAACATCAAAGAAGACAATTGTGTTTTCCTTTAAGGGATGAGGTGCAAAACAACGACTGGAGCTACTGTAAATAAGCCCAGCTATCATATGGCTAAGGAAGAATCCACCCTTGACTATTAAACATTGCCAGTAGTGCTGTTAGTAGCACTGTCCCCTTGCATCGAGAAGGTCACAGGTTCAAATCCAATGCTACCCAGAGTTTGCATGTTCTCATTGTGCATGCATGGGCTCTCTGAGGGTACTCTAGCTTCCTCACACAGTCCAAAAACATAACTGTTTTGTTAATTGGTCTATATAAAATGTCCTTAGTTAGGTTAGCCCTCCCAGAAATCTGCAAGGGGAAGCAGGTATAGACACTGGATTGGTGGACTTTCATTGCAACAACTTGAAACTGTCAGCCCTTCAGCTGGTTACGGTGAGCTGAAAGATGGGCATTTACTTCTGGCAGAGGGAATTTTCAACGGCAACTCCGTGCACAACATGGGCATCAGATGAATAATGTACTGTTTAAGTTACTGCTATTTACCAATACATAGTAGCTTATGTTGAGACAGTATTCCCACTGTAAATTTACACTGTTATTTTTCTAAAAACGGGAAAAAACTGGGAAAAACATAATCTCAGCCAAGTCTTTCAGAAAAGAAAATTAAATATTTGTTTCAAAGAAAATGGTGTCTTTAAAGGTTTTAACACTGTTTGAATCATAGGTTGGTGGATTTGTGTGTTAGGTAAATAAAGAGGTACATTAAAGTGTTGTACAAAGGATTCAGACCAGCTAAAATTGATGCAATTTCATAAAAATGCAAAAATCCCTTTAAAATGTATATAAAAAACCCCACATTATCATATATCCAAATATGGGAGCGCCTATATATATATATATATATGGCAATCCCACAGCCACCTGACCTTGTTTGGAAGGGTTGTGCTGGAAGGCAATTTTGTCATACCACTGGTTAGAATGCCAAATAAAGTCGTTATTCATATCAGCTGAACAGGTATCTTATCCAGTCTGTTTTTTAAAGGTGGATTCATCCTTTTCTATCATAATGTTACCATTTATTTCCGTAGAGGACAGAAGAAAAATGAGGAGAAAGACGTTGAAATAGAGGACATAACACATTTATCAATTTGCAACATCCAACTTGATTAACATACTCTCCAATCGCCACTCCATTGCATTTCTTTAGCGAAGGAGAAATTGCCCCACAGAAAAGTTATGCGAGTAAATTTAGAAAAGATCAGGGGTCTGCAACCTGCAGCTCTGCAACAACATGACCTAGTTTTCTGCTAAACAGCTAAACAAAAAGCTGGGCGTGTCTTATTACAACGGCATCTCCAACAAAAGGAGATAATAATACAATGGGTTAAGATGTGGCTTAATGATAAATAAACAAGTTATTTCTTTAAACTATCTAACACACCTTTTACTATATCTACCTCTTTATTCTGACATGGAAATTAATATATTTTTTACATATTTGATTTAAAAAGTTTAGGCTCAACCAGAAGGTGAAGCCCTCCACATATTTTAGAAATTAACTACCAGACTGAATTAACAATTCATTCTTATAAGAAGAAATAGAAATAAATGTTTTATTAAAAACATGAAAGGTAAAGTAAAAAAAAAAACATTTGAAGTATTAAGACAAGAATGGAACAATCATTATTTTATTGCTTCTTATGTATTTTTAAAGAGATTAACAAAAACATCATGTGTTCATCATGTTTAGCATGTTTTCGACTCAGATCTGATTAGATCCTCCTCTGGTCAGTGAATGCAACACACCTAAGCGTTAATAGGCTGTGCTATCAACCCCTACTTTGATGTGGAAGTTGTTACTAAAGGAAGAAAAGTCAAAGTTGGATATTTTCATCATCATCAGTGGATGATGGATATTTTAGATAGTACTGGAAACGTTCAGCATAAAATGGGATGGGGAAACATATTTCAATGAAGAAGTTTGGTTTTTCAACCTGTCTGTCGTATTACTGAAAACTTTGCCATCTTTTTTAGGAAATCCTAGAGTTAACTTAAGGATGCATGTTCTTTAATGACAGCAGTTTTCAGTATGCTAACTTTGCAAATTACTAGCATAAGACAAAAATCACAGCATAGTCCAGAAGGTTTTTAAAAATCTTTTACATTCCTTTTAGATCATGAAGGTTGCAGAAGCTTGACAGACTGAACCCATTTCACGAATATTTCGACTTGTCACATGGAATCAGGAGGCGTAATGAGAGTGGAGAGATGTTCTGGAAATGTGCAAAAAGGGGACTGAAAGTAAGGACACAGTGGGAAGCGAGTGCATCTCATAGTCATTCACTAACAGGAAGGGAGGAGCACTGACAATGAGCAAAAAAGATAAGGCCATGTGGTATCATCATCATCATCGTCATTTAGAAAATTATCAACAACAAAACAAAAAACAGAAAAAGAGTGGTTACTGTCAGAACAGGTAAAAAGAAAGGAAATTTAAAGTAGCATGAAAATAAAGGGTTGCAACTATGTTAAAAGAGTACATTTGCAAAGATTGAAGGAGACCAAGTGCGATACACAATGCTATAAAGTCAGGGCACATGCAAAAAACAAAGCAGAAGGTAGATGCATCTTGAGCCAAGGAAGGGTGGTTGAAAAGGCATCTTTATACAATTTAAAAAATGTGGTTTAAGTTTTGAAATATATATATATATTCACAAATAGTGCATTTATCCAAAAGCGTAGAAGTATCCTACAAAGATGCCTAGCAAGAGTAGAACAAATAAAGATTTTTGGGGCTTTTTCCGAGGGACGCCTGACGGGGGTGGGGGTCTACCTGTTCCTCTCGCAGCGCCTGCAGCTTTTTGGTCTTGCTCTGTCTGTAGTATTCCATGATCATCATGGCAGCATAGATTTTGCCCACGGTCAAGTCTGTGGCTGCTGAGAAAATGACAAGTTACCCTGGAAGATTAGACCCGAGCGAGATGGGACCCTGAGCCATGAGGGGGAATGGGAGTGGGACACAATACACAGAAACACCAGAGAAATATACAACATGCAAAATACACCAGCAATGGTGGCTGTTCTTCCAACAGGATATTCGCTTCAGTTCGAAAAATTTAAAACCTTATTCTCTTTCGTGGCACAGGTTACCCAAACAACACTTTTAAGGTAAATAAAAGTGCTGGAGTCGCAAAGAAAGTGATATTATTTCAGTATTATAGCATGTTATTGAATAAGATAAATGATTTTATTTCATAAATGTCAAAAAAGGGTGGTCAGTGCCCTCCAGGGGAATTTAATGACAACTAAAACACTATAGGTATATATGAATATGGTATATCATCTCGAGGGATATTTTGAAAATTAGTAATCCATGGCAGGATGTTTTCTTGGAGCATGAACATGACGATCTTGCCATTAGAGTAAAGCAGTTGGGTGATAATCTTTAGTATATATTCCTAATATCACAAATGCAATGTGTGGAGTTAGAGTATATTACTTTAACTAGAAATGTGAGTCTATTTCGAGTAGACGATTGCTTTCCAAGCCCTCCGATTAGAAACCTTTAAGATTTTTTTTTTATATACATCAACACGCAATTTAAATAAAAGCTATGAAAGAATCCAACCAACCGTAACCATTGCTGGTGTGCAACAAACACGTTATTACAACACTGTACAGTTATTAGCACAGTAAAGCTTGTAGTCTTTTCACAGGCAGAGTTTGTACTTAGTACTGTAGTTAACATTCTCATTTTCATTGTACGGCTATACTCTAATAAAAAAAAAAAATTAGTCTCAAAAGTTTATCAAGGCTAGGCTGAGGACAATTAAGCCACCTCACTAAGAAATGTATCAACACAGCAGACCAATAATAATTACTAGAAACAGGAACTATTTTTTTTTCTGAAAACTCCAGATATATACCTTCAGATATTAGACAGAACACAAACATATTTATATTAGGAAAAATATTGAGCTTTGTCTTGTCCCCCCACTATGTAGCTAACATTGTTTCAAAATTAACATTCCAGTTTTCAAAGTGGCATGGCTTGAAGTCCTTTATATGTAAAGCTGATTCCACATACTTTACATTAATATAATTATCTTATAATCATTTTTAGCTTTTACTTTGCCCTTTTTTAAGCAGATGACTGATGTATTCAACACTGCATTTAGCTGAACAAGTGAAATATACTGATAATCATGCAAGATAACAGTCTGTTTGTCACATTTTAGAATTTAAATTAAAAGTTATCACTGCATTCATTCAAAGTCATCACCTGGGATCACTCTGATCCTTATTTTCCTGTAGTGAAAAGACTTCTATAGAGGATCTTCTATAGCAGGCACCCCTGATACCAGCACTGAGTGAGTGGGTTGAGAAATAATCATTGAGTGTTTGGGTGTCATAGATGTGCCTCTGTGTAACTGCATAGACAACTGACCGAACAAAGTTAAAACAAATGTAAGAATGTGGAGGGAATTACAGGAATTACAAAAAAAACAAACAAAACCCCCCCCCCAAAAAAACATTAACTATGCGTCTTCGTATTTTGTCACGGTGTGACCTCAGACTAAAGTACTACAGTAACTTGGGGGGCAGAGCTTTCAGTTACTCTGCCCCGAAGTTTTGGAGCACTCTCCCTCCTGAGATCCGTAACATTGACTCTCTCCTCTCTTTCAAATCACAACTCAAAACGTATCCATTTAGGCTGGCTTACTGCACATAAACAATCTCCTGGTATTCATCAACCCTATGTTTTACATATATATATATATATAAACAAATTGTACCTCTGATGAAAAATTTTAGACCTTGCCCCTTTTAAGTGGGACAACTTGCACAATCGGTGGCTGGAAAATAGATATTTTTTCCTACTCTTTATCATTAAACACCTAATGTCTTCCCGTCAAAGTTAACATCACTTTGGGGAGCAACTGTCATTTTCACCTCAGATTAGACGGTAGGGTGTGATCAAATATTGGATGTACTGTATGTATGTATGTATGTATGTATGTATGTATGTATGTGTGGAAGACCTAAAAATAATTTGTGTTCATGTTGTACATGTCTGATCAGGAGGTGCAAAGCAGTGAATGACACTGACTGGTAGAAGCTGTCCTCTTGGTGAGTCGATGATCGGACACAGATACATCACACTACTATGCCCACAATGAGTTCTTTTAATGTAACTTACCCTTGTGTGGAGTAACCAGCAGGTCCAGAGTCTTCTGTGACAAATTTGGCCAGATAGCCATCATCTCCTTTCTCAGCTCTGCATCCATCTGGTGCTTATCTGCACCGCCTGGTTTAGTCCCAAAACCGAGTGTCCACATACACATTGAACATTTGCATTTGTCAGATTAGCACAAATTGAAAACACATTAAAACCCAAGGAGAGAGGATACAAAGAGGAGGGAAAAACACCACAGTTTTACTAAGATAATATGCATTTCATTTCACACATTTAGAATTTCATCCAAAAGCAAAACGTAATCAGTTTTGTGTCAGGTAGATTTGTAATTTACAATATTTTTGTGAAAGAGAAGCCAAAAGAAATTGCAACGCCATGCACATTATTTGGTTTATTTTAAATAAAAGCACATCCCAATAAATGAGATATGATAAAAAAGTTAATGTATTTCAGTAATTCAGAACAAATCATGAACCTATATGTAGATTCATTTACACAGTGATTTATTTCTGTTTATTTTGATGCTTACTGGTTACCACATATAAAATAACTGATTTATTTCCTTTTAGAATATTTTAACATTACATAGGACTATTAAATAATACATAATTTTAATACAAACATATAAGCCCTACCAAATCAAATGACAGGCCAAATATTGACAGGTTTCCCCCAGATACTTCCTAACATTGACTGAAAGGGAGGACTCATCAAGGTACTCCCGTGATGGAAATGTTTCAAAGTAATGTGAAGTAGTTGATTAGCTACATATTTCTAAATGCATCTAGGGAACAAGTCAGGTGGAGCTCATCAGAACCTTTAAACAGATGTCAGTGAGGAGAGGATTTGATTAGAAGGCCTTTTTGTTCCCTTTGGATCTGCAGTTTGAAGTATTTTGTTAACCTTGGGGGACTAGACATCAAGACAGCATAGAAGTGAGTGAGAGGGATAATATTTGATTACTTATACCATAAGGTAGATTGAATTAGAGGGTGCAGAAGAGTTTGAGCTTTACCAACATTGTTTCCTTTGACTCTGCAGTATGACGTGTTTTCTTAAACCTCGGAGGCTAGACATTTAAATGGAATAGGAGGAAGTGAGGAGGATACTATTGGATTATTTTAAACCATAAGGTTGGATGAATGAGAAGGTGTGGAACAGTTTAAACTCTGCTCAGCTCTGCGGCCCTCATAAAATGATTCTGCCCAATCTGCTTCGTAAATAAAGCCTATGTGTCTGTAGCCTCATCCTTGTAAAAGGGAGAAGATATGTTGAATGGAGGGAGATATTTTCATCTACGATGGTCCTTACTAGTCAGTTGTAATCACCGTACCCACTCAATGTATCAGTGCCCCAAGGATCTGTTCTAGGCCCATTACTATTCTCCATCTGTGTGGAGCATGTTGTCGAACAATTTAACATTTATTTGTTTTTGAATGATTTCACCATCTTTGCATGCATTTTATTTTTAAAAAGATCATCAAGTGGAGTAACGATCCAGTCCAGACGGAGCATCTCATCTTAACTTGATGTCCTATTTTGGAACGTGGAACAAAAATATGGTTCTGTGTTTTGACTGCAAACTCACATGAACCAACCACCTAATAACTGCAAGCATGCGGGACGGCTGCTCTGAGCATTACGTATGTATTACACAAAACGGTCCAGTGGCTAAAAGTCCAGGGGTCTCATTTATAAAACTTTACTAAAACCATTGCTAAACTTAGCGGAAAAAAACGACAACTTACAAGCAGTAAGTTTTAGATCTGCCAGAGGTTTTGGATCTACCAAAGTTATTGTACAGCTGCACGCAATTTCCACTTTATAAATCCCACTCTCCCTAGAAGTGTGCTCAGGTGTTTTTACTCAGCAAAAAGGCGACCTAAGTGCTTCACTTTGAAAGAAAATGTGCAAGAAGACAAAAAGAGTAGAACGATCAAAAAAAAATTTAAAGCAGCAGTACAAATGATAAAACAAATAAAAACAATAAATATGAAGCTTGGATTATATGATTACTTCTTATAGCAACAATAAAATTGGAATGAAAGCAAATTTAAACGAATAAAACTACATTACAGTAGAACATAATAAGCTTCAGCACTCCTAGCTATTTAAGGCCTGACAGAAAAGGTGTGTTTTAAGTCTTCTTTAAAAAAAGAGCCTGTGCAAACTTTGCAAATAAACAGAAGAGCTCTGAGTGGCACAGCGTTGATG
This sequence comes from Apricaphanius iberus, assembly GCA_028564705.1. Lineage (NCBI taxonomy): Eukaryota > Metazoa > Chordata > Actinopteri > Cyprinodontiformes > Aphaniidae > Apricaphanius > Apricaphanius iberus. The sequence goes on along the minus strand of JAPXFQ010002242.1, from coordinate 569,736 downwards.
CAGCAGTGTGCCTGACATAAAAAAGAAGGGGATCAATAGATGTATCAACAGGCACAGTTCAGCACTTAGATCTGATAGGACTGCTTTGGGGAATCCACATCGGCTCCTCCCAGATGGCATGATCTTCAATAAGCATAATGACACTGCAATGGACGATTAATATTTTACATGATTAAGAGTCCAATAAGCACAAGCGCTATTTAATCTGAAGACATACATAGGAATCTACTGTGATGTACACAACATATTGTCATTCAGATTCTCATTTTTATCCTCAGTTCAGAGAGGGGGGTGACTGTTGGATGCGTGTTTGTGTGTGCATAAAGCTCTACAGGTCTGAAAACGTTGCCATCCCACCAGCTGCGCTGTCAGTGTCCTTGGTGTACAAAAGGGGTGTAAGCAAGGTTCTAAATGTGCCCAAAGTTGCACATTTTCCCACCACATTTAAAAAGATAAATTCCAAACTTGGTATAATGTAGTTTTTAGGCTTGTTCTGAAAAGAAAAAGTAATCTTTATACATGAGACCCCAGATCTGGGATTGTAACAGAGTACTCCTGCTTTGCTGGATTAATTCCAAAAAAAGACATTAAAGATCATCGGTGTGGATGAAGACCCCCCCCCAAAAAAAAATGTTAAATCATCATTAAACTGAGCCGTTGCAGAGCAGTCGCTATGACAACTGTCATGCAACTATAATATGCACATTGACATTAACTGTCAAAAGAATCTGAAGGTACTACCAACATCAGCTCTGGTTTCAGGCCGAATTTCCTGGATTTCCTAACCTCCAAGTGTTTTGGCCCTCTAAAAATATGAAACAAAGTGTCTAGACAAAAGGTTCCACCATAAGCTTTGAATTTACAGAAATATTGAGGACACTCGAATATACAAAATCATCAGACTAATCAATGAGTTGGCACTCTGATTTCTCCACACTGAATAAAGGCTATATAAAAATACATATATCAATACTCTGTATAATTCATATGTAGCTATATTTAAGAAAAGGACTGGGAATAGCTGCAGCCTTGAGAACATTAAAAGGAAACCACAGAGCATTCAAGAATTTAACCAGGATTCACAAAGCGTAGATTGTGGCTAACGTTGGGTATTCAAAACCACAAAACACAGATAAATGCAGAACACGGGTTAACAAAAGTCAAAATTCTTGTATTAAGCATCTCCTGAGAAAAGAGAAAAAAAAATATTGAGATTTCTTCTGAGGACTGGACTGATGTTTATTGTTTCTCCTCTTTTCAGATGAAGGTAACCTTTGCATTTATGTAAAAAAATCAAGGTCCCAGAGTCTGGGGAAGAGTAAGGAGGCACAGAATCCAACTTAGTTTAGGTCCAGTATACATTTTTACTGTCTGTGATGATATGGGGATTAATGTCATCTACAACTGTTAGTTATCAGTGTTTAACAAAAAGTGTATGTGCTTTTTACTGCTTGAAATATATCACTGTGTGTAATGAATCTATAAAATATAAGTTTCACTTTTCTTTTTATTGAGATGCCCTTCAACAACTAAACAGACAATAGGTGGATAAATCCTAAGTCATACCCTTGGCAATCTTTATATCCAGTGCTGTCCTGATCAGAGCCATGAGGGTGGAGTTAAAATGCACTGTGTTGTCATCCGCAACTGGCAGATCCATGCGAAGGAGCCTCTGTGGAGAACCAGTCAGGATGAGAGGATGAGAAAGGGAGGTGTCCTCGCTAAGGTGTGGTGTACCTGAATCTCAAGTATGGGGGAGGGGTAAGGGCAAGGGGTCAGGGTTGAGAGAGCTCCATAGACAACGGCCGGTTGTAATGGGTCTTGATTCAACAATATTGCAGATTTTATTTCCTAAAGCAAGAATGACTGAGTTTCAGGTCCATAATCTTAAATTGGGTCTCAACTGTCCAGCTGAGTCAGAAAAGGTTGAAGTTCCATCTGTTAACCAGGTTATGCAGTTGTGGTAATACAAGGGCATTTGCTCGAAGGAACCTTAACAAACTTTTAGGTATGTCTCGGCGTCGCCTGTTTCTCCAGTGATACTCTATCAGACAGCACAACTATCCAATGCTGCTAAGCAACTGTGAGAGCTGCAAAACCACAAAGGAAGAAAAATCAGAGCCAAAATGGCATCCGACCCAACCTGTGCCCATGTTCCCTATATGTGTGAGTGCTTGTGCACATTTACACATTTCTGTTGTTACACACATATAGATTTATATGTACATATGTATATGACAGTTGACATACACCAACGTGCCCAACCCCCCAACTCCCACCCTCATCCAACCCTCTTTGACCACTAAAACAGATATATTCACAGACTGCAATTAAGAAGACTTAATTGGAGTCCTTCAGAGACAAAGACCAATTGACTGAAGAGAAAAAAAAAGTATCACTGGTGTAGGTCTGCATGGTTTCAGGAGACTTCTATGATTTCATTAACCAAGGCACCTGCTATTGAGCTCCCCCTACCTGTAAGGAGATTCCCTATCTTCACATATCTATGCTTGGTAAAACAGATGGCAAAAACTGCAGATAGGACGAACAAGCTAGACCAGCTTGGGCCGCTTGCTGTACCTATACTGAGCAGCTGGCATCCATCTGATTTACCTACGAACATGAGCGTTGGGCACTCACAATGGAGGGCACGACATGGTGGCAGGCCTCTGTACATGAGTGTGTGCGAGTGTCAGGCATGCCCAAAGCCGAGTGATGTGCCAGGCAAAGGGCATCGGCCAACATTCACAGCGCTCATCAGGCAAAAGCCTTAATACAACCCCATAGCCATGCAACAAAAAGTGCAAGACTTCATGCAAACACGACAGAACACCCCCAGTAAAATTCCCACAAATGCAACCAAACGAAGCATGCAACATGCTTTCATTTAATTCTCAATACCAATAAGCCCCAACTCATCTACCCTACCCACTACCCCACAACTTTAATCAAAACTTTTACATGACAAGCAGCCGTGCATCCGCGCAAAGAGAGTATCCTCAATTCACAGGAATTACCTTTCGGATTAAAATATCTTTTTTTTTCCATCTAAATCTACAGTTTTGCAGTCATTGATCCTTTGATCAAAGTCAAATTAAACAGAAATGCTAGCACTTTGTGTCATGTCAAGATCTCTCTCAATGCCAAGCGGGTGCATTGTCTTAAGTGGGTGTCAGAACTAGAAGGGATCTGAGTTGTGGCATTGCCTAAAAGGAGAAAAAAAATTGGGGGACATCAAAAAGAGATGAATGGTATTCTTTTTATTTTGTTTTATTTTTGTTTGGGACCAATCAGACATTATGGTAATAGCATTCTAGGATAAAGGGAGAGGGATTCTAAAAGGGATGCATGATAGGGACAGTTAGTAGAGCTAGCCTTGGTCAATGTAGGACTGCTTATGAGATGTAGTTACAGATAAAAAGGGAAGGCGAGAATGAGGAGATAGAGAGAAATTTTGTGGAAACACTGGAATTATATCAGAAGAATAAAGGATATTAATAATCAGGGGTTAAAAGAAGGTGCAAATATGTGTGTATTGAGAAAAGGGAAAAGATTGGCTGAAAGTTACATAACACCACAAGAGATAAAGACAAGGACTAAAAACAACACTGACATAGGTTAAGAGGTCAGTTAAACAAGCAGCAATAATCCGTTAATACAGTTGCTATTTTAATAAGTAAGAAGCCTTGTGTCTACTAAGGTTTAGATCGAGAACATCCACTGGGCATAGCAGGTAACAGCAGTTTAATGCTTCCCATTCTTATTTCAGATGTCTTCTGATTTCAAAATACCTCTAAATTCACTTTTCTGTAAAAAAAGTGTTCACTATGAGCTTGAAAAGCTGAGAGACGTAATGAAGTCAGATTCAAAGACAGGCTAACTCCTCTGGAGAGATAACAGTGGACAGATCATGAAGGAGTAAAGTAGAAGAAGTGTGAGCCTGGATGATAAATGGGATAATGAAATGGAGTTGGACTGTGATTGGTAATAGACAATTAGTTGCAGAAGTAGACAGCAGTAGATTGACAGAGTTTTAAAGGCAAATAAAGCTATGCAAATTAAAAGAAGAACCAAGACCTTTGAGCAAGGAAACAGCGAAGAGAATTTTGAAAAAGGGGAAAGGAAGACAAGAAAATAAAGATTAATTTAACAAAAATAATAGAGAGACCGTACAAGTGGTGCTGGCATCCAGATGCAATAAAAGCCTAAAACCTAAACCAAATTTTTATTTTATTTTATATTTTATGATTAAAAGTAAGTGTGAATATAAAAGTAGTTTGTTTTAAACCATTTTTAAAAATTGCACACATAAACAGCTACTTTATTGTAATGTCACTTACTGGAATCAAATAACTGATTTTGAGTTTAAGTAAATAAGCAAGCGGCAAAAAAGACGATGGAACTAGAAAATGAAAACTATGGCTCTAATAGTACCAAATGTTGGGTCTTCATTAAGACAATTCCTGGCTAAGCAAACTGGTTTCCCTCACTCAGAATTCCAATCTCAACCCTCATCATAGCTTTAGGCCTTGCTAACAAAGCCTCACCCTACACCTACTTTGACACCGAAAACACTCCACCTCCTATGTCCAGGTGGCGTAACTGCTGATACTGCTTCTTCAGTTGGTCTGGCAGATGTTCCTCAGATCCTAGGATCTATCAACTAAGAGCCCGAATCCAAATACCTCTTCAGTTGTTAGGATTTCTACTAGTGTGCCTCTTCTATCTCCACCCGTCCCAAGCTTAACACTATATGTCCTAGGCCTGCACCTCTTCACTCTACTCCACCTTCCTCTGCTTTATCTCAAACCTCCTTAGCCTCATTGTGGGCGGAGGCATCTCTAACCACCTTAACCTCAGTCTTGTCTCAGGCAACCTCATTTTCAGTCTCTGCCTCATCTCAAGCCTCTGCCTCATCTAAAGTTATCTCAACCTCTTCTATGTTTTGAGCCAATTAAGCCTCTGCCTCGTCTGAATCCAGCTCAGCCCATCTACTGGAACCTCTACACTCACAATGTTCACAGTGCTTCTGCCTCCATCTTATTTCAAGCTTTGCCTGCTCACTGCCTATTGCACATCATCTGTTCCAGCCACGATTCTATAGGAAGCGCAGCTTCAGCCTCTTGCTTCTGTCAAGGGGGTTGGGGAAAGCCCACCTCTGTAAGTTCTTGTTGACATCAAGGGGGTTGACAAATATTTCCCTACGAATGTAACTGTTGCACTTTATGGGATCTAAAACAACCATAAAGAGCTGGAAGTTCCTGACCTCATCAGGGGGATGGAGGTAGATCCACCATCATGGGAAGTACTGCTAAACTTTGGTCAGAGAACCTTTAAACTATTTATGGGCACTTGGAATTTATTTGCCTGTCTGTGGGGCCCATGGGTCACCCTCCAGAATTTTGATGCCAATCTCTTAGCTTCCAGACTGTTAAGAGCTTATTTGTTGGGTGGCTTAGCTACCTCCAGAACATTAGCAGAGTTAATTGATGAATTGAGCAGATCTCAGGCCAACCTTCAGTGATCCTCCAGTCGATCCTGTGTAAAATAGGCATGCGACTGTATATAACTTTAGTGTTCTCACTTTGGGTTTTGAGTTTTATTTAAGGTCTTATTATGTTAAAGAATCCTTTCACTGTAAGTCATTCTTTTTTTCGGCTTTGTTTCATTTCTTTGTTGCTTTCCTGATTCCTGCCTTTGCCTTGTATTTATTTTGTCAGTTTTCACTTCTAGTCAGCTTGGTCCACACTCCTAATTTACTGTAATCTTTTGCCACGCTATTAACTAGTCTCGCCTGGTCCTCATTCCCCAAGCATTTATACCTTCTGGATTCTTCAATTTACCCTCAAAGCCTCTTCTTCCATGCATGATTTCTATGTAACTCTCTTTGGTTTGTCATTGTTCTCACTTTGGATCTTTGCTTATGGTGCTGGCCTAAGTTTATCTTAATGCCAGTTTTTATGTTCTTTACAACCAAACAACATATTAAATTTACAGCTCATTACTGTGCATCATAAATCATTAGATCAGGTATTATCAATGCTGTTTTAGTGAACCTGGATGGCAGTAATATAAGACAGAGCATGGATTTACAGAAGAACAAAGAGAAAGATGACAAAGACAAATTAAATGCTGAAAATTTCAACCTAAATTTACATCCTGGTGGTCATAGCCCCAAGAAGTCGAAAATGCCGACGCTTTCCTTAGATTTACAAGTATAGAAAGCCATATTAAAAATAAAAATCATACCTTGATAAAAATGGCCAACAAGCAACAAGGGCCGAAAGATTCTTATCGCATTTTACTTGAGTAAAGTTCTATTTGTATGAAAAAAGGTGGATGCGGGCATGTATTTATGCTGCCCAGTGTGTCATCCGCAGAAATAAGAGGTGCAGAAGACTGAAGACAGAAACCCTTACCGGTCCTTTTGTATCTGCTTTGTGATTAGGTAATCAAAATGTATGAAAGTAACTTTGATCTAAACATTCTCGCTTTTATTTCCTCTTGTACATTAAACACGGTTGAACTTTCCAGATAAAAAAATAAAATAAAAAAATACTCGGGCTTCCAAGTGTGCAATGAGGCTTTTGTTAAGAATATACACACTATATGTAATATGAATAGAAAACAACAAGCTTTGAATTTTGTTTTTCCACATTAGACAAAAATAAGACAAATTGTTCCATAGCAACAAAGAATACTAAAAATTATTTTGGTTTAATAACATATTTAATTTATAATTTTTATTTACAGTATATTTTTCTGCAAGGTCCATTTTAATTTCTTGTTTGATTAAACAGGCTAAAGAATTTGGATTTTAGTAGAACTCTAAAGCATGCTCTAAAGTTTAATAATCTAATTCACTTTGGCGTTTGGGTTTTGTTAAATCTGCATTGAAAACATCATGCTGAGTGAGTTATGTTTTATTATTGTTCATATGTATGTGTGTGCATGTGATTTTTTTCTGTGCAGATTGCAGAAGGACTGGAAAACTCTCCTGCATTCCCTTACTTCTGCGGCATGACAGGACCAAAATAAAAGTGAGGACTCACTACCACTCCACTATCACTTCACTGCACAACAAAGGCCCGTCCCTCCATCCCCGCGGTCGGAGAGAGAGAAGAGAGGACAGCGCTCACCACCACCACCACAACCACCACTGACAAACAATGAAGAATATACCACTGGGAGGAGGTGGGAGGAATGGAGAAGTGGGGGTGGGGTGGGGGGTGATCAGGAGGCAGAAAAGGAGGACATGGACACCGATGCTTCAGCTGGTGAACGAAAGGGTTTCCCCAGCGATGGGGAGTTGTGAGGAGAGAAATGGGATTGTGGGATAAAGGCGGAAAGAAAGGAATGAGGGCCAGGGAAGGGGAACATAGAAGGTTGAGGTGGCTGAGGAAGAGTGGAGGGGTAAGGTGGGGGGGCGAGTCTACCTTATAGGCGACCCGGGCGGGACACCTCTTCCCGAGGCCTAGCGGCGGACACATGTGTCTTAGCATCTGATACATGTCTGTGTAACTGATCCGGCCGCTGGGGTGGCCACAAAACACACGCACACACACAGACGTCACATGGACACATGCGTTCAGCACGCGTACATCGACACACAGACACGCAAAACGAGGACAAACGACGTGAACATGGAAGGAAAAACGAAAAAAGAACCAAGGGCAGGAATGGGGAGCATTAAGGGGAGACACACAGAGGTGTATTAGGGGGCAGAAACATGAGGAGTAAAACAAAAAGAAACCGACAAAGGAAAGGAAGGGTAGGGGGGTGGGAAGGGGGGACAAATACACAGAGGTTATTGTTTTGGTCACTGTGGAAATGTGGTTGCTGTGGTGAGAGAAAGTAGATAGAAAGAAAAACGATAGAGAACAAGAGGGTGTTTTATGTGTCCTTTACAGTCTGGTGCTTTCATAGAATTGTGGAGGGAGGAAAAGGAGGGTAGGGACAAAGATCAGGATTAGGCAGGGAAGGGTTTAAAGAGGAGGTGTAATTTATGTTAAGTTAGTAAGTGTTGCATTACCGTTCTATACGAGGTGAAAAGGGAATAATTATCTGCTATCTTATGGTCTTTACCCACTTTCGCCGCTCGGATAGAACTGACAGCGGGGCTTCTAGCAGGCAAAGAAAAGCGCCACTGCAGAAACCGAAGTGAGTCACTGTGACAAGTCAATGCAGTCTGGTGTTAAGGCTGCATGTCCACCAGGAGTCTCCAAACACAGCTGCGCTTCCAGATGCTCCGGAAACTCCTTCATGGAATTCTGAAGGGCTTAGAAATCAGATTAAGATCGGATTTCCAACAATCATACCATCAAAAAAGTTCAGATGCATAGGTACGTAACACCCCTTCGAAGTTCCCGGTATTAATACAAAATTATTACTGAAATTGGAACACACTACTATCAATAGGCTCCTGATAGAGTCAGAGGAAGAGCCCCTTTTTTCTGGTCACAAACAAACTGATGCTTTTTTGGGAAGCTAATTACACTTGAGATTTGAACATTTAAAAAAGGCAGGATATATAATTGTTATGATCAACAACTCTTTCCAAAAACATCTGTCAGCCCAGATAGTTACTGAGAGAATACTGGTGGACACAAAACCTTTGGAATACCCACCCTAAATCACACACACAAACATACTCACACACACACAATTTGCCCTTTTCCTTCTATCCCCTTTAACCACCAATAAAAACAGATCAGGTTTGGTCTTGTTACTCCAGCATGGAGGAATACAAGCTGTCACCACAGCTTTGTCGAGAATAGCTTGCTTGTTTCAATAAGATAGGTGACACTGAACAACATTCACATAAAAAAACATGTAGATGCCTCGTAAAGCATTCTTTAGAGCACACTATACATTTACTGAGATGGCCCGATTAACAAAAAAGAGAAAAATGACCAGTAAAATGTATGTACAAAATCGTGAAGTGGTTCTCTGGGGTGCATGAAAAATGCAGTGTACTCCTGATTTTGCACAATCCACTATGACTGTTTGAGCTCCCTGCCGTGTTGAGCATGCACAAAACATCTGTGGTGAAGTTGTGCAAGCTGGTTAAAGGAGTAATGGTTAGCAGCAGATGACGTTTGTCTACACGGGGCCGCCCGCGTAGATCAAAGCGGCTCAGTTGTCTAAGAATTTAATGGCGGCGTGGCCGACACGGTGGCCTCATGCCAGTAATGCAAAGTACTAGTGTTAGGCGGTAGACCGAAAATTTACCGATACCGAAATTTATTACTGTTACCGACATCATTTTGCCCGTGCCGGTAAATTGTATGTAAAAATATGAAAAGATGTGTTTTACTTTAGCGGTGCTCTTGTCCCTTTAAGAAATCAGCGTTGCCTTGAGTCACATGACTACACACAGTCATGTGATACACAGAGGCAATTATACCCAACTGAGGGGAAAGCGCTGCTAACGCAGCTACTGTGTAGCTATATTTAGCAAGAGTATAGACTCTTTCTACCTACATTTTTTTCAGAAAATGCAACTAGCGACAAATAATGTGACTTTTTATGATGTTATTGGATACTTAGACTAACGTGGAGCACATATGTTTGTTACTGCAGCAATGGAGGTGCAGATCGTTTTTTGGCTCAACAGCTCCACCAGTCCAGGTCTTGTGCAAGCGGATCAAATATTAATCCCGCTGAGTCGTTCCTTGAAGCTGCCACCAATTCCCACCTGTGCTCCTAAGTTAAATATTTTGTTTCTAAAATAAACGATTGCGCACTAAAATCACCTATTTCAATCAGCCCCTGTCACTTCCTCACCTAATTGCGTCTATATGATCACTTCTGAGTTTAAACTGGACTCTAAGAAACACAGAAACGAGTAGGAATCAAACACAGAATCAAAAAGCTTGTTTGAAGCCATTCAATAGCAAGAACCCACACGCATTTTTCACAGTTTTCACATTTTAAAGTAAAGCAGGTGAAAGAAATATTCCACATACTTAAAAATGGTAAGAGATGACGAGGCAGCCGCAAAAGCCACCTACTCCCTTAAACACAAATGCTTGTTTTCCCAACCCTTTGCTACACAAGAAAGAACCATTTTCTTGCCTTAGAGTTATAATGTACTCAAACTATGGCAGTAAGAACTCTGTGCGGCTCATGCATTTGTTTTTAATGAAGTAGGGGGCTTTCATGTCCTTGCTTTCTCGTAATGTAGTCCCAAGTCTAAATTGGCTCCTGTGACTCCTTCATGTTACTTATTGTAATTTGCAATCGATATGAATATTGAGGTCACCAGGAACAATTGGGATCATTATATTGCGATATTTTACATTACAGTACTGTATCAATGTTCAAAAGTAATGTATCGATTTTTAGATTCTAGAATTGAAGGACCCATCAATGATGCAAGTCAATTTTTGTTGTAAAATAGTGGGTAGCTGTTTTCACCTTCTTCATTTCAGGGGATCAACTAGATCTAGTAAGAAAACCGGATGTGTTAAGTGTGAAACAGGTTGGAGTATTTAGAAAACAGAGTTTTTCTAAAGTAAATTTAGGTTTTAAAAATGACAATATATAATCTTACTCATAGTATTGCAATATATCACAACATGTCGCTTTGCCTTCCCTAAATGATGATACTTATATCACCAGATTCTTGCCAATACACATCCTTACTAAATAGGAATGTAATGTATCCCTATTAGTTAGAAATAGAGGTTGAATAATTTCAAAACTGGTAAGATTTTTTTATGGTTTCTATAAAAAAATGTCTTCATAGTGGATTGCTGCTCTTTTAATTTCAGTTAGCTGTCAGGAGCATTAGCCAAAAACGATAAATTCTCAGATTAGATCTTTACGGTTACATTTTTGTTCTGGATTTAAAATGCTTTTTTTTTTTTTTACTGGTTGTAATGTTTAGTAGATTTTAGGGAAACTATTAGCTTGCAAAACGTCAAAAACCCTTGACGATTTTCACATAAATAATGCTGTTCCTAACCAAAGTAAATTATCAAAAGGGGTCACAAAGGATTCCAATTTTTTTTCCCCTTCAAGCCAGCTACATGAGCAGATCATATGATTATTTAGCATTTCAATAAGTCGATTGTTTGTAGAACAGAATTGGTGACAAAGGGCAACTTATGCATAGTCTGACTCTCACTGGAAACAAAGTCTGACATACTGCAAGCCATGCAGACAAGGACCTAAAAGCCTGGCACCCCGTACTGCCTAAGTACCCTGCCCTGTCCCAAGTCGAGGACTTTAACTGCTTCTGGGTCTTGTTCACAAACGAGGAAAAAAAAAGATTGAGCTGGAGATCGATAGGCGGAATGATGTGATTTCTAGGCTAGCGTGGGAATGTCTTGCCAAGATAATGGATGTATGGAACTTGGATATTTTGTTGCCTAAATAAAAATCTTCCCACCTTTGTTGTTCAACGATTTAAATCAGTGGAAAAAACTGTCATATGTTAGCGGCTATGAGGGTCAAAGGTGAGAGTATCAAGACCAAACCTTCTCCGCATATATATACGTCCCATTTCCCTAACCAACATCTCAAATCAAACTAATAGATGCGCATTGCTCAACCATTTTCTGCTCAGGCAAAAATTAGACAGCAAGCAGAAAGAAAAGACACTGATTGAAGTCTGAAATATACTGTTTTAAATATAAAAAATATAAAAAGACAACAGTGTCTAACACCCCCCCCCCAATTCAATCAAAACGACATCAGCAAGTGCAGTGTACCACTTCATGCTTCACACACCATAATCAGTGTGTTTGTGATTGTAAGAGAGTGTGTGTGCAGTTCTGCATTGTCCCAAACATTCTCATCATCAAGTCAGGATGCATAAACAACAGACCCCCTCCCAAAGAAAAAAAGGAATGATTGAAATGAAAACAACTGGAAAATGCAAACCCGAACAAAAAAAGTGAAACCAATGGAAATAAAAAACAAATAAAAAATCTTAGAGAGAACTTGTCTTAAAAGTGATAAAGAGCAACATTCATTCCAGTTTCTTAAAGGCGAGCAGGTTGCGTTTAAGTTTGTGCTTTATGGGTTTGGTCCAAACCTTGCAGGCCACCCTATGTGGGCATTTCTTGCCAAGGCCCAGAGGAGGGGAGATAACTCGCAATAAACTGTACATATCCTTATAATGTATGCGCCCGCTGCAAGAAAGATACAAGGAGGGGAGTTAGGTGTGGGAGCATACAAAAAACAAAGAAAAGAAGAAAAAACAAAACAGAGTGGAAGAGGAAAAGTAGGACAAAACAAAATATATAGAAAAAAAGAGCTTATATTCACTCAGAAAAAAAAGAAAAATCTCAAACATATAATAAGGAAAGGCAAAAGGAGTGGGTAACATTTATGACATTGGAATGCAACGTTACTCTACAATAGAAAAAAGAAAGTGGAGAAGCTAAAAATCATTTAGCCTGGAAAAACATTTTGCTTAGACTGTCGACACGATGTCTCATCATCCCACGTCTGCCTTGAGTAGTTTGTCCCGTTTTGAGACGGGAGAAAAGGTCAGCGGTAATTAGAAGCATACATATATTTATAAAACAGATATAAACAGTTGACATGTATGTTTGCAGTGGAATGAGATCAACTTCTTCCCACTCACCAGGCAGCTGGGTCGTACTCAGCCCATATCCTTACGTATTCGTCCAAGTGGTGCGGCCCCAGGATAGATGAGTCTCTGGTGAGGTACTCAAAATTGTCCATTATGACAGCCACAAACAGATTCAGCATCTGGCAGAAAGAAAGAGAAAATTCAAGCAAACTGGATGCCAGGCTGGTCTGGTTTAGGTTAGACTATCAGTTCAGGCACTTAAACTCACCAGGAAGGAGCAGAGGAAAATAAAGGAGACAAAGTAGGTGTACGCAAAGGTGCTGCCACACTCTTTCCCTGTATTTCCTGAGTCTGGGTCGCATTTCTTCTCTCCCAGGCACGCCAACATGATTTCATGCCACGCTTCACCTGTAGCACTCCTGCATGTGTAAATACATCGAAATAGAAAGAGTGAGTGGCCAAGAAGGCAATACGCCAATCATCCCTTTTATACCACTACTGTTATAGGGGATTAATTCTGTTCTGGGGACAGAACTGTGGAACTACTAGAGATGATGTTGCAAATGAGGATTTTTTTTAAATAAATGAAAACCCTGAGGAACCTCTTCATGAGAGTATCCTACAACAGAGTCTTCTTCAGAATCGCTGTAACACAGACCGCTACAGGAGATCTCTCCTTCCCACAGCAATCAGCATCTACAACAATTCTTTAAATAAACTCGGATTATATGAGTTCCAACATCCTTTCATTCCCGTTTGGGATCAGCAAAGAATTTTTTTTATAAAATTTGAACCGAGACATGAGAAGTGTATCAATGGGATAATAGAAAGAAAACGAAACCGACAGAAGAGTCTCTCTTAAGGGGAAATGGATGCCACATAGATGCAGTAACCTATGCAAAAGCATCCTCCAATTAAGTATTAAGTATCTACTATATGCTGTATATAACCCATCGGGATATTGAATTGCATTGAGTCGTTGAGATTATTATTATATTGCGATCTGATGTATTCTAATGTATACATTGACAAGATTACAGTTGTAGGGCATGAGACGAAGTCTGAAACATATAAACCATTGCTCAGAGAACCAACCTTGCATGAATATTTATTTGCAATCATCATGCATCTAGACAAACAAATGGAAAATAGAAACAAATTTGGATACATCTTACCTGAATAGCAGCATTAGGGCCATTATGAAAGTTCTGAAGTTGTTGTGCTCATTGATGGCACTTCCGTCTTCCTCATCTAGAGCGATGTTTCCAAACAACTAAGGAAAGAAGCAATAAAAAAGGAAAATGTATATGCCATATCACCGGGCATTTTGTGGTTGCTAAATCAAGTCTCAGAGTTAAACTCTTGGTCTTTTTATAGGATAGAACAGAGATATTCCAAACAGGTACTGCTCATAAAATATGTTTGATTTTTAACAGGTGTGACTAATTCTAAAATAATAAAATTTAAAAATTTAAAAAATGGGTTTTCCCTGGTTGGTGTTCTATGGACAGGTATGCAACACAGAACAAGAGCAAAATAAAGGTGAAATTTGAAAAATTAGGACATTATGTAAAAGTTCATTTATTTAAACTATGTTCTCAGTACTTGGTACCAGCCTGTTTTACATCAATTACTGCCTACCCATTCCAGGCCGTATTCGTACTGGCACTAGTGGAAATCGGGCACAAGTCCAGCCTCATTCCACTCTTTGTGAAGGTCCCCAACACTTTTGAATGACCTTTTCCTGACAATCCTCTCCAGACTGCAGCCATCGCTCCTGTCTGTGCACCGTTTTCTTCAACACATTTGTCTTCCACATGACTTTCTATTAATGTGCGTTGATACAGCACTTTGGGAAGCTCCAACTTCTTTTGAAATGACCTTTTCTAGGCTTTCGCTCCTTTTCCCTCCACTATTATGGTTTTCTGCATGTCTTACCCATGATTGTGATTACTATTGAACTAGACCTAGATGCTATTTAAAGGTTCACGAAACCTTTGCAGGTGTTTTTTTATGTTGATTATCTGATTAGATTGTGACACTTTGAGCCTCAAATATTGAACCTTTTTCCCAATATCCTAATTTATAAGCTGTAAGACATATTTATCAATATACAAAAATAGCCATGAAATGGCTTGCTTTGCGGATAATGAGTCTATATAATATATTACTTCCAACTTTTAAGATGAAGAATAAATTAACTTTTGAATTATATTCACATTTTTTGTGTTTCATCTGTACATGTCCAATAAATTTATGAATGGTTTTGTTACCCAATAATCTGAAAATGGTTAAATGACCATTTCTAATCAATTTGAAGTCCATTATTCTTCACAGAGAAAAGAAAAAAAAGAGAAGAAGATAATTTACAATGTTTGCTGTCTTTCCAGCAAATGTACCCTAAGGTCAGAATGCATGAATCTTTTATCAGATTTTTTTAATCAAGAAGGTCCTATCCGAATTTTAAGCAGTGTTTTATTGTTCTTCAAATTGTAAAGACTCTGTACAATTACAATAGAGTAGAGTATCTGGTCTGTGGAAGTGAACAAAAAAATGCTTGCATTACCGCATTCATTCACTTGTTTCTTCAGGCTAGGACCTCACCACGTTTACATTTAATATGGACTTATCTATGGGTTTCCAACATTCTGTTTAAAGTCTTTTTTTATATAAAAGTTGGACAGCACCAAACTGTTTAAACTACCTCAATAGCAGGAAATGAGCCAGCTTAAGAATTTAGGGCAAAAACATAATTGCTTTATTTATTCCTGATTCTTTTAGCAATACCTACCTGCATGCCAATGATGGCATAGATGAAGAACAGCATGGCAATGAGCAGACACACATAGGGTAGAGCCTATCACAGCAGGGACAAGAAATAATAGTCAGTTTCATCATTTATGCTTTCTGTTCTTGTGTCCTTTATATGTTTGTGCCCAAATACCTTAAAGGACTGGACAAATGTCCATAGTAAGATGCGGATTGTTTCTCCTTGCCTCAGGAGCTTAATGAGGCGAGCTGCCCTGAAAAGCCTCAGGAAGCTCAGGTTGATGGAATTTTCCTTTTAGAAAAACAAGGCATGTGGTCAGTTTCACAAAGCAGCGATGTTCTTATAATCATCCTCTATGATAATGAAAGAACTTAACAAAAATACAACCTAAAGAGTGAGGCAAAGAGAAGAAAAAAATGGAGAAATCAAAACTAATAAAACATATTTCACCTTAAAACATACAAGTACTGAGATATAGGTGAAAATGATAGCCAGAGGGCGGAGAACAAAAAATAACCCAGAAAAACAAGTGAAAAATTAAAGAAGGTGATTTCTAATTCAAATAATTTTATGGTCATCATCCAATCTTATACAGCAGTTCTTTTTTATAATCAAATGCACTGATCACTGATGCAAGCAGGCTACATACAGACTGGAGCACAGAGAACCTTGCCTGTCAACCACATGTATGTGCACGCACACACACACACACGCACACATGCATACAATAAAGCATACACACACACACACCCATACACAGTCAAACACAGATGGTAAATATTTAACATTTAAAGCAAAGACCTTGAGTTTGGGTTGCCTGCAACACCAATAATGTCGATTTGTAATTCAGTTTAAACTTTAAAATTTTTATGCTATTTAAAATACAGTCACAGACAAATCTATATAAGAAAAAAAACTATAGAGATGACTATGATAGAAATTTCAGGTACGAAATCTGGATGTAACAATTATTTGCTCGATCGCTGAGTCAGAAAATGTAAAATCTTTGACAGAACAGGATGGTTACCATACTTCTGTGTGGGAGTGGATACTGAGTGAAGAAGACTCAGTTAGCTATTCTTGTTTTTAAAATCTGGTCAAAAGAATTACAAAGCTATAAGAAGTAGGGGTTCAACGGTACAGGTAGCCCACGGTACGGTCCGTACCTCGGTACTTGGGCCACGGTCCACGGTACAGTTCGGTACATGTGTTGTGCAGAAAGAGACTGCTTTTTTAATCCCAAAACATATATTTTATTTTTTTGGGAACAAAAGCAGAATGTCACTGTTAACCCGCCCACAGTTACAGGTGTGGGCGGGTGAAAGCCGTAAGAATACAGCATAAATGAGCTGCACGTCTCCCTGGGATTATGGGTCACACACAGGGCCGCAGTAACAGAATGTTTTCTGTATTTTTCCGGTTCTTTAAACGAGAGCAGGTGGTGGATAAATATTCTTTGTGTGCCCGCTGCTCAAAGGGTATTTGTGTGTGCATCAATGAATGGAGCGCAGCACATCTCCTCTTTGCTTCGCACTCCGGCGCACCGCAAAGAGGAGATGAACACAGCGCAACCAGGTGTAGTGCGAAAATCTGTTCCCCTGAAATATTCTGTTCCCCCGTTAGGTTTAGGCACTGGTTCCCGAAGAGCAGGGTTGGGACAATGGTCAGTTTATGGTTAGGTAATGCTCATCCAATGTTAGGGTTAGAAAATGACTGAGGGTTAGGTAATTGTTCTCGAATGTTGAGATTAGTAAGAAATCAACCGGTCAGTCAATCAGAAACGACAAAAGGTTAGGGAAAACATACCCCTGTAACACCAGGGGGAACAGAATATTTCAGGGGAACAGATTCTCGCACAACACCGGTACTTTACCCTGTCCCGTTGCATCCCTAATAAGAAGCTTCTGTGCAAATGTGTTGTGGTTATAACAGCAAAACATAGGCTTTACATGTCAGCAGGTAACAAGAAGCTGAACGTATAGCAGCAGAGTTTCTTTGTTTCATTTAATAATAAAAAAATCTATTGCTATTTTTAGATGGGAAGAGCTGCATAAATAAATATATTCACTCTCCTGGGAAGATCATAGTTAAAATAAAGCCTTACTTCATGGGGAAATCAACACAGATATACCATCAATAATGCAAACTGCAAAAAATGCTAACTGCGCTAGTGTGCAGGGTGGTTTAAAACATCGACTCTGAAATCCTGGTTTTGTTTTGAAATACAATGCTGGAATTTTTTTCCTAGATTTCTAGATAACTGCTCTAAAAAACACAGACTCCAATAACTAATAATATTTTCAAAAAAGTATGCTTTGTAGTCTCAATAGATAAATGAAAGTTTTAATAGTGTAATATAACAGTAAAGCAGAGCTTTTTACTCTTAAATATCAAGCTGGTTACCAGTATTTACTTTTTTAAAATTTATTAACTAAATAAATGCTGTGGGCTAAGGTGAACCTTACTTTTTGAAGTCTAAAAAAGGGAAAAGAGTGACATATAATCTGTCTTGTAACGAAAATAAAGAAATATAATTCTTTACTGGGTTCTCTTTATACATACATCTTTTTTCTTAGTTTTACTATAATTAGGGTCCTAATAAACATTATATTATAAATAGATATCTTTGGAACCAGCTGAAATTGCTGGAAGTTTCACACAATTAGAGATTGCTAACCTGTTACACAACCTGTGCATCACTGGAAAAGATCCCTCTCACACAGTATCCAATTATGTAGAGGGAGGGATGTAAATTAGAGCCTTTAAAACTAATGCAGCATATGAAAAAAAAAATGGACATCCAAACCTCCAGGTCAGGTTTTTAACGTTTTTGTGGTTGACAGGGAAGGCTGTAAAACCAGCATGAGAGGAAGGAGGAAGGAGGGGAAGATGGAGGCATTAGCATGCAACCTCTGTGCAAGCATGACATGGCTGCATACTTCCTCAAAGTTGGCCTACATGCAGACCAGTGAAGGTCAGCAAGGCTGAGCCCATTGAAAACTTGAAAACATGCATCATTAGCTGCAATTTGTCAAAGCTTTTATTTTCCGGATGATGAATATAGCCTGTTAGTTTTTGGTAACTCATTGCTATTGAGATCCCCAAGTATACTGAACATCTTTTCTTCAATTCTAATTGCTACTATTCATGTGACAATTTTGAAATATATTGAAATAGATAAAAATGTAATCTTTATATTGTACCTGGGTGTGAAATAGTACAGAAACTTGAGCTTTTGATAGTACCCTAAGCCATTCAGACAGAGCCTAGTGGAGGAAAGGTGCTAAAGAGTTTAGTTTAAAATAATTTTCTGCATGCTGCACTGTGTGTTCTTTGCTCTTTTGGGACTTGTATTGGTTTATTAAACACCATTTTGTTGTACACAATGTTGCAAGAGAAGCTTATTTTTCCTCTTTCTCACACATACTCACTTGCAGCACTTTACCAAGCGGTAACTACAAAGAAGCGACTGTCTCAGTTAAGCCAGAGTCGCTTTGAAAATATTATTTAGTAAGTATTCAGAAATGACTCATGACCATAACAACTAAATTTATAGTAAAAGTTTGGAAAATGCTCAAAGCTACCGGCTGTTAAATTTTTTTTTGTTTTCCTATTTACACGGCAGCTCTCGCTTGGTTATGTTGGGCTCTTTAACTTCAAAACGAGCACCTATGAAATGTGCTGTCCCCCAGGACTCCATTTTGGGCCAAGCAATTTTCTTCCTGTACATTAGGTTCTATTTTTAATAAATATGATATCACCTTCCACTGCTTTGCAGATGAAATGCAAATTTATCTGCCATTTAGAACCGATAAATGTGCAAAGCCTATGAGTCAATCACTTAATTGCTTAGAGGACATTAAACAAAGGACGTCTATGAACTTGTTTACATTAAATGACTCAAACACTGAGATTTTACTTTTTGGTGATCCTAAGCTCTGAAACAGCATTGTCAGTCCTTTTGGCCACTGTTCTGATTTCATAAAACCCTGTGTCAAACACCTTGGTGTTTTTATTGATGGATCGTTTAAGTTTCATACAGAAGTGAGTGCAGAAGTCCAATCAGGTTTGTATCATCATCGACTGCTAGCAAAGGTTAAGCCCTACCTTCCCAAAAAGGTAATGGATTATCATGTTATTCATTTGTTTGTCTCTTGCCGATTGGACTACTGCAACTCCCTTTATCTTGGCCTGGAACCATTCCTCCCTGCATCATCTTCAGATGTCTCAGACTGCAGCGGCACGCTTGTTGACTCATACTAGTAAGCGTGTGTCCATTCTGACCTCTCTCCATTGCCTCCCTGTGCCATTAAGGATCAATTTGAACAAAAATATATATATTTTTGTATCTCTTCATGGCCTTGCACCATTTTATGTCTCTGAGCTTCTGACTGCTCATGCTCCTGTTAGAAACTTGAGGTCCAGTTCTCAGGTTCTCTTAACAATTTCAAAAACCCGCCTAAATACTTGCGGAGATAGAGCCTTCTGAGTGGCTGTGGAAAGCTCTTCCACCCCACATCAAGGCCAGCCCAACTTTAGAATATTTTAAATCACTACTCGAGACACACCATTTCAATTTGGTCTTTAACACAGATTTACTTTTAAATAGTTGTTTTTATTTTTATTTTATCCTTTTAATTTTTTGTGTTGTCTTATACTGCTGGTAATTATCCGCACATACATTTTATTGTCACTTTTTAGTGTTGCGTTTTGTTCAGCACTTTGGGACAGTTCGCGCTGCCAGAAATGTCCTATATAAATAAATTTGACCTTCTTAAAATTTAAGAAATTGTAATGGAAAATGTAATATTTAGAATGATCTGCTCTGTGTATTCTTGAATACTGATAGTTTCTGTGTGCCCTTTCTTTATGATATGATAAGCAATCTGATTAAATGACCCTGTATGATTCTAGGTCAGGTCAATTGTACTGATTCCTGTTCCTACATCCCGGGTTGGCATAGAAACCGTCAGATATCTAAGGGCATTTTGACATTAGCAATATTATTCTCTATCTAGCCATCAACTCCCGCAAGTCTAATGTTCTCATCTTGAAGAAATAGATCTGATGTAATGTTGATAGCTCTTAGGATAAAATAATCTATAAAAGTATTTGTCTGATGTTGGAAGGCAGCTCAGTATGCATATGTTTATGTGTAATGCTGTCCTCCTTGTTTGATCAACAAGTCTGAGATTAAAACATCCTGAAACTACTAAAGGAATTCTCTCTCATCCCTTTTATTTAAGAAAATCCATAACAAAAGCAACTATTTCTGCCTAAACTAATGAAGAAAATGTAATCTCTGTACATTCACAGAGTTAGCTATTTTAGCTATACATTGGTCCCTTTTTCTGTTGCGTGAATTATGTTCTAAACATAACTCAAGACATAAGGCTGTAAAACCCCTCACAATAGATTAATACACTGGTCTCAGACATACATTAACATCTCACAGTTCTGACTAGTTATAATTCTCTCAAAGTTCACACCTTAGTAGATTTTAAAACATGAAAGTATTAATAAGACATGGTTCCTTCGTCCGTGTGCCGCTCTGGTGTGTCTTTCTCCACTGAAGGTCTGGTGCAGGTGTTTCTTTCAGAGTGAGGAACATAGCTTAATCTGTATGGTAGTTCTGCTGTTTTTTCTTCTGGAGGATAAGATTTTTATAACCAGACATGATAAATTTGGCAAGTGCAAGAGACACAACATGGTTGACAAGAGCCTCCAATCAATCAAGACACAGAACACGTGTGTTACCCTATAAGGAAAGCAAGTAAAATTGTACTATGAAAAAAAATCAGCGGAACGGCAAGGCTGTGAAAGACCACTGTACCTCTACTAGGGTCATACTTTAGATGTTGAAAGCTGTTTCACCCGACAAGTGGAGTACTCAAGTCATGGACTCAGGAGTCCTGACTCAAGTCATGTTTAAGGGACATGTGGCTTGATTTGAGCAG
Source organism: Apricaphanius iberus (assembly GCA_028564705.1). NCBI lineage: Eukaryota > Metazoa > Chordata > Actinopteri > Cyprinodontiformes > Aphaniidae > Apricaphanius > Apricaphanius iberus. The sequence continues at coordinate 548,462 of JAPXFQ010002242.1, read as the reverse complement.
ACGCTAACATCTTGTACTTGGACTTGCAATCCTAAGGACATGTTAGACTCCGACATTTGCAAATGTGGTACGCCGTTGTTAAGCCTAGTTTATAATTCTGCGTTTTGATTGAGATTGATTGATGCAGCGCCATTACCCGTCGACACAAGGGCTCTCCGTCACCTACGCTATCCGTCTCCGTCAACGGAGAGTGTTTGCCTGTCTGGTCTTTTGGCAATTTCAAACACAAGGTATAGAGAAACAAACAAAAGAGGCTGCTGTTTGTTTACATGTGTTTTCTATGAGTTGCACTTCTAATTAAAAGCTTTACAGCTTAATCAAAACTTACTGTCATTGTCCATTGCTCCTTGAGGGCGGATTGTGTTCACAAGGTGAAGAAAAGACCCCTCTAATTAACCAGAAACTATGCTGCAGTGGTAGGGAGACCCACCATGAAGAGTTAGCACCCCCTGCTGTCCTGGTCGGTAATTGTTTGGCTCCACAGAAAAATCAATGGAGAACGGAGAGAGAGAAACGGAGTACGATAAACGAACAAAGTCTCCGTTAATACGTCTGTGTGCAAAATTGCTATTGGAGAAGTATAAACAAGGCTTTAGATGTATTTAGGATTTCCAGAGAGAGTCCACACATACCACACATTGTGCCCTTTGTTTTTACTTTTGATGTTATCTTGTTATTTTACTGGATCACAGATAACTGGTTTTGTGGCCACAGTGGCCTTTACTTGACAGTGGATAGTACGTAGAGGGAGTGGAGAGGTGGTGGGTGTGGCAAAGGTCCATCAGGATGGGACTCGAACCTGGGATGAACAGTCCAGGACAGAGCCCTCTCTACATGGGGCACCTGCACTAACCACTGCGCTACGCGACGCCCATTTTCAAATTATGTCAAACATATTTTGGTATTTTGCACATGCTACTGTGTTAGCCCGTTGCAAGCATGGGGGCATTGAGTACAATTCTTTATTTTAAAAAAAGAAACCAGGAATGGCTTCCATTATTCAAGTATTAAAATCTACTCCCAGCTCTCGAATTTTTACTTGCTCTCAGGTGATAATGACTTGACTTGGACTGGAGGATTCTTGACTTAGACTTGACTTGAGGTAATCCAATGTAACTAGGACTTGGTCTGGGACCTGAGAGATGGTGACTTGATTACAAAGCTGCTTCAATCCGCTGCCTTGTTTTATGCATTTTTGTCATATTAGCGTAAGAGTAAACTTGAGATACTAATGTGATACAAAGTATACAAAAAATGTAATTAATAAAAATCATTGTCAGGAAATCTATAGCTTTCATGTTTATTTTTACATTGACAACTAACCTGAATGATTGGAGTTTAAAAGGATTCATTCAAAAAGCACATGCATTGGGAGTAAAGATCAACATGAGAGACAGAGTGGCTTGGGACAAGAAATTAATTAGAGAACTGCATGGCCAATGAGAGTGCAGCAGGAAGCTTTGAAAGATAAATTATAAACCAACCATAATCTACATGTGCGAGCAGATTTATCAGAAGAAGGAGGTGGAGGTCGGTTGTGTGTTTAATTGGGAAGGGCCATGGGAGGGAGGAGGGGAGGGGGTAGTGAGAATCATCATCATCACAGTTCCACCACCACATGTCATGATGCAGCATGGATGGATAACACGATGAAGGATTTCATAGTGCATTTTGATTGGATGGATTATATCAGAACAGGAGGGAGTAGAAGAGGCGAAGGGTGCCAACAGAGTAGATAGGTTTAAAGAAAGCATGTAAAGAGATAGAAGAGGAACACGGGATCATTATAGGTGCCAATATAAAAAGCACAGAAAAACAACAACAGTTAAGTAGTAGTAAAGCATATTCAGCTTCTCTCTGACGCCGAAGCCATTGCAAAAATCACAAGTTATCACAAGCAACACATTTCGATAAAATGTTTTTAAGATCAAGTAAAACGTGAAATAAAGATTATGTCAAGTCTAACTTTTGCACATAAAATTTACCTGGATGTAAATGTAAACAGATCACTTTAAGGCAGTTCTTGCCCAACCCTGCTCCTCAAGGCTCATTGCCCTGCATTTTTCTGATGTTTCCCTGCTTTAACACACCTGACTCAGTGGATTGCACTACAGGAAAGGCCTGTTCGTCCTCCATCATTTGAAATCAGGTGTGCTGAAGCAGTGAATCGTCTAAAACATGCAGGACAGTATGCCTTGAGAAAAGTGAGAATAGTGAATATTTAGAAATTACACAAGCAGGAATAGTTGTTAATTTACTGTTTTAAATAGAACATGCTAGTTATTGTTATATATACAAATATATATGTACATTTTGGGGGTTACATTTTTGCTGTTCTCTGGGTAATAAGAGTAAAGCAGCTATAGATAGTAAACATCCGTCATTTGCCCAAAACCATCAGCTGACTGTTAAAGTGACAATATAAGTCAATTAATGTCAATTAAGTCAGCAAACGTCCATAATTAGCACCACAGGGTGCCATTAATCAAATTATAGACACATTATCGCAAACTCAGTCATCGTTAATGCCAGACTTGAGTTATTAGCTACCCACGCATCAAAGATAAAAAAAACAACAACAGTGAAACCAATGTATAGGAAGAAAGAAACCTGAGTCAGCGTAGAACTGTTTCAGACTACTGAGCTCGGAAAGCACATCTTGTCCAACAATGATCTTAAGCCTAAATCAGTTGCTAGAATAATTTCATACATTGATCAGTGATGTGCGGTTGGGGAGGAGCTGAGCCTCACCAGTTATGAACCTAATCACATGTCACTGACCTAGACATTTTTGTTGTTTTGTTCCTAAAAAAAAAATCCACCCAAAAAAGTGGGTTGGTTACCAAAATAATTTGTTTGCCAGGTTGGGGGTTTGTAAAACTAGGCATCAATTTTTACCCACTTCATTCTAACTGGGCCTGTTTTATCAACGGTATGTGCTTGTTAAAATGGGACAAACCACACAGCGTCCCAAAAACATGCTGCAGCTGATTTACAAACCAGGCGCAGATTGTGCCTGTTAAATCAGCAGCAAGATGAGCACAATCCATTTAGCCCTTATGCTCTTGATGAATAGGCAATGCGGGTGTTTCTGTCAGAAGATGCAAAATATTGGGCAGAGAACATCCAAATAAGTAGGGGTTCCAGGCGCAATGGGATTTATCAAACATCAAACTGTTTGTGTCCCGTTTTACAGACTATTTTAAACGCCTCTCAAAGGCATGTCTTAATTTTGCGGCACCATATTCAACATACGTTTATTTATTGACAAACTACAAAATATAATTCAAAAAGATTCTAACGTAATAATGCCGATTTTTTTACCCCTTTTTTTTCTCCCAAAGATGCATCATAACTCACTGTGCACTCAGCACCTGCTGTTTACTGGTTTATTTATTTGGATCTGCATTAGTTTCCACCAAAGAGGTGACTAATCTTCCTCGGGTCCAATCAACAAATATATAATCATATACAACAACACAATTATATATGTATATAACTTATAAGAGAAAAATTTCATACATTTCAGATTGTAAAAAAACCCCAGATGTAATTAACTTATAAAATTTCCAACAGTCAATAAAAAGTCTAAAACATGCTGGTAAATTCAAAGCTAAAATTTGATTTTAAGTCATTTTTTTGAAAGACCACATACCCTTTTGTCCCCAAATATTAAAAAAAATTATCTAGTTTGTGAGATGCTCTGTAAATGTCACATTTTTTGCAAGAAGTTTGTATTACCACGTCTTACCATCGATTTATTATTACAAGCATATTTATTTTAATGGGCCGCATGTACACTGCATGCATTAAGTTTATTTATAACAAAGGAAATATTTAATTCATAGACATTATAATCTAATAGTAATTAACTGTTTAACACCCATAGACTTGACATGTATGTTGTATTTTCCCCCTTTTTTCCAATGACTCATCATGAATCCACTGCATGGGGCAGAAACACTGGCACACAAACAATGCAGTACTAACAAAAAACTAATAAAACAATTTACGAGATTTTAATAATTTAGTAAATCTTTTTTTTAATACCTGACCCTACATTTATAGCTAAATTAAAATAATATATGTGATTCAATGGATCAGTTACATGGTCACAAAGTGATTACTGAATTGGTACAAATCATTGGCAGTAATTGGCGAAGGGATGAAATGACATAGATTCTGCTTGCAGTAAAATTGTGGATTTTCAAAATAATCTTTTTCTTTTAGAAATGTTTGTACTTTTTACCTTTATATCCTTAAATGTTGTACTGGACAATCAAACCACAACACTTACCAAAAACTTTGTTACCAGCATGTCAGTAATGCTCCCAATGACTGAGACAAAATCAAAAATGTTCCAGGCGTCTCGAAAGTAATTCTGAAAGACAGAAAAGTAGAAAGGCATCCAATTAAGGGACGAGTTAAACTGTGGTGGAAAATAATCCTATGGCAAAATCATTTTGATGAAGATATAGGGTAGCGAGACTGCTACGTAACAGCTCAGGGTTTTTCCAGGGAAAGGAAAAATTTGCTCTAAATTTGTCAACAAAAACATCCAACTTTAGAAATGAATAATGGATGAAACGTGGAGCTTAAGAGTGGGTCAAAATAGATAAACACACTGTTAACACGTGTGTGTGTGGTACTTTTTGAGTAGGACTTACCAACGGACCAAAAGCAACGATTTTCAGGATAGATTCCATAAAGAAGAAGGTGGTGAAGACAATGTTTAGGTAGTCCAGCACATCATCGTAATCTTTCGATGCACCTTGGAACTGTTGACACAAAAACAGCAGAAAAAGAACCGGAGCGCTGTAAATAAACGGTTGTGTTTCAGCTTTGACATACGTGCCGCTTTCGGATGGGATCGTTTAAGCCCCTCCGTTTCATACCTTCATCATGAGGACGATTGTGTTAAGTGCAATCAGAGCCATGATGCTATACTCGAAGGGAGGGGACACTACAAAATGCCACATGCGATACTGGAAGCTCAGTTTGTTCTTTGGCATGTGGCGAGTCAGAGGCCTGGCATTGATGGCAAAATCTATACAGGCTCTCTGTAGAAGGATTAAAAAAAGAAGAGCATCAGAACAAACACAGTTAGGTGACTTTCTTCAGTGATTACATGAGAAACGTCCAGAATGTCGTCGCTCACTTCGTTCTTTTCTAAGCTGTAGTCCTCCATCATCTTATCCCCTTGTTCCTGGAAGGTGATGATGATGAGAGCCACAAAGATGTTTACAAAGAAGAAAGGGAAGACAACGAAGTACACCACGTAAAAGATGGACATTTCCATCCTGTAACCCGGGCTTGGGCCCTGATCCTCATAAGTGGAGTCCACTGAGTGCTTCAACACTCTGCAATGAAGGAGACAATCAAGTTTATCATTAAATATTACATAACAGGGGGGGAAACTGATTAATATTAGATCCAAGTCTAACATCCTACAATTGGACCGCGTTTCTGTTAATTGAGGGAAATAGTCTCAATATTTGTTTCACTCAAACATTTATTTCGATCTTTGTTGCTCGAGAACAACTTTATTGAAAATGTTCCTTTACAACAGCAACTTAAATGCTTTTAGCTATTAAAATAAAAGCACTCTCCCATTCAGGTTGCCTGTATCCATGAAGTTACAACACAAATTTAACCATTTTTCTATGGCTTGTAACGGTACGGGGTCCGGTAGATCAGCTGCTGAACTATAGCAAAAATGTATACATGTTTTTGTATGAAAAGCTTCAAGTGCTTCTCAATTTCTTTGTTATAGAGACTTTGTCAGAGTGTTACTGCACCACAGGTTAGTTATTTATCAAAACTGATCAAATTATTATTGTCGAATATATGAAGGCAATACAAATTAACGATAAAAAGCAGGATAACACTATATTCAATAAAGTCTGGAGCTTTATTCTTATTAAATGGCAATTAAAAACAGCACACATTCTATTAAATTATTAGGGAGGGGAAAGCTGTTACTGCGCTGTTCATTCTAAACTGTTTGATGTCTCTTTTTTTTCCAATGCTGAGTGTACACCGTCCACTTACTGTGGCCACCCCTCTCCGGTGGAGACGGTGAAGAGGGTGAGCAAGGCCCAAGCCACGTTGTCGTAGTGAAAATCGTACTTCTTCCATTCCCGCTTCTCGGCTTTCACCTCTTCTTTTTCATAGACTAAATATTCGCCCCTGCAAGGCAAAGAACAACAAATTAAAGCCAATATTTCAATCTTTGCTGGGGTTTTTTTTCTTTTAGAAAATAATTATTAGAGAAAAGATCCTGTGATTGCCACTAGGTGGTAGCACATCCTAATTTAAATGTAAGTGATTAAGGATGGCTTCCTTTGTATGAAAAGTACTAAATGTACTAAATGTATACAACAGCAATGCAAAGTCTTTAATCTGAAAGTGAAAACAAAAACACGGAGTTCATTATAACTGTACAGGAGGATAAGCAACATGCAGTACTTTGGAAGGGCCCTAACACTCGCTTTGTTGTTTCCTGACCGACCTGCAGTCCCGTGCAAATTCTTTGGATTCGTCCGTGCAGTAGAAGAAGCGGCCCTTAAACAGCTGCACGGCCACAACAGCGAAGATGAACATGAAGAGCATGTAGACGATCAATATGTTCAACACATTCTTCAGGGAGTTCACCACACAGTCAAAAACTGCCTGCACGGTAAAAAGACAGGGAGAAAAAGTTGTGATGTTAGGTTTGTAATAATCAGGGGTAAAAATAGCTTTTATTCTGTAGTTACTGAACACAGACAAAAAATAAAGTTGAAAAAAAGAAAGAAAAAAGAAATACAAAATTGATAAAAGATTTTTTATAGATAAATAACATCTTCAGCTTTAACAGGCTCTAAAACTGAAAGTGGTGCAAATGACCAACAGCTTTTCCTCGGCTGCTTTAAGAGGTACAAGCTGACTTAGAGCCATCTTATCAAGGCCAATCTTAATCCTTATTTAGAAAAAGGTAACACATTAAATGCTGGTCTTCCTTTTTTTGACATTTAATGTTGAGCTATTGTTGGATTTAACAAGTTTGACATGCAGTTTTTTTTTGTAGGCTCAGTTTGAGAGATCAGAGGAGTACAAACAAAGCTAAAACGCGACAGTCACTATCGTACAGTGACAGTGCTATTTTTCCCCCCTACGCACTAAACACAAATCCAGTCACTATACGAGCTGTACTATGTGGCGTTGGCTCTCTTCAGTATTTAAGCTGTTACTGTGCGAAGAACGCTGAGGAGAAGTCAGAGAAGAAGTTAAATGCTTCTACAAGGATTTTTATTTTATATAAAGTAGACTGTTCACTCAGGCTGCTACAACATGGAGTTACAAGTCATGAGGAAACAGGAAGCTGAATATATTCAAAAACTCCACTTCTTTATGTGTTGACATGCTGTATCAAAAAATAAAAATATAATAACATTACTCTAAATTATTCAAATTTTTGCCCTTATTGAATACCGTGCAGACTGCCTTTCTCTTCTGTTATGCCTTCTAGTGCCCAGGGGCCGTATTCACAAAGACTCTTATCTTACCGCTAGGTGTTACTCCTAACTCGCGCTAAAAGGTCTTACGTAGGAGTTGTCGTCTAAAACCTATTCACAAATGCACTAAGAGCTACTTTTACGTAGGACAAATTCCAAAACGTAAGCTAAGAGTGACGTCCCATTGCCATGGAAAACGTCATTTCCTATGTATGAGTAAATAAACGGACAGCAGTGTGATTGGTTGTTTAATGACACGTGTGAAACCAGGAAATGGAAAACTTCAATTTCGATAAAAGCGTAATTATAAACAGCGCAAATAGCAGAAATAATGCATGATGACATCTTTGTGTTGGCCACGAGACTGACACTTCATACAACTTACACACAATAGCCTACTTAGAGAGAGGGTGAAGTTTAAAAACGAAAAAATGTGAAATGCGTCATATTATGTGACAGATAGCCGTCCTAAATGGGATAAGCTCCAGCACAAACCCCCCACTCCACGAATTGGATGAAAGCGGTATATATAATGGATGGATGCATCATATTAAGGGAGTGATTCCAAGTAGGCTGTGAACAATTGTGAACATGAGAACATCAGCCACGTCTTAAATAGACCCCCCCACTACCGTCAAAAGCCCCTCGTGAACTGAAAATGAGTGGCGAGAAAAGAACAAGGAAACCTAACTTGTCGCAGGACCAATTATTACTACTGGCACAGTTGGTACTGGAGGGGAGGACGGTCCTCAAAGAGCGATTCGGAGCCGGGATTAAGAATAAGAAGAAAAGGGAGGCATGGGTGGAAATTAAATGCATCTTATCCAGCGGTGTCGCGAACATCAGAAGACTGTGAAAAGAGATGGTATTCAGTCCCAGTGTCGGCTCGAGATCGCCGCTTATTAAAAGGATGCTGCTGCAACAGGTGCTGCAATGCCTGTCATACAGGCATCCCTACATATGTTGCATAAATTGGAAGACGTGCACGTTTTCCTCTTTGTGCAGGGGGAAAAACACGTAGGCTATCTCACAAAACAGATATTTTTCTACGGTTTAGCCTGTCATCCACACGTAACCGGAGATTTTTGGCACCTAATAACGAATCTTTTGAAAAACTCTGGCCAACGTGGAGATTTGCATTTTCTCCGTTTTCAGTATCTGCGTGTGGACGTTTGAAAATGGAGTTTTAAGTACTGTAACGTCACTATGCGCGACAAAAAAATGCTCCAACATCACTTGTGCGAACGGTGTGTACTCTAAAAAAACCAAAAAACTAATAATTAATGCCCTCAGAGCTGTGTTGGTATCATCCATTGTTAAAGCACGTTTTGTTTGTTTGCTTTTATAAGCTCTATCACTGCTGTGTACTGAAGATAGAGGAAAGAAAGTTATTCTTAGTGGATAGGATTTGGGAGAACTACTGCCCCGTACTGCTTTGTCACATCTATGAATGTGCTGAAAAACGCATTTATCCGGTTACGTGTGGATGGAGTTTTTTTTTTTTTTTTCAATGAGCGGAGGAAAATCTTCGTTTAAAAAAAACTCCAGCTACTTGTGGGCATTGTCGATATTGTTTGGTCAATTCAGAATCATCCAGAGTGTCCAACACATTGCGTCTGGCTGCAGCCATTTTGGGAGTCTTTGTGAATAGGTCTTAGGGAGTTAGGAGTCCTCTTGACTTCTTTTAAGGACTCCCAGACTTAGGAGCTACTTAGGCCTAAAACTGGTTGTGAATTACTTTTATCTTAAGAAACTAGGAGTCCTAAATTTAAGAGTGACACGCCCACATTTGTTAGGAGTTACTCCTAAATTCGGCAGTTAGGACCTACTTTTAGCCCTAAGGTTCTTTGTGAATACGGCCCCAGATCTCTAGTCTGGGCTGGCAGTCATCATTTTCGTGTTTGAGGGCGCACACTTTTTGCACAGACGCTGTAGCAGCATGAAAAGACACAGCGGGAAGTTTTTCTCCTTCTACTGGTGTCTAACGTTGGATTGCATTGTGCACATATTACAGCTCGAGTTGCAGGTTAAAGAAAAAATTAATTCCCCCTCGTCTTAATGCATCCTGCCAAGAATGAACAAAAAAGGTTTTCTCAGCTGATAAAAACACAAAAAGTGAAAATAAAAATAGACTTGGATTCCTCTGTTTTAGACTATAAAAAAACGTATAACATTTTAAAACATCAGCAAAAAAAAGCTCTCATTTGGAGCTGTTAAATTCCACCTTTAACTTGGGGAGACGCTTAATGGTCTTAAGCGGACGCAGCACCCTCAGCACCCGCAGAGATTTGATTGTACTGATGTCTTTGCTTTTGCTGCTCCCCCTAATGTTTTAGCATGGAACAAAAGAAAGCACAAGTAAAATGTTAAACAGCAGAATAAGTCCTTTATCACACAAAATAGTCACAAAGGGCTCTTACCACACCCTTTTGCTTTAATTTAAAAGATGAAGATAATATAAGGTTCAAGATTCTTTTTGTAAAAAAAAAAAAGTACATTTAAGTTTTGTGGGCAATTATGCAGAAAGATAAACGTGTCAAACATGAAACCAGTGGGAGAGAGCACAGTAAGTGACCTCTTGGTTTCATGGACATCATGAAGCATCATCATCATCAGCATAGTTCACTATGATCTTGATCATCATAAGGTCACTCATTACGTAGCCACAGGCAACTCCCCGGCAGAGTGCCCGGCCAAACCTCTTTCTTTCTTTTTTCAGTGGGACGCTGTTCGACTCTTCGAAAGAAGTGAACATTTTAGATGTGAAAATATGAAGTCCTGACATCAAGGGTTGCACTATGAGGATTCGTTTTTCATTATCCAACTATTGTCTTCACATAGACATATGGAAAAATATATATATTTTTCACATAGCTTCCTTGTGATTTTAGAAATCACACCTATTAATGTGCTTCTGTGAAAAGGCCAAAAATAAATGTGTCCAAGGCCTGGAATGGGAGGCTATGCGAGAATATTTGAACCTGTGAACACAACATCCCATGTGATGAAAAAAAAAGAAGAAGAAGCAACAAACAATTCAAAGGAAAGAGCTGAAATAAATCATGTAAAGCTAAGCCTTTTGCTCATATTGAGCTGATAGCATTAAGATTTCATGAATAATACTAACTCCTGAAAGAAAGGAAAAAAATGTCATCAAGGTATACATAGAACACCTAATATTTACTGTAAGTGGCTGTGCCATTCTGAAGAAGGGGAGAAAAAGAAAATAGAGGGACATGGACGCCTGCCAAAGAAGGGGAGAAAAAGAAAATAGAGGGACATGGACGCCTGCCAAGTCTGTGCAGAAGACGAGCGACCTATAAAGGCTCCCTCTTAAACTATGAACTCAGTTCCTTATGACAGAAAATGAACGACAGCTCAATTTAGTGCTGATTGATTGAGTTGGAGTGTTGGCAGCTTTAAGTGCCTCTGTGTGGGTGTTTGTGTGCCCGCCAATGACAGACTCAGACGCCAATCAATAGGCATTCCTCATTTGAATTTGAGCAGAACGGAGGTCTCTCTATGAAAGCAGCTGTAGAGTATTTAGTGTAAGCACTGTGAGGTCATAGGTGCCAGAAATGGACGCCCCCTCGCGCAAACACTCTTTCACATAGTTATGTGCACACACTATGACTATGATCGTATCAATTAATATTTTAGTGTTGTTTTGACACATTTGTATAATTTGTTTTATTTTATTTGCTGCCAATTGTTGGAAGAAAGACGGTTCAGGGAAAACAGCTTGTTTTGGGTTTTTGTAATCCCTCTATTTATATTAATTATTTCTGTATTATGTTCTGTTATCGATGGTTAGATATAGGGATGCACTGATACCGATACGGGTATCGGGCATTGGCCCCGATACAGACTAATGTAAATGTATCAGTATTCGTAAACTTAACCGATACCATGACCGATACTCAAAATGTTAAAAATCTGCAATAAATCCACAAAAATATAAAATTTTTACTTGAATTTTTTATTTTTATTTTTTTATATATTTTACATCTGTTATTTAGTCTTAGTTATGTTTAGTTGGTAAAGTCTGGTGCCTTTAGTCTCTTTTAGAAAAGTGTAAGGTGGAAGTTATACAGTTGATTAATTCAACAATGGTATCGGATCGGTATCGGGTATCGACAGATACACAAAATCCAGGTATCGGTATCCGGACTGAAAAAGTCGGATTGGTGCACCCCTAGTTATATATGTAAGGCAGCAAAGACTTACATGCTTGTTGTACATTTCCTTAAGGAAATCCTGGTGTTTCTTCAAATTTCAAAAAGGGTCTATATAAAAAAACTTGCAAAAAAACACAATAAATCGAATCTGCGGATGCGTTTCGAGTGTGTGTTTGCGATGAAACAGAAGATAACAAGTGGCAGCGGTGTGGTGAGAATGAGCCTGAATGACTGGAGGAACAAAGAAAGAAAGAGATAGTAGCCAATGTGATCCGGTAACTGTCTACAGGGAGCAGAGCGGGAGAGGACAGAGGAGGAACTTTACCGGGTGCTGCTCCTGTCGGGTTTCACCCAAGGTGATGACAGCAAAAGTCAAGTTGACAGCGACAGAGAGAAAGAACGAGGAGCAGGAGGACAGAGGAAAACACATGGAAAGACACACAAAGACAGGAACACACATTGATAGAGACAGACAAACACAAGACAAGAGAAAGAGAAAGAGAGAAGGAGAGAAAGAGGGGGGTTTGGTAGAAACAGGAAAAGAAACATCTATATGAGAGACAGACAAAGAAAGAAGGACAGCAAGATGGCTTCACCTGATTAGAAATATATTTCAGGCAGCCTTTAACAAACACTACATTTTTCCCATGATCCCCCTCCGACGAAGTATGTAATTTCTTGTCTCCCTGGTAGCTACACTGGATTTCATATAAACTATTTGTCTGAATTTTACAGGAAAAAGTGAGCCTTCTGTTACACGATGGAAAAAAAAACACTCTTGTCATTGATCATAATTGAGAGAGCCATCACATTACCTTGTAAATATTGATCAATTTGAAAAAAGTCTCAGCTGATGAATTTGGCTTAATAAGTTCAGAAGATTGTTAAGTAACAGCAGTAGAATTACAAATCGTCAATGTCCACCGCTTTATATCTCATCCAGGTGTAGCTCAAAAAATTTGACCATCACCAAAAAGTTAATGTATTTCAAATATTTAAATACAAATTAAGTGAGGCACATATAGCTTCATTACACACCAAGCAGTATTTGAAACTGTTTATTTCAGGTAATTTTGATGGCTATGGCTTGCAGCCAGAGAAAATCCAATGCATTTTTATTTTCAGAAAATGAATATATGCATTTTGACCAATAAAAAGAGATGATATAGAAATGTCAAGTTTTGACCTACACATTCGTGCAGAAGACTTGATCAGACAGTTGTCCAGAAAGAGAATCACTGTTACTCCTCTACAAGGTGGGTAATCCAATAAAGCTATGGACACAAAGATTCTTACAAACTGCCGGTTTGTGTTAATTTCCCAGTTAATAGGAAAATCGTCGATATTCGTGTAGTGGGGCAGTTTTCAACAGCCTTTTTACGAAGTTTGTACAGAAGCAGTTCAATTTGCAAGAGCAAATTGAGGCATTATAAAAAAAAGTTAATCTTCTTCTGCAACAGTCTTCATGAGGATGTGAGACAAGCCTAAACTCTAACAATGTTTAAATTCCGTCTGAAAACAGTTCTTTTTTACGGAAGCTTATTGCATTCACTTGAAAAAAAAAACAAAAAGCTGTTTTTCTGAATTAATGAGATAAGTTTTAAAAATACAAATAAATACCTTTCTGTTTTTCTGAATTAATGAGATAAGTTTTAAAAATAAAAATATCTCTGTTTTTCTGAATTAATGAGATAAGTTTAAAAAAAATACTGCTCAGTTTTTCTGACTGGACAAGAAGAACTGTGGGGGCATATTCGTGGTGTACTTCACCTTCCACTCAATGACCGTTGGAGATTGGCACCAGCCACGCGGCTGGTAGTATAGAAAATGGATGGATGTTCTATGCCTGTAGGCATTATTAGCTGTCTAAGTAAGAGGAACTCAAACATATCCTGTTTCAATCGTTCCATCATTGTCTATAGCATTCCGCTTATCCTTGGCAGGGTCGCGGTGGCTAATGCTTATCTCGAGCAGTCATTAGGCAAAAGGCGGGGAACACCCTGGATAAGTCGCCTGACCATTGCACGGCATGTCGCTTTTCATAGCTTAATTCGCTTTTACTTTGTGTTGGGATTGCGAAACTATAAAATACTTCTGTTTCTAAAATATGTATATAATAGGCCTATGAATTAGTTGATTTTCTACAGACACCTGAGGATTTTGCTCCTGTTCAGGTTTAGCTTACTGCCGTATTCTCTGCCCCCCACAATATATTTTGTTAATTCAGAAAAACAGAACAGTATTTATTTTTATTTTTAAAACTTATCTCATTACTTCAGAAAAACAGAGCGGTATTTATTTTTATTTTTAAAACTTATTCATTCAGAAAAACAGAGCAGTATTTATTTTATTTTTTAAAACTTATCTCATTAATTTAGAAAAAACAGAGCAGTATTTTTTTTGTATTTTTAAAACTTATCTGATTAATTCAGAAAAACAGAGCTTTTTATTTTATTCAAGTGAATAAAATAAGCTTCGTACTTTTTACTCGCGCATATGACAATTGAAAGTATGTTATCTGCACTCTTGCTTTTTATTGTAATTAATTTTTTTTAGTCTTCTTTCTAAGTTGGTGTTTTTATGTTTGTTTTCTTAATTTATGTAACTGTGAAGCACTTTGAATTGCCTTGTGTATGAATTGTGCTCTATAAATAAACTTGCTTGTTTGCTCTTGTTGTACGATGGCCATAGAGTTCTGATGTTCTTCATAAGGGTACTTTGGAAACTTCCTACAGTACATTTACTGTGAGCATCTCAAACCGTTGGTTCCACATTTTACATCTTGAGAAACATCTGCTGCAACTTGTGGAATCTTTTGTAATTTTCAAGCAAAAATGCAGAAAAGAGTACAGTTACATGGCCAAGCGGAATCAAGCAGTTGTGGCTGCAGCTATCCTGCAGCATGAGCAGGAAGACCTGAAGAGAAGACTGGATTTCCACTGCCATTACGAGAATGTGTTCCATAAGCTGGACTGCGTCCCCTAAAATTTCAGACCACTCTAAGGGGCCTGAAGAACAGCCTCCATAGAAATATGGGATTTCAGGATGGTATCCTTGCCTTAACTGATTGACAAATATTGTACTTTTTTTTTGGGTTGTTTCTGAGGCATTTGTTTGGAGGCCTTATGAAGAAGCTTTTTGTGGTGCCTTCTTAGAAAATCTTTGGACAGGACCATGAACCTGGTCACAAATGCACAAATTGGCTTTGAACGTTGAATTCTTATAAGGCTGCCTTAAGGTAGCCATAAAAAATGGTCCAAAAATAGTTTGTAAGGTGTTCGTAGCAGGTTTGCACAGGTCATTGTGACCGAACCTTTCAAGTAATTGCTAAAGAAGCCAGCGTTTTACAAATTGCATATTTATGGCTAGTTTTGTGGATTGGAAAAGTGTGGGAGAAGGAGGAGACGTGCAAAAGCACCAGGAGTACAAGAGCATTCAAAGAGATTTACACTTAATGGAGTCTGGAGGAAGAGTGGGGACGCAAAGAATCCAAGTTGTTTGAGGCTGAGTGTGAGGTTCTCACTGAGTGATTATTGGGGATGGCATGTCATAAAAGGCAGGGTTGCACAGTGGCATAGTTGGTAACAATGTTGCCTTGAAGCAAGAAGGTCCAGCCTAATGGATGTCATCAAAGGTGGGTAGTAACTGGTTTCATTTTTCCAGAAGAATTTAGGATTTGCTCACACTGCCAAAAGTACCATTACCTGGTGTATTGACCATGGTATCAATGTGGTTGATTGATGAGTAAACCCACCTGAACAAAACCCCATGAAAACTTCATGGGGTATTCTTAAGAGGAAGACAAGGAACACCAGACATCAGACGATTAGACAGCTGCTATTAAAGCAACATAATCCTCCATAACAAACTGCACTAAGGAAGTACCTCTTGCAAAAGGAGCCATGACCACAAACAGAGTGCAAATACTGTACAGTACATGGAGCACATTCACAGATATTTCAGTAGACTGACATTTCTGTATTAACCTTTTTATATTTTTATATTTACTATTAGAATGTTCTTTGAATTTGATTTTCCTATTAGCTGTAAGCCATAATCATTAAAAATTAACAGGAACAATTCTATCATTTTATTCTAAATAAATTCATTTTCTATGCTATTCTAGTTTATTGAGAGAGACTTGTCTTGCAGCTGACTAATTGTCGAAAAGACCAATCTACACTGCTTAGAAAAAAAGAATTGGTAGCAAATTTAAATAGAATTAAAAAAACATGTAATACTGTAATACTCCTTATATGTATATATATATATATATATATATATATATATATATATATATATATATATATATATAGCATTTTAAACAACATCAACATCATTCTGGGAACAAAACAATTTGTTCTCTCAGAACTTACGTAAACCTGATGCACTTTCCTGGATCCACAAATACAACAAAAGACAATTCGAGGGAATCGAGGCTCTGAAAGTCTGGATGCGCATGCTTCGCTTCTGTGGGCATCTTTTCTTTAGCCCAATACAAGCTCGGTGAAGGACTAGCTTTGTAACTGGAAGTGAAATCTCAATCGGTCCATCCATTTTCTCTGATTCCTATCTAATTACGCTATAATGATCAATTAGCTCAGACCTTCAGCACAAATTGTCCTCATTATATCTGCAGCACCTAGAGGAATCAGTATCAAAGTTACTTGGCATGCACATCTGCACAGAAACAGAATTTTGTTTATTAACTCTCCGTGAGAGATCCTTTCCAGGTTTGCTTGACGTTAGAGCACGTTCACTCATCAGTCATGAGCGGAGACTCAAGAAACCAGGATTTGTGTGTATTGTCTCATACACACATGCTATTAGCAGCAGAAACAAAGGCATTCTCACACAGGATTGTCACTACATGCACTTTAAAGTCACACGACTTTGAAACATACAGCATTTGTTTGGAGAATACCAAAAGCAGAATACTTGTTTTTCTAACACACACACAGATATGAAGCTATTGTACTGTTCCCATGCTAAAGAAAAGCATCTGTACAATGCTTCGTCGAGTTATCTGGTTTCATGTAACCTCATGCTTCCGAGCGAAATTGCGAGGTGTTTGTGCCTGTTGCGAGCAACACTGTACTCCAGTGTAGCGCCGAAGCAGATGATAAGAGGCAAAGGCTTGTAGGAGAGGTGAAGGTGGGAGGGCAGCAATGATGCGTGAGCATCTTTAGGGGGAACAAATACGGTGTGAGAGCATAAGGACAGGAAGAGTAAGCCAAGTAAAAAAAAGGTGAGAGGGGAAGGGGAAAGCAACAGACAAAAGGAAAGAAGGATTTTTTTTTTGTCAACAGAAAGTCATGCTGCGCAGGGTGGAGCAGTGGAGTGATTTTCAAACTGCTATAACAAACTTATCAGCCAGAGGGCGCTGTAGATTAGCAAATCATTCTGTGATGCTTCTTTTGTAATATCAACACCTAAATAATGTCAGATCTTAGAAATCTGTGGTTAGTTCTGCTTTAAGACTTCTACATTTAAGATCACATCAAACCTCTTGTCTGATATTTGAATATTTTTAGATGGAATGGGCTGGTTTATAGTATCCCATCAAGTTTCACAAATGTTTTAAACCGTTAATCTAAAACATTTGGTTCAGATTGTTCTTGTGGTGCTTTAAATTAAATGTCAGAGACATTAACAATGTTTTTTCTGGGTGAAAAAAGTGCACAGGGTGTACAGAGCATGAAGTAAAGCCACTTAACCCCTCCAAAATCTGCTGCTGTGCACTTCCGACCAGCTGGCTGAAAAACGGCTACTGCACTTTAATATACGTACAAATTTAGCTATTTGACTGATTTAGCTGGTTGGTCAAAGGATTCAAAGTAATACTCTTTAAAAAATATAATCCTGATTGATTACCCAACCTGCTGTCAGTTTCTTTTTACAATAACATATTGTGTTTATATATAAAAAAAGCTTTTTTCTAAATTGGGGGGATCGTTTTTCTAAAGACTGATTTTTTCTGAATTAATGAAATATTATGATATTGTTAATTTAGAAAAACATTTTTTTATTTTTTTTGTAAAATTTTCTTAACCACATTTTTTAAGCATCGTGCAGCTTATATATATATATATATATATATATATATATATATATATATATATATATATATATATATATATATATAGATAAATAAATGATTTAGCTAATTCAGAAGCTTTTTAATAATTGTTTTCTAGTGAATGCAATATCATTAATTATCTTTTACAGTCTGTGAAAAGAAAAAAAATTAAAAGTTCTCTTGTTGGAAAAGGTTGATCTGTTAGCAACAATTTTTTTTCACAAGAATTGAAATTATTCAGACTAAATCCAAAGTGCCACGTGTAAACCTGAAGAGAAACCATTTCGTTTTGTTTTTTCAAAGACTGAAATTAAAAAAGTTACTTCAAATAAAAGACTAATACTTTTCTATTCTGTGCAGGGGATTAAACAGCTGTCGTTTCACCCAAAAACGTTTTTTTCTTAATTGAAGAGATACATTTGAAAAATCTTGAGATGATTTTCTTTTCAAGAAAAAAGTGAAATAAGCTCAGCATGAAGAGCACGAAACACACCACAGCAGTAATATATTAGAGTAAGCTATTCCAACTTTTAATATCTGTCACTTCATTCATGCCATCCCTAGCAATCTAAGTGTCCTTGTGCCACTCGTGTATTTTCACTTAGTTTTCAGGCATTGTTACAACCTTTAAAATTGCTTTGCCTTTGATCTAAACACTCTTTGACAGTATAAATCAGTAAATATTCTCAAACCCATTTTACTCTAGCCTGACTCTATATGCTGAACTGACTTCTGTCTGAAGCTGTCTACAGCATCACAGGTTCATGCAGTCACTGCGGCGGACATGCATTTGCAAAGGACGAATAAACAAGCTCATCTCCCTGGCTCCCTCACTCCACTATTACTTTCATTAACACACAGCCATCTATTAAAAATATATAATACTGCTAGAAAGTTTTCAACCATCCCTTGTTCCTTTATGTTTTGCTTCCAAGGAGCTAAATGAGCCTTTTAAGATGCTCTTGATTAAGAGTTTTTTGGGCTCTAAGAAGGTCTTTCAAAGCTTTTCGTATTTGTTCGTTGCTGTCTTTGTTTGTGACAATGACACCATGTAGACAAATGTAAAACATTCCTTCTTCTTTGTCGCCTTCAAATTGTTCATTGCTTCAAGTTGTTCGTTGCTCTGATTGTTTCTAGCACTGTCAATTTGCTAGCATAGACCGTTTGAAAGACGACCATAGCAAAGAGGAATGACCTCGGTCTATGGGTCGTGATCAAACTATATATTTATATATACAATACAGGATGGCTTACCAGGCTAGAGGTCTACAACAGAAGACGGACATATATTCTTATGAACATAATCAGGTACTCAACTGAAAATGAGTACAAAAGGCAGGGAAAGTCCAAAGAGAAACTTTGAAAACCTTCAAAAAGTCTGAGTATATTCTAAGAAAACTGTAAAATACTTTGAGAAAGCAAAATATGAAGAAATAAGGCATGACACGACTACTTTACAGTACAGGACTGTATTTACTACGTGTCTATGGTGTTTCAATAAAACAAATCCTTCCACCCACCACACCCTACCCCAGCATGCTTGCCTTTCCCCCTCCCTTCAACTGTCGTTTCCCAGGCCGTGCAAAGGAAAGAGAGTTAAATACCTGCGCCTCCAGGTTAGCTAAAGTCAGACTTGCGTATCAGTTGTGTGTGCGCGTGTGTGTGCTGATTGGACGTGTGCTGGTTAAAAGAAAGATAGGAGGGGTAAGAGGGCAAGATGATGTCCTTCTATCAGCTTTCCACAGTGTGGCGTATGGATAGCCTGGGCACTTAAAGGGTTAAAGGTGTCTGGGATGCCCTCACCCCCACAGACTGATCAACTGAGACCTCCAGCAAGGAGAATGCAGAAGAATGAGGAGGTAGTGATGTGGTTTGGTTAGGAAGACATGATGTTGGCTTTCATGAATCTTTGTCAGCAGGTTGCTCAAAGAAATGGTTGATGGAGTTTGGAACGAGAAGGACCGCAAAATTACTGAATCGGATAAGGGTGTGAGAAATGGTTCTGGGGAATAATGGCACATGGTATCTGCTCCTAACATACAGCAGAGGCATCTATACTGACGATTCTTTTTTTTAAATGATAAATTATGGTTTTTCACATCTGGAACAATTGGGCATAAATTATCTTTCTATTACCAGCAGTTTTGATCTAACAATCACGAAAAACAGATTATAGTTTAAATCTCCCTCATGTATGGATCTGACCAGCTGGAGCAGGATAAACTTACAGAACGTAGCTGGTTTATTGCAGAATATATGAAATGGTTTGTTTGATCATATTTAGCTGTGCCTGAGACATATTTCAGTTTTTTTTAGACCAATGATTCCCAAATTCCTGGTCAGGAGTAACTTAGTGTCTTGAATCAACAACGTTTGGGTCCTCCAATCCTACTCAGATATCAAATTTAACATAAAAAGTAGAAACGAATCATAAAATAATATTTACGCTATGGCAGTGGCAACAAATCACTTTTTAATTACAAATAGGTAGAAATTACAAATTATTCTTTAACTGCTGGAGTAGTTCTTATACCTGACTTAGTAGTAATGCTTGTATTTAAACAACAGTTGGACAGATTGAAAAGCAAAATAGTTTAATATCCATTGGTGTAGACTAGAACCATTTAGCTTTTCTTCTCAGAACTCGTACCAATCCGCTCCTACTTTATCCATTTCATAACAGTAAACAAGACACTTCCATATCCATGGGCTTTATTATGATAATCATTTTCTCAATAGTCAACTATTTTAATATTATGTTATAGTTAGTTTTTCAGTTAGTTATTAGTTCGAAGGCTGCGTAACAGTCGGTCGCTGTTTGTCAGTGAGAGATGAGATATTTGCCACTCCAACAACAAATTTCAACCTCCTGAAACGGGAATGTGAGAGACTTCATTCACACTAGAGGGCCAAGCAAATTGATTGAAAAAAATGAGTGAATGGGATAACTACGTAATTCTAACAACATTTTACACAATCGCATATTTTCACGAGTTGTGGTTCGATTTTGAGTCTGTTTTTTATGAGACATAGCAGATTATGGCACCTGACCAAAAAAAATGACTCTGAGTGACCGTCTGCTTCTTGATATTATATGCTGGTGTCACATAGCCAAGTTTTTGTTTTACTGCAGACTATGAACAGATTATCAATTATTAAAATCACTGGTTGTCAAAATGGATACAACACGAATTCTTTGCCTATATGTTCTAACATGCTGTTTGGTTTCTTTGTGTACCTGAGAAGGACCTGCTAAAAATATTATTACAATAAAACTATGAATGTATTAGTATCCAACGACACTCATAAGCAAGGAATTGTTCAAGCTTTTTATAGTGTCACATGAGTTTCGAAAATCCCACTTGCCAGTGACCAAATTAGGGCTAAAGTTGTGAGGTGGTGAGTAAACTGGATTAACCCTAAAGAAGACAGCAAGCTTTATCAAGTGGCAAAAAAGGATAGACCTGAAGTCAACTATAAATGGGGAGTAAAGTGACTGGCCAGTTTTTGACAAGAAGCTACAGGCAAAGTTTTGTTTTCTCAATGTCAAAGTTGTTGGTACTCTATGTTGTATCTTTCATACCTTCTTTAACAAACAACGATTTTAGGTAATTATCAATAATTTATTTATGTCAACATTAAAGAAATGTATTTATTTGACTTCTGCAAGTAACATCCGTCAGAAGAAAGATTCTGTTATTTTTGCTTAAATCAGGGGTGACTATCTGTCTCAAGTGCCCCAATTTAGTCAATGGAAATAGGGTGTAATAGAAAATATTCCCAAATTAATGTACAGTGATATGAAATCTTATGTGAAATATTAGCATTTTTATGATTACTAAATTTAAAAAAAATCACGTCCATAATTCATCAAGAACAATTCACTTCAAATGCGACAGAACCATGTAATTTTTAGTTGTATTTATTTTTTTAAATCTCCACGTTTAAAAGTTGTGAAGAGACATGAAAAAAATGTTTTTAAGATAACTTGTTAATTGCCTTGTTGCTGAAAATGTGCTATACAAATAAAATTACCTTACCTATTCTTGGAAAACATTCAGTAAAGTGAACCTAACGTAATTTATTGGGACTTTGTCAAAACCATCAATTTATTAGTTGGGTGCCAAAAACTTGAGGGTCTTGAAGAGGTCTACACTTCAATGGAGATAAAAAATTTATCACACAAAGCAACTCAACATCTAATTGTTTGGTATTCTACTTGCTGTACGTTAATGATAAGACTAGTGTGAGGGGGAATGTGATCAGTACGGAATAAGGCTATGGAAGGTTTAAGAGTGGTAAGAAAAAGGGTTTGTAGGACTAAAACTATGGACTTATATGCAAGAAAAGAGGAAGGGATGACTGACGGCCTGGTTGGAGAAAATATCAGGTCGGCATGATTTGAGTAATAGGGGAAAATAAGGGAACAGGTGCAAGGAAGATGGGGAGCAATATTGTTCATAAGGAGCGATTGGTGGTTAATAGTTTATAAAACAGTTAGAGGAATGATGTAGGGTTAGATTTTCCATGACATTTGGGAGGAAAGAGGAAGTTAAAGATGGTGCCACTACACTCCAGAAACGTATTTGCATGTCAGCAGTAAAAATATTTATCCAATACGGTTGATATTTGTGGTATTAAAGACTCTCATTTGGAACTTTAGGAAAGCCCGTGAGAGCCCCAAAAACGAAAATAAAGAAAAAATAGATATTGAGAAGCCAATTTCTTGTTTTAGAGTGTAGATAAGAGATGCAACATTCAGGTTAGAAATATTGTGGACACAGTTCAGTAAAAGATGAGAGTGGAAATGATACGTGGCGAAAGACCGATTTATGGGTTTGAGAAGAAGGAAAAACAGTGAAGACAGTCAAAGAAGGAGGAGTTCAACAACAACAGAGATAGGCAGAGCAGACAATACCCCACGGAAGAGAACAAAGAGAGACAAGGAATTAAAAGAACACCGAAAAACCAAAAGCAACAAAAAACACAAAGGCGAAAGCAGAGACAAAGAGGGTGAAGATGTTTTTTAGACAGTAGGATAGAGAGAGAGAGAGAGAGCAGGATTGTCTGGTTAACGGGGTGTACAAGGCTGCGAAGCCCAGGCCTTTCGGTGGATGGTAAAATGTTGGCGTGTGTGGCTGGTGGAGGTGATCAAGAGGAGAGTGATAGGGTTGTGAATGGGGCACTTACGTGAAGGCAAAGGCCACCAGAGCACCACTAACCACTATAAAGTCCAGAATGTTCCACAAGTCACGAAAGTAAGACCCTTGGTGGAGAAACAAGCCCAGCACCACCATCTGGAAGACATGAAGCGTGTTTAGAGCAACATCCATACCATACATATAAGCACATGCTAGGGTTCCTATACATAGCTCACTTTATAAATACACGTTTTTCTACTGGATTTTTTCTTTTGGATAGTACAAGATAGTACGAACATTCAATACAAATGTAGAAACGCTGTGGAAAATCAGCTCGTTGGAATGAACTGATTTTTATCTTGAATGGCCGTGATAATTACCCAGGAGAGAGATGGAAAAAAAAGCTTCTGAACACACCATATTTAAGGCTTCCCGTTTCACAGCACTGTGAAGAAGACTCATAACTATAACTTTTGAGCATTAGATAGGTGATTATAAATTAGGTTAGAAAAAGCAAAAAGACATAAAAAGCCTATGGAAATCTATCTATGGCATTTTCAGACAGGTCCTTAATTCACTAAGGCTGCAAAAGAGCAAGAGAGAGCAAGACTTCATCAGATACAATAAAATCTGATTGCTCTACAGTACAGTTGCTCAGTTACTATGTTTTACCTTTTTAAGTTTTCAACCTGTGTGCAACATGGAACATGTTGGATGTGGAAATGTTGGTGACCTTTAAGATGTGATCTAATTAATTAATTAAATAAACTACATAAATATTAGATGTTAGAGATTAATGTAAAACATCTTAAAGATCATTTAAAATGTGTACAACATAGATATGAATATCTATGTTAAAAATGGGTAAAAGCCAGTTTTACAGCAACAGCTCTGTCACACCCCTAGTGGCAAAAGTTGCCACTGCATTTGACCTATTATTTACCATTTAGAGAATTAAGGCAACATTTTCTTGAATATCATTCGTATGTTGTCTTATATTGTAACACTGAATACAAAATAAATTGGATTGGACGCAGAGCTACAAAAAAATCTTTGAACTTCATATTACTTTAAAAGAATTGAAAAACAATAAGTG
Source organism: Apricaphanius iberus (assembly GCA_028564705.1). Taxonomy (NCBI): domain Eukaryota; kingdom Metazoa; phylum Chordata; class Actinopteri; order Cyprinodontiformes; family Aphaniidae; genus Apricaphanius; species Apricaphanius iberus. The sequence continues at coordinate 524,472 of JAPXFQ010002242.1, read as the reverse complement.
AAAGATGAAAATCTGCTTAAATATTAAAAAAACACCTTAGTTAGGGTTACATTATGTCTAAGTTTAAGTATAATTTGTTCAGTTAAATTAGATCTACTCATCTAAAGATTTAAATTACAAATCTAACTAATGTACTAATGCTTTAACACAAGAATTGATAACAAAATCTAGAAATAGAAAAGTTTTTCCCCAATCTCATCACAACTTGGGCAACAGTGAAGGTCAATTCCATACTTTTCCATAAATGTAAATACTGCATCGAAACCCTTTCATCAAGATTTCAGATACACACTCATGTACACACACAGAGACACAATTCAGAGCCCATTAAAATGTATGAAAATAGGAAAACAAAGTCAAACACTATATATTAATTCCAGACATACAACAACCACACTCAGTGATACTTTGTTACCTTGATCAACATTTCAAACGTGAAGACCCCTGTGAAAACGTAGTCAAAATAACGCAGCACCTGCAGAGCAACACAAAACCAAGAGACACAGTTATCATATCTGAAAGAAAAGTAAGAGAGCGGGAGAGATTATATCAAAATCAGCTCAGTCTTATCCCACAGCTCATGACGATGCAAACTTTTGATTAGGCATGATCAAGATTGTTTTGTCCCTTGTCTCAGTTTATTTTTGGACAGCAGCAGATACTTTGGCCAACACGGTGAACCTAGGTAAAGAAAATCCCTGTTCTGACAAAGTTTGACCAACAGCAGTAGATGTAAACATATGATACAACTGTCGTCTAAAAGGGCAGCCCTGCTCCTAGAAGCGTTTTAACAGCAGTTTACTAGTTAATGTTAGCAGGTTGTTTTATGAAATGTTAAAGATTCTGCTTATAAATTTTTTCTGTGTGGTTCCAGTTGATCTTCCAAAAAAATCTTTCATTTATAACCTCAGTGCTCAAGTTTAAACATACTTAAATTTCCCGAGCCATATTTCATTTGGTCTGTCATAGACCAAAGTGACAATAACTTTTTGCATTTTCTTAGTAGTCCTTACCTCATTTGCATAACAGTGCATCTTATTGTATTACAGATAGGATAGGAAAGAGGTGAGTTAAAAACTTGTCTACACTAACAAACTTTCTTCTATTGATTCTGGCTTTTAAAATCACAATTCTTGAGGCAAAGAAAGTTTTCCATTTAAATCTGTGTGAAGGAGGGGTACATTTGAGTGGACTATTTTACATCAGTCTCCAAAAGTCGTCAAGAAAACGTTGCTTTCATAGATTCGGTGCTACTACATTATATGCGTCAAAGTCTCCGTGGAGGTCGCACACCACTAACAGACAGGGAGGTGCAGCAGGCACTACAGTCTCACTTTCTCTGTGTGTTTTAATGTGTTAATAATCCTTAGATGGTTTTGTAAAGCCCTGATTTCTTACATAAGCAAAATAATGTGCGGAGCCATGCACATAAAAATAGGGTGTAATTGAAAAAAAGTGCATAATGTGAATATACAGTTCTTGAGAGTGTAGCCGACATTAGCATAAGTAAGTACAACAACAGGCATCTGGAGTTTAGTTCGGGACACAAGTAAAAAACCTGATTTGAGAGCTTAATTTGATGTCAGGAAATCAAGACATTCCTAGCTTTTATAAAAAAAAAATCTATGTAGTGTATCTGCTTAGGTTATTTCATGAGATAATGATATCATGCACTCATTGTTTTCAGCTAGTTAGAGTGAGAGTGTGTAGTTTTTTAACATTACTCTCTGGAAATATCACTAGAAACATCGTTGAAAGTGAATAAAATGATGCCCAATCATTGAAAACTACTGCCGGCTTCACAACATAAAACCATAAAGAGCAGGTCTAAAATACATGGACGTGAGTCCCAGTGAAAGGGAGATGACATATTGGACTCCGTGTTTCCTTCAATGTGAGCATATGTGGACAAAATGCATTTACGGATTGTTGAATACGCAGTTACATTACTATCCCCTCGTCCTCTATTAGAAGCTTAAATGAAGAGCTCTATAAATAAACAGACTGAAATAATTCCTTTCTCAAACCCAGAGCAACCGACCAACCCGATCCAAGACCCACGATACCCAGGTTGTCGGGGCGCCCTCGGAGACACCGAGAGGTGCCCCCTCAACTGTTGTGTCCGATCCTTCATGCAACACAGACCCCGGCCTGTGGCTCCACGTCAGATTTGGAAGCCCAAGGAAGACAATCAACACTGCCATAAAACTAGAGTAAGCATCGGCATGGCATTCTCTTGATGAAAATAACTGAAGAACCAGCTAAATCTAAGGAAACACGCCGAGGTAACAACATTCACAGTAATATCTTTTTCAAACTCGCACCAGTCACGGTCATATGGTGTAAAACTAACCTCAAATGAGTCTTTTTTTGTTCCTTTGAGGTCATTCCATCTACAATACAGTTTATTCATAAAAATAAAAAAAAAACTGAATATCACTAACCTACAAAATTTTAGAAACTTTCGCCATTTATAAATGTTTTGCATATTTACCTCTTTGCTCGCTGCAAATGTTGAAAGAGTCAGATGTGCTTGACATTTTGCTCTAAACATCAGTTCGCTGGAGGTTGAATGATCTGTAGAAATTGCGCAATTACGATTTTTGGCCTTTAATGCCATCTGTTGGTAAGGTCGTCCCTCAAAAGCAAAAACACTGCTTGCTTGCAATGATTTAGGTATGTACTGGCCCCCTATCGCCAGGAAACTACACACCGTCACTTTAAGTATGCAAAACCAGTATCGCCAATGGTTATAAAGCTAATGGTTGAATTTTTATGCTGCTGTGTGACTGAAAATACATTTTAGACTTTGGAAATCTTGACATTATTGGGTAGCATTTTAACCTCAAAATGATGTGGAAATGAAGACATTCAAATGTGATAAGAAAGACCCAAACACATTAATGCCTCACGTTGTTTCTTGGTGAGTCAGGCTTGACAGGATCCTCTGCTGCAAGGGCGATGCTGCTCATAGCAATGACAGACAGGATGCTGAACTCAAAATACTTCAGAGTCAGGATGTAGTGACAGCACTTTCGAAACCTGATGCAAACACACAAATGCATGCATGTGTTGGCACAAAACAGCTCACAAAAACACGTTGACCAATTTCTTTATTTAGGCAATGAAAGAAAAGAACAAAAAACGTTTTATTTCAAACATTTTAATGCTATATGATACATAACACAATGTCGTGGGTTTGACTGAAGTTTAACACAGGAATACTCACGGATTGGTGGTAGACATTATGAAGCAGGAACTATAGGGAGGCATGCGCTTAGGGCCATCTTCATCTTCACCTTCATCCTCCTCCTCCTTCTCCTCACTTTTCTTCTGGTCAGTGTTGGCGTTCTTGTTAACTGAGCACAGAGAACAGAGTAAGCAGAGAGGATAAAAAAGTGACAGACTGACAGAAAGGGGTCAGACTCTCAAAATATATGCAACACATTCACCAGTATTGTTTAAGGGAATAAAAGTGAAGCAAAGTAAAGGTGAATACCACTGTTGTACATTGCCAAACAATGAAATTGAGGATTTCACTTGCTAGAATAAAATTGCACAACTACTACCTAAAAGTTTTGTTCAGATTCTTTGAAGTGATGTTCTGTAAAGTTATTATTGATAGTTCCCTAACATGTAGTAAAAAAAAGTTGCATGAAGCGTGTTTGTAGGACACAGAAAAAAATGTATGTTGCAGTGAAAGCCTAAGGCTAAATATATGGGGGATTGGTCTTGTTCTAAACAATCTCAGGATCCATCATCTCATTTGTAACTTGAAAGATGTTTGGGTGAAACAGTACTTTCAGTTCAAGTTGCTCTAAATGAATAAAGTAGACTTAAACACGATTAGCTCTTAGCATTTCACAGCTCTGAGGATGTGTTTTGCGTTCCACAAACTTACACTTACATCAAAATGCCACCTTTCTGCTACAGGCAAAGGAACTGCCTTTAACCAAAAAAAAAAAAATCAAAATTACATACAGTGGGGCAAAAAAATATTTAGTCAGCCACCTATTGCGCAAGAGTTACCACTTAAAAAGATGAGAGAGGCCTGTGATTGTCATCATGGGTAGACCGCAACTATGACAGAGGAATAAAATCCAGAAAAATCACACGGCCGGATTTTTAAAGGATTTATTTACAAATTATGGTGGAAAATAAGTATTTGGTCACCAAAAAACAAGCAAGAATTCTGGCTCTCACAGACCTGTAACTGCTTCTATAAGACAACTTTGAACTCGTTATCAGTATAAAAGACACCTGTCCACAACCTCAAACATTCACACTCCGAACTCCTCTATGGTCAAGATCAAAGAGCTCTCGAAGGATAACAGAAACACAATTGTAGACCTGCATCAGGCTGTAAAAGACTGAATCTGCACTAGGTAAGCAGGTTGGCGTGAAGAAATCAACTGTGGGAGCAATTATTAGAAAATGGAAGACATACAAGACCACTGATAATCTCCCTCAATCTGGGGCTCCACATAACATCTCATCCCATGGGTTCAAAATGATCATAGGAACGGTGAGCAAAAATCCCAGAACCACACAGGGGGACCTAGTATATGACTTGCAGAGAGGTGGGACCAAAGAAACAAAGGATATCATCAGTAAAACACTACGCCATCATGGACTCAAATCCTGCAGTGCCAGACGTGCCGCCCTGCTTAAGCCAATACATTTCCAGGCCCATCTGAAGTTTCCTAGAGTGCTTTTGGATGACCCAGAGCAGCAATGAGACAATGTCATATGGTCAGATGAAACCAAAATAGAACTTTACGGTAAAAACTCTAAGGGTTGTGTTTGGAGGAGAAAGAATGCTGAGTTGCATCCAAAGAAAACCTACTGTAAAGTATGGGGGTGGAAAAATCATGCTTTGGGGCTGTTTTTCTGCAAAAGGAAAAAGGATGAATGTTTTGTGTAAAGGAAAGAATGAATGGAGCCATCCATCCTGATATTTTGAATTAAAACCTCTGTCAATCAGCAAGGGCATTGAAGAAAAAACTGGCTGGGTCTTTTTGTATGACTATGATCCTAAACAAACATCATCCCTGCTCTAGAGGAGATCTGCATGGAGGAATGGGCCAAAATGCCAGAAACAGTGTGTGAAAACCTTGTGAAGACTTACAGAAAACATTTAACCTGTCATTGCCAACATGGTGTATATAACTTTTGTTATTGACCAAGTTCTTATTTTCCAGCATAATCTGCAAATAAATTCTTCAAAAATCAGACCGTGTGATTTTTCTGGAATTAATTTCCTCATTTTGACTCTCACAGTTAAGGTGTACCAATGATGAACATTACAGCGCTCTCTCATCTTTGTAAGTGGGAGAACTTGCACAATTAGTGCCTGACTAAATACTTTTTGCACCACTGTATTTAATGCTGGCTTTGTATTTGGCATGAGGACAGCATTGTGCTAATATGCACTAGGGTGATCTTCAATAATGACAAGCCTGGTTTATCCCTAAACATAACACGGCTGTGGCTAGAAAAGAGAAAGGCACTCAGAAGTGGAGAAAGGGTCTACAGAGAGGCCCAGTACAGGTTCAGAAATGCAGTGGACATTGCCAAAGACCAGCACTCTGAGAATTTGCCGCAGCAGATCTCAGAGAACACCTCAGCCTCTTTGTAGTGGAGTTAAAAAAAGATCACCAACTACAAGCCTAAAACCTCTCACTCCACTGACGACCTGCTGCTGACCAACACCCTTAACAACTTTTATCTCCACTTTGATGAGCCACCAAGCAGCCTTCAACCCTTCAACAGTCCCAACAATAGAAACACATTGGAAACTCTTCACCCCACCATAGACCCATTAAATCCATCCAAGACTTCACCATGGCACACCCCTCCTCAGCCCACACTTCTGAGGTTTTCACATCACCCTCAACTAAAACCCTTCACACTCATGAAGCAGATATGAGAAAGTGTACATGCTAGAAAAGCTACCGGGCCAGACGGTATGTCTGCTGCCCCCAGTGTTTTCTAGCATTTTTAACTCCTCACTGAAGGCATGTCATGTTCCTGTCTGTTTCAAGACCTCCACCATAGTTCCTTTACCCAAAAAGCGAAGGATCACTGGACTTAATGACTACAGACCTGTGGCTTTGGCATCTGTAATCATGAAGTCATTTGAGCGCCTGGTTCTATCTTATCTCAAGCTTTCAGCTATGCTTTCATTACCTTCCTTCCAGACCTTCTCCAAAACTAGCTTTCCCGGATGAACATGCCTGATCCCATCAACAGGTTTATTACTGACTTCCTGACAGACAGGAAGCAGCATGTAAAGCTGGGGAAGAGTATCGGACTCCCGGACCATCAGCACCGACTGCCCTAAGGGCTTAGTTCTTTCTCCTCTGCTGTTCTCCCTGTTCACCAACAGCTAAATCCCCAACCACCAGTCTGTCATGCTAATTAAGTTTGCAGGTGATACCACCGTTATCGGACTCATCTCAGACGAGGATGAGTCTGATAACGGTGGTGTGTTCTGGAAACGTCTGGTGTCCTGGTGTAATCGCAACAATCTGGTCCTGAACACCCAGAAGAAAGTGGAGATTATTGTGGAATTCAGGAAGCACACAGCCCAACACACCCCCATCATCCTGACTGACGACCCCAATCACCATTGTGGACTCATTCCACTTCCTGGGTACCTCCATCACCCAAGACCTCATGTGGGAGCCCACTATCACCTCTGTCATAAAGAAGGCCCAGCAAAGGATGTACTTCCTGAGGCAGCTGAAGAAATTCCGCCTGCCAGTACAGATGATGATACAATTCCACACTACTCTCATCGAGTCCATCCTCACCACCTCCATCATCGTGTGGTACGCTGGAGCCACCCTAAAGGAACAAACAGAGACTGCAGCGTTTGTTGTACTCTGCTGAGAAGGTGATTGGCTGCAGACTACCATTTCCTCAGGATCTGTACACCTCTAGGACATTGGGTTGTGCAGGTTGGATCAAAGCTGAACCTTCTCACCCTGGACATGGACAATTTAACCCGCTCCCCTCAAGAAGGAGGCTCCCGTCTATTCAGACCAGAACTTCACATCATAAAAACAGTTTCTTTCCCTCTGCTGTCGGGCTCATGAACAATAACCCTAATACCATTCTCATCACCTGCTCTGTATCATTCACATGACCCATATAGTGTCCTCTGCACCTGTCTGATCTGCACTGATCATTACATGGACTCATATCTATATCAATCTTTTACCACATTTTATTTTTATTCTTATTTAAGTGTTTCTGATTCTGATGATAGTGTTTGACCAGAATTCAGCTTGAGTTTCAGCCTGGCTACTTGGCTAAAGTCTACTGCACCTCGCTGCATGTTTATCATGATTACCTTGCAAGATTGCATTGGTCGAGGGATAGGGGTACACAGGAGGCATGTCTATGGTTGTGTAGTCGGGCTTTGCCATGCTGGTCAAGATCAGGCTGTCCATGCTATGAAGCAAGGTGTGGGTGTCACTATCATGGCAGTTCAGCAGATTGTTGAGGTGGTCGGGATGATCTGGGTGATCTGGTGGGAGATCATAAGGGTGCTCTTGGGCGCTGGCCAGCTTGCTGTTGTTGCGGAAGTTGTCAAGGTCTTCGTTGTGCTGCTGAATGGGGCGTGTGGTAGAGAGGCTGGGACAGGTGCTGTGATGCTCCCTGGCATTGGTAATGGAAAAGACATGACACAGCAACATAAATGGAGACAAATGAGAATAACCATTAGTAAAGAGAAAAGGCAATAAAATATGATGATAGATTCTTGCTTCCGCTTCAAACACTCGCCAAAATCAACCTATACTGCCTACTACATTGTGCCTCCAATCTCCTACATGAAAAATAGACTCACTTACCTTCTGACACGGTGTCCTCTACATCTTTCCTGGTTGCAGTGCCGATGCCGTCTCACCTTCTGTCCACCCTCTTCTTCACTTTTTTCCCCATCACCCTCTGATGCCCTACATTGATGTCGTCTGCCCTCATCCCCCTCCCTGGCTGTCCTCTTGTGCTGTCTGCACTTCCTTGCCTCACCATGGCCGTCTGCCCCTTCACTATGATGGGGAGACATGCTGTGAGCCTCCCTGCACTCTCTGTTCCTGTGCCGGTGGCCCCGATGACTGCGGTGGCTGTGCTTCTCTTCATCTCGTTGTCGATCCATGTTTCCTTCAATGTTACCCAGAGATGTGCAGCTGAAACCACGCCCCATGTTGGTTTCAATAAGCTGGCTTGTATCCACACTGCCAGGGTTAGTGGATTTCTGATGGTGATGGTGGTGGTAGTGGCAGTGGCGAGCTGCACGACGGCGGTGGTCAATATCCTGCCGTCGATACTGTTGATCCAGTGGCATCTCACCAGGTTGGGTCTTGTTGGTGTTGTTGTTGCGATTGTCTTGTGGGTTTACTACCAAGGGTCTGTCTAGGTGTGTTTTCACATCGCCACGTGCTTTCCGTGGGTAGGACACCTGAATGGAATTAAATAGTAGAGGTTTGGAAAAAGTCTTATTGTTAAAAGCTCAGTGTTTAAAACGTAGCTCATGTTTTATACTTTTAAAAAATCACTTTTAGATATTTGAGTCAGAGTGGTGGAAATTAAATAACACTCGACAAATCAGGTGGCTGGATTAGAATGATTACAATGTCTACTCAATGGATAAAAAGCAAGTTATCTTGCTATTGTAACTGACCCTTGGGATCCAGTAAAATACAAGTACAATTGAGGACACTGAGCATGTGAAGATTTTAACATTTTGCAGAAGTCTTAGATTCAGGGGTCATGTTTGAATAGGCATTTTCTTATTGAAAGAGTATGACTTTCAAAGTAAAGCACTGTTCTGTTTGTGTCCCCCGAATTACTACTAGAAGAGATCTGAAGTCCCACTTTATGACTGCCCACACCATGACGATAGCTGGAGGACAACTGGTGTGGCGTTCTACATCATTAGCAGCATTCTTCATCTCCCATTGGTGCCACCATTCATTTACAGCGTTACCCTTAAAATGCTCTGTCTCTGCTTTTGAGTTATAAAAGCCAATTCATATACAGTATATCTAAGAACATGAAGTGTGGGTGATGGCAGTCGTCCAGACATGGTACAGTGTGACAGAGGGTGCTTCAAAAATGGCAATATCTGTGGCTAGATATGAAGGCCCTTTACAATAAAAGTAATTGTAAGTTACTCATATATACATTCAAATCAGTTTAAAAGTTTTATGTTTAAGGAATCCCAGCAGTTTGTGCTGAGTCATTGACTAGCAGTTCTGCCCTGTTGATGCAGACTCCAACCAGAGCAATCCCTCAGCAATCCCTCACACTAAGAAAGCATGTAGCAACAGTGGAGAGGAAAACTTCCCTTGTAAAAAGAAGAAACCTCCAGCAGAATATAGCTTAGTACGAGAGGCACATAGCGAACAAAAGGAACTGATGGCAAAAAGTCCACAATTTCTAAATTCCAAAAACAGTTTCAATTTAAATGTTTTTGTTTCATGTTTTTTAACAAACTGTTTGCTGAGCTGCAACCAGCTGACTCTCAATCGTTTTTCTCTGGATTCATTTTTGACCCGCTCCAGTTTTGAGCTGCCTGCCGTCTTTGAGTGCAACTTTGGCTTTCTCAGCATGGCCCACTTTAATAATGCATTTCTCAGAAGCATGCAGCTTCAAGTCGTCCCATATAGCTGTGCAATGACAACAATTTTTCACAAGCTTAAAGGGATATTACACACTGGAATTAAGACATCTGTGAATACAGCATGACCCAGATGGTGGGTTTAAAAAAACAGGTCAGAATCCTGTGCTGGTAAAGTGTGTCCCAGTTTATGATAAAACATTCCAAGATAAGTTGTTAAAAAAACGATCAAAATTTCACAATAGTTAAATATAACTATAAGAGTGACAGGCCCAGAGTTGCTAATCGGGAGGGCAGGGACAATTCCCTGTAGGCCAGTCTGATGTTTGGGCTGCAAGAGCTGGTGTTCTCGCTCTCCTTTTAACTTTTAATTTTATTTAATTTTTAATGAAATCGTAGCTCTAATTAATTTTCTTTCTCTCTCTGTTTGTTTACAATGCCCAACGTAACCAATCATGTTAGTGCGTTCGGTCAGTTGTGTTTAAAAGATCGAAAAGGAGAAAGAGTAAGGGAGGCGTGGAGAAGGTTCAAAAACAGGAATGCTCTGAAAACAGATGCAGCTGAATATACTCACACCTTAAAGCAGGTGACCAAAACAGCATAGTACATAATTAGGGTCATTTCACTATTTAACAACATTGCACTAGCATTTAATTAAACCAAGCCAAGATCTAGGTTTTTAGGCGGACCACTTGTTGGCTCAGAGACTTTGATGCATTCATACCTTCCTAAGCAAAGTGGAATTTCAGGACAAACAAACTAGAGTACAGTTAAAGTGGACTAAGTGAATTTACCCTAAAATACAAAACAACGGTTTAGATCAAAGTATACTAAAATGGTAGAATGACTTAGCTATTCAAGACCTAAATGTAATTTAGATTTTAGGACAACATTTAAAAATGGATTTTTGTTTCTAGATATGCAAAGCTGGAAGTGACCTAAGACAAAGACTTTACAACTGATAAGTGCAGCAAAAGTTGTATCTGAAAAGTATTGATTTAGGAGTTTTAGATCTGCATTTGTAAAAAAAATAAAAACCACGCATCATTTCTCTTCAACTTCATAATTATGGACTACAAGTTACTGCATCATATAAAACATAACTAACATAAATCAAGATTTTTGCAAGACACGGTATATCCCTAAATATCTCTTATGGGCACAGATGGGTTCAGAATACATACCTCTTCTCCTTCTCCCACCTTCCAGTCTTCCTGTTCCAGCTCATTGTAGAGTGCCTCGCGGCTCGTCATCAGGTTCTGTCGCCGAATCTCACTGGTTCTCTGCTCCCACACAGACTTATTGACCTTGTTGTGGTTCTTCTGCTGCTCTTTCCTGTTGGGAGAGGTGGGGAAAAGATCATTTGCGGGAAATAACAATGATGAGGTTGGAAGTCAAATAGGCGTTTTTTTAAGATTTATTTAGCAGATCAACCTGAACCATTGCACAGGGCCCTAGATCTTAGCAAACCTCGAACTCTCCCGCACCCTTCTATTCCTCCAACCTCAATCAGTGTTTCCCTGATTCCAGTCATTTTACAAAAAGCAGAGAACAACGAGTCTTCCGAACGTAACATCTGCGCGCCCCCTCTCCATACTTCCTCCTGCCGTCTGCCTCGCTCTGCTTCCCTCCGTGCTCCGTTCTTCACTCGCTGCACCTCTGGCTAAAAAGTAAACTGCGTTTGTGTGTCGCGGACATGCCAGCTTTTGGTAAATGGCAAAAAATAAATAAAGATCATGGCCAAAACACTACTAAATGTCTATATTCTCTTTATTTAAATTATTTTAAATAAAAATATAGGTGTTATACACAGTTTTGAGTTGCAAGAAGAAATTTAGCAGTAGAAAAATGGCTTTTTTATTAACAAATTTCGAAGGCATTCAAGGTATAGATGAGCAGTGCTCACGATTCCATCTATGATTAAGTAATTTGGTATAGCAGTACCAATATTTATCGGTGTACCTTTATTTATCTGAATTGGACACAAGCACCTCCCACCCCGCTGGTTGACGAGCAGCCCAGCTGGAAAAATGTCTGGTGGAAACACTGTCAATAGTATAAAGTAAGCCAATATTGTCCTCCTCAGGCCCTCCAACGCTGTCTTGATGTCTAATCTCCCGATGTTAAAAAACACTTCACACTTCAGAGCCAAAGGGAACGAGGTCAAAGGGTTTACTAGTCAAATCTGCTCGTCTTTTAAAACATTATGAAGATCTCTATATGACATCTTTCCTACATGCATTTGCTAAAATGTCACTAATCAAATAATTCACATTACTTTAAAAAGATACCCATCACACAAGATAACAAATCTTGTAGAGGAAGTGTAGCTAAGAGGAACAAAAAAAGGTCAGTAACAAGTGAATAAAAGTGCAAGGTAAGTAAAGACATTTGAGACAGATTATCTCAATGGAGAATGGTTAATATTAAGGAAAACAAGAAAGTTGTGATAAATTAGAGTCTAAAACTACGTAGGTTTGCTACAACAATTCAATTTGCATAATATACAGTAAAAAATGAACAAGAAATAAAAGATTTTAGAACGTCAGTTCAAATACTGTATCTTCAAAGTGGAAGGTACTGTGCGATATGTGACCTTTATTTTCGATGTAGAATACATTTCCGATGGTAAAGATGAGATAATTCTGTTTCACTTTTTACAGCAGCAAATTGTAAATGTTCAAAATAAAGAAACTGCCTAACAACTACTCGAAATCTTGCAGTCAAAGCCTTGGCTAACGACAGAGCCTGAAGAATCTCCGCGGTGACTTTGAAAGAGGCAGTCGGTTTATTTGAGCTCTGTTTTGTTGTCAGCATTTCTCTTCTGCGAAGAACAGAGGTTAGCCTGTCCGCCTCTCGCTTTTCTATACACCACAAAGCCCTGAATCTTTTCTTTTCACTCAGTGAACAATTGCCTAATCATATTTTATATGACGGTGTGTCACTCTGTGTGTTTGAAGGAGTGTTTTGTGTGTTCGTGAATGCCTGCCAATCACTAATGATGGGAAGCAGGTGCAAAAGACAAACAGTACATGTGGTTTATGTCCTTTGTGTATATGTGCATAATGTTTTAGCAAAAGAGTAAAAATGACTTTCGTTTACGAATGTGTAGAGATGAATGCAGATAAAAACATGAGAATTTTGTGAGCCTGTGCTTGTAAAAACATAAATTTAGTGGCAGGTTTGTAATCCCAAATAGATGCATTTAAACAAGCTGCTTACAAGTCACTGAACAGATAAAAAAGTAAAATATTTCTAGTAAAGAAATGTCATCATACCCAAAACTGTACAATAAATGCACTCAATTATGTTGTTTTAGTGTATGGTGGTCAATCAGCATGGGAAAAGCAGATTGTGCTCCTAAATTCCACTTCATGGTGTGTGCCTCTCCACTACACCAGGCCAGCACAATAGGGCCTCTTTCCAGGTCCCTTTTAGGGACTGACCAAATACCTGCCTTGGGTTATGTACTTGAAAACGACCCGGTAGAGTCAATATGCTGGCTTTGTAGTTAATTCACGCCGAGCGGTTGTAGCTAAGTGGGAAATGACATCAGCAGACTACACCTAACAACCAGCAATTATAAAATTGGAAGACTCGCTGGTGAAACAGTGTACAAGAGCATGCACACACAAGCCGTTTTTAGATACACATTATGGAATAATCAGGGACAATTCCTTTTGGTCTTTTACCGTAGTTGTCTTTTCAAATACAGGTAAGGAGGGGGTGTGGGTGGGGTGGGGTGTCTGATGTCATCAGAGCTCCTCACAGTTTTTGTGATGTTTGCAATTCTACGCAAATAGATATCCTTAAGAGGCATTGATGAAAAAGCTGAACGGAGTATAGAAGCGAAATGAAAGGAATGGGATGCAATATGCTCACAGCCTTCCCTGTCCCCCACCCCGTCCCCTCCCTATCCGGAACTCCACCTGACATTCTGAACCGCAACGTTTCTGGTCTTATTATTAGGTAGTTCGGTGGTAATAAACCGGTAAAAGTTAACCAGACAGGGTCGGGAAGTTTGCTTTCAGACTCGAAAGTAAAAAAGACCGGAAAAATTACAGTTTTTCATGGTCTGTTTGAAACGGGCTATAGTGTGCTTACGTGTAGAGCTACATTTAATCCTGTGTACTCACGCAGCAATTGACAGGTTTGCAGCTGAGAGCGGGCTGACCTCCGCCACTTCCTTAGCCTTCTGTAGAGCTGTCTTTTGATTAGCTGCCTCTTCCTGCTCTTCTTCGTCCTGTCAGAGAAACATTGCAAACTTGATTTGAATTTCAAAGCTTTGTCTCAAAGAGCAACATACATATTACACGACAAAACACATTAACATGAAGCCAGAAATGCATCATCGCTCAATGCGATCACAAATGTAGAAAGATTCGATTTCCTTGAAAACAGAATGAGTCATATAAAACCATAACACATTATTGAGAGTTGGATTGAACTCTGGTAAAGTGTTTGACTTGTTCAAAGTCTTAACTAAAGAACAGGACTTCTCGGTGTCAGGTTATTTTATATTGGAGAGGATAAAAAACCCATATTATGTACCACAAGGCTCTATCTTAGGGCCCCTCCTGTTTCAGATTATAAAAAGTAATACAATTAGTTACCATAACTATGCATATCAGACTCAGCTCTACATTATATCACTAGGTGACTTTGAAACCCCTCCAAACACTAAGCAAATCCATTTAGGAAAAAAATGGATGGATGTGCCCTGTCTCCAGCGGAATAGAAGCAAAACTGAGGCTACGTCCACACTAAGCCGATAAGGTTATACGGGGAGTTAGACGCCTAATGTTATCCACTCAACACGAGCATTTACGCCCCGTTTAAGGTCCCATGATTGCGCAATCCCATAACGACCTGTGCAAATACTGGGCATGCGCGAAAAGACGCACGAAACACGCGTATAATCTACGTGACGCCAGCGCCTACATAATATATACAAGAAGCTCTACAGCACAGTACATATCTGCTTGTCCCGTTAACAGAAGAGAACAATAGCTGCTCAGAAGAAGAGAGTTTTTCGTGTGGACAGACGACGAGATCGATTTATTACTCTTCGCTGTTGTCTTTGTCTGTAGTGTCGTATTGTGATTGACGCAGCATTCATTGACGCCACTTCCTTTCATTATCCGGGGAAGCTGTCCACACTAACTCGCTTAGCCGTGGAATTAAGATTTACATGGCTCTCTTACCCGGCTAATAGTTATCAGGCCACAGACCTTAAACGACGCCGGGTTAGTGTGGACGATAGGGGGCTGTAGACTAAATAATTATACGTTTAAGGCATTACTCGGCTTAGTGTGGACGTGGCCTAAGTAATTAGTTTTGGAACCAGAGGGGAATGATCAAGAGTCAGAACACACCTTCAGCTATTACAGCTAGACAGTCCTAATGAGGCCCGAAATCTAGGTGCAGTAATGGACTCAGACCTGAGCCTCAAGCAACACTTAAAGACAATTGCAAAGTCGGTTTTCTTTCACCTGACGAACCTTTCCAGGATTAAATGACTAACATTGCAACAAGATCTTAAGAAAGTCATCCATGTGGTTATCTGTAGTAGAATTGATTACTGCAACAGTATCTTAAAAGGTGTGCCCCAAAATGAAGTTAGTTGTAACTTTTTACAAAAGCTGAATGGCTAAGCAACAAAATACATTCAACATCTGTTATTGCATCAACCACTTAGGTTTTTTGGTTCAAGTCTACTCTGCTTCCACATAATTATAACCAAACATAGAGAATCAGCATTGAGATTTGATTCTACTCTAATTTGGAACAAACTTCCAGAAACTAGCTGAACCAGTAATTTGCTTTAAATCAAGGCTAAAAACCCATTTGTTTAGAAATGCCTATGACCAATGATTTCTAGAACATCATAAAATGTACCCTGGATTGGAGCTTTTTATCACTTCTCTTTGTCACTGTAACTAATGTATGGGTTCTATTTTTGTTTGGATTTTGTGTTATGATTTTATCATGTAAAGCACTTTGGAATGCGTCGTTGCTTAAATGTACTATACAAATATACTTGACAAAAACAATGAGTCAATAGAAAATAATTTTGATCTACAATTTGAAGAAATTATTAGTGAAGCTCAAAAGAAGACCAAAATGAAATTGGAAAATACATAGTTTGTATGAGGGATCCTGTACCTTGGTAAGTTCCTGGGCATTGGCCAGATTGTCAACAGCAATAGCCAAGAAGACATTCAGCAATGTGTCTATGATGGGAGGAGTTATGAAAAAATGTATGCTTCAATTCAAAAAGCTAGAGATAAAATGAAAAACAGATATTTATGATTACTATACTAAACAAAGGCTGAACCAAAAGAATATTAAATGAAAAGCAGTGTATGCATATGCAAGTGTGACGGTAGGATACAGTTGCCAAAAAGTGTGAGGACAATGAAGAAAATGGAGAAGACCATTCCTTTGTCGTTTACTCCTCCCTGTGACTCAATGCCGTCATACATAACCACATTCCAGTCCTCTCCCGTCAGGATCTAAAGAGAATGGAGGAGAGAAATGTTAACTCAAAGAATCGTTCTGACCAAACGAAAAAACCCATTTAAAATTAATCAGTAAAGGCGTTTGGTCCACATTGACGCACGTAGAAGAAACCACAGCATCTAACATGTTGGCCCCACGCTAATGTAAGCTTTTTATGGTTATATGTTATGCAGCAGTCAATACTTTTTAATTATTGTATATCATTTTATTCATTTTCAACAATATTATAATGGAAATTTCTAGAGGTTAATGGTAAAAATTACACACTGTTCACTACTCATTTTAAAGATATTATCATCATAGTGTTAGGGTAAAAAATAGTGGTTTAACCTAGAAAGAATCACACACAGGGGTCGGAGAGAAATTGAAGTTAAATGAACTCTGCAGTGGGAGATAAAATAAGTAAAGTTCTGCAGAGGGAGACCAGGAAGATACTCTGGTTGACCGTTTGTCTGTTCTCCTCTCAGCTTCTCAGACAGCCTCCCAGCTCTATGTCCTGATCACACAGCTCTTTCACCTGGTCTCAAAGGGCCCTCCCACTGCAGTCTCTCTTTATTTGCTCAAACTTCATTAGCATCTTAAAAGAACAGGGTGTATACAAAGCAACATATGGTTGAAACCAAATGACATTTAAAAAGTACATTTAAACTATGTGATAAAGAAATATACCCTAAAAAAATAATAATACAACATTATTATTTTTCCCT
This sequence comes from Apricaphanius iberus, assembly GCA_028564705.1. NCBI lineage: Eukaryota > Metazoa > Chordata > Actinopteri > Cyprinodontiformes > Aphaniidae > Apricaphanius > Apricaphanius iberus. The sequence goes on along the minus strand of JAPXFQ010002242.1, from coordinate 507,615 downwards.
AACACATAGTTTTACACAAACTTCTGAATTTGAAGAAACAAAACAATTCTCAATAAGTATCCAGGCTATAGTTAAAGGAAATATCTTTGGTAATTCAAACTGACCTCAAAGAGGAAGCAGATGATTATGTGGTTAAAACACCCAGCATTGGTAAAACACTATATATACACATATTTGTTTGACCTCTCAGTAAAGCTCCAAAACCTGTCTAACTGTACATCAATATTTCTGTCTTTGCACCTACATGCATTTGACCACAATGAGGTTTGTAGGCCAGTTTCAGTTTATATGGAGCAATTCTGAGAAAGGCCTTTCACAGTTTTAAGCCACTCAGGACTTCAGGAAAAGTTGTTTTTTTCAACATGGACCTTGTTTTTAGCATTTAGTACATTGATTTACTCAACTAGACAAGTTTAGAGCCACTTGAATTCCTTTGGAAGAAGTTTGTATTCAGTTAGGATCAGTCCATATCCATGTAATAGGAGTGCTTCTAAGGTTTTAACAGGCTTTTAATCCAACTGTTTCCAACTTACACTAACCGGTGATTTCAACTAAGTTGTTTTCGTCCGCCATTTCAACTGTAGTCTGCATAGGTTGCAGAAAGGGAGCCTGTGGAAGCTTCACTTAGTTCAGTTGGTAATTCGGCTAGTTCTATTTGGAAACACTTAGCCGCGAACCATGCTGATGTCTGCAGAAGCAAGTTCTGCCTAGGTGTTTTGGGGCAGATAATGCCTTAATACAGGTGGCAAATTTCCAGCCCTGATTGACTCCCATTCTATAGATATAGAGGGATCGCGGCTGGATATAAAGTTCTCCCGAAAGGACTCAAAGTGACTGTAAACTTGCCTGAAGGAGTGAATGCTAAAAAATAAAGTCCAGTTTGAAAAAAAAAAAAAAAAAAAACTAATGAAAAAAACCTTTCCCTTTATAGTTCGAAACATTTTATGTGATTTCACGCTACACATGCTCATGCAATTTTGAATTAAACCATTCTAGCTCTGGCTGCATGTTTAAGGTTGTTGTGCTGCTAGACTGTTAACCTTTAACCATCAAGGGATATGAATAGCTTTGGTAGGCTTTGTCAAGTGTTATGGAGATGCTCTTGTTAGACAGCAATAACTATTTGAATTGTATTGCATTTTATTATCTTCATTTAGCCGTTTTGGAGTTCCTGACTGATTCCCATCACCAACAAAATTATGAGGACATAACTGCTTTTTATTACATGTAAGAGAAGAACGTAACTTGCTCTTTCTTACCTGAAACACCGTCATGATTGCGGCTGCAAAAGTATCAAAATTGGTAGGTGGAGTTCCGTTTTCAAAGTTGAATCTGTGAAGAAGAAAAAAGCATAACTCAACGCACACAGACTAATGTAGACATGCAATACTAGCATATCACGAAAGGCAGTTGCAGGGTTCGCATTGATACTGACTGTCCTCCAAAAAGCTGCATCCCCAGCAAAGCAAAGACCACAATGAAGAGGAAGAGGAGAAAGAGCAAGCTGACGATGGACTTCATGGAGTTTAAGAGAGAAACCACCAGGTTCCTAAGCGGTGCCCAGTACCTGAGGAGGAGGAGAAGGGAACTGTAAGATGTACAAAGGATTTAGATTTGATGAAGCATTAATGAACTAAATAAACATGATTTTCCTGGGGTAATAAAAATCTTCAAACGTAGAAATTTACACAAAGGAATACTCTGCCCAGTAAGCAGTCCCGGTGCCAGTGGGCGGGTCTGGGAGGGGCCAGTTTGGGACATTCAGGTGTCTGCCTCTCTCCCAAAAGAGATGGCTATTTAATTAAATTGCAACTATGCAATGGGGAGCCTAATACTCCTCCCCTTCCGGTCGGCCCATGAGTCCCCAACCCGAAAAAATGATAAATGGAAGTAAATGGAGCAATAAAAGTGATTTTCTGGTCCACTTTGTCTTACGTCCTGAATCACACATATCTACTACCTCGGTTTAAATGATAACTAATGATGTACATTTCAAATGTGTTTGTCAAGTGATTTGAAATGTATTCGATTGTAAAATTTAGCAATTAAAATGCATACAAATCAGAAGTCAGAAGTCGCATATATAACGTCACCCAGCTAACGCAAGCTAGCACTAGCTATAGCACGTAAAACACTCACCTAGAGCTTGTAGAGCTTCTCCCGCATGCTGGCTCTCATTCTACCGACTGCTTTACCCCCGACGTAGCTGCCACTTTCCACATGGTCACATTTATAGAGGTTTTCTCCAGTTTTAATGCTCCTTTCTTTGTCCTATAGGTTACGACCCTTGCTCTCCTTCTTCTTCTGCAGTTGTAGTCTGCTAAACGTTTTTACACAAAACCTAAAGCAACCTCTGCCGCCGGTGGAAAATCAGCATTTTCTCTGCATCAAAATTGGTCTTTAACGTTCACAGACATCATATGTTCGATTCACGGCGCATTTCAAATAGGATGAGAACATAATTTTTATCGTGCTATACAGTAGCCTACTCTCACTTATCTTTTTTTGGCAGCAGGGGACCCATGGAGCGGAAGTAGAAGGGTGTGACTTAGGCTCCCCATTATGTTAACATTCTTTGCAAGGAAAGTGCAACCAGGCGCTGCAGCCACAAGCATTTGCTTTCTGACTTTGTATCTCTGCCAAAGTTGTTTATAAATAATCATAAAGCAGAATATGGGAATGTCAGTATGAGGCGATCAGGAGAGGAGAGGAGGCAAATGCTGCTGGGATGAAACAGAAATCACTCTTGGAGGCATTTGGTGTTGCAGGCAGACATTATCCAGGTACGATTGGGGATTTCTTTAAGATATTTAGCACTGTCGCAGAATTAGGTGAAGTTATTCACATCCGTCAAGAGGAAATCCCACAGGACAAGCTCCTTCTGCACTGTTGGTTCAGCGCTTTGTGCACCTGGACATAGATCAGCTCCAAAGCCTCCGTAACGCTTCAATATGCTGTCGGCTCCAAGAAAGCGATGCTTAGAGTACGGTGTCCAGGTCAGACGATGCTCACATGCGTAAGGTTAAAAATGTCCGTGTGTCTGCACCAAGTGTTCAAGAGTGTCTAATGTATGCATTAGATGTTTGCACCAGCATTCTCAGAAACCAGTAAAAAATTGAAAATATTTGGTAAAAGCAACCACTGACTGGGCTCCTCCAGCTACATTATTATGGTGCCAGGTCTACCTGCAAATAGACTCCCATGATATTTCGGCCTCAGTGCATTGTCTCTCAAGAAGTTTCTGTGACCTAACTTTTTAGCTTTTGTTCTTTTTTTTCTGTGTCCAGAGACAAACCTGTCAGATTTGGTATTTTGAGTGCATTTTAATTTTCATTTTTGTCCATCATTTTTCCTTAAATCTTTGTTAGAGTCATCTGTGTCAATACTCGAGCACAGAGATTGGTAGTTTTGGGGAGAGTAAATTCAAGGTGTGTTTTTGTCCTGCTTCATAAAACTAGGATACAACACCATCTGCTAACATCTATTCAAGACGCAACAGCTTTGGATTTGTAGTTTTTGGATCTCCAATATGAAAAAGGACTTACAAATTGCCCTGAATTGACAACACAAGCATCAATCTATGAAACGTGAGCCTTATGGCCTTGGAAAAGATATTGATCAAGTTTCCTGATTTAGATTTACCGCGTCTTTCTTAGTGTAATTCTGCGTTAGCCTGAAACATTCAAAAACGTTCCTACGGAAAGAAGTAAAGTGTCAAAATGACAAAAGAAAAAAATAAATAAAATCCAGATCACAAAAGATCTCATCATTACCTCAAGTTGTGCCTGGTTTGCATGAATGAAGTGCAGAGAAACGAGCGAGACTCACTTGGTGACTTTGAAGATGCGCAGCAGCCTGAGAGCTCGTAACACACTGATGCCAAATGATGTGCCTGGTTTTATGGTGGCCCACACAACCTCAAAGATGCTGCCGACAATGACCTAGAAACACATAGAAAAATAATGCATCTCCACTTTGGTTATTTCGGGGATGTAATTGTGCTTCAGTGTGAATTGTCTCTACTTGTTTGAGTGGTGACTGTTGTGGCTACAGAGGAGTCAACAGAACATATAAATCAGAGGCCGCATTCACAAAGACTCTTATCTTTCCGCTAGGTGTGACTCCTAACTCGCGCTAAAACGCCTTACGTAGGAGTTGTCGTCTAAAACCTATTCACAAACGCACTAAGAGCTACTTTTACGTAGGACAAATCCCTAAAAGTAAGATAAGAATGACGTCCCGCTTCTATGGAAAACGAGTAGGAGTAAATAAACGGACAGCAGTGTGATTGGTTGTTGAATGACACGTGTTAAACCAAGAAATGGAAAACTTCAATGTCGATAAAAGCGTAATTAAGAATGGCGCAAATAGCAGAAATAATGCACGATGACATCTTTGTGTTGGCCACGAGACTGACACTTCATACAACTTACACACAGTAGCCTACTTACAGAGAGGGTGAAGTTTAAAAACGAAAAAACGTGAAATGCATCATATTACCCTGCCTAACGCCTGCTGATAGCTGGGATAAGCTCCAGCCCCCCCCTCCACGCGACCCTGAATTGGATGAAAGCGGATAGATAATGGATGGATGGATGCATCATTTTAAGGGAGTGATTGCAAGTAGGCTGTAAACAATTAGGCTGTCTAATGAGCACATCAGCCACATCTTAAATAGAGCCCCCCCCCCCACCCCACCCACCGTGACAAGCCCCTCGTGAACTGAAAATGAGTGGCGAGAAAAGAACAAGGACACCTAACTTGAAGGGCGATTCGGAGCTGGGATTACGAATAAGAAGAAAAGGGAGGCATGGGTGGAAATTAGCAGAAACATAAATGCATCTTATCCAGCGGTGTCGCGAACGTCAGAAGATGGTGAGAAGAAATGGTATTCTCTACAGTACTAGTGTCGGCTCGAGAACACGGCTTATAAAAAGGATGCTGCTGCCACAGGTAGGCCATGTCCGTCATATAGGAATCCCTACATATGTTACATAAATTGGAAGACGTGCACGTTTTCTTCTTTGTGCACCCCCGGCATACCTGTAATCGCCATGAAATTGGCTTTAATTCGATGCAGTTGCTGGATGTCTAATGGGAAACGGATGAATTATTGGAAAATGTGTGGTCAACAGAGCGCTTTAAGAGTTTGGGGGATTGATTGGCTGATAGATGGTTGTGATATACCCAAGTCGTCCGCGTTGCAAAGTTGCATTTTCCCTGTGGCTAAATATCTTAGTTTCGCTAAGCATTTAATTTGTGGACTGATCAGGTTGTTACGTTTAGTTGGAGACGTGATTGCATCCCGCACCACATCTGCAATAAACGATTTAGTCGGTATCGTGTGGTTAATTCCGAATCATCCAGCGTGTCCAACACATTGCGTCTGGCTGCAGCCATTTTGGGAGTCTTTGTGAAGAGTCCTCTTGACTTCTTTTAAGCACTCCCAGACTTAGGAGGTACTTTTAGGCCTAAAAGTGGTTGTGAATTACTTTTATCTTAAGAAACTAGGAATCCTAAATTTAAGAGTGACACGCCCACATTTGTTAGGAGTTACTCCTAAATTCGGCAGTTAGGACCTACTTTAGCCCAAAGATTCTTTGTGAATATGGCCCCAGGAGTGTTTCAGCAGTATATATTGAAATATCTCTCTGTTGCACTTTTCCAAGTGGTTAAAGATGATACAAATGTTCTAGCACTATAACTTCGTTGAACAGCAGAAGCATCCCAGAAGCCTGCCAATTTCTCTTTCCTTCAAATATCATTCATCTAAACACAAATATTTTCCTAGAACTTTGACGCATAATGTAGATTTGTAATAGGGAAATTCATCAGTGGAGGGACGACAGTGTGGACACAATTTGGCTCAAGAACTCCACTGCTGAAACTATTTTATGCTCCCTCAAAAATGGCCAGCAAACTATTATAAAATGTTAATTAATCAATAGACCCCCAGGTGGTGGTGGGATGTGTACCAGGGCTTTTCGGATAATTGAAGATACAATTTATATCTCTGTACTCTCTTGGTTGTTTTGGGAGAAATATAGGAAGCTATAAAATAAAATAATGTTTCTCAAGGAAATGGTTCCAGTAGACAAATGCATGCTATTTTTCTTGAAAGTCACTGGAATTTTGAATAGAAAACACACAAGAACAACAAGCAAAAACAGTTACCTGCAACTGAAAGCACATTGCTGACATATTTTGTGGTACTGGTTGTGATAAAATATGAAAAATTCAAGTTTTCAATGAGTGAATGTTTGTGTAGGTTTTTGTGTACATCGGGGAACTCACCACACAGTCGAAGCAGTTAAATGAGGAGTGGAAGTAGGGCTGGATGCCCAGACCGTACATTTTGATCAACATTTCTGACATGAACAAACCAAGGAAGATGAACTCTGCATAGACTGGAGGATCGAAGAAGAACAGGAGAAGTAAAGGTGTTATTTTGTGGAGAATAGGAAAACAAGTGATGAGAGTTAAAGTGGTTAGAATAAGAAGGGGATTTGAGTGGAAATAGCAGTAGACTTAATAGATATATTACAGATGTAAGTAAAAAACGAAAGAAAATGTGGGAAAAAAAGCAGAGGTGAGGATGACTACTGTCAGAAAGCAGTATGTACTAAAATGAGTTTGAAGTCAATTGTGGTGTGAGTCAAAGAGTGCATGACAGTGTGGTGATAAATGAACTCCATGAGGAACTACTGCTTCATATGTTAATGATGTTGGACAGTGGCCAAAGACAACAAGGTGATTCAGCTAAACGTGTCTTGCATGTCAGTATCAACATTTGTGTCACGAAACTAAAGAGTGAATAATTTGGCGTATTTAACAGATGAGGCAAACAATGTAAGCAAAAAGTAAAAAAGCCTTTGAAAGCATAATGAAAGTGAACAGCGTCTCACATCAAACATTATTTATGCAGTCAGGGTTAACACCTTGTGCTTATCTTAGTATCTGCATTTAAATACAAAAATGGTCTTAGAAATCCAGTAGATGAAAATCATATTAGCATCTGCCCAGCTGATGTTTTGGGATTATATTTTACTTAGGTCAAGATAATTTCGCTGGAAAAAAAAAAAAAGCATTTATTTCATGGTCATCATTCATTTTTTATTTTACGAACTGAAAATATAAATGTCTGAAATCTTATTGCATTTCTTTGATTCATAGTCATAATTACTTAAAACCTTCAAAGACTGCCCTAGGTGTAGGGTTTGTGTATATTGTAGGTGGATGGTAGGTGGGTTTAACAAATCTTAAAATATTTTATGTTAGAATACTATGTAGAGTAATAAATGGCATCTTTAAATCTTAGGAGCTCATTTGCTGATGGTAGTCCCTCTTTTTTTATTTAACAAAAAGTGTAGCTCATTTTATCTTAATACAGTCAGTATGTTAATCTGCACATCGAAATCAAGCTTTTTGATGTACTCTGACTAAGGGCTTGCCCCCTGTTGAGAGCCAAGTCCTAGTTTACATGTCACTCAGAAAATCGGATTATTAAATGAAGTACGTTCGACTCCCCGACAATAGCAGGCGATATGCGTCCCAAATACTAGCCTCACAATGGTTAGCCTGTAGCTGCACAGAGGCAGTAAACAGAAGCTAGTGGGAGTGAAGCACACACGATATGCACGATATGCACAATCATAATGCATTGCCTCTTTGTCAGTCCAAAAATGCACTGATCCACCGCTTACGTTTGTCTTAGTCTCCATATTCCTCTGATGCTATTACTGTGTTGCTGACGGCTGCTGATGAGTTGCGCTTCGGCGTCTCCTCACGTCCTGAGGGAGTGCGCAAGTCAGAGTGGGGTGCTAGTTGCAGAGAAGTCAGATTCCCGATCGCATTAAATGGGTAGAATAATGCGATTTGAGAAACTCCATTTCGGTTCGATTCAAGACGGATTAAATTGTATAAATGCATGTCTGATTCAGTCAGACTGAGGTAATAATTAAACTTTCGCCTTGCTGCATTTAAACGCACTGAGTTGTTTTATAACTTATATTCAATGTATAATATATGCAATTTATTTATATTGTGCAACATCACAACAAGTTTCATTTTATGGCATTTTTCACCAAAAGCAAATCTTTCGTCGTAAATAGATTTGTGACAAAAAATAGAGTGTGCTGGCTTGATTTGCAGGTCTTTGATCGTCCAGCCAGCTTACTGAACACTCTCACGAGCGAATCCAGCCTCACACGGTCTCCAAAAACCATTAGAAAATCTATGACTCCGGTCTGCAATCGACCAATGAAAATACACTCAGCGAGTGATAGGAAAACAGTGATGACAAGAGTCGATTGAGACAGTAGCAGTATCAACATTAGCAACAAAGGAGGCTACAATCCCACAATCAGTTTCATAAATTCACTCAGCTACTTGTTTCAGTAGGTGGTCAATACACAACGTTTCATGATTTTAAAACCAAAGGTAAAAAATATATTTCTAATCAGTCTCTAACTGAATTATAGCATTTAGGACCTTTTTTTTTCTTGAAGTTCAACCTTTCTTGAATTTACCATATTTGTATTGCATTTTTAGTTTTGACTTCAAAATGATTGGTAATGATATAAATCATTACAATAAATTTGTTCATCAATAATTCTATTTTATTGTACCTGTACATAGGAAGATTTTACAGGTTTAAAAGTCAGCAAATATTGGTGAGAAAAACCCAAGACAATGATGTTTATTGAGACCATACACTATGTTTTAGTGAACATACCGGAGTACTTTCACTTTACCTAATCTACATTGGTTGGTTGCTGTGTAACTTTTTTTATTTACTATAAAAACAAAATCAGCAAAAAAGTATGTTGTGTTTTAATAAAACTTCCATATCTCTAAAGTTCTGGTTTAAATGCACACAAAATCTTAAAAAAACAGATATAAAAGAATCACAAATAGCTGTCAATTTTGCAAAGCTGAGAAAAGCAACTGTGCACTTTCACCGTAACTATAAAAAAGCTCTTCAGAATCGGGTTTGAATCTACTCACAGAGAAAGTCAGACAGAACCTCCGGCTGGTCGTAATGCACCACGGCCACACAGATGGTGTTAAGGCCAACCAGGCAGAGCACTGTCCAGTAGAAGGCCTGCGTCTTCACCATCTTCCGGATGAAGAACCGCATTCGTCGCTCGTTTTTACTGTAATGAGTCCCATCCTTACCGCTCTTTATACTAGAACGAGCAAATCCTATGGGCAAGAAAGGGGAAGTCACCATCCACCGTTTAGAAAACATCAGGTGAATTATTCACAAAAAAATGACCCTAAAGCTGTTTCAAACTTTTGAGAACTCTTCTTTGCTTATTCTGTGCTTTCCAAATTCTGGTAAGCCTTCATAATTGAAATGATTAATGACTAAGCTGTGAAATGTGTGGTTCCATTTTTTCCAATTTTTCTTACCTACTGCATCTCCTATGTTGTCCTCTCCCTCCTCCTGATTTAGCAGCTCGGTTTTGTTATTTCTGGTTTTGATGGTCGGCCTTCGTCTCGAACCTAGCGTGAAACAAACCCCCCCCCCCCCCAAAATTCACTGTTCGTCCATCTATTTCTGAGATCTCAGTCTCACCTCTCCCACAGTCTGTCACTTGTTGACGTACATATGCAACGTATATTTGATTATTTCTACATTGAAATGACTAATAATGAATCCAATATGAACAATGCATCTATTCACATGCCCTCTCATTGAAATCTAATAAATAAAAGCTGTATATCAGATGTTAGAAGAAGAAAGCTGTTGCCTTCTTTTGACACATTTGGGTGCTGTGGTTACCAAGTTCTCATATTATATATTATTATATTATATTATCTCATATATATAACTTCTATCCCCTCATGTACTGTAGCTCTGGACATATAACCACCCCCAAAGATGATGAAAAAGATGCTTAGTTACCATCAAAGTTCCCTGTGGCATCTTCCTCAGCTAGAATCACCTCTTCTGTAAAAAAATAAAATGATGGGTAGTAGTTGTAAATGCAGCAGCCTGAGCTGTGTGTATTAGAGATAATGTGTTTAATAGCATTAACTGACCTGCTTTGCAGATCCACTCCAAGTATCCATTGAGCTCTCGTTCAATCTGCTGCTGTCGTCTCAGCTTGAGGAACTCGCTCCTGTTTTCCACCCGTTCCCTCTCTTTGGCAAATTCCCTGTGGGAACATTTACTCTCCATTGCTCCACTCATTGTCATAAAGCAAAGTGTAAGCCGAAGCCAAAAATATCCCCCAGCGTACAAAAAGCAATGTGAAAGTGAAATGTGGGAATGTTTACAGATACACAGATTGATATGGTTCGGACAATACCCTGATAGTACACCGAGAACCAGGTTGAGCATGAAGAAGGAGCCGATGATGATGAGGGGGATGTAATACATCCAGTTCCACATGCTGCCATCCACGTCGTTGCTCTGCGAGAGATAAGTCACACGAACGTGTCAGTAAGGTGTAAGAAAACAAATATAAAATGGGCCAGACCAATATATCGGCCAATATGGCAGTCATGGATGTTTTTGGCCATCGGTTAAAAAACTGGCAGATATTTTCTTTTCGTTTCTTTTTTTAAACTTTTTTTTCGAGGTGGAACAGCAAAGTATGCATTGTTTGGCATCCACAGTGAGTTATTGACACTGTTCTTTGGTGTGTAGAATAGAATAGAACAATGCATTATTCAGTTCAAATTCAGTTGTAAAAGCAGTAAAAGCAAGAAAAAAACACAATTTAAGAGTCCAAAAAAAACCAAAACAAATAAAGATTATGGACATAGTTACAAAAACAGAGTACTGTGCAGTTATTAAGATAAAACATTCAGATAAAGTGGCATTCCCAAGTAGTAATGAGCAACCGAGCAGAATACTTAAAGATATTCAAATATTTAAAAATATTTAGAAATATATACAGAATTTGCAGAATAGTCCAGGGGGGGAAATATGTGAGAATCAAAATGGGCAGAGAATGTATGTTTTAATTTTAAGAAACTTTTTTTTTTTTACTGGAGGGGAATTTATCTGCCATTTAATTGGCTATCGGCCTTTGCTACCATTTTATATCAGACTTAAAAAATCTATATCGGTCGGGCCTTCATCTAAACGCAGTCTGATACAGTTCAAAATGTATTGAAAAGGTGTCTTTTGACTGGAGACAGATTATTTTTGTCTGACTCAACCCTTACCAGCAATTAGCTTATGAAGTTGCTGGTTGGATTCATAACAGCTTTTTAAAAATGAACTCAAATGAAGAACAAAAGATTAAAAAAAAAAGCTGTTTAAAAGAACAACACAAAAGAAGGACATTTCAAGGTTCAACATTGTCTAGAATATATATATATATATATATATATATATATATATATATATATATATATATATATATGTATACAGAGTGCAGTTTCTTTTGGTAAAGGATGGTGCAGGAAGCATGTTATTTGCTAAATACGGTTTGAAATTTGGAAGCTGTTAATCTCTTGTCGATGTTTAAAAGTGACTAGATTCACCAGCAGCATTACCTCTGATCCTTCAACACATAATTCTCAGCATGTGATATGATGATTATACTACATGAGATTTTCTCAAAACGCATTAATAAAACAACTGCTCTGTGCTGATGTTGCACTTATTTAGGTGGACTTGAGAAGCAATTCCATACATTTTACATTTCGGCAAATGCATAGGTTTGATTTAGGTTCAAAATGACTAGTTCGCTGAATAAAAGTGTAATAATTGTCCTTTTTGAAATAGGATCAGTCACTCCAAGCTGCTTATGCCAAGTTTTTCTTCAACCCCCCACTGCCTGAATTAGCCACAGAAAGGAAATAGACAGGTAAACGAGCGACTCAGAAAAAGCCTGTCTCTTCTACATCAAAGAGAAAATTTGAATTCAAGGCTATGTTGATTTTGGAGCTGGGAAAGAGTGGAGTGATTCTCTGCTAGAAGAAATTAACCATTAGCAAGTCCACAACATGGCAGAGCAGGTTATGGCTTGTCTTATCTTTTGAGATAACATATCAACAATGCAATTTTTCAACAAAGAAGTGTTAAGAAATGGTTGGAATTTGTTTTTACTTACTGACTGTAAGAAAGATATTTGCTTGAAAGCAGCATAAGGCAAGATGCCTGCATATCATGAATATTATTGAGTAAGACTCATAAACCTGACATTTTCTGCCCATTCACTCTTTCAATAAACTTCAACCCCCTGAAGCTGGACCGCAAAAGCAGTTTTCTCACATTAAACAACTCCCAGGGCGTTAATTCATACTAGAGATAATGAAATAAGCCTATTTAGTAAAAACAAAACAAAAGAAAAAACAATGGACGAGACTTATGAAAGTTAAAGTTACATCTAGTCCCACGGGTTTCACAGATGTATCATGTTGATTAATGTTATTACATATGGACCTAACATTCAATGGGTTTATCATGAGACATGTAATTCAATAGGTTTAACACACCACATGGAATCTTATGGGTTTCACTCTGGAATTGTAATTTCATGGGTTTTATACGCTATGTTTGTTACAATGGGACATGTCATTCAATGGGTTTCATTTCTGTCCAGTTTTCATGGGTTTTTCATAGAACATGTAATTTCATAGGATTCACATATCAAACATGCTCAATATTTTTACAGTTTTGGTAATATTTTTTTCAAATGTTTTGGGTAGCCTCGTGCACAATTTTCTTCAATTCCACTTTTAAAGTCGAAAACTTTTCCATATTATTTACCAACAGTAGGTTGCTCTTTATTTACTCATTGAATGATAATTTACTCTGTCATTTTTCATAAGAGTTAACATAAGGAGCATTAAAAGACAATTAAATGATGAAAGGTTTTTGCTCCAGCACAAAAGCGAAAACGCACATTTGATCATTTTCTTTAACCTGGGAGCAGGTGCCATCTCTCTTCATTGAAAAGAGAATGGCCACAATCTTTAGGCAGCATTGTGTTGCAGCTGATTTTACATTCACATTTATTTGTTGTACCAAATACTTATTGAGAAGCAAAAGACAATGCTTACATTTGCCTCTACCACTAAACAAACTCAACTGACAAAAATAAAAATGACATTAATGGCAGTATCATATTTCCATATTCTATTAAACTCTCTAAATGGATCTGTCACTTGGACACCGGCAGGCTTGTGCGTTTTGCGCATGTGTCAGCGTTATGTTTACCCAGATGGCACAATGCAAGCTGCCACATGGCCATTAAAGTTTCATTGGTTTCCTCCTGACTGCATGTGTAAGTGTGGAAGTCAGGCTTCATCCATCAGAAAAGATGTTAAATATAGACGGACCAGAATAGAGACCTGAGGGTGGGGGGTTCTCTAAAAGCAAGAAAAGGACGAATGAGAAGAGGTCACACTGATGAAAAAAGGGGGAGATAGAAAATTAATTTTGAATGGAGAATGTCTTTAAACATGATTTTAATCTAAACTACATTTTCCTTTATTAAGATATTTAAAAAAAATCTAAACATTTCCACATATTTTTCTAAGTGCGGTATGCTATAATTAAAAAATAATGTTCCGTGACAAAAAGTGGTTTCTACTTTGATGACGGATATTATGATGATATCATTAAAATACTGATGGCTAAAACTACAGTAAAATTGTTTAGAAATGTAAGATATCTTTCAGGATTTTTGTTTTAAATTAAAGCTCGCTTTAGAAGTCACAATTGAAACAAACAATGTATTGTTTCCCACACAAATGTATATGTGGGGTTTTCACAATTTCTTTAAAAAAAAATAATTCTGCGCATTTAACATATCTAAATTGTACAAAACAAGAACCTGGTTGTCCTCCACAGTGGAAACAGTATCTGAACTGCGACCGTTTTATTATTCATAAATATCTGATGTTGTGAATATTCCAAAGTTAACTTCTTAATAGCCCACATATGCTGTATAGTTGAGATGCAGTGGTACGAGAAGGTTATGGTTTCAAGAAATACCTTGGTATTAGGTGAAAAATAAAAAATAAAAACTGCTCAAATCTGTTAAGTTTTATAATAACATAATAAATTGTTGGTCTATTTTTTTCCCCAGAAGAGTCAAAAAATATGAATGAGCAAACATGAAATTTGTTGGTTTTTTTAGCAGAGTGACTGGCTGAAAATAAATCTTCAAATTTTGTTCATAATTAAAGTACCAGTTACATTTCTTTGTTTTTTAAAAAAAAGTTTTAGTTTTGATTTCGTTGGACGTACGTAGTAGAGCATGTCTGTCCACCCTTCCATCGTGATGCACTGGAAGACTGTCAGAATCGCGAACAGGATGTTGTCAAACTGGGTGATGCCATAGTTCGGTCCAATCCAGCCACCGCGACAATCCGAGCCCTCGGGGCACAATCGGGAAGGTGGGCTCTTACCACATGGACGTTCTTCAACTGTCTCATCTGATTCGAGAGAAAAGAAGAAGAAAAAAGAAAAAAAGAGCATGATTAACAGCTACACCTGGAGTAGCACCATTTCTATCAAATATACTACAAAAGTGAATCTGTGATTCATTCAGAATGTGTTGAAACACCTCAAAACACAGCAGGGATCACTTTACTCAATTAACTTCAGTTTTAACAATTCAACAACATCAAAATACGGAAAGAAAAATTGTGTACAAGAGAGAGTTTGAAAGGTGAAAATCACTACTGACCAAAGGAAATATAAACGCCCATCGCAAATTTCTCAAAATCCATCTTGATAACCCTCAACAACTTTTGATAAAATATTTTGTGGACTGCGGTGATAAAAGTAGATATTTGTGTAAGCTGTGAACCATATTACATCTGGCATATAATCAACACAGCATTTAACAATAACGCACCGACAGTCGGTAACTGATGGACAACAATCTCCTCTTTGCAAAAAAAAAACAACCTCTAAAGCGGATAAATTCTTTCACGAGTTTGAGACCTTAAACTTAAATGCACATGTGTTACACAGCAGGAAAAATAATCCAAATCACCACAGAAAAAAAAAAAGTATTATGATATTTTTTTTTTACAGTGACTTTGTCAATGTCTGGACTCTAATCTCCTTAATTTTCCAAAGGAGAGTGGGCTAAAGCTGCGTTACATTGAAGTAAAAGACTTAATCCCAGTTATCGCCAATACTTGAAGGCAGCAGTTACCACCAAGGTTGGTAAACAACTTATCAAGTTGAAAAGGTAAATATTTTTTCATAGAGCACCAGGTTCATTTGAAATACTTTTCACAGCACTATATCAGTGGTCCCAGTAACCAGATATTTTCCTATTTTATCCCCCTTTTTTAATAGTGACTGAAAAATCTGTAGGCATTCTGTCATTTTGACATATTGTAATTCACACTCCTGACCACTTGGTAGTTGTGCAGACATTTTCAACTTTACGCTTAGAGTTCAGATAACTGAATGAATAAAAAAAAAAGATACCCATGAGAGCATCTGAGCATTATCTAAGACATGGACTCGGTAATCAGTACATAACGTTATCCGGTAGCTGAAGCAGGCTGAAGATATATGGAGGCAAGATTTATGGCACGTTCAGACCGCCCTTTGCTGCCAGGCAGCAGGGCAGCTAGATTACATGCAAAGTCAATGGTACCATGCAGTAAATCAGCGTCAAGATTCAAGATAATCATGTGCGTCGGCACAGCTGGCATCAGCACGTCGAGCATGGAGCACATCTGTGACTCCCCCACAGACTATGGCTATGACTGATCCCTGCAGCTTAACCACTAATGGAGAAAGAGCGCCGTAGTTCTTCCCGCTGAAGCGATCAGAAAAACCCTAGTTTTTGAGTCTTGCTGAATTCGGATTACCTCAGTTGGTGAAATGTCTCCTGATTTAAAAATTTTAGCCGAAGTGGTGCTTGTAATTCCAGTTTCCAGTGTGACAACAGAGAGCGGGTTCAACTTCCATCACACACAAGCAGGAGTGCAACTCAACTTATTATCATTTGAAAAATTACAGGGTAAAAATAGATTATGCTTGGATTTTTTTTTAACCCTATCAGTCAAAACAACACGAAATTGTACGTAAAAATGTTGACATACACGTATTTACATGTAAGCCGTATGAATAATTTTGTATACTGGCAAGTTAAGTGACCAAGTACAATGGAATTTAGCCAACTGGTCTTTAGTTTTCTTTACATTTGACCATATATACAGATAATGTGGTTGTGTCTTTTATTGGAGTTAAAGTATACAGTTACTCATTTTATGCTTACTTGTATCGTTATCGTAGCAAGCCACATGGAATTTTCCCATGTAGAACTCCAAGCCGATGATAGCGAACATGAGAATAGCCACGAACAACAGCAGGCCAATCTGAAGTAGGGGGATCATGGCCTTCATTATAGACTTGAGGACCACCTGTAAACCTGGATGACAATGTGAAATACTCAGAGGATGATTCGAACAAAAACCCCAAGGAGAAACCGAAACATCTTAACAGTGAGGTACTCTGTAGTACACCGCTGTTCATTACTAAATACCAAGTAATACATCCATAGTCTCCACCTATTGATTTTTTAATGCAGATGGATTTAAAACTGTAAATTTAACCAAGAAAAAATTACCAAAGTTTCCTAATGCATGTATTCTCTGTTATATAAGTAATAGTTAAACTAAATCCTGGGAATTTAGGTCTACCCAAGTGAAGGAAAATTAAAATTTTCTCTCAGGAAATCACTACTCACTGGGAATTCCAGACACCAGTTTCAGTGGCCGCAGCACTCTCACAGCTCGAAGCGTCCTTAGGTCGAGTTGTGACCCCACTGATGAAAGAATCCTACACAAAGATAAAGAAAAGGATATTAATTTCATTCGTTTTGTTGGTTCATTAGGTACAACTGACTGAAATAAAAGTTTTTATTTTTTTCATACAACTGCATTTGGAATATTTCTCTCCTTCATAATTGCTGTTATTAATATTTACAATCCCATTACTTGAAGGCTTTGATTCGCTGTATGGTATTAAAATATTTGTACAAGTTAACAAGCTTATAATCGCTGGACTCAGAATCCACAGGATGTTGGTACATGTAATTTTTAGTTTTACTTGCACTTCTAATACTAAAGGCAAACACCTTCGGATACCAGGCACACAAGAGAAATTCATAAAAACGCTTAAATGCGTATTTTCTTCTTAGATTTCCACCTCAACTCTTTCTCCATCTCTCTCTAATTCTGTTTCTAATTCCAGTAAGAGGTCGTTTATTTAAGAGGCACAACATTGGCAGCCAAGCCACTCATTTCCTCAATTGATTCTTAACAGCCACAGTTAGAGGCCATGCTGCAAGTCTCAATAGACTACACCTCAGCAAAATGACCAAAACGCAGCCGTCTGACATGATACTGGAGTAATAAATATTTTGTGTGCTACCCTTATTCAGAGACAACTTTGATCAAGCAGCATGACTTGTAATGGATCATCGGTTTTCTAAAACTTTTCCACCCTGTACTTTTAAGTCACATTTCAGTGTTGTACCAAATTAGGGTATACATGGGAAGCATAAATATTAAGCACTCATTTCCTTCTGCCAGACAATTTAATTCTTTAAGATGCACTTGTCCCTAGCAACAGCTGAACCTGTTCACAGTACACACTGGTTGCCAGTAGATGGAGCATAGAGTATGCTGGCATGAAGAGAAATGAGGGGAAAAAGCGTTAAAAACAATGTAATGAGTGTAAAGATAATACAATATATTCTCAAGTATAGTTGACAGAGAACAAAGTATAGATCACAGCAAGTAATGACTTATGACTGTAACTATCATCATTTAGTTGATTTATGAACATGATATTCTCTGCTTGAAGCTGTCAAGAGTTTTAAGAAGCAACAATTGAACAGACAAAGAAAATCCATTAATCAAAATAACTCCACTCAAAAAAAGCCATATTATAGTTTAATAAATTCAACTTTTAAATCAATAAAAATCAATTAAATAAACTGGTTGTTTTGACAGTAAGGAAAATGATATAGATTTTGAGGCATATAACAGTAATTACTTTTGTACAAAAGCTTGCAGAAGGGGTAATTGGGTCTTATTGGGTTGTTTCCTTGCAATCGGAAGGTTGTGGGTCTGATTTCAACTCTAACAAATCGATGTGTGCCTGTGTTTGTTTGAATGACTGAATGAATGTGTCCAGTTTAAAGGACTTTGAATGGTTGAAAAATACCATACAAATTCCGTTCATTTACCAAAACCCAAACGCAACCTAATTGGTTTAGTAACAATACAAGTATTGAGAAAAAACAAACAAAATAAAATTAAGACATATGTCCTTAATCCTACTTCTGACAATTTATCTGGCAATGGTTGGATAACAATACATGGCATAGGACAAATATATTCCGAATAATGAATAATCTCTGAACTCCACAAATAAGAAATCTGCTAGTTATCATTCAGTTATCAACAGTTTGTCAAAAACTTGAAAAACCGGATCTGTTTCTTATCATGTAATGTACCATGCAGAAGTATGACCACATACTGGGCCAACAACCCTAATCAATGTGGAAGTCTGCTGAGTGAAGAAGAGAGATCTTTAAGATGTGGTCAGGAGCATAATAGAGATTAAAAATCTCCTTGTAAGGAAACTACATTTTCTAGAACCTGTTGAGAAATGTCTTCAGTTTATTGATATTTAGAGTGGGGTAGAGAGACCTGATAATGGGCAGGCTATATATGCTGCGAGGTCTACTTGATCTTTTTCAGCTTTCCGCCTCTGTCTGTTATTAAAAATGAAATATTTTGAAATGATTAAATCTCTAAGTTAAGATGAGGATCTACACTCACTAGCTACTTTATTAGGCACACCGGTCCAACTGCTCATTAACCCAAATTTCTAATCAACCAATCATATGGCGGAAACCCAATATATTTAGGCATTTATACGATACGATATATATGATGATCTGCTGCAGTTCAAACCGAGCATCAGAGTAGGGAACAAATTTGAATCTGAACCTGGCATGGTTTTTGGGACTGGTCAGAGTATTTCAGAAACTGCTGATCTACTGGGATTTTCACACACAACCATCTCTAGGGTTTTCGGAGAATGGTCCGTAAAAGGTAAAATATCCAGTGATTGGCAGTTCTGTGGGCAAAAATGCCTTGTTGATGCTAGAAGTCAGAAGAGAATGGGAAGAATAGTTTGAGCTGATCGAAAGGTAACAGTAACTCAAATAACCAGTCGTTACAACCAAGGTATGCAGAAGAGCATCTCTGAACGCACAATACGTCAAACCTTGAGGCAGACGGGTTACAGCAGCAGAAGACCACAGCGGGTGCCACTCCTGTCAACTAAGAACAGGAAACTGAGGCTACAAAACTGGACACAGACAAAACTGGACAATAAAAGATTGGAAAAATGTTGCCTGGTCTGATGAGTCTCCATTTCTGCTGCGACATTCAAATAGTAGGGTCAGAATTTAGCATCAACAACATGAAAGCATGGATCCATCCTGCGTTGTATCAATGGTTAAGGCTGCTGGTGGTGGTGTAATGGTGAGAGGGACATTTTCTTGGCACACTTTGGGCCCCTTAGTACCAACTGATCATCGTTGCTACACCACAGCCTACCCTAGTATTGTTGATGACCATATCCATCCCTTTATGACCACAGTGTACCAATCTTCTGATGGCTACTTCTAGCAGGATAATCCACCATGTCATAAAGCTAGAATCATCTCTGACTGGTTTCTTGAACATGACAATGAGTTCCCTGTACTCCACATTCACCAGATCTCAATCCAATAGAGCACCTTTGGGATATGGTGGGACTGGAGATTCGCAACATGCACTGGAAGCTGACAAAACTGCAGCAACTGTGTGATGCTATCATGTCAATATGGACCAAAATCTCTGAGCAATGTTTCCAGTACCCTGTTTTTAACTATGCAACGAAGGATTAACGCATTTCTGAAGGCAAAAGGGGTCCTACCCGGTACTAGAGAGGTGTACCCAATAAAGTGGCAGAGTAAGTGTAAATGTATCAGGGATACACATTATGAGTGCTGTTTAAAGCCTGGTTTATACTTCTCCGTCTGTGTAGGTACACAGACACGCATATGTAAAAGACCTTACTAGTGCTTGGGCCTTGCCATAAAACTGGCTCTCTATAGGCTACATCAGAATCACACTTTAACTTGGATGTCCCTCATGAAGCTCTGTGCACACATTAGAATGTAACTGACTAAATGTAATCATTGTCATTAAGATATAGATCATTTTTTAGATCATCAGTAAACTCTTATTCTGAAGGGACTTGCTTTGTCCACTAAAATAAAATGTAAAGATTTGTCCTCATCAACTTAAGCTACAGTAAACATGCTGTGGAGGCAGATGGTTGCACATTTCCTCCAGTCTGTGGTTGATATCTCTCTCTCTCTCTCTCTCTCTCTCTCTCTCTCTCTCTCTCTCTCTAAGGCCTCTTTAAAAATGATCTTGAATAATCACTTTAATCCTTTTTATTAACATAGATTGTATAAACACAAAATATCACAGAGGAGCCCCATCCCTATTCCACTTTGCAGGAGACTCCTTAATGAAACACCAGTTGTGAAGAAAGAAAGACGAAATCTCCTTAAGAGACAAGCGAGTGTGAAAAAGAGTGAGCAGATTGAAAGGGAGTGATAGTCCTGTGTGTCAAAAGTGTTAGATCCAACTGCTGAGAGAGAGAGACGCTAAGACTCATACGAGAAGCAGAGGCAGACAAACAGAGATACTCTAGAGATGAAATAAGGAAGGGTTTTCTCTGCAGTGGGAAAAGGTGTTTGGTTGGTGATGACAGAGGCTCCTGCTGCAGGGAAACACCCAACTATTAACCCTGTAAAGCGGCACAAACCCTATTGAAGATGTGCTGCAATATTCCAACAATATGTTGACCATCCTAATATTGTACATGACTTTTCCGCATGTGTAAAACATCCATTTAAGTCATGCCATCGGTTCACGGTGCCACTTTTTGGATAGGAAGAAATCCATGGAAGCACCGAGCCCGACCATGTCTTATAAAATCCAAACTGATCATGAAGGATGAAGGATGTTTAAACGGGACTAAGTCAGTTTTTTTTACATCAGAGTACAAACATTTCTTCCAGGTGTACAAGAGTGAGAAAATTAGATAATTATTAATAGATGGTTACTGTAATGAAAAAAATTGTCTATGAGTGTATTCACCAATCCAATCCTTTAAAAATAACCAGGTAAAGAAAATTCATGGATGGATGGAACATTAGCCAATGGTGCTGTGTAAAAATTGAGAAAAAACAGGGATCATGATGGTTAACCATCACTAATTTGTTTTTTATTCAATAAAATGTTAAGGTTATAAACCTCACATTTGTCAAGCTCTCAAATGTCACAGAAGAAGGAAAATGCTGCTACTGATAACCAGAGAAAAACGGTACCCAACCTAATTAGGACTTGGAATACCAACTTGCCTCTGAATCCAAGGTAAGGAACCACCAGACATCTGAACCCAGAGGAAATGTGTGATGCCTCTACTAGGTTTGTCAAAAATAATCATTATCTTGATATAATCAGTACCGGAAAACAAAAACAGACCGATTCACATTTTCCCAGGTTTTCGTGTTTCCTCCGACAGCTCCAATAAGGGACAGTCAGCCCCTCCACTGCACTGTATTATTAGGTTAGCGTGACCATATTTGATTTTCAAAAATGGACTGGGCCACTTTTTATTTTAAGTTATTTAAATCGCCATGCGGTTAGAAAGAATAGTTGAATACAAAAAACGTTTATAACTTGTGTGGCGAGGGTTTTTACAGCCTTTAATCATATTTAATAATTGTGAAAAAAAAAGATGACTTCTTCACGGATTTTGCCTGTTGTGGATTATTTTTAGAACGTAACCCCTGCAATAAAAGACTGACTGCTGTATACCCAAAGTGTCACACACAACGACCCAGATGTTCGAGCAGTAGTTACACAATTCCTGCAAATGCTGTCAAAATTGTAACAAATTACTTACAGAAGAAATTATATTGAGAAAATACGGAGAATATCTGCCATGCTCGTTTGAGCATGTACCCCCTCCTGCACAGATTAACGACATCTTTCTCGTGTCAGTGACGTATAAGGATTTCACGCAACATAATCGTTCAGACTGGAGTTGCCTTCAAAAACATCTGATACGTATACATTTTAGTACCACATGAAATTGCCCCCGGTAAGATATAAATAAAATCCCCAAAACAAAGACATATGCGTCGCATATAGCCAAAAAAGTCAAATTCGATGCGCTTTTGCCTGCGGTGTGAACGTAGCCTTAGCTAGAAAACAATCATGGGGGATCCTCATATCGGTGGAGATAAACCCACTCCCAGAATCTGAAGATTGCAACATGTTTCTGACTCAAAAAGACTCATCCGTCCATCTTTTATCTTTTTTATCATGTCAGTTAATTTTACCAATATTAATTTCAAGAAATCTTGTCTTCATTTTGAGTGCAGTTGTTAATAACTCAATTCGATGGTCTAATGAGACATATTTGATTTTGACAACCCATTAAACTAGTTCACATCAGTCATTTAAAGTAACTGCTGGGTGATGCATATATAAACTATTGCATTACCTGACACAGCAAGGCCTCTCTCATGTTACTTATTTAAAACCTCCAGTATGGTTCTGAGTCACAATGTCTCCATTCCTTCTGCTGTCCTAATGAAGAGCCACATCTGATGATGACAATCGAGAGCCCTGATGAAGACTACAGAGGTCACCTGCTGCCTTCGCTTTGGCCAGTCTCTCCTTGTTCCCAGCATTGCCATGGAAACCGGCGATTCCTCTCTTTGCAGAGTCTCCACGGTTACCGATCTGCTCTCATTCACAAGCGTTGCCTAGGAAACGCAACCCCTGCTCATTGATGGAATCTCGGCATTGCCGCAGCAACGGGGATAGGAAGTGGGTCTCCTGGCGATTGATTTTTTTTTTTTTTTTAACCCGTCAAAACCCCTGCATGTCCCACCCACACATACACACAAACAGACACACACTTCACTTATTTAGCCCTCTCATACCCTGTTCTAACATTCTGGCAAACAGACCTACTGCACACATAAGCACAACTTATCCTGCTTGCAGACATCAGCCAAGCTGTTTAAGAGCAACGCTTCGCCACAGACTGACACAGATCCACACACATTTGATCAGATGGTAGTGTTACATTGGTGTTACATTACCTGATCTGTCAACAACGTTTTATAGGAGGGTAAACTCCAAGGCTAAGGCAGGAGATTTAGAGTGCCAAAGGCCAAATCAAACAGGAGGAAAAACTCATTTTTAACTCAAGCCATTACACAAATAAATCTAAATTTTAAAGTGAAAAGTTGTAATGGGTGTTAATGATCCTGCCTTCAGTGGTCCTTTGTGTGTGTTTTGACGTTGCTTGTCCTTGTCAGTGGTGGTCTTGAATTTTATGTCATTTTATTCCTATGCTTTTATGTTTTTTATGTTTTATGTTTTTATCCATCTGCAAAGCAAAATTCCCTCAGTGGACAACAAAAGTAAAGTGGAAGTTGAAGGATGCAGCAGTAAAGTATTGGGATAATGGTGGAGCGTCAAAATGTATTTTTTTTTTTTCCGTTTTCATTACCTGTCCCCCTCTTGTCATCCCTATAAGGGTTAAAGACGACACTGATGGAAAACAACATTAATGATAAATTAATCTTAGGGTTGAAAGATATCAGGAAAACATGTTATTCTGATATCAAACCACATTTTTCCCCCTCACAATATCCCCACCATTTTTTGCATGCTTGGGAACCATGATTCTCAAACTGTGAGCTCCCCCTAGTGGTACAGGGCAAGGTTGTTAGTTATTGATTTATTATTTTTTTTGGGTTAAGGCAACTAACGAAATAAAGAAAACGAGAAAAAAACACATTTTTGTTAAAAAAAAAACGGACATTGCTACAAAATGAAAACTTACAAAAACTGTAATGAGCGTTCACAAAACTAACTAAATGTATTGTGTAAATTTCTATGTTTTCGGTTCTGTGTCTCATGCAGTAGGAGTTTAGGATTATTGACCTACTTCACTCCCCTCTCTACTGAGTCCACAGAGAGACAGTCGGAGAGAGTATTGTGCTGCTGGTTGCACAGACCGCTTTGAATTAAAAACAATAAAATGGGCAGGGTCCATGGTATAGAAATCCATTGAATCGGCCCTTTAAAGCCAGACAAAAAAATCTTTGGTTGAAGCTGTCAGAAGAAACAATTGGAAGATGCTTAAACATACAACAGGTAAGCTGTGGCTAACAAACAAGCTAACATCGCTAACTACACTGTAACTGCAGGATAACTGCAAATAATGACAGGAAGAACCGGGGCAACATAAAGCGCTGTCTGCGCATCCGCTGTGTTGGTAAACTAATAATGCCTCTTTAGTTTCTGGTTCTCTTTGGGGGTTTTTGTTTTCTCTCACTGTACTGCATTATGCCCACTTGGAAGATACGTCAGTCAAGTCGCCATTGTTGCCACGATTCACTTGGCGTCATGTCATTAAATGTTGGGAGAAAGCACCGGAGTCCTTACTTTCTACCAGAATTTTTCCAATATGGATTTTTATATCGATTTTTGTAGTGTTTGCAGTCAGATTCAGTGTTGTTTTTCTTTATAACTATAACACTATGTATGTATCTGCCCCAAGTTAATGCATTTGTTAAAAAGTAAAATAAGTTTCTGAGATTCTGTTACAATTTTTTTTTCAGTTTTGCTCAATGTAAGCAACTTGTAATAACAAATAGACTATAACTGAAACTAATAAAAGTCAAACTGAAACTAATAATTTTCTGAAAACTAAAACTAAACTAAAAAATCATAAAATCATTTGCAATTGTGGTAATGCACAGATCGATTTTGCAAAGAGGTTCGAAATATGATATATTGTACTGCACTAAGGAAATTAACATATTTTTCAGTAGTTAATACATTTTTTGGAGCTAAAACAGCATGTCTCTGTATGCAACATTATTCGCATGTTTGTCCATTTTATCGTCTTTTATAGCTTATTCATATTTCTTTTACTGATGTGAGTATAGTTTGCGTGTGCTCGTGTCTATCTTTTCACCGTCAGCACAATCGGCAGAAAATTGCATATGCACTGACAACATGCGAGATACGGGAGCAAGTTTGTGCTAATAACGAGGACCTTGTGCACGCGTATACATGTGCATGTGGGCTACGTGTGTATCATGTGGAAGTTGTGTGGGAGAGCAATGTGTCACCACAGTGTGAGCTCCTGTCCAGTCACCGTCTCCCACTGAGTCCTCCATATTCATCTCCCTTGCTTACACACTCTTACATTCACATGCACACACAAGTAATAATTAGACCACGGATGATGGAAATAAAATACACACAGGTTATATGATTTCAGGATGAAATAATACAATAAAATTGTACCTGGTTGAAATGTAAAGAACACCTCTGTCTCCTTTTGGTGATTCTTTTCCAATAGTTCTTTTTTTTCCCTTCGAACAAATCCAGATTTTATAGTGTAGATGCTATGACAATAAAATGTGATGGTAAAATTACATAGAGGGGGCATCTAAAACTTCCGCTGTTACAATGTATTGCTGTATTGAAAATAAATAAAAAATGATCTTGTGACTCTTTTTCAATTGTTTAGTAAATATTAGGGTTGTTATGAAATACAGAAATAACTGATGGTCACTATTTGGGGTTTTAAAGTGACAGTTTGGTAAGTTACTTTGATCAGCATTAAACAAAGAACCTGTTTTCTTGAATTCTTTCCTTTCAATTCCTTAAAATAACTGGATCATTTTATACTCAATATTTTATATTTTTTTAAATAAATAAAACAGTTCAAGTCAACATATCCAGAGTAGAAACCAATGTGACCACTTGAAAACAGTCAGTATTAATGTTTACAATGTTTTAAATAATACTCTGTTCAGCTGTATTTGTTGGGTACACATGCATTCTATACAGAAAAAAACAGTACAAATGCAGTTATTCGTATAATGTGCTATTACACACCTTGTAATATATATACATGTACAAATAAATGTATTTAGGACACTATATCTTGAACGTACAATAACCTAATAGCAGCCTTTATTTGACAGGAGATGGTATAGAAGGGGGGAGAAAAGTTGAGGAAGACATTCACCATGAGAACAGGACTTGAACCCAGACTAACCACGTTGAGGACCTAAGCCTCCATACATGGGTCGCACGCACAAATCATTACACAATGGGATGCCCCAGTATAGTTGATTTTATCAATATCATTTACCAATTATACTCTGTCAGAATAAATCTACACACATGTTCTTCTACGCATTTTGTTGATGTCCTCAGTGTTGAAAAGTTTCTTTTAAATATGTCTAGACAAAAAAAAAGATTCCTAACTATTATGATAAAATTATATTTTAGTTACTAGTCAACACAAAGTGTGATGTGTACAAAGTCGCTTGGCTAAATTGTACTCTGCAACATATGCTTTGCAACAACCTTCTTGTCTATAAGAGAAACTGCATTTTGTAACTCTTACTCTACTGCTCTCCTAGGCCTAAGCTTGCAAGCCTAAACCCTTTTCCAATCAGAAATGTCCATTAGTTAGGAGCAAGGTAGGAGGCTGGCAGAGCAAACGAAGGAACAGAGATGTGGGTACTTTCTGTCATCAAAAACACTGCTTAACTTTTTCAGTCCATTTGAACATCATTTTACTTCTCATTTCAGCCGTGTCTGCATTATTTCCCTGTTTCCTGGCTGTTGAAGCTTGGCAGAGTAAAGATAGCAGCTCTCACTCACTCGAACATATTCTCCATTCTCCCTTCCTCTTCTTTTCCCTCGATCTACTTTCTCTCCCGCATTTTGCTGCTGATCTCAGCAGAGTGCCAACACTCAGCTGAAGGACTCTTTTTCAATACCTGCACCACAGCTAAACACAAAAGTTTAGGATAATTGGCCTGCTTTTGGATAATATTGATACACACAAACCAGTATTTTTAAATTCACAGACATAGTAGCATTCTACTGAGTCAGTAAATTCATTCCTCTGTAAATTAATTATAATGAAACACTGATTTGTTTTAACTCAAATGTAGGTAAAAGTGCAACACATTCTGCAACTTTAATACTTTTTCATTCTCATCTCCCTATTTTTCTCCCTCTGCCAGACAGACTGAATGCCCCACCTGTCCCTGAGTTTTCTGCCAGTGTGGGTCTAAGAATTTACAAGGACACAAAGTCTGGACTTTTGTGTCTAACACATGCCTATTCTACCAACAAATGCGTAGGTTGGTGTCAGTGTGAATGTCATTTCAACTGTTTAAAAGTGTGTATAGCATGTGTTTTCTACTATCTGCAGTAGTTTAAGAGCATGGCATGTTTGAATCACTTCGTTATCCAGTGATGATTAACCTGCATAGGGGTTGGGGGTGGCTGGTGCCTATCTCTAGGTGACAACGAGCGAGAAGCGGGATACACCCTGGACGGTTCGCCAGTCCATCGCAATATTATTTAGGTAGGGCTTAGCTGAGTCTCCACACCAGTTAGTTTGACCAGTCCCAGCCTGGTCAGCGGCGAGCATGAACTGATGAAGCCCCTTGGATAAGATGTGAAAGGTCTTCCAAGACAAATTACCAAGTCCAGATGCGTTCGATTGAAATTTCTTTGAGATAACAGTCTGAAACTTAAGTCTTTTAGTAATATTCTTATTTTGCACAACAATCTTAACTAAAATTGATGTCTGTTTAAAGGCTGAATATGGAAAATTTTTCTTAAAAGTTATCTCTTTAAAAAAGTAATACTTCAACTGGGAGTTTAGAGGTGTGCAGAATGAGTGTGCACCGTTTCCTTTAAACGTTATATTTAACCTAAAAGCATTAGAAAAGTTAACTTTTTCCGACCACCACACTGTGTTTATATTTACGTTTTCCAGCCAACACCGGCTCGGCATTGTAGGTTGCCAAACCCTATTGTAATCAACTGCCTGGAACAACAAGGTATTTACTGTAGAAAATGGAGCCCTCGGTTAGTTTAGCTGTGTCTAAGCCCCAGAGATTTCATAATCTTTCTCAGAAGTGGAGCGACCATATAATATCTAAAACTATAGTTAGTTTAGGTACATCCTACAACAGATGGAGACAAATGAAAAAACTTTCACGGCATCAGAACGTACGCAGAAATGGCTACGTTTTCATTGAGAAAGGTAAGAAAGCTTGCTAACGGCTAAAGTTTGCTGTCGGTAAAACAGCTTTGCAGTACTTGAGTATATGACATTGTTCCTACTGTAGATATGAGAGCATCCACCTCCACACCAAGTAAACGAAAGAAAGGGAAGCGGTTTCCTCCTGCACTACCCATTATAGGAGGCTCGCTTTCACCACTGTGAATGGCTATTATAAATACTTTTCTAGCTAGCTTTCTGTATTGACATAGGTCTCCGACTTACACCTCAATCAAATACACACACTGTGAAATCTGTCGGATGTTTATGTAAATTCTAAAGTATAATTATGACTTTTATAGAGAATATCACCAAGCGGAGTGGAGGATACCACTCAGCTACCAAAATAAGATGCAGAGAGGACAGGTACAAAAATGTACTGTTGCCTTTGACCCATATTTTGTTATAATTATTTTTTGCTTGGTATTTTAAACGTATTAGAACAAAAAAGCCCTTACCCTCTAAGATTCCTCGCTGGACAATATTCTTGCTTGTTATGGTGACAGAACTGGCATCCAGACAGTACTTTGTTATTGCAACTAGAACCTTATCACACTAGATGTCGCTTTGGTGCCGAAGTTCCATATTCAACCTTTAATTAATTACCATTTTCGAGTTAGTCTTCAGTGTTCTGAGGAGAGGTTGCACTGCAATTTTGTTGTTGTCTGAGATTTTGACGGATGAGATCAATAAAATCTGGTCATAATCTATTTTTGCCTCTCAGTTTTCAAAATGATTATAATGACAAGTTCAGTAGTATTTGATTTTCCTTATTTTTAATTCATGTTTAATCCAAACAAACTGAACAGAGAATCCACATAGAGCAGATTAAAAGTCTACATATATTAATTATGAACATTTCACCCGCTGTGGCCTCAACACTCTGCATGGAGCTGTGCCCGACCTATGCGTAATGGAGGCCAAAGTTTTTATATCAGGGAACATTTTTCCAACTGAAGTGAACAGAATTCGGCAAGACTCTTTGAACGACCACTTTTAAGATTCCTTCAGATGGAGGAAATAATGCAGCATGCACTGTTTTTTCTAAAAGTGGTTAAGCTATACCGGTCTATCCGGTTCAGTCACTGATGCGCTCCATGTTTCTGTAACTTTCCAGGGGGCTGTCAGCTCCTGGATAGGGAGATGCATTGGGTATGGCGTCTGATTGAGATGATGCTCAGATGCTATCGTGGGCGTCTTTTTTTGGAATGATTCTGTCAGTGTGACCAATAGATCCAGATTTTTATGTCACCATCTAAAAGTACACAAAGTAACATGGTCATTGTTTTGAGCCAGTAGGTGCTAAATGATCCGTTTAGAGGGTGAATGAATTAATATTCTCTCAGCCCCTCTACTCCTTGTGGGGAGAATCCCACCTTTGCAACATGAATCTTTCCAGACTGGTTACCTGAAGTCTTAGGCCACACTAAGCCGGATAATGCCTTAAACGTATAATTATTTACCCTACACCCCGTCCAGACTAACCCGGCGTCGTTTAAGGTCTGTGGCTGGATAACTTTTAGCCGGGTAAGAGAGCCGTGTAAATCTTAATCAACGGCTAAACGAGCTAGTGTGGACAGCTTCCCCGGATAATGAAAGGAAGTGGCAATGAATGCTGTGTCAATAACAATACGACACTATAGACAAAGACAACAGCGAAGAGTAATAAATCGATCTCGTCGTATGTCCACACCAAAAACTCTCTTCTGAGCAGCTATTGTTCTCTTCGGTTAACGGGACAAGCAGATATGTACTGTGCTGTAGAGCTTCTTGTATATATTATGTAGGCGCTGGTGTCACGTAGATTATACGCGTGTTTCGTGCGTCTTTTCGTGCATGCCCAGTATTTGCACAGGTCGGTATGTGGCTGCGCAATCATGGGACCTTAAACGAGGCGTAAATGCTCGTGTTGAGTGGATAACATTAGGCGTCTAACTCCCCGTGTAACCTTATCGGCTTAGTGTGGACGTAGCCTTAGAAAGTCAGGTATCTCGCGAGACGTAGTACAGATTCATGGCAATCCATATGTAAGCCCCTGCACAGACAAGCTAGAGAACCTAGTTAGCTTTTGTTGTAGTGTACCAAAGAAAAAAAAAACAACTTTATCAGATGAAGCACAAAAGAGAAAAAGAGTGTCCGACCCTTTATATTCACCGGGCATACAGATCAGTGGTCATCTGGTTTAAACATCAGCGCAAAGTGTGAGGTTGAGAAAAACAGTTTATTTTTATGTGCGAGAGGCAGGAGGACTTTCTGTTTATTCATCCTTTAGTGATGATAAAGCCTCCTGCCACTAGGTGGCAGCAGTGCTCAAACTTATCAACAGGCTGCTTGTTAAACCAGGCAGAAGAAGCAGTCTACACAGAGAGACAGACGAAGTAGGGCTTAACGCAGTCCACAGTGTGGGAAAGGAAGATGGAATAGACAAAATGGAACAGACAAACGCTGTTGCTGTGGTGACCAGGAGACTGCAGCTCCTTTAAGGCTGCCTTTTGTGATCTTGGTTCGACCCTCTTCTACATGCAGACAGACTAAATCTGTCATTTTCTTAAACACCTTGCTATGAGATGCAAGAGAAACTGCAAGGCTGACTGGATTTTCTTTGCGGGTATGTAAAAGCACACCGTTTCTCCAAAAAGTTACCTTAGTCATTGGTTTGAAACTAGATTGAGCCATGGATAAATCTTATTGACTACTGCAGTTTGCTACCTGAGCAGACAGCCCAACTAATTAACCAGTTGATAACAGCTTATTACAGTTTATTACAGCATAATCAGTGTTTAATAAAGGAGGTATAATTGCAATATGCATTTGAAAACTACTGCTAAATATAGTGGATGCTTATTCAATATTTCGTCTTAAGTGTCTGCATTTAAGACAATACATTAATATCATAACTCACATTAAATGTCATGAACAATTAGTATGTCGTATTATTTTAATACCAGCAGAAACAAATTATTATTTTCCAATTCATATAAAATTAATTCATACAAGTTATATGTATATATATATAAAAAAAAAGAAATACTGTGAAACCGGCATGATGTTTTATCATGCCTACCATACCATGAGAACTTCATGTCAGCACATGACATAATATGTTCATATACAGAAATTAAATCAAAATTCAGCTTTTCAAAATGTTTTTAACTATTAAGGTTTAAGATGCAATAGCAAGCAAATGCTTTTTACCTTAACCAACCAGCTGGGCTAACATTGTGTGCTTCTGTCTGTGACTATTTTTGTTGACAAGGGTGTGTGGGTGAGCACAAGAGCATCAAATGCTGAAGCAGGCTTTAAACAAAAAGGTGGTGCTTTTTTTCAAGTGGCATGCATTTTGTGATTCCTTGGAAATGGCAGGGTACCTGCTCACCAGAATTAGCCTACAAAATAATTTCAAGGACTCCACTTCAAAATTATCAAAGGAAAAAAAAGTTTTCCAGGTAACAGCATAAAATAAGGAACAGATGCAAAGACACCAAGGTAGAGAAAGGGCTAAAGCACCTTTGTGACCCATCTAGTCCATTCAACTTGTGCACTAAAACATTTGTAATCATTTCACAAAACTCATCTTTTTTAAATATTTTATCACTTATAAATGCTTCAGTATCTTTCTAAAGAAAACGTTCAGCAGCTTGTACTCTCTTTAATATCAATAACTCAAGCAGTTATCAACTAGTTATCAAAATCAAATCACACAAAAATGCAATGAATTGGAAGACAGGTTTTATTTTCTTCTCTGCTTAATAAAAATCAGCCCAAACCTAAGATCTTAAGTGAAAAATGAATATTGTCTGTGAAGTTTTCGCAGAGTTTACACACTTTAAGTATCAGTTCATGGTATCGGTAATCGATACCAATGAGGTACATAAGAACGGTATCGGCCTGATACCCGATACCAGTACTGGTGTCAGTGCATCCCTAATATTTATTTAAAAAAACTATTACCACTACTACTATTAAATGAGTACCACAAGATTTGCCTGTGTCTAATTGCTGTTGCGGAAAAAAAAACAAAAACTACAGAGATAAAGCAAGAAAAAAACCCCTGCTATCTACACGATGAAGACACACCTTATTTGTTGATCAATATATAGAAGTAAAAACTAGATATCTTTTTCATTTAATCGAAGCAGATTAACTATCTGAAAGTTCTCAGATGTCAAGAGAGAGACTATTTTTGAAAGTCTATTCAAAAGTTTTAAACCAAAACTGTGATTCTGAGGGAAAATAACTTGGGAGGAGAACAGAAAATTCAAATAAATGTCACTTCAGAAGATGAAGGAAAAGTACTAGTTGGGTGTAACCTGTGCAGCTGTCTCCCAATGACTTGGAGATGGATTTCTTTTAAATAGAAGTATAAATAGAATTTTTGGATAATAGACATCTAGTATTGAACTTTACAAGGAATAAATATGGATTAATTGAAGTACAAATCAGCCACACTAGTACAAGATAGTGTGGCTTTGCTTGATGAACGTGTACATTGTCCAAAAAAATAGTCCAAAGTGGTGGTAGGTGACTTTTGTATGGATAGAAAAATACACAAAGATCTCAGAAAATTGGGAAAGACTCGCTTTGAGAAACTAGCTTAAGGTTTTGAAGAAGCTGCTTGTTTTTCACTGAAATACGGCATTTATAGTGGGCAGGTGAGCAGAAGTGCATATAGAAAAAAATTAAAATCCAACAGTTTAGTTCTCGTTCTGCTTCAAACTAATCCCAGCCTAGATTTACCTTCCCTACAGCCACTTTGTGAACTATATGTTAAACATGGATATTTTCTCATGAAGTAATTGAGGCACTGATAAAATGATAAATAATTTTGATTAGTCTACCACACTTCTATCCAGTCTAACAACCTTAAAGACTGTAAATTCAAATGTAACAACTACCCCACAGGGCACTAAAGTTGCAGGATACAGGAGAACGTTCAGCAGAGTCACGAGCCTGTAAACAACTGCAGAGCAATAATGATAATGGAAGTGATGGCAAAAGGACAACTTTCAATGAAGATGTTTCTCTCGCTTCATCTCTTTGCTTTGCTTTTTCCATCCTGGACTTACAGTGTTTCTTTTAAATATCTCCATGCTGGTGGGGAGATTTGAAATGTCTGACTGCCGCTTGACGGCCAACACAAAAAAAACAAAAAACGACAAAAAGAAGAAAAAAAAAAACATAATAGAACTCCTTGTTTTTTGTTTACAAATTACAGCTTTCCATCTGTATGGGTTTTTGTGTTGAGCTTTTTATTAAAGCTGATGGCTAAGGCAAGGAGACAGCTGTAGAACAGGGTTTATGAGCACCCGTTTCAGATAATCTGGGTTTCTGTTGATGCAAAGTCAAGGTGTGATTTGTCCTTGATGTAAGTCAGAGGTTCCTGCTTTCATTTATTCTCGGACCTCATGTCATTCGGTGTCCCGGCCAGATACACCACTGACTAAGGATACCGTAACACCCCACACACACACACCCATCAAGTAGCTTATATTATCTCATTCAACTTGTTTCTTTTTTGTTTATATTAACATTATGTTTTTATGCTTGAAATAGCATTACCAAGCACAAACAACAAATCCCATTGATCCTAGAGTGTCTGCTAGGATGACTCTTTATAAATAAATAAATGCAACTGTTCTTTACTGACTCGCTCTTTTTGCAGCGGCATAAACAGTTAAACGTAGTGAAGCCTTATTTTTACATGACTGCTACAGTGAGGCAGTAATTTGATCACAGTTAAACCTCAACTATGAAATAAAAAAGAAAATCACATGGTTGGATTTTAAAACAATTTATTTGTAAATTATGGTGGGAAATTAATATTTAGTTACCTACAAACACAAAAGAGCAAGGCTGTTTGGCTCTCGCAGACCTGTAACCCCGAAATTCCACTACATGCTCGCTGCTCCGCCCCGCCACGCACTTCGCAGCGGTTCACCGCCACTGTTAATTTATACTGCATGCTCCCCACCTCCGCTCTGGAGGAGCCCAGAGGTGCTCAAAGACGCATGCGTGGGAATGGCAGAGATATGAAAGTCAAATCAAAACTATTTATACTTGGAAGACTACCAAAAGCTTAATCTGCTTCTCTTTATTAATATTCTTTGTCAAGATATCTCCACTAACAGAATGAGCTTCTCTTAATCCATCTTGTCCTGGTTTTCTGTCATATACGAAGACGTACTTCTTCACCCACTACTGCAGGAAATGACAACATTTCAGAATTAAATAAGTTTAAATGAGTTGTGATTTTATTATGTGTGTAATTTATGTATAAACACAATTATTTTAGACAGCATATATGTATAAATTTAAGTGAGATTATATTAATATAGCTAGGCATACAAAGAAAAATCTAGTCTGTCTTTACTGATTTATTTTGATGTTCCCCATGTTCGGTTTCCTGTTGTGCGAAACGGCGGCCGGCGCTCTGCGCACCGCTCGTCGGCGGTAGTGGAAATGTTATTTTTCACTACAATGGGATCGGTTTTGCTGCAGCGTGAGTGGCGGAGCGCGTGCAGTGGAATTTATGGGTAACTTCTCCTCTGTCCTCCGCTCTGTACCTGTATTAATGACACCTGTTTCAATTCATTATCAGCAAAAAAGCGACCTGTCCACAACCTCAACACAGTGTTGCCGTGTGAGCATGACTTAATGTACAGTACAAGATTGTTATTTAAAACTGGCAGATATTAAAGAATTGGTATTAGTTAATTTTAAATGACTTTAAATGAATTTAGGATTAAATACGGCCCTTCTAATTTTCACTACTCGTCATATTGTTCTGCAAATTTGTGAAAAGAGACAAAGTTATTTCTGTACTTTTTATGCCGTTTCCTTGTGCAAATACTTTAAAATTCACTAAATGGCTGAGAGATGACATAAATCTATATTTGGACTATTTCTTGGTGAAAACCAAGTGGAGGAGTAGTAGGGGCATCTTTTGTGTCCTTGCATTGATCGAATGGGCCAGACTCTACTGTAAATGATTACATTTCATTGTGATGACACTGCATGGCAAATAAAAATCCATGCGCTGACGTTCCTGAATACTAAATACTTTAGTCTCTCTGCCTTTGTGTCACTAGTGTGTATGCCCCCCTCGCTCTTATTCCGTGCTCTCATTAATTCTTGTTCCCATCAAGTCTCTCTCTCACCGGCGCCTTTGCCAAGAATGAACTCAGCACATGTGTGTGCATACAGACAAGTGCACACACTTCACAACACTGTCAGAAGCCTGCACAGTCACGACTCACACTACATAAGCACACATTCTTCCAAGAGACCAAGAGAAACCAAGAGAGAAGATCAAAAAAACTGAGAAAAAGAGAGACTGACACTATTAACACTACAATTTGAAACTAAATTAAAAGTCTTCCGTCTTTGTTAAATGACTCAAATGTTGCCCTGTTTGTTGCGTAACATGGTGTGAAGGTGCTTTTCTGAACTATGATGAATTAGGCCGTTTTCACATGTGTGGCCGTACCAGAAAACGGCCAGAGAAAATGCTAATTTTTTCTGTTCACATGGCACGGATCTCTGCCCGTATTGGGATCCAGTCTTTTACTACAAATAAACAGCAGGTGGCGGTATACAAATAAGTCTTAGTTCTCCAACAAACAAGGGAGTGAGAAGTACCGACGTCATAAAACGAGCGACAGCATAGAATGTAAACAAACTGGTCTACTGGTCAGCTGCTACCTGAAGCCATCTACAGGGTGAGTGTTGTAGTAAACCCGCCGTTTTGTAACCTGCTAAGTTGCTGTGGGATTCTTGAATCGCGTTATTTTGGTATTTGTATGGTCGCGAGGTGATTCTGTAATTTCGGCCGGCGGTGTCGTCATTTCCGCATGGAGCGCGTCTATTGTCTTGAGTACGGCCAGAGTACGGGTTGTGTTCACATGGTACGTGGCCGCTCGTACCTGTACTCGGATACTACCTCCAAGGCAGGTCTCTCTGGCCGTATTCTGGCACGGTACAGTCTGTGTTCACATGGTACGAAATAAGTGGATTTTGACCAAATACGACTCCCGTACCATGTGAAAGCGCCCTTAGTTGCGTTTCCCAATTCCAGTCTTTGGGGGTCAATGTTTTAGATAGGCCTACTGTTACACATTGTTTTCAAAGTGCTTTATAAAGTTCTTATCATATTCTTACATTACACTCACAAATTTCAAATACTGTTTTTTTGAAAGACAGCACTTTGTAATGAACTAAGATGAAAACAAAAAGTTTTTAAAAAAGATCTAAAAAGTGGGTTTCTGCATTTTTTAAAACCCCATGTTCTCTGAAAACCTAAATGCAATCATTTTTCTATCAGAAAAACAAATTGTCTGAGCCGTTTATAATTGTATCTAATCTAAAGGAAAATGATTCTGCTCTGTCAATGGCCCTGTCCCAATACCCACACTTGCACCCTTGTGCATTTCAATTGCGCGTTCCCGTTGAGGGGCGCAAGTGCGTAGGGTGTCCCGGTTCTTCACAGTGGAGAATCGGGCCCCTGGCCCCGCCTCTTCTGCACCCTTGCTCCACACATCGCTGAAGTCCGCACCGATGCGGGGCTTCAGCGAAGGGTATAACCAACAATCCATTGCTGCGCATGGATTATGTGACAAGAAGGCAAACAAATGGTTCCAGCTGCTTCTCCGACAAAAATATTTTTAAGTGTATGGTTGCAAGTTTGTTCTTAAAATTGCCTGGGACAATAACCATGAACCGGAGTCTAGTTCGAATATTGCTAGGGATGAAACTATTAATTATTAATTAATATATTAGCTATGTATTCATCAGATTACAACATTCACTGGAGTGTGTTAACAGATTTTGAAAATAGTATCTTCTCTCAATTTGTAAAAGTTGAAAGCCATTAGCAAGCAACATGTTTTGTATGGTTTTTCAAATGACTTTTAAAACCGTCATCAGGCTGCTGGCATGGAATAATAATTAAAATCTAAATCGTCACACAAACAACGATGGACTGGCGATCCGTCCAGGGTGTACCTCGCCCGTTGACAGCTGGAGATGGGCACCAGCCCCAACTCCTTGAAGATAGGCGGTATAGAAGATGGATGGATGATGATGATGATCTTGTAACGCGGCGGATCAGCTGCACGCTTGAAAAAAAAAAAAAAAAAAGAATAAACAAAATTTCTCAACCTCGGCCTGAGATATCATTAACATGGTCGGGTTGTGGGTGAAAAGATTCAGCCTAAATTTAAATGTATTATTTAAATATGTGCCTATAGCGGAGCGCTCTGCGTTTCAAAACTATAATCTGTAAATATTGATGGGGACACGTACGCGACATCCCCAGCTATCGACACCTCGAAATATTGAATAATTAGTCCTTGTGTTCATGAGTAATTACAGTATTTAGCTGTTGGGTATATGTGTTGAAAAGTATTGTTTACTAATAACGTTGTGTGTATTTATGGACATGAAAGGCCAAAAACAATATTCAATGTGCAAGTCATTAAAAAAAATGTAGCACTCAAAAAAATTTGGCTAAAGAACCTATTTCTCTACATTTTAAATAAAACGGCTTTTGGGTAGCTACTTATTTCTGGTGAAAAGAGCATCTACCAGCATTCCAGTGTCTGTTTATTTAACACAGCAGTTTTGACAAATATAAATGATACAATAAACACAACCTTTTAAATAGTGAAAAGGCTTTCTTCATAGCCAATATTTTCTGTAAATAAATAAAATAAATATATACAGTTTGGTGCCTTTGACTAAAATCCAATATATATATATTACTTTGGACTTTACGCTATAGAATTTTCCAAAAATAATTTTGTATTTATCAAACTTAGATGATTTTGTTTCAGTTTTATCATATTAATTAGCAAAATAAAAATTTTGGTTGTCATGGAGATATGACGCCGTGGCACAGGCTGGCGACATAATCCTCGCTGTCCCAATCGTGCAGTTATTCGCACACTTGTTCACTACGCACTTGAACCCTTGTCTGCACTTCTGCCAAGTGCACTTCGTGGAGGACCGTAGGGTGCAGTGCGGGTATTGGGACAGGGCAAATGCCTCTGCTATTTTCTTGTGGACATTAGTTGATAGATGTAGGAGACAACAAAATGCGTGGAAGAAGGTACTCTGGTCAGAAGAAATAAAAACTTTATGACTTGTGAGAAAAAAACATGCTGTGGGAAGGGTTATTTACACATCGGACAGTAGAACGGGTCAAGGCTGCTAAAAGAAAAAGTTAAATTTTAAAAAACACGCACAGAGGGAGCTGATTACAGCTCAATCCTACAAGATAACCTGATATAGGCAACGGTGTGGTTTAGATCAGGACAAAAAAGTGTAAAGGCTGCTAAAGACCAAAAAATATAACACTTTTATATAAATATATGCCACAAATGTTGAAAACCATATTTCAATCCATCACACCATCCCAATTCACCCCTGTATTCAAAGGTGTTTGGGACCACAGTGGCCTGTGAATAAAATCTGTGAATGCTTAAAGGGGAAGTAAAAAAAATTTTCTACCTAGGCCTAATTCGTAGCATGCATTAAGTTCATCTTAAGACAAGTTTGGTGCCACTTGGAGCCCATTGGGAGAAGTTAATATCTATCCACGGAGATGTGGGGGCAGGGTAAGTGCCGCTTCTACTCAAGTAAATGCAAACCATGTTGATGTTTGCATTAGTAAGCTCTGTCTTACCTACCACCGTCAAGCTCAGAGTGAAAGCCCTTCTCAGACTTCACCTGGGATGCTGCATGCCGGTGACATCACTGAGATTGCGTATTAGTGTAGTTGGATTAAAAGCCTCTAAAACACCCCTGCAGACACCGACAAAGTACCTCTCAGATGCTCTGAACTCACAGGGAAATAGTGCTAGTGATTCATCAAATCTCCTGCCTCCCCTAACTACCATTACATGGATATACGCTGACCGCGAAAGGATATAAACTTCTCACGAAGGACTCAAAGTTACTCCAAACTCGTCTGGGTGAATAAATGAACGTGATGCAGACTAAAAATAATGTCCAGCTTAAAAAAAAAAAAAAAACTAAATATCCCTATAAAACAATCTCTAAAAACCTATATTAGTAGTTCATATGCCATATACACCTTAATACGCTTTAATCAATCAGTGAACAACATTTTAGCACTACCACAGATCCTTCTTTATTTCCAGGCCTCATTGTACAGCCAATTAGTGACAGAGGAAAACAATTACTGCTCCTGGACTGGTTTATGTTGGAAACACCAGCCAATAGTGAGTCAAGTAGCATTGCTTCTATGTATTTCAGCTTCCAAAGCTGCATCCTCTTTCAAATGTTTCACGTGTGCAGAATGAAAATATCCACAAATAGGACGATTTTCAAAAGAATGTTGGGAGTCAGGTTCCAAAAGAAAAATCCTGTGAATAGCTGAATCTGCGAATGTGGGGGTCGGGTGGGGGGTGGGAGGCACTGGACTTTGGAGCATCTCATCCTGAATTTGAGCGCTAAGAAACTACAGTAAAATTATAGCATTTTGAAGATTTGTGTTTGCTGTGCACGCAGTTTTTGGTCATTATTATTATTGTCCTCATCTTTATTCATAAAGCACTTTAACGAGCCAAAAGCTGAAAGAAATTGCTGCATAAATAAAAAGAAACACTATCAAACAACAAACACAATCTAAAAGTTGGTACACAGTATGACAAGACAGCACTAAAAGTGAGCCATGGAATAGATAGAAGTGAAAGAGTTTAAAATACACCTGGGCCCTCATTTATCAACCCTTCTTCCGCACAGATCCGTGCATATGTCATGGGTAGAAGCAATTCTATGCATTGTTTGGTATTTATCAATTTGTACTTGTGCGTTGCAACGTTCCTAAATATAATTATACTTCTGATCGTTCGTATGCACAGCATCTACTGTTGCAACGGAGGAACTGCAACAAACAGTCTGTCAAGTCTGTCTTTTAGCAAAAATAACTCAAAAAGTTATGAAATGATTAGCAATAAAAAGCATAATTTAATGTTAGGGGTGCATGGAAATCTACGCTCTCCATTCGCATTTTGCAAAAAAAAATTCCTTGCGTACTGATGGCAGCACAAGCCGTGTCTCCAAATACGCATGGCCACACAAGTGTCAAATATGATGATCGGAGCACGGCTTGTATTAGATCTGATCCAGCTGTGTGCTGAGGGACATTTTATTGTATTCAGTTCCATATTGAACCATTATTTTCCCATTATTTTCAACAGGAAGATCTCCACTGTCCCATTTACTGCCTCTGTCACTTTCTCCCTCCCAGGCAGGTTTATTTCTTTATTAGTTTCCCCTGAGCTGATAGAACCATACAACAATGTTCAGGGCTAATTTAGCTTATTTAATTTGTTCAAAGAAGTAAAGGATTCATACAGAAGTTAATATCAGCGAATTAAATCATTCGCCATATTTTTTAAGTCTGTTCTGCAGCACAAATGTATATTAGCTGTGTGCTGGGTGGTATTATGCAGAGAAACCGCTGATGGCAAAAACTATCAGTGGAAAAATGAATTTGTATTAAATTATATATTTTTAAAGGTCTGTACATCATAAATACTTTTGTTATTGCCCTACTTATGTATCACTTTGATCTCTGTGCCACTGAAATCCCTTTTTTTTTCGCTCTCTTGGTCATTATTTTAAGAAAGAATGCTAGGACTTAATGCCTATGACAGACAATGTGGTGCTACCAAATATTGTTAATCGAGGTCGTTTCTTTATGCAAATGACTGTGAATGGGCCAGAGGACCTGGGTATGCACAAGTGGGATTTATCCACACATGATTGCGGAGGAGCGTGCGTATGAGTGGCCACTGCACATTTCATGAATCAGACTTTAGACTATTCGTACAAACATTCTAAGTTTAATTCGTAGGATAGAATATAGGACAGTTTCTACGAATGTTTGACAAAAGAGGAGCCTGGAGACGACATGAATTCAACAACATAAAATCAAGTCTCAATTTGTCTTGAAAGCCAAAGAGTAGAGATGATTTTTGAAGCAGGTTTTAAAAATGGCTAATGAAGGGGAGGCACAGGGTAAGGCATTTCAATATTTTGGGGCCCCAACAGAGAAAGCCCTTTCCCCTCTAAGGCCAATGAGTTAATTGAATTAGGTACGTGTAAAACATAGGAATCGTCAGTTCATGAAGTCCTTCTCTTCTTTCCCTGTGTTGTTGCTTCATTTCAATGTAGCGCCCACACAAGCTATTTTTTTTAGTAAATGTATAAATCTAAAAAAATGCATCAAATGCAAAACTCAGAGCTAGCTCAGCTACAGCCTGGTTAATACTCCACAAACACAAGAGCTCCTTTAGCACATATTTACAGTACATTTTCCTTTTTGTTTGAACTATTTGAAACAATCGAAAGCCATGGTGTGTAATGTCACTATACCTTGCAGTCTAGACGCCGGACAGTAAACCTGCATGTACACTTAAATGACTCAAAAGAAAGATATTGTGTGTGTGCTTGTGTGTGTCCTTATCCACCATGAGAAACCAGTAGTGTGTGTTTTATAGGCTGCGCTGAGTGATTGATCATAGAGGGCTGACGAAAGCAGGTTACTGCAGCGCTTGCACACACACATTCGTTCCATCTCTGCATTTTTCATTTCTCCCTCTCCCCTCCTCCTTTGTTCCTTCTCAATCTTTGCCTTCCCTCTTCCTCCTCCCATCCCTCTTCCAAACTCCCCCCCCCTCTCTCTATACATCACTCTCACTCTCTCTGTCCCCAAAGCCATCACTCTCGTCCTTCCTGCAGTCTCCAGCTTTGAACTGCTCTTCGTCCTCTTCACACTGTCTATAAGAAAAAAAAAATCAAATAAAGAAAATCTTGTATTTCTTCTCTCTCTCTTTCTGTCCTGTTATGCAGAGCCCAGGGGAGCAGAGAGACACTGTCACATGATTCCTTCCTCTACCTCCTTGTTTTTTTTTCTTCTTTCCATTGTGATGTAGCTGCAGTACTACTCTACTGCTACTCTGACAAGGGGCTGCATTCGGTCTCAAAGGGCTTCCTCTGGTTCTCTCTGCCCATATCATTGAAGATCTACTTTATCTGGCTCTTCATCCATCCATCCATCCATCCATCCAGCCAGCCAGCCATTTATCGTCTATTATTTTACCGATTAGTCGACTAATCGGATCACCCATAAATTGTATCTTATCGCAGCAGCTGCTCAAATATATACATCATTACCTTTCAGTTGGAAGTGTTTTACTCTAAGTATTATGTGCCATCTAAAATACTGACAGTTAAACTGATCGCTTATTCAACATTTATGAACTAATTATAAAAAACATGAATGTTACAGGAGACACATGACGTGCTAAGTAAAATTACAGTCACCACTGTTAATGTTACAAATATCAATACTAAGTAATTCATGACATTTTCCATTTAATAGACAAACTCTCACTTTGTTCAGCCTTTTCATAGTTTTTGCATCCATGAGACCAACTGGGTATTGGGATGCTGCCATAAACAGAAATAAATGAGCCAGCTATGTGCACTCCTCCACAATTGTAGCGAGCATTCACCTATGCTTTGATGTCTTGTTGACAGCAGCAGCGATAAACAGAACCAGCCACCATCCAGGTGCTGGTGACATGAGAGAAAAGCTACGATAAAGATAAAAACCCGGACATTTATATCGATCTATGAATGCCCCATACTGAACACACAAAGCAGACTTGTTAAAAGAGGATGTTCAGTCAGCCTACTGTTGGTGTTAAGGTTAGCAGCTAACGCGCTAATTAGCTTAGCAAGGCAATTGTCCCTCTTCATAAGCAGCTGCGCCGGGCTTCCTGTAGTATCACAGTCGTCCTGCCACGGTAAGCAGGTTCTACCTTGTGCATTTTGGATTACAGATGGTTCTGTACAATCTTTATAAA
This sequence comes from Apricaphanius iberus, assembly GCA_028564705.1. NCBI lineage: Eukaryota > Metazoa > Chordata > Actinopteri > Cyprinodontiformes > Aphaniidae > Apricaphanius > Apricaphanius iberus. The sequence goes on along the minus strand of JAPXFQ010002242.1, from coordinate 464,502 downwards.
ACATTTCTAAACATTAGAGCTCCGTTGTCGGCTCGCCATGACAGTTTGGACTTTTCTGGTGTTATGCCAGGACTGATTCAGATTCCCACTGCCACGCATGTGCGTCAGGGGCAGAGAGGCAGACAGAGCCATAGACATACATTATATAGATAGCAGTGAGCCGCAATTTTAAGAGAAAAACGTTTTTAAAAAAAAATGATGAAATGGACAAATACATTTATTGTCAACAATTTTGCACCAACATAGCCAAAGTTTGTCCTTCCAGGACAATAATAAATGCTTATATTGTATCTCATTTTGAATACAGTAAATCTGCTTTAATTGGTACTAGCCATTCTTCTCTTGCACATTTACAGTTACTACAAAATGGTGAGGCAAGATTTATAACGGCCACAAGTAAACTGGACCACATGACTTTAGTTTTAGTATCTCTTCACTGGGTCCTGTCCATTTTTGAAAGCGTTTTAACAATCTTTTTCTCTGTAAACGCCTTCATCCTTGTATTCTTAACTCAGCTGACCTAATATTTTCAACTTTTCCCAAAACCTCTACCAAAAGTTTAATCTCTTGCTTTTTCTACTCTTACAAAAAACAAACAAACAACCTTTTACCCGCTGGTGTATGACACTAGCTATGTTTACATGGAAAAAATGTATACTGCTCACAAAAATTAAAGGAACTCTTTAAAGAAACACATTAGATACATCAGATCTCAATATGAAGTTTGATATCTATACAAATAACGACAGGGCAATGTCTTAGGAACAAAAGGATGCCAAGTCTTTTAATGGAAATAAAAGTTTTCAGCCTACAGAGGGCTCAATTGTGTAGACACCCTAAAATCAGAGTGAAATGAAGATGTGGCAGGCTAGTCCATTTTTTCAAAAACGTAATTTCTGCAACTCAAAATGCTTTTCAGTATCTTGTGTGGCCCCCACGAGCTTGTATGCATGCTTGACAACGTCGGGGCATGCTCCCAATGAGACGACGGATGGTGTCTTGTGGCATTTCCTCCCAGATCTGTGTGAGGGCATCCCTGAGCTGCTGTACAGTTTGAGGAGCAACCTGGCAGCGCCTAATGGACCGAAACATAATGTCCAAGAGATGTTCTATTGGGTTTAAGTCAGGGGATCGTGAAGGCCATTCAATTGTTTCAATCCCTTCATCCTCCAGGTACTGCCTGCATACTCTTGCCACATGAGGCCGGGCATTGTCTTGCATTAGGAGGAAACCACGACCTACTGCACCAGCGTAGGGTCTGACAATGGGTTCTAGGATTTCCTCTCGATACCTTATGGCAGTCAGAGCACCATTTCCTAGGCAGTAGAGGTCTGTGTGTCCCTCCATAGATATGCCTCCCGAGACCATCACTGACCCACCACCAAACCTGTCATGTTGAATGACGTTGCAGGCAGCATAACGTTCTCTTTGTCTTCTCCAGACTCTTTCACATCTATCACAGGTGCTCAGGGTTTACCTGCTCTCGTCTGTAAAAACTACAGGGCGCCAGTGGTGGACTTGCCAATTCTGGTGTTCTTGAGCAAATGCCAGTCGAGCTCCACGGTGCTGGGCAGTACACTACAGGACGTCGGGCCCTCAGGCCACCTTCTTGAAGTCTGTTCCTGATTGTTTGGGTAGATACATTCACACCAGTGGCCCTCTGGAGGTCATTCTGTAGGGCATGAGCAGTGCTCAGCTTGTTCCGCCTTGCACAAAGGAGCAGGTATTGGTCCTGCTGATGGGTTGAGGACCTTCTACGGCCCTGTCCAGCTCTCCGAGAATAACCACCAGCCTCCTGAAATCTCCTCCATGTTCTGGAGACTGTGCTGGGAGACACATTAAGCCTTCTTGCTTCATCACGTGTGGATGTGCCATCCTGGAGAAGTTGGACAACCTGTGCAACTTCTGTAGGCTTAAGGAATCGCCTCATGCTGCCAGTAGAGATAATTACTCAAGCCAAAACCAGCCAGAAAAGATCAAGAGGGAGAAACTTGAAATGACCTCCACATGTAAAACCAGTCCTGTTTTGAGGGTTTTCTAATTGTTGCCACTGTAGTTCACCTGTTGTCAAGGCCATGAACACCAATACAGCTGAAAGTGATTAACGATGCCCTCAGCTGCTTAACCAACCAGAAAATTATCAGACAGGTTTAATTGAGCTCATGCCAGGGCCAATAAAAAAAGCGTTCCTTTAATTTTTGTGAGCAGTTTATCTAATCCAATCCCAGATGGAATTAGAATTTCACTGTGTACATGGGCCCTGAAAAAATCTATCCAAATATGACAAGCGATTTACATCCAGTCCACTTTTGATAGGAATAAATCCTTTTGACATGTGCAGAACTGCGCAGAACTATTTAAAATACCAGAAACGACTGTAGAAGAAGAACTAACAGACTGCTGTTGTAAATAAATATGGTGGTGTGACATTTAAATTAAACAGTACAATGGTCCTTCAGAGCATGCTTTTATTTGTTATGGCCACGGCTTTATATCCACAAGCATTCATTGTTATGTACACAATCAAATTATCAACCGAATCCCTTTATTTTTTTAGGCTGACATATTGTATGTCTACACATGACTTTAAAGATATGCGTAGTAGAAAAAAAAAGTAAAAGGAGCCCAAGGATAAAGTAAGGCCCTGTCCATACGTAGCAGGGTATCTCACAAAACGGAGATATTTTTCTACGGTTTGGCCTGTCATCCACACGTAACTGGAGATTTTCAGCACCAAAAACGTATCTTTTTGAAAACTCCGGCCAAAGTGGAGATTTGCGTTTTCTCAGTTTTCAGTATCTGCGTGTGGACGGTTGAAAACGAAGTTTTAAGACCCGTAACGTCACTATCCGCGACAAAAAATGCTCAAACATCACTTGTGCGACCTGTGTTTAATCTCAAAAACAGGTTTTATGCCCTCAGAGCTGTGTTGGCATCATCCATTGATAAAGCACATTTTGCTTGTTTGCTTTTACAAGCTGTATGACTGCTGCGTGCTGAAGATAGAGGACAGAAAGTTACTCTGAGCGGATAGGATTTGGGATAACTACTGCCCCCTAATGGTCTGCCACGTCTATGAATGTACTGAAAAAAAAACATTTATCCGGTTACGTGTGGATGGAGTTTTTCTTTTCAAGGAGCAGAGGAAAATCTTTGTTTAAAAAAAACCCCGGCTACGTGTGGAAATGGCTTAAGTTACCATTCATTTATCAATTTATCAGACCACATTCTACAACTGCATTGTCCAATTGCGAAGTGTATGTTTGTGTTGTGACTTACTGATATGCATATGTGTGAATGTGGCTGCAGTGGAAAGCGCTTTGAGTGGCCAGTATGTGTGGAAAGCTACTGTATAAATTCATTTTCTTAACATGTTGATGGTGAAGATATCAAGTAAACACGCAAAAATGAAGGAAAAAATATGGATAGAGAGAACTTTACATCCCCAACTGCCATTGCCATAACAACAAACCTGCTCCTCCCTTTGGTTGGAAAAGTGACATTTAACTTTGCCCTGGTTGCTGCTCCCTGCAGGGAAGCTGTGATCCAGCCTCTCCGTGTATGCATGTGTGTGTCTGTGTGAGTTTGTGTGTTTGTGTCCTCATTAAACGAAGATAGTGACAGAGGGGGGAGTGGCCCTGACCATGCAAGCACACCTTGTCAAACAAGACCTCTGCTGTGGCTGCATTAGTCTGTTTGATACCAAAGAAAGGAGGATGTCATGGTACTGAAAGGACAAACACAATTATGAAAATTAAAATATCAAGAATATTTTATGATTTATATGAAACTATAATTTTTAAATTAGGAGCTACAGTCAATCTGTATGCCTATTTTCCTCTTTTCCATTGAAGTCCACATGCTGAGACTACTGCTGTATATTATCCACAAATACAAACTAAAATACCACATATGTTCAAAACCTTCATAAAACTGATATAGCAGAAATAAAATACAGTATGACGATGTTTGCCATTAGATTGTTACAATCAAATATTGCAATAAGCAAAACTAGTAGCCACGTTTCATTTTCTAAAGGAAAGAACAGGAAAACTAAGCCCAGTCCTTTATGAAAAAGCTAAGTAAAACAGAAAAAAAATAGCATAAACATCAAATGATCACAGCTCACAACCAACGGCGTAAAAATAAGATAAATCCAAGGTTTTCAGAATTATTACGATGGACTCACCCAGTGAGGACGACCACAAAATCCATGACGTTCCAGCCGTTCCTTAGATAGGAGCCCTTATGCAACGCGAATCCCAAAGCTAGGATCTTGATTCCAGACTCAAAACAGAAGATGGCAATGAAGTAGGGCTCCGTCTCTTCCTACAGGAAAGAAAGATGAGAGGATGGAAGACAGTAGAGTGAAAGGAGGAAGTGGAAGGGGAAAACAGGAAAAAGGAAGATAAAATAAAGTATCAGTGTGAATGTAGAGAGAAAGTTAAGGTGAGGAATGAAGACCTGTGTTAGTGGCAGGCACACTGTATCCTGACAGATTGGTTTTGGAATTCTAGTTACTAAATGTTAAATAACTGCATGTCGCAGAAAAGAAATATATAAAAAAAATAACAAATAAATAAATACATAACAATTTCACATATAATCCTTTGTAAAAATGTCTGCTGTTGTAACCTTAATTGTTTTTATTTTTATATTCTCATTACTGTTGGTCATTGCTCTTGTGTGCTTTTTATCTGCAACACAGTGATTGTATGACTGATCACTCTCTATTACATGTCCCTGTGTTTGCAGGCCTTTGCATATGATCTCATTACTGCACACAATAACTGTGTGCACAAGGGGCGTGTATATATTTCATATGCGTGTGTCGAGGTTGTTTTACCAGTCTTTCGGACAGAGGCGTCTTGTCTCCATCAGGAAGGTGCTGTTCCAGAGCCAGAACGATGCAGTTTGCTATGATGGTGGTGAGGATCATCCATTCAAATGGAGTACAGCTAGAGTTAAGGGTCAAATCGCCAACAACACAGGGATATGCAAAGAACCACTTGCTACATATGCATGCATACTGCAAACAAAAACGGCAACGTAGTGTAAAATGCCCCTTAGGTCAGTGAACACACCATATTTTTGAGTCTTACCTAGTGAACAGAGAGTTCTAGTGTCAATAGGCAAATTTTCATTGAAATGGATAGAAATCAGATGTGGGGTGCCCCAGGGCTTCATCCTGGGGCCCTCCTACTTAAAATCTACTTCCTCCCCCTAGCCTGGATTATATAAATAAGATTAGTTACCATAATAATGTAAATAATACTCAGCTATACATTAAAATGTCACTAGGAAGCTATCAGCAACCATCCAAATGGTATGTATATGCAATAAGCAAATCGATAGATGTGCCATAGCATCCTCCAGCTGAATAGAAACAAAACTGAACTAATTATTTTTGGGGCCTAAAAAGGAACAATCAAAAGTGAGCACACAACAGTCGTAACTACAGCTGGATACTACTGATCAGGCACAAAATCTACAGTAGTGATGGACTCAGACCTGAACCCTTAGGGTCACATAAAGGCATTCATAAAGTCTTTTTTCTATCACCTAAAGAACATTAGGTTTAAAGGACTAATATTGCAAACTGCATTTATCTTAACTTGGACTGATTACTGCAACAGCGTCTTCACAGGTCTGCCTTAAATGTCAATCACACAGCTACAGTTGATCTCCTCACTAGAAACAGGAAAGTAGAGCACATCACCCCAGCTCCAAAATCCTTACACTGACTCCCTGTAGCTCAGAGAACAGACTTCAAAATACTTTTACTAGTTTAGAAATCACTGAATGGCTTAGCACCAAAATATGTTGAAAATCTCATTATACCAACCCCCAGACCACTCAGGTCTTCCAAGTGTACTACTACTAGAATTAGAACCAAACATGGAGAAGTACCTTTCAGTTTCTATGCTCCCCTTTTCTGGAACAAACTTCCAGACAGCTGCAAAGCTGCTGAAACAATTAGTGCCTTTTATTAATAAATAAATAATAACTGGAATGTCATAACAGCAGTATATTTAATGTTCTTTATTTTTGTTGATGTTGTTCTTTTCTGATTTTGTTGTTTTATTGTTGTTTTTATTCTTTTTCCAAATCGCCCACAGCACCTTGAATTGCCTTGTTTCTGAAAGTGTGCAAAGCCAATAAATTTGCCTGACCCTGCCATAAATAAGTAAGAACCAGAAAGCACTATTTGGGATGGATACTGTACAAGCTCAAAAGTCAGCAATTACAAATAACAGAGTTTTTAAACAGGACAACAGGACTTGTAGCAGGCAACAGGAACTCTAAAATGAGTAAAGAAATTATGCTCTATTTCCTCCTTTGGAGCTTTCATCCTAAGTCATGGAAAATTTAAGATTTGAAGAACTTCGGCAGTCTGATGATAATCCTGCCTTCAACATTCAGTGTGCACAGAGCTGCTGTAGCAGTTCTAATCCTGCTCAAAAAGCCAGTGTGACGTCACTTTTACTCCTAGTATAAATAATTAATGTCCGCTGACATTGGGAAGATGAGAAAAATAACTTTTAGATGCTGTTTGACCAAAATAGCTTAGAACCCCCCCCCCCCCACGAGAATTAGCTTAATTTGTATCAGCAGCTGAAAAACTTTATAAAATCCGAGATAGAAAATAGGCTTCAACATATTGAAGTGCACATTACTAGTCATTATTGTTAATCATATCCATTGATACCTGATCTAACTTGTGTATTCTAAGTTTAATACATTTATAGTTTAATAAATAACAACAATCAATCTTCAGCCTTGAGAGTTGATGCGTAGAACGAGCTTTATTATCTCCACCAAGTTCTGAATCATACTTGTGGCCTCAATCTAGCGGCCCAAACATGAATTTATAATTTGTGACCAAGGCCTCAACTTTGATTTACCATATCTAATCCAAATTGTTTCATATTCATGTGCAAACGTAAAAACAATACGGTTATCTAAAAATAAAAGCAGAGACACTACCGGGGGGTTGTGTTAACCAAATATTTTACATCTTTGGCTGTAAAAAAAACAAAAAACTGTAACAGAAAATCTGAAAGCCGCCTTTCATTTTGACAGATTGCAGTTCACGACCCTGTCAACTTTGATTCAGACACGCAGACATTTACAACTTTATGCTCATGAGTACATGTAACTAACTTAATTAATCAAAGAAATGGTGATCATTTGAGCATAATTTCAGCCCAGGATACTGTACTCCAGGCATCTCACTATCCAGGAGCCCCAGAAATAGATTATGGCCAGATTTATTTTACCCAAAACAGAAGACCATGAAATAGTCTAGCACAACCTGTGGATGCTACACAAAACTGATCAACTGAAAAGCCCTCATGTCTTGGATGTGCCTAATCAATCAGAAAAAAAGGCAAAACTGTTTGGAGAAACTCAATTAAAAATCCAGCTTGTTCACTAGAATGTTTTTTTTTTAACTTTTTTGAACAAAAACGAGACAAGTAGCTTTTTGGTGTCAATATACATTTAGTTTCTGCAGTTAAAAAAAAAAATCCCCTGAAAATGATTAATACGTCTGAGACTGTTGTAACCGAGAATAGAAACCTTTATCAAACACACACATTGACTCACAGAGGTCAGTCTGATGACATAAACAGCTTTTTACAGTGCTGCACCTACTGATGTGTGTTGTCACTGTACTGTGTTGTATACGTGTGAGTTATGAATGTGTGTCCAAGCCTGAATAATAGCTGCTGGAGGGCTTAAGATGACTGAATACTTCTAGACAGATCAAGCATGTGGCTAATTGTCCAGTCATTATCCTGTTAGTCTGGACGTGTGTGTCTGTCTCCTTGCATGTTTGTCTGCCTGTGTGCGGCGGGAGTACGTGCGTATCGTCATGTTTACCAGATGCAACGTTGACACAGACACTATGGCCAGAGGACGACCTGAGCGGAAGTTTGTGTGTGTTTGTGTGTGTGTGTGTGTGTGTGTGTGTGTGTGTGTGTGTGTGTGTGTAAGCGAGAGAGGAATAAGAGGCTGGTTGACATAGAGGATGAGACAGGTTGGTCAGATGAGTACACACTAACAAGACAAGGCTGAACTGCATGACACATGCTGGCTGGCAAAAGCAATGTACACACCTGTGCGTGTGGTAAACTAAAATATACCCACACACACAATAAAACCATCCCATATTACTCAGAGATTCAAATTTGAATATTTAAGGAATCTACAGTAACTTGCAAGTGTGAAGCAGAATCAATGCAGCCACAAACTAGGTACAGCTAAAGCTGTTTGTTACAGACGAAGACGAAAGGTCAAAAAATACAAATACACTATATATGAAGGGATATTCTATAGAGCTACCTTTCCTACACATCTAGAGACTTAAAATGTTCATGTTAGCTCAAATCTTGCAATAGGTTTTTATCGAGATATGGACTGTAAACTAAACCTAACACTAAACATCCGCACTACTCCCAGGTGAAAGGTCATGTCAGCTAACCAGTCAGCCAAAGGGATATCCCTGTGGCCACTTAGCCAGGGCACATGATCTATCGGAGCCATAGTGACAGGACCTCCACACCGTCACAAATAGTATCGGATCGGTATCGGGTATCGACAGATACACAAAATCCAGCCATCGGTATCGGGACTGAAAAAGTCGGATCCGTGCATCCCTACTGGATTTTCTCAGTTGCATCCGGCTATAACCCAATCTTGACACATGTCAAGATGTTTGGATCGGTCAAGTGATACTTCATCGCTAAAAATAAACCCACAAGTGGAAAAAAACTACTAAAAGCAGAGGTCTCTGAAAACTTTCTTTGTGATAACAAAAAGGTCTAGGAAAGAGACAGAGGAAGAGCCTACGGCTTCCAAAATCCCGCTACATTTAGCAGACAATACCAAGAGTCCTATTTAAAATAGGGATTTATCACTACAGGTCATTTCCATGCACCAAGCACCTGCTCTGTCTCATTTGTTGTAACTAGCCAGCTTTCTAATGAGGTAACAAAACCTTTAAAACTGCCCTAGGTGGGGTGGTTTTATTACAGAGAAACAGCCACATCGCTTCTACTGATATTCTTATTTTAAAGGCATGTTTAAATGTTACCATAGCAACCCGAGAGCATTAGGGGGCAGAGAAGATGTTACTAATGTTATGTTGTTGCTGCAATAATAAAGGAACGTAGCTAATAAAGTTATTAGCGCACATTGGGTATACACTTATTTTTATGTTTAAAAATAACCTAGTTTTTGATGCCGGTCATATCTATATAAAAATGTTGTTGCATTTATCTGGAACATTTTAAAGCTTGGTCCGTATTGTCTGATATTAAACCTGTCTGGGTACCACTGCTCTAACTGGGTTCTGGTAAATATGAATTAGAATGTTTTATGGTTTTCTTTTAACACTTCACAAATTGAGTTATAACTTCACACTTTTTTAAATGTCTCCGCAGCGTTTTGCTGACCTGTTCTTTCCTCGATCTTCATGATACTGTTTGTTCTCTAACGTTTTCTAAAGAACCTATGAGGCCTTCAAAGAGCAGCTGTGAGTCAAAATTGCACATCAGTTGACTATTCATTAAGTGAATTCTCAAAGCAAATGGTGGCAATTGGATTTTATTTAGGTATACCATCGTAAATCTAGATGAAATACATATACATTCAAACACTTTTAAATATCTAATTCAAAAACTCTGTGAAAATCAAGTATGACTTTTTTATACTTCACCTATGTACTACTTTCTTGGCCTATCACCAATGAAACACAATGAAGCTTGAATAACTTCACAAAATGCAAAGCATGGGCTATATTTATACCAGTCATGTTCCAAATTACATTATTTGCCTACCAATTTGGTATAACATCTATGAAGAATAAATTGGAAATGCTGGATTTATATTAACACCAGTAAAGTTATCAGCTGTTATATTATAACACAGTGCTTCATTTTATTGATTTAAATTTTATTATTATACTAAGAAAATACAGGCTTTTAGTCTGAAATAATGTTTTCAATTATGAACTTGTTGCTGTGCCTGAGACATGATTGTCTCCTCCCCCGAGTAGAGAGTGCTCCTCCCTTGGTACAGAGCAACTAATATCCAGGCAACTCTGTTTGCATCTTACTGAAAATGAGTTTAGGACAAGGCCATATGCCAGCTCTCTTGTAAAGGCACTCATGTCTCTTTTTTACTCCCCAAACGTTAGCAGCCTGGATCCCTTGAGGGGTTTAAGCAAAACCTGCCAAACAACCCTCAATACTCGCTTAGCACGAGTTACGGCCATTTCCGGCTCTTGGACCAATAATCTGCTACTTTCTTTGCTCTTACTCTTAACTTGACCAGAAAAGGAACATCTGATAACCAAATATTGCAAGTGGAAATTTCAATACTCACTTTTAATCTGCCAAAGAGAGATGAAAAAGCTATCTTTATTTTTCCGCTGTTTATTTTCATATCACCAATCACCCCCATTTTGGTGGCTTAATAGAATAAAATTCCCCCCTGAACCCACCTACTTACCTCAATGTCACATGTAGTTTAAAGCAGCTTTAATAAATGAAGCTGGTATTATTAGATCATCTGCTTGCAGTGGCACAGAGAATAATGATTTGATTTGTGTATTTACACTGTCACACCACACTGCTATTCTTTGCAAAAAATAATCTGAATGCCAGAGACTGAGAATTAGATCTTGGCAAAAATAGATGATTTTAGTAAACACAATAGCTCTGCAGCCTAAAAGAGGTATTTTATGGAACGGACAAAGAACTGCCACCAGTCCCATTTTACCACAGGAACCAGTAGGGTGAAAGAACAATTATATTTCCTGGGTAAGAGTGGTGCACCATCTGGCATACTAGAATAAAACATGTTACATTTGCATTTTGCCAAGGAAGGTGCTATGGGGTTCAGTTTCCTTATTCCGGACATGAAAATCATTCACCTGCAGGCAAAATGTGCCGTTTTGAATCCAAAATAGGTCACCCTACGTGATTCGTACATATCAGAAAACAAAGTTACAGCATCAAAATCGACAGACGTAATACTATGTTGCGACCAAAGTAAGAAAAAATACATTTTCACTCTTTCCTGACACAGAGACTGCTATGAGTTTTTATAATGGTTATTAAGTGTTTATTCCTAAATGTTCAGTGCTGCTGGGCAGGGCCGTATCCAGGAGGTTAATGAAGAGGGGCTAAAAGGGTCTAAAAAGGGTCAGGGTGGGTCTGGGACTGTAGCACCAAAATGAAAGCAAAAATGTTCTTTTAGTGGGAACCTAACCTGAGCTGGTCACTTTTTAGTGTTTTCATCTGTTAAAAGGACTTTTAAAGTCAGTCTATTTTGCTAAGGTTTGCTAACTCTGCTTTCTTTTCAACTGGCAAAAAATAAAGAAAATCACAAATAAAAACATTGCAACATTTCATAAAAGCTTTTTCACAAAAAGTGGAGGGACTGACTGACTTAAAGTGAGCTACATTCAATATCAGACAGATGTTTAAGAACAAAGTTTGAGGAAATATGGATATTTATGCAGCTTTTTAAAAGGGAACTGTATTTGCCAAGACATGCTGAAACTTGCATTTCCACCTGTGCGAAAATGAGAGAGAGCAAGACTTTCCGCAGATAACAGAAAGATTAAACAGAGTTTGATGGTTTCACGGTTTTACCTTCTGTCTCAACATTCTCGATTTAGTAATGTTGGCAACTTTTCAGAAATAGTGGAGTTAACTTTAGAATCTAAATGCAAGTGGATTTGCAAATAGAAACAGCTGCTTCTAGTGATTACGGTCACCCTACTCATGCTAATCAATAACATATGATTCTGATGATGGATAAAAATATCAACACCATATTGATTTTTTCCATTTTTTAAAATATTAAAATCTTGTTGAAAAAAAAAAGAAATTAAAAAAACTAATCTCTTACACACTCTTGTGCATTGCCTCTGTTCCCAATGTAAATAATAATGTACTTTACATTTTATTTATCAAAATTTTTTCTCTTAATGCACCATCTGGCAATTAGAAATCCTGTTTGAAATGGGCTGTTAAGCAAATAATTTTACTACTGTTTATGAATATAATCAGAGGTGTTGAAAAGCAGTTGCTTAACATTATGAATTAAAGAAATCATAGATATGAAGCTATTGTTTGCCGTGATAATAATGAGTGTGTTGGCTCGTGCTCTTGGAAGGCAAACTGGTTCCTTCCTGTTCCTAAAAAATAAGAAAAAGATGAAAATGGGACAAAGTGGCAAGGATGGAGAAACGTAAGTTGCTGTTGAATGAAACTTTGAGGATTGTCTCAAAGGGTGTGTGCGTGTGTGTGTTGGGGGTGGGGCAGGGACAGATTAATAATTCTACATTTTCATTCACTGAATGAGGAGGAAAGTATGTAGCCTCACCCCAAGCCAGTTTAAAGCCTATTTTCCAGAAAAAAAAAGAAAAAAAATTCCATTTAGGGAATTAATAACACCCAGAGTGCTTTTGGGGATTAGCATATCCTTGGCCAGAATGGAGGATTAAAAAAAAACCAAACAAACAAAAAAAACTTCTATTTACTATTGTGTATTTATTTAGCGCTAAATATAATTTCCCTTACAGGATTATTTGCTAGATACCAAGAGGAGATGTATATCAGTATGACAAACAATTTATGCAGAGGCAGTGTAACTTTAATATTACTTGCACAAATGCTCAGATTTTTTTATGAGAGAAATATATTTTATTGCAATTTATCCAATCCACTTCTCCTTTAGAATAAAAGCCTGGATTTTTGCTTTCGGAAACCTTTCCGTAGGCCAATTTTCTGTGTGCCTGTGAAGATGTCTTTGTAAGAGGACATGTCTGCCACAACATTTATTATTCAGCAGACACACACTCTGCTGGCCTAACAACCAGCTGAAAGCAAGAGGTAGCAGTCCTGTGTGAGTGGCTGTATCTCTTATTTCCACTGAATTTCTTCACATTCCAGCAGTACCTTTGAAATGGTTTATACTGTAATCTTGATTTTCATCTCTTCTTAAGCCATTTTGCTCTTTCCAGCACTTTTCTTCTTGTGTCGGTTTAAGAAAAAAAAATTCCACCTCTACTCTGCCATTTTTTTGTCACACCCAGTGGTCCAAACTGATGTTTTGGTCTGATTTCTTACACATTTGACCACTCCTTATCAAGTTTATCACAAACTTTTTTTTCTACTTTTAGAAAGGAAACAGGAAAAGGAAGATTGAATCTGAAGCAATTAAAAACCAGAAAGTTTTTGGATCCTGTATTATCGGTGAGCCCTGCAAAAAGATGTGTGCAAGTTCCACTCATGCTAATTAAAATAGCTCTAATGGCCCAGAACAGGCCCTGCTCTGCAAAATAAACTGACCTCTCTCTCATTCCCACACAGACACTCTCTTTTTTCCCTCCTCCTTCAATATTTTCTTGTCTTGCTACAGAATTGTACTTTTAGGGGTCTTTTCACTGGGGTGGTACCCTCAAAGGTACCACTTTGTAACCTTAACTGTATCAACCTATTTGTACCTCTGTAGACTCTACTTGTTATCAGTGCTACCTTGACAGCCAATTATTGACTTAATATGATTGACGAATAACCTGACCACAATGTAGCCAATAGTCGCCCATTTGTTTGTTTGCTAAAAAAAAATATAAGTAAAAATTTAAAACGTGTTAACAATAAAACTATCAAGTCCGTTCACATAAATCTAGCTTTGCTAAATGATGTAATTTTTTTAAATGAAAAATACAATCACCAGAAATTGTACCCTATCCAAGAAAGGGTACAAAAATGTACTTTTTACTACTAAGGAACATGTCCGTACCATTCAGACAATGAAAAGGTACAGATAGTTACCCTGACATCCAATATTTGTCCTTAGACTGTGTTAATTTCTTTTTTGTACCTTGGGGCAGAGTAATGCACCTATTCTGTACCCCTACTTCCTACAGTGTAAAGAAGAAAAAGCTCATCCAAGAGGCCAATCATAAATCAAACACAAATACATGAATAACACTGATCACAAACATATTCTCAAAAAACAACAGCTGATTTAGAATTTGTACATGTGCAAATTTAGGCCCATTGACGCTCCCTTTAACCATGTAAACGGTTCTGCTACTTTCTAATCTCATACATAATTGCCTTCATGCTTTTATTAAGTTTATTACATTGCTATGGTTGTTCAGCACTCTATCCACTAGAGGGAAGTTCTGACTCCAGAGGTAAGTTTCAAACTATGGCCAACATGGTGTCATTGGAGCATATTCTTTAAAAGAGATAGAAAAAGCGCACCGTAATGGATGGAGTTGGTCTGTGACCACTGAACATATCGCAGTGTGTAAATGGGGAAGGTCCACCATTTTTCTCTTGATCTTCAGTTCTCCCCATAGACTGTAAAAAAGAATACACAGCGCCTCCTCACTCCTCCCCGTTTACCAGAATGACACACTTTCATGGTGGAATTCATGGCAGATTCACAGACTCCTCCACCCCAGCTCTGACGAAGCATGTTCCTAAAAAGGACAAATGGGGCGGGATCTTCACTGTAGACTCTGCCCTGGCGGGGCGTGTATGGCCGTGCAGTTCGGTCGTAATCACGCCCATTCTGCTCCCGCGTCTTTAGCTCTGATGCTAAACTTGGCTCGGCCCCCTCATTAATTATGCAAGATATCAAAAAATTATCTTACGAAAACCAGCCTGGTGCCTATTATTTTTATAAGCCCAGCGTTATCTCAGGAGGAATATGTAGTCATAGAAAGTTTAAAACAATGGGGCACCAGGCATTAAAGTTGCTTTTCCAATGCTTTTCAATGGGGGCCTAGCGGCCAAATGGAGGTACTACAGCAATGAAGGAGCAATGGCGGCCTCCACGGTATGCGGTCACAAAGCAGAGCAGCCAGCGGCCATTGGTTCGCCCACTGGTTGTATGTGAGGTGTACTACCCCACACTGCCCCCACGATGACAGTGCTTTGGCAAAATGTACTGCAAGTTCGTTAATAGTGGTCGGGCTTTTACATCCTACATAAAATGTAAGCAAAATATCAAACTAAAATATCAAAGCAATTTTATGATAACATCATTAACTAATCTAATGGTACGCAATGAAGGCGTGTGACTCACTTCGGGTTGCTGGATATTAAAAACTGAAATTACTAAATTTCTGAAACATTTGCCCAATAGTTCTTTTACCACTTGAGGACGAACATCTATTTCATTCATCCATGGTTCCTTGAGCCTTTAATATAAAAAAAGATATGCATCAGATCATGAATCAGCAGGGCTCTGTGATATTCACTCCACTGATCTCGGTGTTCACAACCTATTCTGAATTATAGCACATTAAAAGCAACACACAAACCCTCAAGCCCAAAATATCTCTCTAACTTCCTCACATTTAGACCCACATAACATTTTTTACAAATAGAACAGGACATAACGGAAAACTGCCTGGATGTTCCTGTTTCTCTTTGCACTAGCTGACTGACTGATCTATTTTGAACGTCAGAACATCGCAAGTTCAATTTTTGGTTTTCACTTGACCAGATTTCTTCCTTTGGATATAAACTTGTTATTTTTTGTTCTGGTTTTAGAATAGCAATAACAGCACTTCTTGTTTTTTTGTATGTGTGTTTCCTCATTTTACAAGTTCCTCCTAGAACAAGTCTGCATCCCCGCACACCAAGTTCTTCTAGCACACTTCCAAGATTACATGAGTGACTGCTAAAGTTTTTGATTGACGGCGTCAATATCACCGAAGCCTGGTACATCCAAGATTATCGTAGTATGTAGCAACTTTTCTACATTTATTTTGAGGTTAAGAGACTAAAAACAAATTCTGCTGATCACAATTCAAGAGTGTCCCTATTCCAAAGATGATTTTTGTTGTCGCTTACACTCCAGTTATCTGAACACTTGTTGGATTTAATAGGGATGCCACAATTATCTCTCCCTATATTATAGTTCCTGTCGAATGCTTTAAAATGTGTGCCCTAAATCTATTCATGAAGACCATAAACTATTTGCCTGTTCAAAATTCCTCCTCTGTCCACACCCATACAAAAACCTACCACAAAGCCACCTACAACTATTTAAATTCCTCCACCTAAGTGTTCCTGTGAAAAATGTCCTCATGCATCAGATTGCTTGTGCCTAAGCAAGGTGTGTGTGTGTGTGTGTGTGTTCGCCCGAGTGCGTTTGCGTGTACGTTTTCAGCTGATGAGGCATTCTGGCATGGCGCTGAGGCTGTGCTTTAGGGGAGCCTGATGAAGGGGAGATTTTAAATCAAACCAAATGAAGCTTTATCAAATAAATGAAACTATGTAGCCCTCGACTCAGCAAGAGTCTGATCCTTTATGGGAGTGAAGCAAGCTCTCTCTCTCTCTTCCTTTCTGATCTCTGTCACAAACGTCTATGGTTAAAAATGTAGGAGTGTTTAAACACAGTCAAACGTTCCTAAAAATTCACCTCTGATACGGATTTACTGACTCATCAGAGGAACTATGAACTGGAAATGTTGTGCACAAATCAATGAAAATTTATTGATTTGAACATTTTAGATCATTTTTTGCTTAAAGCAATAAGGATACGTTATGATCATTTGCAAAATGTTAAGAATAAATACATTTAGCTAGTTGATACAGTAGTTAATGTCAGCAAAAAGTTGAGTTATAGCATCAAAACAGGATCGGCTCCACGTAAAAAACAAAACAAATGGTAAACTTAAAAAATAAGATTAAAATTTTGATTAAACAAGCAAAGCAAAGAAGACGATTCCTATGATGGCGTATTAGGGCCACTGTAGACAACAGAAAGATATGTTGGGATAAAACAATTTGGAACATAATCCCAGATTTTGAGATTAACGTCACATCTTTTACTGATTTTTTTTTTCATTATCTCATTTAGAAAAGTCAAACATTTACAACAGAAAACTCACAAATATCCATTATGTAACCCATACATTTTTGATATTTAAACTAAGATGTTTTCTGATATTGTAAAGTCAGACAAATGCAAGAAAAAAACAACAACATTAAATCATCAGAAAAAAACTCAAGTTCGTTGAGAATGGGGCATTTCCTAAAGAAAATACCAGTCCAATAACTTTAAAGTGTTAAATTTATGAGTTTTGCATCAAAAACATTTTCAGTTATGTAGCCTTAAGTTGTTCATGGGACTATGTCCCTGGCCAAGGATGACTTCTTCCATAACTATAACAGCATAATAAGAGCTGATGCAATTAAGCCTTGTTGCAGCTTCTTCCTCACAAAGCTTTTTCAAAAGAAAATTCACAGGTGAGCCTTTTTTTTCACAATGTTTCCTTGCATTTAAAAATCAATATATTAAATATAAATATTTATGGGATCAGGACAATATCAGTTTAAGATTAAACTGAAAATAAAAATTGGCATTTAAAATTCTAATTGTAACTGCAAATCTTAATTTTTGAGCTGAAATAAATGTAGTGAAAATGTGTGTATTGAAAGTGAAAAAAAATTAAAATGAAAAAAAATTAATTGAAAGTCAAAATATATGCATTAAAACAATCAACTCACTTAGAATCTTAGAAAACACCTCAGCTCATTGACAGCTGAAAGCTAGTACATGTGGCTCTGAAGCCCCGCCCCTCATACAAGTGCTAATGTGAGATGAGTATAAGCTGAATGAAGACAGAAAGAAGCAGCACTAAAAAAAGATTGACATTGAATAAAGATTGGCATAAAAAAAAAAAAATTGGCATTGAAAAAAAAAAGATTGGCATTGGAAATTAAAAAAATGTCATAAACTGATATCGTCCTGAGCCCAGTCTTACATTTAATGTCAAGGTGCACCGAAAAAAAAAGAAAAAAGGGCTGTGGGCTGCGAGCGGCCCAGTATGGCAAGCCATTTTGGTAAAAACTCTGTATCCTTACACTGTTTTGCATGCCAAATAATATGCAACTTATGTACACGCAAATACTTAAACATTTTCCCCTACGAGTTTTACATTTTTTCAAAAAAAATTCACACTCTTTCTTGGACATCTTTTTTGCCTAGTGTCACATTTGACACTATTAGAACTCTGCTTGCCAAAGAGCTGGCCCTTGTGGCCCAAATATCAGACCTGCCCACTGGGAAAGGTCCCTGTCCTGCTGATTAGCCAATCCGGGCCTGGTAATAGGACATTTGAAAAAGGATTACTTCGACAGAATATTTGGGAAGGTTTTATGTTTAAAGAGCCATTCAATTAGTCTACAGTATATTTGTCCAATTGAATGGACTCTGTCATTGATGGCCACATCCGATTTAGAGTTTAGTGATTGAAATGATGAAAATGATAATTTTAAGATAAAAGAGGGACATATTAGGAAAACCTGAGTGAATCACAACTAATAGCCATGTAATATAGCAAAAACGTAGCTAATAAATGTGCAAATATTTACACTATATTTGCACTGTATAAAATGCTGGGTATGATCACTTTAAAAATGAAGGTTTCATTAGGTTTAAAAGAGTTACTGTTTCACACATAGAAAAAAAGTATTTCTGCTTTTGTCGCTTAAAGTCCTATCAATGAGATCCAGGTCCCAGAGAAAGTGGATTTTTTTCTAAGTGTATGGAGCATAGATTGGAGTAATGTTGCCCCTCCTCCACCTGTTGATACACAACGCTGTTTAGCTGTCAGATAGATGGCTCTTACACTTTTGCCTCACAACATATACAAATTAAACAGTCTTGGAAACTAATCCCAGATTAGGTGAGGGAGCATTTGCCCCACTTGCACCACCACTTCCATTTACTCAGTGTGTTAAAAAAATTAATTATTGCGTTAGTCCGACTGAAATTGTAATTTTGAAATGCATGTAAACTATTGGGTCATAACGATACCAGCTTTAGATGAAACTGAAAAGAAATACTGGCTCTGAAAATAAAATTTGGCATTGAAAAATTTAATTGTAACTGAAAATCTTAATTTTGAACCTGAAATAAATGTAGTGAAATGTCCGTTTTAAAAGTGAAATAAAAATTGAAAGTGAAAAAAATGGAAATGAAAATCAAAATATATGTATTCAAACAACTCAAAATCAAATTTTTACGCTTTCATACTTTTTTTTTCAATGCCAATCTTTTTTGTGTGTGTAGGTTTTTCAGCTGATTGAAAAACCTACAAAAGGTTGCAGCCTAGTGGAATCAAACGCTTATCAGTCGGTTTAGTAATCTTGATCCTTAACCACTAGACCAGCATAGAAATTATGTTATGCTCCACCTGTGGCACAATTTACATTAAATGAAAGGACACAAACAGTGATTGACTTAAAAGTTATATCAAAATGAACATTACAGAAGCTATAGCAGTGGTTTTTGTTGTAATATGCTCACATTTTTAGAGTAAAAAATATAAAAAGAACAACAAGTGACCTTTACTAGGTTTAATGGGTATAAAACGGCCTGACTCACTGATAGCAAGCACCTGCTGCTCTTAAGTCCCGCCCCCCGTGCAAGTGCATGACCTGAAATGAGTATCCGCAGAATGAAACTGAAAAGGAGCAGAAATGAAAAAAAGATTGGCATTGAAAAAAATGTTAAAGTGTTAACATTTGACTGTGAGTTAATTGTTTTAATGCATATATTTTAAGCTTTGAAGCTTCATTAAGCTTCAAAGTCAAAGATATATTTATATTTATTAAGATCAACAAAATACTTAGCCGACAACAATGATCAGCTGCCAAGACACTATAAGAACAATTTTACGTGCTTTTGTTAACCTCACGTCTTTTCATTATATCTTGAGTGAATGCTTTATTTTTATCCCATATACTGCAGATTTTGCTGCAAAAATACTGTTTTCTCCACAAGGTTTATGTTTGATCTGTACCTCTAGTTGCCTGTTCCGCCTTCCTGCTGCTCTCTCTTTCTCAGACCCCTTACGGCGCTAATATTCAGATTTTTCTTGCTGCTCCAATCTAATTCAGGCCTTTTATTCCCTTCCCTACCCGCTTCCAAAAATTCTGATCCATGCTTTTCCCAATGAACTGCCAAATTTAGACCTGTGAGATTTAAAAAAAGGTGGTCTGATTCTCTTTTCCATCGACCTCAACTCATTTTGTTTTATTGATGCCTGTAAGATTTCCTTATAGGATCTCTGCTGTGAACTTTGCCAGATGGTAATGAGTACTGCATAGATTTGCACTTTTAGTTGGCATTCCCAAACACAAACACATCCGACACTCTCTCAATCTAGAAGCCCAGCAGCTGCCTCCCCCATCTCCATACTGATTGCAAAAAATGATAAAAAATATAAAAATGAATAAGACAAAAAAACAACACAAGCAGATGAAATGCATATCCACATAGTGTGTGGATAAATACACAAATTATTTACACAGATCATGCTCACAAATAAACACACACAAATGTAGAAACACTTGCAGCATCAACCCTGATGCAACTCAAGGAAAGAACCTCTTCTCAAAAGACTGACAGCTGGGGAAACAGCAAGGCCCACATTCAAGCAGGTGCCCTGATTTCTTCATTTGAAAAATAACCAGTTTACATTAGGACATTTGATATTTGAGCTTTACAGGTGTAAAATGCTCATCTAATGATTTTTTGTTTCTCTTGTGAAGTTTTCGTCTTGAAGAGTAAGAGCTTTTGATGTGAATAATATGGCTCTCCACCCAGGGTGTCTTTAGGTAGAGGAGTGTCACTAGCTAAGTGTGATAAATTGATTTTAGTTTAATATTTCTTTAATATCTTTTATCTATTTATTTAATATCTGATTCAAAATCCAAAGTCAGTAGTAAACTAAAATTATATATATATATATATATATATATATATATATATATATAACTTCAATCATGACAATCTGAAATACAAGTTATCCATGACGGTTATCACCAAAACGAGACAGAGAATAATTCATTGTAGTATGTAGATTATTTCTTTAGAAAATAAACCTAATCTAAAGATATCTTTAGAGATTATACATTTAACAGCAATATTTATCTTGCTCCTCAACCTTCCCTCTGTTTCTGTCTTAGCCTGTTCTATCTGAGGAAAGACCTCTCTCCCTCATCTCTAGCAACCTTGAACGTCCTGGAAGGCTCCGCTTGAGTTCCCCATTCTGTTCATTTCTGCTTCTCCCTTCCCTTTTCTGTCTGCCATCATGCATCCCTAACTCAGCTCGACTCGGCAGATGGCTGCAGCATCAGCACCTCCTCACCAGGAAGAGGGGAAGTAGGAAAAAACAGGGAGGCGACAAAGGGAAGGGGGCGTAAGTGGAGAACATGGGTAAGCAAAATAATAGTGAAAAGAAGCAGAATGATGAGGGAGCAACTGACAATCAAGAATGGAAAACAGTTAAGAAAGACTGATGAAAGGGGGCGGGTTGATAGATAACAGATTGGTGGGCGCTAAGCAAAGAGTAAATACTTAGAGAAGTATGATTATGGTGGAAGGAAAGATAAAAATGACAGAAAGAAAAAAAAAGAGCCCAGAAGTGTGGTGGATGAGGTAGTGAGAAAGAAAAGGAAAAGAAGAAAAGAGAGTTGCAGTATTTTTATCATTCTGAGTGAGCGGGCTCCATAAAAGTAGGTTACTGTCAGCAGACAAGGAGACACACACAGACACACACAGGACTACATGTACCATCTCCATTTTAGTTCTGCTGAAGCAGCCGAAGTATGTGTGCATATGCTGTGTCTCTGTCCATGTGTGTGTGTGTGTGTTTGTGTGTAAGAGACAAAAAGAGCAAGAGCCTTGAGCATCACAGAGCCACCAGCTAAACTGTTGGTTCCAGCATGAAAATACCGAGTGGTTTGTTTAAATGGCAGTAGTGAATATTTTTTTTTTTTGGGGGGGGGGGGGGGTGGGGAAAAGCGAAAGGAGCAGAACATATCTGCCCTGCGGGTCTACTGGTGATGAAGCACCAGGATAGTGAAATGGATCAACATTAGATGGTAGTGCTGTGACATTTCTCCATCGTTATTTGGTTACCCATTAAAACAATGGCACTCCTGTGACTGCACTAAACTAGCTCACGTTTTTCTGAATGATAATGGTGTTTGTTACATACAAACACCAACATGACAATGAATTTCGGCACTGCTTATTAGGACAAAACTCTTTCATGAAGGCACACAAGAGGGGTGGACTAAGGTTTTACAGTTTCCAGGGCTTAAAGTAAAAAAAAATATCAAGTGCCAGAACTTTTTTCCAAGGAGCGGGGGTGCAGTGGATCCAATGCATTCACATTATGGACTATTTGGCCAACAACTTTTTGGCATTGTGCTTGGTAATGTACAAGATAACGAACAATGTAAATGTGATTTTTAGAAAGCAAAGGTTATTAAGTTATAAGTGAATACATGTGAAAGTCAGTCAGGCAAATTAATCTGATTTGTTTGGCCACCATTTAATTCAGTAAAGGCCAATTTATACAAAAACACATAAATTGCAACGTTTTCTATCATTTTTGTTCAAAACAAATGCAAATCAAGTTATTGGAAATACATTACACTGGGTCTTGACTCCTCTCCTCTTTAAAATATTTGCAGAGGCAGTAAAACAGTAAAGTGCTCCAAGAATTCATCATCATTTGGAGAAAACATGCATCCTTTGAGTTTATCAGACAGACGTTTCTTGAACTCTGGTGCTACGCCATGTGTGTTCATGTAACTGGCATGATGATTGGTAATGGACAGTTTTGTTAAAGAGTTTTTATCAACTTCTACTTTCTTGCACTAATCTACGAGCAGTTGTGCGATCGTAAATGAAAAATTTTGCTCCGCGATGAACGAGCTAACATGTATTTTCACACGTATTTTCAACCGCTGTGGCTGTTGCTCCGGGCAAACGGTTTGTGTGTTGGAGCACACGGACAGCAGCTTTATGCCGGCGTCTCCTTCGTGACGGTGAAGAGCTTTTTTCTCGCTCGTTGCATATACTAGCTTCTTGGAGCACAACACAAAAAAACACAAACCAGGCTCCCTTAGTTTCTGGCACCAGCTCCCAAGCGGCTTTCAGTCTCCACCTTTTCCTCTATCCATGCCCAGCGCCACTTGTTTTTAAGGCCCTCGTCAGCCACGACTATATCTTACCCTGCCTTCATGAATTTAGCCTCCTTTCTTCTGATTTCGGGAGAAACAACTGCAGGTGCTGCACCATTGCCTCGGATGCTGCGTTCAAGACCACTCGGAGATAACGTTTTTTTTTCTGAATCATAGTCAAACGGCGGAGATTCAGCGCCGTGCTGGAATACTTTAAACTCTGAGTTTCCTCCAGTAATCTGTAGAATTTTGGTCAGAGTATGTCGCAATTTAAAAATGCATGTTTCATATGTGTCCAATATTGCGTTAATGTATTAGGCAGAAGCTCAAAACAACAACTAGAACATTGTTTCTTTATATGTATTTTAGCAACATTACACTTTGATTGCATACTCTCAAGAAATCTATATAGCATCTGTTTTCCATCACTATAAACTCCCAACACTCTTGAGCTTTTTGATCACAGTTACTAAAAACTGTGTTAGTTCAGGGGATACCGAACAGTGAGAGTCCGGAGTTTTAATGCACACCCCGAGATATTGTAGTCTACCGAAATTGGATCATTGCACACACTGATATTCCAAAAGAGATTGGGATTAGATATTGTACAGCTCTACTCATAACTGAAAATCACACATGAACACTGTCAGGTCCAATAGTTCATTAGGCTGCATTTACACTTGTAAGAAGAGAAAAGTCATTGCCGTTCAATCTTATTAGATAAGTATTTGACACACACACAAGCGTGTCTCTACTTTATACTTATGTAGACATTGTATGGACTTGAGTTTACAATACCTAACCGAGACACTGTCCCTAACCATTAGTGGCACATGCCTATCCCTAAGCAAAATGAAACACCAGTCTTTGAGAACCGGTGTCCTGATGTCTTTTGAATCCACTGCGTTGTGCAAAGTGTTCATGTTGATCAACGTGCTATAGCCTATTACATCTCAAAAACACCTGAAGGACCCCAGTCTCATCTTTGTTTTTTTTTCTTTCCATAAAAGTCTCATATCTAACAAACCTGAACCAAATGACTGCACCAGCTCACCACTTATTCAAGTTCTACGCTGTCCTGCTAATGACCTAATTATGAGATATAGGTGTGTTGACAGGGAGATGCATCTAAAAGTTGCAGGGCGCTGGCCTTCAAGGACTGAGGTTTGGTACATTTGTCCAGACCTGGCAAAATGTCCACACAACTGCAAATGTCCACACAATGCTGGTGGCCAGTCAAAGGTTGGGGTGCACCTAATACGTGCCCACACAAGGTTCTAATTAGGTAGCATAGGCCTACATTAGTGAGATTGGCTATTTCACCATGATTTTCAGACAATTGATCACACCTTAATATAAGACATCCATCCATCCATCCATCTTCTTAACCGCTTATCCAATTCAGGGTCACGGGGCAGCTGGAGCCTATCCCAGCTTTAGGCAGGGTACACCCTGAACAGGATGCCAGTCTGTTGCAGGGCCAACACAGAGAGACAGACAACCATTCACACTCACATTCATTCCTATGGACAATTTAGAATGATCAATTCACCTATCATGCATGTTTTTGGACTGTGGAGGAAGCCGAGTACCCGGAGAGAACCCACGCATGCACGGGGAGAACATGCAAACTCCATGCAGAAAGACCCTGGACCGGGATACGAACCCACGACCTTCTTGCTGCAAGGCAACAGTGCTAACCACTGCGCCACCGTGCAGCCCTAATATAAGACAAACCAGCTAAATTAGAAAAATGTATAATATTTGTACATATATAGGCCACAACTAAATTTAAGCCACAGGTTTTCATGTTGACATATGTACTAAGAAAGTTGATATACTGAAGATTTTTTGGGTAAATTAGTGGTTATAATGGGGCTCTGTGCTCTCTCTCTCACATGCTTTAAAAAAAAAAATCGGCCTGAAAATCGGCATCAACACACCAACACGACAGTAACATGCCTGGATATAAAATAAAACATACTTTAGTTTTCCATAAAATTCCCGGTTATTATCTTGATCTTCCTCTTGCCGACTGAAGCCAACTTCTCACTATTGATTCATTGATGTCAAGGTTATATGCAGTAGCTCCATTTCTCTCTATGACTGGAAGTTCAATCGTCTTTAATGCCGTATCATAAGCAGTTATTTGTGTTTTACATGATGAGGTGTGTGAATAATGCACAAAACAACAGCTCAAAATATAGTGTCTTCCTCGGAGCACAACCTTTTCCCACGTCTGTCTTACTCTTGTCCTTCTGGATATTGTGCCCCCAAAGGCCTTTGCCAGTTTAAATTACAGCCCTGAGAAACAAGAAAATCTAAGTAATAAAATGATTAATTTTGCTATAGGATAGATTTGTGTGTTGTCTTTTTATTAACAGATGAAATAATGTCATAGATCTTATGAAGCCTTATGAAGCCTCTCTTTCCATCTTGGAAACTCCAACACATTTTGGGTTGGAAACTAATCAAGTGTCATTCCTTAAAATTATTAAACTAACCCTCATTAGAAAGTAGATCTGATAAGCTAACAACCCTCTGCGCCATAGCAGAGCCATTCTGGGAGAGCCTTGCCACTCTCTATTTAGTCCCACTGTAACGAAATTTGGTTGCAGTTCTACCAGAGTTCCACCGGGGGCGATGGCAACGAGTGAAAGATGAATGGGATTCTATGGAGCTAGACGACTAAATGTGTCTCTTCCACCCGATTGCCGCTGATAAATCTAAGATTTGATTGTAGGTTTTGCAATACTTTAATTACAGTAGCAATTAAGTAAGCAAGTAGTATAATTGCTACTACTCACTTATATAAGCAAGTAGTAGCAATTACAGGTTGAGTTGTTGTTGCCCATAAAACGCTAGCATTTTGCTAATGACTGCTGATTGGTCAGTGAAGAGCTGATTACAACCAGATGTACCGCTTGATGGTATCATGGTATCCGAAGCGGTACCAGAATGTTAAGGCAGACTTTTTCGCCCAAGTTTTTGTTTTCAACCAAACAACTTTTTTTGAGTTGCTGGCGCCGTTATCTGCCTATTATTAAGTATGTACTGTGAAATTTAAACAGAAAAATAAGGACTGCCGTTTTTTAAAACAAATAAGTGACTCTAAAAAATATAACACCCAGCAATGCGTAATTTCTTTGCATCTCGTTTTGAATACAATATAAAAATTACTAGCCAAAAATGATATCCTGAGAAAAGTGGATTTTGAGGGCTATTGCTCCATAGACCTCCATTCATTCTTCACTCGCCATGAGAGCGCCCTCATATGGAACTATAGTGGAACTGCAACCAGTTCAGAACCTGGAAGTACGATGAGAGTGGGAGTTCTCTCTTTATTAGAAATTCTCCGGCCATAAGCTATGTAAATGGTGACTGGGAGGCTGTAGGCAAGCTAAGTATATCACCTGGCTAAACAGCCAGCAAATATTAACCTATAAACTATTATTATTAATAACTAATATTAACTATTTGCTGTATGAGAAGAATGACAAGAAGGACCAAAGACCCTGTTTAATAAGAACATTTCTGTCTAAATATTTAGCAACAAAAATTACTTATATTCTGCAAAAAAGGACATTAATAAAAAACAGCATACTTTAGGAACACAAATGGTTAATCCAAACATAGCATCAAATAATAAAAAAAATTGCTTATTGTACTTTTTTTTTCATACTGATGTGATTCATCCAAATGAATTAAAACCTGGAATGAATCTTATTGTAGGATTTGTTTTGTCTGCTATTCTATATGTGTCCGATTTCTCCCAACAATGCAACTGAGAATTAGGACACACACAGTGAGCTACAGTATTGCTGCTTTTTCTAATTCTATTTTATAGCTTCTGAGTCAATTTCCTGAGCGGCTTAAAACACACATATGTCCTACCGCTTCCTTTTTTTCCTCTAGCTTCCTAGCTTCCATTTCTCCTCATTACTCACAGTTCTCTAAATAAAAGCAACCTGTCATGTTATATCAATAGCTTATATCCTGCGCGCTGTACTGCCTGCAACTTTGAGCTGCCGCACTGATGATGAGAGCGCACATGCGTGCGTCTTTGTGTGTGTGAGCGCGGAATGTGAATGGCTGATAAATGATGAATGTCCAGGAAATGAGTGAGTTCAGCGTCGAGGAGAGGCAAACATATGACATCAGCAGCTACTACATTAGTCACCGAATCATATCTGCGGAGTAGAGCACTATGCCATTACTTAGCAAACACACACACAAATATAGACTCAAGCAGGTGCATGCTGAACTGTATGCACAACCAGACTGTATATATTGTTAATCATTATGAGTATATAGAATTTGTATGGAACGGTGAGGTAAAAAAGACCTGGGAGTGAAATGTGAGTGTGTTTGTCGGATGGGGTTGGGCAGAAGGGCTGTACTGAAAAACAAAAGTGGCTGTCCTCATTTTCTAGTGACTCATCAACCCCATAAATTACTAAAGATGTGTGATTTAGAATCAGACTGCATCCACCTTACTGTTAACTCATATACACAAAGATTAACATGCGCTAACACAAACACTTACTTGCCTACACCTACACAGACAAATTTATCAACATTCACAGTCAGACATAAAAAAACATGCCCACACACACTTAAACACATAGACTGATGAACAGATATTTGATATTTACTGGACCAGGATCAAATTACTTTATTTCTGTCAGAGAAACTGAAAACTGTGGGGATTTGTTGTAATTTTCAGTATTGGTAAGGACGACTAGAGGGAAGAACATGTTCACACAGTGTTTGAAATATAGCTTAGTTTGAATATTTTAAATTCTTTTTTACTTTTCCAATTTTGAATTGGAAACAAAATTTCCATTTCAGAAACCTATGAGAGTGGGCCAAGTTTTACACTGATTATGCCACTTCATTTTCACTGCATCCACCAGCAAAAAGAGAGACTAACCTGGTGGAAACTTATTCAAGACAAAGCTACAAGTAGAGAGGTAGTAATTTAATCCACACTCTTTCAGACTAGTTCTCTGCTGAACAAGGGTGAAGAAAAAAACCCCCAATAAAAACAGAAAAAATGACTAGTGACTGACAAAATTTTCCATCTGTATCTGACCCTGTGTTGTAATTGGCATTTACGAACTGAAAAGAATGCTGTTTACTTTGACTGCAAGAGAGCTGATCTTTCAGGAGATAACAGGAAGCCTGAATGGAGTGCAGTAAAGTGGCTATACTTTATTCTTTTGAGGGTTTTTTTTTCTCTCACATACAATATAAAATCACCTGTGATACACAAAGCCTGGCCAAAAATGTCACCACCCCAAAAAATAAAAAAATAAAAATCACACACAAACATTTAATACAATCACCTCTATCTTTTACTAGCATAAGAAATTGCTTGCCCAAAGCCTTCTCCAGTGCATCCCAGAGATTCTCAATTTGGGATAAGGTCCAACCTTTGGCTTATGTGAAACATATATCTCATTTTTCCCGAACCACTCTTTCAAAATTCAAACCCAATAACTCCTGGCATTCTCCTCTTGGAAAAAGGCCATTCCATTGATGGATTGAAAAACAAATCAATTGATGGAATAACCTGGTCATTCAGTATATTCAAATAGTCAACTGACCTCCTTTAGGCTCATAATGTTGCTAAACCTGGACCTGACTAACTGGAGCAAACCTGGATCTTACCAGTGACCCTACAGGCTTGTATGGTAGGCACTAAGCAATATGCATCACTTTATCCACCTTTCTTTCGACTATCACTCTGGAACAGGGTCAATCTGGATTTATCTGACTACAAGACCTTCTTCCATTGTTCCAGTGTTCAATCTTTATTCTTCGTTTGCATACTGAAGCCTTTTTTCACCAGTTAGCCTCACTGATAATTGGTTTTCCAATGGCTACATAGCTCATCAGTCCCAATCCCTTAATTTCCCTTCACATTGTGAGTTTAGAAATACTCTTAATTTCAACGGTAAACAAAGCACTTCACAGTTCAACTGTTTTCTTTCATTCTGATTTTATCAAACTTTTAAATGATAACGATCAGTCAGGATTTTAATTCCAAACTGCGTTTGTTTCCCAGATGATGATGGTTCCTAACTTTCCCCACAGTTTTTAATTAATAAACGTCTACCCACTTTTACTAGGGTCTGCAAACTTTTAAGATGTTTTCTCTGCAAGATGCCATTGATTTGATCCTTCTAACCCCTAAATTCCACTACATGCGATCCGCTCCGCCACGCACGCCGCAGCAAAACGGATCCCGTTGTAATGAAAAAGAACAAAACACTACCGCCGCCGTGCAGTGCAGGGCGCCGGCTGGCGTTTCGCACTCCGGCAAAAATAAGATTTGATCGAATTTTGCCGGATGCCGGAGCAAGTCCACAGTCAATCTAAACAAATAAAAAAAATACCAGGCAGGATGCTGAAAATCCGTTTTTTCAAAATAAATCAGTAAAGACAGACTTCTTTTTTTAAGACAAAATTTTTCTTTGTATGCATAGCTATATTTATTTAATCACACTGAAATTTATAAATATATGTTTTCTAAAACAATTGTGTGTGTTTATACATATACTACACACTTAAAAAAATCTAAACTTTTCAGCTATTTAATTCTGGAATGTCAATACCTGTCGCACATCATAGTAGGTGCGTCGGTCAACAAATACGTTTTCAGATACGGGAGAAAACCAAACATGAAGTGAAACTCATTTTCAAAGTGGAAAAACATAAAATACTCTATGATGCAACTCATCCATTCTACAAAGACACAAACCTCGCAATTCCCGCGCATGCTTCGTTGAGCACCTCTGGCCTCCGAAGCGGAGCGGAGGTGGGGCGCATGTAGTATAATTTAACGACGGCAGATAACCGCTGCGGCGTGCGTGGCGGAGCTTATGTAGTGGAATTTAGGGGTAAAACACAAGACCCCTCAATGTGTCTCTCAACATAGTTGTTTAAAGCATCAGTTAAGATTAAATAACTTGTTGCCACCTGAATGACAATCGCCCTTACAGTAATTATCCAATAGGAGGCTCCTATCCATTTGCTTGGTTAAAACCAGGCAAGGTTTATCATAAATGACCACCAACAGCAGGAACAACAGAAACGAAAAAGATATGCTGCTTTTATATCTTCTTTTAGTTGTTTAAAAAATTTATTTCTGTCATTTATGTTCCACAACAAAAATAAACACAACTGAGCCCCCCAGTATTTGTAAAAATAATTTAAATATATAAAAAAGAAAAAAACGTCATAAGATATGACATTGACTCATAACATTTTATGCATGCATTTCTGTTACATATTTGTAGACATGCACCGGTATGAAAATTTGGGACAACGTCAATATCCAATATTAATACTGGTGTTATGTCTGCAAAACTGTTATTTACCAAAATTCCTACAATTTGGACACCATGTAAAAGTGACCACACCGCCTACATTGCTTCTCAGCTTCAGTTAAACACCCTCATTATCCTGTGTGGCATCACTCTCATATGACTGAACAAATACCATATGGCAAATCCCCCTTACTCCCCCTCCTGGAATATAGATGGCAGCAAGATCAAAAAGTAGATGTTAATTTTTTTTTTACATCAGCCCAGTTTTACTAATCAGACCAATACCGATGTTGATGTTGTAACTTTAAAAAGAATTAAAAAGACTATAAAATAAAGCAAATTTGAAGGAATCACTTAATATATATATATAAACTGACCTGGTAAAAGGAGCGGTACATTGTATGTGCAGGTACCTAAGAACAAAGAAATTGGTCATCTTATTAATTTTAGGAAATATCTATCTACTGTATTTGAACATAAGGGGGTTTCTTGAACATCTTTTCTGTTTTGGGAAAACTGTCTATACTATTGTGCACACGGAAGAAAGAAAAAAATCAGGGGATTACCTCTAAAAGGGAGACCAAAGCCTGTTATTCTGCTGCCTTGTCCTTCCTCAACACTACATTCAAATAATGCTTAAGTCTGCTGCTGAAAAGCGGTCTAAACTTTAGCTCTCTGTCCTGCATGATTTCGACATCAGCTTTCAACGGGATTTAGGAGCAAAACTGATCTGCACACAAAACCTAGCAATTACCAGGTGAGCTCAAGCTGAGGAATACTTGGTCTCTCTGGATGCGTTTTAGAGGAAGAGACAAGTGCCGAGATGTGTGGTTCAAATAATTAGTCCAATACCAATCCCTTGTCACCAAATAGTTAATTAAAAGCTTGCTCACTGTAGGTAAACGAGTGTGTGTCCAGAGGATTAAAGGATGTAATTTTAATTATGTCTCCAACTTTCCTCTCTCTTTTTATCGACCTTTTGC
This sequence comes from Apricaphanius iberus, assembly GCA_028564705.1. NCBI lineage: Eukaryota > Metazoa > Chordata > Actinopteri > Cyprinodontiformes > Aphaniidae > Apricaphanius > Apricaphanius iberus. Next base: position 433,155 of record JAPXFQ010002242.1, on the reverse strand, counting down.
CAAGACTTAGTTGGAATTTTTTTATACATTTTCACATTCAAATTGGTGTGTATAGAAAAGTTATGTATATGCAAATAGAGAAACTATTTTATATTACCATGACAGATGAAGCTGTCAGACACTATGTCCTCACATTACCTCAGAAGAATCCATGAAATATATAAAAGATATCACGGTTTGACTGATCTAAGAATTTCAGCATCAAAAAGATAATCCCCCAAAATATGGCAAGCAAACAGGCAAGAAACAAAAAAAAGATCCATCTCTCAAAAATCAAAATGCTCGATTTTCTTTTTTTTGTTCTATTTCTTGAAGATATAGAAACCTGACAATTCAATTCAGTTTATTTATATAGTGTCAATTCACAACAGATGTCATCTCAATGCACTTTACAAGTGCCAAACATGCCAGTCATTTTACAGCAATTTGCTGCATCTGTGGCTAGTGCTTACTTTCTTTTTAAGTCTCTCCCTCTCGGTTCCTCCTTACCTCTGGCCTGTCCATCCCAAGGTCAAGATCAAGTTTATTTATATAGCACATTTCCAACAGTAGCAACTGCCCAAAGTGCTTCACAATATTAAAAATAACATTAATAAGAAGAATAAAATCAGACAAAAACAGGTTTTCAGGATAACACAAAGAAACTCAAACTATAAAAGTGACCAAGGACTATGTTTAATTAATTAAAAGCCAAATCATAGAAATATGTTTTTAATAAAGTTTTAAAAGAAACCAGAGAATCAGCAGACCTAATATTCACGGGAAGCCCATTCCACAATTTGGAGGCTACGACTGAAAAAGCTCTGTCTCCGTGGGACTTATATTTAGTTTGAGGCACAACCAGAAGCAGCTGCGAGCTGGACTTCAAAGTTCTAACTGGTGTATAGGAAGTAACAAGCTCCGACAGGTGTGTGTGTGTGTTGGGCGAGGGGGGGGGGTTTGGGGGAACTAAGCCATTTAAAATTAAGCCAGCGAAGTGATTTTAAAACAGGGGTAATGTGGTCGGTCCGTTTAGTGGCAGTCAGCAGACGAGCAGCTGCGTTCCGAACCACCTGAAAGCGACCCAACCCAGATGAGTCCAGTCCTGTGTAAAGAGAATTACAATACTCTAATCTGCAGGTATCAAACAGGTGAATGAAATGTGCAGTCTTGGCTATTTGCCAGTTTTAAAAAAGTATTTTAAAACAGTTTAACACAAAGTTTAGTTTACTGTGATGCTACTTCGACAAGCAGAGCTAAATTAGCGCAGAAACAGAACATATGACACCTGCATGTGTTTGAGCAGTCTGCAGCCTCCAACTGATTATGCAATGCACTGAAAAGTCTTCTGCTGTATTTTATCTGATTTACTGTGTATGACAGAGAAGATCAGAGTAAGATCTAAAAAGTTAATTCAGACCTTTAATTTAATCGACTATAAACTGGCATGTTGAGATTGACAAACTTTATCTCCATATTATAAAGTAGAGACACGGGGTGAGTTGGACTAAAATGAGTCTATATTTTAATAGTTTTTAATCTGATTATTCCGGGGGGAAAAAGTGGGAGAGCAAAAAGCATAAGCATACAGTGCATTTGACACCCCAACAATCTCCACTTAAAATCTATAATCTCATATGGAAAATGCTGCTATATATGTTGCTTATATATATATATATATATATATATATATATATATATATATATATATATATATATATATGTTTGTGGGGGGGGGATAACAATTACATGCTAACATACAGGTTTTTGAAGAGGCTGAAGATAAGAGATGGTCAAATAAGCTTCTAAACCGACTTCCTTCTAAGCCAAAGAGCAGAAATTGTATGCTAAATAAAATGCCATGCTCAGGGCTCTACTGAGCTCATATAAAGATTTGTACATAATGCCACAGAATGAAAAAACGCACACAACTGCAGATTATACAGGTGCTGGCCAGTAAATTAGAATATCATCAAAAAGTTGAATTATTTCAGTAATTCCATTCAAAACGTGAAACTTCTATACTGTATACTTTCCTTCCACACATAGTGATATATTTCAAGTGTTTATTAATTTTTATTTTTATTATTACAACTGACAGCTAATGAAAACACCAAATTCAGTATCTCAGAAAATTAGAATATTCTGAAAAGGCTCAATATAGAAGACACCTGGTGCCACTCTAATCAGCTGATTAACTCAAAACACCTGCAAAGGCCTTTAAAAGGTCCCTCAGTCTTGTTCTGAAGGCTCCACAATCATGGGGAAGACTTCTGACTTAACAGCTGTCCAAAAGACGACCATTGACACCTTGTACAAGGAGGGCAAGACACAAAAGGTGATTGCTAAAGAAGCTGGCTGTTCGCAGAGCTCTGTGTCCAAGCACATTAACAGACAGGCGAAGGGACGGAAAAAATGTGGTAGAAAAAAGTGTACAAGCTCTAGGGATAACCGCACCCTGCAGAGAATTGTGACGACAAACCCATTCAAAAATGTGGGGGAGATCCACAAAGAGTGGACTGCAGCTGGAGTCAGCGCTTCAAGAACCACCACGAAGAGACTCATGAAAGACATGGGATTCAGCTGTCGCATTCCGTGTGTCAAGCCACTCTTGAACAAGAAACAGCGTAAGAAGCGTCTCGCCTGGGCCAAGGACAAAAAGGACTGGACTGCTGCTGAGTGGTCCAAAGTTATGTTTTCTGATGAAAGCAATTTTTGCATTTCCTTTGGAAATCAAGGACCCAGAGTCTGGAGGAAGAGCGGAGAAGCACAGAATCCACATTGCATAAGGTCCAGTGTAAAGTTTCCACCGTCAGTGATGGTGTGGGGTGCCATGTCATCTGCCGGTGTTGGCCCACTCTGTTTCCTGAGGTCCAAGGTCAATGCAGCCGTCTACCAGGAAGTTTTAGAGCACTTCATGCTTCCTGCTGCTGACCAACTTTATGGGGATGCAGACTTCACTTTTCAACAGGACTTGGCACCTGCACACAGTGCCAAAACCACCAGTACCTGGTTCAAGGACCATGGTATCCCTGTCCTTGATTGGCCAGCAAACTCGCCTGACCTTAACCCCATAGAAAATCTATGGGGTATTGTGAAGCGGAAGATGCAATACGCTAGACCCAACAATGCAGAGGAGCTGAAGACGACTATCAGAGCAACCTGGGCTCTCATAACACCTGAGCAGTGCCACAGACTGATCGAGTCCATGCCACGCCGCATTACTGCAGTGATGGAGGCAAAAGGAGCCCCGACTAAGTATTGAGTGCTATACATGCACATTCTTTTCATGTTCATTCTTTTCAGTTGGCCAACATTTAAAAAAAAAACATTTTTTTTCATTGGCCTTTAAAATATTCTAATTTTTTGAGATACCAAATTTGGAGTTTTCATTAGTTGTCACTTATAAATATCAAAATTAAAAGAAATAAACATTGGAAATACATTGGTCTGTGTGCATTGCATGAATATAATGTACAAGTTTCACGTTTTGAATGGAATTATTGAAATAATTCAACTTTTTGATGATATTCTAATTTACTGGCCAGCACCTGTATACTATCCTGCAATATGGTTCCAGCTATGATTCATAACAGAGGGCAGCATATTCCTCTGTCCAATAATATCATTGGTAGGATGCATTTTTGAGATGTCAACAGATACATAATACTTTGTAGAGATCTGCAAAGATTGGGCAAACAGGCTGGAAAACTAGATCCGAAAGCGTTTATAAATCGCATCTCCCCCTATATTGCAGTGCACTCTCTGCATCATAAACTGCGATGCACTGACCCCTATAGCTGAGTCCCCAACTGAACGAAGTAATGATTGATATTTTTGTCATAGTCAACAACATCAAAATAAAACCCGTCAAAGCACTGATTTTTGGCGGTACTGTGCAAGAAAGCTTTCCACAACGGTTCTGATAACTGTCAAGTGGGAAGGTGTTGTCCAAGGTCTTTAAACCAGCTGTCTTCTGTAGCTCTGTGGTACAGTCAGCCTGCAACCAAGAAATCGTGGATTCAATTGCTACATGTCATTGTGTGCTTGGCCAAGACACTTCACCTTCTTTGCCTACTTAACCAGAGGGGCCGATGGCACAAAACGGCAGCCTTGCTTCTGTCAGCCTGCCACAGAGCAATTGAAGCTTGCTTCCACCAGTGTACGAATGTGAGAGTGAATGAAGAATGGAATTGTAAAGAGCTTTGAGGGTCATAAAAAGTGCTATAGAAATGCAATCCATTATTATTATAATTATAAACCGTGAGGAAGAGGGCAGTAACAGCGACAAGTTTTTAATGAAACTTGCATACAGTGGCATATTTCCAAAAGCAATGCTCCATTAATCAAATTCAATGATGCAGAGTATAAACACACTCTTCCAACCATCAAATAATGCAACCTCACAGCTGGATCAAACCAGTTACTGAAAAGTTGTGATGAGAGGTGTGATCCTTTTCTTATAAACCAGAGGGGGGCCCGGCAGAAATAATTCGGGAACCCCTCGTTTAATTACATCATGTATTTAGTTCTGTCAACACAAGTAGGCAAGGCAAGTTTTTTTTATTTGTATAGCACACATTCAACACAGGGTAATCCTGGGTGCTTTACATGAGTTGGTGGTAAAGAAACAAAACATATAATAAAAACATGACAAGAAAAAACAGTAATAGTATAAAAACACAAAACATAAGAATCAATACAAGAAAACATTTAGTATTTGATTAAAATTGTAAGGCAACATCACTACAGTTAGACACTTGGATTTGGTTAACGATTAGGGGACGGAGGCGAAAGTTCAGATAGCCTAGCTTCTGCATTGCTGGCTTTTGCCACGTTGAAGCCTAGAAAGCAGCAAGTTTCAAAAATGACTATGGCCAAAGCACACAAAGCACCACGGAGACCGCCTCAGCCATAGACTTAACTGCAAATCTTGCCATTCTGGGCATTAACGTTTTGGGGTGTGTGAATGCACCATCAAAGCCTGTACAGCATATTTTCAAAAATATATTGCGATACCATGAGGAAGACTATATATCGTTCTATTCAAAACTGAATTTAACTCTTGGAAAACTGTCAATGCGTTGTGAACATTCCAACCTGTTTCATACATGACACATCCAGTATTCTAGTTGATCCAGTAATCTAGTTGATTCATTGGAAGGAAGAAGGTGAAAAAAGCCACCAACTAGTGGCCATAATTAAATTTTTTCTACAAAAATGACTGTCATCATTAATGGTTCAATTCAAATTCTTAAAAAATAACATATCTATACTTTGCTTCTGAATATCGATACAATATTGTGAGATAACATATTGCAATATATTGGTGTATTGATATTTTCTTAAATCCCCGATTCTGATATTTCATTTCCAAAGATGGTAAAACCAATACAGTATATTCTTTTCAGGTGCTTTTCGGCTTTTTACTAACATAACTGAGTGGCAAACAACAGACCAGTCCAGCTCTCCAGGACACTCAAACATCACCAGGCTGCCAATCAACCTCCCAGCAGGTCTGTCACTTTAGTGTGTCATTTGGCCAAGAACTTGGATTGGTTCTGTCAACTGTTGGAGGCAGGACCCGGGCACTGGGGTCACTGTTGCTGTCAGTCAAGGGACCCTGAGGCAAAAATGTTGAGGTAAGTAAGTGGATAACAGAGAGGAAGAGTGTCCTGCTGTAGAAAAAGCCATAAGGATATCTGACATGGCCTTTTAATTAGGTGAACACCACTCAAGGCTTTCAGGTTTATAGTTTGTATAGCAATTAACACTATAATAAACTGGCAACTGGTACCTAAATGGGATTTCACATAAAGTTAAGGTAAATATTTTTTTAAATAGTGAATGAGAATGCCTTTATCTAGATTGATAAATAGATTAAAAAATAATAATGATTGAAACATCAAAAAGTTTTTAATGATTTGCAAGTGACCCCAACCACTGATAGTAGTTGTGGGTTTACTGTCTATTATTTTGTCTTCAATAACTCCTGCTAACAACCCAACCAATGCTGTACAAGTTTATTTTTATTATTATTGACCTATTTTTAATGTTCTTATTGTCTATTCTGTTTTTTTTCACAAAATTATCTGTTTTCTCAAACATAGCTCTGTCCTAGCCTTTACGATGTTGTTCACAGTGATGCCGGTAACGTGTTAATTAGTAGCGCGTTGCTCCTAATATGACCACTTTTTCACTAACGATTAATCTAACACGTTACTATTTCCATACAGATAATCAGATTAAGTATCACAGATCCAGGAGATAAAGCAGCCGACATCCACATGGTTATCTGTAGCATCCAGTAAAATCAAACTCAATACATCCCATAAAATCCAAGTCAGAGGAGTATCTGCCGATGAGGGGAGTTCCTCTTGCTATATTCAGGTACAGCTGGGACATTTGTTGAAAGATCAACAAAACTTTGCATTTTTTAAATATTTTCATAATCATATACTGTATGGGCAAAATCTTATCAAAACTGTACTAGAGATTAACCATGAACTTTTTAAAGTAGTTTTGTTGTTGTATAATCTATCCAGGGACTAGTTTAGCCTGCTCATTCTACTTTATAGATTAACGAAGTTCCAACCTAGTCTTTACTCAGTCCTTACTTTTTCATCCTAAGATTTAGAACGTGATAAAATTACATTAATTCCAGAAATGTACAAAAGTATTGTTTACTGCTAAAGAAAAACAAAAAAAAAACATGTATACCAAAATCGTACGGAAGCCTGACTTTGTAACTAAAATACATAACATAGCTTATTTTCGGAACTATCACACGCCTAATAGATGCAGGCGTATAATCAGATACAACCACAAGTTTTGAGAGTTTTTGAGTTTATGATAAAGCAAGACTAAGCTTCAAATTAGCTTTGATGTATGTGTGTTCACTTAACACACTTCACTTGCAGAAATGCATAAACACAGATGGCCAATATACACAAGCACCGGACTGACACCTACGCATATTTGCCCACACAGACACACACACAGACACACACATAGAAAAACGCATAAAGATGCCTGCACTTGGCTCCGTTTCTGGGGAGATGCGCCCTGGGCTACAGGAGAGCGAAACCAGCTCAGATCAAAAACACACATATGGAGCCTGTCACAACACCTTTAGTCTCTCTCTCTCCCCCCCCGCCCCTACATATTCCTCACAACCTTCTCTGCATGTCTGTTTTCTTTTCCTCCTCTCTTGCACCGATCCTCTCTCCACACTGCGGTGGAGAAGAAGCGAGGATGATTGGGTCAGCGGATGAGGGGAGAGAGCCAAACACATGAGAGCATAGAGGAGTGTAAGAGGAGGAAGAGGAAAGATGACTGGGTCAGGGTGGGCTGGGGAAGAGATGACATGAAAGAAAGAAAGAAAGAAAGAAAAGCAGATGAGCGGAATGATGGTCTGTTTTTAATTAGAGTTATTCCAGTTTTGCTGTCCTTACCACGCTTTAATCAGGCACAGTTTACTAAGGCGCAGTTCAGAATTCCTCCATCTATTAGACCTCAAATAATGTGCTCTTGCTGTTCAATTAAACATAATTACTTAAATAATTATCATTAAGGATATATTTTCCCAGCATGTGCGTTACTTTGGCGATCAGTTCAAGTTGCAGATTTATACACACAGTGATGATAACTTTTTCTCAGTAACACTGTGAATACTGTTGGGGATAAAGGAGACTATTGTGGTCTGTTTAATAATAATATGGAATATTTATACCAATAACCTAATACTGGGATAATTATTAATGAAATTCAAATTGTCAGTGACAAAATGAGCAAAACGGGGCACCAGCTTCTTAATCTATGTAAGAAACAATATTAATTAAACCAGACTGTCCGTCTTTATCTCAAGGATGAATTCTTTTACCAGTGTTTCAAATCATACAACACCAAAAGAAGCATAGAGATTTTGTCACAAGTTTAAGGAATTTATTAACAGATTGCTCAACCCTTATGAAAGCAGTCACAAAATGAATTCAATCTAGTCTAAAAGAAGCTATGCTAAATGGGTGTATCTATTCTATTAAGGAGGATAAATGGATGTGGAAGACCAGAATCAAAATAAAACTGACGTCACAGGGAGAACCTGACTTCATGTGCTTGTGTAGTGTGCATAGGGTGCGGATTGGGCCGTATTTTTCTGTCCGAGCAGTAACCGAACCCAACCCGAGCTCGAAAGGTTTAAGATATTCGTGTCCAAGCCCGACCCAGCACAGGTACGCACCGTTTAATAAACAGAGGGTACGGATTCTTACACCTGAACAAACCCTGTTGACTCAACTTGAAGGGTTGTAATAAGATTAAAGTTACTCCAGAACGGAGCTTTTCCCTTGGTTTTGTTCACGCTCTTCAATTTGCCACTTTCAATGTTCTCCATGTTTGTGGTGGGAGTTGGAAAATCGGATGTGTAAGTGAGGTACTGTAGACCTACAGAAAGGAGGTGCCAGTTCGGGGTAGTGCAGCTGCTGCGGCGTTCAAGTTTTTCCATTTAAACAAAACACAGGTCTTTAATTATCAGTTTTTAAAAAAAGAAGAAAAAAAAGAATTCAATTGAAAAATAAAAGGGCCCGAGCCTGGCCCGTGTCCAAGTTAATTATATGGTCATCGGCCCAAAGCACAGCCCTCAGGCTGTTGGGACCCTCGGGCCTAGGGCTTCAGTGCAGGGCTCTAGTGGGCATATGTGGTAACTGCTACTGGCATCTGCTGAAAGTAACAAAGTAACTTGTAATCTAACTTATTTACTTTTAAAATAAAGTAATCAGTACAGTCCCTAAGTTACTTTTGGAAGGAGTAATCAGTAGTCAGTAATCATATTCCTTTTTCAAAATAACTGTGGCAACACTGATCCCCACGAGAAGAACATCTCTGGTTTTATTTTAGAGCTAGATTCCAAGATCAACCTTGGCCCCTTTTAGCCCCCCTTCATTAACCTCCTGGATACACCCCTGCTCGGCATCACTGAATGTTTACGAACAATCGCTTATTAATCGCGTAGGTGACCTATTTTGGATTTAAAACGGCGAATTTTGTGAATAGGTCAAGGATTTTCATGTCATGAATGAGGAAACTGTACCTCATAGCACCTTCCTTGGCAAAATGCAAATGACACATTATATTCTCGATCCCTTTCACACACGAAACTGGGAGTAAACATGATAAATGACACTGTCAGATGCTGGGAGATTTTCGCGAGGGGCACTGAAATTCTATGGATACATGGGCAACTATGCCAATGTATCCAGTGTCTTATGGTTTCCCCTGCTTTCCTCCTCCTTACCTGGAAAAACAGTTTAAGAATGCCACTCCACCTGACCTTGGTGAGGAGTAAATCCAGAAAGCACTACTCTCCTCTCCCACGGGGTCACTCTTTATTTGAGGGGAATCAGAAACATCGCGCGAACTGTCCTCCTGTAGAAATATTCCCGTGTCACATAGACCCAAGTTGTCTGAGAAAGAGAGGAAGAGGCGGCGGTGTTGCAGCTGCAGTCGGGTATTATTGGAGGTGTGTGTAAAATAGCATAAAAAAGAAAAACGAAACTTAATGTGTGACGGTCAGTGTTTATTTTTTTTGTGTTTTTTTTGATCGGTGTTGAATCTGTGGCGGTAGGAGTTGAACCTGTGGCACACCATCACACATTTGTCCATGTGTGGAAAAAACTGGTTTGGACCCACAACTAAAATTTCTTTATTATATACGTATACAGTCAGATAAACTGTAAAGCATTTCATGATAGCCTATTAGTGATAGATACAAAAGAAAAAAGATGGCATATTAGTGGTAAAGAAACACAAATATGCATATGAAAAACGAGTGTTTATTTTGCATCAGCGCCCATTCTTCTGATGCGTTATGAGTTTGGGGAGTTTAACCATTTGCTCCCGGAGCTGCGTATCGATGAGGTTCACTTTCAGCGCTAATTCCTTCTATCCTGCACCCAATTTTACGACCTCCTGGGCCGGATCGGAGCTTAAATCTCCTACCAGGACATCAACTACAGGTTCTGACTTCGTTAAGTGTTATTTCTGATTTTTTAAATCTGCATTTGCTGACAAAACTGGTCCCGCGCTTCGTTCAAGATACGTGTAGTTATCTCACTACAGTGAGACACTCTCATTGGTTGACGCACTGCGTCAAGTCCGTCAAAAGTTCAACTAGATGAACTTCTGTGTTGCTTGCGTTTGCTATGTTGCCGCTTGCAACGCAAGTAACACTTGAAAAGTTGAGCCAACGCAAACAACGCGTGATTTGTCGAGATTCCTAATAATGACAGCACTCCACCTTTCTAGCTGGCGTGTGTGGCAAAATATTTGCGACGGTGGGTTGTCGATTTGCGGGTGATCTAATAAGATTGAGTGAGCAATTCATAACAGACGCAATGAGCCATATTCGAATGAGTACTTTGTGTCTGCTGCTGTCAGCTGAGCCACGGCTAGAGAGTTGAGTATGTGCATGGATTCATGGTGGGTCTTTATCAAAACAAGGGGGAAAAACACCTCAAATATAAATCCTATGGCTGTTACAGAGTTAATTACTATTAGGCTAGAATGTTGTCTATTATACTTCTCGTTTGTCAGTAATAAACTCAAAGCATGCGGTGTGCATGTGCTGCTAGAGTCAGACTGATTAAAGCTGTAGCATGTCCAGAACAAGTTTTCTAAGGCTACGTCCACACTAAGCCGATAAGGTTATACGGGGAGTTAGACGCCTAATGTTATCCACTCAACACGAGCATTTACGCCCCGTTTAAGGTCCGTTTAAGGTCCCATGATTGCGCAATCCCATACCGACCTGTGCAAATATTGGGCATGCGCGAAAAGATGCACAAAAACGCTTATAATCTACGTGACGCCAGCGTCTACATAATATATACAAGCTCTCTTACCTGGCTAATAGTTATCCGGCCACAGACCTTAAACAACGCCGGGTTAGTGTGGACGATAGGGGGGTGTAGACTAAATAATTATACGTTTAAGGCATTACCCGGCTTAGTGTGGACGTGGCCTAAGATGTCCATATTCTACTTCACATTTCATCATGGCCTCTGTTAGATGTCAAGTTGCAATTGAAAAAATCTAATCTTGAAAATGTGTAAACTGAAATGTATGATTTTTGTTTTAATAATGTCATATATAGTAACCAATTGTCATTGTGGTATTATAAGTGATAACTACATTTTATTAACTGGAACCCAGGAAGATTATAACCACTCCGGGGTAAACCAAGGAGTATCCAAGAGGATCACAACTCATCATGCACTCAGCGCGTTTTCAGCAGGTGGAGACGAGCTGAGAGTTATGGTGCGTCTATGGGGGGGAAAAACAGGTCAATATCTGTATAACTGTCACGTTTATTGCCATTATTGTTAATTTCTATTAGGTTAGAATGTGTGTGAATGATAATTTTTGTTTGTCAGTTATGTATGTAACGTAATGAAGTAACTTATGTCAAATATGGTGGCGCAAAGAAAAGACATCCCACTCAGAAGCGCTAACAATAGGTGCAAACATTTTTATGCGTAGTAAATCACACTGTGCCTGGAACGCCTACATATTTGCCTGTTCTCCTTCAAATATTTGGGAAAAGCGCTAAATGGGTTGCATGTGTCTTGCTCAGGGTTTAACAGGCGCAATGCTCTCTACGCCATGTTAGTGAATCAGGTACAGCCTGCTTTTTGATCTTTCTGAATTAGCCTTAGGTATGAGTGTGTGGGTGTGCATGGTTTCTGATGTGTCTATGTGTTGCCCTGCCATGGACTGCCGACCTGTCCAGGATGTACCCCGCCTCTCATCCAATGATAGCTGGAGATAGGTCCTGTACTGCAGTCGGTTTTAACAGTGCAGGTTCCTCCTTGAGTTCTAGTCTTTGTGAGCATGTGTAGCTTCGACCATTATGTAGATGCCAGTCTCCTGGGATGTAGTCCTACATATGGAAACTATATTAGGAACAAGCACATCTCCGAAGGGAGCCAGAATTGTTGTATGCACATCTGCAACTAAGTATAACTGACCTTTACTTGGTTTAGCTGTACCATTTATCACCTTCTAGCACATCTTTGCCTTCCTCCTATTTGTCACTGCCTTTCTAATTTGATGCTGTCTGCTTCTCTTCCAATCAATGCATTTCTTTCGTTTCTTTCCGTCTTCTCAATTTTTTAAGGTAAAAAAATACTTTGTTTTAATTCTTTGGTTACTTTTGTGTTATAGCATTCCCTGAGCTTGCCTCTAATAACCTACACATTCATACAATGAGCTTTAGTATGAAGCAAAACAGGGGCAGCAAGCACACAAAGTTGAGGAAAGGACAGCAGGAGAATCAGATTTCACCACAATGTGATGCGCACAGACACTCTCTCACACAGAGGGAATAGCCTGTAAGGATCACATATCGGGAGTAGAGCACTGTCAAAACAACCATTAATATGCTGCTAGGCTGTCTAGATGTTACATCAAGTAAAGACCAATATGTGTATGCCAGTATTATGACATAATAGTGGCTTGGTACACAAGTGTAATTTATTTCTGAAAAAAGTTTCCTTTTTGTGCTTTTTTTACTTCAACAGCCCTAGTTCCTTAGCACAATTTTTCAATTTCACCTATTTTAGTAAATTCCTAATTCCCTTAAGAAGCTATAATATATAAATATAAAATAATAGCATCTAGAGTAGTTTCTATCCTTTATAGTCAGTCCTTAATTGATATAGGAGTGGAGGCATTGTCAAACTCTAGGTGCGAGTGCAGTTCCTGTTAAAAAAAAAGAAAAAAAGACTGAACTATTTCAAATCTCTGACAATCTGTGACGTCTGTCCCTGCCTCTGTCTGTCCCTGCCTCAGTCCGTCCCTTCGCCCTTAATCGTCTCTAGCTGTCCTGAGTTTTCTTGATTGTCTCCCTTAGTACTTCCCTTGAGTATTTAAACCCTAATGGATTCCATGTCCTTTGTCGGATGCTTGCTCTCGTCATCTGTCTTCAGTCGTTATCATCATCCATCTTTGTATATTAAATATGAGTTTTTAAGCTCATCTCGCCTCTTTATATCCACATCCTCCTCACAATACATGTAAGCCAAAATTAGTACGGAATCAGAATTTTTCTGTCTTTAGCATTTTATATTAGTGATTAGAATGTTGAGCAAAGCTAAAAGAGCGCTGTTTTCTGTAGCTCTTTGGTTCCCAAACTATTTCTGCTTATGTCTTGTTTTATTTATTTATTTTTTTTTACTGTGTCTGGTCGTGTCTAACATTGCTTTCAGTACATTTTTAGTGCCTTTCTGCACAATTTAAAACGGAACTAAAGAACTTTGAAAGAAACATACATACTGAGGACTTTAATCAACATAACTTCTCAACAAGTGGTCTGAGCCTGCTATGTTGTTTCTCAGTACGTTTACATGCAGCAAGAGTAAGTTGACCAGACTATTGAAATGCATGTATACACCTTAGTCTGGCTTGAATCGAACCAAACTGGAGTTTCAGAAGCTCGACTAAGCTACCCAGATAATGCGATTGGGAATCAGACTTCTCTGCAACCAACCAGCCCCCGCTTTCTTACTCGTGCACCCCTTCAGGAAGTAAGGAGATGTGACTCGGCGACAACACAGTAGTATTATAAGAAGAATATGGCTGCTAAGACAAATGTGAGCAGTCGATCAGTGCAGGTTTGGACTGACGAAGAGTTGAAGCACTGTGATTGTGAATATCATGCTTTCCAATCGGCTTAGCTCCCACCAGCCTCTGTTTACTGCCTGAGCATTTACCGCTATAAGGCTAACATGTAGAGGCACATGTCGCCATCTATCGTCAGGGAGCCAAACGTACTTCATTTAATAATTCAATTTTCTGAGTGACATGAAAACTGGGAGGGCTGCACGGTGGCGCAGAGGTTAGAACTGTTGACTTGCAGCACAAAGGTTGTGAGTTTGTAACCTGGGCCTTTCTGCATGGAGTTTGCATGTTCTCCCCATGCATGCGTGGGTTCCCTCCATGTACTCTGGCTTCCTCCCACAGTCCAAAAACATGTCAGGTTAATTGATCACTCTAAATTGCCCTTAGGTGTGGGTGTGTGCGTGCATGGTTGTTTGTCCTGGCTGTCTCTATGTGGCCCTGTGCTGGACTGGCGACCTGTCCAGGGTGTACCCCGCCTCTTGCCCGTTGACATCTAGAGATAGGCACCAGCCCACCCGCAACCCCTTGAGGAACAAGCGGTTCAGAAAACGGATGGATGGATGAAAACTGGGACTGGGCTCTTAACGGGGCACACTTACTCCAAAAAGCTTGATTTAGATGTGCATGTAAAAGTACTGAGTTTATCTGCCAAGCGGAGTCTTGTGAACTCAATAACTGATTTTTCTTCTTCAAACATTGCTTTCAGAAATTTCCCAATGTATGCATGTTTCATTAAACTTGTGGTCAAGATCTCTGCCCTCTTTATCTCAAAAATATGCAAATCTCATCTTGCAGTTTAAAGACCCTGGACAGTAGACAGCCCCTTCCCAAATTTTATTTTGATCAATCACAGTTGTCCGGATACATACATTAAAGATATGGATGTAAGCTTCCATCAGGTATCAATACTCATCTATCCTCTATAACATTCATCTTGCGAGAGGCAAGACACCCTGGACGGGTCGCCAGTCTATAATTGAGCATATGAGCTTATCAAAGCTTAAATCAAAATTGTGTTAAAAAAAGCTGATAGCAGGATAGAGGGCATTTTGATTGGTGATGGATTTAATAGGGCTGGGTATTGATTCAAATTTCAAGAACCGATTTGATTCCGATTCACAAAAGTTAAAATCGATTATCACAATCTGATCCAATTCGATCCGATTCAGCTCGATGTTGATACGGGTCAGTGCTAATAAATGTTTTTTTTAAGCTTTTATTTTAATTATATGCCTGATATTCAATGACTTAACAATGGTTAAGTAACAGTTCACGATGGAATACTGTATTAACCATTTCAGACACAAAACTTAAAATGGCCGTCTGGACTTTTCCGTCCAATTTCAGTTTAAAAAAAGGCAAACTAATCTAAAAGATAGAATCGATTTTTGAACTTGTGAATCGATTCGTTTCGATTTCTACAAGAATCGATTCAGAATCGATTTTTCGATTATTTGAACACAGCTCTAGGATTTAAGGTATATGACAGACTTTCCTTTGCGGCGCAATGAGCCTTCATCAGTCATGTGGTAGTATTTTGGATACCTAGTATTGTAAATGAATGGTGACAGAGTGATGAACAAGACTGTAACGGCTTTATGAAAATATGGCTTGGAACTGCATTTGGCTAACAAAAGTGAACTTAGTATCTGATTTATAGTTCAAAATCTCAATGTGACATTTATACTGGTCAAACAATAACACAATTATTTTACCCAGTTGACTGGCTAAAAGCCCAATGAATCCAAATAATCAACTAAATATAGGACTATTTTACTTGGTAGAATTTTCTTTACCGCCCTAGCTAATACTTATAGTATTAAGATCAGAGATTGTGCTTTATCATCAGGATATATTAGGACACTTAACAGAGAGAAAGGCAGAAAGGGAAGGAGATTGTACACCGAAGCGTGAATATCCCAAATGGATATCTTTTTCTGCCAACAACTCGGCTCCACTGACCAGGCTATGTATGTGTCTGAGAGCTTGTGTTTGTGCTCCAGTGCTTCCTGAGGTTAGTGATACTGGTGAACAGGTGTTACAGTATCACCTGCTCCCAACCACATGTACATTTACTTACATACGCATGAACACATACAGCAATCAGAGCTCTATCAGCTGAGTGTTGCTTCGAGCTGATCTGTCAGGTTGTGTGAGCTCATGCATCGTGTGTGTTTGTTTAAGCTTACGTAAGTGTTTAGACAAACCCGACTAATAGATTAGGCATGTTGCTAATTTAGTATATAGTCTACAAAATGAACCTCAAGGCTTTTAGAATTTCTTTAAAAAAGCTAGAAGATTCAAATTTTGCAATATTTTAAACCATGATGAATGACAAAGAAAGAACTGGCATACTAGAACTGCTTAGAGAAAACAACTCATAAAAAATATTTTTCATTAGAAAAGTATACAAGAAAAAAGAGTTATTAAAAATTGGGATGACAATATTATCTTTAGTTAAGCCCCATTTTCCTCACTTTACTCTTTCTTTTCCTTTATCAAGATGTGTCCACCAATATCCCGGAGGTCTACCATGTGGATCTGTGAGTGTGCGTATTCACGAATGCGGCTTGGACCCCCGGTCACAGCTTTTAGACTCCTAACAGACCCTCGGCTCGACCGTGAAAAGTGTATGCATGTGTGTTTTTTTGTTAATACGGAGCCTATTAAAGCCTCTTCACGGCTGTTTTGGGGGGATTTTTCAAAGAAGCCCGGTACTTATTGTGTTGTGGTTGGCTTTGGAAATGCCAGTTACCACATTGAGGGGTGGAGAATGCGAAACACACCATTGTATGAATGATACCCTTGTAATGAAAAACTATTTATTTTATATTCATTACATAAAGAAAAGAAGGATCCGATTGTAAGAAATGTGTGATTAAACATGTTAATTGTTCGATATTTCTGTTGATCATCTATATCTAACAGTTTTAGTTTTGGTAGCATAGTCATTAGCACGCAGACTTCACATAGCCTATTGCTAGACAACGATGTGAAGGATTAATGTTTAGAGCATCACAGCCTTATCCAGGCTCTTACTGTAAAAGTAAAAATCCAATTCAAAGATACACATTTTAAGAGTTTAAAGGCAAGATGGAAGCTAATAAGCTACGTGCTAACTGCTAGCATGGGTTTTTAACATGCAAGAAATACCTGCGATCGGATGATACAGCACATCTTGACTCCATAAGCTCTGGGATGAAAAGTAGCTGAGAGCACTTCTACATGACTGCATTCCATTCTTCCCAGCCATCTAACAGCATTTGTGGGTCCAGGATTGTCACTCTGTAATCAGCCTGAAATACACCACTTTCCTCTCATGTCATCAAAACAAACAGTAGTTTCTCCACTGTAGCTGCACACGCTGGTGCACATAGTTCTTTCTTATGCTTCGCGGACACAGACAGCCCTCTACGGCAAATATATGTTTTAGGTTTGTCGACTTTCCACTGACACCCTGTGTTTCTTTGCAATTTATTGCTGCACATATGTAAGACCTGGCATTCAGCAAGAATTCTTGCTCTCAAAGACCTCTTACTTTACTCTCTACTTAGTAATCTAAATTAGCAAAACCTGACTGAGCTTGTTAAAGACACTAGATAGATACTACCATGGGCAAGACCAAAGAGCTGTCAAGAAAGACCAGAGAAAAAAAAAACTGTAGACCTCCACAAGCCTGGAAAGGACTACAGCACAATTGCCAAGCAGCTTGGTGAAAATAGATCAACTGTGGCACCAACTGTTATAAAATAGAAGAGGCTAAAGATGACTATTAGTCTCCCTCGGACTGGGGATCCATGCAAAATCTCACTTCGTGAGGTATCACAGATAAGAAACCTAAAGAATCTGCCCAGAACTACACGAGAGGAGTTGATCAATGAAATGCAGAGAGCTATCATTGACCAAAAATATTCTGCCATAGCATGGAAGGTCCCCCTGCTCAAGTCGTCAAATGTCCAGGCCTAACTGAAGTTTCCTGTTGACCATCTGGATAATCCAAAAATGAATGCGCTCAGATAAGACCAAATAGAATTTTATTGTCTAAACGTCACTCGAAAAAGAAGGATGAATTGCATCTCAAGAACACCATCCCTACTGAGAACAAAGGGGGTCGAAACATTATGCTTTGTTAGTACTTTTCTGTGAAGGCAACAGGACGACTGATCTATATTAAAGAGAGGATGAATGGACCATGTATCGTGAGATTTTGAGCAAACCCCTCCTTCCCTCAGTTGGAGCATTCTTCTCTGGACCTGACAGATCTAGAGAAGATCTTGGAGTGGTGGGCCAAAATCCCTGTTGCAATGTGTGCAAACCTTGTCTAGAATTACAGGAAAGACCTCTGTAATGATAAACAAAGTCTTCTGTATTAAATATTAACATTGATTTTCTAAGGTGTTAAAGTACTTATGTACAGCAATAAAATACAAATAAATTGTAGAAAAATCACATAATTTGATTTGCTGATTATTATTTTTTTAATGCCGTCTCTCACAGTGGAGATGCACAATGTGAATTTCAGACCCCTCCATTAGCTTTTAATAGGGACAAAATTGCTAAATTGCAGGGTGTAAATATACTCTCACTGTACATCAAGTGTGAGGTACAAAACATTTTTTTAATGCACACCAGCCGGAATATACCTTACAAATAATATAGCATCAAAGCATTTCTTTGCAAATGTGATATTGCAAACACTAATATTGCAACAGTATTGGAAATTATTTACTGTATTTGCAGCTCCAACCAAAAATTCAACAGGCAAAAATAAGATAAAGTTTTGATGTATTTAATGAAAAGGAGAAAAAAAAATACATTTCTCAGTTTCAGACCTGTCAACAACTGTTCAGAGCCAATCAAGAAAAATGTGGCCACTTTTAATCAGCCTGTCTGTTTGGAGCTTCATTAGTCTGAAATTTTCTGTCCTGCCTGTCATCAATACCTGCAGGATTTATAAAGCTTATTTTAATACCAGTTCCTGCAATAGAACACGGCAGATTTGTTTTGTACTGTAGATTTGAAAGAAGAGCCAAAATAAATAATTTAGAAAAAAATCAAGCTTCAGCCTGAAACTGACCAGAGACACAAATATTTTCTGTGTACAGATACCCAAATATCCTTAATGCTAGAAGTAACTTTTAAACTGGATGTTAACAATAATAATAATATAGGACAATTATCAGTAAAATAAGACTCCAAGTTTCTATTTGTGATACTCCTAGACTTTTCAGTTCAGTTTATTCATACAATCATATTCAATACATTTTAATAAGGTTTTCGATTTGGTTTATTTGCAAGATTAAAAGTAGCATCTGAAAATGACAGCCTTTACCACTAGGATTTACCAGATTTCAATACTGCTAGAACTCCCACTGGCAGTCCATTTGACTGCTGGTATTCTGGTCAATGGAATGCAAACTTCATGAAGCAAGGACCACATAAGAGTTGTTTAACTAAAGTTATAACACTTCAAAATATGAAACCCATCGAAATGAAAGTCTTGGGAGTTCTAGTGTTAAGGAGGGATAAAACATAATTTACATTGAGCCCACATATTTAGGATAACAATGCTTATTTTTTCATTGGTCTGATATAGTATTCTAATGTTAAATGTTTTTTTCTTATTAGCTGTAAGCAGAAAATATTCATATCTAAGTAAACTTTCGAGAAATATTTCTATATTATTGAAAGGACTGCACAGTGCTAATTTAGCAGAAAATAGGCCATTGTAACACATAGCATAATTCAAAGTTGCTCTTTTCTTGTGAATTTATGAACGGTGTTCATCAACTTGGTTATTATGATGACGCTAGATGTAATTTACAGCTACAGTTATAGAATGGCCAGAACAAATATAGTTCATAGTACATACGCCATTAGAATTGACATAGCAAAAACTGGGCTGCAGATATTAAACTGATTCACAGGTAGAAGAAGACAAATACTGAATATAGAGCGTCTCTGTGGATTGTGGATTCTACATTCCTTGTCAGGAGGAAGTTTAAATCTTCTTTGGAGATGTAGTTACAGTAGCTGCATGAAATAGATCTTGGCACCTCAAACGTTAGTCGCACAACACTGTGTTGTTTAGAAGTTCATTAATTGTTTTTACATTTAAAAAAACTAACATGTCGAAAATTATTTGTAGCTAAATAAACTGGGTAAAGTTGGGTGAAGTAGTTTTTTTTTTTTTCATTTGAATATCACAAGTAAATTTTCTTATTTTTAGGAACAAATAGTTCAGAACACACAAATTACTCATATTTTAACTTTAATATCAGCTCAGTTCATTCACTTGATGCAAAGTGTCCTGATGAGTTAAACTGTTAACATTGCTTTGGTTTGACTATTCTATTAAGATTTTTATGTTTTTTTTCACTCTCTTTTTCTGCGTTATTTAATATCTACCTCTCTCCACATGTCTCTGTCCTCACGAGATACCAAGCAGTGTGGCCAGAACCCAGCTGAGCAAGTGTGAAACTCACACAGACAATGACCGCACAGAACAGATGGTCAGAGAGTGACACAGAATGGGGGGGGGGATAAAAAACAAGCACAGCATTCACATAATGATGCTGTAACCTTATCTGATGATCCTTAGGCAAAAAGATAAACACAAATGTCTTTATTCTTTAGAATTTTTTTAACTAAAGTAGATAAAATATTGATTTCCACTTATAATCTTCAATTTGAATTCATGCTATCTTGAAAACAGGGAGTGAAATTAGTTAAATTAGTAAATATGCTTTTATTGACCTAACAGCACTTAATGTTTTTGTCTTTTACGAAGTATTAGAGAATTACAAAATTATTTTTTAATATTCTATAAAGCGTGGCAGCTCTCCTTTTAAAGTTTCCTTTACATTTGTTGGCACCATGGTTAAATGTGTGTAAAAACCTGCCATAAATGATTCTTCAATCACAAGAGCTTAATCTCAAAGCAAAAATAAGACAAATACAACCTTAATTTGACTACTTTTATCTAGTGCGGGAAAAAATAACTGTCAATGTTTTCATGTTGCAAAATTTTAGGAAACAATTATGAAGAAATATGTCATTAAAAAGCTTTTGTGATATTTTTGTTTATAATAGGTAATCTATATCTATATAGGTAACCTGTGTGACGTATATTTCACCATCTCTGACTTGCCCTCTAGGGTGCCCTATGGATTTATGCAAGCAGGCCACTCAGCGCGTTTCCATGTGCTTTTAAATTGAGCTATGGAAATAATTAATCTAATACCCTAACCAGAGAGTCATTATTCAAATTACATGTCAGTCAGAAAATCGAATTCCTGAAGTCCGCTTGATTCCACGACTGTGCGTGGTGAAACGCTCCCCTTTTTTTGCATTGGAATTACTCCAGTTAGCCTCGAGCTGGGGTGGCCAAAGTTGGCCCCTCAAGTCAATTCAAATTGGCCCGCCAGGTGGTTTCCCTGGGTATAACATAAAATTCCACATTGTTCAGTCAGCTAAACATAATTATTCTTCCAAATTGAAACAGAAGGGTCTACAAGGGGTATGTAGTGTAGATTTGTGCACATATTTGCATTTCCTTACTTTATAAGAACAAAAATAGTCATATTTGATCAATTTCAAAAATATACAATGAGCCTTTGCTTCCACACCAGACAGTATTAAACTACTTTCATAGTTCGCAGGTTACCACCTTACCTTAAGCAGCTATTATCAACATGGAGTGTCATCGTCAGTGGTCAACAGACGGGAGAATACTGATACTTGT
Organism: Apricaphanius iberus; assembly: GCA_028564705.1. Classification (NCBI taxonomy): domain Eukaryota; kingdom Metazoa; phylum Chordata; class Actinopteri; order Cyprinodontiformes; family Aphaniidae; genus Apricaphanius; species Apricaphanius iberus. Next base: position 411,758 of record JAPXFQ010002242.1, on the reverse strand, counting down.
CGATCAGTAATTTTGCACACACACACGCCCACAAACACACTCCTGTCTTGCTGTACCTGTGTGGGCATTGTATTGACTTCCATTAATCTTACTATGCCTAACCCAGACACTTCCCCCTACTCTAACTTTAACTATAACGTTATTAACACCATACCTCTAAATCTAAGTAGTAGAGCACAGTCCCTTGTTAAACATTGTGAGGACCAGGCAAAATGTCCTCACAACTAAAAATGTCCACAAAATTTTGGTGTAATGTCAAATGTTTGTCCTCACAACAATGCATATACATGTACGCACACACACACACTCTTCACACACACACGTATTGACGGAGACGTTTTCCTTTCATGCTTCTCCGGTGGTGTGTCAGTGTTGCAAAGGAATTTCCCACCATGACAGCAGGGGGTACAAACCTTTTCCGGCAGGTCTCCTAGCCACTGAAGCGACATCTCTGGTTGACAACAGTTCATTTACTTCAGCGTGTAAGTGCATTTTCACTCAAGGAGCAATAGTTGACAGAGGGCGAGTTTTTATTGAACTAGAAGTTTTTATACTAGAAGTGCAGCTCATTGAATACTCTAAAAACACATGTAAGCAAACAAACAAACAAACAAACACAGCGGCCTGTTTTGTTGTTCTCAACACCTCCTGGAGATCAACATCACCAAAGAACCATATTAGATGAACTGGCCTTGCAATATGCGTAAAGCATCTAATGTCCAAAATCTGCATTGAGTATAGAGCAGCGTTCTGATGAAATTATCTTAGGTTGATGTTGTGCTGACCAATCACAGATGTGTGCTCTTCATTGCGTTCGATGGATAGTTAGAAACTTGGGCTTTACTCCATCCGTGCTTGGGTAGGTCAAGGAAAGCCCTTGTGTATACGATCGATGACAATACATATTTACGCAGACAGAGACGTATAAGCTAGCCTTAAGGGGTATACATTCATTTCAAATGTCTGAATTCATTCGGACAAAGGCAATAATTCCAATTTATACAACTACATGTAAATTCACAGAGTATAACTCATTGTGTGACAACAATACCATAACTGAAAGGGTGGTGCCAAACACAGCTATAAACAACAAACATGGCTTATCTTCTACTGGTTTTCACAGACTACTCAGATCTACTGTTTTCCCAATTTGAATAATTTATTCTTGAGTAAACCACAAAACATGCAGGAAGCATTGTCTCTCAGTAGCCCAAAAAACAGTAACCCCAATACTACAAAACTGCCATGATATACAGGTGAGGTAAAAAACGGTTGCTATTGGCCTCAAAAAGGCTGTAATGACACTAAAAGGCAAAAAAAAGGGTACATCACGGCCAGGTTAAAGCTTGTCATTTTTGTACTCAGTGGCTTTTCGCCTTAGTAGTGCATACTGTTTCGGGTGGCATGTCCTATCGTTTTCGGATGATCATGAACATTCCTTTTTGTTTGCAAAAGTCAATTGCACAGTGAGAGCTGCACCCACCAGCTGGACAGAGCAGCAATGAATAATCTGAAAGCATACGTCCGTTTTTCAAGCACATCCAGCGTTAAAGAAAACATGGAGAATAATTATCGCTAATAGTTTCACAGACTTCTACGTCTGCAAGGTTAGATATTTGTGGCCAAACTTTGTTTAGAACAATAACTGCAGCAACTCAGCTGGACCTCAAGCGAAAGAAAAAAAAGATGAGTGGGCATTCGTCGCAACCAGATTCTCTAGAGACAGGCAAAGGTCAACCATAGCGCAAGTCTGCATAACAGCCTTTTATTTCAAGGCTTTTATAAACATGTGTACTAGTGGTGGCAGTAGTAAAAATTATTTGTCAGGTGGAGATTTTACTGCTCTGAATGGAAGCGGGACGTTTGAAATGTTTTACAATATATTTAGGAGCAATTCCATTGAGGATTGCATACAGATGTAGGAACTTTCATGCAAAATACTGTCTGCCCTTTCATAGGGTAGTAAAATGCATTAAGCACTTCTAGGGTGAGTCTGAGTCCGAATTTGAATTTCTATGGCTATACAAAGCTACATAAACAATCACGAAAGTAAAGCATCCCACTAATGAGACAGGCTGGTACTACAGCGTTTCAACAAAGTCTAGTTCAAGGCTGTTGAACTCCAGGCCCCAAAGGACCGGTGCCCAATCATTTTAAGATGAGTCTCTGTTCAAACAAAGCCGATTCAAATGGTCCGACTATCTTCTCATCATGGCACATGGCCTGCAAACAAGTTATCATTTGATTCAGGTGTGATGAACTATTGAAAGAGCTAAAACATGCAACGAGCTGTTGAGGAGACTTTGGACACTCTTGTTCTAGTCTGTAAGTTCTGTGAAATGATTAGCTGTTTTTGGATAGGTAAAAGGTTCTTAAAGGTTAATAGTTTATATTTATCATGTCATATTTATTCTTTGTCTCCATACATTCTCATCTGGCAAATTAGGATGCCCTGAGTTAACTAAAAGAAAGTGAGTTTGACAGCTGTGCAAAAAATATCAGCAATTTCCTTTTTTTTTAAGCAAAATAAGATGGAGGACGGTTGAGCTTATAAAAAAAATGTTGCAGGGGGAAGGAGTGCATTGGAGAAGTGAACATGAAAGGAGCGTAGAGAGGGAATGTGAAAGTGCTGGCGAAGGAAGGGAGGGGGGTATAATGAAGTCCTTTGGGCCTCTTGTGAAAGAAGCCACAGCATCTGCCAGCCAACATAGCTTGGCTCTGTACAGATGGTGGCATGATGGGATATGCCCAGTTCATTTTCTGAGCAGAAAGTAAATCTAAACATTTAACATGTTTTTTTTATTATTAAAATATTTAATCCACCCTTTTTTAAAGTGAAAAAATATATTTTTATTGCTTAAAAATGTTTCAGTTTCAGCGTAAGATAAGATCCAGAGCAGCCTAGGTAATAGTATATATATTTTTTTACTCTTTTTTTTTTACAACCCCATACCCGTCCAGCAGAGGGGTAACACCATGCATGTTACTTTTTTTACTCTGTAAGCAGCTGTGGTGAACAAGCACGGCCTGAAAATTAGTTAGAGCAAGTCTAAAGAGTAAAGCGTGAGCTTCCAATTTAATGTTCTCTCCAGTCAAAAAGTTTGAACTAGATGATCCAAACAAAATGCCAGTGTAATCTCTATACCTTCTATGTAGTACAATAGAGAAATGTTTGATGTCTCTCTCCAAATCTTATTTAATTACTATCCTCACTACGTCCCAAAGCTGTAATGAGGAAACTTGAGGAAATAAGTAGTCACATTTTATTTTCTTGTAGAAAGGGAGGTGTAAATCATTGTAGATCCCACCTTTTTAAGATTTTGCAAGTTCACTCTACTGAAAGAAAGCATCTAGGTTACACATTTATTTAAATACAATGGAACAAATGTTTTTTTAGGTATAAGGAAAGGATTTGGATCACTCCCTTTCGAAAGACTTGCAGTATTTAGCCAATTTTAATAGATTAAGTAATAGCTGAGTCTCCAGATAGATGTGGTTTCACTTATCTTAATAACTTCCTTTGTGAATTACCTTCATACTGTGTTGTACTCAATATTTTCCATTGTAAAAAGATTTTGTCGGTGATTATTTTACCCTGATTAAAAATAAAAAGTCTCCGTTTGCATCAATCACCTTTGATGTACGAGCCAAATTTTTGGTTGTTGTTTTTTATACTGTGTCCTGTCTGGCAGTGTGGCACTCAGAATTGATGTCTGAGTACTAAGTAGAAGCCAGATTTACCACTTGAGATTTATGTTCTCAAGTGGAGCATTATGGCTGTTGCTATAGTACTCCACTTGACATATTATATATATATATATATATATATATATATATATATATATATATATATATATATATATATATGATATATATATATATATACATGTTAGAAATCTTTATTAGAGATTGCTGTGGGTTTTATTTACTGATATTATGGACAAAGAGACGAACGAACGAAAGAAAGAAAGAAAGAAAGAACGAACGAAAGAAAGAAAGAAAGAAAGAAAGAAAGAAAGAAATGGGGAGGGACGGTAGGGAAACGTCCCTAACAATATTCATCTGATACTGTGTCGTCACTATTAAAACAACCACTGTCCATAGAGTTTAGTCAATGATCATTGCACACAAAGGGTTAAATGTCCGTCTCTGCTTGAAATCCCGCCTCTAACCTAAATATCGCTTCCTGATTGGCTACCGGGTTCTCGCTAACTTACATGAGATTGGCCGTCCCCGCTGTCATTCCATCTGCTCTAAAACCCAGAGCGGTAAAATCTGCTTGTCGAACGTCTGTTAACATCTCAGGCTACAACAGCTAGTTAGGCTGGATGAGAGGCATCTGCGAGTGTAAAGTTGTCAACATGTTTGGAATTTGTTCTGTCCGGGTCACGTCAGCTAGATGGATTTTACTGTGGTCATTTATATTTTGGGGTTGTGCCTGTTTGCGTGCGTGCGTTTATGTGTGTGTGTGTGTGGGTGTGTGCGTCTCCTGTATAGCATTTGAAGGATGTCCAAGAGAAGAAAACTTGATGTAAGAGACTTCTTTAGGAGTCAAAGTGTAAAGTGTAAATTACCTCAAATTTGAATTAAATAAAAATATTACAAAAAGAATATGCCAAAGAGATTAGATGAACATTATTTTCTATTTTTATTCTCCTTTTTTCCTATTTTCATGTATGCTGTTTCATTCTGTTCCATTTTTAAATTATTATCCGACAAATCCACAGACCCATTCAAGCTATTTTAGCCAAGATAAGTCTTATGCTCAATAATGGTTATTTTTCAAATTACATTTTTTTCCGCATATGCAAATTATATTTATCTTCTGTTTTCAAAATTTGTTTTGCTTGTTGCATTCCTTTAAGTCTTCATTAATAGTTTATATCACTCTACAAGAATCAGTTTCTAAATAACCTGTTTTCTTCGTAAAATAAAATGATTTCAGTTATTGTCATCCTAAATAACCAGGTACCTTTTTTCACAACAATCCCCAAGCCCAACACACACACAGAAAGGATCTATGTGAGAGGAAAACTAAAACTTTGTTTACTGTAGGGAAGTTCTGTACAGGTTAACCAACAATCAAAAGTATATGCGCTACAGGTACCTGCTTCTGTGGTGTGCACCATTCAGATATAATTCTTTTTAAGGAAGAAAGCACTCACTTTTCGTAACCGACATTTAATGTGATCTCAGGGTGTTTAAAGCCTGAAAAGTGCTGTTTCCATAATTTAATGACTTTTCTAAGAAGAAAAATGCAAGAATTTACCAGCAGAAGTTTTTTTTCTTTTTTTATTCAACATAAATTTTGTAATGAATGAATACTTCCTTCAGTATCCACTTTTCAACTCATATCACTAAAATAACAGTTCTGGTCAAAATATTAAAATCATCCACTCATATGTAAATGTTTAAATTACAATTAATTTAAATTAATTCCTCATTATATTGTCTAAAATCATACTGTTATTACATTTCTACTCATGCTTCTCTAAAAAAACACAACCATAAATAAAACGTAACAAATCATGTGGAAATGAATTACATATTAAATATTCCATATTTTGGAACTTTTTTTAGTGGAAAATTTTAGGCAAGATAAAATAACTAGCACACAATTGCTGCTCCGCAATCCCCATGATGAGGAATGGATTGGTTTCTAACAGTTCTGGTCAGTAGTAGCAAAAATGACCTGCTAATAAAAGACTGTTGCCTTTTCATCTATCCATCAAACTTACACAGATATTTCATATGCACCACCTAGTTGTTTCATACTAGACTAAACCTCTCTGAATGCACTTGTCTTGTCCAAACGAAATAATAAACTTCTCCAGGCTTTGATAGTGTTTCCAGAGTTCTGTCCTTTCCCTTCTTCTTAAAACGTATCTCAATTCAGTTTCCATCATCTGAGTACAAAGTTAGAGCCCTGTCATAGTACTAGTTAATATTTGATCCTCCTGCTGTTTTATTTTATATTGTGGGGAAGGACTGTAGTGCATGAGGACATTCTAACTACACAAATTAAAATATCCCAAGAGGATTCCTGTTTACAGGAAGAAGCCCTTTTCTTACGACCCCATTTTATTATTATTAATGCTGTTCTAAGCAACAAGTGGTGCTTCTGACTGCTTCACAATCGTAATCAGTTGATCAATCAATAATACCCTGCAGAGCTTGAAAACTAGAGTTAAACACATCTTTTAGACCAGGATTTATGACACCACTTGCCCAAAAAAAAAAACACAGACACCATTAACAAACAGAAACAGAACCAGAAATGGTATTAATGGAATTAACAGTAAAGGGTGACATCGGAATAAACTGTAGGAAAATATTACTCAGTGTTTATCAGTCTAATTCGACTTTTTTATCGTTGAAGTGTGGATTTCTTAAAGTTTTGGTGCTTCAAACTTGAAAGGTCAAAAACTAAACTAAAGTTTAGAGGTTTAAACATGGAGCTCACATTTTAACTGGGCGCTGTCCTCCATGAGCCCACTTCCAGCTCCTGACGAAATAGCCTCTTTCCCAAAGTCCACCAGCTGAGTCAGCACTAGCTTCTCTGGGCCAGTGCCAGAGTTTGCTTCAGGTGGAATAACAGAGAACTGGAGCTTAGTAACCAAAAACACAGGTTAAGAACTGGAATCAGTATAAGAGAAGAAGCCTTTTTGACTCCCCTGACTTTTAGCTTTATTCATTGTGTTAATATGTATGGTCATTCTAAATTCATAAATCTTAATCCTTGCCTGTGCATGAAAATCTGCTCCGCTAACTCACTGGCTGGCTCACCTGCCAATCACAATGAAAAGGTGCCATGTAAAGCCATGAGAATATGCAGGACAAAACATTTCTGTAATTATTTGCTTCTACTTTCCTTTTTTCTAAATGTATAACCCAATATAAACTCTATTTATGTTTAACCCTATATATATATAAATCCTACACCTTAACCTTCTATGTTTTTTCAGCTCACCTTTGCAAACTTTTGATTTTTCTGTTGACTTATAATTAATTAATGATAATAATTAATCAAATAATATAATTAATATCAGCAAACTTAACAGAACATCTAATATGAAGTCCAAAATCTTTTTTCCAACAATCTGTCATCCGTTCTATCTAGTATTTTTTATCCAATCAGAAACAGTTTTCCATGACTGGCAACATGAAAGGTTCAAAAGATGACGGGTCTTTTTCGAGGTTCTTTGTAAAGCGTGTAACCATGGGAACAACTCAACCGTTGTGTCATTGTTGGAATTCTACCTGAAAATTTTTATAAATTAAACCCAGTGTAGAAAAACACTCCTTTTTTCACCTTTTACATATTTTATGATCCATCAATCTGGGCCTCCATGAGTACTGCTTGTTTCACTAGTTAAAGCGGGGAAACTCAACATTGTTAATACTGTATGTTGGGTCCAGGCATAGTCTGCCAAAGTTGAGATAAAGTAGGCAAAGAAACACCCAGTGAGAATGATATGATGGACTGAACTGTACTTGGCTCAGAAGTTAGTGCTGTGACCAGCGCTTTGCCGGTGTGAGCCCCCACTGAGTCCATCAGAGAGAGACTTCACCCGCTCTGCCTTCTGGTGATGGTGGTGCCTTCGTTCGGTAGCTGTGGTTACATGGTAGCTTACCACAATCAGCGTGTGAAGGTGTGAATGGGGTAATGACTGAATGTACTGTAAAGTACTTTGAAGTCTGCAGACTTGAACGAACACTATACAACTGCAGGTCATTTTATGTTACAAAAGAATCCGTTAAAAAGTGTGTCATCGGTAAACTGTTGGACAAAAGCCTCTGGATTTTTAAAAGGAGGTTTACACATTTTAATATGTTATAGCAAATATATTTGCTTTTTAAATAGCTATTTATATCTTGTGCTTCCTCTCACTTTAGCTTAAACGCCTAACTGAGACGGAAAATAACTGCCTGAGTCTCCATTACTCAGTAACAACTCCTACACTTAAAGATGTTGCTGTCTACCAGGCTACCAAGTTGGTTAGGTATGGTGTGTTCACATATAACAACTGGATTTCCGGGTCTCCAAACGGCCCTCTACCCGTCAAGGCCCATTCGGCCAGTACCAGCCATTAGCCGATTCCTTTGGGTATGTTACAAGATTTTATGCAAAATGCATTTGATTCACTCAAAAACCTCTTACGATGTTTCCAATGAAACCCAACAAAGAAAATTCAGCCAGTGCTTTACTTCACAACGTTCTTATGTCAAGATGTATAAAACCATCTGATATGAATACACTAAAACAGTAGGCGATCCTGTTCGTATAATTAGCCTTTTGGGATTTCTGTCACATTTTTCCACTGCTGTCCTGCTGGATAAACCATAAACGACTCACGTAGAGTCAGTAGTAATTAGAGCGCGGATAAGAATGGGAAATAGCCATTTCCCTTACCTTCTGGTTGCATGGTGCTTAAGCTCTCATAATGCTGACATCAGCACTCAGCTCTGACAGCAACCCAACACACACACACACACACACACAAATCGCTAACTGGATAAATATCCTCCAAAAGATGCATCTTAATAAAGAGGATCATCAGTATGGCTCCTATATCATCTTCAGGATATTGTTTCACTTAGTAGAAACTAAGAGGAAAGTGACAGGAGTATCATCATATTAGTAGACAGAACCTTATTTCATACTCATGTTGTGACCTCCCACAATGGTGCAAAATGAAAATTAATAGCACAAATAAACAGAAACAATTATCTTAGAGCAAATCTAAACACATCTCAGAACTTTCATTCTCCACATTAAGGCCACACCTAAAGCACTCACGCCAACATGCCACACACACCACATCAGCAGTACCTTTTGGTTGGCTGTCAGATCGTTACTGTGAAAGGATATGGCCATTCGGTGATCTTTTTGGCGTACTTCCTCACCAGGTTGTCTTCGCTGAAGAGGAAGAGGGAGCGGTTGACCGTTAGGCAGCTCTGCCGGACGGGTATGGGGTTGTACAGGGCCATGGTCCGGGCTCTCTGGGCCATCGACTGCTTGTACATCCGCTGCGCCCCGGGGGGCCCACCTTGCCTGCTGCCGCCGCGGCCGGGCCCCCCTTGTCCGCCGGCACCCCCGCCACCACCGCCACCACCACCTCCTCCTCCTCCGTACCTGTTGGGTAGCTCGTCTCCAAAGCGCGCCATTCTGCAGACACCAAACGCCAGAGGTTAGGAAGGAGCCGGGGGGAAACCTCAGTGTGACACCTCCACATGCCACCACCCCATCAGCCTCGGCTCCAAAGACACATGCAGAATGGAGTTTGGGTTCGGATCTGTCTCTATCTATCTATCTCTCTCTCTCTCTCTCTATGTCCTACCAACTCTATCTAGATCTGGGGTTTTTTTTCTTCCCAGGTTCTTCAGCGCCAAGAAGATACCTCCATTTGTGTGTAGGGAGGGGGATGTCAGGGGGAGGGATTGGAGAAGAGAAGGAAGGCGCACGGTGTCCGTTAGCCTGTATTTTTAATATGATGGAATATGAAACACGCCGATGTGTTTATATAATTTCCGTACAATCAGTTATCTGATGGAAAAATTGTTTTTAAAAAAAGAAAACAATATTTTGTCAGAGTATCAGCGCTTCATTTTTTCCCATGCTGTTCTTATTTAATTATTTTTCATCAGGAAAAGCCGCTCCAAGAAAAAAAAAAAAAAAAGTCAGCCGTTTCTCGTATTTACGCAGGCAAATGAGTCGATCACCTCAAATGCGATCAGAATGCATAGCTGTGCGTTGAGATAAATATTGCAGCCATCTTCACGGAGCAGGCCAGCTTGAGACTGCGTCTTTTTTCCTGCATCTTGTCAGGATCTGCAGTTGTCTTCCTCCCCCCCTCCACCTCCTCTCCACCTCCCCGGGACGCCCCACTCTTCCTTTTCTTCCTCCACCGCCGGATAAAAATAGAAATAGATAAAAGTGAAATCTTTAATAATTCATTTATTCTTGTTCCATATATCCGCACTGTTTGATGTGGCTGCCGCTGCCACCTTTGACTGCGGCCACTGCTTTCCGAGGACTCGCAAAACGTCAACCGACGGGGGCTTCCCCAAAATCCGAGCCTGGTGACATTTGTTGATATTTGGTAACGGACGGTGCGGCAGCCCCCCTCATCCTCTTTTCCTCCCCCTCCTCTTCTACAAGGCGTCGGTTACTGATTTTTGGGCGTGATTACGCGCACTTGGAGATGAAAATGCTCGGATCCTCAGTCTATTCCCTGCTCCCCTGCGTAAAATCAAACCCCAAACAAACCCAGAAAAAAAATTAATAATTAAAAAAAACGAGTTGATGAAATAAAATCAAAAGATAATGTCCACGATAATCATCTATAATCCAGTGTTGGGAAAACACGTATCCCAGACAAACAGGATCCGGATGATGGAGGCAGCATCATCATCACCATCATCAGTTCTTAGTCGAAAAACACGACGGTGGCGGTGCAGGTGTGCTGCAACAGCAACTCGCATCTTCTCCTCCACCACCGGGCAGAAACCGATCACCATCCCCACCCAGCAGCATTGCCCCCCCCCCCCCTCCCCAATGCTCCTTAAAACCTGAAAGAGGCGGCAAGCCAGGTCCGACGTCTCTTCAGCGTCTCCGTTTTGAGCGCTCTACCTTATCCTCTCCCTCTTTAGGATACCCCCCCCTCCCCCCTTCCTTCAACCCCCAAGGGGAAAGTCACCCAACGCTCGTCAGTCCGAGGGGGGCTGTAAGCGGAGGGAGCCGACAAGTGGAGCTGCGCCTGTGGCTGAGCCGTGCACTACGCATCGGATCGGTCTGAACGGGAACCGAGCGCCACGCGCACATTCGTGGCCAAGCCATGCAGCGCACGATGCCTCCCCGGAGCCTCCACCCCTACACCCCCCCACCCCCAACCCACTCCCCAAAGCGCACCACAATCTGGCAACGATATGGTTCCACCTGTATGGTAAGGTGTGATATCTAGCATCACCTTTCGATCAAAGAGAACAAAAAAATAAAATAAAAAAAAAAATAAAAAAAAAGGCCAAACACGTTTCAAGCTTCTGGTAATTATTGCTTTTATCACGGAAAACAAACTAAACAGGCAACAAATGGCGGGTAAACTTGAAATTACATATAAAATAGTCTAGAAACGTCTAGTTTTAACTTCTTTCTGTTTCTTTAGCCACCAAGCGGAGTGCATGCGGACTGGAACAACCTGAGACTTTGCATTCAACAGTTACATTTCTGCTTTAAAAGCCTAAAATGGGCGTCAGTTCAGGAGATTTAAAGAGATCCTCTCCTAAGCTGAGCTCACTGAGGAACTGGTAAATGGTATGCGTTTATGGAGCCGCTGTTTGGTGTTTGCCGTGTCTTACATCTACAAATTCACATTTTTGCCGATTCTAAAGTTAGATTGAAGAGAAAGCATACTGCCTGTAATGGATTGACCCTGTGGTTAGCACTATCCATCTTCCTATTAACTCTAAGTATGTCACTAATAGGGAAAAACCCCACCACAGCATTAAGTTGCCACCACTATGTTTTAGTGTTGTAAGTCAAAAAAGTTCAATATTCGTCTCATCATAAAAGGGCTCTTTCTTTGTCTTGTTTGCTGGCACTCATACAATGTTTGTGGATATTTAAACTTAAAGTTTATGGTTTTCAGCTATGGATGTTTGATTTTCTATTACTAGACCGGAGGATTTGTACAGATCAAAACTATCAGCTGCCCCGTCAAAAGATTCTACCACATGAGTTGTGGATCTCTGCAGCTCTGACGCATCTTGGTCCTCTCTGCATTTAAGAGTATTGATGCACCGATAAGGAAACTGGTATCGAGGTTCAGGCCGATACATTCTAATTTACTCATAACAGTATTGATTGAAGTTAACTGATAGCACGAACCGATACTTAAAATGTAGAAACCGCAATAATTTCACAGAGCATGTTTAAATTTTCACCCTAAATGTTGGTTTTGTGGCAATTTTTATTAATATTTTTATTTTTGTATCTAATTAATTAGTTGTAAAAAGCAGAGAATCTTCCAATTGATTTATTTTTTTGTATGTAGTAGAATTATCGTCATTGGTACTCTATATCGGCAAGTCATCAGATCCAATAATCAGTACCGTATTGGTTTTAGAAACAAAATGTATTGTTGCATCTCTATTAAAGAGCATTTGACTAATGCTTTTCTTGTCATTTTAGTTGGATGGCAATGTGGTGGTAGGTTATGATAACGGGTGAAAAACTATCAGATGTTCAACATTTCGAGTCTAACCCCGCCTTAAGCTTCATCACATTTTTACCCTTGACATATCTGTTCTGTTCTCTGGTCTTCATAATGTGGTTTTCCTACCAAAAAACCTCTGAGGCCTTCACAAAATATTACATGTATTTAAAAAGTGGGGAATATTATATAAAACGAATGCTAAATACTCGTTTTTGCAAAACATTTTCTTTGTACTATAAAAAAAAATAGCTGTTACCTTGCATCAGTCTACAACATTAAGTCCCCCCAGAATAATATTTCAAACTTTCTGATTTTTTTTTTAGAATAAATATCACAGAGAATGTGATATTTGTGAGAATGTGAAAAACCCAAAAGGGCCAAAAATACATTTACAAGGCACCGCTGTTCAGTATGGTAATACTTTATACTTAGATACTTTATCCTTCAATTTCCATTCTTGACATTAATTCTGTATGCAATTCTGTTCCCACTGGCAAATCTAACAAATGTATGTTTAAATGTGTTCCCTTGCAAATTGTGTTTTTTTGCTAAAGTTGGATTTCAAGCTAATTCAAGACATCTGATCAGGATTGTTTTTAGCCAACTTGATTTTGAATGGTTTCCCAGTTAAAAATGTAGGGAAAAGATCCTGCCAGCTAAGTAGAACTAACTTTTCATACATGTGGCCAAGAGGAAGGAAAAGAGAGTTTTAAGCTTAGCGCAGATTTTTTGTTATTAGAAAAAAAATCAAAAGAAACATTTTATTTCTCCTTTCTCCAAGCTATTTTTGAAGGCTTGGCTGAGGCTTCTGAGCTGCTTTGAAGCAATCCCGACAAGCTGTTTGACTCGGCGCAAAAAGGACAAAATAGAGATGGACTTGCTCGTAATAGGTGGTTGTCTTGTCATAATATTCTGAAAAGCCTGTTAAACGTGTTTAACAAATAAGCAAAGTAAGAAAGCAGTTGGCTCGTAGAAATACACCTACTTGGTTGACGCTGTCCGTGGTGCTGAAACATCTGACAAACAGATTCCTCAGCCATTCTTTGTTGCTGTTGTTTTTTTTTTCCTTTTGTCGGTGGTGTCCAAAAGTGCAGAACAAATAAAACGAGTATAAAGTGCCGTATGTCATCTACTTTTCTCTTGGAAGCAATTACCTGCATTGTGCACAGGTGGGTTAGTTAGTGTACCTCCCACCATCTGCTGCTTTTCAGAAAGCCGTTTTCTAGCTCTACTTGCCGTTTGTCCCCCGCACCACAGTTTTGGCTGTTCATTACCCATAGTTTGAAGCTCTGTTTTGACTCCAAAGGATTGTTAGCTGGATTATTAAAGTGGGCCATATGTTGGATATCTGGGATGCATCATCTGAGGCCAAACTATGCATGGATATTTTGCACCCAGAGTCTCCCCAAACTCTATGAAAGAGGAATACTTTACCTTTCCGAATGGAAACCTGTGTTCTGGTATCAAGTCTTCCCAATCCTGCACAACATGCTATGTTTATTCATAATAAAAATATATAATAACAGATAAAAAAAAAAGTGCTTATACACTAGATTAACTCAACCCTACGGCCACATTCTGTTTCCATATCTCAGAACAATGCTGGCATTCTTAACATGCCTCCTTTTTTTTACGTCATGTAGGGATCATCACTCATCACTTGTAGCTTTTACCAGGCAACGATAAGATCCAGCTCCTGCTGTCACCAGAGGACAGAGTGAAAGTGAGTGGTCGTGGTGGAGAAATTGTGAGATGGGGGGGGTGCTAGACGACAAGAAAAACTGCAATTTGTACATTCACTGAAAACACGACGCGGCCGGATGACAAATGACAAGCTTATTGACAACAAGGGATAGTCTGAGAGAAAGGTGGCCTCTGTCGGCCGATTGCATTCCCCCTCATTTCTCACTTCTCATTACCCCGCGCTCGGGGATGCCCCCCCTCCCCCCTTGCTGCTGCTGCAGGGCCACGCAGCCTCTCTCCATGGGAATGCGTGGGCTGGTGTGTATTGCGATACTGAGGGAATCTTACCGAGGGCCTGATGCGCAGCATTGCCATTCAGGGAGTGCTCACACAGGCAACCCCCGCAGGAAGCCCTGGCACCTCCCCCTTGAAGTAACGGCCCCCTCCTTCCAGCTTCTCCTCCTGCTCTTGTCTCCCCCACCCCACCCACCCTGTCCTTTCTCTGATCTCACTCAGCAGGCCAGAGCTAAAGAGCTGACGGTGGGAAATGAGAGAGAAAGAAAAGAAGCAAGGAGCATCGGCAATATTAGGGACAGTTCATATTCTGCTACTTTTCTTACTCAAGATTTGCTCTAAACTTCTTCTGAAAATAAGAGTTTAAGAAAATCTCTAACTCTTTAGATGGATTTAAATCAACTATCAAATGGTTAACACTAGAGATGTTTGATATCCGCTTTTCAACTGACGCACCTTCAGAGTCTAAATCGTAATTTCCGGTAGCGATATAAACAAATCCCATCGATAGACATCTACCCAAACACGAAGGCTGGCTCAGAAATGCAGAAGCCATGTGGCTTTTGCTGAATAAAATTAGCTTAAAAACTATACCTTGGATCTATCACTGTTGGAATGGAATTTTGGCAGCTGGAATGAAGAAGAGGCTTGAGGCAGGGAAAAGATGCAGCCCAACCAGGTGTTTATTGCCAACACTGAATAAGTGACAGGACATACAATAATGATAAAAAAAACTATTCGGCAGGTCTGGTTTGGTCTTAGTCGCAGCTCACATGAAGCTTCAGCAAAAAGACTCAAATGAGCTAGACTGACAGCCTTTTATACTCTACCCCACACTTAACAGACTTACCAAAAAGGGTAACAAAAAAAGTTCTAATAAATATTTAAAGATTACCAATAATCATTTCTAATTTCACCAATTTACAATAATTCACCATTATAATAAATATAAAAAACAGATCTCAAATTCCAGAGTTAAATATATATGTAAAGATAAAGAGTAAACTTCAGTCCACCCCCCTATTCAATCAAGACTCTTCCCGATCCTTGAAGACAATAATGATAATACATTTGAGACAATGATGGTGCGTTCTATTTAGCTCGGACGTTGGAACTCGTAGCTGGGTTTGGCATCCCGGCCAAGTAAGCCGCGTTCCAGTCAACGTTGTCGGATAAAGCCTAGTTTATGCTTCTCGAACCGCGAATTTGCGTATTGACTGAGACATTTTTTGTTTGTAGAAGTCTGTTTTCTCCTCTCCACTCTAGTTTTTGTCAGCGTTGCTCGACCAAGACAGCAGGGTCTCTGCCTGCTATCAAAGCGCCGTTTCAGTTTTTTTTCTTGGCTTGTGAACATATTTCCTCCTCAAGGAGCAATGGACAACATAAAGTGCGTTGTGATTAAGCTGTAAAGCTTTTTACTAGAAACATAACTCATAGAATACTCTAAAATCACATGGAAACAAAAAAAAACAGCAGCCTTTTTTGTTGTTTTCCTACACCTCCTTATTTTCAAAATCGCCAAAAGAACAGATTAGATAAATTATCCTTTCAATATAAAGCATGTAGTGGCCAAACGCTGCATTAACGACTGATTACAGCGACTATAGAGCCCCGTTCTGGTGGAGCAATCTCTGGCTGTTGCTAAAACGGACCAATTAGATGCATACGCTCTCCGTTGATGGAGACGGATAGTTAAAAATTGGTCCTCTACTCCGTGCTTCCTTGCATAGGTGATGGATAACGGCGTTGCGTCAAACCATCTCCGTCAAAACGGAGAAGCATGAACTAGGCTTAAGTCGGTATTCCAACATGGCGACGCCCAATTAGCCGTAGTTGTATAAGTATAATTAGGCCTATGAGCAGAGTTAAGAGACTACATTGTCACATAAATTTCAGCAAAATAAACGTACTTTAAAAGTAATTTTAAAAGATGAAAACTCTAAAATGTGACCAGCACAGATTGGGTCCCCGCTAGAACAGCTCTGCTTTTATTTCTTTTATTTTGGTGCTACAGTCCCAGACCCACACTGGCACATTTTAGCCCCTCTTTATTATCCTTCTGGATACGCCCCTGTTCAGCAGCATTAAGCATATAGGTCACTGATTTATTATTTTTTAAAATCACAGGAGTCTCTGTGTCTAGAGAGAGTGAGATTTTTTTTTCTTTTTTCTTACTTTGGTCACAGCCCAGTATTGAGTCTTGATAATTGTACTATAACTTTTGTTTCTGCTGGAGCTTGAAAAATAGCCATGGTCCGCTGGCGGAGTTACCATTGCGCAGCCAAAATATAAGGAAACTAGTCCAAACAGTTAATTATTTATTAGAAACTATTGAAACTAATGTCTTTGTCATTCACATAAAAACTGCTCTACTGAAGACTCGACTCGCTACTGTCTGTGCGTCACTATTTACAGCTGATAATTTTCTCATCGAACATAGGCTACACAATGTATGTACATGACCTATTTTGGATGAAAAAAAGGTTAATTTTACCAAAAGATTATGGATTTTCATGAGTGGAATGAGGAGACTGTACCTAGCACTTTCCTTGCCAAAATGCAAATGTAACATGTTTTATTCTCGATCCATCTCACATAAGAAACAGGGAGTGTACATGACACGGGACGCCGTCAGATATAAGACAATAAAAGGGAGAGTCACAATTGGCAAAGGGTGCTGTAAAGTTGCGTTAATTGAACAAAATTGCAAGACATGCAGAATTTGCGTTAATAGTTGCGATCACAATATCACCAAATTCCTTAGGGACTGATCAGTTCATGGCATTGGTTTACTTTAACCAGTACTGATACAAGTACATGGCCCGAGAAACGATACCAGTTTGGATATTGGTGCCTCCCTACATTTTTTTTATCCTTTTCTATTGCCATTTGGGCCTCTGCTGCCTCTATAAACACCCAAAACATGTATAAAAAAAACCATCCATATTTTTCCCGTTAAAATTCTTGTACTTCTACGAGCCGTTTGAAAAAGTCTCTTATTGTGACATCACGATAAGCAGAATTTGCATACAAGCGCCCCTCAGCTGTTAAAACCCGCCCATACCAATTTTAATTTCCTGTCATTCTCATGTCTGGCAAACCCACAGCCCAGTAACAGGGAGGGTGGCGTGGTCTGCAACTGCTAATTTGCACAACACAAACTGTGTCGCTTTGTGCAAACAACTTCAATAACATGTTTTGTGCAGACCATAGGCATATTATAATTTAAAGCATTAAGAAACAAGCTTGAATGGATTTTATGAGGATTTTATGTGACAGAGAAAGATGTGCAGAATTGTAAAGTGAAAAGAAAGTGATAGATGGTTCTAAAAATTATTTTCCACCAAAACATTGTCAAAATGCAATATCGATGAGGCCATACTTTGTAGGACCGCCTTTCACAGCAGTCACACCTGCTTTTTGGGGTACATATAGAGACAGCTGTTTTTTGTCCATTTTTCTTTGCAAAATAGCCCCAGCTCCAAGAGTTGCCACACATTATCTGTTGTATATAAATATGCTTTGATTTAAACCGTTGTAGGTCTGCTGCATAAGGCCCATTTCTACTAGGTGTCTTGCAGTACTTTTCTGGGACTGGGCAGGGTGGCAGGAGAAACATGCTGACTCGATCCTCTCAGCTGATGCTTATAATACAAGAATTAGTCCTTTAAGGAAATTGTTGGGATGTCAGCATACTGTAAGTGTCTTGGCAGCTAGCAGAATCAACGATCAGCGGCAAAAGGCGCCCACAGCAGCAGAGAATATAAAGTGATTGACAACAGAACAGGCTGGGATGGTTGCTGCGCTTCAGCGGTGTTGTTATGCACTGCTTCGCCCGCAACTCTTCTGATTTAACCAATGTTGTTTTTTTTGTGATGTCTGCTGATGTAGCTTCGCACTGAGTTACAACCAGTCAGAATGAGTTAACCACAAGTCCTGCCCAGTGACCATACCTTTCCATTTCTGAGTACATACTCACAAGGTAAGTTCTCGTTTGGTTACTTAAATGGTCTGAACAATGGTCTTTTTTGGATGGCCAATGTAATGGAGACAAGATCCGGTAAAATTACCCAGAATCACCTGCAAACGGGCTTTATGTTTAGGGTTGCTTATCTTCGGAAAGTAAAAAGTCGACCTTAGTTTCAAGGCTTTCGTAGACGGATTCAGGTTTTCTTCCGGGATCTCCCTTCATTTAGCTCCCACTATCTTTGCATGAAGTCTGACCACTTTCCCCGTCCCTGCTGAAGAAATCATCCCCAGAGCATGATGCTCCCACTAGGTTTCACAGCGGTTAGGCTGTGTTTATGATGAGGTGTAGTGCTAGTGTGTTAGTCTAAAATGTTTTATTTCTGTAGCAGAATGCTTTCAGCTTATAGCTGTCTCATCAACAGATTCTTTGCGCTGAGCTGTGGCTTTCTGCAGCTCCTCCAGAGTTGCCAAGGGTCCCCTAGCTGATTCCCGCTCTCCTTCGATGGACTGTCAATTTCTTGGTCTTAATAGTTTTATGTGTTTACTAATGTTCAATAACAAACCTCTAGGAAGTTGTGAAAGCAATAAGTCATACAGATTTGTTTGGAGGTTTCTGAATGAAGAGGACTTTTTTATACACTGTATATTCCAAAAGATTTTTTTAGCAAAGAAGACTTTCCTTCTAATTACCAACTATGCACTACTTTAGGATGATGTGTAGCATGTGATTCCAAGAAATAAGCTGACGTTTGTGGCTGTAATGTGACAGACGTAAGAAAACACAGTTTAAAACTGAGCGACGCTTCCAAACAAGAGGTCCAGAACTCATCTTTCATTTGGTCGTTAAACATCTCGACTGTTCCCCAGGTTTACATCAAAGCCCATTCACACATTTCTTTACAATGCTTTACTGGACCCATTAGCTGTGAGCTCCTCTCTTTCCTGTGTTCTGCATTCTGCCACATACCCTCCTCATCCAGATTTTGTGCCTTCTGTGATTTATGTGTCCAAGTTGGTGTCAGCCTCCACCATGACCCCCTTAGCCTCCATGATTCCCCACTGTTCCGCCCTGAACTGAGCGAGGTCCTGTTGTCATCACTGCTCATATATTTCAGCTCTGTCCCCAGACCATACCACTCCATCTCTCCTGCACTGACCCGCTGAACATTGTTTTTTTTTATTTTTTAAACCTATAACCTTACAGTGTTAGCCAAACACTTTTTCATTGTATCCGTCTATACCCATCAGTGATATTTTGCTCCTCAGCTTTGAACACCAATCCTTCTCTTTACAACAAAAATGAATTTAGATAACTAGAAAATAGAAACTGCAGAAAAGAAAGAATTATTTCTGTAAAATCTGATCAAAAATCCAATGCTGTGCTCCTAACTTTCAAACTGAGCGTCAGCACCATGGTGAGCTTTATAGGGTTGTCTGAGACCTCCAGAAACAAGACTGAAACACGCTATAAATTATAAAGGTTATACGTTATGAAGGATTCAATAAAAGTCTCAAAATAATCAAAATGAATCAAACTGAACACGAATTGGTCTATAACTTGCATCCAACACGTTCAGGTCTGTTCGTCAAAGCAAGATCTCCCTAAAGCCCATTTCACATTGTGCAAGCTCAAGCGAGGTGACACCCTGAACGGCCCAAGATTGCAGTGAATCAATCTGCATGACGCCTCGCTCTAGCAGGACACCCCAATGTCATGAGCAAACATCGCCTAGAAGCATTTGCCAACATTTTTTTTCCACACAACCAAATTGCTGTCTCTCTAAACTGAAGCAGCACCTTTTTGGGGGATACCACTAAACATTTAAATCTATATTCACCCTATAAAATAAGTTTGTTTTCTATCTCTCTTTGACTCTGTTTAAATTTTTTTGAATTTAGACCAACAGATACTAAAGAAGTAATAGACCACTGACCGAAAAAATATCAGACCAAGAATAAGTGTGACTGTCTGATTTATTTACAATCCTTCTATTAAATCAACTACACAACAGAATATAAAGAGAAAACAAACAAAAAAATCCTCTGATACAGGAACCCTGCAATCAATTTGCAACAAGAGCAGACATAAGACATATGACGGAAATATCAGCACACACAAGGATGGTTGTCTGTGATACCAGACAACAGGAATGACAATGATTCTTTCTTTGTATAAGCTAGAATAAAATAAAATGTTAAATTAATTAACCTGATCTCCAATCAAGTGGGTGTCGGTTTTGTTTATATTAGTTAAAGCCAGGAAATTTACATTAGTTGCTTTTGTCATATTTTCTTTTATGTTGTGAAAGCGATTACAACAATATTGAGGGAAAAATCGAATTGGTCCACTGTAGCTCATTGAGTTAAAGATGTTTTACTCTATTTTCTATTTGAATTCTTTATCAATTTTAGAAACGTTTGCCTAAAAAAGTAATAAAATAAATTTAAAAATCGTATAGGTGTAGTAAGAGACATTTAAGAACAGCTCGCAAGATGGGAGCTTGTGGCTAGGAAGAGTTTTGTTTTTGTGTCTTTTGGCACTAATAGACCTCCTGTTTTGAAATCATACAGTGTTACAGGTTTGTTTTTTGGTTTTTAAGTATCTTAATGGTCTTGAGCCTTCTTATCTTTCTGAACAGCTTTTACCATATGAACCCTCGTGGTCTCTGCGCTCCTCTAGCAGCCGTCTCCTTATCACTCCCAAAGTCAGGACACAGACTCATGGTGAGGCGTCTTTCCATTATTATGGCCCTCACCTCTGGAACAGGCTGCCAGAGCATCTCAGGGCCGCAAAGAACGTTCATGTTTTTAAAAGCAGGCTCAAGACTTACCTTTTTAACCGAGCTTTTAACTTATTATTATTTATTAATATATTTTTAACTGCTCTGCTGTTTGGTTTAGTTTTTAACTGTTTATTTATTAATCTTCTTTGCATTTTTATCTTGATCTATCTTATCGTTGTTTTACACTTATTGTTTTATACTTTATATTTTATAAACTTTATATTTTAATTTATTTTAATCTTTCTTGCCAGTGTTTCCTCTCTGGGGGCCCCCTGCATTGGGGGCGGTGGTCTACTGTGGCCACCTGGGTGCCCCCCAGGTAGCGCTTGGGTGGAGGTGGGGGTACCAGCCCTCCCTCCTCTGGGCACCCTGGGTCAGTGCCTTGGCTGCTGTTGCTGATGCCGATGCAGATGGCTCCCATGATATTGTTCCTGGCTCATCTGTACTCAGTCCACTGGTTTTGTAAGTGTGTGAAAGCACTTTGAGAAACTGTGTTTGAAAAGCGCTTTATAAATAAAGTTTGATTTGATACAGTTTTACAGTGGTGTTCTTTATATGCAACTCAACTCATAATTATTTCTCCTCCAAACATGATAAGTAGAGTTTTTCCCATAAAGTTCTATTTTGGCTTCATCTTACATTTTCCCAAACCTCTTCTGGATCATCCAAATGATGCTTGAACATGTACTGGCTTAAGCAGGGAGACCTGTCTGGCACTGCAGGATTAGAGTCCCTGGCGGTGAAGTGTGTTACTGATGTTAGTCTTTGTTACTCTGGTCCTAGCTCTCTGCACGTCATTCACTTTGTCCCCCCCATGTGGTTCAGGGATTTCTCTTCACCGTTCTTGTGGTCATTCGGACCCCACGAGGTGAGATTTCGCATTGAGCCCCAGATCGTAGGAAATGATGAGAGTCTTGTATGTCTTTTGTTTTCTAATTATTGCTCCCACAGTTGATTTCTTTACACAGAGTTCCTTACCTATTGCAAATTCAGTAGGTAAGGTGCTGGTGCAGGTCTGCAATTCTGTTTCTGATGTCCTTTGACAGCTCTTTGGTCTTGGCCATAGTAAAGTTTGGAGTGCAACTATTTTGGGTTGTTATGTCTTTTATACTGATAATGAGTTTAAACGGGTGCCAAAGTACTGTACAGGTAACGAGTGGAGGACAGAGAAGCCTCTTAAAGAAAAAGTTACAGGTCTCTGAGAGCCCGAAACCTTGCTTTTTTTTAGGTGACCAAATACTTATTTTCCATCATAATTTGCAAATCAGTTCTGTAAAATCAGACCATGCGATTTTCTGGATAATGTTTCCTCATTTTGTCTCTTATAGTTGAGGTATACTTATGATCAAAATGCCAGGCCTCATACTTTTTTGCCCCACCATTTCTCTGTCTCACTATTTCTGCTCTTGAATTTAGATCATGATCACCACCCCATCTCTTCCTGTTGAGTTATGCTGTATTCTTGTGTTTGACTGCTATAACAAAGTAGATAAAATGCAGTGTTTGATGTTTTCGTATCCCTGACAGGTTTGTCAGTTTTTACCTAACTCTATCTTTAACCAAACCACAGTCCACATCTAACCAATTTTAGGGGTAGTTATAGTGATATTTTGCATATGAACAAGAGCAACATTTTAAAAGCTACATATTTTCTCAGAGTTTTTTGTACATGTAATTAGTGTGAAAGAGTTAACACAGGCTGTGTAGCTACTTGTGTGAGGTGGGGAGTTTTTTAGACTGGCTGAGACATATAGCAAGCTGATGTAAGATCCAAGCTAATTAGAGGATTGCTTGCTCTCTCTCCCTCTTTTTGGCTCATACCCAGGCCAGCTCAACCTGTATTAATTGATTGGCTAGTTAATGGAAGTGGAAAGGAGGAGCGCAGTGGGGAGAAAAAGGACGGGGAAGAGGAGTGTGCTAGCCTCAGCTAATGGCCCTTGATTGGGTGTGTGGAGTAAGCATTC
Source organism: Apricaphanius iberus (assembly GCA_028564705.1). NCBI lineage: Eukaryota > Metazoa > Chordata > Actinopteri > Cyprinodontiformes > Aphaniidae > Apricaphanius > Apricaphanius iberus. Next base: position 388,850 of record JAPXFQ010002242.1, on the reverse strand, counting down.
TAGTCATAGAATCAGCAGTATAGAAAGCGAGACAAGAAATTAGGGACAGAGACAAGGACGTAGCAGAGCAGAGAAGAAAGCTTGAAATCAGAAACTGAATCTCTAAAAGAAAGAATTGGAAGTCTTGGATTAAACTGCAAAATCATACAATGAAGAGGAAAGAAAAAACATATTTCAGTTTCTTGAAACTATGCATGTTTAATTTGGAATAAATCTGCTACATATAAACATCAGCCCATGTAAGTAAAGGTCAATGTGAACCTATTTGCTCTGGTGTTTTATATTCTGCAACACCTTGTCCCTCTAATGTCTGATATAACCTAATCATGCAAAAAATGAATGCATTTATATTTCCTTTTCTGAAGATGATAATTTACAGTCCTGGTAAAAGCAAATATACAAATCCTTAAAGTTTAATGGGTTAGCATTACTTGTATGCATGCAGTTAAAAACAAAATTTTACATACAACTAATATAAACGCCTTTTTACAGTATCTGAAGATAAATCCAACCAAACTTCTCTTGTTTCATGTCAGGATTTCTAAAATTATTTCAGTTTGCTAAATACCAAAGTAATGAGAGAATATGTCAGAGATGTATTTGTTAATGTCTTCAAAATCAGAAGTTTAGATACATTTCTCGCCCATTCCTCCTTAGTGAACTGGTGGAAATGAGTCAGGTTTGTAGTGATCGCCTTTGTCTTTCCCACTTCACTTTCACATCGATAGTGCAAAAATCAATTGTGCCACTTTGCCACAAACCGGTGGATGGCGTTAGGGAGCCTTTGATCATTCATAAGTGATGAAGCCCGACATTCTGGTAATACAGTATTATGACTAAGATTGGCACCATGAATGGCACTATATTCTCGCCTCGTCATGCAGTCATGGCACATTCAAAGAACACACTGTATTTACCCTAAAATGCTGCCGCGCTTTGTCTTTTGAATAAGGCCATTTAGTTAATGCTATAAATGTCATAGATACTTTATTTTAATCAGGACCTAAAAACAAATGTAATTTTTTTTCACCTGTAGATATCTGAAAAAAACGGTCTGAGCCTGGATCATATTTTCTTTTTAAGGTTTCAGACTTCAAAGTGTCCCCTTGTGGACAAACGAATAATAATTTGTTTGGCGTTTCGAAATTCAATTCTTGAACTGATCATCATAATGATGAATTTAAATTTTGATCTTAATTGAAACATTTGATTTATTAAAAATGCTTTTAATCATGATTTAATCAAGTACATATTTTTCAACAATACGTAGCAAGAAAAATAAAATAATATTGCATTCAAGGTAATTTTTTTCTTTTAGGAGAAATTTTGTGACCCCAAGAATAAACAGTGAGTTTTGGAAATTATGGATTTACCTTTCTAATAATCCCGCTCTTTGTTGGTTGTGGAAGAATACATTTAAGTTCAAAAATAGTTTCTTGTTCCGAGAGGCAAATTAAGTGCAGTTGAAGCTCATATTTAATTCTGCAATTAGTTGTTGTAGATCATGATTGCTGTGGGCAGAAAGGTTTTTCTGTATCAATCTGTGTTTGTCTCAAACTGAAGACACTCTGTTATTATAGGATAGTCTCCTGAAGAAGATCTTCAGGAGACTATCCTATAATAACAGTATTTTCAGTGTTCAGGGTTTTCCATAATTTTCTTGATTTTATGACGAATCCCTCTTTGCAACATCATCATCTCCACAGGTTTCACACTCATCTCACCATAGAAACATCCTTCTTTATCAAGCTAGACACTTGCTCTAATGTTGCTACAGATGATGGCCAAAGAGGTTCCACAGCCATCTTGTAGAAGATCTGCAGCAGCTAACTGCAAACCTTGAAGGACCTAAGAATCCTTAAAAAGTCCAGTCCCCTCTGTCCTTTTTTGTACACAGCTTCACGTTTGAGTCTCCAGTCCATGCTGTTGTCACAGTGAACAAGGTGTTTATACTCCTTAAGCACCTCCACTTCTTCTCACATGAGGCATTGTTTGACTTAACCTGATTTCTTTTGAAATGTATAATACTCTCCTTTGTTTTGTTCAAGTTGCTGCAGATGACAGGTATCTGACTGATACTGGAAGTTTGAGGTGTACAGATTAAAACAGGAATGGTAGTAGTACAATCCCCTGTGGTGCTCCGGTGCTGCCGACCACCTGGTTGGACACACAATCCTTCAGTCTCACAATCTGTGGTCTTTTTGTCAGGTACTCATTAATCCAAGATATTTCTGAGGGCTCCACCTTTGTCTTCAGGAGATTCAGACAAAGAAAACCAGGCTAAATTGTGTTAACTTTTCTAGCGACTGCTTCGATGATGGCATCTTCAACTCTTCAGTAATAAGTAAACTCCAGGTGTGATAACGTTTTGTAATTTGCTTATTTAGGCAGGCCTACAGGAGTCTCTCCAGGATCTTCATATTTGTCCTCATTCAGCATAATGGCCAGTTGCTAAAAAAGACGTGCCAGGTCATCTTAATATCCCAGAAAAATAAAAAGTCATAGAAATACTTAAATCTACCTTAAAAATTATGAATAAAAGAAATAAATTTATTTAAAAAGCTTGTTGAGTAAACCCACAACTATGCCACAGGCACTTCTCTACATCGTCACTTTCCTCAGTGAATAAATGTATTTACATTCAAGGTCGGAATGTTGGACCCCATTCCCAAATGCCTCTGTCCACCTGCTCCTTCATCCTACCAGTCACAAAGGCCTTGGGACGTGGGCACGTCACTGGGGTGCGGGATGGAGTTTCCGTCTTCGTTACCTGGTGGCGGCCTGGGTCCCAATTTTACTGTACAACTTAGACACTTACACTTGCAACATTTACATGATACACACACATGTAGGGACCTGGTGGTGGATGCGGGTGGAATATCAGGCCGTCTGGTCGGAGACCTGGGCTGGTGGGCTAGTCTTGCCGGGGTGGGGGCCTTGTCGGTCTGCTTGTCCCCGTCCTGGTGGGCAAGGGTTTCGTCTCCCGGGTGCAGGGGCAGGGTGCTCTATTGGGGCGTCTGTCCCTGGGCCTGGGAGTATAGAGTATGTATGGGGTGTATGAATAAGTGCACAGCGTCCTTTTTTCGGGTGTCCTGTATTTGTGAGAATGTGTGCGCTTGAGAGGGAGGGTACGTATGAGTGTCTCTGTCTGTCTATGTCTACTTGTCAGGTTGGGTGTTTGGCTGCCCTCTGGCCTGGTGCATCTTCTTCCCCTCCGTCACTCCCCGTTGGTGATGGATGCTCCTGCCAGCTGGTCGATGATGGTTCTCAATGCCTGGGGCCCCAGTTGCGGCCCGGCTTGGTTGTGGTGCATGCCTGGCTGGTCCTGGGTGGGCCGGTGTGTCGGGAAGCCGCTGTTTCGGGCCGACGTCCTCCTTGGATTGACTGGGACACCTCTTATGGGGGTGCCGGGGTTGCAAGGTAGGTTGGTGCCATTCGGTGGGTCGCTGGGGACCGTGCCTGGCTCCCAGGCCTCCTGCCGGTTCTGTGAGTTCTGCTGCCTGGTCAGTTCATTTGAGGGGGCTGTCCGGCATTGGCTGGACCCCTGATCTCGGCGCTCTCTGTAGGGCGGGATCTGGACGTGGAGGCTGGTAGATCTGGATGTCCAGGTGCTGGCTGGGCGCGGCCTGCCGAGGGCGTACATCCGCTGTGGCTTTTAATGTGGCTCCCTGGCATGTGTGTGTGTGGGGGGCGGTGGGGACTGGTCCGGGGTGGCGGCGGCATGTGTCATCCGTTGGCCGGCCGCGGGTCCCTCCTGCCTTGCGGTGGAGGCGGGGAACACCGGTCGGCTGGTCCCTGCTGGGGGGGCGGGTTGCCCCTGATCCCCGTGGCCTCCGGGTCCTGTTCCTGGCGGAGCCCGTGGGCTCGTCCCTGCGATCTCTCGGGCCCTTGCATTGCGGCCGGCGGGTGTTCCCCTGGGGCTTCCATCCGTTCCTCTCTTGGTGGGTGGTTGGCCCTGTGCTGGTCCGCCTGCGGCTCCTGTGCTCTATGGGATTTTGGACACGTGTCTCCTGCCCCCTTCACGTCTGCGTCGATTCCTGTAGGACGGATTGACGGTTCCTTACACCAGCTATCAATCACTTGCATGGGGAAACCTTATTCACGCCTGCATGCTCGCATACACACATAGGTGTGGGGACACTGGTGAGTATGGACATATCTTGAGCTGAGGTTATCGTCATTAGTTAGTGGTTACCAGGAGCTTACCAGAAACATTAGTATTGTGTTAATTAATCCATTTTTGTGTGTAGTGAATGTGTAATTCTTAGTTTATATTACTGGATCTGAACTATTGGTGTTGTTCTGTTCAGTTCGTTGTTTTTTGTTTGTTTTGTTTTACCGCTTCTCTACCGTCCAGCAGGGGTGGAGGACTCGAATGTTGTTTTTGTGTTTTTTGTTTGCCCTCCTGTCTTGTGTCGTCGGTTTGCGCTTCTGCTGGTCCTGTTTCTCTTCTTCGCCTTCTTCCTTTCTTCCTTCTTCAACCCACAGTAATCACTAATAAAGATTTTTCATACATATACATCAAGTAGAGTGCTTGGGAAATTAAATCTGTTGGTCTTGTAAGGATTTCTATACATATTTAGTGAAGGTGCCAACAAATCTGTCCACCTTTACATATGCAGAAGCTTTAACACAAAAACACTGTTATGGATTAAATAAAAACCCTTAAAGGTCAAACCAGGATCTTAAGACTTTTGGAATGAAATCCAAACACGCTCACTTCAGGAGTATGGCACAGAATATGGCAACCTGCCACGGTCTCAGGGACAGCCAACGAAAGGCAAGTCAGGCACATCAAGCCCATATGTCCCAGGTTGCCTAATACCCACCGAGGGGCGGTATCTATCCATCTGGATAAATGTTATATTTACAGTGGATACCATACAATTAAGACTAGGTAAATACACTATTTTTTCATTTATTTTACTTTTTGAAAACTGATTTATAAAACAAAAAACAGCAGTGAAGTTAGACTCACTAATTAAAGCTGCATGGGAAAATAAAAGAGTCTATCCCAGACCACCTGGGAGTAGAATTATTCAGAAGTGACATAAAATAAACTGTCTGAAAGCCCTACATCAATATGGTCCAAATGTTTCTGAAAAAAACAAAACATAAAACAAACAAAAAAAAAATATTTTTGTTTCCAAGAGAGTTTTTTTTCATTTAGGTAATTAAGAATTACTTCACATTGTAGCAAACCTGCAGTAACATTTCTTTCTTCCTTATTATTATTTCCAACACCATCGCTGTTGGTGATGTATAGGAGGATAAAGCATCATGATTAGTCATTTCGGTGAGGTTGCGGTGCATGGAACTCCAGCTCATCAGTAAGGGATGAATCAGGATCCCCAATACTCTAATTAGAAGAGAACAATCAGAAGGACAGCAGGTTTAATGGTTTTTCCATGAATGCATATTTCTTATGTCCAAAATGAGCTTCATCATTTGGCTATAAGGGGCGGCTTTATTATTTTTTTTTTGGAAGTACTTCATAACAAAGATCAAGAGGGCCTCAGTGGTGAGGAAAAGATCAAAAGGTAGGCTAATATTATTATTTCAATTTTTCCTTTTATACAAACAACAAATGATCCGACAGAATATAAACATTTTATTAGAGGGAGTACAGTGGTATAATTCAAACATTATGCAGTCAAGAATAAGAGTTTTATCTGTACATGTAATTTTATTTACATGTCTCTGTCCTTCTAACACTGTCATCTGCACAGTGGTGTGAACATTGAAGGGCATATTCATAGTAAATAGTTGCAGTGTTCCACCTAAACTTAAAAAAGTAGGACACAGCAATGATGATTCCAGCGCTACTTTTTTATGTAATTTTTCTTCTCCTGACATGGGCCTACACATGTTCCCAAAATTCTGGGTGAGTCCCAGTTTCCTATGAAAAGACAAGATATCTGCGTGGATTCATGAAGCACAGCATATAGGCTGTAATGTAAAACTGATACATAATGTAAAAGTAAAGCAGGTATATACCCAGAAACACTCTTTTTTTCTTTTGTAACTGAGTTTCAAGGAGAATCCCAACACATTTACTTTCACAAGTGGAGCGTTACTGCTTTTGCTATAATGCTCCAATTGATACAGTGGCGCAAGAGTATTAGGTGGCCACCAGTTGTGCAAGCTGTCACACTTAAAAAGATGGGAGAAGTCTATCATTTTCACAGTGGTGGGCCGTCAGGGCCTGCAAGGCCTTCTCTGCTGGCCTAAAAATATCTGAATCACAGATTCAGTTTTGGTCAAGTTTTGGTGGTTTTAGTGCCATGAGCTTCCCACCCAAGAAATTTTTTCTCTCTGATCAGTAAATATTTTTTTTTTCATATTTAAGCATTTGACCAATCACATTTCAGCCAGTATTTGTTGCCAGGGTCAAAGAAATCTGTCTGGAGGCCTTCACAATCAGTTCTGCGGGCCCTGTAGCATAAAATAAATGTCGATCAAACTGTTGCTTCAACCAATCAGATTTTGAGTTAGCGACACCAAGGCCCTCTAGCAGGCGTACGGAAACGTCAGCGTATTCACACGCTTTGATTGGATAGTCAGAGCGTGTACTAGCCAGAGCTAGCAAACTGCATCGGTAGCGAGCTATACCAGCGAACTGACCGTAATGTATGCCATGGATGATTTTGCAGGAAAATCTCCCACTGATCTCCTTGACTTCCTTCAGCAGAAAAATCTGAATGAGAGCATGGGGCAGCTGTACACATTTGTGTGTTTGGCGGTGACCATCCCCGTGTCCACTGCTTCTGTTGAACGGACATTCTCAGCCCTAAAACGAATTAAAACCTATGCCAGAAATACGACAGGGCAGGCTCGACTTTCAGCATTAGCTTCGATGGCGATAGAAAAGGACTTCTTGATGGAACTGAAACGCACGGATAATCTGCACAACAGAGTAATTGAAATCTTCTTGAGGAAAGAAAGGAGGATGGATTTTGTGTACAAATAATCAGGATTTTTGGTGAGTAAAATGTTGCAATTTTATCAGGTTATTTTTGATGCTTTTTTATGTGTGTCGCAGCTGTATCTGCAGTAGAAGTTTTATAGCCATAAAATAGTTATTGAGGGTTGGATTGATTCAGACGGAGCACTACTGAAGGCCTAGGTGTGAAATGCACGGCCCGCCACTGCATTTTCATCATAGCTAAACTTCTTGTCATTCTCTCTTTGAGTATTATTCCTACCGGAAACACCAAATTTTATTTAAAAAAAGAAGTTGGGGTGTTACGTTAGTATGTTTTCCCCATCGAGATGTGTTTTGGCTCCACCTACAGTACAACAATTTTATCTGTTGTGGTGCAAGGTCCCGCCTTTGTTATTTCTGATTGTCTGACAGTTTACATTTGAGAACAACTGCTTAACCCCAAGTCATTTTTCTAATCCTAACATTGGAGGACCATTACCTAAACATACCTTTACTATTTTCCTAATCCTACTATTAAGTTTCCATCTGTCTAAGATTTAGCAGCAGCAGCCACCTCTCGTGTGGGTGGAGCCAGAACATCTCAAGGGTGGAAAACACACCGACATAACAGGGGCATCTTCTACTGCAACTTCATCAGGTGAAGCCATGTTGATCACAGCTTGCTTGTAGCTCACAAGATAATAGCCAGCTCAACGAAAAATATTGTGATATTTTGATATCGCAAAATCTTGTTACACCCATAGTAAAATGAGAAGAGAAGGCAAGAAGGCTCAACTAGCCAAACATAGCAGAAAACACAAGTAAAAAAGGAGAAATTAAAATATTACGAACGGGTCAATAAGAACAAGAAAGTGTGAGATACAGAGAGGAAGAGGGGGGGAGATGAAAAGGAAAGGTGGACAGGAGCCAGAAAGAAATTGGATGGTTGGAGGAAGGTGAAATGGAGAGAAGTGGGACAGTGAAAGGACAAGGAGATGAGGAGAGCAAATGTAAAGGTAGGCAATGGGGAGAAAGGGAACAGCATGTTCCCATTGTTCCCAGTACGACCTGCACACTCAGATCAATGCCACTGTTTTTCAATAAGCTTCAGCTGTACACTACGTTACAAAAAATATGTAAAGAATTTACACTTTTTTTAAGTTAGTTGTCTTATTTACATAGATTTAACACATTCCAAGAGTGTTTGAATGTTCTTATAAAATACTCAGTCTATGAAGGGTAAAGTAGGTGCGAAACGCTTTATTAAGCAACATGCCATAAAAGGATGTGCTAGTTGAAAACCTGATTGGAGGATTACATTACGACAATGTGCCAGCTTTAGCTCTCATAGGCAAGACAGTCTCTGTGTGTATTAAGTAGAACAAGCCACGGACAAACTTCCTGTCCTACTCTGTTTTACCTCAGTGTTGTATTTCTGGCCTCTTTCTCAGCTTTTTAGAACATGATTTCCACTTCTCTCTTAGAACTGTACAAAGAAAGTTTGATCAGTTTGAGGCAGGAAGCAAAAAAGTTGGCTTAATAATTTTTTTTTAAAACGTATTATTTATTACTATGTTGGTACAATATTTAAGTAACAGTACATTGTCCTGAATGCACTATGTTGCGGTATTCTGCTTCAGCTGTGACAAGGGAGTTGGTACAGTTGAGGAAAACCTGTTTGAGGATAGGCTACAGAAGCTTTGAGACTAGAGTGGATTCTTGCCTTACAGAAGTACAATGCCCCTCAACAACCAACCAGAGAGGGAAAAGCTTAGATCAAAGCATATTCATGTGTTTTTTTATGGCCATCTGTTTTAAGCCAAAACTGTCTAATTGTTTAATTCTGCTTGTTTTTTTTTCCTTGTACATGAAAAGCCTCGTCCTCATCTGTACGCTCTAGACCACGCCTGACTTCAGCATTTTCATCACGTCACTCATGTTGCGGATATTACCAAGAATGTAGCTATTTGGCTATTAATAGTCAAAGACCTGCTTATGGCAGTCAATAAGACAAATAATTTATGAAAATTATTAATATTTTCGGGGCATCCCCTGGGTTTCCAGGAACTATTTTAATAGCCAAATATCTTTTTCACTCTCATAATTTGAAGGATGGAATTCTTTACAGTCTATTGACCATAAACCTTGCCATATGTGTGTGTTGAATCAAAGAGACATAGTTACTTCCAAAATACAAAGTTTATTTACAGAAGAAGGAAAAGACAAACATTTAATCACTCAAGCTAGTAAAAGAACACACTACTGACTAAAATAAACGAATAGTTAAAATAAAAGAACACAAAAAGATTAATATGTAATAAGATGAGAAACCATGGATTTTGATGTCAGTGAACTTCTGGATGAATTTGGATGTTTTTAAGAATGAAAGCTAAATAAGTTTACCAATTGTCATTAGTCTAACTAATTTAGCACCATTGCTTTATATGTAAACTAACAAAACGGAAAATTAACATTCTTTCGATCAAGAAATGTTTGTTTAAAAATTATCTGGATAAGAGTAATTAACCTTTGGAGTATTGCTTAACTCATGGGTTGATCACTGTGGTGAACAATATAGTTTCAGTATTTTGGTGAAAAAGGAGTTCCAAACACGGCTAATAAGATTAGTTTCTGTTCTTAATCTTCTCTGAACCGATCTTTATTTGAACACCTCTGATTGTCTATTCATTGAGTGCTGGCCTGGGCCAACATGTGGCTAATCTTAGCTTAGCTCCCTGTAACACACGTGGGCATTTGGAGCTGCTCAAAATACATTTATTAAACATTTACCAAAAAGGGGAAAACTCCTGTCTGATTGAGTAGCTCAAATTAAAGGATTTAAAACGACTCTTTGTCGGGAAAAGTCTTTTAAAAACACTGGTTAAAGTTTTACACCGAGGCTTGGTTTACCCAAAGATAGCAGAATGAAACCTTATACAAGTTAACATTAAAAAGGAATCACCTTTAAAATTAGTTTTGCTAACTAATTTGCCTCTGCCCAAACAGACCTTATGAACATTTAAAGTCCTCCGAGTTGCTGCGCGTCGATGAGGGAAGGGGGGTCTCTGAAGAGTGTTAGCCAGCAGGCTAACAAAGGGTCGCTAATCTGGCTAGCAGTGCTGGCAAGCTCCCGGCTCTGGCCTCCTCCTAGCTGGCTGCGTGGTGATCGGCCCCCGGCATCCACCTTTATAACAGTACCTTTCGAGAGCTCTCCAGTTCGGCATTCACCTCTTATCAGCTCGGTAGCGGCAGCTAAATGTGGGTTCTTGCTGGTTCAGCTCTCGGCACACGTGGCTCACAGCTCCCATTTCTCAGCAGTCGGCAGTCTGAAACTCAGAGGGGTCTCATCGGACTCTGGGGATAAACAATGTCTTCGTTTATCAATGTTCAAGATTCACCTGGAATGGTCTTTGGGTTCCTTTGGAGCAAATTTTTTCCCAGAAACTAGGGCCTCCCTCCCCTAGCGAAGGAAGATGGTTGGAGATTGTCTTCTGTTCTCCGCCCGGCCAAAGCAGCACACAGAAAGAAAAGCGGCCAGAAGCAGGCTATATTTATAGACTTGGCCTGGTCGACTTCCGGTGGAAGAGAGCAGGTTAGCGCCACCTGATGGCTGTGTGTGTGACCCAACACTCGGAACCAGCTGCACATTGCTCACTTATGTCAGAAACTTTGTAGCTGTTTACCTGCCTTTAGGAACAGTTTACCTTTTGTAAACATGGCGTTAAAAAGGATTACATGTTCTTTTTAACTTTTTCTTTTCTAGAGCGAACGTTAGTCATGTGGTTGGGGGTATTCCACGAAGCAAGCTCAAGAAATCGAGGCTCATTTCAAATATTCTCACTTGAATTAGCATAACAGTTCACTGCAGGTTTATTCTGTTACACCAACGAAGCTCAGGTGAATTCAACCCTTGCTGATTCAAACTAGGCTTAACAAGCCAAGCTCATATGGGTCAACAGGCAGTCTCTGTGAATGCTAGACAAGTGAGAATAGAAGCAAAGTTAAAAGCCACGTTCTTCTCCCAGTATGAGAAGGACTTATTAATGCAGCCTATGAGCATCACAATTACATCATGACCAATAAGGGGAACGATAGCTGCTTATAAACGCTTGTCAGGCTGCATTGTGTTATAATGTAAACTAGGTGATGATGCTTACGAACGGTTTAGAGCATGACACTGAACAGCATTTCTAACTGTAACCTTCTAAATTCACGTTAATAAATCATATTACCTTGTTGGGGCTGGCAAGATGATCTGGAGTCCGTTGTGAATGATTAAAATCAGCATCTAACACTGACTGAAAATAGCTGACAGGTTGAATGTGTTAGAAAATGAATTAAGAAATTAGGGAAAATATGAAACAACTAAATAATAACAGTTTCAAGCCTTTAAATGTAAAACTTACATTAATAACATATTTTCATTTATATTTGTATTGACTTTACCTGTTGCAAGCTACTTTAAGGCTAATTTAACACAACTACACAGGACAGCATGATGATTTCATGGCTCTGTCTTAGACAAAAATTTATTATTTGTAATTATTAAGGATGCTTGGTGTCAAGAGCGACATCAGTGGAAAAAAAGTTTCTGACAGTAAGTCTTTATTAAATGCACTAATGTTCTTCAAAAAGTAATAAGTAAAATCTAATTAGAACTACATTTTAAAACATAAAACTGCCATTCAAATGCATGATATAGCCACCAAAAAGAAGAGTGCTGCAACCGCTTTAATAATTTAAAATTAGAGGGCGAGTGTAGTGACGGAGAGAACAGCAGCAGAATACCAGCCCCGCAGTGTGACATCACCTGGACCGTCCAATCATTTGATCAAGCTAAAATAAGCCTCACAAATAGCCTGCCATGGAATAGGTTTCCAACAGTATTTGTTGCCATAGTGATAGAGCGGGGCTTAAGGTTGGCCTCGTTCATAGGTCTGTTTTTTGGAATTGCCGTGTGAATACCCCCCAGATCTCTTATGGAAAGTTCTGAGCACTTTCATTTAATTGTTTCGCTGCCTCTATTTTTATTTACAGCTTTTTTATCCTGTGTTTTGGAGCTCCTTATATTACTTTTTGTAACACTTGGCCTGTTGACTGAATACTATCAGTAATTTTGTCTGTAACCCTTTGTCTTATGAAATACATTTACTCCTCCCCTTTACACCTTGACTCAGGATTTTCTCCCCAAAACAGGTTTTTCAGAGCCAAGTCAAAGTCTGGACAGAAATCCAGGAGAAAATCCTGATGTTGAGAGACACTGAGTTTAAGATACCCAGCTAAGCTAATTGAGACATGCCAGAAAAGACTTGGAGCTATATTTACAATGAGCGGTGGCTCTATAAAATGCTTACTTGGAAGGAGTGAATACAAAATGACGTCACACTGTACAGATTTTGATTTGGAATAAACAACTTTAATTTCTGTTCCTCCACAGAATTATGTTCTACTTTGTGTTGGTCTTGCACATAAAACACATAAGTTTCTGAGTGATAATGTGAAAAGAGGTTAAAAAAGTTTAAGTTGTGTGGATACTTTTAGAAGTCATTATTAATGTGGTTAACTTTTTTGTGGATTTAGTGCTTCAGCTATTGAGACAAGTTTCCATTTTTAAAATTCCATTGTCCCCTATAGTGATGTTTTTATGAAGGGAATGATGGATGAGTAAATAGCGTCCTACTCCCAGATTGGTTAAAAGGTGAACGCATAATTTAGATGACACACTCTTCCTCTCACACTTGCTGTTCCCCTCTCTTTGTAACTGGCCAACAGCCAGCCACTCCCATTTATTCGGGGCACCACCTTACCCTTCATGCCAGTTTTTCCTCAGTGAAACCTTTACACTGGGGATATTAATGGCACATAGACTGTGAGTGATATTCAAGCTGAGAGGACTTATAGACTTTAGAGCTCTGAGGGATACATTAAAAAAACCCTCTGGATACATTTTCATGTTGGTATCCAAGGAGTTCTGCAATAGATTTTACAAAACTGGCTGAGTTTGAAGATTTTGAGGAAAGATTACATGTTTTCCATTTAATGTAATTTGTTTCTATGCTCTAACTCTCAAATTGCTTCATTTTAATATTTGAAGTTGCTTTGTTCAGAAAATTTAGACATTCAGAACAGCATTTAAAGCACTAAAACACACGTGAATCTCATCTTAAAAAAAATCTTTACACGCTATACCCCTCACTGACAAAATCAATACAGAAGAAAGAACCAAGTCATAAAAAGACAATGTCTAGCAGCATCACGGTTAGCTATGTGGAAACAGAAATTGAGGTAATCACAATTTTGAGTTGGTACACTATGTTCACCACAAAAGGAACTGGCTGAAGAGGCCATATTTTGCTAAACAAGGTCAAACTAGTGATCACTGTTTTGCTAGACACTTTAAATGCTTATTTTGAGCAAACCGTAAAAAAAAAAAAAAAAAGTTAAACATTACACCTCAAGCTACAAAGCTTTTCTTAAGTCACCCAGTCACCCTTTAAGCCATTCTTAGTGAGGATATCTTGAATTCAGAAAAATGTGTAGCGTGAACGAAACTTCATTTTTTTATTTTCATCTCCAGAGATTCTTTGCTTTCCTGTCCATATCAGCAGTTTTTATTTTTTTACAATTTCGTCAAAATTAACCCTTAAAATACAAGGTTTTTGCTGAGCTCCAGACTGTTGTATTGTTGTTGTTTTTTTCATGTAAGAACCATCTGCAGCTAAGTTGGACTCATATGAGATCGTGGGCACCTATTTTACAAACTTTTTATTTAAACAGTAAAGAAATCATAATGTTTACCATAGAATCTTCAAATTCTGACGTGAAATTGATTTATTCAGTGGAATGGTTAAATGTTTCAAACCCCTTGAATGTGCAAAGCAATGCTGAGCACAGTTTGCTTTAGTTAAATATGGGGAGGTTGATGGTGCTTGATTCAGATGTGAATAACATTGAGCTACCTAGTATTAAATTGCGTAACGGTAAAGAGGTTCTAGGACAAAGATTTATGACAATTAGAAACTGTACTTTTAGCCTCTATATAGCATATGAAACTTTGTTGGGGCTGAAAATCCCCAAGGAACCCTTATATAAGGCCAAATATACACCCATGTTTAAGCCTTACAATGGAAAAATTGGTTTTGCACGCCCACTTGGCCAGGACATGAATATTAAACAAGCTTGGTGCTTAATGGCAGGTTCACCCTGATGGTTTTAGGATCCTGTCCACACAAAACTGAGATATGTTGCTACGGTTTGGCCTTGTCATCCACTTGTAACCGGAGATTTTCGACACCAAAAACGAATCTTTTCAAAAACGTAGTTTTCCCTATCAGCGTGTGGACGGTTGAAAACAGAGTTTTAAGAGCCGTAACGTCACTATCCGCGACAAAAAATGCTCCAGCATCACTTATTCGACCTGTGTTTACTCTCACAAAAAGCATTTATGCCCTCAGAGCTGTGTTGGCATCATCCATTATTAAAGCACTTCCATTTAACTCTTGCTCTCGGGGTCCCCCTACAGTTGGTAAAAAGGGGTTGTCTTCTACTGTCGTAAAATTTGTTATGGTTACACCAGGGGATTCACGTCCATTGACGAGCGATACCCTCGAACGTTGCAGATTTTCACGTCTTGGGTAGCCTTAGTTGCTTGTTAAATGTCTTCGTCCCAGGTATATTGTTGTATATGTCAGCATGTCATATACAATGGGTTTGGTTGCTGCTTCGGACATTAAAACCTGCTCATTCACGCACGGTAGCAGCCGGCAAACAAATGCTTGTTGGGCTCACGTGGGGTGCGGAAGTGAGGTATGCCGTAAAGCAGCAGTTGAGTTTTGTAGTTCTTTTTGTGCACAGGTAGCTACCCGCACCCAAAGTTACATAGTGCCAGTGAAAGCGATACAGACCCCGTCAGGCTATGGCATGAACGTCATTCAACCTATTGTAAGTCGATGTATCATCACAAGGGTATTGGAAATATATTATTAATGTTGAAAAACTACATAGTGTTGCTTTAAAGTGCATTTTGTTTGTTTTCTTTTACAAGCTGTATGACAGCTGCGTGCTGAAGATGGAGGATAGAAAGTTAATCTGAGCGGATATGATATGGGAGAATTACTGCCCCCTACAGGTTTGCCACGTCTATGAATGTGCTGAAAAACGCATTTATCCAGTTATGTGTACAATCTTTGTTTAAAAAAAACAAAAAAACGGCTACGTGTGGACATGGCCTAAGACGCTGCCTGAAGCTTTGTAAGCAGTCCTTTTCCCATCGTCCGAGAAGGACATGGTGTCTCAGACTGGCATTGTTCTGTGGTTGACACACAATAATGAGGCATTGTGGCCACCAGCATTTATATATTGTGCTGAGACACATACATCTTCATAGGTGTCTATGGGTCTTATGATGTGTTACCACTCAGACTAAAAGATTTTTCTGTTTTCTGTGGACATTACAGAATCGCATATATGATTAGGAAAGGAGGCCGGGGGTAGCACTAAATTCTTTCAGCATGGATCTAATTCAATTTCGGTTCATTTACCGTAGCGCCGTTCACAAAAGATTGTCATCTCGTGGCAATTTACAACAAGAGTCATTGTTTCAATCATACGTACCTTCCAAGCAGTTTAAAAGTTTTCCATTTAAGGAATCCCAGCAGATTGCAACGAACAATTGACTCAAGTCATTGCAGAGTTTTTCAATAGGATAATGATTCAATGAACAGTGCTTAGCAAAATAATGTGTTCATCAGATACAAAAATCAGTTACAGTATCTCCATGGCCAACTCAGCTCCTAAGTCCTTTAGAGAGCCTGGCAGTAAAACTGAAGTGGAAAGAGCATAAGAGAAAACCAGAGACTCTGGATAATTTAAAACAGTTGTGCACATAAATGGTTAAAGACTCGTCTCTCAAGGGAACGGTTATGTCATACCAGAAATTCAGCAGTCACAAAGACTATTAGCTAATTGATAGGATTTAAAGTGTTGGCTACTGTGAGGGCTATCCATAAAAACAGGGGGGGAAATTACAAGGAGAAAAAAAAACACCATTTGGCTTTCTTCTAAAAAGGAAAACATTCAGCAACCAGGCTCTATATCCAAACTGAAAGCAAGAGAAACACGCACAAAAAGAATAATTTTAGCATTCATGGGTTGCTCAATAATACTGGGAGTCCATTTACAAGCAGAGTCGACAAAAAAGTGCTGAAAATGCAAAGCTGTTCTCACAAGTGTGCAGGGTTTAATGGAAATTGTATGGATAAAGTAGCCAAACAGCCCTTCCCTCCACCAAGCACTGTGGAAGCGATCCTCTAAAATCCTTCATGTCCAAGTTCTCAGCTTGAATTACAGCACTTTTACTGTAATATGTAGTACCTGCTTTCTTTTTTTTCTTTCTTTTTCTTTTTTTAAGGTGCAAGTGTATATTACCAGCTGTTGACTAAAGTGCAAACAGGGGGAGGACAACTGCAAGGGTTAAAATGCTCCTCGTTTCTCCCCGTTTTAGTACAAATGCTGGATGTTGTCATGAGTTAAAGTTTAAACATTTATACATCGCCATGACAGTCAGTATTAATGCATGAAGTACATTCACTCCTCGCTATATAGTTCTATACTTCTTTGAACTGCTGCCTTGTGCACAGTACACTCCGCAGAGAGAACCACCACGCTCCCAGTGGACTTCTCCTCATTAAAATAAAGGACGAATCAATGATTTCTAAAACTCCTATTTATCCAGGCTGAGGAAATTGCTGAGCTTTCAGGGTTTTCATGCAGAACGGCTTCACAGTCTCGGCTACACATTTGTCAGCATCAAATCTCATATGTGGAGTGATAATTCAAAGTAAAAATAATGAAAAATAATTAACATTAAATGGAGATCAAGGAACACGCTAAGCAGGTAACTGATAAAGATGTGATGTTTAATACTAGGGATAAATGATGAATCAATAAGCTGAGTTTTGAAAATCTCATGGAGCACAGTTTAATCTATCAACCTGAAACAGAGTATGGTACAACTGTTAACCTACCACAGCAGGGCCATCAACCAACACAAACAGTTCTGACAATTAGTGCGTTACCTAAAGAAGCGGATAAGAGGGAAATAGTCCCTCTGGAGGAGCTGCAGAGCTGCAACAATGGACAGCTTTGGTGTTGTATGTTGGACTTAACTATTAAAGTTTGATAAATTAGAACAAACTAACCAAATTGTAGTGTAGTGTCAGTAATGTATTGGATGGTTAGGCGAAACTAAAGCTTCTTGACACCTGCAATGCACTTAACCAGCTTGGTCTACTTCTGCTGTGGAACCAATGGCCACTGGCTGCTCTATACTTTGTGACCACATACCATGGAGGCCGCCGTTGCTCCTCCATTGCTGTAGTACCTCCATTTGGCCGCTAGGCCCCCATTGAAAAGCATTGGACTTTAGACACGTTAAAAACAACTTTAATGCCTGGTGCCCCATATTTTTAAACTTTCTATGGCTACATATTCTTCCTGAGATAACACTGGGCTCATCAAAAAAATAAAGACCAGGCTGGTTTTCGTAAGATAATTTTTAAATTTTTA
The DNA here is from genome assembly GCA_028564705.1 of Apricaphanius iberus. NCBI lineage: Eukaryota > Metazoa > Chordata > Actinopteri > Cyprinodontiformes > Aphaniidae > Apricaphanius > Apricaphanius iberus. Next base: position 371,359 of record JAPXFQ010002242.1, on the reverse strand, counting down.
TTAAGTATGGCTTTTTTTTTTACGACCGAACTACACGCCCATAAACGCCCCGCGAGGGCAGAGTCTACAGTGAAGATCCCGCCCCTATGCCCTTTTTAGGAACATGCTTCGTCAGAGCTGGGGAGGAGGAGTCTGTGAATCCGCCATGAATTCCCCCATGAAAGTGTGTCATTCTGGTAAACGGGGAGGAGTGAGGAGGCGCTGTCTATTCTTTTTTACAGTCTATGTGTGGAACCAAGGACCACAGCATTTGTGGCAGGTCAGCCAAAGTGTTTTTGTGTTGGTCACGCAGGAACGAAAAGCACGCACATGTTGACCCCATAATTGTGCCTTAAGGTTGAAGTTTCAACTGAAAACAGTTTTATAGACCCACAAATACATTTTACACACAAATTAAACATCAATAAATGGGTAATAAACTGGCTCTCCAGTGGCATAATATTTATTATCAGGAGGCAATGCAACAGCTAACGAAAATTGAATTTTGGCCTACATGCAAAATGCCATGATGGGAGGAAAACCAACATTGTGCAAATTCATGCTGTGGGGAGCTTTTCGTCAGCATGGAATTACACTGTGGTCAGAGTGGATAGGACGTTTTTTTCCTTTCCACTGTCGCTACATGCTTCCTCGCTACGAGGGGTTGCTGTGAAGTCAATGACATAACGCATGGAACTGTCTGCTGCGCAACATGATAGCCCAGGAGGAGTGAAGGCTGGAAGTCAATGACTCAAGGTAATCTGCTGGGTTTCCTTGGATAGAATTCATTACACGATTGGAATGTCCGTATGATTGAATTGCAATGACTCGTAAAGAGCCTTAAGGTGACTTGTGTTGTGAATTTTGCGTGGGGCAAAAAGGTATTCATCAGCCACCGATTGTGCATTTGTCCCACATAAAGAGGGTCTGGAATTGTAATATGTACACTTCAACTGTAAGAGACTAAATGTAAAAAAATATCCAGGGAATCAGATTTTAGGAAAAAATAATTTTTTTATAATAGTGTAAAACATAGGCGTAAGCACTGAAAATGATAAAGAATAGGTTTTTTTTGTTCAATACAATCAGTCATTCTGAGTTGTATGATAAGCATGCTGCGTATGAATATTTTCTCCAAACTCAACTCTGTTTCAAACCTGAATAGGTTAGAGAAACAAAATACACCAAAAAATGCCTGAGTCTAAAAAAGCCATACCTTCCAACATCATTTCGAATGAGACTACCCACAGGAGGGCTGCATTGTTTTGGCCAGGTAGCTGTAGCTACGGGAAGCTAACAGTTAGTAACGCTACAACACGGAAGAACACGTTCGGTAAACAGACAATCAAAAGAACCCTTAAATTGTTTAACCTACATTAATTTATACCTGAACATTCCTTAGACATCTATGAGGGGGTGGCTGTGTTGGCTGAAAGGGAAAGTGATCAATTAGGAGTAGCTGCGTGGGCCTAGTCGCATGCCTCAGGAGGTGCTTTGATAGTGGGGCCACAGCTAACCACCGTTAGCATGGACATTGAGGTCCTATTGGCTTGGTTCAGCAATCTTCTCCCCGGTCCCTTTCCATGGGACCTCAACTCAGCTGTGTCAGCATTTTTACGTGCACATTTTTCAGGTTTTTATTTTTTTTAAATTGTAGACCGTGGTCTAAAATAAAAATAAATAAATAAAAGCGCACTGAAGTTTTGGGTTAAAAAATGTGAAAGAGGTCAGAGGGTATGAAATTTTATATGTATTCTGTTAACTATTTTGTATTTTGGTTGGATATCTTGATTTTGACGTTTTGCTGTTGTGACATGTGAATAAAATCACGTTTTAGCCTTTCTTTATCAGGTTACCCTTGAAAAAGAGGTCCAGCTCTTGATGGGTTTAATCTAGTTTAATAAAGGTGAATGAATAAAAGATTAAAGGGCAAACATCCAAAGAAGGTTAATTCCAGAAGACACTGTACTTTTAAAAGATATACAAATTGTATTCGAAAGCTTATTTTCTGCGGTTATTACATTAGAGAAACTGATTGAAGAAATTCAAGTGTTTCAGTGATAGTTTCATAATTCCAACAATCAATTTAAAATAAGTGTGTAAAAGTTTGCATGAATATACTGTAGTATTCTCAAATCAACTGAATATTGGACCAAAACAGCAAAATAAGTACTGTATATCTGACTTATTCACCCCAGTTCTTAAGTCCTTACACTGGCTTCCTGTAGCTCAAAGAATAGACTTTAAAATACTCCTACTAGTTTATAAATCACTGAACGGTTTAGCACCAAAGTATGTTGGAGATCTGCTGTCACTATACCAACCCAGCAGACCACTCAGGTCCTCCAACTCAAGCTTACTTAATATTCCTAGAATTAGAACTAAACAAGGAGAGGTAGCTTTCAGCTTCTATGCTCCACAAATCTGGAACAAACTTCCAGAAGAACGCAAAAATGCTGAAGCGTTAGGCTCTTTTAAATCAAAGCTTAAAACTCTACTATTCAGAGCTGCCTTTGAGCCCTAAATTGCGCTTTCTGATCACTATTTGATTCTTGTGGTTTAAGTTTTATTCTTATTTTTTTTCCTTTTAATTTCCTTTTTAACCTATTGTGTTTTATCTGTTATTAATCTATATCACAAAAAATTGTGTTTTATCTTTTTTTAATCATAAAATTGTGTATTATCTGTTTTTAACCTATATTGCATAAAATTGTGTTTTATCTGTTTTTAATCTACATTGCATAATTTCTTTCCTTACATCATCTTTTCTTATTGATTGATGGTGTCCAATCTGTTAAACCAATATGTTTCTGTTTTTCTCTAATCATGCTTTTGTAATCATGTATTTGGTATGATTATCACTGAATCATGTAAAGCACCTTGAATTGCCTTGTGTTGAAAGTGTGCTATATAGATAAAATTGCCTTGCCTTGCCTTGATTCAGGATGCAATTATTCTACGACTTGCATAAAATTTAAGTACCTCAAAAAATTACAGAATCATTAAGACACTCCATATTTTGGTTCTATATGTATTTATCAGTTGCACTGTGTTATCTTTCTTTGTATGTATAAACATGTATAAACATATATTTGTATATAACAAACATATATTTTTTACTTCAAACAGAATCTGAACAATTTTTTCAAGAGTTTAGAAACATAACTGCAGAGGATGCTTCCATGTAGCAAACAAAAATAACCTGAAAGAACTCTGCTGACACTTGGTGGCGATGGGCGTTACTGCATATACTTGTTGTTACTGGACAAGTTATGGCATATTATCAAAAAATATCCAATAATTGTATAGCAGCATATATTACATTAGGTATGTTACTAATATTTTGGCCATTTTAAAATACATTTTAATACCCATCCAGACATCTTATAATGTTTTTGAGCTGTATTTCCGCAGAGCCAAAGCAAGGTTTGTTCATACAGCATCTGAATTAATTGAAACTGAAAATGTTTAATTATTTTTAAACTGCCTTGTTTTTAAAACAACTAGCTGAGGTTTTTATCTGAGCAAAACCTTCTTTTACCACAAAAATATACTACTGCCAGGAAAATATCAAGCAAGATCGCTTCACATAGGGTTCCATCCATCTATCGGTTTACCACTCTGTCTTCTTCAGGGTGAGTCAAAGAGATGGGATACACAATGTTCAGATTGCCAGTCCATCACATGTCAACACAGAGACACAAGCTGAACAACCACGCACAAATATTGGCAGCTTACCTAACATGCTTATGTACTCTGGGAGGAGGCTGACTTCACACAGAAAGGCCGAGAAAGCTGACCAATAAACTAGCTGCTCTGTTTAAGATTGTGCATTTGTATGTGCTGCCATCTAGTGGTGTCACCAAGTATGGCATCATCGCTGTAGAATATAAAATTATGTTGATAAGGGCTGGCACATCTACTACAGTAGATTGTGTTACATGTGGGCATTCCAACACAAAATGAAATAGAATGGTTATTTTTTTTTATTATTTTTTATTTTGCAGAGAGCTTGAGAGGACAAGTGATGTGTACACGCGCTATATAAATAAACTGAGTTAAACTTGAAAATTAAACTATATTACAGTACAGTGTAATGCATTATTAAAGATCCAAGAACAACCAGAACTTTCTGTTATTTAAAACAGAAACAAATTGACTGGTGGGTGAAGTCTGTGTATTTATTACATAACTCTCCTCCATGCTGATGCTCCTTAACCCTGCTAATTACAGTAAGTATTTTCTCTCTAAATGACTCAGCTAATGACTATGCATAGAAGAAAGTACTGTTGTGATAAAATCATAACAGCAGGATTTGCCTATATTGTGCTCGTTAATCTTCTACCACCATAGAATATATGTTGTTTTTTATTCATCTTTGAGTTGTGGGTGGAAATTTCTGAGATTTTTCTAAACCTACTCAGTTCATATTGCTTTTCTTCTTTTCACCCCAATCAAAAAAATATCCCTATTGTAAAAAATAATGCATTTAATATTCATTACCACGTAATATGACATATATTTAGAAGGGTATAAATCTGAATAATGTTAAAATTTGAATTAAGTTCAAGAGTGCAAAATCTGTTAATTGAAGTTTTAAGATAGTAAAAGTCTTCACAAAAAATACAGAAAAAAATAATTATATTTCAAACAAATGAAAGCAAATATAAATATAAAAATAATAATTTGTATTATTGTCTGTAGATTTGAAATATACAAAAAAACAATGGATGTCAAAAAAAGCTAATTGAAATACAAGTACTTTGTTTTCAGAAGAAAAGTGAATTTAAATCAATTGTATGTCTACAGTTCACACAAGTCGGTGTAAATCTTTCTACTTAGAACATCATTGTCAGTAACTTTTTAGGAACAATTGCTTGTCGTTTTTACATTACATGAACAGAGCTCATGGCTGACCCTGTCTACCTCATCCAAACATCTAAGACACGCCGCTGAAAGGGGTTTAGTAATCCTGTCCGTCATGTGGGCAGCGAGCCAACTTGCGTCAGTCACACTTGTCTGTGTGTCAGCATGACGCATTTAGACCTGCATCACCTTGCATGCACAGACACACACACACGATTTGGTGTCTAAGGGTGCCTCTGACTGATAACCACTAAGACAAAAAGGGGGAGACTGGGTGCCCTCTTGTGTTAAGCTATATAATTTAAGGCCCATCCACTCAGAAAAATAAATCACAGTTTTTCTGTTGGAGCGTGTGCTTCTTTGAATAATGAAGCACAGAATGTGTTTAACTGTGATAAAAACCAACAAGAAAAAATAACTTCACTGTCAAATCACTATCAGTGTTGGTTGGATTTGAAAAACTTTTATAGTCTGTACAGGTTGAAGCACACACTAAAGGAATCCTTTCAATAAAATTTTCTATGACAACAGACCTGATGAGGGACTCCAGATTGAACACATACAGTACTTGTTGGTGGTGATAATGTACCAGTAACTTGTTTGCCAGCCTCTAATGAGACTCGCAGATGATAAATGTTTTCAAATGGCTTGTAAAGTTGTATTAGGCTCATTTCCACTGTTGGAACTTCAGAGTAATTTACCCAGATCTTTTTCTGACGGGGTAATCTATTGGCCCACTCCTCTCAGCCACCGTGTCTCCATACACAATCTGCCCTTTAAAGCTGCTATACTGAATCTGCAAAACAAGCTAGATTAAAATATGTTTTTATGTCCCTTAAAGTGACAGTGTGTAGTTTTTACCATCAATTTAGAAAAATCCACTGAAATATTGTTGAAAATTAATAAGATTATGTCCAGTCACTGAAAGGTATTGCCAGTCTTGTCCAAGTGTCTGGGGAAGACATATTGGATGGCATGTTTCCTTCTAAATGATACCCAGACTGACCACGGCGCCCTCGGAGAACCCCGTTCCCCGCAAAAGGAGAGGCACCTCCTCAGCTGTTGCGTCAGAACCTTTGTGCGACATAGACCCGATTGTGGCTCCGCGGAGATGATTAACACCACCAAAAAAATAGAGTAAACGTCGGCACCGCATTCTCTCAATGGATTCAACTGAAGGACCAGAAAAATCTAAGGAGTCAGAGGTAACAGACTTTCTAATGGACAGGCAACAACATTTACTGGAGTTAGATCTAGCCCGATCTAAACCGCTGAGCTTCATGTGTTCTGGAACCGTTTTGACTCGCGCTGCTTCACGGCCAATAAAAACAGACCCATACAGTATAACAGCAGCTATGATCTGCATATGTCACGTGCTGCTTACGGTGGACAGCACGGGTAAAGGAGGCTGGGCACAAATGCTTTAGGGATTTTTTTATTTTCATTTTTTTGCCGAAAATTTTAACAGTATATGCTGTAATTTACTTACACTTTCCTTACTTTTTTTTTGTGAAAGTAATAGCATTTCCAAATGCACAATGCGACGGGTATGGGACTGAACATCTACAGTATGTAGCCATAAGAAAACCACTAATTGCCAATTCAAAATCAAGATCATTCACTCTTTGCTCAGCACCACAGTGACCCTTTAAGAGGTTATACAAAAAGAACAAATCAGTAGTTATCAACATTAATAATGATATCCATCACAACAACCCCTTAAAAGTTAAAACAAAATCTTAGAAGTTAATATAATAAGAGTCCACGCCCAATTATAATGGTGTATATTAGGTAATAAGGTAAAATTATTTGAACCACTTTTATTGTCTTTCTTTTTGAATGCTGCCCGTCTCTTAGGTTAGTAATTTTTATTGTTGATTTTCCTTAGTATTTTGATTTATCTTTGAGATTAGATAAATGGGGAGTAGACTGTGATGGAGAAATTTATTATTATGATTCATCTGTTAGTAATATTAACACTGAGAGCAGAGGGGCCAGAAAACAGGTGTTAAGTTCACATGGGAATCGAGGTTAGAGAAAACCTCACTGCCTGAGAAAATTGATTCTTCTTATATACTTAGTTTTGAGAGTTTCTCTTAATTGTGTTACGATTTAACCCAAGCTATTGCCATTGTTTTGTATCTGTCAAGATTCACTTATTCCCAGCTAAAGAGCCAGGAGCCTTCATCCTGAGAAATCCCCTCCCTGAGAGAATAGTTTTGTCTTCAGAAGTTATAGAGGCAACGTTGCTGAACTTTATAAATACTTATTTTCATTTGAGCAGGGTAGGGGCAGCATTCAGCATTCACTGTGATCTGTACTGTTCTTCTGTATGATTGATTCAACTTTTATTAAAACCTCAAAACGCTTAAAGGAATCTCTCTCATTTTTATTAAGAGTCTTAAATTCGATTACTAATTCTTGGCAAACTGGAAGAAAAAAACGGCTTTAATTTGCTAGGGAGCATAAAGATTGGACGAAGGTGATTTGGTCTGATGAGTCCAGATTTACCCTGTACTAGAGTGATGGGCACATCAGGGTAAGAAGAGAGGCAGATGAAGTGATGTACCCATTATGCCTAGTGCTTTATGTACAAGCCTGTGGGGGAAGTACCATAATCTGGGGTTGCTGTAGTGGGTATAGTCTATATTTAGCAACAGTAAGTGCTCAAGGTTGGCCAACTACCTGAATGTACTGAATGACCAAGTTATTCCATCAATGATTCTTTTTCTTCCCTGATGGCACGGACATATGACAATGACGGGATTCATTGGGTTCAAATTGTGAAAGAGTGGTTCTGGGAGCATGAGACATCATTTTCACACATGGATTGGTAACGGCAGCGTCCAGACGTTAACCCCATTGAGAATCTTTAGGATGTGCTGGAGCAGACGGCGCAGCGGTCAGACTCTACCATCATCAATACAAGATCTTGGTGAAAAATTATTGCAAATCTGGATGGAAATTAATCTTATGACACTACAAAAACGTATTAAAACAACACCTCAGAGAATCCATTCCGAAATCAAAGCTAAAGGTGATTCAATGGAATATGAGAGTGTGTGTCCTGTAATTTCAGTGTTTGTTTTTTTTGCCCATGCAGTGTATTTCAATCATCACCTTCTCTTTATGCCTCTGTTTCAGATTCTTGTCATTTCTTCCATGTTACCCTCATCTTTAATCTTCTTTCCCAGTAGGTTTGGTGTCGTGTCTAGATTTCTAATTTAGTACCCACTGCTTTGGCAGCGCCTTTGCTTTCTTTTTGGCTGAACAGAGTTCATTTTATCCCTTCAACCGGCTGGCCCCTGATTTGTGCCAGCTTTTGTATCCTTGGCTAAGCTATACGATGTCACAGCCTTCTTCAAAGTGCAGTTGGAAAAGAAAGTAAAATTAGTTAAATATAAATACTGAATTTCGCAATATTGTCCTTAATCTAAAATATATTTTTTGTTTTATGTTTATTATTTGCATTCATTCAGTTGTTCTTTTTCTATTTTGATCAACTTTTACAGGAAGCTAGAAAAGATTAACTTAAAAAAAGTTGTTTATAATAAAATGTAATGTTGAAAAAATATGAAAATATGATAAAATATTAAAAGCCTAAACAACAGCAAAGAAGAATCTTCCCATAAAAAAACAGGTAAATACAGCAACATCTCTCTTCACACTCATCTTGTAAAAGCAATATTGCCAAAAAAAAAAGGAAAAATTATAATACTAATAAATTCATACACCTGGCAGATTTGGGCCTAAAGTCATGTTTTAACCTTAGCAACATGGTTATTTTGACCAATGTAAAATTGGCTAAAGAGTAGCCCTTGCTTTAATATGATAGAGAATCTGTAACATGGAAAAAACTTTGTCAGCAGTATGAGAAGTTTTGATTTATATAAATGCTAAACTATAATAACTTATAAATCACTTTAGGCAAAGTTGACAGTTTAGATCCCATATTTGAATTTAGGATGATTTTGTTGCATCAACGGAAAATAATTAACAAAACTGAAAAGTACGTTTAAAGAGAATTCATCTCAGGAGCCTTTTCTTTAGCTGCTAACAGAAAAAACTATTTAAAAAATTTAGGAATAAAATGCCAGCGATAAATTTAAGATGGCAACATTGTAACCTTCTGGTCCTCAATTTAAGCAAAATTGGAAGAAAAAAATACAAGAGAGATGAGCAGAAAAATAAAAGTGATTGTTTTGTTGGGTCACACACAGCCATCAGGTGGCGCTAATCTGCCCTATAATTACCGCCCGCTTCCTGTTGCTCTTCCTTCTGAGTCAACCTCTGGCCAGGGAGCAACAACAGAAGGGATCTCCATCCATCCTCCTTCGCTGGCGAAGGAAGGCCCAAGTTTCTGGCAGAAATTTGCTCCAAGGGAGCCCAAAGACCAATCCAGGTGATCTTAAACATTGATAAACAAAGAAATTGTTTATCCCAAGAGCATGATGAAAACTCCTCTTGAGTTTCAGGCCGCCGACAGGCTGCAAGACTGAACCGATGGAAGCCACATGGGCCAGAGGTCCAAAGCCAGTAGAAACCGCATTCATTCCCTGCCACAGAGCCTTTCTCGACCAAGAGTCATTCTAAATCCTGCAATTTGAGCTGCTCTATCTGACGAGGGCTTAATTTTCTTTGTTTGATGTTTAAGAAATATGCTAAAACTGGTCCAAACCGCATCCAGTGGCTGTTGCTAGCCACGCGCTAACTAACATTTCTTTATCCAAAGAGTGTTTTATTTTTTGTTTTATTGGTTTACATATCAGTTATGCTGAATTTGTTAAACTAATCAAATTAGTGGAACTACTTCAGCTCTCATCCTTCTTAAAATATCCAAATTCATCTAGAACTTACATCAGAATCCATGGTTTCTATTTTATTGCATTCCCTTTTTTTATTGTGTTTCTTATACTTTAAACTAATCATTTAGTTTAACTAGTAGTGTGTTACTTTATTACTAGTTTGAGTGTTTAAATGTTGTTCTTGTTGTTCCTTTTTGTGTATATAAATTCTGGTATTTTTTGGAAAGTAACTGGTGTCATTCCTTGTTCAACACATTCATATTGCAAGGTGTATGGTCAATAAACGGTAAAGAATTCATTCCTTCAGATTATGAAACTGACAGACATTTGGCTACTAAAATAGTTCCTGATAACAGGTGGTGCCCCGAATAATAATAATTTTCCATAAATTATTAATCTTATTGACTGCCATAATCAGTCCCTTGACTATTAATAGCAAAATAGTTATATTTTTGATAATATCCCCAAAGGTATGGTAAGTGAAGACTGGAGGATCCAAACACAGACCTGATGTGAATTCTACAGTATGGAGATGTAACCAAATGCCATATATATAGAATTTGGGGGGGGGCTGCATAGGTGGGATAGTGAAGAGAATAGTAAAAAACCAGCTAAAGAAAAACAGGAACTAAGATCGAAGGATTTCAGAGCACCAAAAGGGGTGATAATACAGAGAAACAAGAACCAGACCAACCAAAAAAATAAGCAATGCAAAAAATCTGCAAAGTAAAAGCGGAAAATGTCACTTAAACCAGAAAATTCCTTAAAAATAACCAAAATAACAGGAAAAACTTAAAATAGAAATCTCAACAAAACATAGACATACCTTAAACCATGTCAGAAACAGTGAACCAGCTAAAAAGTGTGATTAGAAATTATTATAGCAGCAAAGCAAAAAAGTTATAAAGAGTCTGTAAAAGGACAAGAACAAAGTAGAAGAACTGACAGATGAAGGGTGAAAGACATGTAGAAAGAGGGTAACACAGGGTGGGTAAATATTAAAATGACTGATGTGCACTCTCTAATCTAAAGTGCAGCTGGCAGCAGAGCTACGTTGTCAAGCCAGTATAACAAACTGACAAATGCTGGCACTAATGCAACACAACAGAAAAGAAAGCCAACAAGGCAGAGCTGCACACTGAAACAGAGGAAACATTTTTCCATTTTCTAATTTAACAAAAACCTAAAGACTCCCAGTAATTCTACATGATACTGAAACATCTTCTGTTTAAGCTGTCATGAAGTTGGTTATCCTCATGACTGTAGACACAACCACTCAGAACACAAATAATGTGGGACTCATTGCATGGTTGCAACTTAAATGGGACATACTATGCCTCTTTCAAAACACGTTATAATAGGTCTATGGTCCGTACAAAGCATGTTAATTAACTTCTTTAACAAAATCCTTCACATAAAACCATTTCACAATCTCAGCTTCTGACAATTCTTGTCACTTTCAGAATGAATGATTTAAAGGCTTTGTCACTTTTATGCAAATTAGCAGTTACAGACCACGCCCACCCATTGTTATACTAGGTAATAAATCAAATCAAATCAAATCAAACTTTATTTATAAAGCGCTTTTCAAACAAAGAAAGTTACTCAAAGTGCTTTACAGATTTAAAATAACCCCACAACCCCCCCCCCCCCTTCAAAAAATAAAATCATCAGTGCAAATACAACCCCCTCCCAACCCAACCCATCAGCCATACTCACTCACACACACACTTAGAAGCTACAAAAAGCGGGCTGAGTACAGATGAGCCAGGAAATGCCATCATGGGAGCCATCTGCATCAGCAGCAGCAGATCAACAGCAGCAGCCAAGGCTCCGACCCAGGGCGCCCAGAGGAGGGAGGGCTGGTACCCCCACCTCCACCCAAGCGCTACCTGGGGGGCACCCAGGCAGCCACAGCCGACCACCGCCCCCGATGCAGGGGGCCCCCAGAGAGGAAACACTGGCAAGAAAGATTAAAATACATTAAAATATAAAGTTAATAAAATATAAAGTATATAAAGTATAAAACAATAAGTGTAAAACAAATAATAAAAATGCAAAGCAGATTAATAAATAAACAGTTAAAAGCTGAACTAAAAATTAAATCAGGTAAAACATGCTGAGCGATTAAAAATATATTAATAAATAATAATTAGTTAAAGGCTAAGCTAAAAAGGTGAGTCTTAAGTCTGCTCTTAAAAACATTAATGTTCTCTGCGGCCCTGAGGTCCTCTGGAAGCCTGTTCCAGAGGTGAGGGCCATAATAATGGAAAGACGCCTCACCACTAATAGACCTCACTAATAGATTTCTCACACATGAGAGTGGCATGAAATTGGTGGGCATGAGGGGTTTCAGTGTTTCCCCTAGAATTTTTTTCCAGCCGCAGTGCTAGTCAATCGGGGGGGTTCTTTGGTGAGCGGGTGGGCGGTGAAGGTTGATACGCGATGCAAAGGGGCAATTTGCAGTGTGTTGTGAGGAAGGGCTGATGGGCAGGGAGTGGGGGAAGAGGGTAGCGGGGGAGGTGGAGTTAAGACACTTGTGAGTGTTTAATTTTTAACACACCAATCCATTTCAACCTGCAACAATACCAGAAAACAATTAAATTAAATTCCATAGCATTTAAACAAATTAAAATAAATATAATTTCAATTAACCGGTGTCAACTCCATTTCCCTACGGTAGGGCTACAGCCAATTACTTAAACATACGTAGAATCATGAGGACTACTCATCTATACCTTAAAGCTTTTTGTAACTTGTAAATTAAAAAGCAATATATCTGCTGCTACCTTTCTTCTTTGTACTCAGCACTGTGTGCGCTGCTCTAACATCACCTCTTTTGGCTAAACAACTAAAGGAGTAATTATGAGTGGCAATGGCTCCCACTGCTTCTTCCGGAAACGGTGCAGGTTCAATTGAAGTATTGAAGATGTCTCTGTGAAAAAATAGAAACAAATACAGATATATATTCTTGGCATATTGTGGGTGCGGTGCCATGGGCAGTGCTACGATATGGGAGGGAATAACTGGGTTTGGCAAATCTCTGCAACACCATGTTTTACATATATGTGGCACATGTGCCATGTTTACATTATATTTTATATGAATATACATAGCATTGGGTTTCTGGGGTTCTTTAACTTTTGCATGTGTGGGAGTTAACTAAAGAGTCAGTTAGTTTTGGTTTTAAAACACAGGATATGTTCTTTGCCTTCACCTTTCATTGTTGACCAGATGCATCAGTAATTCTCCAGTAGGGGTCAGTACTACTCCATTAACAATGAGATCAACAAGGAAGAAACAGAGTTCTCAGGGAAAATCGCGTTGTTAGATTAGATAGCCGTGAGCTCCGCTGAACTGAGAGTTGTGCAGAAGTGTTCCGAGTCTGTAGCGCTAAAGTGCCATCTTTGTTTTGTTGCAGATAAGCTAGTGAGGCTATCAAGTTATCCTGTGTTAGAGTAGCGGATTCTGTAAATATAAAGTGGGAGATTGAGCTTGTATTGGTATAATTGGTATAATAAATAGGAGTCACTTTAATCGCTATAATTTGCTATAAAATGAGCTTGGAGCGCAATGAAGAAAACTGAGCGTTGGAAACTGTCTATCAATAAACTTAGATTGTGTAGTGAATATGTTAATTCAGGTAAGTTCACCCAAACACGAAATTTAAAGGTGACTTACATTAGTATTTCTAACGATTGTAAACAAAATGTGTCCACAGTTTTATTGGTATGGCTTATGAAGGCAAAAAAGTTATCCGTGGCAAGATTACATGTTAAGTCTATGGTTGAGGCCATCAGAGGAGCGTCGAAGACTCTGCGGTGCTTTGTGAGCGTTGGGTCCGTCAACTTTTCGAGCTTTTCCTAGGTTTCAAGCTTCTAAGCGCCAAACGCCAGCAACGCATAAGTTCAGCTAGCTGAACTTTTGACGGTGCTAAAGCTCTTGACGCATTATGGCAACCAATCAGAACGTCTCACTGTAACTGTAATGGCTTATGAATGCAGAAAAGTTATCTGTGGCAGGGTAACAGAAAAGGCGTAACGGTAAACTAAATGGATATTTTGCTTCTATTAAGATTCTTAGAGGGCTTCATACAGGTATTTTGGTGTGGAATTTTCTGTCTTGTTGCTCACATGGCAACAAGTAAACATCACATCAAACTTTGCCAAATCATAATCTTTGTGATGTCTGTATGCCTGCTGTTTACATGTCTTGTGATAACATCAAGGAAAATAATACGTTCTCATTTTTTTTTTTTAAGCAATGATTGATTAATCATCGGATATTGACACATAAAAAGCACACGAACATAACATAGCTACTGCCCTATGCTCCACTTACCCTCCCAGGGACAATAGCGTAGTCCTTAGCAGGAAGATTCCAGATCTGGATCTCGATAACTAACCCTGGTAGTGTCCATTTATATCCCTCCTGGCTTTTATATACTTTAAGCAAAGCTTCAGAGTAGGACGAAGGAAACTTGATCAGGAAATTGAATGTCAGGGAACATCAGGTCAATAAACTGAGCTTAAAGGAGAAGTTCGTTTTTTTCAGCCTGAGCCGTATTTCTAGCATTCATTATGTTTTTTATTCTCCTAAAAAAGTTTGTTGCCAATTGGAGTTTTTTGGGAGACGTTTATATCCATTTGCGATTAGCATTTATCATATAATGTGAGTCGTGGGGGCACAGCAGGTGCCGCCTCTAAATAAGGCTTTATCTGCCAGAAAACTCCTTCATTTCATGAATGTTTTGTGATAAATCACCAGCACTATTCCCCTGTGAGTTTGGTGTGTCTTGGAGGTGCTGCATTGTTGTTTTACGGGGTGTTCTACTGGGGACAGAGTTTCAGTGATTCTGTGACTGTCATGTAGTCACAGCCTCAACAGGACATGGAGGAAATACGGATAAACATCATGGCTTATCAACCCGAGCTACGACACAAGCAGTTTTCAATAAAGAGACAGGACATTTTTATTATTATAAATAGGTTAAACTATTTAGACAGGAATGATCTTAAGAGGTTTTGTGGGTGGTTCTTAAAAGAGCCATTGTTGCTGTAAAAGCACCTCTCGGCAAAGAAGTCAGCCTTGAAACAGCCTCCTCACCTAGTTTCCTGCTAGCAGCTCCCGCACCACTCTATCCCCAGCTCCGCTGAAGCCCGGGCCGAGCACGCAGTCCTCCATCAGCTCGGTCCATGATCCATCAGCAGCTGCACTTTGGCCCCAGCTCTGCTGAAGGCCAGTTTGCGCGTGAAAATACCATATTTGAAGCGCGTCCAGTTCGCTTTGTACGCGCTTCAAGGTGCGAATGTGCATTTACACATCCTGCTTAGACTACAGCTGCAAACGCTGGCTAGTGTAAGTTGTAATCGGTTGGAAAAGGCGTCTGTAAAAACCCTGGATGACAACAACAAAGCACCTCCAAAATGCTCTGAATTTGAAAGAGAATAGCGCTAGCCATTCATAACAAAACATTGGTGAAATTAAGAAGCTTCGATTGAGATTCTGAAATCTAATATATATTAGATTTCAAATAAATAACCCAGAATTTCATGCAACATACCAGAGTTTCTGAGTTTTTATTTGTGCCAATTTAAGTGAAAAAACCCAAACTTAAACAGCTAATACAGCAGAATCAGCCAACATGCTCTCACAATTAGGGAAGATGGTAGAGGACAGATGAGTGGTTGCGACTATTAATCCAGATTTTGGGAGAATCATTATAGCTGACAATCACAAAGAATGAAACCGCATTAAAAGGGATGGAGAGACTACAAAGAAAACTGAGAAGCTGTCAGATTCTGTGGACCAGAGGCTAAAACCTGTCAAGCCCATTGACCACCTTTCCATCTGTCCATCTACTAAACGACACAGTAAGAGGAGTTTTACCCTGCCATGTTGGATTAAAATCAAATTCATCCCCAGGCTTCCCTGACACACCTGCTCTGATCTCCAACTTGGTCAGCAGCTGTCTGGCTGCCCATCTGTCTGCTTATTTGTTTGTTAAAAAGAAATCAGGGGAGTATAGAGGTCTTTCACTGTCTACACTTGTCTCCTCCGACACAAATCTCAGCCTTCGGCAGGCTGAAGGACAAGAGATGGACACAGTCAACTTCCGTTGGGGTGTGATGAGAGATATACATAAACCCAGACATTTGTGCCGACTGTTCTGGTTTTTTGCATTACGGTCATAGCTACTTTCTGTTGTTTTGTTTTTTCTATACCTGTTATTTTATGAATCATGAGATTTACAGCTACTATGGAGAATGGAGGTTGTTTAAAAAGTGATGGAGGGGTTGTATGTAAATCTTTTTTATGTTTGACCTTTTTTAATATTCCCAGTTTTGACAAATAATGGTAAAATTCTGAAAGAACTATAAAATGGAATTAGAAAACACAGACTATACTAACATTAACCTATAGACACTCTCCAATACTATGGCAAAAACACTTATACAATACCTGCATTTTATTAAAGTTAATACCAATAGATCTTCCGTTACTATGCATGAGAGTCACTTTTATGTAGTACCTCAGAAATTGTTTGTTTTTGGACATTTCAGACATTGTGAGTTCATAGGATAATAACCGATAATTACTCTAAAGGAAGAGGAAAAGACAGGCTGTGAGAGGGAGACAGAAGTGAAATAATTAAAATTCCACTTCATCCTGACTGCAAATTACATCCAAATCTATTTTTTTTTTTTTACAAATTTTTTCCCCATAACCATGTGCAAACATTTGCATTCTCCACTTCATCTTTCACTTTACCTGGTAATGTTTAGAACTGATACCATTATGACTCATACTTACTTGTAAGTGTCAAATTAGTTTAGAAATATTCAATAACTTAAGAGATCAAAAGTGTAATAATAAACAGTGTGCACAAAACCTTAGGTGGGTTATTACCACTGCAACCAAGATGCTCCAGGTTTCACATTTCAATCAAAAAAATTCAAAAAACACTTAAAAAACAATCTGGTATCAGGTCAGCTCTGGGTAGCAATGATTGGCTGTTTTTGAGGCCAATGCTTTGATTTAGCAACAGCTAGGGCGGGTGATGGGTCAAGAGGCTTTCACGATACATCTGTAGACAGACATAATAAATCATTTTTCAAGGAAACACGTAAACATTAGACCAATAAAAAAAAAAAACTCTTGTTACAAGCAGTAACTTGAAAAAACCTTCCCAAAGAATCGGGAAAAGTAGTGCGCAAAACTCTTGAGTCATCCATTGTGCCATTATCCTTAAAGATGGATTTTGTTTATATTTTTTTACAGTGTTCTCAAATTATATTTCTTTAGGTTTCATTGGCTTTTTCAGAGTTGTGGGTTTTAAAATGTTTACAGTACTTTTCACTTCATTAATTTCTCATGCCTTGGGGCTCTTTTAACTCAATGGGTTTTGGTCATTTATTTTCCACCTTCACTGTCTTGTCCTCTTGTACCTGAGTTTTCTGGTAATAAAAAAGGGTACTCAACCTGAAGCAGTTCATATTGACCATGTATCAGTTCATACAGTGGGACTTAGAAAGTATACACACCCCAAAGAAAATACTAGTGTTTTTGCGATGTAAAAATATACTACAAAATATATCCTGCAACTAAGAAAATGTTTTTTTTGGGGGGGGGGGTGTTAAGCATTAGATAAAAAAGCTGCTACACCTGGTGCTTAGTTCATATCTCTCAGTCTGGTGCACTGTAAAAAACTGCACAACCTGAACTTTTTCAACAGTACCCACTAGGGATGGGAATCTTACAACATCTCACGATTCAATTAGATTCCGATTCTTGGGGTGACGATTCGACTCAGAAACGATTCTCGATTCAGAAGCGATTCTCGATTCAAATCAATGTTTTTTTCTTAATCTATACTCTTTCATTCATCATTTGTGTTTGTAATACACACAACTTGATCTGCCAAGTGTCTGTGATGAAGTGAGCCATGAATGTAATAGGGCATCAACACAAAATGGATTTTACAATCTATGTTGAGAGAAGGGAACTGGTTCAAAAGTAACAAGACATGAAATTGCAACTGGACATCCAAGACCTTTTAAACAAAATTTTTAGTCTTGAAAAAAAATGCCGATATATTTTAAGAAAAAAAATATATACTGTATACAGTATATATGTATTTTGTTTGTTCTTTGGTACGTAGCAGAAAATACATTGAAAATATTTATTATGCACCAAATGTTGCTTATCAACCATCATTAAACAGAAATTTATGGCTTATGTTATTATTTTCATTGTTTTTGTTAAATTTTAAAATTCCTAACGTTATTGAGCTATTGAATATTTCGGACTTCATGAAAGCGCCACATGTGTGCAGCGCTGTGGATGTTTATGTGTAGTTTATAAAGAAAGATCGCTCTTATATACTTGCAGATTTATAAATAAATAAAAACTTTAGCCAAGGATGTCATTAGCATGCAGATGACCTTTTAGACGGCCCAAACATTTACCTTCAGCAAAGACGGGGCGGGCTGGATTTCTCTTTCGTCTTTCATGCTGAAGCTTTAGCCTAGCGGCTACAGCTAGCGCTAGCTAGCCAACGGCGCATCAGACCTGTCAATGCGACGGTGGCCGTTGCATGACAAACACTTCGCGAAGCGAAAATGTAAAAAGGTTCAGAAAACATATTTTTTGAGAATCGTTTCTCAAACATTTCGGATCGATTCTGAATCTTGTTAAATAGGAATCGAGATTCAGACGTGAATCAATTTTTCCCCACACCCCTAGTACCCACATGTAAACCCGTTGTCGTATATCACTTTAGTTCTTACACCAGCTGAAACTAAATATGTTGAATATAACTAACATGGAACATTAACTTTTTATATAAGCTGAAACTCATAAACTTCTGAAGGTGAGGAAGAAGGGTCCCAATGTCCCTGCTGTTCAAGGCAGGAAATGCAGTTTGCAATAGAAAATAAGCTGCAGTTTTTCACATAACCTAAAGCTTTTTAGAGCTATACCTGAGTTGCTCTGAAAATAGCTTTTCCAGTTGATTCACCACTTCTTCAATACATGAATTCTTCGTTCCTTGTCAGGATCAATTGTCCATAGAGCTCCGGGAGTCTTCTCCAAGCATTCAACAGTTCAAATCGAACCAGCGCCATAGTGGCAGGCAATCTCCCTAAATTATATTATAGTATAGTTATATGCGGCTAACCCAGACTTAGAAATGGTAAATGTTATGGAAACCTGTTGTGCCACAGGATGCTACAACAGATGTGGATGAGATAAAGGAAGACCGTTCAACAAGATTCCCAAGGATCCAGAAAGCATTAAACGTTGGATTACTGCAATATATAAAACAACATTTCCTTAACATTATATAGTATTTATTTTACATGCTCTTATTAAATGTCTTAGCGGACTTCCAACAGTTATCTTTCCATGGATTTTTCTGTCTTGTTACTCACATAGAAGTAGTAAACATCACATAAAACTTTGCAGAATCATAATCTTTATGATGTCTGCATGCTGCTATTAATATGTCTTGTGATCATAACGAGGAACAGACTATGGTGTAATTTAATCTTTTTAAGCAATGATTGATCAATAGTCCGATATTGACAGACGTAACATACCTAGCCATTACTCATGGTAGCTAAAATGTTTCCACTTACCCTCACGTCACACAATCCTTTGCAGTAAGATTCCAGATTGGGATCTTGATAACAACCCCCAGTGTGTCCATTTATATACCTGCTGGCTTTTACATGCTTTAAGCGATGCTCCTGAGTAGGACGAGGGGAAATTGATCAGGAAATTGCATGCCAGGGTATCTCAAGTCCAGTAAAAGGTCCACTCCAACAGCTTCTAAAGTTATAAGAACTATCCCAGGGGCAGGGTAAGGGTCGGAGATGTTTAATCTTTTAAATTTTTCGGTATTTACAATTATATCCTCGGTTTTAAAATGGGAAGTAAACTCCAACGGAGTAAAATCCCAGCCGGCGATGTTCATTGTGATTACGTTCCTGCCTTCCAGCATGGCACCTACGCTCTGAGAGTCATGTGATGTCAGGAGCTCTATAGAAGGGGCCTCATTGTACTGATATGATGGTGGGTTGTTGGACTCCCCATTCTCATCTATTGTGATCTACTCATTTGTCATGGTGTTTGATTGGTTCTGTCGCTGGGATGCCGCAAAGTTGAATGGGGGGGAGTAGTTGGGTTGTTCACTAATTGGTGGACCTGTCCTGATTGTGGGATTGTGACCAAGGATGTTTTTGAATTACGGACCTCTCCATTGCAATAGGAGGATCTTCTTTTTGCACATGGGCAAGTGGTTTGGTGGCAAAAACCAAACCAAATGAACAGCGGTTATAGAGATGCAACAAACAATTCCAGGAGAGTCAGAGGGTGAAATCCCCAATACACAACCACTTTAATATCTGAAATCAGGGAGTGCTTTAGAGAGAAAATTAAAATCTCTATTGACTGTGATACAGAAGTTATTTAAAGCCCTTTTTAAATATGTGAAAGACATTAGTTTGATTCGCCGGTGTCCTGGCCACAAATCCGCTGAGGAGACATTTATACCTGTCCCTAAGGCCGACCCTTCACTCGTGAAAAAGTTTACAGCTTCCAAAAGTCTAGAGGCCTGAGATCTCTTTGAAACAGGAAGCCATTTGTGTGCTAAAAGTGAAGGTCAGACAAGCAGAAACAGGGTGATTCGCATCAACTGTGGGTGATTGCTGAACGGCGAAATCCTCAACACGACTGCAAAGCTGGGTAAGTCCTCATAGGTCCTTATGTAATCGCTGTTGTACAAGTTATGTTGTCCTGTGGCTTTTGTAACACAGTGGCATCTGGTCTCTGGCGAAAAAAAATATCAGCACTTAGTAATTGTTTTTTAATCCAGTCTTAGAGAACCATAAAGTCATGTAGCAGCTTTAATGATTAAATAAATTAGAAGCAGCTGTCAGGATTGGATTTGCAGGTGCTGCATGTACAGCAGCGGGTATAGACAAGGTGCTCATTGTGGTTTGGGTCACCTGAATCAGAAGGCGAAAACAATATAACGCAGAGGATTTTAAAATATACAAACCTCAAGTTTTTTTTTACATAAACATTATCTAAATAACAAATACATGATCACAAGGACTAACCATGATTAAAATGAGCCTTACAATGAGCCTGTCAGTTGCTGCAGGAATCCAGACTTTCTTTTGAGCATCCAGGTTTAATCTCCTGATCATCTGCAATCTCTTTCGTTTTTTGAAAAAAACTTTTTATCAGGCTCCCTACAGGCCGTACAGTCAACCACACAGCAGGAGTGAATCATCTGCTCCCTTAAATCTTCCTCCAAATGTGCAAAACAATCAAATTATAGGCAAACGACGTTGCTTCCTGCCACTCACTACCATGATGCATTACGAAAAAACATAAACACTGACGTCACAAAAAGATCCTCCTATAAAACTAAACATACCAACTTATCTGTACTAAACCCAATTAAACTTTCAGCTGAATAGTGCAATGAGCTAATGTGGTTTAGTAATCATAACACTTTTTAAAAAAACATATTACTATAAGTAATTATCATTCTGAAGTTTAAATATAAACTACATCTCGGTTTAAAGTTTCTTCATGCACCCAGTATTTGTGAGTTGTGAGTGTGCACGCCCCAAATGGGATAACACTCACAGTTTCAGGGTGGAACCAAGCAAACTGAAGACAGAAGATAATGGAAAATGTTTGCTAAAGACACAGTGTATGAGGAGATTTGTTGTCAAAGACAAACGCTGCATAACTTCTGGTTAAAAGCCACTTAATCGTTTCTTCTCTTCTATTCGTCCTCTGAGCAGAGAGTGTTTAAACCACTGCAGTTTCACCCTCTAAGAGACTTTAGTAAAAACCATATCTCTCTAATTGAAATCTGGTCATTTAAGGGAGCTAAAAATAGCACAAATTTTGCATGCTTGTTTAAGGGGGTCAAGTGGCTTGAGTTCACAGACGAAGAGTAGGGTCAGGGCCCACTTAGATTTCAATTTGTGTGTTCTTTTTAACCATTATCTATCATTTAATTTGGTTCTTCCATCCCCACAGTTGCAGTACACTCTCGGGTTTTTTCCCGATTTTATGTTGTGGAAAGTGTAATCCTTTTTCTATTTGGGTAGCAGCATCAGAGCCAAGGGCTTAAAAAAGCCAATAAACCTGATGAAGAAGGTTGGTTCTGTTCTGGGAACGACTGTGGAACCACTGAAGATGATGATGCAAAGAAGGATTCGTCATTGAACCAAAAACAATTATGGACAACCCTAAGCATCCTCTTTGTGAGATTATCATAAACAACAGAGTGTCTTCATTCAGAGTTTTTTTTCAGTTTCGCTGCAACACAGACAGGAACTCCTTTCTGCCCACAGCCATCATGATCTATAACAAATCTTTGAATAATTAATTATTAGGAGATACAATTGCACTTAATTCCCCTCTTGGATGAATAAAGTATTGTTGAAATAAATAGAATTAAATTCAATTGTTTAATTAATCTTTTACGTATTCCCATGTCTTGCCGGTAGCCCTTATTGCGTTCTCCTTAATCTCCAGATTTTTGTGTTAAGTCGATTTCTTTTTTTCTTCATTAAAATGTCCAATTATTACCGTGCCTGCCTCCTGCCTTTGACTGGGTCCTACTCAGCAACTCACGATAACGACCAGGAGAGACAAATACATGAATATGAAATAGCTTGTTTATATTTTCAAAATGAAAGTAGGAAGGAAAAAAAAGGCACTGTATGGGTACAAACAGGCAAAGGGGGATTGACCTAGAACCGCCTGAGGTCATTTAAGTCTGACGTATGAATCCCGCAGGCATAAAAAAACCTCCTAAACTCATGATGAAACTAGCAGGATATTTGTATGTATACATAAAAGAGAACTTAGGATACTGCTTTATACTGGTCCAAACACATGAGACAGAGAACACTGTTTTACCACCAAAAAGGTGATTATCAATCAGTTATGAAGAAAACTTGGTAAGTAAAGACATGTTTTTCAGATACTGTGCCATCCATTCCGACATTTTAGGATTTACACTTCTTTTTTCCTCCAAAGGTCTAATGATGCACATGCTGTTTGACAATAATCGGTTAGAACATTTAGGAAAAAGCAGTCCAAGTCCAAAGATAATTCAGGAGAAAAAACTCAATGATGCAGAAATACTTTTCAGAGAACCTTTAATATATAAAATTGACTCTGAAAAAGGAATATAAAGTTATAAGAGGTGGTTTTAACTTCTGCAAAGTACTATATGTACCTAGGTAAACAAATAACCCGTAAAACCATCGACATGAATTACACTACTACTATGAGATAAAAAAGGTGACCATTACTCACTCCCACTGTTTCCTCTTGGCCTGCGGTGTGTTGTGCAGCTTGTGAGCTTGGTGGGCCATGATGACATCCCGGTAATCCACTGTTCCTCCCCTCCGGCGAATGAGTGGAGCCGATTGCTCATTGTTGCTGGTGACGAGGGGCAAGGCACCCTGCCCGAAGGGATCCCCATCCACGCTTTCTCCAGCAGAGAAAGGCAGCTCGCTATACTCCTCCACCTTGATGTCGTACACAGCATGATAGTAGGTAGGGTTTGGGCCAACACTGCTCCCACTGATTCGAGGAGAGGTGTAGCATAACTCCTTATGGAGGCCCTGAGAGGAAGAGGAGCACGAGAAAGTGTGAGGCCACACCACCGAGCCCCCATGGTCCTGATAGAGAGGGGAAAGCATGGACCTGTAAGATAGCAAAGACATTCAAAAGATCAAAATAAGTTTAATTTATTGTCCTTTAAGTAAGTTTGTCTCAATCATTAAAACCTCAATGCAAAAGAACGTCAATATGCAAAATCGCAAAGTGGAAAAGACAAGACATTTCCTTAGTATTTGGTAGAAATGACTTTCAAACTATATGACTTGTGCTAAACATTTTGGGTATCCTTCCTCAATTTTTTAACTATAGTTTGCTGCAATTTTGGCCTATTCCTTCCAACAGAACTGGTCTACGTAAGTCTTGTGGGCTACCTTGCTAGCAAAAATCCTTCAGGCTTTTCCACAAATTTAATATGGAAGTGAGAACAGCGCTCCAAAGCATTGGCTTTGCTGCCCATAGTGACTTGGAAAGTAATCTGGCAGTATGCTTATGGTCACTGTCCATTTTGGAAGATGTCTTACATATATGGCTTATTCCCTCTACAATCTTTCATTATGGATTTTGTAAAGTATTTTAATCCCTGACAGTCATGCTTTTGGACTGTGGGAACCCACACATGCACAGGGAGAACATGCAAACTCCATGCAAAAAGGCCCTGGGCCAGGATACAAACCCACAACCTTCTTGCTACAGGGCAACAGTGCTAACCACTGCCCCACCGCACAGCCCAAAACTGTTGAAGTATTAAACAAAATCCCATTACCATGCTTTTTGTTGCGGTTTTAAGAATTTCAAATTATTTCTTGCTGATGATTAATTTAGCTTTGTTTTGTGTGAGATGCTTTCTAAAATGAGCTCCTTTTTACCCGCCTTATAGGTGTGTGGACCAGTTTACAGCCACCATGCTTTCTCTGGACGAGCCACTGGACCTTAAGCTTCCCTCTAGATGAACAGGTGGTGCTGTGAAGTTTGGAAAGAGGTCCTGTACTTCATTGATATGTGCCCCTCTCCATGCCTCACGACCACGCCTACAGTGTACGACCTTCCCATCACCACCCTCCTCACCAGGTAGGTAACTAGGATGACTGAAACTCTAAGATCAGTGCGTCACAGACACACAAATTTGTCAACTCAGGCACCCACATGGCATTGATGAAGTCTTTTGTCACAGTTAGTCTTTTGGCTTATAATATAGTGGTGTAATAAATTGACCTAACCTAATATTGTAATCCAATAGATGTTTGCTCATTGCTATCCTTAAACAGAGGGAGATTGTCAGCAGATATGGACACATTTTGCTTTAACAAGTTGAGCATGATATTGACATTAAGGGACCCAAAGGAAACTACAGCTGACCTAGGCAGAATCATCCTAAGTACTGAGCAGGGTTATAAAAGTTTTAGTTTTTATTTAGTTTTGACTTCATATTTCAAATTCTATTTAGTTTTAACAATTTGTTAGATAATTTAGTTTAGTTTTAGTTTTTTGAAAATGCTTACTTTTTCTTTAGTTTTTATAAGTTTCAGTTTCAGTTTTAGTCTTTTCGTTAAAAAAGTTGTGTACCGGGGAGAGACAAAACAAAAAAGAAAAAATGTGTAACAAAATCTCAGAAAATGACTTTTTTTTTTTTAAATGTATCGACATGGGCCAGATTAACAGCCATAAAAATCAGGCAAGTATACACGATAAATGGTAGAGTAACGTCCAAAGTTTTTTAAACACAATAACAGCACCTTTTGCATTATAAAGCCCAACAATTAATGCAGGCTCTACAGTTCTATAAAAACACTGCAAAAACATAACTTGACAAAGATCAAGCTGTCATAAGTACTATGATCCTGTTTGAGACAGACAGGACAAACAACCATGCACGCACACACCTAAGGAAAATTTAGAGTGATCAATTAAACTGACAGTCATGTTTTTGGGCTGTGAACCCACGCATGCACGGGGAGAACACGCAAACTCCATTCAGAATAGCCCTGGGCCGGGATACGAACCCAAAACCTTCATGCTGCAAGGTAACAATGCTAACCACTGTGCCACCGTGCAGCCCACCACTGAAACCAATTAGCCGATATACACTTTAGGAACAGTGATCCTAGAGATGCTTGGCTATAAGAGCAACCATGGGAGCCATGAGAGACAATACCCACCATGGAAAAGACGGTTGGAGGCTAAAATCCAGGTAGCTTGGAGCGAAGTTAGCCCATTGACAAAGGCCCAGAGAGTTACAATGAAATTACTAATACCCAATAGTTACAGCCAGATGCCCATAACTGACCCACTCAAAACTGCCAAACAAAGACACCAAGCCTTGGCCAGCAACCTACAGAGGTTCACAAAAGACAATGAAGCCAGACAAATACACAGGCTGTTAGCGACCCAATCAACAAAGGTGTACATTGATGCGTTGTCCACAAGTAGCCGGCTATCTCACAAAACGGAGATATTTTTCTACGGTTTGGCCTGTCATCCACACATAAATGCAGATTTCGGGCACCAACAATGAATTCTTTTAAAACTCCTGCCAAAGTGGAGATCTGCGTTTTCACTGTTTTCATTATCTGCATGTGGACGGATGAAAACAGAGTTTTAAGAGCCGTAAAACATCACTTGTGCAACCTATGTTTACTCTCAAAAACAGCATTTATGTCCTCAGAGCTGTGTTGGCATCATAAATTTTCAAAGAGCATTTTGCGCGCTTGCTTTTACTAGCTCTATCACTGCTGAGTGCTGAAGTTAGAGGATAGAAAGTTACATTTATCCAGTTATGTGTGGATAGAGATTTTTTTTTAAGGAGCAGATTTATTTTTTTTAAGGAGCGGAGGAAAATCAATGTTTAAAAACAAAACAAAACCTGGCTACATCTGTACATGGCCTCAGTGGCAGGCTAATAGCAGCCAAATAGACCCACAAAGAGCATATGGGAAAAGGATGCATCACATAACAGCAGTGGTCAATAGCTGGTGACAGAGAGGAGAAAAGCATCCGCCCTGAAGAGAATCCAGTTACCATCACAGTGGCAGACCTCGAAGAAAGATTCTCAGGTATGAAAAACTGGACAGCACTAGGCCCTGACATGATGCATGCCTACTAACTAAAGAAACTCACAGCACTCCATGAGCTCCTGGCAGCACAAATGAAACAGTTGCTAACAGATGTGACCGACCCAGAATGGCAAACCGAACGCTAAACAATTCTGATCCTGAAGGATCCCACTAAAGGTGCAGTCCCATCCAACTATCGGCCAATAACCTGTCTGTCCACCACAGAGAAGCTCAGGTCAGGCATTGCTGCTAAGATAAGTGGGCACATGGGTCAGTACATGAGCAAAGTACGGGAGGGCATTGGTAGAGATACCAGAGATGCTAAACACCAGCTCCTGGTTGAACTTTACGGTCGCCCAAGACCGCAGGTCCTGAAAGACCAACCTGTGCACTGCCTGGATTGATTACAAGAAAGGATATGACTCGATCCCCCACGCATGGATCAATGATGCTTGAAGCTGTACATGCTTGAAGCTGTACATGCTTGAAGCGTCTTGTTGCCATCAACAAGACGCGTCTATTGCAAACTCGATGAGGCTGTGGAAAACCACCAATGAGGTTAATGGCAAGCTACTTGCACAAGTGTCCATTAAATTTGCCATATACAGTGGGGGAAATAATTATTTGTTCCCTCGCTGATTTTGTAAGTTTATCTAAGGATAAAGAAATGAAAAGTCTATTTTAACATTGACAAATAACACATCAAAAGGAAAATTGAAAAAATAACTTTAAATAAAAGATAGAAACTGATTTGCATTTTATTGAGTGCAATACGTATTTGAACCATCTAACAAAAAACAACTTCATACTTAGCAGCAAAACCCTTGTTTGCAAGCACAGAGGTCAAACGTTTCTATTAATTGATGACCAAGTTTGCACACTTTTTAGAAGGAATTCTGGTCCACTAATCAGTGCAGATCCTGTCCTAATCACTAATGTTTTGAGGCTATGTCTGTGCAACATTCAGCCTCAGCTCCCTTCATAGGTTTGGGGTCAAAGGCAGCATTTTTCTTCCTCCAAACACGGCTAGTTGAGTTAATGTCAAATAGCTCAATTTTGGTCTCATCTGACCACAGCACTCTCTCCCAGTAACTCTCTGAATCATGCAGGTGTTCATTGGCAAACTTCAGATGGCCCTACATGTGCCTTCTTGAGCGAGGGGACCTTGCCAGCTCTGAAGGATATTAATCCATTACGGTGTAAAGCCTAGTTTAAACTTCTCCAACAGCAAATTTGCACGCACTTATTGACGGAGACATTTTTCGTTTATGGTTATGGTTTCTTTAACTCCGTTCTCCATTGATTTTTTTATTGTTGCAAAGCAATTCTCGGGGGTGCTAACTTTTCATTGCACCTATGCCTACTATGTGCATACTATCGCAGCGTCATTTCAGTTTTTTTCTTCAGTCTGAATTAATTTTCCCGTCGTGGAGCACTGGACAACAGAAAGTAAGTTTTGCTTAAAAGCTGTAAAACTTTTTACTAAAATTGCAGCTCATAGTTTACTCAAAAAAGGCATGGAAACAAACACAGCAGCCTTTTTTTTATCCTACACCTCCTTGTGTGCAAAATCGCAAAAAGACCAGTTTAGATCAATTATCCTTTCAATATTAAGCATATAGTGCCCAAAAGCTGCATTGACTACTAATTACTGCGACTACAGAGCCCTGTTCTGGTGAAATGGTCTCTGGCTGTTGTTGAACTGACCAATCAAAAGCATACGCTCTCTATTACCGGAGACGGATAGTTAGAAAATAGACCTCTACTCCATCCATCGTTGCATAAGTGACGGAGAGCCCTTGCGTCGACGGATAATGGTGCTGTGTCAATCAGTCTCTGTCAAAATGTAGTAGCATAAACTAGGCTTAATAGGTTTTCCATGGTTTTCTTGGTGATTGTGGTCCCAGCTACTTTGAGGTCATTAACTAACTTCTCCCATGTAGTTCTAGGATGATTTCTTACCTTTCTCAGACACCCCACAAGGAGAGCTCTTACGTGGAGACCCAGAGTGAGGTCAACTGATGGTCATTTTGTGCTCCTGCCATTTTCGAACAATTTCACCAACAGTTGTCACCTTCCCAACTTCTTGCTAACGGTTTTGTAGCCCATTCCAACCTTGTGGAGGTCTACAAATTCTCTCTGACAACCTTGGACATCTGATTGATTGATTGATTGATTGATTGATTGATTGATTGATTATGTGGACAGGTGTCTTTTATATAAGTGATTAGTTAAGACTCCATCCATACATTTTCTAAACTGCTTATCCTCAAGGGGTCATTCTACTGGAGAATCATCAACACATTTGACTAAGTGGGTATGAGAAACTGGCTTTGGTGTACACAAGTCAAAAAAGGTGAGGAAACACTACTGTAGATGGTGGTAAATTTAGAAGTTATTAATTATGATGCTGCATTACATTTTACACTAACCAGAAGTTGAACAGGGCAGGATTATCTTGGTTATGTGAAATCAGTGATTGGTCAGTTTTCCCTAAGGAACTATGGGAAATGTAGTAGCTTTTTCAAAGAAAAATCGCTAAACATTTTAAAACATTATTTTAATTTAGTTATTGTGAGATGCAATTGTTTTTAATGTATGGATCTGTACATTAATGAATTAGTCTAATCTACAATCTTTGATTTGGTTGCAAAATAATCTCACAGCTAGCCTTAGATTGTCTGAGCAGGCAATGACAGCAAATCTAGCAAAGATGAATATGTCACTACCAGCTTTTTTATTTTTATTTTATACTTTAAGAGACACTACTCAAAAATAATATATAATTATAAATATAATTTATTTCAAGAAAGTCATTTATTTGGGTGGGCCTAGGCCTGCTTAAGCCCACTCATAGCCTGGCTCCTGGTGTCTTACTAGGTCTTTTCAGATTCAGGTTGCATTGTAGCAGTTTGCTGTTGCTTTTGCGTTTTGTTGACCCCTCTTGGCAAGTTTGAATCAGTATCCTGCTAGAAGATGAACCTGTACCCCAGTGTCAGGTCTTATTCAGCATCTGGCAGGGTTGAAACCATTTTAAGTAACCAGGCTTGCATTCTTATTTTAGTGCCTTGATTCAAAATGTTTAGCATTTAATGAGACCAGGTGAGAAAACACAGTAAATGATGAATTATTGAATTCTCCTTAATCCAAAAACCTCCACTTTCAGACACTGGCCAGCTGTGCGGAGGTTTGAAAGTATCAAGGATACTGAGCTACTTCTTGTCATCACTAAAACATGCTGTGTGACAAACTGACTGCTGTATGAAAGGCTGCCAGCACACGGTTGTTAGGGCTAATAAATAGGATTATCTGCAGAAATAGAGATTAAAGCCTATTACTTTGGATCTTAACAGAGCACCTTTCTTAATCATTGGCACCCTTCCATAATATGTGTAAAAAGCTAAACAAGAGATAACTCTGTATTTTCTGCACACACTGCAAAAACTGTCCATCTAACCAAGTTTGACAATCTTACTTCCAGCTAAAAACTATTTTTGATCTTGTTTTGAGACATACATACTGCACAAAGATGAGGTTTTACAGAAACAGCTATTAACTGGCCCTGGTACTACAAACCCCTGGTGCTATGGCCAGTTCTAGGATCACTTTAGTTGGAAGGCCCAATAGTGTGTTGTGTCATCTGAAGAACGGAGATTCCTTGTTCACATGTGGCCGTTGCTCTAATTTGTTATAGTAAATAAAGTGCTGAGACTAAAAGAAAAGCTCTTGATTTACTGACTTTCACATTGTTTTCACAGGTAATGGTTTACATTCTCACCCTTACTTGTGGTAACAAGATATGTATAATGAGCAAAAGAACAAGATCGGGGATACAAGCAGTTTAAATTCCAGGGTGAATTGGTTTAGCCTAGAGATAAAGTGAGGAGTCAGAGAAGATGTGCAGCACCACAGTTGAAGAGTTTCCCGGAAATATTACGGATTAATAATGGATTTTGTCCGTTTCCATTTTGACTAATTAACAGTGTCTAAAATGTTTTATTAGTAAACTATGACTTCTCGTTTCTCTGGTACGAATATAATGTAACAGAGAGGTCAATTTTTCTCAGCCAATCATCAAAACGGGAAAGACAGAAGAAGATACTGTTTGAGAAACCAAGATATGAGTTGCTCTACCTAAATTGAGAGACTGTTACACAAACATACATCAGAAAGAAGACATTTATATACACCTAATAGAATGAAACATGGTTGAGAACCAAATCCCAAATGTGATGTATGGGAGTGGCATCATCATGTTGTAGGGCTGCTTTGCACCAGACAAACTGGTACAAGTCATAAAATTTAAAGGCAATGTGAGCAAACACTCTGGTTTCAACTGCAGTATTTGCCTAAAGCCCTACAGACATACTGAGTAAAATAGAATATCCGAATAATTAAAAGTACCTTTTAAAAATAACCAGAAGGTATTAAAACATGTTTCATTGAGCTCACATTGCCACAATAAGAATTTTTTGGTCATTAAAAAAATGTATTTACCACATTTAAGGATTTAGAATATTTCATCAGTTGTAAGCAGAAAATCATAATTAATAGAAATAAGGTTTGAAAACATGAGCCTGTGTTAATTAATTTATATGTGCTTTACTTTCTGAATTGGGTTACCAAAATAAAAATGTGCTTATACTGTACTTTTTGAATATGACTATGTTCAGAGCAATAATTATTTTTTTTATTAAGAAGCAGATCTGGAAAAAAACACAAAGCTGTCGTCTGGAGCTGGATTTGTCTTGCTGAGTCAGGAAGACAGTAGGGAAAAAGGTTACGGTTTGGAAAGTATAGCAAATAATGCAATTTTGAGTTTACCTATGTTCAGTATCAAGCATTTGTTTATTTGCAATAAATATTCATTTTTTTTCAGAGTTTTAGCTTTGCCTGATTGAGCTTTAAATAAGCCATGCTGCATCTCCGATAATGTCAGTCACATTAATCCCTAAAACGAAAACCAGACATTCAAAGTATTGCATTTTTCTGAAGAAATAAACCAGATTTGTTCTCATCAGCCACAAAAACAGACTACTGAATATTAAACACCTGAGTTCCTGTAACAGAGGTAAGAATAATGGCATTTTCAGCAAAAAGATAGTTTTTAAAATATTATCAATGAAACAGTTTAACTGATAAATCAAAAAGCTGGGCTTTATTTATGAATTTAAAGGACACTCTAAATTCCATCATGTCCTTAACTACATCAGATATCCTAAACACAAGGGTACTTAATATGGGTTTTTTTCTATGCAAGAGCTTCTTAGTGTTACTCAACGCTGCGTTTAGTGTTTCGTTTTTTCCCCCCAGATATATATCGGGATGGTGGCCCATTAAACCATAACACCACTTCAGCTTCTGCCTTTCCCATGCTGAGGAAGTTAATAATGGCTTGACTTCTACAGCCATTAAATGCTTCATATCCAATCAATGGTATAGCCGGTGGATTTTTCAGGTAAAGTCCTTGATTAAACGCGTCTGTCCTTAATGAATAATCATTTTTTTAAAGATACAGAGAGTCAACATAGTGAGGAGGGCCCATTAATAAAATGGACGTTTAATAAAAAAGGATAAAGGATAAACAGTAAAGAGGGCTACAAAGAGACACAGAAGGGTCAACGGCAGTGGATGGAATATAAAGGGAAACACTCATGAGAATAATTTGACTCTTTTAATTTCTACAAAGTAATTACAAAAATAGGAACAAAACCAGCAGTTCTTTTATGTCTTTCGGATGTGTATTTGTGGCTGAATGTAATAGAAACAGCACTTTTCCTCACTGGTTATCTGCTGAGCGTGCATTACACATTATTTCTCCCTGACATAGTGTAAAGTGAAAACTAATTCGCAAAGACAGCCGGACACACACGCGCACACACACAGATTTACATTCACACACTGCTGGTACAATGACGAGACACAGTGCTATGGTAAGGACTTCTGAGGGTGATTGAGGGTGGAGGTGAATGTGGATGTGTGTGAGTACGCCACAGGCCTTAAATAGTGAAAGTCTAGTTGCTTAAATGGTGGCATCAGAGACCGCAGAAACTCTTGAAAATACTCTTAGCACAGGGCAAGGGCAAACGGCAGAACAAACAAGGGCACAGAGGATTCACGCAGAGGGTGATGGATGCAAAAACAGCAGAAACAAAAAAAGGGGATGAGTGGGTGGGCTGATGGAAAATAAAAGCAGAGAGAAGGAAGTAAAAAAGAAAGAGAGTAATAGTGGGAATGGAAGAGAGAGAGAGGGGTGGGGGGATAAAATATTTAGCCCAGAGCCAGAGCGGAGGTGAGAGCACATTAATAAAAAGTTACAGAGGCAGTGAGATGAGAGACATATTGGGAGAGATTAGCAGACATGACATATGAGTCGAGGAATGACTAATTGCGGAAAGATGCAAGCTGAAGCAAAAATTCTTTCTCACTTTCACTCAATGCCCCTCTTTTCCCTCCAGGGTTGGACAACAGAGATTAGCAGTTTTTCACCTTTCTGGTGTTTGAGGGCGCTACAGTCATTCTGGATTTACAGTGTCAGCCACACTTATGTAATATTGTGTAAAAAGTCTTCCAATGAAGACTTCCGTATTCAGAATTGGGATAGTGTCAGCAAAAACATTTCAGATTGATTAGAGCACATTATTTCAATGAGGAATTTAATCCCGCATTACGAAAAAGGGGACAGAGGTTTACATACCCCTAAAATACCTTAATAATGTAAATAAAGTATTTTATTATAACTTTACCCTTTCCCATTAGCTTAGGTTTGCTGAGGACCAATATTTATCGAACAAGACGGAGGATTGTAAAAAAGGAATAATAAAAAATGAATTAAAAAAGTCTTAGAAATTTGCAGCAGAGAGTGGAATCTTGGGGTCATCAAGTCTCCATTAAACCAATTAGACTCCTTCTACACGCCAACACACGGTTAAGGAAAGATGCTAGAGAAAAGCCAACCATTAAACACATTATTTTAAAATTGATATGTTCTACTTGAGTATTAAATTTAACCATGTGCTTTGGTCACAAGGAACTAAAATTGATATTTTTGTGAGCAGCAAACACTGTGTTTAATGTTAAACAATATAGTTTAATTTTCACTTTCAAGGCACTTTACATGGAAAGTCATTTCATACAATACAATCATACAAACATTGACATCAGTTTAAAAAAATTCTATTTAAGGAACCCCAGCAGATTATCTCGAGTCATTCATAGTTGTGCCACACTGTTGGGGGCACATCTACCAATCAATGCCACATACTGAATGGTGGCTGCATAATCATGCCCACTGTTCAGTATGGTAGAGGACCCATGAATTTGTGGGTTTGTTTCATTTTCAGGGCCCTGGGATCCTTGAATGGGTGGATAATATCATGACCCCTAAACTAGCAGGGGTTTTTTAGTAACAATCTTATGGACTAGGACTGTAAGCTGAAATTACATCTTATTGCGAATTTCCACAGGATAATGAATCAAAGGATATGGCCAAATATATGTATAAGTGGCTCACCAGACACAAAAATCAACCTCCTGCTACTGTTAACTCAGCCCCCAGACATAAACTCAATAATAAATGTGTTGGGTGAGCCAGGGGCGGAATGGGACAATAATTCAGGCCAGGCCACCACCCAATTAACACAAAACATGAATAGTGAGTTAGGTTGATTTAAAATTGTAAACTAAAATAAAAAACTAGGGCTGCCCATGCAACCACACACAGTTCTTTTTTATGTTTCTTTCCCCTAAAAAATGTATATTTATTTTCTGTTTAAATAACCTGTACTCAATTTGCATTATTCTAGTTCATATACACCTATACTGATAAATGTAAAGCCAGCACATGTAACAAAGTGATTATACAGAGAGAGAAAAAAATGATTTTGGAGTTAGAATGATATATCACTCTGCCTGGTTTTTCCCACCAAGTAATCTTTTTCTCCCAAAAAGTTTTAATCTCTCCTTACCCGTGTCATCTTCTCTGCTGCTGATCTCTAGTCTTAAATCTCCTCCCTGGCTCTGATTTTTATATTGTAATGAAGATATGAAAATGGGGAAAGCAACATTTTAAAATAGAATTAGGATCAGTATAAGTGAAATTACTGTGATAATTAGCCTCAAGTCTCTTTTGTGCCAAATATATTTTTTCTCCGACACTTATATTCTCTTTTTACCTGTGCAGACCCTCTCTGACCCTGCCTATTGCTCTGTCTTTTGTTTTTATATTGCTTTCAAATGCGTGGACAGCAATAGTGAGCACAAGTTCTGTACATGAATGAAAGAGAGTAGGGATTATTCCCAGCATGAACTGGTATATAAAACAGGCAATATTAGTATTTAGCTTAACATGATATATTGACACATATTAACTATTGTTTAGCTGTATTGTGTACATGAAACAATATAACTCAATTTACAGCTTGTGTGGAGAAAGCTTTTAAATGTATTTGCCTTTTGCTCGATCAATTGTTGAAAATGCAGTGCTGATAAGCAGCAACTGTCTTTGATTAAATGCTTACCGCTAGCTTTTTCTACGCTTGAGTTGCGTTTAAAGAAAACTAGGAAAAATAAGTTACCACATCCATCAATCCATTTTCTGAAATGCCTGGACAGGTCGCCAGTCCATCACAGATTTCACATCACAGAAGTTCCCACATATATTTAAGAATTAAACGTCTGAAAAAAAGTGTAGGGGACAGAGGGCAAAGACACAGAAAGTGCGGGAGACATGTCCCACAAGTAACTTGCATCTCTTACGCTAATGTCCATTACAGCAGACACAGGAATGAGCCATAGGAAGGATTGTTTGTTAGCGCAGGCCAGTTCACCGGCCAGGCAACCGGGAAATGTACCACCTCTCCTGACCCTCAATCCGCATCTGGGGTGAGCTTAAGCAGAAAAAGTGTCAAAAGTGAACTCTAGACAATCTATAGAGAGATATTGTGATAAAAAGTACTCAGCGACTTCTCTTTATGATCCAACTTTGTGAAATGTCGCAGAAAACTTATCTCTATCTCATTTGTAAAAATAGGTTTAAAGATTGCTGTGGGTTTCATTTCGAAGTTTGAAGTTATGGACATGGAAATGAGAAAACAAAAGAGAAGAAAGAAAGAAGATGAAGGAAAGAGACAGGAGAGGTAGGAGTGTGAATTGACAATCCAAGAGAGGAAGGGGAACAAAGAGAACCCAAGAAAACATCCCAGTCCTACACATCTGCTGGACAGAAGGAAGGTGAAAAAGCAACAACCACCAATAGAGCGGAGCAACATTAACAAAACAAATCAAATAATATGAACTAAAAACTGCACATTCATAACACACAAAAATGAGTATATAGACTAAACAAAAATAAAAACGCAACACCTTTGTTTCTGCTCCCGTTTTTCATGAGATGGACTTAAAGATCTAAAATTAATTCCAGATACACAATATAACCATTTCTCTCAAACATTGTTCACAAATCAGTCTAAATGTGTGATAGTCAGCACTTCTGCTTTGCTGAGATAATCCATCCCACCTTACATGTGTGCCACATAAAAATGCTGATCTGACATCATGATTAGTGCACAGGTGTACCTTATACTGCCCACAAAAAAGGCCACCCTGGAATGTGCAGTTTTTTTTTGCCTTATTGGGGGTCTGGGGACTCAGAACCACCATTTGCCTCATGCAGTGCAACACATCTTCTTTGCATAATGTTTATCAGATTGTCAATTGTGGCCTGTGGAATGTTGGTCCACTCCTCTTCAATGGCTGTGCGAAGTTGTTGGATATTAGTGTGAACTGGTACACGCTGTCGTATACGGCGGTCAAGCACATCCCAAACATGCTCAATGGGTGACATGTACGGTGAGTATGCTGGCCATGCAAGAACTGGGACATTTTCAGCTTCCAAGAGTTGTGTACAGATCCTTGCAACATGGGGCTGTGCATTATCTTGCTGAAACATGAGGTGGTGTTCATGGATGTATGGCACAACAATGGGCCTCAGGATCTCATCACGGTATCTCTGTGCATTCAAATTGCCTTCAATAAAATGCACCTGTGTTCTTCGTCCATAACAGATACCTGCCCATACTATAACCCCCACCACCACCATGGGCCACTCGATCCAAAACATTGACATCAGCAAAATGCTCACCAACACGACACCACACATGCTGTCTGCCATCTGCCCTGAACAATGTAAACCGAGATTCATCCGTGAAGAGAACACCTGTCCAACGTGCCAGATGCCATCGAATGTGAGCATTTTCCCACTCAAGTCTGTTACGGCGACGAGCTGAATGGTGGGAAGCCCCAACGGAACATCCAGCAACTACAATGCTGGGGCCTGGGAAGCCGCAGGGATGAGCCCACGGGCTCTGCCAGTAACCGGCTATGCCAGGGCGTGTCAAGTCCACGACCCGGAGACCCAGAGGACCAGCCCCAAACAACCCAAGGAGGACTTTGGTCCAAAACATCAGCTGCCCAAAACACCGGCCCACCCAGGACTGGCCAGCACCAGGATGTACCAGGACCGAGCCGGACTGCATTCGGGCCCCCAGCCCTAGACATCGAGAGCCACCAATGCACCAGTGGGCAGGGGCATCAGTCATTGGCTGGGAGTGACTGAGGAGAAATAGGCCACCATTGGATGTGGGGCCTGAGATGCGCGAGGCGATAGGGCTGCTGTGGACCCAAACTGACAAGTAGACAGAAACACACGGACACAATCAGACGTACCCTCCCTCTTATGCAGACACATTCTAAACAACACATTAAGACACCCAAGAAAGGACGCTGTACTACACTCACTCATACGCCCCATACACACTCTATACTCCCAGGTTCAGCACCACCAAGCCCAATGGAGCCCAAGGCCGTCCCCCCCATCCCAGAGGGATACCTAAATCCAACCTGACAATGGGACTACTATCAAAACACAAGACACTAGACACCCAGGTTGAGTTCAGCTTATCTTCCCAGTGTCCTTTTCTTCATATGAAGTTTTGTTTTCCTATTTTGCCAAGTGATTAAGACCCAGTGTTAATATTATCCTACCAAATGCTGAGCTCAGATTGCGTCAAAAGATAGAGTATAGGAATAATTTCAGACAAACCTAGCCTGCACTTACTGAAACTTACAAAACCAGCAGGATTTGCCAACCGTTGTGAGGCTAACTACTTCTCACAATGGAAGCCTATATCATAATTATTGCAATAGAGATTCTAACAAGCATGCGGTTGGTTTTATGATGTATTAAATACTAGAAGTGCAACATTCACAGCGTTTTATACTTGTGGAAGCCTTACTGAAACAGATCTTGGATTGGCTGGGAACCACTGACTTCCTAAAACAAATTTTGACCTTTCCATTTTGTCCTTTGGGATGGATAATAAAAAATTCAAAGTATGACCAAACAAAATCACCTTAAATGAAGCATGATTGTTTCCTGATTTATCGGAACAGAACCATCCAAAGATTCTGTTTGCATAAATTTTTACATTTCTAGCAGTTTACTGAGTAAAAGAATAAAGTCCAAGCCTTTAGATAAGAAGCTAAGAAATATCAGGCTTCAACTGGACTTTTTATCTTTTTCATCATTTTATCACCATGCAATCTTTTAGGACGTCTTATTCAAGATTAAAATTTAAAAAAACATTTTTTCTGTCACTCAGATAAATGACTAAAAGACCATGTCAGTCGGTAAAAACAGATGAAGAGGATCTTGCTCCCTGTTTAAGAGCCAAAAACAGCTTCTGGTCTCAGTATTTGGACTCTGAGTGTCGATGACCTCTTTCTCCCAGTACCACCAACCCAAAAAAAATACTTTGACCTCCCAGGTCACAGCTTTGTGACTGATGCACTTGTCGACAAGCAGGTGAATGCTAAGTAGCTCCATTGTGTTTCCACTCACATCAGTTTCTACCCTACTTCGAACAAGTGGATGTACTTGTATTCTTTTTTTCTTCTTTCTTTTAGAGCTTATACATTCAAAACATGGATTACTCAAGAATGCACACCCAATATTTTATACATGTCTTATGCAGGCAACAACAAAAAATTTACACTGTTGGCAGAGAGCCATAAACAGTTGAAATGCAGTTACCCATAAGGCATGCAGGAACACAGCATACAGAAGGAAGAAGGTACTCTGTTCAAATAACTTTCGGGCCCTCTAATTGTGTTTCTCCACTGCTTGGCACGACTCAGCCTCGGTACCTTTTATTCTCCACTGGCAGAAGTCGGGTTGAGACATGCCAAGCCACCTTCGCTTGTGGTTCCAGTCGTGCTGAACTGGCAATGAAAAGTGACGTCAGACGGCCATCGCTCACTGATTGGCTAGAGGGCGGAGTCACCGGCTGAGTAACTTCAAAGCATCTTTAAACTACAAATGGACCGCCATTTTTAAACCTCGCTACAGCGAGTGGATGCGTTTAGTGTTTGCTGAAGAACAATGAAGACGTCTAAAACCAGTGGCGTGATACAATCAGAAGTGCAGCATTTCTGAGTTAGTTGGCTCATGAGAAGATTCAGTGTGAGTTGGATGGAGCTACTCACTGTGAGAGGGTTTTCCAGGAGGACTGGGAGCTGAACATTGGTTCTGAGCTGATGTATCTCACCAGTAGGCCGAAGCAGTGAAAAAGAGAACGCTGAAGTCCTGAAGTAGCTGTCTCGTACTCTCGCAAAGTTCTGGGTCAACTAGTATTGAAATTTGGATAATCTTAGTAAAGATATCACAAAGGTCAACCCAGAAATCCAGGTATTATGTAGGAAAGAGCCCACATCTGCGGCACATCGAAAACACATATCAGATAATTCAGGTTTACCCTTGTGAATCTTTACTTGCGTCAAATAGAACTGATGAAGGAAATTGTAGTGGTAAAGCCTATATCGTGCATTAATAGTAGGAGATGTACTGTTTTGACATAACTCTGAATATAATTGGTAATCTATTGTTATATTTAAGTCTGAGTCCCATCTCTCCCCGGACCTATACATATTTGGTTTAGGACATTCAGATGTTAACAGAGAGTATACTTTAGACATGAATTAATATGGCCCACTATTGTGAATCAATTTCTCAGTATCAGTTTACTTAGGTAGAGTGCTTCTTAAAAAGGACAGCAGTTGGAAATAATAGAAAAAGGTATTATTAGACAGTTTATACTTTCTTCTCAACTCTTCAAAGGTCATAAAGGTTCAATTTTCATAACAGTCCTCCAATCTATAAATTCCATTATGATGCCATGCTTCCAGGATCTTATTATTTACAGTCAGAGGAATTAGTCTGTTTAGACTCAAAGGTGATCTTGGTGAAGGTCCTATCACCTTCACAATACTTTTGTTGACATCATACCAGACTTTAATCAAATGTAATAAAATTGGGTTATCAGTCTTCTTTAATAAGATGTTATAATTGTATTTATAAATTAAATCACAAAATATATTATCTTTTAAAGAATTAAATCTAAGATTAACCCAGAATCGTGTCATGTCACTTTCAAACAAAGATAGAAGGAATCGAGTTTTGGCTGCAAAATAATACTTCTTAAAATTAGGTAGTTATAGTCCCCCTGATTTACAATTCCATATTAGTTTCTCCAAAGATATTCTTGGCACCTTATTGTTCCAAAGGAACCGTCTTACATTTCTATTTATAATCTTAAAAAATGTATGGGGTAACGGAATAGTTAGCGATTGAAAAATATGTTGTAACCTTGGAAAGATATTAATTTTCATAAAATGTATCCTTCCAATCAAGGTGATAGGAAGATTAATCCATTTATCATTATCTTCCTCAATCATTTTCAAAAGTGGACTATAGCTCAATTTATAAAGATTTTTAAAATTATTGTCAACAACTATGCCAAGATATTTTGTTCCATTTGGAACCCATTTGAATGTGGATGCACTTTGACTCACAGAATAATTAAATATTAGTGGGAGTATTTCACTTTTATCAACATTTACCTTATATCCAGAAAAAGTTCCATAGGTATTCAGCAAATCCTGTAAATGTATAAGAGATCGAGAGGGGTCCTTACATATGAAAGAATATCATTGAAGTGAGTTTAAAGCTTTTATAACTTCTGCCTGTGTAAAAGGGAGATCTAGATTTTTTTGGTCCTCTTCCCTAATTTTTGGTCATTCAATTTTAGACTGAAAGTTGTCAATGTGGGTAAAATTATTTGGCTGTTCTGACTTGTACAGATTTGCATAAAATAGTTTAAATGTTGGATTGTGAGAAGTAAAGGCTGTTTCAGTCTGGATGGCAATAATAGTTCTAGTACTTTCCTCTGCTTTCAGCAGCCAGGACAAAATTTTGTGTGCCTTCTCTCCTAATTCATAATACTTCTGTCTAGTTCCCAAAATAGTTTTCTCAATTCAGTGTTTTATACTGTATTTTTTTCTGAACTAAGGATTGGTATGCGCTTGAGTAGCCATTCCTCTGATATTCTTTTTCCAAAAGTAAAATTTTCTTTTTCCAAATTCCAAATTATCGGTATTGTCTATGAACTTTTTTTAAAAACCTTTTGTATAAGAGATTATGTGTCCTCTGTGATAGGCCTTTAATGTATTCCATAGAATGAAGCCGTTAGGAGAGGAGGGACAATTTATTTTGCAAAACAATTTAATCTGTCCCCTTATGAATGAGCAAAAGTCAGTTCTTTGGAGAAGGGTGGGATTCAGGCACCACCTATAGGGTGTATTGGATTTATCAGGAAATAAAGTAGACAAGGTCAACGGTGAGTGATCAGATAAGGTTCTAGATAAATATTCGTCACCTAATGTTCTATGTACGAATTGGGCGGATAATAAAAATAAATCAATCCTAGTGTGGGGTTTATGAAGGCCTGAGTAGAACGAATAATCTTGAATTTGAAGGTGCATCTGCCTCCAAATATCTATTAAATTTAGATCTTTGATATATGTTCAAATAGTTTTGGATGCGTTAGACCTGGAAGTTGTCTTAATCGACTTGTCCAGAACAGGATCTAAACAAAAATTAAAATCACCCCCTATTAATATATTATTCTGCTCCCCTGCAACTTTCAAAACTATATCTTGAATAAACATCTCATCATCATAGTTAGGTGCGTATAAATTTAGGAGTGACCAATGTTCTGAAAATATTCTACAATTGACAAGAATATAACACTCTGAGGGATCAACTTTAGTTTTAAGTATTCTCAGAGGTGTCTTTTTATTTATCAAAATGGCCACCCCTCTGACCCTTGAGTTAAACGATGATGACACCACCTGTCCCACCCATTCTCTTTTTAATTTGTTATATTCTTGCAGAGTAAGATGAGTCTCCTGTAAAAAAGCAATATCTATATGTAACTTTTTGAGATACCTTAAGACTCTTTTTCTTTTGATTTGCCATTCAGTCCATTAACATTAAAATTAACAAATTCCAGCACACTGCCCATAAAAATGGCTGCACGTTGGCCCTCCATCTGGGTTAGTCCTGTATTTGTGAACAACAAATCTAACTCAAATCCCAGATGTCCCCCAATAACAGTGTAAAACATTATATGAAATCCTTCAAAATCAGCAATAAAATATTAGTGACCGTCATTACGATTATTATCAAATCACTACAAACGGCTGATCACGCAAGCGAACCATGTCATTAAACAGCAATAACTTGCAGCTTGCAAGGTGTCCAAGGGGAAAAAACAAAAAATGCTACGGTAATTTGGTAGCTCATTTCTACGGTTTTCCCCTGTACGATCTCTCACAAACGCTGCTGCTTCCTTTGGTGTTTTGCAGATTTTCCATGTCCCATCTGGAGGCGTTATCCTCAAGATTGCGGGGTAAAGTAAGACAGACTGGACACCTCGAGATCTCAGCTCCTTCTTTCCCTGGTCATATTCCTTTCAACGCTTTACAACGCTGGCACTCAGGTCCAAGAAGAACATCACTAGTTTTCCCTCGTACATGGGAAGTTTATTTTCCTTGAATAGTTTTGCAGCCACTCGAAGTATGTTCTCCCAGTCCTGGTACTTGAGCACAGGCCTCGATTTCTTGTTCGCGGATTAACTTTGTGGGAATGTCTGATGAGCTCGCTCAATGGTTCAGGGAAATGTCCTGTTCACAACATTGCCGGAATCCAGCTGGTAAAAAATGTAACCAGGTCATTCCCCTCACAGCCCTCACGTACATTAAGAATACAACTGTCGTTGCATGTATTATAATTCTCAAGTGAATTAACTTTTTCCATCAAGTACTCATTGTCTTTAGTGAGCTTATCCACGCGTAGATCCAGCTGGGTGAGTTGATCCTCCGCCGTCCCGATGCGTTCTTCCGCACTCAGGGACGCAGGATGTCAGATTATGAATCATGGCTTTTGGCACTGATATGGACTCATTAATCTCTGACGTTCTGTTGTCCAGTTTATTAGAGAGGGCTTGATTCCCCTCTCTTATCGCTTGCAGCGTTGCTTCCAGTTATCGACTGTGCTCTTCACACGGTGGGAATTGTTAATTCGCTGAGTTAGCTTGCTTGTTT
This sequence comes from Apricaphanius iberus, assembly GCA_028564705.1. Classification (NCBI taxonomy): domain Eukaryota; kingdom Metazoa; phylum Chordata; class Actinopteri; order Cyprinodontiformes; family Aphaniidae; genus Apricaphanius; species Apricaphanius iberus. The sequence goes on along the minus strand of JAPXFQ010002242.1, from coordinate 328,497 downwards.
TTGGATCTTAGGTCCATTGTGCATTAATGAACGGGATTAAATGTGATATCTGGTCTTTCAAATATAATAAGAGTGTTTCCTTCAATTGATATTGGAAAGCCTCTGGAGAAGCGTTCTTCTAGCTCCGCTGCATCACGTGACCCCCTAAATTTAGTTCTTTAAGATTGTTTCACGCATCCATAGGTTTAAATATGGGAATAGGGAGTAGAACACACAAAGCGCTACACATGATTAATACTGTGATAGAATGAGGCTTTTGCTATGTCATGCATACTAATTGATACTACTCAAAGATGGAATATCACTTGTAAAACACATTGTAAAGGTACTGATGTAAATAAAATGTGAAAACATTTTCAAAGTTTTATTACAAAACTGATACAGTTGTTGTTTGTAATTCATAGAATTCGTAGCATGTATAGAGTATAGTAGATCTGGTTAAGTGAAACGTGTTAAATCAACAGAATTAAATGTAGAGCCAGGAGGATGGAATTCATTTGAGAATATGTACCATAGTGCCACAGGTTTAACATCAATGAGACCACAAAAACAGATTTTGGAGAGTTAAACCACATGATTTAAACTGTAGCAGTCTGAGGCTTTTGCTACATTATGCATACGAATTGATACTACTCAAAGATGGAATATCACTTGTAAAACACATTGTAAAGGTACTAATGGAGAAACACCATAAGTGTGTAGGAAAACTGACACTTAAGGCCTAGAACACACAAGGTCTGATTAATGAAAATCACATTTTCATAAAGAATGTAAAGAATGTAAAATTGTAAAATTTTGGAACAGTGGGCAATGTAGCCTCTTGCTCACTGCCTACTGCAGCAATTAATAACAGGTGCGAGGAGTAGTATTCAAATTAAGACTCTGCATCTGCTGCTGTGTGTGCTGGACTTTCTGCCCCATGCACTGCTCTATAGAGACTTCCTGATCCATCTTTGGCAAAGAACGACTGAAGTCTGTTGCGTCTATTAGGCTAGAACAGGGGTCTGCAACCTTTATCATCCAAAGGGCCATTTTGTGCTCAATCCAATTAAATAAAACTCATTTACAGCCACAAATGTTAAATGACCTTCAGAAAATGAAAGTGAAGTCAAATGTGTTGTCATTCGTAAAGAGCCAACATCTTATCTCTGTTTTTAGGTTTTAAGAAAAATGAAAAACATAAAAGTTTAGTAAAAAGTAGATGGAAACTTTACATAAAAATGTCTATAAAATATTATTACTTTTGGCATCATTCTGTCATGGATATTCAAATCAATTATTCAATCGAAAACCCAAAACACCTGCTAAAACCTGAATTTGTTATTGAAAATGTTTTTTGTTTCTTATTATTTTAAGTGTCTAAGAGCCATTGTGGAAGGTCTAAAGAGCCACTTGTGGCTCCAGAGGCACATGTTGTAGATCCCTGGGCTAGAATGTCTGTGAATTATAGTTTTCATCTGTCATTAATAAACTTATTGCTTGCCGTTTACATGTGCTGATTCGGCTCCATGCAAACATTTTCCAGAGTCTGACAGATTTAAGGTACAGCTTGTCCAGAACAAGGCCGCTTTCAGTCCTGAGATGTCCATATTCTATTATATTCTACTACTATTGTTAATAATAATAATAATAATAATAATAAATCATATCATTTATATAGCCTTACAATTCCAAAATTCATTCACTCTCACATTCACACACTGGTAGAAAGAAGCTACAATTGTAGCCATAGCTGCCCTGGGGGAGACTGACAGAAGCGAGGCTGCCATATTGTGCCATCGGCCCGTCTGGTCAAATCACCAGTAGGCTGTAGGTGAAGTGTCTTGCCCAAAGACAAAACGACTTAAACACATGGATCTGGGGCTCAAACTGGCAACCCTCCAGTTACAAAGTGACCTCCGAACCCCTGATTCACAGATGCCCTTATTGAAATGCACCACACTTTATCACAACCTTAATTAAAGACACACTCCGTAACTTTTACATCATGAAAATACACGTTTTTTTAAATGTTTATGTGACACCACCATTTTTTATCTTCGTTTTCTGAGCTGTCACTACGTGGGAGGGTCCTCCTGCTAAAAACTGTACTATAGGACTTTTCACACACGAATTTCACTCGAGCCATGGCCGGTCCACCAAAGAAAACAAAGAAGACGCTATCAGAAAAAGTGAGGAACAGAAACCAGGCTGCAAGAGCTGAAAACTGCTGGAGAAGACTTTTAAAACCCTAATTCATACAAGGATGCGCCCAGTGTGAGCTCCGGAGATGAATGGTGAGCTGAGCCAGCTTCTAAACCCCAAAGGCGTTATCAGAAGAAGCGAGGAAAAGAGACTGGGCTGCAGGAGCAGCTGAAAGCTGCCAGAGCTTCAACACTGCAGAAGGCTTGTTATGATGATTCCTACCAGGGCGCATTTTTTTCTGCGCCCAGTGTGAATCAGGAGTAAGGAAAAAATACAGCATGCTGAGCCGCAGAGCTGTATGACCAGACTATTCCCCTGTTATATCGTCCTCGATAACAGCACCCCTCCCACGTCTCCTCCTGCCTGGTCCCTCGTAGAGCAGCAAGATGGGAGAAGACACAGGTGAGAGAAAAACATCCTTCCCTTCACTGCTGTGAAAGATTTTCTCTGTCAAACGCTTACTCAGTTTAGATCAGTGCTTCTCAGTTATTTTCTGTTGCGCCCCCCCTAGAAAGATAAAAACATTTCATGCCCCACCCCCCCAACCACTCTCCACCACGATTTTAAATAGAATAATTTGTATAAATTGTTATATACCTGCATAACATTGTTATGCAGGTATATACATAATCATTCTTACCATCACCAAACATTTCTCAGAGGCTACAGTACCCAACTAAAAGAAACTGAGGTAGAGCGAGCTGTTCAAACCAATTTTTTATCTGCATTAATATAAAATATATTAAAAAAATAAAGTAGCCTAATATAGATCAATTTACAACAAAGAATAACTTTATTAACACTTTTTTTTAGTCTGTAACAACAACAAAAATGTAAATGCATCAATTTGCCTGAAATTAAGAACAAATTAAAACCTTATTTAAACTATAAACATTTTTTGGCTGATTTGAACCATTTCATATTGAAAAATAAAATCAAATAAACTCAATAAATAATAATAAATGGTGTCTCTGATTTGTTTCTTCTTCTACACTTCATAACTCCTACTTTGTACAGTGTGCGCATGCTCTGTGGAAAAAACCTTACATCTAATCATTAGATGTAATGCTCTATTAGAATCTAATGCTCGCTCCCCGCGTACACTCTGACAATGGGAGCGCCGCTGCCCCCTACTGTAGTGAATGTATAATTACACTATATTCTAGAAAAAAAAAAAGAAAAAAAAAAAAGAAAGAAGCAATTTACTCGGCGTCACACGCGCCCCCCCTGGCATTGCGCTGCGCCCCCCCAGGGGGGCGCGCCCCACTATTTGAGAAGGACTGGTTTAGATCAACGTAGGATTAGCTTCTAAAACCCAGTGTTACAACTTTTCAGTTTTGTGCGGTCAGCTGCTGTGAGAGATGTTAAAGATACAGCAGGGTGTATGGATGCTGAAATAGCAGTGTTTCTATTAGATTGGTATGTAATAAATGCTTGCTCCGGGATTATTTGGGCATGATGATTTGATGCAGTGTCTGGGAAACTGTTTGATTATTTACCAACTGACACAGCGTTAGTTTGATGTTTTGTTGTTCTGGCTGGTGAGCTTGTCAAACTGTCCGTACACTTCTTCAGATGCGCTCCATAGATATATATTTTTTTACAACACTGACATTACACCGCAAGCCATGAGAGGGAAACAGAGGGCAAATACCTGCAAAGTTATGTTGTATCTTTAAATCTTTAAATTACAAGCTAAAACGTGCTAACAACACACATCATGTAAAAATCTGCTGTCTACAGAGCATCTCAGACATAGAATGAATTATCTAAAAATATTAGAGAACTAGGTATAGTTGGAACTACCTGAAGAGTTTAGGTATTTTATTAAAGGCTGTAAAATTTAAAAGTTAATTACACCTGGCTATTGTATGTAATTTGAAATGTTTGAATTTGTTTTTTAAAATGTCATCTATGTAATTGCCATTGGACTATTCTACATGATTATTATATTTTAATTAACTGCACCCCAGGAAGATTAATAAACACTCTATTTGAAACTAATGGAGATCCAAAGAAATAAACAGCAGATGCTGATGCCCTGAGTATGCAGGGAATTATGAAGCGTGTTTGGAGAAAAAGAAAGGGGGGGGTCAACATAAATGTCAGGTTTATGGCCATTAGAGTGGCATTTACTATTAGTTTAGAACGTTTAGAACTATTATGTGAATTCTTGGTACTTCTTATTATATCAGTAGTAAACCTTTGTTGAATGTGGTAGCGCAAGTTAAGACATGCTTTTCAGAGGTGATAAAAATAAGCACCAAAAACATCCAGCGCAAAATGTTTGATGTAAATATTGCATCCTGGAACTCCCACTTATGTGGGTGTTCTCCTCCCAATATTTTTCATCTTTTGACAGAAACGGCCAGACTATATATCATAAAGGGCAAAAGTGCTAAATGGTTTGTGCACATCTCGCTGCAGGTTTCCTGTGCATGGTTAGTACCAGGCTTGTAATAGTTTTTACATTTTCATTCATTTTAGTTTTTATTTAGTTTTGACGTAAGATTTTGAATTCAATTTTAACTTTAATTTGTTTTTACCATTTGTAAGGTAGTTTAGTTTTAGTTTTTTGAAAATGCTTAGTTTCAGTTTAGTTTACATTAGTTTCAGTTTTAGTCTTTTCATTAGGTTGTGTACCAGGGCAAGACTAAAAAAAAAAGAAAATGTATAACAAAATCTCAGAAAATAACTGCTTTTTAAAAATTTTATTGATATTGGCCAGGTTAAAATTCATACAAATCAGAAAAGTCTAAATAAAGATGTATGGCAGAGTAACGTTCAAAGTTCTGTAAACACAATACTGACACTGACTGGCAACACAACAAAACAAAAGCCAAGCTACCATGAGTACTGATGCTTTTGATCATTTTGCACATAATCTAGTATTAAGTAATCCCAAATTGGATTTTGGCACTTTCTCTCAACCTTTGCTGATATGACGCTAGGCCGACCACAGCAATACAGACAACTTGACTTCTGATCTCTTCCATTGTTTGTATTGAATATTTATATTCTTTATAAATTACCTTGTAAAGTAGCCATAATCTGTGAGGGCTAGAGTCTGAGGCTGCTTAAGGGGAGTCCAGCATGGGTAGGTGCATTTTGTTACAGGTGGGAATAAAATAGGAAAACACTAGGCCGCACTCCAGCCTTATCCTTTCTGAAAGGAAGTTATGCGGTTTACACAACAGACCTTTGTTTAGAACGCTGAGAAAATTTTAGCAGATACAGGTTGAAGCTCAAAATTACAACTGGAAGAGTGGGTTCTTTCAAATGGCATTGAACTACACAGATTTAGTAATCCTAGCAGGTAGAGTTTAGCCATAGGGATCTGAAGCACCCAAGACAACCATTGTCACTAAACACAATGCGCCTCTCCTTCCAACCTGCAACCTTAAAACTGTAGTATGTAGAGGAAGCCATAAATCAAGTCTCTGCAGGAAAGCTGCCAAGTCTGCTGAGCACAGCTCATTTCGGGTGTGTGGTTTATGATGCATCATAAGGAGGAGAATTAGATAGTGATGACCACAGTCTGGAAAGCAACTGAAAAACGAAGTCAAGAACATACACGGTCCCTTCTTATAAAAAGCCAACATTACTTAGTTCTCAAACTGTTTAATGTAAACCACCACATTATTTTAAGATATGACAAGAAATCGATTTCTTTCCTTTTTCAAAAACTAATTAAAGGAGATGAAAAGAGAAAGGGGAAAAGTTGGCATCAGATAAATATCTAGTAATTTTTTAATACATTATAATTTTAGTGAAAACTTTAGGTTATTTACGGAACACAAATTACCAATTTATAAAGATAATTCTTCAGCATAAAGTGTCATACTTTATGACTAAAATACAAATATACGCTCATTTTGGGAGCCTTATTGTAAAGTTGGGAAGCTAGGTATTACAAGGTAGTGACTTAATCTTAAATGTTTATTTTAGTACCTAGATTAAATATGTAGGTGAACATATTTGGTTCACTATTTAAAAAGAAACTGGTCAGTTTTTTGACTATTTCTGCCTTTAGTTAATGCACAATAAAAAAAAAAGTTTAAATATTTATTTAATGTTTACAGGTTAACAACATATCTATAAACCATAAATAGATACTGGAGCATTATTATAAAGTGGTACCCATTTGACTACAATGATTTTTTACTTGCAGTTATTAATAACACAATATTTTAGATTAAAATATTACCTCAGACTGGGGATGCCCGGATCACAATCTGGAGATCGGATCTGGCCGATATTTTCATATTTTTTAGTACTCGGAAATTGACTACATTAGCTGATGAGTTGGGGATTTTTAAGTAAGTACCTCCTAGGTACATTTGATGGTAACTGCGTAATAATTCAAACCTCTGTAACAGTGCAAACAAGGACTCTTAATTACCACAACTCAGTGTAACAGATTAAGCGCAATTGTAATATTGGTAAACTTCAACAAATATGCTTGACCATACTTTAAACTATAAAATAAAGGTATAGAAACTTGCCTTCATGCATTAACAAGCAACAATAAACCATAATAAACTTAGAAAACTTGTGCCTTAGCTCCTGCAGCGAGGGATGGGGGGGAAAAGGCAAACGTTGAACTAAGATGGCACCTGTGGTGCATTCACATATCGTAGGAAACCTACACTGAGTTCAGGAGCATAGGATATTTCATTTTATTGTGAAAACACCAATAATAATATTGCAACTTACAAACTTCGAACAATGTGGGCTTTCTTACACTGGTATACAGTACAAAATATAGTGAATTGGATCCCATGACAGAGGAGGGCAGCAAAGCACACACTAGCATATAGCCTGCCAGGAATACTTTTCTTTATAATACTGTTTTTTTTATTTTGATTTGATTTCATGGGATTTACAACAATAATGATAATGCTTATTAAGAAAATTAGTCTTATAAAAAGTTGAGTCACCTGCTAAAATTATATTTCAGTTCTATCAGTTTCAATACTAAAGGCATAATATTTTAGATCACGACTCAAAACCAGATCAGATTTTAGGTTAAAAAATGAGATCGGGACCAGAGGCCTAAAATGCTGATTAGGACATCCCTACTTCAGACTAATAAAAAACTACTACTTTTGATCTAAAAATGTAGGCTACTTGAAAAGTATGTTTACTGCCTCCCAAGCAGGCCTACTAATGAACCATCATTTGATTCAGATGTACTGAACCAGTAAAAGAAAAAAAAAAACATGCAGGATACCAGCCCTTGAGGACTGACTTTGAACATCACTACTATGTATTTTTCATCACATATTAAGCAATGTCCAGAGATGTTCAGAACTATAGGTAGTTTTACAACATAACCCTGCTTTAAACTTCTCCATAACTTCATCCATGACCTGTCTGCTGCATTCTTGGTCTTCATGATGCTTCATGACGTTCACTCATTTTTCTAACAAATCTCTGAAGTCACAGAAAAGCTGCATTTTACCTAGATTAAATTCAACACAAGTAGTCTCTGTACACTTATTACATCACTTCTGATGCCCTGGATTTTAATTAAGAATACCAACGTAAAGGGAGCTAAAAGCATACGGACATTAAATTTCTTTTTATAGGGAATTTCAAAGGATGGTATCCCTTTACTTCAATTCAATTGTGTCGGCCTATCACATAAATTTGCAACAAAACTCATTGTGGGGCAAGAAAACCTATGATGAAAGTTTGTTTGTAGAAGCAGTGAAACAAAAACAAAAAAACAGCATGTAGGAAAGACACATGAAGGATGAGCAGAATAAAAAGCTGCACTCGATAGTCCTAATTTAACGCTTAGTTTCACTCAATCACAGATCAGCTCTTTGAGCAAACAGCTTTGGCTTTTCAGGAGCAGAACACGGTTCAAATATCTATACGGGCTGGCTACAAGCAGCAGCAACATATTGATATGCTTTCATAAAGATTTTCTTTTCTAAACATAAAAGTAGAGTGTCTGCAAAGACTCAGCATTGCTAACACCCTAACTTGAAATTAGCTTCCCAAATTGAGATTCAAACTTTCCCCGTTGCTGCAATGTGGGAAACTTGCCTGTGTAGATCAGTCATTGTTTGATGAATTTGTGGTTGGTTTATTCAGATTGTTTATTTTCCTATATTCATATGTCACAAAAGCCCCTTTGCCATGATGACCTTTAACGTTTTACAAAAAAAAGTGTTTAAGAGTTTGTCCTTTTACGACTGCTTTTAAGAGTGCATTCACACCTGATAGTTCTGTAGACACGGTTTGATTGGGGACAAAAGTTGCAACATTGTTGCTGTTTTTAACTGATGCGGTTTGTATTCACACTGGTTTAAAAAAAAAAAAACGATCAGAAGTCCCAAAGCTTTGAGCAACAATTTCACCTCTCTGCCTGTGGGGGCGGTGTTGTAGTGCTGTGCTTCCTCATGCCGCGTGGGGGAACTTCCAGTAGTGAAATGTAAATAAACAGGGAGGAGCAGCAGTATGCAGCAGTTTTAGGATTGATCTGTTGTGTTTGGCAAATGTGCCAGATAAATACTGCAGCAGTAGCTCAGGATGAACATAGAATGAGGCGGAGGAATACTGATTCTATACAAGACAGCTGAGACGGCTCCACATGAGGCAGTGTGCAATGAGTAGCACCGCCCGCAAACAACTTCCAGCACATATGGCCTCCTTATTCAGACGTTGAGCAAGCTATGTACAAGATCAAGCATTAATCTATTTGGCATTAGTGGTTGTTTAGATCATATTTACCCAGGATGCCCTGTACAATAGTTTGTTTCCTGCTATGGTGCTGTCCTGGTCCGCTTGCCATTCACACATGCAATCGAACCAAGGAAGAGTTTGTTTCAATCGAACCGTGACCTACGTTTTTAGGCGAACTAGAGTTTTTTTTGTTTGTTCCGAATCAGAGATCGATTGCCCATTCACACCTCCCCAAACAAACCAGACTTTCCTTTCAAATGGACAAGACTGGGCTGATGTGAATGAGTGTGTCCATCAGAGTTGGGTTGGGGGAAGTGGGGCAAGAAGGAAGGGGGGTATAACTGGGATCATGCCTTTAAATCTGCAGGGGAGGGATGGGAATGTGGTTTTTTTACAGTCATTTTAATCTGTAACGCACTGTGAGATGCATTTCTTGTATGAAACGTGCTTTATAAATAACATTTTATTTGATTTTGCCTTGTTTAAGTGGTAAATGGACTGCATTTATATAGCGCCTATAAAGATTCCCCATAAAAAAAAAACATATTTGAAGACTAAGCAAGAGTTCTGATGAATATTAAAAAGAGATATCACATCTTCCCTGTTAAAGCTTCTCTTCATTGGCTCCCTGTTAAATCGAGAATAGAATTTATGATCTTCTTCTTCCTTATGTGTAAAGCCCTTAATATTAAACTCCATCATACATCAGAAATCTGATTGTTCCATATGTTCCTAACAGCAATTCACTTTCTGACCTGGTAGTTCATAGGATTTAGAAAAGTAGAATGGGAGGCAGATCTTTTAGTTTTTAGGCTCCCGTCCTGTGGAATGATGTGGAAATATTTTGTCTGGCAAGGCAAGGCAACTTTTTTTATATAGCAGTTTTTCAACACGAGGCAATTCAAGGTGCTTCACATGATTACAGAAATGTCAAAATTGAACATAGGAATCAATTAATTAAGACATTTAGTAACAACAATAAAGGTAAGAACAGATACAAGCAATAACAGTCATTAAAAATAATAAACACAAAATGAATCAATAAAACATTTAACAGTGACAAAAGCGATTGACAAAAGCAGTCAAAAATCATATGATTTACTTATAAGCTAGTCTAAATAGATACGTTTTTATTTTTGTTTTAAAAGAGTTTATGAACTGCAGCTTTGCAGTCATCTGGCAGTTTTTTCCAAATGGGGAGCATAGAAACTAAAAGCTGCTTCTCTGTTTTTGGTTCTGATTCTAGGTATGATCAGTAGATTAGAGCTGGAGGACCTGAGTGTTCTGGATGGTTTGTACCATGATAACAGATTTCTAATGTACTCTGGTGGTAACCCATTCAATGATTTATATACAGATAAAAGCACTTTGAAGTCTATTCCCTGAGCTACAGGGAGCCAATGTAAGGCCTTTAGAACTGGAGTGATGTGTTCTGTCTTATTGGTTTTAGTAAGAACACAAGCAGCAGTATCTGGATCAGCTGCAGCCGTCTGATTGATTTTTTAGGCAGACCTGTGAAGATAATGTTACAGTAATCGAGGATGCTAGAGATAAATGCATGGATGAGTTTTTCTAGGTCTCCTTGTGTCATCAGTCATTTAATCCTAGAAATGTTTCTTAGGTGATAGAAAGCTGACCTTGTTATTAACTGGTCCTTATGTAATCCTTATAAGATTTAATGCAGAAACAACAACATGGTTATGATTTCTGTTATGACTTTTTCCCCTCAGACACCCTGTCACTTTTAAGACCAGGATAAAAACCTTCCTTTTTGATAAATGCTACTAGACCGATTTTCTTCACTTTGCTACTTTTCTCTTCTACTACTCTCCAGAGGAAAGTTTAGCTGTTATTTCGGCTGGCAACCTTGTTTTCGCTCAGTTTTTTTCTCTCTCCATAACTTATACACCTGGTCTGGTATCCTGCTCAACTACAATGTCCTGTGGGATGGGGGGCATTGATTCGGATTATGCTCCCAGTGACTGAAAACCTTCCATGTCCTGTTGTCAACTTTTTATTTTCTTTAATATAGAAAGTACTCTTACATCAGTTCTTTTGCTCTTTCTGTGTCTCTTCTGTTTTCTGAAACCTCCAGACGGTCGTGGCAGATGACCACTCATACTGAACCAGGTTTTGCTGGAGTTCTCTTCCTGTTAAAGGGTAGATTTTCCTCTCCACTATCATTACATTCTTGCTCAGTGTCAGGGATTGCCGAGAGCATTGCTGTGGTGGTAAATCTGCATCAACGGGGCACATCCTCACGTCAATGACTTGATGCAATCTGCTGGGATTCCTTAAAAAAATAACTTTTTTAATTGATTGGAGTTTAGAATGTATTACTCAAGGGCACATGGACATTAGAGACTTTAACACATTAAACTTAAAAATAGCACATTAACATTAGGGCCCGGCCGATATATTGGCTGATATGGGGGTCATGGATGTCATCAGCTATTGGTAAAAAAATACATATATGTTTTTACATGTTTTTTTTTTGGGGGGGGGGTTGGAGGGGGGACGGCAATGATGCAATTGGGCTACATATCAAGCAGATGGCGCCGGATTTGTAAAATCATTGTTGGTCCAGTCCCTGGGGGTGGACTCCCCATCGACACACATGCAGCAGCTCAGTCCATTTAAGACGAGGTATATTTGAGCATATTTGTTATTAGTGGTAAATTGAACTGTGAAATAAGCAACAAAAATGTGGTCCTTTATAAGCTTAATGCATGCCTCTTGGCCTTGTGCTGAAAAGTTAGGTTGTAAAAAATTTTGATAATCTGTATATTTCCATGCTTAAACGTACATCTACACAAAAAAAAAAACAGCATAAATGTAACGCCTTAAGTTTGTATCTTAACTGGTGTGTTTGATTAAATAATGTTAGAATTATCCGTGTTGGTTTCGTGAAGCATGGGTGAGAGCAGTAAAAATGTATCCGCAGTAGCTACTTTGTCACTATTTTAAAATCTACTGTCATGAAATAACTGTGTGTGATATAAGTGCAGTGACTTAACAGTTTGAAACGCTCGAGAAGAAACAACTCTGGCAGAGTGCTAGAATGGTGCTTGTAACAAGGAGCCAAGAGTCCAGTGTAGATTCTTGAACAAGAATACTTAGAATTTGGTGGCTATGTGCTTTTTAATTTATCACGGTTTTTCCTACATAGGAAGCTCAGGGGCGCCCGCTCTGTCTAATTTATTGGCACCACCAGCTCACGATGGGGATATAAATAAAGTCAATAGTGAGTCATGTAGCATTGCATCTTCGTATTGCAGTTTTCCAAGCTGCATATTCTTTAAAATATTTTCAATATGGGCTACAAAAAAAAATTCCACAAATCAACTGACTTTCCGCAGATAAAGGAGTCAGATTCTGTTATTTCCACAAATAACTGAGTCAGATTATGTTGCCACCAATCTAAAGATTATTTTTTTAATTCAATACCCTTGTAACATTGTTTTGTCTTCTTTACTGAGATGCCAGTTTCATTTTCTATCTAAAACTAGCTTTTAGATAAAAGTAAAACTATTTTGAATTTAAATCTTCCAGGGATTTGTATAATTTTGAGTTTAACTACTAATACTGATAAAATTCTCAAATTGCCTGTAAAATAAGATTACTTTTTTTTTTGAAGGTCTACATTAGATCCTATTTACATTGATTATGTCCCTAATCTCCATTTGTACTAGTTGACTCAAAAAATATGGCAGATTACAACCACTAATCAAACCAAATGTTCCCAATTCTAGGACATATTAATAATTGTAGTAGGATAACTACTTATCTTCCACTGGACAAGAAGCAGACAATAAAAATTCAGTTCATATCTCTGTTGAGCCATACACTAAATAACTAAAATAGTGTAGGGTAAAACTACCGGTGTGCAACATAATTCCATCTCTTGTTCAATACAAATCACAATACAGGATCTTTAGGTCTTTAAAATTAAACTTCTTAAAACATTTTGCTTTAGAACATTAATCTGACATTTAACTTATTTAAGTTTCTAATAAAGGAAAGCCACCTACTTATGTGAATTTGAACCAAACAGCTGGCAGTTTTCTACTATAGTCAATTTAGCAGCATTTGCTTGGAAGTAAATACATCTAGTTGACCTAATTTCCTTAGACTTTTCATCGAGTCATGAGTTTGTCCCCGGTATTGGGTATTGATTTTATTTTCTGATTTATATTTTGTTCTTAACATGGAAAAATAACATCTCCCTTAGTCATGTTAAACTGCCAAATAAAAGAGATAAGATATGAACTGACTAATGAAAAGAGACAGGGGAGACGGACGCTGTGTGGAGACGGGAGGGTCAAGTGGGAGGTGATCCAGAAGTAAAAGGCGAGGGAGCAGGTGTGAAATTGCATTTGATAAACAAGGAAACAAACTCACACATCCATCAGAATGAATCATCTCCAACACCAGGAGAAGAACCCCAGAATGATGAGAATCAGTAGGAAGGTTGGATACATTTCCAGTCGGATAAACATTCATACATAACGGTCATGGATATATCAGCGTCTTTTAATTGGTCATTTTAACCAATTTTATTCAACAGCAGAATTATTTTACAATTTAAAATATTTTTTAGACAATATAGCCCCAGATGATTTCACCAGAGCAGTGGTAGTCCATGCACTGTAAAGAATTCCAAGTGGACTCAATTTAAAATAATTTGTAACCTTGCTGCCTTAAAATTTTGATGAAGGCTAGCAAATTATTTAGAGTAATGTCAACAAAAGAAATACATTTCTTCAACTTATAAGATAAAGTTCACATAGCTTATTTTCTTCTGTTCAGGGAATTTACTTTTTTAGTCAGATTAACTAAAATTTTAGTTCTATCCACCACAGAATCCAAATAACTTCTATTACACTGTAAAAAAGAAAAGTTGACTGAACTGAAATGTAAGGCACACCTTTTTGAGTAAACTCAACTAATGTGTTTACATTGTGAGAATCTAAAAAAAGAGGTTAAATAAAAGCAGAATCTTAAATTTATCAAACTGAAGATAGTTAGTTGGGCCTAATCATGTCTTTGAGCTGACACACCTGTGTTGTTAAGTTAAAACTATATATTTGATCAAGTTGAGCCAACTTGTTGTCACAAAACTGGTTCAACTTAAATCTGTGAATAAGTCTAAAAACGGACTCAGAACAAGCCTGCTGTTCAGTTTACTGAGCAATGCTTTACAGCTGGTTTAAATGTCTACTGCTTAAATGTTGATTTCAGTGTGACAAGGGGGACTATGTAGGGCTGGTGTTCTGAGCATGTGTCAAACACCTTCCAGCATTGTACAAGTCGGCCAAATCCATATATCAGAGTGGGCGGTACTTATTGACAGACTTTATATTAGTTGGGAAAACTACATTTTTTAGTTTTTAGTTCTCAACTTTTTTGGAAAAGATCAGTTGACCTAACCGAGAATATTAAGTTGCAGGAACTGAACTATAAACAAATATTATTTATATTAGTGTGTAATCAGTAGTCAATGCAGTTTTCAGACACTACACGCTTTATATGGCAAGGCTACTTGGTCTTTTGGCGATCTTGAACACCAGGAGGTTTGGAGAATAGTAAAACAGACCTCTGCTTTTTTAGAGTATTCTGCATGATCATTTTCTGAAATCTGTGCCCTTTGGGGTCTCTCGTCACTGAAAGAACCACCAACATCAAATCATTTCTGAATATTTCATCCGATGGAGTATTTGTACCTGTGTACCATCTTATTTGCCTTAGGCATAAAATATAGAACATTTTAAGGTACATTTTGTTGGTTTTTTTGAAGCAGTATTTTGCTACAGGTTTGAATGTTATGGTATTGAAGGTTTTAGCTAAAAGTAGTCGTTAAGTCCAAATTAGCAAGTGTTTGTAGCAGCATATTGCATCAGCAAAAAGAAATTAAGAAACTTTGTTCAGACAATCATTAGCTTTTTCAAAAACTATCATAAATTTCATTTTTTGCATGTAAAAGTGTTGAAAGATTGAGTTTCAATACATCACCTTGATTGAAAGAATCATATATTGGTCAGAAATTATGCTACTAATAACCTCCCTTTACTTTATAAGCATAAAAAATGAGTGATGTAACTTCCTGGGTACTAAGAAAGTGTAACTGAACGATTATTTTCACAAGGGGGAGTTTGGTATTTTGTTGTAAGTTTGAACAAAACTTGGGGAAATTATTAAATTGTGCCATTTTATACATAATTGATTTTTTTCATATTTTTTATATAAATTTAGGCTAAATAAGACAGAAGAATATTTATATTACCATATATTCCCCATATATTCATTCACTGAAAAAACAATTTTGCTAAATGGGGAAATGCTTATTCTACTCATTAGAAGCCCATAAAACTTTTAAAAACAATATTTTGAAAATATTTTTGTATCATAATGTAAAGCAACATAGATCCTTCTTTTTTATATAATTTTGGGATTTACTTTAAATTAAAATCATTGTGGTAAACCTGTGGGACACAAAGTACACCGTATTCATAGAAGCACCCTGCAATTCTAGTAAAAATCTTTCTAACTCGATCAAAGCTCGCTCTCTGTCAGCCATTGCTCCTTGAGTGCAATGGTTAGCAGACCCGCGATTCCTGGTAGGGAATTGCTTTGCAACCCCGACACACCAATGGATAAGTATAAAAGAAAAATAACTCTGCCAACACATGTGCGTGTGGTTGCAAACTTGCTGACGGAGAAGAATAAACTATGCTTGAAGTTTGTTCCTGGACTCTGACATGTGAAACAGCTGTTTTTGGAATTAGCATATATGCTAATTCCAAAAACAGCCGATGCTAATGTTAGCTTGTTATATTAGGTCATATTACCGTAAAAATCTAACTACCCAAAGCCTTTGTAAGAAAATTGATGAACTTGACTATTTATTGTTTTCAGACTTATTCAAAACATGCTTTATTATCTTTCACATAATAATGTGTTAGCTTCGTGATCAGAGATTACGCCTTTGTGCAACAGAGGGTGAAGTCATGATGATGCATGGAACGTGACCTGAGCCCCGGTCCTCAACAGTATTTAAAATTCAAGTAAACATTGTGCAAAAACACCCGGTCGTGCTTCATTGCCGCCATCAGATTGACCACTAATGAAAGACAAAAAAATGCTCATTGATGTCGGCACTGATGCTCATTGTTGCATTGGAACATCTAATGTTCCAATAACTGCCGACCTCAAATGAAAGAGAATTCATCATGAATGTGATTGCTGGGTTGTAATTGAACAAGATCCTATCCAATTATTAGTTGGAAGAGGTTGTTCATTGTGATGCAACCGAAATTTGTAGCTCCCAACATGGTGACGTCGAAAGCCTTGTCGAGAAATGTTTTCTGGCCAGGCAAGAGAAAAGGTGACCCAGTTGGTTAAAATGACATGAAATGTGTTTCGATATGACAAAGTGAGATTTTTACACCTACAAAACACTAACAGCATTGTCAATCATGGTGATGGATTTTTTTACACTGAGGGCCAGGGTTAATGCTATTGGTATTGTGCATAAAGTGGATGAAATAACATAGGACTACCTGCAAGTTCTTCAACGTCATTCAAAATCAACAGCAACGTAGTTGAAGCCAATAGGACTGGAGGTGAGCTTTAAAGGGAAAGTTCTGGGGTTTTTTCAACTTGGACCTTATGTTTTAGCAAATATTACATTCAGTTACTCACCCAGACAAGTTAATGGCCAAGTGGAGTGCTTTGGGAGATGTTTATATCCAGTTCGAATCAGCCTACATCAATATATAGCGAAGCCAATGGGGGCAGGACATTTTCCCGCCTGTAATAAGGCATTATCTGCCCAAAAACTCCTTCATTTAACAATGAATGGTTATTAAACGTTAGAACTGCTACCCTCAAGAGTTAAGAATATCTCGAAAGTGCTTTTTAGTTCGATTCCGGGTTGAATTAGAGGCAATAATGCAGCAACACTATCACACGATTACCATTTCGTCACTGCCTTGCTCCATCCTGGTTGTAGTCTGAGTAGGACTTTCTGTGCTCTACGTTGGTCGGGTAGACAGAACTTGCTAGTGCAGACATTAGGATGGTTGACGTTTGCGCGTTTCCAAATTGCGCTAGCAAAATGACCAGTTGGACTAAGCATACCTTCCACACGCTCCCTTTCTGCAACCAACGCAAACTACAGCTGTAATGGCGGATGGCTCCGACGTCATTAATATCCCAGGTTACTATAAGTTGTAATTGGATGCATTAAAAGCCTGTAAAACACCTGGAGGCTAATACCTTAGCACCTCCGAGACGTTCTGAACTCACAGGGGAATATCGCTAACTATTCATAACAAAACATGGCTAAATGAAAGAATTTTGGGGCAGATAATGCCTTATTACAGGCAGCAAATCCCCTGTCCTGATTGACTCCCATTATATTGACATTTACTGATTGCGACTGGATATAAACTTCTTCCACAGGACTCCTAGAGGCTCCAAACTGGTCTGGGTTAGAAGCTGAACATAATATTTGGTAAAAAATTAAGGTTCAGGTTGGAAAAAAAACGAACTTTGCCCAACTACAGCCTTATTAAGAAGGTATGGACTGGGACTGCGTGTGGCGTAGTGGTAAAGGTGCTGCCCCTTAAAGGGGACTATTAATCCAGAAACAGTAATCCATGGTTTGACCCCCAACTCTGGGACCTTTAGTCCCCTCTTGGTCTCTGTACACATTTCCTCTCAGATCTGCTGCAGAAAATGGGCACCTAGTGCCAAAAAATGTTTTCTTTTAAAGGCCCAAAAAAATTCTATTAATTCTACTATTTCTAAGATGGATCCAAGTATCCAAGTCAGATGCTTAGTGGGTTTAGTAAAAACTGTGTGGTTTCTCAAAGACTTGCCAAAGTAAAACCAAATATTTTTGTGGAAACATGTGACCCCAGTTCCTATTTTTAATCCTCAGATTATTCTGCCATCCAACTTTTACCTGATTGGAATGTTCGTATTTTTGTATTGAAATGACTTCTACTTGTAAAGTGCCTTGAGATGACATCTGTTGTGAATGGGCGCAAAATAAATAAACGGAATTGAATTGAATCTTTGACCATGATCTTTGACCAGAACTTTTAAACTGTAGAAAGATATAGTGTTGATTTTTGGTTTGGCCTAACAAAAAAAGGCCATAATATGAAAGAGGTTGGAATATTTTTGGCTAAGAGGTACAGTAGTACTTTTGAGTGACCCAAGCTTGGAGCTTTACATAACTAACTAATCCACCATCAGATTTAACACTCAGTGAGTGGGTTTTATAATAACCTCTTTGTCAGTTACCCACCTTTAAAAGAATACCGTCACGAATCTGAAATTTGATGTCAGGGTAATTATTTAGTTCTCTGTGCAGATTCAAAAGGGTTTTGTGACTTATAGCTCTCGGTACGTTACACTGCAGATTTAGGATTCTTTTAAAAATATTGCACAGTAAGATCTGGTGGCGACTGATTACTTTGTTCAAATAAATTTGGTTTGATTTTCTTTGTGCAGAGAACAAAAGGTGGAAAAACCTCAGCTGCAGCACAGTGGAGTAAAGTGCTCTCTCTCTCTCTCTTCTAAGTTGTTCATCAACAAATTTAATCACACACTGGGAAATGAACGCTCCAATATCTCTCTCTTCTCCATGTCAGTCAGACCTAATTATTTTATGTCAACGGGATTAAAAATTATATGTTGTGAAGTAATTCAGAAACCAACTCCACTATTTAACAACGATAATTCTGATAAGCTTAAAAAAGGAAAAACACATACACAAATCTTTTAGTAATGTGAAAAATATCACAGTTACCTTTAAATTATACAGAAGCTTAACGAGTAAACATACTTTTGACCATTTATCACATTGCAGCCACTTTGACTTTAATGTATTTTATTGGGACTTTGTGACAGAGCGGCACATAAATGTGAAGTGCCAATTCTTGAGAAAATAGCCTGACTGGCTGGCGAGCATTTGTAAGTATAAATGACTAAGTCCTGTCACAGATTCTCAATTAGACTTGAGTCTGGACTTTGACTGGGCCATTCTAACACATTAATATGCTTAATGAAAACCATTCCATTGCATCTCCAGCCCTTTATATCTAGACTCTGATCACTTTAAATGTAGGAAAATGAATCCCCTCAGCAGAATGCTGCCTTCACCATGTTTCCTTTTTTTAAAAGTTTTGCTTGAAGTGATTTTCTGTAGTTCCTTAATCTCTTTGTGCTCTTTTATAAAAGCCAGATTTTAAGAGTGAACAATTAATTACGGACCTGATGCACAGAATTCTGGAGCTCCTCCAGAATAACTACGGGCCTCTAAGACCTTTACACAACACTTCCACCAATACTGAAATTTAATTACTCATAGGTTGACTGTGGTAATTAATTAACGTCATTGCTACGAGTAAGTCAGAATAAAGACTTTTGGGTTTTTTTGTGCTTTAAATTCAGTTTTAAATTTTTCAAATTTCAACTTTTTTTCGTTAGGGATGCACCAATGCCGATACTGTTCTTATGTACTGTATCGGTCCTTTCGTCCAATTCGTTGGATTTTGTGTGTGTGTGGTAGAAGTATCGGTATTTATCAGCAAGTTCTCATTTCCAAATATCGGTATCGGTTTGAAAAAAGCGGCATTGTTGCATCCCTAGTTTTAGTCTATCACACACAGCTGCGGTAACTTGATATAGGCCTAATCTAGAATGTTCAAAAGGAGGGCAAATGTGTTTGCTACCCCCTGTCTTACAGTTATGGAAAAAAATTGGACTCAATAGCCCTTTATTCTCTCTCTCATAAAAAAAAACTGTGTAGGATTTGAAAGCATTAAAGTAAACGATCAAATATCACAACCAGCGCAAGTTGTGTTGTAGGCCTACTGTAGAATTTAGAGAACATTTGGCAGGACAAGTGGATGATTCATAAACCATGCATTCTTTCTTGGTTGAGACCTTGAGATGTTCCTCGCTGCCCAGATGCGTGATTATTACCACTTAGAAATAAAGAGAGTAAATAAAAAGAGAACGTATTTCCAGTAGATTTGTTATAAATAGCATAGGCTATCTATGCGAATCAAATGCTAAAAAACATCTGACTAAATCAAATCCATGCTCCACCATAAGTTCATTTAAGGTCAAACAGGACGATGAGTTCACAGATGTTTTTTAAAAAACATTTATCGCAGATGAGCCAACAGGAGGAGATATTTCCCGCACACATGTCGAGGAAAACACACTAAGGGAGACGCTCCACAAGCAGCCTCACCTGTCTGTCAGGTGCTCGGCTCTCGGTGCAGTCCCGCTGGCTCCTGGGAGTCCACAGCCGCCCACCGGATCTCCGGTGGCTCCGAAAAACTGCTGAGTTGTGCAGCGGAGGCGGCTGGGGGCCAGTCGACGGCGCTGGGAGAAGTGGGGCGGTGGAGGAGAAGATGGCAGGTATCCACCAGCGGAGGACGGGGAAACTCCATGTTTCACAGCGAGAACATCCCGTCGGAAGTGGTGCCTAGCAGACTCAGACGAGAAACGAGGTGTGAACTGAGTGAGCAGTAGCTATTCCGACAGGACGATGCGACGCCAAGCCCACAGTGGTCAAAAGGAAGATGTCGCAAATTTAAAAGAGGAGATTGATTTCGTTGCGGTGGGTTTACTGTTCCCAACAGGACTGCTGTCACACCTCTAAAGTCTTCCCTTCTTTGGGAGTCCTCTCTCTCCCTGCACCTGCAGTCACTTTCTCTACGTCCCTCCCCCTTCTGCTATGTCTTTTAATATTCAAATAAAACCTCTGTTACATATTTCATTGTTCTAACACTTGAATACACCAGTTTATTGACGCCTATTTGACGTTTTTGACGCCTGGACATCATGAGGCTTCCTAGCATTTTTTGACTAAATAAAAGTAGTTCTGTTTCCCTAATTTAAGCCAATTTCCCCCCCACTTTTTCTTTGTTTAATAGGCCTATTTTCCAGTATGTCTAACATAAACAGAGGTGAAGAAAACATTTCCTACAAAAACTGTTTGCAGATTGTTGATATCCCTACATATATGCTATTGGCTACTGTTTTCAATAAAATTAACTTAAAGGTTGAATATGGAAAATTTTTATAGAAAAGCTACGTTAAAAATTCATTCAATAACTTCTGAACTTATAAGAATAATGTGAGTGTGAATCCAGCTGCCAAAGGTACATTTTCATTGCCAAGGAATCTTACAAAGTGACAGTGAAACAACAATTCAGCTGTCCACCAAGCGGCCGTAGCTTCCCAAGAGCTCTCCTAGTCTTTCAGCATTTTTTTCATGCATGTAAGACTGTATTTAAATAAGCACAAAACATTTTGGTCTACTGAATTAACACTTGGTTGAAAGAGAATGTGAATATTAAAGAGAATGTGAATAATGTGGAAAAGCCCCCCTATAGGCCCACTGTTAAGTAAGGTAGAGGATCTGTGAAGCTGTTCATGTTTCAAAGGTCCTGGAACTCTTTGCAATTATGAAGATATGAAGTTTGTTTGTAAAAAAAAAAAATTGAAAAATATTATTTTTTAAATAAAAAGCTGCTACAGTCTACCAGTAAACTGGACTGGGTTAGTCATGTAATGTTTCAAAAACATGGAGCTAAGACAAGAAAGAATGGCTCACCAGAAGCAAGAGAATCTTCTTCCAGCATCTAATACCCCAGACTAAATCCAACAGAGAACTGATGATGTGGGCTAAAGCAAAAAGAGATGAAAAGAAAAAGATTCCTCTCATTGTATGCTCCATCCTTTGGAATATATAAAGGGTATGCAGGTACAAGGGGTACATCTTATGTATAGCAGGGATACCAGTGATTGTGTTACCTGGTATTTTACGAAAAACATTTTTTCCTAACATAAGATTCCAAAAAAGTTTGAATTAAAGGTTTGGAATTGTCCGAATATTCATGGGGGAGATAAAGCCTCACAAATACTGGATTTATTTTTGATAGGGATGCACTGATACCAATGCTGGTATCGGGACGATATTGTTCTAATGTACTCATACACATTAAAGTTAATAAAATTAACAGATACCAAACTCTGATAATTTCACTGGTGGTAATTTTTATATTTTATTTTTAATCTAACTCATCATCATTTGTTGTAAAAAGCAGAGATGAAAATAAAACCTGTCTTCCAATTCATTGCATTTTTTGTGTAGTAGGAGTATCGGCAAGTATCCGAGTATAAGTATCTTACCGGTTTGAAAAAAAATGGGTATTTTTGCATCTGTCATTTTTAAGCTTTTAGACATGTTTTCCAGGAGTGCCGACGGATTTGATTGCTTCAGTATTTGCAATTGAAATTATAAATGCCACGTTTTTACTTTCGTCAGATTGATTTTCTGTTCATTCCTGTTCTCTGTTTGCATTCTGTTTTAAAGACAAAACTTTTCCGATCTAACAATACAAAGATTAGGTTAGCGGAAGAGACAAAATGTGCCAGATATCTATGCATTTTTCTTTGTTTTTGTCTAATTTAATCAGATCCAGCTCCTTTCACTGTTAACACTGCATGCATAATGACGTTTGAAAGTGCAGTTCATGTCGTGGCATTGCTGCACAACATTTCAGTCAGTGCTCAAGGTAAAAAGAGACGCAGAGTCTGTGTGATATGAACAACAGCCTGTCAATGGAAGATGCCAAACTCAGCATCTTTTCTCTCCCTCTCTCTGAGCTGTTCCCATCCACCGATAACACCTTTCTCCTGACAATTGAAGCCTGAAGCCGTACATGGCACTTTCTCTCATACACCAGGGATTTCAATATTGCAGCAGTAGTTTAAGATTGTGACCTTTCAAGGAGGAAAAGCGTTGCCTGAGTGCAACTGTTTGGTAAGGTACTCCCACCTGGAGTATCTAGCTCATGGAGAAGAATTTCGCCAACAGAACTCAGTGATGTTCCCACTCCCTGCAGTCAGACATAAGAGTCTCAGCGACCCTTTTGTGTAAACCCACAAACTGTCGTTTTTACAACAAACGAACAGCGGCTTGTGAAAGTGTTAATGCACATTGGAGTTTTTTTGTTTTGTTTTTACGTTACAACAATCTTCAATGTGTTTTATGTGGATTTTAAGTGAAAGATCACACAAAGGAGTGCACAACTGTGAAATAGAAGTTGCATAATGCAAGGTTTTTCTGTTTTATTTAATTATTGGATGGATCAGTATTTTTACTGGGTCATTTTAATAGATAAGTAAAGCTTAATATGAACCATTCCATTGTGTTTCTGGCTGAATTTCTAGGCTTGTTGTCCTGCTGAACTATGACATTCTGCTTCGCTGTCAAGTCTCTGTTCTTTGGTCTTGATGGTGCTGCTTGTTCACTAATGAGCTTTAAAAACTCTTATACCTAACAAAGAACAACAGTATTCATTTTGAATATAATGTTTACCCGTATGGTCTACTCAGATTTATTAAAAGCAAATCTCCACATTATATTTAACGGGTGTCAAATTGAAAGATGCTGAATACATATGAATGCTCCACTTTTACAGTGCCTATAAAAAGTACTCACCCTCTTGGATGTTTTACCTATTTTATTGCTTTTACAAATCAGTAATGATAACCAAAGACTGTTTTTTTATTTATTTTTTTAGACCAAATGCATTTACAAAAACAACTTTTAATCTGCCAGCGAAAACTGTTTCCCACACAATAATGATAAATGAATACAAAATTAAAAACTAAAATAAGTGATTGCATGAGCATTTCCCCCCTCTAAACCGACTGACCTAATTCAACGCAGGTCCAGGCGACTGGTGCTCTTAGCTCATTGTTGAATAAAACCCATATCAAGGGTTGACTAAAGTATCCTAAAAGGAATGTGGAAAAACCCACGGTGAAGTGGAAGAAAGTCCTTTAGTCAGAGGAGACAAAAATTTAGCTTTTTGGCAATCAGACAAGACGCTGTAGTTGGCGGGTACCAAAAACACCTGAAGCACGGTGGTGGCAGCATCAGGCCATAGGAATGCGTCTCAGCAGCAAGCCCTGGAAGGCTTGTAAAGGTAGAGGGTAAATTGAATGCAGTAAAATACAGGGAGATCCTAGAGGACATTTTTTGTTTCAATCTGCTAGAGAACTGCAGCTTTTTAAAAACATTTTTTTTTTTACAGTAAGGCAACCTGAGGCATCCAGCAAAATCTACATGGTTTAAAGACAACAAGGTAGACGTTGTGGAGTGGCCAAATCAAAGCACAAACCTCAGTGCTATAGAGAAGATTATGATTGAAGTTGAAAGGGCTGTTGAAAGCCGATTTGTACACTACCTTACAGAGGTGGAATAGTTTTGGAAAGAAAAAATAAAGAGAAAAACAGCAGTGTCCAGATGCGCAAGCCTGACTGTGACCCATCCATACAGACTCCGTACTGTGATTGCTACCAAAGGTGTATCTACTATCTACTACTGACTTGAAGGGGCTAAATATGTGCCATCCCTTCATTTACCTTAATTTATTTTACATATTTAGATGTAATTGTCATTCTTGTGTAGAAATCAGTGTTCATATTACATTAAAATAACTTGTACTTGGACTTGTAGTTTCTTTAAAAAAAATATGTGGCTAAAATAACGATGGCAATGAAGATTCCCTGCTTGAAGAGCCAATTATTTTCTTGCTTATCTGCTGGTTGTCCTATTTGACTCCTGACTACTGAACAGTCAAACAGTGAACATTAAAAAAAGGCCATTTATCCTGGATGCATTTGTCATATCAAATAGTTTTTATTCAAGCTAAGCTGATAGAAAAATGCAAATTTAATTAAAATAAAAGCTATAACTATAAAATAAAAAAGGGCTGGATTTATTTAAGTAACGAGGCATGTAAGAGCCAAGGTCCTGGACAGCCCAATTTCCAAGCAGCCCTCAGTCTATAAAGTGCCCAAAACAGTTGTCCTCATGTTGTTTTAGTTTGATTTATAGTAATGCAACATTTTCATTTGAAATCTGTTCAACCTTTATTCTTAAAAGCTCTACTAAAAGGTATGAGCTCTGCAGTACAAGAGAAGGAAGGGGAGGTTAAACATACATGACTGAAACGTATTATGTACTTTACAGTTCACTGATATAAGATCAGTCTTAACAGGAACTGCCAGGAATTATCCAATAAGTGTGTAGATGCAATTTCAACCACGTTTATATAATGATTTTGAAAATCATAGGAACAGTTTCTAATCTTATAGCCAGAGGCATAGGCATAGGTGGGTTAGGGGGGCCATCTAGAATGCCCTCCCCCCACCTTAATTATTTTAATAATAAAATATGAAAGTATTAAATAAGTATTTAGCAGCCACCGATTAATCTATTTATCTGTAATCTGTTTATAAAGATTATATTTTTGGAAAATTGAGATTTTTGTTGTTGTTTTTTTTACCATTGCACTACGTGGACTTCCATAGCTCAGAGTAATATCCACCCACCCAGGGCTACCATCTTGTTTTACAAGGATACCTTTAAGCTTGTTTTTAGTTGGACTTTGAATTCAGGTTAGCTCCACGAAGGGACGATTCTTAGAAAACAAAAAACAGGTGAAAAAACTAAATTAAAATAATAAATCGGATTCGGTGTGAAGAAATCAGTGAATAAATTTTAAGCCATATCGGCCAGCCATAGTCCCGATTAAAAAAATGAGAGAGGTCTATGATTTTTATCATAAGTATACTTCAATTATGAGAGACAGAACGTAAAATAATTCCAGGAAATAATATTTTATGTTTTTTAAATAATATATTTGTATAAATGTGTTATTATAAGTATTAGAACCTGCAACCAAGCAAGAATTCTGGCCCTCTCAGACCTGTTACGTCTTCTTTGAGAAGGTCAACTATCCTCCACTCGTAACCTGTATCAATGGCTCCTGTTTGAATTTATCATCTGTATAAAACACAACTGTACACATGTTCAAACAGTCCGATTCCAACCCCCACCATGGCCAAGACCAGAGAGCTGTCCAAGGACACCAGGGACAAGATTGTACACCTGCACAAGATTATTATTAGTAACACACTAAGCCATCAAGGATAATACTACTATTACTAATTCAATTCAATTCAGTTTATTTATATAGCGCCATTTCACAACAGGTGAATAATAATACATTTTATTTGAAGCGCCTTTTAGAAAACCCAATTAAACTTTAGGAAAGTACGGAGGAAGAGAGCATTAAGAAAAATTGAAATACCAGCAAACAAACCAACTAAAGTCAAAACAATTATGAGCAGACTTAAGAAGGGATTACTGATTAAAAGCAGGTTTGAATAAGTGAGTCCCAAGATTGGATTTAAGATTGGATATATATATATATGTTTGTGTGTGAAAAAGGTAACTGTATCGATCAGAAGGCTACAACTAAATTGCCCAAGGGGACCATTGAAGTTTTTACAATCTGAATTAAGGGCTAAAATGATTTATGATGTTATGATGACATCTAGAGGCCTCTTGCACAGGAGCCTTCTATTATTTTTCTTCCTTATTGGGCCAAATATTGTGAGCAGATTTAAACGGATTTCCCTCCAGTTCATCAAGAAATGAACTTAGGATCTGCCTTCAGCATCCTGAGGCTTTAAATATTAAATCACGGATTAATGTGCAAAATACAACTCGTTGCCGCAAGGGACTCGATATCCTTTTCTCCGCTGGCCATCAGAAACTAAATTTAATGCTGGCTCAAAGTATGGGGGTGGGACACACGAGAACTGGTAAAGGGTGTGAGGTTTGACGGCTTGACGGCTGGAAAGACAAACGAGTCAGTTAGCAGTTCGAGTCAGGAGAAAATATAGTGGAGCCAGCTGAAACGTGGCAGAAAGCCACGCAACTTTGGTGCCCACTCTGCAAGGCCGCATCGGAGGCAGCCCTGGAGGGACGTGAGTTATATAGCATTAAATCAGTCTCACATCCAGCTGACTTCCAGGTTGGTTTCTACAATCAGCAGAGCTACTCATGCAGGTAATGCAGTCGGTGCCTTCAACAAATGAGTAACCGGCGGAGGACAGACTACATTTTTTCAAAGGTTTCATAGCATGAGTTTTTTGTGACATCAAGCAAATTGGGCCGCTTTTTGGCAAATCACTAGGTAAACTGCAATAAAGTCTGATTGAGACTGAATTTTGCTTTTGTTGTTAAAACATGTACATGTTGATTTAATTTGATCAATTCTAATTGTTCAGGTCCTATAACCTTTGAGACACCAGTTGTGACACATTTAATTTTTTTAATGAGATGAGCAGTGTTCAGGTAAAGTGGGCCACCCCTTCACCAAAAATACCCCCCATATAAACCGGACAAAATAACTCAAAAAAAAACTTCAGTCAACTTTAATTTGAACTCATTCTTAAAAACATAACAAATTCAGATGATGATCTAGTAATAAATGAATATCAACAGCGACATAAAAAATAACCATAATCAATTCATTAGCACCTTTTCATAATTGCTCATAGAACTATGTTCTATTTTCAAAAGGACCACCTTCTTCACAAATGCAATTTTCTTTTCGACACATCTCATGTCGCTGCAGTTACCACTCCTAGGTGGACTATGGGATCCCTAGACTACTTTAGATGCTTTAGATCATCCATTATTGCTACTTTACTTTTTCTTCACTTCTTTTTCTTCTCTTTCTTCACTTGTGAGAAAAAACTAAGGGAACTTAGGGGCCATTTACAAGACAACCTTGCCATTTTTAAAAATTTTTTTTTTTACAAATGTATTTGTGGGTGAAAATAACACTGCGTTTACATGACACAAAATAAAATGTAAAAAAAAAATAATAATATGGTCTGAATTTAAAACCATTTTTTTTTTGCAAATTATGGTGGAATATAAGTATTTGGTCACCTACATACAAGCAAGAATTCTGGCTCCCACAGACCTGTAACAACTTCTGTAAGAGGCTACTCTGTCCTTCTCTCGTTACCTGTATTTATGCCACCTGTTTGAACTCGTTATCAGTATAAAAGACACATGTTCCCCACCTCAAACAGTCACATTCCAAACGCCTCTATGGACAAGACCAAAGAGCTGTCGAAGGATACCAGAAATGATATAGTACACCTGCACCAGGCTGGGAAGACTGAATCTGTAATGGTTAAGCAGCTTAGTCTGAAGAAATCAATGGTGGGAGAAATTATTAGAAAAACACAAGACGTACAACACCACTGATAATCTCCCTCGATCTGGGGCGCTATGCAAGATCTCACCCCGTGGGGTCAGAATGATCACAAGAACAGTGAATATGAAAAGAAATCAGAAATCCCAGAAACACACAGGGAAACCTAGTGAATGACCTTCTTCTAAGATGTTGAATTTGGAGTTTTCATAAGCGGTCAATTATCAAAATTATAACTAAGGCTTGAAATGTCCCGCTTTGCATGTAATGAGTCTATATCATATTTAGTTTAACCATTTAAGCTGAATTAAAGATTTTTATTTTTTTTACTTCAGCACAATATTTCAAGTTTACTTGTGCATATTTTTTGAAAAACCCTCAGTTGTTACATTTTTTTAAAGGGATTCTAATATTGAGTTCCCAATTTTGATAAATTAATTTACCTGTACTATTTCCAGGTGTAAACTGCTCACAAAAATTAAAGGAACACTTTTTTATTGGGCCTGGCAGGAAATCAATTAAACCTGTGATAATTTTCTGGTTGGTTAAGCAGCTGAGGGCATCGTTAATCACTTTCAGCTGTATTGGTGTTCATGGCCTTGACAACAGGTGAACTACAGTGGCAACAATTAGAAAACCCTCAAAACAGGACTGGTTTTACATGTGGAGGTCATTTCAAGTTTCTCCCTCTTGATCTTTTCTGGCTGGTTTTGGCTTGAGTAATTATCTCTACTGGCAGCATGAGGCGATTCCTTAACCCTACAGAAGTTGCACAGGTTGTCCAACTTCTCCAGGATGGCACATCCACACGTGATGCAGCAAGAAGGCTTTATGTGTCTCCCAGCACAATCTCCAGAACATGGAGGAGATTTCAGGAGGCTGGTGGTTATTCTCGGAGAGCTGGACAGGGCCGTAGAAGGTCCTCAACCCATCAGCAGGACCAATACCTGCTCCTTTGTGCAAGGCGGAACAAGCTGAGCACTGCTCATGCCCTACAGAATGACCTCCAGAGGGCCACTGGTGTGAATGTCTCTACCCAAACAATCAGGAACAGACTTCCAGAAGGTGGCCTGAGGGCCTGATGTACTGTAGTGGGCCCTGTGCTCACTGCCCAGCACCGTGGAGCTCGACTGGCATTTGCTCAAGAACACCAGAATTGGCAAGTCCACCACTGGCACCCTGTAGTTTTTACAGACGAGAGCAGGTTCACCCTGAGCACCTGTGATAGACGTGAAATAGTCTGGAGAAGACAAAGAGAACGTTATGCTGCCTGCAACGTCGTTCAACATGACAGGTTTGGTGGTGGGTCAGTGATGGTCTGGGGAGTAATATCCATGGAGGGACGCACAGACCTCAACTGCCTAGGAAATGGTGCTCTGACTGCCATAAGGTATCGAGAGGAAATCCTTGAACCCATTGTCAGACCCTACGCAGGTGCAGTAGGTCCTGGTTTCCTCCTAATGCAAGACAATGCCCGGCCTCATGTGGCAAGAGTATGCAGGCAGTACCTGGAGGATGAAGGAATTGAAACAATTGAATGGCCTTCACGATCCCCTGACTTAAACCCAATAGAACATCTCTTGGACATTATGTTTCGGTCCATTAGGCGCTGCCAGGTTGCTCCTCAGACTGTACAACAGCTCAGGGATGCCCTCACACAGATCTGGGAGGAAATGCCACAAGACACCATCTGTCGTCTCATTGGGACCCTGCCCCGACGTTGTCAAGCATGCATACAAGCTCGTGGGGGCCACACAAGATACTGAAAAGCATTTTGAGTTGCAGAAATTAAGTTTTTGAAAAAATTGATTAGCCTGCCACATCTTCATTTCACTCTGATTTTAGGGTGTCTACACAATTGAGCCCTCTGTTGGCTGAAAACTTTTATTTCCACTAAAAGACTTGGCCTCCTTTTGTTCCTAAGACATTGCCCTGTCGTTATTTGTGGATATCCAACTCCATAATGAGATCTGATGTATCTAATGTGTTTCTTTAAAGTGCTCCTTTAATTTTTGTGAGCAGTGCATATATTCAATACCTACAGGTGTGCAGGTCCAGGTGGCTTAAAGATATTTGTTGTTGCTTCCTAACGTCTATTGTACGCATGTTTCAGAATCGGCAAAACCCATTTTAACATTAACCACTGCGTGATGTAGGATCAGTGATAACCATGTATCGTATAGGTTGTAGGTTTTGGTCACTGGTGGGAGAGAAAGTATATCGTTGCAAATTTTAATCAAAAAGTCAGCGCTTCTGTGATCATCTAAAACATGCAGGGCAGCGTGCCATAACGACCTGGGTTGGGAAACACTGCTTTACACCATGCACCACCCCCGATAGAAGGAAGTATATTTCTTTTAGCCTTCCCTAAATGCCTGGTGACACCTTTTAGAGACATACAGGACAGCAGGTTTTTAATTCAGCACAATAGGCAAAATGTTTTAGGTTTTAAAAATTTATTTTGCAACCAAAAAAAAAAAACAACCTCATACAAGATTAAAACTGTGACACAAATTATTGTTACAATATTTTCTGTCTCTGTGGATGTTGCTCATAGATAGCTCATTTTTTTGAGGGGAGCTTGAGGCAATGGTGTCCAACTCTTGCTTTCTTTTGTGATTGGCCCTTGGTTACCATGGCGGAGACATTGGCTGTGGGTTCTGGAGGTATGACATCACCACTGCTGAGATAGACAGCCTAAAAAAAACACACAAAACAACGAATATTAAATGTGAAACTGCACTGTTAACTTCAGCAGAAAATCTGAATCTATATTTATTTAATCTACTCTAAAAAAAAAAAGTCTTAGCTGATGGACACACAGATCAGGAATAACATCATGACCACCGGTGTGCCTAGTGTGTTGTTCCCCCTTTTTTTTCAGCTGAAACAGTCCTAACTCACAAGGTCTGGCCCCAAGAATTTAACACCAGATCCTTCAATTCGTGTTAATTGTGAAGTAGGCCCCTCCGTTTCCATGACAGCGTGTACATGGTCTGCAAGAATGATAAAGTTGTTTATACAGTGGGTATGGAAAGTATTCTGACCCCTTTAAATGTTTCACTCTTTATTTCACTGCAGCAATTACTTAAAATCAAACGGGTTCATTTTATTTCTCAACGTACACTCAGCACCCCATTTTGACAGAAAAAAAAAATACAGACATTTTTGCAGGTTTATTAAAAATGGAAAAACTGAAATATCACATGGTCATAAGTATTCAGACCCTTTACTCAGTATTGAATAGCATTTTGAGGTAGTACAGTCACGAGTCTTCTTGGGAAAGACGCAACAAGTTTCTCACTACTTCATGCCTACTGCTAACCTACTTTCTTCCTATACATAATAGACAAAAAGATTAATGTAATTTTCTTTCCTGTAAACTCTCAGTAATTCATTTCAGATATTGCAGCGAGAGGCACTGCAGGTGTAGGCACTTGTATAGTGTCAGAGACAATTTGGACCAAGGAATAAAAAAAACATTTCAGGCCATGGAGAAGTAAACGCCCATAAAAAGCATAACATTGCAAGATTAATCAAAAATAAAATAAAATATTTGATGTCAAAAGGAAGTGTGCAAGAATAAAAATACTATAAGAGGCATGAATTGACGATAATAAAACTTGGATATCCTCTGAGATTAAGTCAGAAATCCTTAAAACAAATAAAAAATATACATTTATCTGAAAGAACAAAACAAAAAAACTCTTCCTTTACCAAGATTATTAAGTCAAAAGTTTGTGACAGAAAATGCTAGAAGTCTAATAGAGGTGGCGAATTTAAGAGATGTGCATCTGGGATATTCTCCAAAGTGTAAGCGATACATCCCGGCTCCTTCCGGCCGCTTTGCCTGAATCATCAGAATATCAGACTCCATGCAGGCCATGTTGGTCCACTGTCTGACTTTGGTTAAAACGTACTTTTTTCTAGGCCAAGTAGTCTTTTCCCCGATCCCGGTCCTCAAGGCAACATGCCCTGCATGTTAGAGATGTGTCCCTACTTTAACACGCCTGTTTCAGATGAATGCAGTTCAGGGAAAGCCTGAAATCAGGTGTGGTGAAGCAGGGAAACAAATCTCTGATTTTAAACGGTCAAATAATGTTAGTTTACCATAAATTTCTAAATATGTAAATATGTGGCCACTAAATATGTGAGATTAATCTGGAAATTTGGACGTTTTTCTTGATTGTTTTTTTTTTGGATAGGCGTTCACTCCTATGTGGCTGCATTCATCTCTTTCTTTGGTCCACAATGACCGTCGTAAGTTTCCCCGTATTAACCTCAGCGACAGACCGACCACCGCAGCACATTCACTCTGCTCAGGTCTTTCACCTCTGTTTAATGACACCAGGGACACTTGAATTACATCTTGGCTCCAGACCAACGTCCCAAAACTGGCTTTGTAGCAGCTTTTCCTCACACACATACACACACACACGGAGCCAGTTTACTGAGTCCATCGATTGGCAGCTTGTTTTTGCTTTTCGCTGAGCCAACCATTTTGCATCAATAAGCTATGGGAGCATTCACTTCATCTTTAAAAACCTTCCTAAAGTAGATCTGTTCACCACAAAGATGAGAGGGAAAATAAATTCTGCACGTCAAACATCGCCTGAAACAGCGTTTCCCAACCCTGGTGCTAAAGGCACGCAGCCCTGCATGTTTTAGATGTTTCCCTGCTTTGAATACACCTGCCGTTTGGCAAAAGCCTGCTAATCAGCCTTCAACTGATATCAGGTGTGCTGCAGCAGGGGAACCATCTAAAATGCGCAGGTGCAGGGTTGAATAAGGCAAAAAAAAAAAAAAAAAAGGAGGTTGGAGTACTCACATAAAGCTGCTCATCATCTGTTTGGTGTCTTCTGAACTTCTGGAGTTTGCAAAGCTGATGAACGAGCAGTAGACAGCGATCCAGGCGCACCACTTCAGCTGAAAAAACACACAAAGCATGATTTGGGTTTGTTGAAATCTCCCAGAACCTGAAGATCACGACGAGACTAGAAAGCAAACAGCTCCTTTTAGTGAGTAATTATTAGTAAATTAATTAGTTGATTCCTGTTAAAAAAAAAAGGGAGTTTTCCTTTTCCTAAAATGCAAACCGCTGGGTTTCTTCATATAAAATAAAAATTAAAAAAACGCTACAGCACCTGAAATTGAATTGGAACATATGCAACTGACTGGGACTGAACTCGCCCGGGCCGGACTTTACTGATAGCTTACAGATTTTAAATCAACTCCTTTTAAATGAACGCGTGTTTTGCAAAAACCCGACCTTATCTAAAGCTCACCGGCCCATTTCAGATAAAGTGCATTAATATTTTGGGATTATTGTGAATAGAACTAAAACTCAAAGTATTTGAATATAATAATGTTGAATAGGGCCTGGCGGTATGGCAAAATTTTCATATCATGGCATTTTTAATAAACATATCGGTATTACGGTGCTTAACAGTGTTTTTTTCACAATAATTATGATTCTAGTAGACATTCTTGATGCTGTAAGGCTGAAAGTATACATGTTTTTTAACCTCACGTTGACGCAAGCAGGAAATTGCATTTTGTACTGGCTTTACATGTACTACTGAAGAATCCCGCTAGGAGGGAAGAGTAAAAACTCAGACCGGATTTTGCCAAAGAAGAAGTAAAAAAAAAAAAAAAAAAAGAGATGGCGACCGTATGAGATTATTAGCTGGTTAGTATTCAGATAAAAACAGAAAAAGAGACAGCAGAAGTATCATAGAGGGTATGTAAAACACGTTTACAGCTATTTTTGATTTATTTTCCACTGGTTTTGCCGCCGTTGGCCGCCTGTACATACAGACGGTCAAATAGCGCTTAACACTTCCCCCTACTGGTTACTCGCAATAGCGCTTGTAAAAGATTTGCTGTTCGGTTCTCGTCTGACATTTTAAAGCCGATAAACTTCTAAACTTTAGACGTGACTCTTCTTTTTGGAAATACTTCCTCAGCATTGCGTGCTTTGCTCCTGCCAGCAGCTGTACTTACTTAAAAACGTTATTTTTCACACTGTGGTGAAGAGCGTGTTCCAGTGAAATCGGTCGCTGCTGAAACACTTCCCCACATTAAACGTACCAGAAGTTGTCTGAACTACTCACCGGTATAGTGGTATATTAAAAATTCATATCATAACGAAAATAAACACCGGTTTTCGGTCTGAACCGGTATACCGCCCATTTTTTGAAAGGGTAAAACATGGAGCTACTGGCCAGGGGTCACATTAAACCTACCAAGCACCTAATTTCCATTAGTAGAAGAATTTTTCTTTTGTGGTTAGGGCTCCAGTTCAGGGGGTCACAGAAAACATTCGACAGGAAATTGAAATCAAGGTGTAAAACGATTCGTTAATGGCGTGACGAATGCTAAACAAAATTTGTCATTTGTCCCTTGTGTTTAAAGTCAGCAGCAGCCCTTCGTATCCTTATCCAAAAGGTGAGTTTACCTCTAATCTTCTAAATGGAACAGTTGGGACAGGGGAAGGTCTACCCTTCAGGGCTGAAGGGGAGCATGCTTCAAGCGGGCACTGATCGACATGCAAAGAGACAAAGGACAAAGACAGGAAACAGAGCTGTGTAGCTGTGAGGAAAGGCTCGACGGTTGAGGACCAGGATGAGACCATTTTCGACTCAACTGGTGATGGTCGAGGGTCGGCTACCTCGAACAAATCTACAAATACTGCTTTTATAAATGTTGCAAACTTTGCTTATAGCAGAAAGGCTGCATCATTTTGCTGTTATTTACAAAACTGACTAAAATCAGTATTTAGCGCCATTAGTGTTCTGTCGCAAACTCGGGAATACCTGACCTATACGGCAAGGCAGTTTTATTGGTATAGCACACTTTCAGCAACAAGATAATTGAAGGTGCTTTACAAGATTCTGTGACAAATACTCAAAAAACATTTTAAGCATAATTAAGAGCACACACTACATCATTAGAGAAAGTAAAAGCATCAATTTAGCATGAAACACACACAAAATATGAAAAATACTAAAGGATGAAAAACAGCAATAAAACATAATGAGATATGATACACATGGCATTAATGGCTTACTCGAAGGAAGCTGAGTTTTTAGTTCTGATTTAAAGCAGCTCAATGTTTCAGCAGCTTTGCAGTGGTCTGGAAGTTTGCTCCAGATATGGGGAGCATAGAAACTGAAAGCTGCTTCCCCATGTTTGGTTCTGATTTTAGGGAAGATTGGTAGACTAGAGTTGGAGGACCTGAGTGGTCTGGGGGGTTACTATAGTGACAGCAGGTCTACGACATATTTTGGAGCCAAGTCATTTAATGATTCATAAACTAGTAGGAGCATTTGGAAGTCTGTTCTCTGAGCTAAAGGGAGTCAGTGTAAGGACGTAAGTACTGGGGTGATGTGTTCTACTTTCCTGGTTCTAGCGAGGACACGACAGCAGCATTCTGGACATAGACTGTAAAAAAGAATAGACAGTGCCTCCTCACTCCTCCCAGTTTCCCAGAATGACACACTTTCTTGGGGGAATTCATGGCGGATTCACAGACTCCTCCACCCCGGATCTGACGAAGCATGTTCCTAAAAAGGGGCGGGATCCTCACTCTAGACTCTGTCCTCGCGGGGCGTGTAGTTCGGTCGTAATCACGCCCATTCTGCTCCCGCGTCTTTAGCTCTGATGCTAGACTTGGATCGGCCCCCTCATTAATTATGCAAGATTTCAAAACATTATCTTACGAAAACCAGCCCGCTGCCCAGCGTTATCTCAGAAAGAATATGTAGCCATAGAAAGTTTAAAAAAAAATGGGCACCAGGCATTAAAGTTGTTTTTAACGTGTCTAAAGTCCAATGCTTTTCAATGGAGGTACTACAGCAATCGAGGAGCAATGGCGGCCTCCATGGTATGCGGTCACAAAGCAGAGCAGCCAGCGGCCATTGATTCTGGATCAGCTGCAGCTGTCTGATTGACTTTTTAGGCAGACCTGTGAGGACACTGTTGCAGTAATCAATCCCAATAAAGATAAATGCATGGATAAGGTTTTTCTAGGTCCCGTTGCAACATTAGACCTATAATCCTAGAAATATTCTTCAAGTGATAGAAAGCTGACCTTATTGCTTTTATATGACCCTGAAAGTTCATGTCTGAGTCCATTACTACACATAGATTTCGGGTCAGATGAAAAACAATGGAAAAAAACATTTCTGAACTGACGTGGCAGGAGGGCTATTGAACTCCACATCAAACCTCGTTCGTTTTGGTATTTAAAGAAAATTCTGAAGGACGTGACAGACACGGATATTGGCTATAGCTGTGAAAGTGCGAATAACCTTAAGCATGAGGCCACACATGCTGAAGATCATGCCGAGCAGGTTCATGTAGTCAGGCGTGGGGTCCTCTAATGTGGGGTTAGTCTCTGTGCTGGGAGGCTTGTATCTGCAACAACAACACAGCGTTGGAACAGATAGCATAGATGTTTAAGTATTCGTTTTTTTTTATTGTATTGGTCATGAATGCCCTGTGTGTAACACAAATTGCAGTTTTACTTGTTAGTTAAAAGTCTTATTCCACAAAAATGAGGATTTCAATGCTGTATGCAGCTCGACTGCCCTCTTGTGGACAAGATTACAACCATGTCAAAAAATGTTACTTAATGCTTACAGTACCTCAAGAGCTTCTTAAAAGACAGCAGAAAATCACTGGTACAGCAAAAGATCATTTGAAGTTATAACATTTACATTGTGACAAAGATTAGGAGCTCGTCAACAATGGCTGATATAAATGATACTCGCCGTTAAACTCAGACAGCTACCTGTCAGTTTTGTGACTCAGAATCACCTAACTAGTGGTAATCCCACGGTAAAATCCTCCCGATGAATGACTGTGTTAGCATTAGCTCGCTGCTGTTGGTCAGCCAATCGATTCGGCTTGTTTTGTTAAAACAAACAGAACAAAACTCACCTTAAAATCTTATTCTGTCTCCTCGGGTCTGCCATACTATTAGTGGACATGTTTATAAGATATATATATATCTTTAACTAATACGGGAAGGTTATGTTTAAACTCTTACTGAACGACCCACAACCGATTACCCCCTTTCTATAAAGGGAAGGAGACCAGGAAGTTTTTCCGGTTAATTTCAAAATAAAAGCTTTGGGCATCGTCTGGATTGAGTGGGAACACAGAGTTTGAACTTTTACTTTGAAAGGACCGTTAAACCCCCGCATGAATTACGTCCGCATGCTAGCTGCTCGTGCTAGCAAGTCTAACGCGTGAAAAAAAAGTTAAAATTAGCTGCTAATGCTGCCGAAATGTTACTTTTTCTTTATGGTTTGTAAAAAAAATTGAAAATGTCCTTCCCTGAAATATTACCTGGTTAAGACAGTTTAAATAGGTAAGCTTAAAAAGTTACACTTAAATTCAATATAATTGAGCTAAAATGTTTCAACATGTCAATTGATTATCTGTATATTTCTTTGCTATTCCATAAATTGTATAGTTTTGTCAGAAGCTACGCCACAAACGAAAAGTAACTTGTTCTAGTATTTATAATCTGGTTTAAAGTTACAGTAACACTAATGTTGCATGCAGAGAGTCAATTATATTGTAATATAATTTAATTTAATTAAAGTAATATTGTTATATTGAGAGTAAAGTTAGCGTTTGAGGTATTTTGTGTCTAAATGTTGTTGCTCCAACTCGCAGGTCCTGTGAAATATGGCGTTTCCTCAACCCAAACCTCAGGCTCCTCAGCTTCCCCAGCTTCTGTTGAGGACCATCGACTGCCAGCAAGGAGCGGTCAGAGCTGTTCGCTTCAATGGTAAGGATTATAATCTGGTTTAATGTTTTAGGGAGTTTTTTTTGGAATCCGACTGCAGCAGAAAGCAACATTGTCAGATTAATGTATGTGAAAACAGTCGTGCAACCCTGGATAAATATACAGTTGCTCGGTTTTAATTCAGATTTCAAGAATCGATTCGATTTCGATTCTCAAGAGTTGCAATTTATTATTGTGATCCGATCAGAATCAATCTGTTCCAATTTGATATTGATGTGGGTCAGTGCAATTAAAAACCTTAATTAGTTACCTTAATTATGTGCTTGTAACTCACTGATGCAACAGATATATTAAGTAGACTATATGTGCAACACATGGAACTTCGGACTTAAATGGAAGTTTTTTTTCCCACCTGGACATTATTTTTTAGCTTTTATTACATTCATTTACTCAACCAGAAAAGTTTGGAGCCACTTGGAGTCCTTCGGGAGAAGTTCATATCCAGTCTTGATCAGCGTATATCCATATAATGGGAGTTGTGAGGGCAGACGAATCGACACCTCTAAATAAGGCATTATCTGCCACTAAAGTTGTTCATTTAACAATTTTTTTGTTAGGAAAAGTTAGCGATATTCCCCTGTGAGTTCAGAACGGCTCGGTGGGGCTGTGGTTTAGGCTTCTGTGGTTTTTACAGGCTTTTAATGCAACCGATTCCAATTTACACTAACCGGCGATTATAGTGTCGTCTTAGCCACCCGACACTGCAGCCGTAGTCTGCATAGGTTGTGGAAAGGGAGCGTGTGGAGCTAAACTTCGTCCAATTGGTGATTCAGCTAGTACAATTTGGAAAGAAGTGAATGAGAACCGCGTTGATGTTTGCAGTAGTAAGTTCTGTCTAACTGACCGCCATAGAGCACAGAGTGAAAGTCCTGCTCAGACTACAACCAGGATGGAGCGCGCCAGTGCACTTCCAAGACGTTCTGAACTGTGCAGTGACTAGTGCTAATGATTCATAACAAATCTTATTAAGTTAAGTGGATGAGTTTTGGGGCAGATAAAGCCTTATTACAGGTGGCAAATCTCCTGCCCTGATTGACTCCCATTCTATGGATATACGCTGATCGTGACTGGATATAAACTTCTCTGGAGGGACTACAAGTGGCTCCGAACTCTTCTGAGTGAGTAGACGAACATGATAAATGCTAAAAATAAGGTCCAAGTTAAGAAAAAAAACAACTTCCCCTTTAAGCCTTAAAATGCCCATCCGGACTTTTCCCTCCTATTTTAGCTGTAAAAAGCGATATTAGGAATGTCTAAATAGATCTGTAGGATTTTTTTTAAAGAATTAATTTAAGTAAGGATTTTGTTTGTTTTTTCAACACAGCACTAAAAGTAATGTAACAGAAATGCTAGAAGTATGTAAAGAAAGAAGTATTGTCGTTCCTTTGAATAGAGTTAAGTCAAGTATCCTTTATTCTGGACTTGAAGTCCAATCTAGCAGGCAGAAAAAACTGAAACTGGACAAATAAAAGAGGCACAATACAATGTGCCAAAATATAAAAGACATTATACAACTGAGAAGATGAGCAACGGACCATAGAAATAACAGTAATATTGGAAAATACATGTAAATAGATAATGAAGGGAGGAACTCACTGCTGTACCGGTGTTTGCAGTCCTTGGAATGGTGGCGTATTGCAGTGAACCGAGTATCGATTAGACAAGCAGCAATCACATTTCTGGTTTTGTTCAGTCTGCAGATATATTTATGTAAAATTTCTTAAAACAGCTTGTGGGGTTCCTACCTACGCACTGACAAACTTCTCCCCTTGGCGTCATTCTATGCAACCTGAACTGACTACATTTCCTGTAGTTTGTCCACAGGTGGGCCGTGTGCAGTAACCCTTAAACGGGTCCTCTTTACTCATTCAGAACAAATCCTAATTTTACAAGCCAGTGTGTTTGGCTGAGGATATAACGCTCATATCATCTGTAATAATACGACCAAGATATTTTACTTTCTTGGCAACACTAATCACAGTGTTCAGCAGAAGGAAATTTGGAAACTTCATCCTCTTTTCGCTCGGCAATCCAAGACCGCCCTTTTAACGGCGTTCTACACAACATTGTGTTCTCGCCCCACCCGTGTGACAGCTTTGCTGGCTGCTGGTTAGTTTTTGTCTTGGCTTGTTTTGTTGTTTTTTTTCCGTTTTTTTTTTACTGTGAATGTGGGTGCACATTATGCGCATTTCGGCCGTCTCAAGCCACTGCTTCATGCCACGCTACAAGCTCCACCCGGCTCTAGAGGTGTGTGTCACACGGAAAGGCCAAAGATTTCAGTGAATCAGAGTTCATGGCGTCTTTGTTCTAGCCAAGATGCACCAAAAGCCAACATCAGGAGCAGACCTAGATTTTAGAATTTCTGACACTGTCTGAAGTCAGTTTTGCCAACTTGGCGACTCTTTTCAGACCCTCTTAACAACTTTTTATCTTCATATTTTTTTTTTTTTGTGCTGAAATATTCCCTCTATATTGGACACAGCGTCTAATCCACCGATCCAGAAGAAGCACATTGGCGCAAATTATTCCAGTCTGCAGTGTGTGACCAGAGCGGATTCATTTATTTGATTCAGATCTCACTGTGCAGGAGCTAAATATTATCCACATTCTCTGATTTTAACTTGATTCCGTTCCTTAAACGTAAATCCAGCACTCTTTCTGGTAGCGCTGGATGGACAGACAGAGAATATTCTTCCATCAGCGAAACTTCAAGAATATTCTGTTCTGATCTTTCCACCAAAACAATATATCGGCATGTCTTAAACAAAACGTTAAAACAATCATATTTTCTCCCTCCCAACTCCTAACCTGCCCGCATTAATGAAAACTCCTCTGGGACCCGCAAAATTTAATTTATGCAATTGTCCACCTGAAACAGCAGATTAGCTGCAGGTACCCGTTCTATTGCAGAACGCTGAACTGTAAATTAAAGTTGAACTTTCTCCTCACAGAATGGGCAACAAAGCCAAAGGTTAAAGGGAAAAATTGTTGGGTAATCTCTTCCGCCAAGGTACTCCTCGTCTGTCACGGATCAAGTAAAGTGAAACTTAAATCTGTCACAAGGGGTGGTTGGATTTATTCACACAAACACACGATAAAAATATGTATTGAATGCTTCTTTCTTTTCACGTTTGTTTTTACAGCATTATCATAATTACAGGCTGTATATAACTTCATATAACCATGGAAAACCAGTAGTTATGTGTGTAATTAGACATTCAGCAGCATCATATTGCCAAAATGGTATGATGCTTGTTTCACCTGCGAAGATTCGACCTTCAGATCGGTAGGGAAATTACGCTCCGCATTTCGATGCATCGAATCTTCGACTATTCAAGCTCACCCCTGTAAAATATTAAACAAGCCTGTTTGAAACCTGTCCACACAGACTCCATGCTATGATTGCAGCTAAACTGCTGAATCTACTAAATGTTGACTTGAATGGGGTGAATATTTTTGCCATCACTGATTTGACTGATAGATATATTTACACTTTGACATGAAAGGGTATTTTTGATATAAAAAAAAAAATCCATATTCTGTGGCTCACGATTGAAGGTTACAACATTGGAGGTGTGTGAATAGTTTTTTTTCTAGACACCACTGTATGAACTTGTTTTTCTCCCCTCCCTATGCTTCTTGTTCTCTGTGCTTTCGGCCAGTCGATGGAAACTACCTGTTATCCTGCGGCAGCGACAAATCCCTGAAGCTGTGGAGCGTCGGCCGCGGAACGCTGCTGAAGACGTACAGTGGCCACGGATACGAGGTCCTCGACGCCGACAGGTAGGTGGTGGTGTTGGTGGGGGGGTCGTTTCAGATGTTCTCCACAGCAACCGTTTGTAGAAGTGGTGGCGTTCAGAAAACATTAAGCTGAGAAAATAAATGCTTGTGTGTATGAACGTGCAGGTATTCTCTTGATTTAAAGGGCCTACGTCATGCAAAATCAAGTTTTTGGGGTTTTCAACCA
Organism: Apricaphanius iberus; assembly: GCA_028564705.1. Lineage (NCBI taxonomy): Eukaryota > Metazoa > Chordata > Actinopteri > Cyprinodontiformes > Aphaniidae > Apricaphanius > Apricaphanius iberus. The sequence continues at coordinate 286,706 of JAPXFQ010002242.1, read as the reverse complement.
AAAACCCCCACCAGAGTGGTTTTTGGCTTAATTAACACATGTCTGAGGAATCCTCCTGAATTCTGCTCTCTGAGCAGCTGCCCTTCCCTCTCCTAGAAAATGACTGATTGTTCAAACTGTTCACCAGCTGACGTCAGCTGGTGAACAGTAGGAAGAGCTAGAGGTGTCTGCACCGCCCCTGCAGGCAGAGCGGCTTACCCCTGGTAGATTTTCAAACACACCCTCCTCCTTCTCAAAGCTCATGGCAGCTTCTGTTTTTGGCAGCTTAAAACAACATTTTTTTTGGATTTTTTTTACTTTCTCTGTGAAAACGCCCGTTTGGCTGCATGGATTACAGGATTTTATTCTACCTTCCTAAAGAACAGCAGCTGGATCAAAGAACAAACACGTTTGATGGACAGAGAAGTAAGTGGCTAAATGCTAATGCTAATGTGGGTTAGCTATTTATCAAGCTCCTTACGTGATCTTATAACCGCATTGTGTGGTTAATTTATCTGTAGCATCTCAGAATGCTAACAACACCCACGGCTTTTTTATATACTGGGCTTGAAAGATTTGCTTAGTGGAAGCAGCTGTGTTGGTTTGGGCTCTGTCTAAAGCCTGGAGATTTAACAAGTGAAATAGGCTTTATTGACTCAGTTTTTAAAACGATAAACTAAACGTCTGAGCCCTTAAGATAACAGAGTTTCATTGTGGTACTCTGTGCTTTTCAAATTATTTGTGAGAATACTGTTTGTGATGAAGCTTAGCGCTGTTTGTTTCAGTTTAATCTGCTTCTGGCTCTGCAGGGGAGCGTAGGGGTGTAGGAGGCGGGTTTATAGAGAAACGAGCCGTTTCACTTCGTGGTCTAACATTAACTACAGGATACAAGTAAAATTTCAGGACAAATTAATACTGTATAACACCAACGGTAACATTTTATCATACATTTCTATCCCAGAAGTTGAAAGCTGTTAAATAGCATGATATAGTCCCTTTAAAGGTTTTCTGTCATGATTTCAAGGCAACTCGTCTGATTTAACCAAAACAGTCAGCCTCTCAATACAAAACCTTCCACTCTGCAGAAATATAGTGGGCACTTTCCTTTTTCTCTCTTCCGGCAGTTCTTACGACAACAGTCAGCTCTGCTCATGCAGCTCGGACAAAACGGTGATCCTGTGGGACGTGGCGACGGCTCAGGTCACACGTAAACTCAGAGGGCACGCCGGGGTGAGATCAACTCAAACCAGCTCAGTGTTCCAAGACTGAAAGGGAACTTTCCATGTTTTAGCTGTTGATGCATCTTTTCTTGATCAAATTCTCTGTTTACAGAAAGTGAATTGTGTGCAGTTTAATGAGGAGGCATCTGTCATTTTATCCGGTGAGTACTAGGAACCCTGGACTAATGCCATTTTGTAGTACTTTTGGATTCCCAATTGGAAAGTTGGTTGATTTTTTTTTTCATGCATTTTCTTTAAATGTGAGCCTTTAAACCTTTAACTGTAAGCAATGTAGCGGTAGTTCCTTGTGCCATATCAGCTGACTTCAGCGAGCTTCGTCTCTTCCCATCATTCAGGCTCCTTAGACGGCACAGTGAGATGCTGGGACACCAGATCCAGAAAATATGAGCCCATCCAGGTTCTAGATGAGGCCCGCGACAGCGTCAGTAGCCTTAAAGTTTCCCAGCATGAACTGCTCACCGGGTCAGCAAATCAGAAAAGAATTCTTACATTTATTGTGAAAAAAAAAATCATCTCCCCTCCTTGAATTTTAAAGTTTTTATTATTACTTTGAATTCTATATTTTGCAGTTGCAGGTTTCTTTCTCTTAAAAATATTTTGTTTTCAGGTCGGTGGACGGCAGAGTGAGGCGTTACGACCTGAGGATGGGACAGCTTCATGTCGACTTCATCAGCAGTTAGTAGCTTTTTTGCAGCCATCTATCTTTGGACATTCTTTAGAGGCGGAAAATCAAAAGTTGAACTTATTTCTATTGGTTGCAAAGCAGCGTATTGTTGCAATAGTCATTTTTCTTTTTCAAAAGGCAGTACAGTGTGTGTATGTGTGTGTTTCCAGGTCCCATTACATGTGTGTGTTTCAGCCAAGATGGCCAGTGCACCCTGAGCTCCAGTTTGGATTCAACAGTGAGACTGCTGGACAAGAGCACCGGGGAAATGTTGGGAGAGTGAGTGCTTCTCTCTTCATTTTAATATTTAACGTTAAAACAAATCTCGTATTTTCTGGACTATAAAAGCACCTGATTATAAGCTGCAACAGCCTATTTTAGGGAAAAAACAGAATTGTGTACAAATACAAGCCACACCGGATTAAAAGCAGCAGGTGTTTTAACGTTTAATTGTCATACGTAACAGCGCGTTTGAGGTGTCTTGGGCTTCAGGTTTACATGTAAAGTCAATGGAGAAGCGTGCAGATGTGCGTCAGGGGGTCTCGCGTTACGCCAGAAGCAGATTTGTGTTGCAAAAATGCTTTTCTGTGTCAAGCACATCAGAAAATCCGCACGTCATCTGATATCGTTTTTGCGTCTGCTGCTGAAATTAAAAAATCTGAACTTAGCCGTCAATTTGTGCTGCATCAACTAATCAGGAGCCTGGTGACGGGGGTTAGCATTACATGATGAAATACTGATAAATGCCATGGCTAATCACCCCCAGCTATATGACAGCAGCTGTGTTCTATACAGACACAGGAATTTAAAAAAAAGTATTATAAAGAGGTTAAACTATTTAAACAGGAAAGCTTTTAATAGCTTTGTGCATGGCTCTTCAAAGAGCCTTTTTGACTACAAAGACACCGCTCCCTCCGCTGAGAAGTGTCATCTTGACAAAACTTGTTAATAAAATATGAGAAATGGTGAAGTGTGAATTTAAAGTGTTTAACATATAACTGAAACAAAAAAGTTACCTGCATGGTTCAAAACATGATAAAAAAGTAGCGGCCTATAGTCTGGAAAATACGGTAGTTTAATATGTGCTATATTCCTTACAAAAACAAAATTAGAATACGCATATCTGACGTTGAAGAAAATCTAAGCGTTATCAGACAGTAGAAGCCTGATGTTGTTGAGGCAGCTGAAACCAGAGCCCTCATTTATTACTGTACTTACACACAGATCTGTGTGTATTTCGTGCATAGGAACGATTCTATTTACTAACTTGTACTTGTGTGTAGAAATGGGGAACTGCAACACTGAAAAAGAGCACTGAATCCTTCTGACCGAACTGGTGGAACTGTGTCCAGGTTGTAGGCCAACTCGTTCGCACCATACCATGGCTTTATGATGGCCACGGAAAAACATTGACTTGACGGATTTCTTTCAGAGTGATGGCTTCCTCCTAGCTGAGTGGCCTTTCATCTCATCTCGTTACAGAACATGTTAACTGTGGATAAAAACACCGTCCTATCAGCTTCAGCCAAAATCTTCACTAGGGAGAACATATGTAACACATTCATCCCTGGAGAACAGAACCAGTCTCCTTTAGGGCTGGGCGATTTGGTCACCTTTTTTTTTCTTTATCCCGATATAACTCAGTTTATATCCCCATGACGATATACTTCACGATAAAGCAGTTTTTCTGTTAATGTATTTCATGAATAGTTTATACGAAGGTGCAACCTGGAAATGCAGTTTTAAATTATAGATGACAATAACGCCACCCAGACTCAGCGTGTAGTGATCTTCCATGTTCTCACCGATCTTTTAGGTAAGCGGCTCAGCTCTACACACTGCCTTTGAATTAAGCATATTATTCGTAAAGCATCCAAATTTTGTCACGATACCTGCTGTCACTCATTTCCGTAACTTTACAGCACGTTTCTGTGGTTGTTTTTTTTTTGTTTTTTTTCTCTCCCTCTTGCACCCTGTTGTTTTTATTTGTTACACTACTGTGTCGGCGCGTCTCCTATGTAAAAACGGGGCAAAATCTGACGCATCAACTTTACATTATTTAAAGTAAATGATTTGCTTTGACGGCAGTATTGTGTTTGCTGATGTGGATTTGTGTAGATACACGGGACACAAGATGAAGGGCTATAAGCTGGACTGCTGCCTGTCCAGTAAAGACACCCATGTAGTGAGCTGCTCAGAGGACGGACATGTTTACTGCTGGGACCTGGTGGAAGTAAGTATACACTAAAAAACATTTACAAAGTTTTTTTTCCTAATGAAGTTTTTTATATTTAAAAACCAAATGTGGTCTTTAAGGGCCTCAAAGCAGAAATCTAACCAAATGGTTTCTGTCTGTCGGAACTTGCAGGGATCGTTGTCGTTAAAGCTGCCGGTGGGAAAAGCTGTTGTCCAATCGCTGTCGTTCCATCCGACAGAGACCCGCCTCCTCACAGCCATGGAGGGCCAGGTTCAGGTGTGGGGGACTCAACCAGAGGAGGCCGAGGACGACGACACCCTTTCCAGTTAGAACACAACTGACATGGCACCCCTGTGTTTCTTTCTGTTAGAAATGTAAAATATCGTAACACGAACTAAAGAAGTTCCTGTTCCCTTTTTCTTCTGATATTCAACATGTGAGAAAAGAGCTTTCAGGCTTCTGGAATCTGCTTTAAATGAAATGATATGATCCTTAATCCTATCAGACATTTCATTATTTAGTCTTATCAAAAACGGACTGAAACTGTTCATATAAACTGATGGTGATCAGTGTTTTGCTCAGAGATGTGAATACTAACAAAAGAAAGTGCTGCATTAGAACTCACAAAATGCTAGATCAATAGAAATAAAAGCTACATTTCAGCTGGTATTTCACTAAGCTTTTTTTTTTTTTTAATCTTATCCAGGTTTACTTGACATGAGGTCAAGTCCAGTAGAAACACATATTAGGGAAAAATATAAATGGGTACATCTGGATTATTTTAAATAAGAAAATTATTGATTAGCTGCGGTATTTGATTCAAAAAAGGTTTGTTTTTACAGAAATGAAGCAGACTGAAGTCCAAATCCAGACCTGACTAAAACAGACTGGTCCCAAAAATAGATTTATTTTTTTGTTTTTGTTCTTGTGATAAAATCAAAGAATCCTACAGAGTTCTTATCTCGCTGCAGCATGTCACTAAACTCTGTGGATTAAAGAAGAAACTAGAGGAGGAACTTAACATGTTTTATTGTTGTACCTGGAAATACTCCCTACATGTCCTCCATCTCTCTTTATATACAGTGAATCCTTTTTGCTAAAAAAACAAACAAAAGGAAATTATTTAACAGATGTAAAACATATTTCATATTCCACTTATTCCGGTTATTTGGTATTTTAACACAGTCATTGAGGGCCTGTCAGCACGCTGGTTTTTGACCCAATACAAAAATTACTCAATAAATGAGTGAATTAACTTTTTTGTTAAAGTTGTAGCAACATTATATATAAATTACAGCACAGTTTAAATGAAACCACATCATGTTTTAATGCATTTTTACAGTAATGCAAAAAAAATAAAAAAAAGTTTACATTTAGTTTCATTATAGATTTTACATAAAACATGGCTATATTACAAAATAAATTAATCTGTTAAAAAACATTAAATAAATAAATATATATATATTTTTATTTACATATATACACTTTTAGTAGCTGAACCTTTTAGGACTTTAATTCAGCATCGTTTGTAAAACAGACATTTATAAAGAGCTGTATAATTACCATGTAGTTGGTTTTTTTTTATAACATTTTTAAATAATTACAAAATAGCTTATTTACAAATATGTTATAATTCAAGTTGTTATCAAACCCTAATTCAGAATAAAATGAACTCACAAAGCAACACAGATAATTTACTCTTACTTACTCTTTTGAATATGAAACAGAAGTTTAGGCCATCACTAGACTCAGGAACTTAAGGAAGTTTTTTTCTATGGAAGAAGGGGAGAAAAGATTTTTCATTCTGTTCTTTTTCATTTAGGAATAAGTTTGTCCTCTTCCGATGAGTTTTCCCAACAAATCACCTCAGTTCAGCTGTTCAGTCTACACACTCGCAGGCGGCAGCGGAGAGCCTCTCCACTTTGTGCCAGCGGTGGGAGTTGTCGAGGAAGGCGACGTCCTCGTGGCGAGTGGGCCTGCAGCACGGCGCGTTGGGCCACTGCTCTCCGGGGGCCGGCTGCGGGAGCACTCCGCTGAGCAGCAGGTTGTTGAGCGTGAGGTCGTAGTTGGAGCGGGCGCGGGGACACGTCCCGCTGCAGTACTTGAACAAGACCGTCTCGTCAGAGTCGTAGCCCAACCCCAGGTCTCGAACCTGCAGTAGAATGGAGCGCAGGCCGCAGTGGGAGTTGGGGGTCGAGCGTCGCCTCCGGACTGGGATGGCAGCGACGGGGACCGAGGACAGCTCTGCTCCAGAGGCCTCTGTTTTGATGTCCTCTGTGGTTAAATACCGGCTTCTTCTGTCCTCATTTGGAGTTGATGGAGGTTCCTGCTTCTTGCCTGGAAAATACCCGCAGTCATTAATCTCATCAGCACAGTTCCTAACTTATCCGTATTTTTCCTGTAGCACAATATTCCTACTTACCAATCAGTGACCTTAGCCAGAGGCATTCTCCCTTGTCGATGCAGGACAGAATCACAAGAACCATTAGAAAGGGCTTCATGGTGATGGGTCTGGTCTTCGTCAGTACAGGCCCTCAAAACGAACCTGAGTGGTCTGCGTGCGTCCGTCTAGAAGTGATGCCTTAGATGGAGACGAGTCACAACCTCCGATATATATATACATCCCTCTGAGATAAAGGGGGGGATGAAGGGATGAGACGAGGAGGAGACACTAACCCGTTACTTGCCAGCTGACTTTCTCGCTCACCTGAGACTGACGGGGAGCGTAGGAGGGCAGGCGGCGCGCTCGACCCAGAATTCGTCCTGTTGGGATTAGGCATTGGTGTAAATCACCAGTTTATCCTGTGGAGTTTCCCCCCACAGGTGTTTTTCCAGTGGAAGCTGGCCATTAACGGTATGGTTCCCTAAAGGTTGAAAGTTCCTTTGGTTTTTGTGTTTGAATTTCTTTTAACATAAGATATTTTGGACAGTAAAGTTACCAGGAATATGAGTGACAAATGAATCAAAAGGTTGACATGGTTCATAGCCAGACAGATATAATTAATGATATATCTTTGAGACAAACATTTTTTTTATGGATATAGGAAATGTGAAAACAAAAATAGGCTTCCTAAAAGCCTGGCTGAGTTATTGTGGAATAATATTGGCCCGTGGTTTAAGTCTGCTTCTTGTCTCTAACCAAAGTATACATGTTAAATCCAGGGGTCAGAAGAAAGGACATCAAAAGCTTCAGCAACAACTGGAAAAAAATCAAGATAAGAGTTTTCTCATTAGAACACGGCCTGGTGCAGCAGAAATTCCTCAATGGGTGACTCCTTTTGAGCTGGTCCATAAATTGAGGGATTTCACCAGCAATGTTTGGCTGACATGTAGAATATGCATTATGCAATGATTACAAGGCCCAAATGGGCAGCGAGTGGAATTCAGAAATTAAAAGGAAAAAAGAATACATGTTTAAGTCGCGTCTCTACCACGAAGGTGCGGGGAAAACACCTCAGCTCTTTATTTGGCAAACCTTGTTGTTCAGACTAAGAAAAAGACTGTTTCTTAATCATTTCGGGATATTTCTCTTTTAATTCACTGAACATTAGAAAAACATATGGTATGGGCAAACTGATGTTATGGACAACAAACACAGGTTCATTTTACTGATGGCATTTTGAAAGCACAGAGATGCTGTGCCAAGATTTTTGTACCATTCATCCAGGACCATCCCCTCATGTTGCAACATTCCACTGGTTACATTCAACAGCCTTATCAACTTTATGCAATGAAATTGTGTTGCACTGCCTGAGGCAAATGGGAGGATGCATTTCATATTGTCCTTCCATTTTGGCCAGTCTAAGGCACACCTGTGCAATATTTATGTTGCACCTTGATATGCCACAGCTGTTGAGGTGGGATTGATCATATCGGCAAAGAAAAAGTGCGCATTTATACACATTTAGATATATTTTTGAACTGTATTTGAGAGTAATTGGTCTTTTGTGTATTTGGAAAATGTTTCAGATCTTTGAGTTCAGCTCATGACACATGAGAGCAAAAACAAAGGTGTTGCATTTATGTTTTTGTTCAATGTAAAGGTTAAACGTTATGTTTATAGGCCTGTTTAAAAGGCATAGCAGGAGACAGACTGTTTTCTCTAAAAAGAATATAGTAGTTTGGCTTATTAGCATCTCAACTAGTAGCTTTATGGCTTTCAACAACAACCACCTGTGGGTACATAGGAGCAAATGTACAACCACATCAAAACCTATTCGGTTTAACCCCACAGGTCCTGTCTTGGCATTTAAGAGTAAAAAAAACACTTAGGACTAGGTATCCTAATTGTGTTATTGAATTTATTAAACCAAGATCCAGCATCAAAATAGGTAGGCCAATTAATATAAAAAGATGGATTGATGACCACCAGAGCTTGTCGCAACCCATGCCCTGCTTGACACGTCCCAGGGAGCCATGCGGGGAGCCTAAGTCACGGCCTTCTACTTCTGGTCAATGGGTCCCTTATTGCCCAAAAAAAATGAATGAGAGTCAATGGAGCGATGAAAGTTATTTTCTGATCATGTTTGATACGCGCCATTGATAGAATGTATGATTTTTAATATTAAAGACACATTTTGATGCAGCGGAAAATGTGATTTTCAACCGCCGGCAAAAGTTACTTTAGGTTTTGTGTAAAAAGACTTGGTGGACTACAACTGAGGAAGAAGAAGGTGACAAAGGGCCATAGCCTCAAGGACGAAGAAGCATTAAACATGGAGAAACCACTAAGTCTCCTCCCCTTCCAGCCGGCCCTTGGGTCCCCTGGCCGAAATCACAATGAATTGAAGTCAATGGAGCGATAAAAGTTATTTTCTGGTCCGATTTATCTAACATCCTTAATCACAAATATATTTTACCTAAGTTTAAATGATAACTAATTATGTGTGTTTCAACTGTGTTTGTCAAGTGATTTAAGATTTATTTTAACTTCACAGTTAAAACGCCTTTAAATCAGGAGTCAGAAGTTGCATAACCTCATGCAGCTAACGGGAGCTAGCACTAGCTAGCGCCAGCTATAGCACAAAAAACACTCAACGAGACCTTGCAGAGCTTCTCCCACATGCTGTTTCTCCCCAGCATAGCTGCCACTTTTCACATGGCCAGATTTATTGTGGTTTTCTCTGTGTTTAAAGGTCCTTCTTCGTGTTGGAGGCTACAGCCCTCTGTTTCCTCCTTCTTCTTCAGTTGTAGTCCGCCAAGTGTTACACAAAACCTAAACCAACTTTTGCCACTGGTCGAAAATCTGCGTTTTCTCTACATCAAAATGTGTCTTTAAAATTCATGGACATCATTTGTTCGATCCATGGCGCATCACAAAATAACCTTTATCGATCGATTGACTCATTCATTTTTTTGGGCAGTCTTTTGGACCGGAAGGAGAAGGGGGTGACTAAAGCTTGGTTTATGCTTGAAGCATCCGCGAGCTCTGCGTGGGAAATTATGTCATTTCAGTGACCACGCCTCTCACCCAAATTTCCGCACCGTGCACCTAGGAAATTTTCTAACTACGCGGCAAGATCTCCTATTGGCGGAGGCGAGTAAATGCAGAAATCTTCATGATTCGGCCCATATAAATCACTATGATCAAGTGTGTTTTAATGGACGAGTGGACCATCTCCTTTTTTTGTCTTTTTTCCTAACAGTAGTAAACAGCATAAAAATGTCCCCTTTGTTCAAGCTTACAGGTGTCGCCATCTTGTAACAGAGTCTACTTCTACTATGATGTAGTGTTGTATGCATGCTGTAGAGCCCTATGCCGCCCCCTACAGTCTTCAAGGATATTGACTCTCAGCAGGGACAAGCCGCAAAAAGTATAAACGCTGCTAGAAGCCGTCTTGGCCGGTTCTGCACGTGTCATTTCCGCGCGGTATTTACATGTGTCAAGCATAAGCCAAGCTTTAGGAAGAAATAGATGGTGAAATAAACGGTGGAGTGAGAGTCAGCATGGGGGAGAAGCTCTACAAGGTCTCATTCAATATTTTAGGTGCTAGCTAGCGTTAGCTCCGTGACGTCATTCATGCAACTTCTGGGGCCGTAATCACAAAGACTCTTATCTTACCACTAGGTGTGACTCCTAACTCGCGCTAAAAGGTCTTACGTATGAGTTGTCGGCTAAAACCTATTCACAAACGCACTAAGAGCTACTTTTACGTAGGACAAATCCCTAAAAGTAAGCTAAGAGTGACGTCGTGTTGCTATGGAAAACGTCATATCCTATGCACGAGTAAATAGACGGACAGCAGTGTGACTGGTTGTTGAATGACGTGTGAAACCAGGAAATGGAAAACTTCAATGTCGATAAAAGCGTAATTATGAATGGCGCAAATAGCAGAAATAATGCATGATGAGATCTTTGTGTCGGCCACGAGACTGACACTCCATACAACTTACACACAATAGCCTACTTTCAGAGAGGGTAAAGTTTAAAAACGAAAAAACGTTAAATGCATCATATTACCCTGCCTAACGCCTGCTGATAGCTGGGATAAGCTCCAGCCCCCGCTCCACGCGACCCTGAATTGGATGAAAGCGGGATTACGAATAAGAAGAAAAGGGAGGCCTGGGTGGAAATTAGCAGAAACATAAATGCATCTTATCCAGCGGTGTCGCGAACGTCAGAAGATTGAGAACAGATGGTATTCTCTACAGTCCCAGTCTCAAGATCGCCGCTTATAAAAAGGATGCTGTTGCAACAGATAGGCAATATCCGTCAATTAGGCATCCCTACATATATTCCATAAATTGGAAGACGTGCACGTTTTCTTCTTTGTGCACTCCTGGTATACCTGCAATCGCCATGAAATTGCCTTTAATTCGATGCAGTTGCTGGATGTCTAAAGGGAAACAGATGAATTGTTGGATAATGTGTGGTCGACAGAGCGCTGTAAGAGTTTGGTTGATTGATCGGCTGATAGATGGTTGTGATATACCCAAGTCGTCCGCGTTGCAAAGTTGAATTTTCCCTGTGGCTAAATATCTTAGTTTCGCTAAACATTTAATTTGTGGACTGATCAGGTTGTTACGTTTAGTTGGAGACGTGATTGCATCCCGCACCACATCTGCAATAAACGATTTAGTCGTTATCGTTTGGTTAATTCCGAATCATCCAGAGTGTCCAACACATTGCGTCTGGGTGCAGCCATTTTGGGAGTCTTTGTGAAGAGTCCTCTTGACTTCTTTTAAGTACTCCCAGACTTGGGAGCTATTTTTAGGCCTAAAAGTGGTTGTGATTTACTTTTATCTTAAGAAACTAGGAGTCCTAAATTTAAGAGTGACACGCCCACATTTTTTAGGTGTTACTCCTAAATTCGGCAGTTAGGACCTACTTTTAGCCCTAAGATTCTTTGTGAATACGGCCCCTGATTTGTAAGCATTTTAACTGCACATTTTTACAATAAAATAAATCCCAAATTACTTGACAAAGTCGAAATGCACATATTGGTTAACATTTAAATCGAGGTACAACATATGTGTGATTTAGGATGTAAGATAAAGCAGACCAGAAAATAACTTTTATCGCTCCATTGACTTCAATTCATTATTTTTTCGGCCAGGGGACCCAAGGGCCGGCTGGAAGGGGAGGAGAATTAGGCTCCCCGTAGGTGTTGCATATTTTGTAGAGTTAGATTTTCTGATCTGTACAACACTTAATTTGAAGGTGTGTGCATTGATCTTTTGGATGGTAACTTATTTATACAATACAATATTAAAAGAAGCCCAAATGTAGGATGGAATCTAAAAACAAAAACAAAAAAACAGATGATTAGTTTAATATTAAAACATTTATATACTAAATGTTAAATATGCTGTATTTCATAGTTGAGGGACTATATTCAGTGAATGTTGTACTTTTTTAAGCAATTCCTGGCTTCTCTTAGGTTTTTTAGACAAACACAATATATTCAATAAGGCTCTTACCATATTTATTACTTTTAAACAGGCTCATCGATTATAACTCTGTTGATGTGATTTACTAAGAAACCATCCCTAAATCCTGAAATAGCACTAGCTTACAAAATTTACTGCAAGGAATTTTAGTAGTTCTTTTCAGGATAATACTTTTGAGCATGCATATGATAAATTGTTTGATGAAAATGAAAAATGTAAAAAATTTAGAAGATTACTCAAGCTCTACAATAAAAGTCACTCTTTAGTTTCTTCCCACCTCATTTGAAATCACACATTAGCTCAAGTAGACAATGTTTCCAAAGTTAGGAACTGGATCTGAGCTTGGAGGTGAACTCTTGTTCGGAAAAGTATGTAACAAATGCTTTATAGGAAAGGTGATGGACAGCCAGACAGAAAAATGGATGTTTGTGTCTAACACTAGTTACTCTTGGAACCTAGAATATAAGGTTCCCCACAAATTCAAATTAGAGGTAGTAGTAATGTACAGTTAGTTCCTATTACCCCTAACCAGAAAAGGGACTAAGGAAAAGAGTGTTAAACAAATTTCCCCCACACACAGTTACACTGGCAAAAGCCTGAACCTTTGGGTATAAGGTTGGAAGGATCCACGAGCTGTAGTCCTTTTAATGTTACTCAAAACACTTTACCACAAACTACTTTTCAGATACCAAATAAAAAAGGGATTATTACATCTTTATTAATATAAATTCTAATCAGTTTATTTATATAACGGCGGTCCACAACAGATGTTCCACACAAAACCTCAAGGTTGTTAGTGTGCTACTGTTAGCATCAAGCCCACGTCATTGAATGTGTTAGGATAATGCATTCACCAAGACTAAAAAGTAATCCAATATTGTTTCTGTGATAATTCTATTAAAAGACGTATGTCATCGGGGAGCAAAAATACCAAGCACATAGCGCTAACAGTAGAAAGTCCGATGCTACTGTTAAAACAACGGCCTAGAGGCAATAAATAAAAGTTTTAAACAAAGTTTGCCGTCATACTAGTGATATCTGAAGTCAAATTATTTAGGACTACATTTTCTATAATCTCTGTGCTGATTTCTACGTCACTACATGAACCTAGTCCATTACAGCCACTGACTCAGTAGGTCCGAACTACACTCAACAAAAATATAAATGCAACACCTTTGTTTCTGCTCCCATTTTTCATGAGATGGACTTAAAGATCTAAAATTCATTCCAGATACACAATATTACTATTTCTCTCAAATATTGTTCAAAAATCAGTCTAAATGTGTAATAGTGAGCAATTCTGCTTTGCTGAGATAATCCATCCCACCTCACAGGTGTGCCACATCAAGATGCTGATCTGACATCATGATTATTGCACAGGTGTACCTTATACTGCCCACAATAAAAGGCCACCCTGGAATGTTCAGTTTTGTCTCTCATCAAAATGCCACAGATGCCACAAGCATTGAGGGAGCGTGCAATTGGCATGCTGACAGCAGGAATGTCAACCAGATCTGTTGCTCGTGCATTAAATGTTCATTTCTCCACCATAAGCCGTCTCCAAAGGCGTTTCAGAGAATATGGCAGTACGTCCAACCGGCCTCACAACCGCAGACCACGTGTAACCACACCAGCCCAGGACCTCCACATCCAGCGGGTTCACCACCAAGATCGTCTGAGACCAGCCACTCAGACAGCTGCCGAAACAATTGGTTTGCATAACCAAACAATTTCTGCACAAACTGTCAGAAACCGTCTCAGGGAAGCTCAACTGCATTCTCGTCGTCCTTATCGGGGTCTTGACCTGACTCCAGCTCGTCGCCGTAACAGACTTGAGTGGGCATGCTCACATTCGATGGCGTCTGGCACGTTGGAGAGGTATTCTCTTCACGGATGAATCTCGGTTTACATTGTTCAGGGCAGATGGCAGACAGCGTGTGTGGCGTCGTGTGGGTGAGCGCTTTGCTGATGTCAGTGTTGTGGAACGAGTGGCCCATGGTGGTGGTGGGGTTATGGTATGGGCAGGCATCTGTTATGGACGAAGAAAACAGGTGCATTTTATTTGATGGCATTTTGAATGCACAGAGATACCGTGATGAGATCCTGAGGCCCATTGTTGTGCCATACATCCATGAACACCACCTCATGTTTCAGCAAGATAATGCACGGCCCCATGTTGCAGGATCTGTACACAATTCTTGGAAGCTGAAAATATCCCAGTTATTGCATGGCCAGCATACTCACCGGACAAGTCACCGATTGAGCATATTTGGGATGTGCTTGACCGGTGTATACGACAGCGTGTACTGGTTGCCACTAATATCCAAGAACTTTGCACAGCCATTGAAGAGGAGTGGACCAACATTCTACAGGCCACAATTGACAATTTGATAAACTGTATGCGAAGATGTGTTACACTGCATGAGGCAAATGGTGGTTCTCCTCCAGCAGAACAGTGAGCAGGAACATACGCCTAAAAGCATTGTGGATTATCAGTACTATTAAACACCTATGGAAATGTGGCCTGCATGTCATATTTTTTTATAATTCTAAAAATTAAGGACTCAAAGATTAATCTTTTTTGATTGGTTATGTTTCAAAATGGTCTTTTTTGACACAATAGAGACTTATTTAGAGTACTAATGGCTATTTTTACCTAGCTATGCCCTGTTTAAAGTAGATAAATTAATCTGCAATCTGGAAAGCTACAACGACATAGATTTACCCAATGTAATCAACAATTATTCTTTTTCCTCTTACTAAGAATGGAAAAAAAGGACAGAAAGTGGCAAAGGACCAGACATTTTCACATTCCCAGGGATACAGAAGGCTTTAGCCAGAGTGACAGATAAGAAGACAAAGGGAAGCCAGAGGAGGTGGTGGGAGAAATACAGTGGAGATAAAGAAATCCTTCTGGATTATGGTCTGAGGAACTAGTCTGGAATTCAGTAAAGTCAGAGAGGAGGAATGGGAAGAATGTAGCATGACTTTCTGGAACTGTCGGAAAGATAGAATAGACTAAAATAGCTGACAACATTACACACATTATCAGTAACCGTGATTTCTAATCTTTTCAGGATACTGAAGAGGTGTTATGCACTTACAGTAGTATTAGAACAAACGTTAAATAAAACAAGAATAGAAAAACCCTAGACTTTTAATATAATGGATGGATGGATAGATGGATGGATGGATACATAGATAGCGAAAAGACTAACCACAAATAAAAGCATGAAAATAAAACCACCATGCTTTCATGTGTCGCACCATTGAGCAATTCTAAAACAAAAGCAATAAAAATCAGGAGCTAGCCAGAACTTTGCAGACATTTTAGGCCAATATTCTTGTACTTCATATCAACTGATGCAAAGTTTGTTAAAAACAGTTTCTAAGAAATTACACATTCCCTGTCTTCTTTTTGCATTTTGAAGCTCTTTCTTATTTTTTACTCTCATGAAAGGACATTGACATTCTGTTTATAGTTTTTTTGGACAAGATTTCCAGGTAGAGCCAAGTTGATGAGGAGATCCATATTGGTGGCCTTAAGACTTTATACTTCTCCGTATTGAGAAAGACGGATTGACGCAGCGCCCTTATCCGTCGACGCATGGGCTCTCTGTTACCTAGGCAAGGACCGACGGAGTCGAGCCCCATTTTCAAACTATCCGTCAACAGAGAGCGTATGCCTGTGATTGGACAGTTCAGCAACAGCCAGAGATTGTTTTACCAGAACGGTGCTCTGTATTTGCTGTAATCAGTAGTTAATGCAGCGTTTAGGCACTGGATGCTTAATATCGAAAGGACAGTTGATCTAATCAGGTCTTTTGGCTATTTTGTGAACAAGTTTGTGTAGAGAAATAACAAAATAGGCTGCTGTGTTTGTTTCCATGCGTTTTAGAGTATTCTGTGAGCTGCACGTCTAGTAAAAAGCTTTACAGCTTATTCAAAACTTCCTGTCAGACGTCCATTGCTCCTTGAGGGGGGAATGTGTTCACAGGGTGAAGAAAAAAATCTCTAATTAACCAGAAACTACGCTGCAACGGATGAAAAGTTAGGACCCCCTGCTGTCCTGGTTGGAAATTGCTTTGCAACACAGAAAAATCAATGGAGAACAGAGAGAAAGAAATGGAGTACTATAAACGAGAAACGTCTCTGTCAATATGTCTGCGTCTGGGTGCAAAGTAGCTATCGGTGAAGTTTAAACTGCGCTTAAGGAAGTGGTCCGTGCTTTTTTATACATGATGTGGTTCTGTTGTGTCTTCATGAAAATGTGTTCTCTAGCTTTTGCTGGACCACTCTGCGGACGAGTGTGTGAAACACCCAAAAGGAAAATCAGCACCTTCAAATCCAATACAAAAGTCCTGAGCAAAAAAAAAACAACTAAAAACAGTAGAATGCATGGTTCAGGGGATGGGGAGGAATTTAATTAAATCAAGGAATTGTTCACCAATGAGTGAAAAAAGGAGCGAGATATCAACAAACGGATTGGTGCAGCGTCTGCGGTGATGCTAAAGTTTTACCGCTCTGTCGTGGTGCACAGGGAGCTGAGCTGAAAGGTGATTTGCTGTTCAGTGTATGTTTCTACACTCACTTTTGGTCACAAGCGTCGGGTAGTGACCGAAAGAGCCAGTTGCGTTGGCTTAGCCATCTGGTTCTCTTCCCACTGGGACATGTTGGAAGGCATCCTTAACCAGAGGAAGACCCAGGACAAGCTGGAGGGACTATGTTTCTCTGCAGGCCTGGGAATGCCTTAAAGGAATAGTTCACCGTTTTTACAAACTGACATATGTTCTTACCTTACCTTAGACTAGTTGATATGTACTTGTCTGGCCTTTGTCTGTGCGCTCTGTCGTGCAAACAGAGCACAAACGCAGCCTCTTCCACATACCGTATAGCTCCAAATCACGTCCCTTCAGAAGCTACCAAACTCTTCCACGTTCCATAATACGAGGAGCACTATGTCCGCGCACTAACTCCTACAAGTCAGGCTGCTTCTATTGACAGAAGTGAGCGGGAGAGAGGTCTTTAGGAGTTAGTGCGCAGACGTAGTTCTCCTCGTATTATAACGCCTCACAATATAGTACCCCTTTTTATCCACAGAGAAAATCGACATTTTACATTTCTGTGTTACTGTACTTTATAGTGTAACACTTCACGTAACTATATTTAAATGGGGAAAACGTGGAAGAGTTTGGTAGCTTCTGACGGGACGTGATTTGGAGCTATACGGTATGTGGAAGAGGCTGCGTTTGTGCTCTGTTTGCACGACAGAGCGCACAGACAAAGACCAGACGGGTACATATCAACTAGTCTAAGGTAAGGTAAGAAAATATGTCAGTATGTAAAAACGGTGAACTATTCCTTTAAGGTTTCCCCTGAAGGAACTGGCCCAAGTGTGTAGAGAGAGAAGTCAGACCCTGCATCCGACTACCCCTACTATGCCTACTACGTAGCAGCCGAAAAGCAGTAAGCAATCGATATAGTAGATCAAGATCTCTAGTATGGATTGGCGTAGTAGGCATAATGTTCCTGGATGTGTACTACCGCCACAGTAAAATCTGCTGGATGCTACGCTATCCCATAATGCAACGGAAGCCCCATTATCGTAGGAGAGTGACGTTGGCTACCAAGGACGGGACCACGGGCGACGTAATGTAACGTACACACCCAGTAAATTGGTGGCGCAGTACGTCCGATTTCATGCGTACTACTTGGTCGTGTGCTATGCACTATTTACTACATTAACGGGCAAATAGAAGCTATTATGTAGCACGTAGTACATACTGTAGAAATTCGGATGCAGGGTGGGTCTCTCTGGTAAGGCTGAGGAACGATGCATGGATGGATAGATATGCACACACATATACTTATGGATACATACATAAAATAAAGGAAAAGCTTCCCCAAAGTTTTGTTTAATCCATTTTAGCGCTGACTTCATGATATAGAAAATATATAAAAAAATATAGATGTATTTTGATGATGTAACACTTTCCTAAGAAAGTTCCTCTGCTAACAATTTATGCTAAACTGATTTGACTAATTAACACACCGACTTTGGAAAATGTTAACGTTTCATTTATGTTTTTCCAACTGACAAGCTATATGTGTATAAAACTGCATTCGTACCCTGACTGTATGCAGAGCTGAGAATTCTAATTTGATATTAAATGTTTAGTTTGAATATCTTAGCGAAATCCCCAAGACGATGTGCACTGGTGGTGATATTTTAAATCCAATGCAGTCAATTTGAGGTTTGCTTCATCATAAGCCAACCGTACCATGATAAGGTTAGAGTTAAAAGAAAATTGATTTGTGAGATATTAATATAACTGACAAACTTAAAATGCTACGAGAAGTAGAAATCTTTCAGCATTGAAAATTTAAATACAATACAACAGGTAAATACTATTTAGTGGTTTAACAGTCCTACTGTCAGCAATCATTTTGTTACTGGTGTATTGAAGAAATAGCTCATGTCATGACTTCAGCAGCCCTGTAGATAATAATGCCAGTATGGGGCATAAGAATGGCACGAAGGATGACATAGAAATTCCATGAATACTAATTAAAAGAGGTGTGCTGTACATTCCTGTCTTGAGCTGGTCAGACAGTCAGCCCATATAGGGACCGTCTGAGCCGAAAGGGGGCAGGAATGTGGGGAAGCAGATTCCCAGTAAGTGGAAATATTCACGGAGGATTTAGCCTTGGAATCTCAAACTTGCACGGAGCGACTCCTGTTTACACTGTAAATCAGCTGCTCGGAGCCGGGATGCTCAAGGGTTTGTCACGAAGGCACAGGAAAAAGGAATTTGAAAGTTTCTGCTCCAGCTTCTCCGCGGACAAGCTGATTGAACACAAATACAATTAGACTGGTTTAAGAGAGCATGGAACGGTATCACTCTGGCTGTCAATATCTGTTGGTATAATTGCCTCAGGCATTCTAGATGAGACCTTTATGGCACTATAGTGGAAGGAATTATATTGCTCCACGTCTCATCTTGCTTTCTGTCATTCTGGATTTAATTCTGAAAACTTGGAAGTTAAAACCATCTTTTTTATCAATCAAGGGCAAAAATCACATCTGCAATGACCAGACAAAGACTTAAAGAGCACAGAAAAAGCGAATGAGGTGGATTAGCACTGCTTTCCAACAATTTATGGGGTATTGCAAAATATGTTCCAGCAGAATATTATCTCTACTGCACCAAAATGGAGCTGTTAGCATGTCACATCACAGTCATGAAACTGTCATAGAGCAACAATGTTCAGTCAGAGGCCTGTTCAGATTTGTTGCAAGACTGACTGCCACCAGAAATCCATTTGAGTTAAATAAAACATGTTTGAATTGAAATTTGAAATTAACTATCCAGGAGATGCCACGCTCATGCCAGTGAGTATGGAACTACTCACTTTGGCTTTGAAATTCGGGATAAATTCTGATTGACGAGCCAAGCTGACAAACCCTCTGGTCAGAATTCCAGATGAACAAATTTTCAATACGTAACTTATACTGCAGACTGTGTTTCAGCTGGGGATAGGCTGGTTTCCGGTTCAAAACCCTCAAAATTCCCCATTATTGAGCTTCTATGATTACATTTTCAAGGATTTGGGTCTTCAACTCCAGTCCTCAAGAGCTTCTGCCTTGCAACTTTTAGATGATATCCTGCTCAAATAATCTAATCTTCAGCATGTCATCAAGTTTGGCAAAGACCTGGTAACACGTTATTCATTTGACTCAGGTGTGCTAGAGTATGGACGCACGTAAAAACTGCAGACAGCGGAGTCATAGCAGTGTTTCCCCTCCACCACCTGTTGCTTCAGCTGGCTCAAATTGGTCTCCTACACCCCCCATGAAGATCGGCATGAAAGAGCTATAGCTTTAAACTACAAAATTCAGTGGGGGGGGGGATTATTCTATATTGTTTCTTTTATCTAAAAATGAAATAAATTATTCAGATAATATATTCTACAAATATATTCTACATTATATAGCTGTAATATTTCACATTAGTCAGGCATCAATGGGATTATTCCAGTTGCCATTCTGTTTTAGATAAATGCAATTAGATATGTTCTACGTTTTTGAGTCTTAGTGTAAATATCAGCTCAACATGTAAGGTGCAATTTATCGAGCCCTGTAGCAGTTTTAGATTTGAATCTATTTTCAGACGCTTAATAAAACTCCTTACAGGTGCTGGCCAGTAAATTAGAATATCATCAAAAAGTTGAATTATTTCAGTAATTCCATTCAAAACGTGAAACTTCTATACTGTATACTTTCTTTCCATACATAGTGATACATTTCAAGTGTTTATTAATTTTCATTTTTATTATTACAACTAACAGCTAATGAAAACACCAAATTCAGTATCTCAGAAAATTAGAATATTCTGAAAAGGCTCAAAATAGAAGACACCTGGTGCCACTCTGATCAGCTGATTAACTCAAAACACCTGCAAAGGCCTTTAAAAGGTCCCTCAGTCTTGTTCTGAAGGCTCCACAATCATGGGGAAGACTTCTGATTTAACAGCTGTCCAAAAGACGACCATTGACACCTTGTACAAGGAGGGCAAGACACAAAAGGTGATTGCTAAAGAAGCTGGCTGTTCGCAGAGCTCTGTGTCCAAGCACATTAACAGACAGGCGAAGGGACGGAAAAAATGTGGTAGAAAAAAGTGTACAAGCTCTAGGGATAACCGCACCCTGCAGAGAATTGTGACGACAAACCCATTCAAAAATGTGGGGGAGATCCACAAAGAGTGGACTGCAGCTGGAGTCAGCGCTTCAAGAACCACCACGAAGAGACTCATGAAAGACATGGGATTCAGGTGTCGCATTCCGTGTGTCAAGCCACTCGTGAACAAGAAACAGCGTAAGAAGCGTCTCGCCTGGGCCAAGGACAAAAAGGACTGGACTGCTGCTGAGTGGTCCAAAGTTATGTTTTCTGATGAAAGCAATTTTTGCATTTCCTTTGGAAATCAAGGACCCAGAGTCTGGAGGAAGAGCGGAGAAGCACAGAATCCACGTTGCATGAGGTCCAGTGTAAAGTTTCCACCGTCAGTGATGGTGTGGGGTGCCATGTCATCTGCCGGTGTTGGCCCACTCTGTTTCCTGAGGTCCAAGGTCAATGCAGCCGTCTACCAGGAAGTTTTAGAGCACTTCATGCTTCCTGCTGCTGACCAACTTTATGGGGATGCAGACTTCACTTTTCAACAGGACTTGGCACCTGCACACAGTGCCAAAACCACCAGTACCTGGTTCAAGGACCATGGTATCCCTGTCCTTGATTGGCCAGCAAACTCGCCTGACCTTAACCCCATAGAAAATCTATGGGGTATTGTGAAGCGGAAGATGCAATACGCTAGACCCAACAATGCAGAGGAGCTGAAGACGACTATCAGAGCAACCTGGGCTCTCATAACACCTGAGCAGTGCCACAGACTGATCGAGTCCATGCCACGCCGCATTACTGCAGTGATGGAGGCAAAAGGAGCCCCGACTAAGTATTGAGTGCTATACATGCACATTCTTTTCATGTTCATTCTTTTCAGTTGGCCAACATTTAAAAAAATAACTTTTTTTCATTGGCCTTTAAAATATTCTAATTTTTTGAGATACCAAATTTGGAGTTTTTATTAGTTGTCACTTATAAATATCAAAATTAAAAGAAATAAACATTGAAAATACATTGGTCTATGTGCATTGCATGAATATAAATTACAAGTTTCACGTTTTGAATGGAATTATTGAAATAATTCAACTTTTTGATATTCTAATTTACTGGCCAGCACCTGTAGATCATGTTTACTGCTGATCTGATGCTGCGTGATATTAGGAGACCACACCACATGAGCTAAACTTTATTGAACATTGCGATGAGGATGCAGCAGACTTAAAGGTCACTTTTTTATCCTTTTGTGTCACCATTTTGGTCTCTGCTGCCTCTACAAACACGAATAAAAACCTCTATTCATTTGTTGCTGTCAGAAATTCTTTGCTAATGCAGCCGTTTGAATGACTAGAAGCAATCTGCTGGGGTCCTTAAACAGAAAACTTTAAGCTGATTGGAATGTTTGTATAATTATATTGAAATGACTTTTCTTGTAAAGTACCTTGAGATGACATATGATGCAAATTTTGAAAGAGTCGATATTGGGCAGAGCGGGCTGGTGAGATCGCTTTACGTGATTTTGTGCAAAGAACTTGATTAACATTTTTTTATTTTTACAGAGCACAGACCCATTATAACTGGTTCAAAAAAGGCAGGTGTCCCCTTTCATGTACTGTTTTGTGTTTATTGTACAGACAGACACCAGAGAGTGTCTTCTACAACAATGTTTCCCAACCTCTAGCCACACTGCTCTGCATGTTTGAGATGTTTCCTTGCATTAACACAGATGATTCAAAATATCACAGTTCAGGAAAAAAAGAGCCTGTTAATCAGCCATCAACTGAAATCAGGTGTGCTGGAGCAGAAAAACATGCAGGCCAGTTGTGCATTGAGGACAGGGGCTGAAAGAAACTGAAAGCAATGAAAGACCTCACTTCTGTGTCCACAACATGGTTTTATTATAAGTTGTCTAACACAAAGATTTGCTTTGGCTAATAAACACATAGAATCCAGTTTCTATGTATATGGTACCACAAACAGGCAGGTCTTTCTGGTGCACCTCCATTTCTATCACGGGGCACAGACAAATCACCAAACACTTACGATAACATTACTCAAAGGCTACTAAAGAATTCACTACCCATAATCCCTTGCAGCACACAACTATCCCCCAGAGCAGCCTGCTCTGCTCAACTACGCCACAATACATTCCTGAAGCATTCACGGAAGAGCAAAATAAACAGTTGCTCTTGCTGCCGAAAAGGTAAAATTACATAAAGAACTTGAATCCACAATTTTAATCAACTGCTTTTAATTGGGAGAATATTTATGTTCCAAACAAACTGATATGGATGACATTTGTATCCCACAGTGGCAGATTGGATAAGATCCAGGTTCAGTTTCCTCCATTATTAAGTAGACACATTACATATAACTCACGAGACATTTAAAAAAATTTCCAAGATGCTATATTTTTTCAACATGATCATCAATACTTTTTCTTCCATTCTCTCAAAGAACGCGCATACTTTCAAATTCCAAACACTGCTACTAAGTGCCTCCTGTGCTTGCATTGCATGAATACGTTCACTGAAGTCTACAGGGCTAAAGGAGCGTCCAGGACATTCCTGAGTCCTTGCGTGTCCACAGCAGGCCCACACATGATCGCCGTGTCCTGCATGAGGGACACCAACTCAACAGGACCAGGCTGCTCCGTTTTCCCTTCGGACGACCCCCGCTTTGGGTCTGCTCCTTGGTGCTTTCTGTACACCACCGTCTTCGCTTCACCGTAGCCGCTCAGCCTCGACGCGATAGATCTTTTCGGTCTGCTCCTCTTCGCCGCCTTCAGCTTCTTGCCCTCCGGATCGTGGACCATGCTGTGACGCTGGAGGCTGCGCTTCATGGCGAAAGCCCTCCCGCAGCCGTGGTGAGTGCACACGAAGGGGCGCAGGTTTTCGTGGAAAGAGGTGATGTGGCTCTGCAGGTTGAACACGGTGGTGTAGGACCTGCCGCAGCCCTCCCTGGGACACTTGTACACGATCCTGGTGTCGGAGTGAACGTGCAGGTGCTGCTGGAGGAACCACGAGTCCCTGAACACCCGGCTGCAGTGCTCGCACCTCAGGACAGCCCTGTGCTGCTCCTTCCTGTGTTGTAGTAAATCCGTCCAGGTCTTCCCTATGAAGCGGCAGTCCTCCTGCTCCTTGCAGGGGTAACCTCGATGCACCTTCTCGTGTCGCTTCAGCTTACTGGGGTTGGGAAATCGCATCTGGCAGCCCTCGTGGCCGCACTGATAAGGGGGCTGCTGCGTGTGTTGCTCACACATGTGGGCCTTCAGGAGCTTGTTCTTCTTGAACTCCAGGCCGCAGTCCTGGAACTTGCAGACGTATTTCTTCTGATCGTGCACGCGGCTGACGTGCCTGCTGCGGTTCGTGCTCGTTGTGAAAGCCTCCGCGCAGCCCTCCACGGAGCAGCGGAAGGGCTTCTCCCCGCTGTGGCTGAGCTCGTGCCGGGCCAGGTGGTAAGGCGTGGAGAAGGACTTCCCGCAGCCCTCGTGTTGACACGCGTGGGGCCGAAGTCCCGTGTGCTTACACAGGTGAGCGTCCAGTTTCCATTGTCTGTTGTAAACGGCCGAGCAGTCGGGAAATGAACAGAAGAAGCGTTTGTGGGGCTCTGCTGTAGTTTCCATTTTCAAATAAATAAATGTAAAAAAAAAAAAGAAAAGAAAACGGAGCTCAACACACGTTCTTCTCTGAGGCGGCGGCACTTCCGCCTTCTTCTTCGTTGGAGTTTTATGGCGGTTGGCAAACAACTTTAAGGTGCATTACCGCCACCTACTGGTAAGGAGTGTAGATCAGGACTTATCTATTTACTACATATATATGCATACATATACATATTAATACACATACACACACATACCTATATATATCTGGACAAAGGAATTGTTAACTATTATTTCATTTCTTGAATTTAAACCAGTACTTTAAAGAAATTTCAAAATTACAGGTGACAAATATTACCCCCCAACATTTCTGTATTTCTATATCTTTAATTTTTTCAAGATTTTGCATCAATATTTCTTTGCATTTTATATTTATTACAAATAAACAATGTGTTCAACTGTTTCTTCCTTACAATGAAAACAATTCCTATTAACATGTTTTCCTATTTTGAATAATGTGTTGTTTAAACCAGTATGTCCTAGTCTTGATATTATTACATCCTCTTTTCTGTTTAACCCACCTTCCCTCATCTTTCCAACTTTTCTTTGCATTTTATAGTGCCATCTTCCTTTTTTATCCCATTCTTTCTGCCACCTTTCCCTCAACTTCTGTTTAATAATACTTTTAATTTCCAATTTAGCAAAACCAATTACTATTTCAATATTTTCATGGTTAGTAGCTCTCTTTGCTATTTTGTCTGCCATTTCATTACCAATTACCCCAATATGTGCTTGAATCCATAGCAATATAATTTCTATCTCCATCATATGTAATCTATATAATGTTTGTTGGATTTCTAATAAAATATCGGGTCGACTTTCTGAATTCCTATTATTTTATACTATAAAAAGATGATCTAGAATCCGAACATATTATTGTTTTAAGTGGTTTTATTTCCTCTAGCCAATTTAAAGCTAATAGAATCCCTGTCATCTCTCCTGTAAATACTGATAATCCAACACTAATTCTTTTACCTAATAAAACATTGAATTCTGGAATAAAAAACGGCACTCCTATTTTATTTCCTGAATCTCTCGATGCAGCTCTATCAATTTTAACGTAATTATAATATCTATCTAAATATCTCTGTATATTACATTAATCTAATTTAAATTTATTATCTTTCAGTTTTTTATTAAGTAAAAAAACAACAACTTTTACCTGAGGTATAATCCATGATTGTATAACATAATAAAACATTTGGACCAATATTAATTTGGGCTACCCCTAATTCTTCTGTTTTTTTGTTCCTATTATCCATCCAAAACGTTTTATTTCTCTCTTTTTTTTCCAGCAAGATTTTGAAATATCATGTATTGGAGGATTCATATTATTTTTGTTCAAGCTAACCCAGTACATACTTATTAATTGAATTTGTCTTAACATCAAAGGCCTCTCTCCCATTTCCACCTCTCTTTCTAGTTCTTGGCCATATAATTTTAATTGTAAATTAATATTACTCCTCTTCCTGGTAAAACTCATCACTTTTGTTTTATCCACTGAAAACTTAATACTCCATTTATATGACCATTCTTCTATTTTTAAAATAGCTTCTTGTAATTTCCTAATCATGACTTTCATTTTTTCCCTTTTTCCAAATAGTCCCATCATCTTCAAATAAAGAAACACCCATTTTTTGCATCAATATCATTTAATACATCTTTTATCATTATAGAAAATAATCAAGGGTTTACTATAGGCTCCCTTGAGGAGTGCCATTTTCAATCAAATATTTTCCAGAAATGTATTTTCCAATTTTGACTTGAACAGTTCTATTTAACAAATAACTTCTAATTCATCAAAACATTTTGCCTGATATTCTTAATTTACAGAGCTTAATTAGCAATCCTTTTTTCCACATTATATCATATGCTTTTTCAATATCAAAAAAATACTGCTATAAGACTTTTTCCTAAAACTTTGATATTTAGTAATATATCCCTTAGTTTCCATATAATAATTAAGTCTGTTATTGATAATTTTCTCCATAATTTTACAAACATTAGAAGTTAATGCAATCGGCATATAGCTATCTGGTTTTGAATTATCGTTCCCTGGTTTGCATATTGGGATTATTACATTTTCTTTCCAACATTGAGGTATTTCTCCTTTCTCCCAAACTTTATTATATATTTAAAGCAAACTGTTTTTAGATACATCTCCAAGATAATATAGCATGGTATATGTATCTCAAGGAAATTTCAATCAAACGCAACTGGACTTGGTAATTTGTCTTGGAAGACGTTTCACCTCTTATCCGAGAGGCTTCATCAGTTCATGCTCGCAGCTGACCAGGCTGGGACTGGTCCAACTAACTGGTGTGGAGACTCATGTGTCATCTACGTATCTGAACCAGTGGCTAGGTGTTATTCCTTTAAAGGAGTTCAAAGCTCTGCACTCTACCTCCTCCATGTATAAATTGGCCACAATTGGAGAAACTGGTGAGCCCATGGCACAGCCGTGTTTCTGTCTATAAAACTTGCCATTGAACTGGAAATATGTGGTATTCAGGCACAATTCCAGGAGTTGGCAAATGTGTTCTGGTTTGAGTTTTGTTCTGTTTTGGAGGGAGTTGTCCTGTGTAAGTCGTTCTCTTACTATGACCAAAGCCTCCATGGTAGGAATACAGGTGAACAATGAAGTCACGTCATAGGAAACCATTGTCTCATCTGGATCCATTTTTAGATTCCGGACTTTGTTCACAAAGTCTGTGGAGTTTTGGATGTGGTGTGGGATGTTGCCTACCAGAGGTGCCAGGATATTAGCTATGTGTTTGGCTATATTGTACGTGACAGAGTTTATACTGCTGACAATGGGCCTGAGCGGGGCCCCTTCTTTATGGATCTTGGGGAGTCCATATAGGCAAGGAATTGAGTCCTGGGGGTAAAGCCGGTAGTATTGTGTTTTGTCAATCATGCCTTCTTTTTGCAGTTGTTGTAGACATTCTATCACCTTCTTTTTGTACCCACTCGTGGGGTCTCGTTTCAGAGTTTCATACGTGTTAGAGTCATTCAGTAGTGCAAAGATCTTGGTGTGGTAATCAGTTGTATTGAGTACAACCGTGCACCTACCTTTGTCTGCTGGAAGGATTGTGATATTGTGCTCCTTGCTCAGTGCTGATACTGC
The DNA here is from genome assembly GCA_028564705.1 of Apricaphanius iberus. Classification (NCBI taxonomy): domain Eukaryota; kingdom Metazoa; phylum Chordata; class Actinopteri; order Cyprinodontiformes; family Aphaniidae; genus Apricaphanius; species Apricaphanius iberus. The sequence goes on along the minus strand of JAPXFQ010002242.1, from coordinate 259,273 downwards.
TTTTCTCTCCCCAATGGTGAGGTTAGAGGGGGGAACCTTAGCCTCAGACAAAGCTGCCGACACTTTTAACCGAAGTTGTTCTGCCTCGGTTCCACTTAAGTTGTTTTTCTTTATAGCGGATTCTGTGGCTGTAATCCAGTCCACTATGGGTAACTTTTTTGGTGTCATGGCAAAGTTCAAACCCTTGGCTAGGACCTCTTTCTCCGGTTGTGTAAGTTCTCTGTCTGACAAGTTCTTTACCTACCTGTTTTGTGTTTCATTTTGTGTTGGGATGTCAGTTTTATACCTCCAAGTAAGTGTTTCTGTGTTTTTGTCGACGTTTCGAGATTGTAGGTTGTGGAATTTCCTGGTTTGTCTTACTTTGCTCTTGGTGTGTTGAGATAGTTGTGCTGTCTGGGTGAAAACCACAACTCTCTCTAAGATACGACCAGGTAATATTGACATCAGTTTCTGTAGTGAATGATCTGCTCTCTCTTTCAGAGCTTCAATGGTGAAATTGACTTGTCTTATAACACAATAGGGCACTAATGAAGCCGAAACCTAACCTCCACCAATAGGCGGCACGCCAACGACCGTCGTTAAGACATGGAGCACAAAGATCCAATGACATAATGATTCTTGTTCAAGAGGTTAAATAGCTGAGTCCCCACACCAGTTAGTTGGACCAGTCCCAGCCTGGTCAGCGACGAGCATGAACTGATGAAGCCTCTTGGATAAGAGGTGAAACGTCTTCCAAGACAAATTACCAAGTCCAGTTGCGTTTGATTGAAATTTCCTTGAGATAACCATGACCTGGATGAATGAGAATATTCACAGGCTTATAGCATGGTATATGATTTTTCTTCTTTTCCTGGTTCTTCCGCCTTCTTTTTTTTCTTTGTCGTTTACTGCCCGTTGGCAAACAAGTGCGTGGCGCACTACCACCACCAACTGGTTAGGATTGTCAACCTATACTAAATAAAATAATAAATAAATAAATAAATAACAAAGTAGACGTGAATTCTCTCCAGAAAGTGTAATAAAGTCACAAACGTTTACATCTTGAATATCCTTTGCAAAAATTCTTTATATCTACGATTTATTTTTTGCGCCAGGTTTCAAATAAGTTGTCTTGTAAGTTCATTATTTGGCACTAGCCACCTAACTGTTAATGACCAGGAAATAGGTTAGAGATGGGAGGAGGAGGACAACCAGCAAATGGAGCCGAAACCTTTGTCTCCAGTAAATGTTGCTCATACTTTACCAACTGAGCAATAATTATTTTGACTGTGCGGCGCTTCTCTCTGTAACATTTAATATGTAAAATTCCTCATATTTATTGTCATTGGTACGCTCGTCTGACCGGCGGGCAAATATTCCAATGATGTACAAAGGACAGAGTTACAGAAACCTACCTAAGTAAAAATTTCTCCCAAAAACTCAGAAATTCTGAGATTAAAGTCACATATTTTTAAGAAAAACCTCGAACGTTCTCTGAGGTGAAAAAGTAGCAAAATTACGAGTAAAAACCATAGACTGTAAAAAAGAAAAACTGAGAATTTCTGAGAGTAATTGCACATATTTTCCAAGGGAACATTTGTGAAATTCTGTAACAAAAAAAATAAATATATATGACACTGTAAAGTCAGGCATTTTAGAAATAAAAAATATGCCTCTTATAAAATTATTAACTTACATACATACATACATTTCTACTTTTCTACATCAAAGAGTTACATGTTTTTTTTCTAGAAAATCTCTGAAATCAATCCCAAAATTTCTCTTTTAACTTGTAATTTTACAATTTTTGGTGATAGAGTATTTCTGATTATTTTTTCTGAAAAATATGTAACTTTCATCTCATAATTTCTGATTTTTTTGGGGGCGGAAATTTACTCCAAAATATTTCTGTTTTATTTACAATGGCCCTAATATGCCATTGTAGAAACCAGAGTACTGTGCAGTTCTCAGAAATAAAGAGACACAGGTTAAATTGTGCAACATAGCATGCTTTTTTAAAGAAAATTCAAATATCTAAAAATATTTAGAAATATAGACACTGCATATATGTGTACTTGTGCATTAAAAAAGTAAACTTAGAAAAAAATAATATGCAAATAACAGCAGCAGAAATGTTAATCAGTGAATTAGTGCAATTTACAACAATGATGTAAACATTTAAGTTTATTTGGAGCAGTTTTGGTTTTTTGTCTGAAAGCTGCAGGTCATGCCACCACAGACTGTCCTTCGAAGCACACCCCGGACTCCAAATGACCTCAGCCTCTTGAGCAGGTAGAGTCTGCTCTGATCATTCCTGTAAAGAGCATCATCGTATTGGCCCCAGTCCAGTTTAGTGTTCAGGTGAACACCCTGGTACTTATAAACAGTTCGCTATCCAAGTGTCCACACACTGGATGTTCACCGGTGTCAGTGTGGTGGGTCTGAATCTGTGGAAGTCCAACACCAACTCCTTGGTTTTCCCAGCATCGATCAGCAGGTGGTTCTGCTGGCACCAGTCCACAAAGTCCAGGGTCCACTGTCTGTACTCTGAGTTGTCCTTACCTGTGATGAGGCCGACTATGGCAGAGTCATCAGAGAACTTCTGTAGGTGGCAGCGTGGGGAGTTGATGGAGAAGTCTGCAGTGTAGAGGGTGAAGAGGAACGGTCCCAGCACAGTTCCCTGTGGAGCCCCCGTACTGCAAACCAGCCTGTCAGATACACAACCAAGTGTCCTCAAAGACCATGGGCATTCTGTGATCCACATGGGCGACTGTGGCTCAGTGATAGAATAGTTGGCCTGCAATCAGAGGCTCGTAGGTTCGATTCCAGCTTCCTCATGTCAATGTACCCCTGGGCAAGGCACTTAACCCCCAAAATTGTACATCGTCCTACCGAGCCAATGTGGCTTCAATGTAAAGCGCTTTGAGTGGTCAGCTATATAAGTTTAGTCCATTTACCACATGACAGCTCCAGTTTGTCCCTCAGAAGTCCCAGCTGGATGGTGTTGAAAGCACTTGAGAAATCAAAGAACATATTCCTCAATGAAGACCTCACCAGGGGGCACAGATGGTTGAGAACCAACCCCTCCAGGGTCTTTCTTTAGTCGGGAGATCAGGGCTGCTGGGTTGTTGCTGCCGAGGTCTTTGATGCCGGTTTGGTACCACACAGGAGGTCTTCCACAATTTCAGACTGAGGCTGAACAGATCTCCCAGCCTCCCAGGATGCCACAGTTAATCTGCACAGCACCTCAGGAGAATGGAGCTGATACTATCTGGGCATGCAGCTTTCCGCAGATTATGATTGGGTACTGCTGGTCCTAAATGTTATAATTTGTATATGGACAGATTAAGGCACTGTTCATAAAATATTAGGATTATAAAAATGGTAAGGTTGAGGTCAGGTAATGATTTTCAAACATTAGAGATGGTAATGAATGTATCAGGCATGCCGATCAGGGGCGAGAAAGGCGGGGCCTTGCTCCTTACCATGAAAGTGTCTGATATTCACGACCGGCAGGGTTTGCTTTTTTTATTAGTATTATTAGAAAAATTGTAAACATGCAGGTAAATCGAGAACATAATATTGCTAGAACCTAAGCATATTCCGGAGTTTGCCCCTTGGGTACGCTCCTAATGTGACGCAATATCCGACGGGAGACGGAAATTACGTCGGCCTCTGACGTTTTGTTGTTTTCTTTTAGCAGCGCACTAAAACCCAATTTGTAAGTATCTTAATATCGCAGCTGTACGATTACGACCTACAGACCTACAGTTGTTTAACAACTAAAACCCAGATGGCTTTCTTTTCCAGTCATCATTTATTTATATACTCCGTATTCCACGTTGAAATTAAACACACGTTACAGGTATAGCTAACTGCTGCTAAAGTTAGCATACTTCCCTCTTCGATATTAACGATAACACCTGCAGGTCTGTCGTTGGACAGCCGCACGTCAGTTTTGGTATTACTCTTAACATTTTGAAGGCCTTTGGTGAGCAGATATTTTAGCGAAGATTTGTATGGAGTTGCGTGTTAAAAACAGTCTTTGTTTCATGGAAATATAAAATCAAGGATACCAGTAGCATGTGTCCAAGTTGATGGTCAGGAGGAAAAGCGTGACATGACTTATTCATATCAGTATTACACCCAAGGAAGATTTGATTCAAAAGCAATATCGTATCAGCATGTATTTTTTTCCTCAGTCTTGGAGCTTCTCGCCAGATATAAATATCTGGTTTCCTTTGAAGGTGTTTCAAAGAATATGTCAAATGATACCAGATAACGTAACTGCATTTGAAAAAGAAGGGAGAAAAAAAGTAAACACCTCCTTTTATGGTAACATCTTTACAAAAACTCTACACAGCTTAACAGGGCTCAATGAAGAGTTGCATTATTAAAACGTCTTGGTAATAATATTTCTTTATTGAAATTTTCATCAATTTGTTGGTTGTGCTGTGGTATAATTCTTAATCTTGTCTAAAATAATTTTTATATTAGATAATGAACTTTCTCATGCTGGCAGTAAAATTTCTACCTTTTTCCCTCTTTAAAGGATCAACGTGGTGATCATCTGTTGTCACTATGGTAAGCTGAATTGTTCGTAACCCGTTTTTGTCTGTATTGATGCATTTAATTGAACAGATGCTGCTCCGAAAACAAACCTTGAAAAAATATCTAAACTTAACTTTCCTAGTGTTTCTTTCTTCTGTTTTCTTTTTTAAGTTTACTGAGCGCTGATGTGCGTAATCTATCTATGTCCTTTTCCTAAATGTCTTTATCTACTTGTTTTTTTGTTACAGCTCTCTCTGTTTTAGTGCGACATTAGTTCTTCTTTATTAACCCGCTGTTTCCTGACAGGGTGAAAGAAAAGGAACAAACAAGTACTACCCTCCGGATTTTGATCCAGCCAAGGTGAACGCAACAGATCTGACCTGCTGGTTATTCTGCCTACGTTTCTGTGCTTTGTGTTCACCTCTTATGCCGTTCTTTGCCCTTAGCATGGCTCCCTCAACGGCTACCATAAAACCCACGCCCTGCGGGAGAGGGCAAGGAAACTGTCCCAGGGCATCCTCATCATCAGGTTGGTCACCTAAATGTTCTCCTGTTTTGTTTCCCTGATATGTTTCGCTCAACTAATGAGAATCACATTTGCATGAAAGTTTTTATTGCAATGAAAAAAGGGGGGGATTATTTTTTTAAACAAATCAGAATGTTTCAAAAAAAAAATTACTCTCAGCCAGATATGTTTTTTTTTTACCTGCCTGTTTTGGTCTATTAAGGTTTGAAATGCCCTATAACATCTGGTGTGATGGCTGCAAGAATCACATTGGCATGGGTAAGTTAAAGTGAACTAAATAGAATACAATATTTCAGTTAAATCAAGCATCTTTTCTTTTAAATTTTTTCTTTTTTTTTGTTACTAAAACATTGTGTTGGCGCAGGAGTCCGTTACAATGCAGAAAAGAAGAAAGTGGGGAACTACTACACCACGGCGATCTACAGGTGGGCAGAGCAGAAACGGACATACCCACAGCTGTTGGTTTTAATTTTCAAAACGTCAGTTTTCAATTCACATCTCCGTTCTCCGCTGCAGGTTTAGGATGAAGTGTCACCTGTGCGTGAACTACATCGAGATGCAGACGGATCCTGCGACCTGCGACTACGTGATCGTGAGCGGGGCGCGCAGGAAGGAGGAGCGCTGGGACATGGCGGAGAACGAGCAGATCCTGACCACAGGTGGGAGATTCGTTTTTCAGCCGCCTTCCACCACACCTTCTGCCTGTTTTTAATCGGGTCGTTCTCGCGTCATCTCGGAGCAGAACACACAGAGAAGGAGAAGCTGGAGACGGACGCCATGTTCAAACTGGATCATGGAGGAAAAGACAGAGAGAAGCTTACAAAGGCTCTCCCATCTCTGACTGAAATCCAGGACTATCAGGCTGGTTGGAAGGATGATTTTCAGCTCAACAGCGCTCTCCGCAGGAAGTTCAGGGTAAGAATTTAGCCCTTGGACTTTCCACCATGTGAAGGCAAACTATGCTATAGACGAAAAAGGTTCCAACAAAATATTCCTAACATTGTTTATATCTAAAGCCATTATATCCAATGCAACACATACATAATATTAACCCGTATAATAAGAAAGTTTTTTGATTAAATCCCATTTTTTAATACACACTACATATCAAAACAAAAGTCATCTTTAGGCAGATCCAATTCATATGAATTACAAATAATCCAATCGCAGCAGTTCAGATTCTGTTACAGACATCTCAATTCCACTTATTCAGCTCATAAATTAGGTTGGTAAAAAGCCATCTAATCCAATGATGCCCGGCTGATTGCATCGAATCGTAACGCCTCATTCACGCTGACAGCGGTCCGTCTCCAGAAATTTGCTGCGACCAGAGCACTAAATCTCTGTGGTTCACCTGATAACAACAACATATATATAGAAAGGATTTTAAACAAAAATTCACACTCACCTTATCATACTTTTGTTGAACATTATTTATTGACTTGGGTTGTTCTACTATTGGTAAGTACACTCCATTTTTATAGTTTAATTTTATCATGTTTAATTAAGTGTTGTTTTTTCTCATAAATATCCAAATCCTGTTACCTTTAGCAATGGAGTTATGTGCTTTAATAATTTTATGTTACCATTAAATATGCTTATTTCTCTATCTTCATTTAAAAAAAAAAAAAAAACATTCAGCGTCAAGAAATGAACAGGCTTGATGGCAAAAGTTAACTGAGCGCTGCATACCCAATGTGCGCACAAGGCAGCTGATGGGAGTGAGGCGTAAGAGTTTCAGCAGTTTAGTTCCTTCAGAGCGAGATTAGCTCCCGTTAAATGTTACACCACCACACGTTGATTCTGCCTCATTGGAAGCATTGATCTGTGGTGGGTCACCCAGCAGAAATTGACGTCCACAGAAAGGCGTGAGCAACGAAAGAGATTTTGTTCAACATCTGTGAAGTTCAGAAACTTAATGGGTTCGATTCAGTTCAAAAGCAGTTAAATTAGTTGGCGGTAATCCCACTGGGAAATGAAATGTTGTAGTGACTTATTTAATCAAAGTTTATTCATGGTTCTCTGGTAGCATTCATTTCTGATTAATATTTTATATAATTTGTTGCTAGTTTAGTTTACAGAAAAATCTTCATAAAATCTTTAGAATGTTATAAATTCTTTATTGTAATATTTCTGTATGACCTTTGAAATGGATTTCACGGTTGAATCTTTTGTTTTTTCTTAAAAATCATCGCATTTAACCAAATTAGTTATTTAGTTTGGTAAACAATCTTAATGTAAAATTTGTACACTGCGTTAAAGTGCTGCTTCCCCAAGTTTCATATCTAGATTATTACCTCCGTCAAGGAGGTTATGTTTTCCTTCGGGTTTGTCTGTTAGTTAGCAACATAACTCCAAAGTTATTGGGGTTATAGCTTCATCCTAGTCCTTGGCGGAGGAATAGTAAAAAGATATAACAAACATCTTTATCTTTTAAAAAAGCAACAAAAAAAAACCAATATTAATAATTGCATGTCATTTGTGACGAGTTCCAAATGCAATCAGTATCAGTATCATGATAGCCCTTGAACAAGAACAGGAAATAAAGTCTCTCACCTTCCCAAAAGTATCCAGCCTTGTGTATTTTTTGTTTTTTTTGTTTTTGTGTATTGCATTCTAAAATTGAGGCCTTCTTTTTATTTGTCGATTCAGGACGAGAAGAAAGTTCTGGCCGAGCAGGAGGAGAAGGATAACGCTGTGAGGATGCGAGCAAACTTAGCCATCCCACTGCTGCCAGAGAAAGAGGAGGACAAAAAACTGGCTGGACTCCTAACCTACCAGGCACCTGACTGTAAGTACCACATATGGAATATGTTCTCCCTCCTCAAATAATTAACAACCATGTTTAGGATTTATTTTACACATTCCTTTTTTAAAGCTTAAAATACAAAAGCCCCTTTATCATAGAAGGGCAGGGTTATGTTTTGTTTTATATCAGGTCTAGTGATGGGTAGAGGAGCACCGATGCGTCGGCACGTGTATCTAGCTCATAGAGCGAAACCTCACATCGGTGCGTGTATCGCTTTAAAAAATAGTCACGTAACCAATGCAGCTGCTGCATCATCTGTCACTGAAGCGCTGAACTGTGTTTAAAAGCAGGATCGTCTCCAGCTTTCAGCGGGATGCTTCTCTGCCAGAACGTTATTTTTTACACCACAATATTTCCCAGAAAGCCAATCTCATGGAGCCAGAAAGAAAACCCAAGGTTTCATAGATGTGGGATCATTTTGATCTTATATCAGTAAATAAAGTATTTGCTTTTATTTCCTTTCTTCATTCTGTCCCCCTCAGTTTAAGTTTAATCTATCCAAATTTCAGTTCGTTTCAAAATAACTTTAAAATTATTCCTATTATTTTCTGCAGTTTAAATGCCACATTTGTTCTACTGAACCGGCATACATCAATAAAAGCAAAAGAGCCAAACATGACCATCAGGAGGTCACAAATGCAACTAGGATAAATGCAGATATACTGAAAATTTAAATCTTCTTCGTGGTCACTTTATTCACAGTGAATAAATGTTATTCTATTACTTCTTTTTTGAATATCAAGCTACCAGGAAGCATGAGTTGGCAGGCATTTAATTTTCAAGGATTGCTACCTCTCAGCATTGTTGAAAGTGAGAGATCCAGGGAACGGTTTCAGATTCTTGAACCATCATGTATTTTGCCAACCAGAAAGTTGTGCAGCTGCCCCTTGCAAGTATTTGTTGTCTAAATCCGGAGTAATTGCTTTAAAAAAATCATTGCAAAGAGCTCGGAGTAACTAATTTTTAAAATAAAATGTGCGTTTTAAAAAGTCGGCCTCAAATACAAACTATAATCAACATCACCTTCGGTTTCACTTTTTTTACAAGATGTGACACACATTCACATTATGTCTAATGATATATTTTCAATATAACATGTTTTAAACTTCAATTAAGATATTAAATTATGCAACATACAATATGGAACCGAATTACATAAATAATTTTATCATATGGCCATTAAATCCATAGATTACTTATTTTTCCAAATAGGTTACCTGCAATAATATTAGGATCCAACAGGTGTCAGTAGACCAACACAGTAGCAACTTCGTATCGACACAGTATCAGTACAGTTAGGGCAATGTGTTAAAACGGTACATGAGGCCTCATCTACCCATCACTAATCAGCTCGGAAAATACATATTCTCATGTTAAACAGTTGAAACCAGAAGTTTACACACACCAAATAAAACGACGCATGCCGTATTTTTCCTTTCTATCTGAAGTGAAATCAGACCACAGTTTTCTTGTTGTAGCTCAGTTACAATAACTAAAATGATTTATATTTCTAAATGCCACAATGTTGAGAGAGCCAATTGCAAAGATTTGTTTACTTATTAAGTCTTCAAAGACAGGAGATTAAATTGCAGCTCATCCTAAATCAACTTTTTCTTTTTTTTTGCTAATAAATTGTATAAATGAGTGTCTAATAGTGGTTTACATTTTGGTAAAAATATGCATTTTCTACCAAAAACCGTAGTGGAGTGCCCTCTTCCTTTTAAAATATCACACTGCACTTCAATTTGAATCGGGCATTGTTACTGGGTCGGCCTTTACTGCAGACGTAAGAATTTATTGCTGACGACAGCCATCCAGCTACTGTGGAGGAAAACAAGCCTGGAATCGGCCACACGTCTGTAGCGAGTTGGAATAGCAAGGAAGTGTTGCTGCCACCCAGCAGTGTGGAGGGAAACTGACAACGTTTGACCAACGTCCAACAGTTCAAAGGCTCTGCCAAATACTAAGGAAACGTATGTTAACTTCTGTTTTGAAGACATCCAATAAATTGCAGATATTGTCTTTCTCTAATAATTGTGGCATTTAGTAAATACAAATAATTTAGGTAATTCTGACTGACCTTAAACAAGAGAAGTTTGGTCTAAATTTAACTTCAGACAGTGAGGAAAAAATATGTATTTTTATTATGTGTGTTAACTTGTGATCAGAAACTAATTTATAATAAAATTATGGCTGTCAAACAATATAAAAATGTATACTAATTAATCACATAGTAGCTGTGAATCAGGATTAATTAACAAAACTAAATATGACTTAAAAAAACTAAAATTTGTGGTGTAAAAAAAGTAGAGGTGTTAATTGTGATTAAATAATTACAACCATTTTTAGCACGTTCTGTTTTTTTGATCATTTTAATCTATGTTTTAATCATAAATTTTATTGTTTCTGTATGCTAGTTGCCTTTAAGTGAAATCCATTTTTTATCCTTTGGCCTTCTTGTGCTTGGGTTATTAGGGGTTAACAACACTCTGAGGTTGTGATCGAAGATGGGAAACTTATCATAAACTGACTGTTTTGTATTGTAGTGGGGAGGGCAAGGAGTAGCAGACAGTTTTACCAACTTAGCCTAATTTAGTGAGTTTTTAGATCCGTCTAGCTCTTTCAAAAACAAAAGAAAATACTGATAAAAATCCAGCAACTTGATATGAGTTTATGGGAGACTTATGGGCGAGGCATGTAATGTTACGCTTCTCACAGAGCAATGGGGCGCTCTCCCGTTTCACACCAGTCTGCACCGTACGCTGGGGGTCAACTCAGCGGCTCCAGCCGTATGGCAAAGCCATTGTTATAAAAAATAAGGCATGTTTTACATGTTGTTTTAACCTGTTAACACAGCTGGACTTAAAGCAGATATTTACCCCACTGAGACCAGAATGCTGATGAACTGGGCATGCTCGAAGGTTGCAGTCGCCACTTGGGACTAATCACAAAAACAACAGAATGTAAATGCTGAGACTGCATTTATTCAAGTCTGTTAAATACAATGAATTACTTCATGAAACCACTTTTTTAATGATATACAGCAAACCTTTGTTCGACCATACTGGTGTAATGAATTTAAATGAAAATACCTGAAGATGAGGGCTTTTTGCAGTAATTATTAGGTGAGATTAAAAAATTAGATTGATTAATTACAGAACATAATTAATTAATTTAAAAGTTTTTTAATCTCATGACGGCACAAAAAAAGGACAAAAGTAAAACCAGATGCCGTCACTCTGTTTTTTTGTTTTGTTTTTCAAAGGAAATACAGGAAAGATTCATGGAAGATTTTTTTAAAATTCCACAATCACATTTACACGCTACCCTTTTATTCATCTTTATTCACCTTTTCCTGTTTTAGCCAGTTACTAAGCCAAACTGACTTTTTAATCTTTTCTGTATGTAAAGCGGACCATTTCTTCTTAACATCGGACCACCCTGAGGATCGTCTTCATGGGACGATCCTACAACAACAGAGCGTCTTCAAAAGTTTAGCTACAACACAGGCTGCTACAGGAGGTCCTTCCTGGACACAGCAGTCAGGATCTACAACAACTCCTTGAAGAGTTAAATAGTTTGAGCTACAAAAACATTTTTATTGAAATATTTCTTCATCGAATTGCATTCTTTTGAACAATAGAGGGATTATTTGCTTCTCAACATGAGCAAAATGGGTTGGAACCGAACCTCTACATATATCCAGTTCCCACTGTTATTATTTGTGATTATCTTGCAGTCGAGTGTTGTTAGCTGTGCTAGGTTGTTTGGTACTCGAGGCTTTAATGTAGCCTTCTTGCATTTTTTTATTATCTGCTGATTCCGATCGCCTCATCTGATCATTTACAACACCTAATCTTGTCTCATTCTGCAGACTAAACGCGCAGTAGAGTGAGGTAGACAGAAAATCTCTCTATCGCTCTGAACGCAGCACGGACTGAATAACAGAAAAAAACATGCCGGATGATCCTGTGCATGCGTTAATTATGTTTAAATCAACTGACCCGCGTTAACTCATTAAGTTTGACAGCCCTAATTCAAGTATAAACCTGTTCACACAGCATATCCCTTTATTGTACCCAGAAAACGGTAGAATTAGCACAAAAAAAACCCCATTAATGTACAATTTAAAAAATTCTGTTATGTCAACTTGGATAACATATTTTTTACTTAATCAAAATTGTTTTTAATCTAATCACGGACATTTTATTCTTTTTTTCTGTTAAGCTTATGAGGACAAACAGCACAGCAAGCGGAAAGAGATTGCATCTCGTTCCTGGTTTAATACCGTCTCTGGACCAGCAGGGGGTGCTGCAGGCAGTTTGCTCCACAAACTAAGCCAGCAGGGGAAAGAAGCGGCTGTGGCCAAAGCCCTGGGTTCTTCACAGAGCGCCTTAATACGCAGACGTTCGGACCGATCTGGAGCTAAACGTGAACAGCGTGCCATCAGAACCCAGGGAGGGTCTCAGCAGGAAGTCGACACAAGTGAAGAAGAACTGCTGACACAGACAGAGGAAGCACAGTGTGTAAGATCAACACATGGACTAAACAATGTAGCGGTGAAAAATGACAGGAGTTCAAATGAGCTGTTTGCCAAAATTGTAAAGGAAACAGATCAGAGACAAACTGATGCAGTGGATTGTGGGAAGCAGAAGGAACCAACCAAATGTCCTGGAAGAGTCACATCATTGGTCGCTGACTACAGCGACTCAGATTCGGACTCTTTGCTTTGAGGCTGCCTTGTAAACTCAACTCTCGTTTTTTCTTTTTCCAGAGAAGAAGAAAATGTAAATACTTAAACTAACTGCTTTGATCTACTGTAACACATGACTTTTGACCTGTATTATCAATAAAAGTTTCACATGAAATTATAGTTTTAATCTTGGTCAACAGCTGAATATAGTTGTCATTGCCTCAGAATGAATGTGTCATTTTTTTAGACAATTATTACAATAATTATTAAAAAATATGGATTTTTCCTTCTGAAGTGCTGAACCACATTCTCTTTAAATAAAACTCGCAGAAATTAACTCAGCATTTTAGGTTAGTAAGTCATTGACGGGTTATTTAAGATTTATGGATTTTTTTTTATTTTTTCTATGTTTAATTCAAATTGTCCTCAGGGGATTTCTTCCACCGCAGATACTTTTTACTAAGACTGTTATGTTTGTTTGCTTTTTTAGCAATTTTAATCGGATTTAGATAAACTTCAGATACATTGAGGTCGTCAGCTGTCAAATGGTAATATACAAACATGGTTTAGAGCAGATTTTGGTGTTTAGAGGCGGTTAGCATCGCTAAAACTATCTTCTAGTATATAGTTTTATTTTTGGACAATTATTTCCCATTGGTGTGGTATTTTTGCTCATACTATTTCAATTTTAGACAGCTTTTAAAATATGTAATCACAGCAACTGGTGTTTTTACTATTTGGAGCAGTTGAGTAGCATCTTTGAAGCCCAAATAAGAGCTGAACTACATGATTCCCAGAGCAGAGGAACAGGAGGCTTCATGGATGCAGAGAAGGACCAATTAGCAGAAAAGAAGAAAGTTTAAACTAAGGATGTCCCAATCAACATTTTAAGCCTCAGTTCCTGATCTGATCTTTTAAGCTAATATTCGATCCAATGTTTTGCATTCAGTATTGAAATATATAAAACAGAACTATATTTAAAGCAAGTAACTCAATCGTATATACGATTAAATTACCATTATTTTTGTAAATTCAACATGAGAATTAAAGGTCACTTCCGTTTAAGATTTCATACAAACGCAGAAAACAAAACACTTGTTACAGTATTATAAAGAAAAGTGCTATCCAGGATCCGCTTATAAGTGCTTAACACAGGCTGCCCAAATCACCAATAAAATTAAAGTGTATTAAACTAATTAAAATAATTATTCTTCTTTTTGCAACATGTATGCTGGCGTGGACAATGCTGCCCTCCACTGTCATGGGATCACAGTCATTTAATTTTTTTGAGTGAATACCAGAGTGGTGGAAGAATTTTATAATAACTCCATAAATTTCTGGAGATGTCTCTTCCATTCCAATATCTCTTCTATTGAGGGGGAGAGGCAAAAGCAGATGAGGTGGATTAGCAGTGCTTGCCAAGAACTGATGACACAGTGCACGATTGGAACATTTAAAAATGAATCATTTGGGTTTTAAGTCAGTGATGATGTGACAGAAAAGAGAGCACAATGAGTTAAACTAATAGGTATGTTGTAATAATCTCTGAAGTTACTCTTCCCCACAATGTACGTCTGACCTTTTGGCCAAGCTCAAAGGCTGCCTCCTGGTTTGTTTTTCTGTTTGGTCACTATTGATCAGACGCTGCCCCCTCCTGTTTCCTGATGACAGCAGTGTTTGAAGAAGGAAAAATCTGCAGGGTGATAGAGTTGATCAGTTCTGCTGTTGTTCACAGTCCACGGAAACCTCAGAGACTATCAACATGGTTCCGTGGAAGCTGAACAACATTTTACGGAACATATTTCTCCTACTGTTCTGTAATGCTGATGGACAGTTATTTAACAGGAACATAGAAAGGTAAGATTCCAAATCATCAGAAATTTCTGTTATTCATCTCGTAAAAGTTCCATTACTAATAATGGTTTGTCCAGTACAGCCCTTTGCGTGGCAGGTAAGTACTTTTGGAGACATTAAACTATGTAAAGGGGGGCAGAATTTGCACCTAAAAGCTTTAAGTAATGTGTCTGTTTCCTATCTTCAGATTTTCAACGTTTGATCGATATTTGGAACGCCATGAGTAAGTAATCAAAATTGGCATGATTTCATCCAGGCTTGTTCGATGTCGGCTTTTTAAGGAAAAATCTTTATTATCGATACTGATAGAAAACAATACCGCCACTAGACATTTACCTAAATGTTCAGAATTGGCTCAAAAATGTAGAAACCTAAAGTAGGGCTGCACTGATACCATTACAGGATAATGTTCATGTATTGGTATCAGCAGTACCATAAACCAATACTCAAAATGTTAAAAAGTTAGTATAATTTCACAAAAAAATGTTTATTTTTCACTTTAAATTTTATTTGGTAATTTTATATTTTTTTACATCTGTTATTTTGCCTTAGTTATGTTCAGTTAATAAGGTCTGGTGCCTTTAAGCCTAGTTTACGGATTGATACAACAGAGTAGAGGCCCAATTTTTAACTATCCGTCTCCTTCCTTTGTTTCCATGCGTTTCTAGAGTATTCAACGAGCTGCACTTCTGTTAAAAGCTTTACAGCTTAATCAAAACATACTTTCTGTCGTTCATTGCTCCTTGAAGGGGAAATGTGTTCAGAGACTGAAAAAAAAAAACTGAAACGACGCTGCGATAGCAGGCACAGAGGCCATGAAAAGTGATCAACTCCTGCTGTCTTGGTCGAGCAACGCTGAAAAAACGAGAGCGTGGAGAGGAGAAAACGGACTACTATAAACAAAAAACGTATCCGTCAATACGTCTGCGTCTGAATGCAAATTCGCGGTCGGAGAAGCATAAACTGGGCTTTAGTCTCTTCGAAAAAAGGTATAATGTGGAAGTTATACAGTTTATTAATTCAACAATAGTATTGGATCGGTATCGGGTATCGACAGATAAATAAAATGTGCCTGGTGTTAAAATAAGGTATGAAAATTGTCATTAAAAAAGTAAAAACCGTTAACTTCCATTAGTATACTACATTTATTCTCAATATCAGCCGGTAATATTGGACATTCATAATATTAACGGAAACCTAATATAATTGCAATATTTAATTACAGCAATGAAACACAATGATTAATATGAAACAACTGATGTGTTTAGTTTTTAGTTTTATTGCTTTATTTCCAATTAGTATATTTATGTTAGACCAGCTTTCTCCAGTTAAACCTATTAGTTAAATTCTTGGTGTGGTCTGGCATGTTGGAACATGATGTATGACATAGCAATAAAAAACAAAAAAATCATGTTTCGCTTTTATTTTTTATACCACACTGGTACTCACAGTACAATGCAATGTTTCCATTTTTTCCCACCATTTTGTGTCATGCATGAAATGATTCCTTCTCCCTTTTATTTGCAGACTATCAAATGCAAAGGAGACGATCAGTTCTTCACCAAGGTAATCATACTTTACTGTATGCAACACAACAAATAAATAAATGCATAACATTGACACATGTCTGAGTCTTATCAGCGGATTTATTTAAGAATTACAATTATTATATATTCTA
The DNA here is from genome assembly GCA_028564705.1 of Apricaphanius iberus. Lineage (NCBI taxonomy): Eukaryota > Metazoa > Chordata > Actinopteri > Cyprinodontiformes > Aphaniidae > Apricaphanius > Apricaphanius iberus. Next base: position 243,183 of record JAPXFQ010002242.1, on the reverse strand, counting down.
TATATTCTAATGTTTTGACATGACCAAATACTGAAAACCTTGACAACATTTCTGGTACTCAGACACAGTTATGGTATTGTGTACTTCAGTTTCTTTGAATATCATGAACATTTTTATTTATTTCAGTAATTTTAAAACTAGGGCTAGAATATTCATTACACACAGAGTGGTGCAGTATAATTCCAAAAAAAAGCTTTTCCATTCACTTCAGTGACATCCCATTTTTAATCAATAGGATTTAGGAAAATATCTGGGCCTGGTCTTTGCAGTTCTAACCAACATCTTCAGGCCTTTAGGAGTGTGTTTATGGTTGTGCTTGACCATTCTCTGCGTAATCTGCATTTTGGCTTGCTTTTACTTTTCTAATTCATCCCAAAGATATCAGGTGGAGGTCAGGATCCTGTGCCAAAAAGTCGTTCCTCTGAGTCATTCTTCTTGTTTCGTGGGGTTAGTTTTTTGCACTTTTAAGTGCTCTTACAGAGTTGGGAGAAAATAATTGTTCAGATTATTTTGGTTGGCTGAGGCATTAATAATCCCCTCTGGACCAATGTGGACCAAACGTTACACTTGGCATAGCTGGGTAAGTGCTGTGTCCTGGCAAAGTGTCCTGGCAACTACAAAACTCAGACTCGCCCGTTGGATTTCCAGCAAAAGAAACATGATTTTCCACTCCATACAACATCTCTTCTTTGCTTTAGTAATCCATTAACTGAAGGCTTTACACAACTGTGTCTGACCACATTGTACTTGGTGATGTAAGGCTTGGATGCAGCATAAGAACCCATGAAATTAAGTGTCCTTGCACCAATCATAAGGCTTCTTGAAGTCTGGACGTCTGTAACAGTTGATTCTGTAGAAAGTTATTGACCTCTGGGTACGATGCACTTTAGCATCTGCTGACACTGCTCTGGGATTTTACCACTAATAGTTGACAATGGAAAAAACAATCTTGAGGCAATTGCATGCCTGATCTTGCACATCCAGTCACCACACTGGAATTCACTGGGCTCCTGAGAGTGACCAGGGTGGGTGACCCACTACTTTTGTCAATATAGTGTTTATTTTGTAGCTTTTGGCCGAAGCCCAATAATTAATTTTTTGTGTGGAAAAAACACACAAAAAATGTCTGACCAGTGGGAAATTAATTTCTGAAAAATAGTTTTAAAACAGGCAATGTGTGAAGAACTTGACTATGTCTGTGTTTTGCACATATTTCCTGTGTGAATTTGGAACATCTTCATGGCAATAAACTGTGAAACCCATGGACAGTCCCATGTAAAACCTGTGATTTTCTATATAGATGCTACGGGTTTAAAAGAGATGAAAAAAAAAAAAACTCATGGGAAACCATGTGGAACTTCATGTGAAGTCCATGTGTACCTACTACCTGACGTCGGATAAATTGAGCCACCTTTTGGCAACTACAGACCAATTAACTTTTTGTCTTTTTCTAGAACCCCTGTAACAACAATTGGAAATGTTTTGCTGACATTGTCTGTATAAATTGAAAAAGCAAGGAGGCTCAAACCTAAAGTGCCTCAACTTACCTTATATCCCAATTTACCTGATGTCACCCAACAGTATATGTGTTTTACTAGGTACCATATATATGGGATATATATATATATATATATATATATATATATATATATATATATATATATATATATATATATCCCATGTGAAGAACCTGTTCAACCCTTGTGATTCTTCTGTATGGGATGGAAAAATAAACAAGACCAATTAAAAGAATCTTTTTTAAAGAAATGTTTTATTATGGCTAACACATTTATGGGATTGACGGTTGTTTTAACTGTTGTCCTACAGGCAGTCAATGTCACCTTCTACAAGTTGGGCAAGTCACAAACATCATCACAAAGAAACCTGGCTGTTATCCAGGCATATTATTGGAAAGTTTAGTGTAAGGGAAAATGGTGGTTAGGAAAAGGTTGAAAATTAACAGAGATAATTACAGTCTTAAGTTGTTTGGCATCTTGGGTGAAGGTTTTACTGTCACTGATGATTTGTGGAGCTGCTGGTCTTGGTCCAATGTGTTTGATCAAGTCTATGGAAAAGCTTCAGGGAGACGCTGATTTCATTGTCCAGCAGGACTTGTTGCCTACCTACAGGCCCAACGAATGTACCTGCCTAATGTTGATGTGTATTTTCTGAAGGTTCACTCTGGTGGCTCCAGACATCCTGAGGACCGACACAGAGGAAAACATCTATTTACAGGCGGACGACGTGTCCACTCCTCTCATCGTCCTCATTGTCATCCAGGACTACACCAAAAGCGTTGAGCTTCTCCGGAACACTGCCACACTCAATCAGGAAAATGGTTACCATGTTCTCCAGAGTATACAGGTGAATTATGTTGCATAGTTTTCCCGTGTTGCACAACTTCCTGTTAAGCAGTAATTAAGGAAAGATTTGGTCAGAGCTTTCTGTTTACCTTAGTTTGAAAGATGCCACCATATTTTCCCTCTATTATCAACATAAATCAGCACAATAATTTTTTCTTCACAAACTCTTATGATTTCTATACCTTCTGTCTGGCTTTCGCAGCTTTCGTCCGCTCTTTTGAATCGTGAGGAAAAAAATAACAAGTTTGTTAATCTGCAAGTGAGCTTCGGGGCTTTTCACATAATGGAGCGAGTTCTGATGGTGTCCTTTCATTCTGGGTATATCTTCATTCAAACAGACAAACCCATCTACAACCCCGGAGACACCGGTGAGAATACACCAGATATTTTCAATGACTCAGTCAAACATAAATAATAAAAAAACTATTTGGAAGTGTTTAAGATGTTAGGTTGTGTTTTGGGGACTTGTACCTAAATCTCTTCATTGGCTGTCTTTACCAGTTCGTTTCCGAACCTTTGTGTCCTCTCCGTTCTTTAAGGCCATTGACAGCTCCATCACCATAAACATTCAGGTAACACATTTTAAACAATTCACAATAAATCTAAAACTTGTCTATTATTACAGAGATTAAAAGATGTTCTCTGGACAAAAGTCACACTCCTCCTTTCAGCATTTTTTAAAATAATCTGGTTTGTAAGACCTGCTCTTAGTTCAATCAGCACTCTTTCATTCAAATAGTGTTGTTTTATTTTTGCTCCTGACAAACATTTCGTGTGTTAGAATCCAGACGGAGTGGTGGTCAGTCAGATCTCCAGGACCAGAGCCATGCATGGCGTCATTGCAGATACTTTCCCTCTGTCTGAAATCGTCCAGTAAGAAGAGCACATTTGCTTCTCTTTTTCTGTATTAGCTTATTTTAAATCAATTTCAATTCAATTCAGTTTGTTTGTATAGCACCAATTCACAGCAGATGACATCTCAAGGCAATTTACAAGAAAAGTCAATTTGTTGCAATTGTACAAACATTTCAATCTTTTAAAAGTTTTCTATTAATCTGTCCCATTACAAATACAGACATAGTGTTTCTGTAGTATTATAAAAAAAGTCTTACATTACTTTTAAAGAAAAAGGAAGGTTTCTTTGGAAAAGATTCGCTGCCTGTAATAAGGCATAATCTGCCAACTGATGCCAACTGACCAATGTAGTCGAAGCACTGCCTTGTTGTCAAGCTAACTAGCCAATCAAGTCGCAGAGAAAATGTGGTACTTAGAAGCAGGAAGCCCATGCTGGTAGGTAAAATGAAAGTGAAGTCTAGATAGTTTACAATTGGTGAAGAATTTTCAGGGAAAATAGAAAAAAGGGAAGAAGATAAAGATGACCTAATTGTTGCAACTGACCACAGAAGAGAACACGGCAATGACATCGTGGAGAAAAGTGGCATTGTGAGCTCAGTAGTTTGGAAATGGTTTGGATATTTCAGAGAGAGATTTTACATGTTTTTAATGCAACCAATTCCAAATTACACTAACATGAGATTTCAATGAAGTCACTGCCGCCCCCCATTGCAGCAGTAGTGTGAGTAGCTTGTGGAAAGGGATCCTGTGGAAGCTGAACTTAGTCCAACTGGTCATTCAGCTGGTGCAATTTAGAAACACACAAACAAAGACAATGTTGATTTCTGCAGTAGCCCTACTATGACTACAACTGGGATGGAGCATGGCAGTGACGTAGTTGAAGTTGCGCGATAGTGTAGTTGTATTATTGCCCCTAAAATAGAGATGAGGATAGGCAAGAATCTGCCGATAGGTATCACAATACAGAGAGAACAATAAAGTGTATTTCAATATATTGTAATACCATGAGTAAGACTATATATTATGATTTTTAAAACTGACCAGAACTGTAGAACAAGTGTCACAGTATTTTAAACAACCTCTTTCATACTTAAAACATCCAGTTTTATTACTAGATCTGGCCTGAAACGAAGAAGGTGAAAACAGCCACAAACTACCAGTCATACTTTTAATTTTACCACGGTAATTCTGGTCGTCATTAATGTTTCCATTCAAATTCTTTAAAAAAATAGATATTTTGCTTTTGAATATTGATACACTATTATGTCATAAAATATCCCAATATATTGCCGTATCAATATTTTTTTTTACATCCCTTCTCTAAAAGATTAGGGAAAATAACAAAGAAGCACTTCCAAGACGTTCTGCACTCCAAGGGGAATAATGCTAACAATTACTAACAAAACATTTGTTCAATTAAGGAGTTTTGGGGCAGATAATGCCTTATTACATGCAGCAAATCTCCTGCCCTGATTGACTCCTATTCAATGGATATATATATGCTGATCGTGACTGGAAATAGATGTCTCCCGAGGGACTCTTATTGGCTGCAAACTTGTCTGAGTGAACATAATATTTGCTAAAAATAAGGTCCAAGTTGAAAAAAAAGGCACTTTCCCTTTAAATCAATGTCTCCGTCTGAATTTGCCCAGCGATGACCCAGAAACTGATCTGGTTAAGATCATGTGATGCCACATTCTGCCCTAATTTAAGTTGTGCAATATCGGTAAACACAGAGGGCAACGTCTGGAACAGTTCGCTTTGGAGAAAGCAGTTTTTCAGAAATCTAGAATATTTAGATCTTTTAGCACAAACAAACTTAATCTTCACAAAGACCTTTCATTTTATACAATACCTTACATTATATTGATGTTGTTGTTGTCATAGATAACTTACAGTAGTACCCCAAGTGGCCACTTTTATGCTGCAGTTCTTCAACAGTGAGCCTTTCATTTTTTATTTATTTTACCTCAGTTACATTTCTTTTCAGTGCTTTTTGCAGCAAGACCGACTTGTCAATATCTGGTATTTTTTGTTGCGTTTCCGGTTGCTTTAAGCTTCCTAAGAATTGTTTTAACTTTGGAAGTGGCCTAGGTTTAGGTACCTATGTTATGATAAAAGGAAATCAGTGCTGTTTTGACTAATTTGCAAGCGTTTTTCCCATTCCTGAATGTCATACTTCAGGCTCAATAGAACAGAAAATCATTTATTACTGATTAAAGTTTTCTTTGCATTTGAATAAACGTAATAAATATACCAATAATTGCACCACGGGTGATTTTGAAGTAGTTCCTTCACGTTGCCCCCCCCAAACCCTACACACACTTACATGTTTAAAAGCATTTTGACAGGAGAGAAGCCACCTATTTTCACAAAATCTTCACCTTTTTTATTCTGTTTAGTTCATCAGTTAGTTTAGTTTATACTTAAATCTGATATTTTCCGTTGTTCAATTGAATTTCTGTGATATGTCTGCATTACAGTGAAGGAACATGGCTGTTGACAGCAAAGTTTGATCACTGGCAACAGAACACATTCACTTCCCGTTTTGAGGTGAAGAAATATGGTAGGTGAAGTAAATTTGACTAATTCTGACTAAAATGATCGTTGTTTTATGTCCTGTACATTCCTACAATCTCTATTTATGTAGGTTCCTTAATATTCCACTAGAAATTACCCCCAAACTTTCAGCTTTAGATTTTAAGGCTCGCTGAAGATTGTTGAAATTTTGTGTACATTAGAAAACATTTATATATTTTTAGCCTGTATTTGCAATGGTTCCATTCAATTTTTGCGGCATCTAGGAAATCAATACCAAAAGTAAGTTTGGGAGGCAGAAAATAAACACACAAGAGAAAATACTGAAAGACATTTAGGAATTTTAGATAATAATTCCTTATACAGCTTAGGCATCTTTAAAAATACACTAATGTCTGAGGCTAAATCCATAAAGATAGTGTGTAACTTAGTGCTTTTACACATATTTTATTTTGAAGCAGATAAACAGTTTATTTGTCTCATTTTCAAGTTCTCCCGGCCTTCAACGTCACATTGACCCCTAAAAAGTCCTTCCTCAGCTTGGATGATAATGAACTGGTTGTGGAAATTTCTGCAAGGTTGGTCATCCACAAACTTTTTTGACTCACTGGCAAATCTAACAGGAAAGGAAGATAAGAACCGAGAGCAAAAAAACGTATCACTGACTGTATTTTAGATACCTGTATGGGGAGCCTGTTGAGGGGACGGCGTACGTTGTGTTTGGAGTGAAAATCAACCAAGACATGACGAGATTACCTTCTGTGAAGCAGGTGTCGGATGTAAGTTTCCTGTTTTCACTTGCTTAAGTTTTTTAATCAGATACATTTAAAAATGTTTATCTATTTTTTTTCTCTTCAGTTACATTTTCTATTCCTTTTGTAAGTGTGCTACTGTGAGTGGTCTGTGGAAATATGTAGTGAGAACAAAATCAATACTGTCTATAATGTAAAGAAAACCGAACTTGATTATTCTTTAAACTCTTTTTTCGCACCACAAGAGTGTAATCATATACCGTCACAGTTAAAAAACTGTTAAAACTGTCTGTAAAAATATCTTACATATAATAACCTCCGCTGAGAGACTTGCCTTCATATTTGTAACCAATTAAAGAGCTTATCTTCACCAGAAAATACAATAAGACATCTTATCAGCATAAACCAATTCAATTCAATTGAAAAAAATCTGCTATACATTCGTTCGTTTTTATAAATTCTTCCTGTGGAAATATATAAATTCATTACTTTTATTTTTCTCAAACATTCAGCTGGATGGAGGAACAGTCAGACTGAGCATGGAGGAGCTAAAGAGAGCTTACCCCAACCTTAAAAATTTAGTGGGAAACTCCATTTATGTGAAAGCTTCTGTGGTCACCAAGACAGGTAAGGAAACACCACGCCAATTCCAAGTTATGAGACTGTTTGCAATGATTGATAAATATATATATATATATATATATATATATATATATATATATATATATATATATATATATATATATATATATATAAATAATTCTACATCACAAATAGTGGTAAATCTAAAAACTTATTTGGTTTAAAGGAACAGTTCATTTAGTTGTATGCAATTTCAACTTAAATGTATAGTATTTTAGGTTTATTTTACTTCAGTTAGAATTACTTTAATATTATTTTTGTTAAATCTCCATGACAACCAGCACAATGTTTGTATTGTTAGTTTTTATATTACTTATTACTGTGCTTTGTTGCTCTGAGGCCCTGCTGGGAAAAACCAGAATGTTGTAATTTGACCAGAGTTTATCAAGATCTCAAGTGTTATCAGAGCAACTCTGTGGCATAACTTAAGTTTAAGGTCTATCCACTGTATTTTGCCATCTGTGAAATCCAACTCTTTATTATAATCTAGTGACATATGTGTTTTTTTAAAGTTCTTATCGGGTCTTTTTTTTTTAAAGGTGCTGTATTTCTCATGTTGCAGACGAGAAGGAATAGAATGCTGAAACAAGATAGTCATCTATATGGATGCTTATAAAACAAATCATACTTTTCCTCAAGTTCAAACAACAACACAAAATAGTTGGATATTAAAATGAAAAATATTACTATTACTTCAAGATGTGTCTTTTTTTTTTAAAAAGGGTAAAAAACTACTATCAAGTCTATGCAAAGCATTGACTTCAAGGTGCAGCTTGTCCACATCAAGGCTGCTCACAGACCTGAGATGTGCATATTCTACTAATATTGTTGAAATCCACCCCTTTATCATGGCCTCTGTTAAAAGACTGATCAGAATATCTGAATAAATATCTAAAAATCATTTTATGGGAGAGACAAAAAATATATACAAATGTGCAAATTCAAACACCCAGGACAGGTCGCCAGTGCATAACAGGGCTGAATAATAAATAATAATAAATAATAATAAAAAAATTGTCACAAGATATACTTTTACAAATATTGTATTTTCTTTTAAAACATATGTACCTAACACTTACATTAGGCAGTATATATATGTTAGAGCGTTGTACAGTACATCAACAACAATGTATATAGTTTCCTCTATCTTAGCCCAAAAACAATACAGCCTTTCTACAAACGAGTGGTCTCAATTTAACGTAAACTGTAGGTTAGTGTGTAGATCTGGGGCATTTTTGGTTAAAATATGTTTGCTCTTCATTCAGATCCAGAAATATTTCTCAAATGATAGTGATAGCTCATCATAATATTGCTCAGGTATTAGTAAAAAATATGATGTTGTAAGACAAAGTTTTTTCTCAGATATTGTTTAGGTGCCTTCATTTGACTCAGTTTTTTCATCGTTTCAGGCAGCGATCTGGTTGAGGCAGAAAAGTCTGGGATTAAAATTGTAGAGTCCCCATATGTCATATCTTTCAAAGATGTCCCAAAGTACTTCAAGCCTGGAATGCCATTAGACCTAACCGTGAGGACTATCTTTTGGGTTTTCACTTAACTCACTCTTCTACATAGTATATAGAAATAAACCAGAAAAAAAACAACCTAACATGATTGTTATCTCTTTCAGATTCAGGTGAGCCAACATGACGGGTCCCCCGCCAGAAACATCTTGGTCAAGCTGACACATCTGGACACGCCACTAATCATCTCATCGGGCACTGCCAGAGCCACCATCAACATGCCGACTGCACAAAGCTCTCAGACTCTGACTGTGAGTGTAACTACGGTTATGAAACATGATGAAAAAAGCGAAATCTGACTTTTTGTATCTTTACACACATATCCCTAAATTTCACAATCCCACCAAGGATTTTTACGTCCCTGAGATTGTCAGAAACATTAAATGGCTATGACCTGTTGTGTTTTAAATAACAGGAAGACGATTCTTTGAATTAGAAAGAATAATTTACTACTTCAGATTTATTATTGATAGATCACAGAGGTGAATTATATTTATGTAAGATTTCGCTGTATGTCTTTTATTTAGATGAAACAGAAAGCTTTTTTTCATGACTGATAAATAATATGTTTCTTCCTGAATATGTTAAATATGTTTATCTATTTGTTGTCAATAGATTAGAACAACAGGGGTAAAAATACCACAAAAAAACTGAACTATAAGTTTATTTATTTTTTATATATATTTTTGCCTTCTAGGCAGAGACAGCACAGACTGACTTGAGACCAGATCAGCAGGCCAAGCAGCAGATTACTGTCCATCCGTACATGCCCCCTAAATGGAACCAGCAGAACTACCTGTACATATCCACAGTAACCAACACAGTGTCTGTAGGAGAGACATTATCGCTGCAGTTCTCCATCTCTGTATCTGACCAGTCACATAGAAAGTTCATCAAACACATCACCTACCTGGTGAGATACAGAAAAATGTTGCGAGCTATTTCCTGTGCAATCAGAAGTTCTGAAAGGAGTACAACAATCAGGAGTCAAGTCTACCATAGTTAAACTCCTGAATGTTTCCCCTCCAACCGTGCAGGTGCTGAATAAAGGTAAAATCGTAAGCGCTGAGCGTAAGGATGTGACGGGCCAGCTGGTGACCAGCGCTGGATTTTGGGTAACAGCAGAGATGATGCCATCATTTCGGGTCGTGGCGTTCTACAGTATTCCGTGGGCAGGCCGGGAGGAGCTGGTTTCTGACTCTGTCTGGATAGATGTGGTGGATGGCTGTGTTGGCGGGGTGAGTGTTTACAGAGGTTGATTCTCAGAGTCTTTTAAAAAATAACCAAAGGGCCATGTCATGCAAAATTACGTTTTTGTAGTTTTCAACCATCTGGTAATGCAATTTTCTCATGAAAAAACCCTTCACCAGAGTAGTTTTTTGCTTAAATCATGCATGTCTGAGTAATCCTCCTGAATCCTGCTCTCTGAGCAGCTGCCCCTACCTCTCCTAGAAAACGACTGAGTGTTCAAACTGTTCAACTAGTGACTTCACTAAGTGAAAACAAGGGAGTGCTAGAGGTGTCTGCACCGCAGGAGGCAGGATTATAGAAAAACGAGCCGTTTTACTTCGTGGTCCAGCTTTAACTACAAGATTCAAGTTAAATGTTTGGACAAATTAATACTCTATAAATCCAAAGATAACATTTTATCATACATATGTCTATCCCAGAAGTTAAAAGCTGTAAAGTAGCATGATATAGTCCCTTTAAAAATCAGATGTACTTAGCATTTTTATAGTTTATATGAATTGCATTTCCTAATAATTTGATCAAACTCAGACTTTTGAAGATCAGCTTAAATAGTTAGGAATTAAACGTGCTAGGAAATAATTTGTATCTAAAATCTGCTTGAGTACAAAGCGAAATATCCTGCTTTATTGAAGAATTCTGCAACTATTGATTGTATTTCAAATGGCAGAAAGTAAACACAGCATACAGTTGAGACCTAATATTTACGCACACTTCTTATACTTCTGAATTTGATGAAAGTAATAAGCAGTGTTGGGCATCTTGCATTAAAAACGTAATTAATTATTGTTACAAATTACTTCTTTTTTTTAAAGTAATTCGATACTCAGCAAAGTAACTGTGGCATCATTTTTATGCTCTACACCACAGTTATGTTTTATAATCTGTAACACGATATACAGTATTTAAGAACATTGGCATTTAAACCTGGCTCTATAAGATAAGGTATGTAGAAAAAAAATAAAATTATATATATACTGTATATATATATATATATATATATATATATATATATATATGAGACATACATAATCATTCACTTTTCATTTAAAGTGCAAAGCTAAGACAGACCCAAAGGGAAATCTGTCCATTAGGTTTTGCCAATCTCTGTTTTTGTAATATTGTACAGTAAAAAGAGCACTATCCAAATGGTTGTAGTAAGACCATTTAAAGACTGATTTAGTTGAAACCTGGTAACATGACCTGGAAGCTATTGAAGAAAAATACATTATTTACAGTAACATATTAAGAAACATTTGGGTGTCATGTTCCTTGGGTGTCGAGCAACAGTTTATCAATATTTTGTGGTTACTTTGTTAGTAGTTCTCACATGTATTGATTTATTTTCCGGGATGTATAGAGACTTATTGAAAACCAAACCCTAACTAAAACCACTGCCTTCACGAGTGAGCCTTCGGTGGCGATGTATCTATCAGCTCAGTTCTCGCTGAGACTTTGGAGGAAGTCTCCGCTTTAATGAAACCAATGTTTGTCTAATATCCAACTAAAAACTAACTTCACCGTAGTCTTAGAGAATGCAATGAAAGAGCGAGAGTACAACCCCACAGTCATCACTGACACCTTCTCTCTAGCTCTTGCTGCAGCTGTTATAAGGCTCTGAGAAAGCCTGACACGGCTGCGTGTTTTTAAGGTCAATGTGGTAAGAGGCCAGTTACATCCCCAGTAAGGGTATCGGTTTTGCAACAATAGGAAAAGTAATTAATTAGATTAGTCCGTTACCTAAAAAATAATACCATTATTAACAGTGTTTTATTTAAACGCCACTACTGCCAACACTGGTAATAAGAAATACAAACCAATTCTCTCTCTCTTTATTTAGACATTTAACAAATACAGAAACTAGGTTAGTATTTATTTACCTAAAATAGAAAGCTTTGATGTTTGACAATAACAGAAAAATAAAAAGGTGGGTGTGTTTTGCTGTTGCTTGATTCTTTTTAAATGACGGGTAGATTATTAATATGTCAAAATGTTATTTTCTATTGTTATATTTAAAGTGTTCTTGCTTTTTTTTCTAGCTTAAAGTTACAACAGACACCCCACGCCAACACTACACACCTGGGAAAAACTTTCGCTTCCAGATCCGAGGTGACCCGGGGGCAAAGGTCAGCCTGGTGGCCGTGGACAATGCTGTGTACCTTCTCAATGGGGAACGACTCACCCAGAGAAAGGCATGTCTTTATTTTTACTTAAGTGTAAAATCTGGGGAAAAACTGAAACGGCATATGTACATTCGGAACATGCCATGGTATTATAAATCGGCAGATTATAAAGAATTTATTGATTTATTTAAACTTTTTGGCCTTTTTCTCTTCTGAATCTTGTGTTCAGATTTGGGACGTGGTGGAGCACGGAGACATCGGCTGCACCAGAGGAGGAGGTCGAGATGCAAAAGGGGTGTTCACAGATGCAGGGCTTCTTTTCTTGTCCAGCGGTGGAGTCAAAACCGAAACCAGACAAGGTATTTGCATGCATCAGTCACATCACATTTTTGGAATTGATTTAAACATTTGATTCAGACTGTTGTTATACCAGTTATTTTACCTTTATCAGATCATAAAGTTTTAGCAAGATTTGAGAGTGGTTTTAACTAAACAAAATCCATCCTTTAATACCTAGACATGCTCCTGTCTCTTTATTATTATTATTATAATTATTATTATAATTATTATTATTATTATTATTATTATTATTGTCTATTAAGGAAATAACTTAATCATTATTGAATGAATTATGATAATTAAAAGTAGCTATTACCCTCTTCCCTAAGTACTTAAATTCAATTCAATTCAGTTTATTTATATAGCGCCATTTCACAACAGATGTCATCTCAAGGCACTTTACAAGAAGAGTTATCACAATACAATGTGTAATTTAGGAATTAGAGAACCACAGAAGATTGCGTCGTGACTTCTCAGCAATCCCTCACACTGAGCAAGCATGAAGCGACGGTGGAAAGGAAAAACTCCCTTTTAACAGGAAGAAACCTCCAGCAGAACCAGGCTCAGCATAAGCGGTCATCTGCCGAGACCGTCTGGGTTTGGAGAATACAGAACAGAGACACAGAAAGAGCAACAGAACTGATGCAGAAGCAGAAGCTGGTAGCAGGACGTGGAGAACGTTCCTCCACTGGAACGCCATCTTAGTCAAGGTCGTCAAGCAGGGCGGGTCAGGAGCACCTACTGTAGGAAGAGACTAAGAGAAAACAGGTTAGCGCTTGAACTGACAGCACATCATGCAGTTGGGGAGAAATACGAGAGAAAGTAGGAACTGACTAATAATGTCCTCCAACAGCCTAGCCTAAAGCAGCATAGCTACTATCATTAACCTGTCTCCTAGCTACTAGGAGACCTAGCTACTAACACTTTCTACCTGATTTACATTAATCTATCTCTACCTAGCTACTCTACCTCTTCCTATCTCTTCCTAGCTTTTGACACTCTACCTGACTACTAACATTAACCTGTCTCTTCCTAGCTACCTGTCTAACCTGTCTCTAACTACCTATTAACCTGTCTCTAACTGTAAGCTTTGTCAAAGAGGAAGGTTTTAAGCCTAGTTTTAAAGATAGACAAGTTGTCTGATTCACGAACCAACCCTGGGAGCCGGTTCCATAGGAGGGGAGCCTGATAGCTGAAAGATCTGCCACCCATTCTACTTTTAGAAATCCTAGGGACTACCAGTAAACCTGCAGTTTGAGAGCGAAGCGCTCTGTTAGGAACATATGGAACAATCAGGTCTCTTATGTATGATGGAACTTGATTATTAAGAGCTTTATATGTCATAAGGAGGACTTTGAATTCTGTTCTACATTTTACTGGGAGCCAGTGAAGAGAAGCTAAAACGGGAAATGTGATCTCTTCTTCTTTTATTCATTAGAACCCTTGCAGCAGCATTTTGGACTAACTGAAGACTTTTAATTGTATTCTGTGGACTACCTGATAATAAAGAATTACAGTAATCCAGCCTTGAAGTAACAAAGGCATGGGCTAGTTTTTCAGCATCACTCCTGGACAGATGGTTCTAATTTTTGCAATATTCCTAAGGTAATAAAAAAGAAATCCTAGAAACTTCTTTAATGTGAGATCTAAATGACATATCTTGGTCAACAATAACACAGAGGTTCTTTGCTTTATTACTGGAGGCCAGTTTAATGCCGTCCAGGTGATGAGGTTGACTAAGTAGTTTCTTTTTCAGAGCTTCTGGTCCAAAGACGACAACTTCTGTTTTATCAGAATTCAGAAGGAAGAAGTTTAGAGTCATCCTAATTTTTACGTCTTCCAGACATGCCTGTAGTCTACCTAACTGATTGGATTCAACAGGATTTAGTTGTGTATCATCTGCGTAACTATGGAAATTTATCCCAAGCTGCCTAATGATTTTACCAATAGGAAGCATATATTTAGTAAAAAGGATCGGCCCAAGCACCGAACCCTGTGGTACTCCGCAAGTAACCATTGAGGCCGAGGAAGATCTATTATTTACCTGAACAAACTGAAGTCTGTTGGACAAATAAGATTTAAACCAGCCTAGTGCTGTTCCTATTATACCGACACTTTGAAGCCTTTCAATGAAAATATTGTGATGAACAGTGTCAAAGGCAGCACTGAGATCTAACAGGACCAGAATGGTCACCAGTCCATTGTCAGAGGCTATGAGAATATCATTAGTAACCTTCACCAGAGCTGTTTCAGTGCTATGCTGAGCTCTAAAGCCTGACTGAAACTTCTCAAACAGCTCATTATTGTTTAAATGCTCACACATCTAATGTGCAACTATTTTCTCAAGAATTTTAGATAAGAAGGGAAGATTAGATATCGGTCTATAGTTAATTAAGTAGTTTTGATCAAGAGATGTTTTTTTAAGTAGAGGTTTAATTACAGCAATCTTCAACTCCTGTGGTACATATCCATTGATTAAGGATAGATTCAGTATACCTAAAATTGGAGAAGCAATCAAAGGGAAAACCAATTTCAATAGTTTAGTTGGGACTGGGTCTAATATGCAAGTTGAAGGTTTTGATGAAGCTAATAATTTTAGTAGATCTGAAAGTTCCGCTGCATTAAAGCAGTTCAAGCATATTTTACTTCTAAAAACCTTTTGCTTTTAAATATTTACTGGAAGTAAAGTATCCTAACAAGTAGTAAATATTTACATAAAATACATACACGATAGAAATTTGCGAAACATCTCAAACATTTGCAAAAATTGCGAAAAGAAAAATTTGCGAAACATTTGCGTCTTAACATCTCAAATATTTTGTCTTTTTTTAGTCCTACAGTGTCCAGGCAGTACCAGAAGGAGGCGCTCTGCTGAACTCATCCGACGTAAAGAACAGCTAGGTGAGTACTTTGTAAATCAGCTGTAAACAGAAAAGATATAAAACTTTACTGAAGCTTTGGTGTGAGTTACATTAAGGTTAAAACTGTATTGTCTTCCATGAAATTGACACCTTTTGTCAGCACTCCTGCTGTAACTTGAGTTTAATGGGAAATGCAATGGTGTGTGCAGAAAACGGATTTATTACTTTTTATTGGGTTCCTTTAACTTGTATTCTGTTATTTGTTTTTAACGAGAAAAATATGCATATTGTATTAAAATGATAAGCTTAGTGGGTTCTTTATGTTCGTTTTCACACCTGATAGTCTGGTAGACTCGGTTCGATTGAGGACCAAAATTGCCCCAAATCTTTTTAGCATTATACTTACCCCCTTGTGTGTAGTGGCGCTGCACAGAGAAGCGCTGAATACAGAGACAATTTATGTTGCAAATGTTCCAGACAACAGCAGTGGTAAGAGCAAGAGCAAAGATCAAGATAGGCAGAGTTTTTGTTGCACAGTTGTTTTGGGTAGATTCACCCAGAATCTACTGGGCTATTGTCCACTTCCTGCTTTTGTGTCCCCCCAGCCTACTTGGCATTCACATATGCAATCGAACAACAAAAAATCCTTGAATTGCCTTGTTTTGAAAGTGTGCTATACAAATAAAATTGCTTCGCCTTGCCAAAAGTTCATTTCAACCAAGCCAAGACCTGTGTTTTTAGACGGACCAGAGTTGTTTTTATTCTAGCGGATTAAAAGGGGCTGGTGTGAATGCTATATTTTATGTAGATAAAAATCTTTTTAAGGAGAGACCTGGGTGCATTTAAGATTTTTTTGCAGTATGTTCATAAGTATGTCTTCAGATTATATGGCAAATGCAATTATTGGTACATTAATTGCGATGGGTAGAAATATAAATAGAGTGACAATCCTGCAACATGCATGTGCAGGTGCACGTTGAAGATCAAGCCACTGGAAGCATCTGGATGGAGGGAGGTTTTAGAGATTTACTGGCTCATATGTATGAGTGGTTGATAACTGATTTAGATTAGCTAAAGCAGTCCTATTTGATCTATTTGCTCAACTGGGCTCAGTGATCTACTGAACTATGCATCCCCCAGCATCTCACACAGGTGGTGGCATGCTATCTTCCTCTTTGCCTTCACCTTTTTTGTCAGGAATGCCACTGCAACAACACTATGTCACTTACAGCTCTTCAGTTTATTGATGATCGGCAAATATAATTTTGCACAGACAGTACTTTTAAACGTAGACTTAAAGCTGCATTCCAGAGGATTTATTTATTCATCAAAGTTTTATATGTCCTTAAAATTATATGGAGTTCTATACTATGATAAGTCTAGTTCTCCACAACATTTGTTATTTTTCATTAGTCCCTCCTTCTTCCTATAGACCCCCATGCAATTCACACAGACTGGCAATTTTTGAATCTAATAGAATTCAAGTTCCTGCTGTGTTGACTGTTAATCAATGTGCATGCACATTGCACAAACCTGTGGAGATGAGGGCGCGCAGACAGGCTGCTCCATGTCTTCTGGTGATAGTCACCATGTTGGCATAGAACTGTCATGGATTGGTCACAAACATCCCATCCCATCCAAACACTAAATTAAGGCATTGAGCAAATCAATAGCTGGATGTCACAAATTTTTTCCACAGAAACAAAACTGAAGTAATTATTTTTGGACCAAAGATGAACAATCAAGAGTGAGCACTAAGTTTCAGTTAATACAACTAGAAACCACTTCAATTCAATTCACTTTTATTTATATAGCGCCAATTCACAACAAATGTCATCTCAAGGCACTTTACAACAAAAGTCATTTCAATACAATTATACAAACATTCCAATCAGTTAAAAGTTTTATATGTAAGTAACCCCAGCAGATTGTGATGAGTCATCAACGTGAGGTTGTGCCCTGATCATGCAGACTCCAACCACAGCAATTCCTCAGCAATCCCTCATACTGAGCAAGCATGTAGCGACAGTGGAGAGGAAAAACTCACCTTTAACAGGAAGAATACTCCGGCTCTGGCTCAGTACAAGCAGTCATCTGCACGACCGTCATCAGGCACAAATAATGGACTAATCCCTGAACCTCCAAGGCCACATAAAAGCCATAACGAGGTCAGCCTTCTATTACCTGAAGAACATTTCTAGAATTAAAGGACTAATGTCGCAACTGAACCTTGGAACCTCATCCGTGCGTTTATTACTGCAACAGCATCCTCATAGGTCTACCTCAAAAGTCAATCAGACGGCTGAAGCTGATCCAGAACACTGCTCCTCACATCCTATCTAGAACCAGGAAAGTCGAACACATCACCTCAGTTCTAATGTTTTTACACCGGCTCTCGGTAGCTCAGAGAATAGACTTCAAAATACTCCTGCTAGTTTATAAATCATTAAATGACTTGGCTTGTAAATATTCTGAAGACCTGCTTCCACCCAGACCACTCACATCAGTTCTGGTCCACTAATCATCCCTAGAATCAGAAACAAACATGGAGAGGCAGCTTTAAGTTTTTATGCTCCTCTAACTGGAACGGACATCCTGACAACTGCAAAGGTGCTGAAAAAAGGCACTTTAAAAAAAAGGCACTTTAAATCGAAACTTAAAACTCATCTGTTTAGAGTTGAGTTTCAGATAACAATTATGATGCTTAATTGCTCATTTGCTGTTTTTTTTACTTTCTGGAATTTTTTATTTTCAAGCTAGGTTGATGTTTTTGTTGTTTTCCCTAATGTTGTATTTTATGATTTTCTGTTTTAACTTTTTCTTATGTTGTATTCAATGCTTTTCATGGCTTCTTTATAAGCAAATAATGTAAAGCACCTTTAATTCCCCTGTTGTTGAAAGTGTACTATACAAATAAAATTGCGCTACCTTATGGTTCATTCACACCGCAGGCTTTGTCAGCGTCAGCGACGTCAAGATTGCATGTTAAGTCTATGGCGGAGGCCGTTGGAGGAGCGTCACGGTCTCTGCGGCGCTTTGTGAGCTTTGGCTCTGTCAACTTTTCAATCTTTTCCTGCTTTTCAAGCTTCAAAGCTCATAAAGTCAGCAACGCAGAAGTTCAGCTAGTTGAACTTTTGACGGTGCTAACGGCCCTGAAGCGGCGCATTAACCAATCAGAGCTTATAATTGTAGCGATGTCACTACACGTATTTTGAATGTAGCGGGAGCAGGAAAAACCTATATTTTAAGTCTAGATAACGCAGATTTAAAAAATCATAAATAACACTTACCGAAGACAGATGGACAGGTGCTCTTCAGGAAGAATAGAGAACCGGTAGATGGTGTCCTGGTAGGAGATGCTCCAATGCGTCACAGGAAGTCGTAAAATTAGTAGAAGTAGACGTTGTCTAGCTTTATTTAGCAAATAAAGCCAAGCCACACTCTCAATACTATCTGCCATAGTTCAGAATGTCCGGCAACATGCGCTCTTTTTTGCTCAGAAGTGGCAGACTTTTCGAGACTTTGCAAACTTCAACATAGAAGCGTCAAACTAGATGCTTTGTGAGCTTTGCCTGACGCTGATAAAGCCTGCGGTGTGAGTGCACCATTACTCTAGCCCTCAGTAGTTGGGTGTTACATCCCACCTGGGGTCAGGGGGTGTAACAAAAAGACCCTTTAGACAGGTGTTAAAATTGAGGAACAAAAAGATTTTAATAAGAATTAAAACAGCAAAATAAATGTACAGAAACAAAAATGGTCTTAAACAAAACTGGCAAGTGCTTGGTTTCTGTAAAACAAAAAGTGCCCAAAAACACAGGCTAAGAGAAGTCTTAAATAAAATGGGGCACAAAACAAATAACCTAACGTGCTGTCTTGTTAATTAATGTGCTATCTACAAACAAAATCCACAAAGATAACACAAAAATAAAGAACAGCACTTAACCAAAGTTCCAACAAAACCTAAGCACAAAAACCCAAAAGAAAAATGAGGGAACTGCTGGCAGGCTACGGGGGAAAACAGCACTGATTAAAGCCACTCCCCCAACTGCTCCATAGGGTGATGATCTTTTAAAAAGGCAGGAGACCAATCAGGAGCTCAGCCTTCCTGATGAGCCACCCCTGGTCCTGATCAGGAAGGAAGAGCAGTCTACAGTGAAAGCAGGAAGAGTTTAACATGCAAACTGAAAGTAAACACAATTCAAGTTAAAACACAACAAGGCCCCTGAAAAAACAGGTGGCCGTAACATCGGGGAATGGCTAACTTTTAGCAGAAGTTTGTTCAGACTTTTCCATTAATGTTCTCTGCTATTATGGTAACTGTAAACAGGAAGAAACGAAGCGCCCTGTGTTCCCGGTCATATCTTCACAGGGTTGCGCATGCACATGATTGACAACCAACAATGCGGAACCTCTATTTCTAAAAAAAATGCCAGTCAGTGTGAATTGCATATGGCACTTGGTGAGGAAGGAGGGACTTAAGAAGAATGCAAAATGTTGTTGAGAACATGAACTGGCATCAGCCAGATCTATGTGTAGCCCCGCCCCATGTCGAGCCTACACATTTTGATCTGGAATCTTTGCAGCAGAAACCGTTTGAAAGAGGGAGGGCCATCTTGTAGAATACCGGTAACGCACCGCTGGCACTGGCTTCTACGCCAGTGTCAACTGGCGTGGCCATATTTGTTTCATTTTTCACAAAGTGCTTCCCTTTATTAATTTTTTTAACGAATAAATAGTATGCAGTTCCTGTAAAAAAAAAATGTCAATAGCCGCTTCTACGCAAGCATCAACCGGCTTGGCTATGTTTGTGTCTCTTAGCCGGGCTGTTGATACTACCAGCACAACTGAACTCCCGCCCTAAAGCACAATGCTGAAAAACGATTGGTTAGCGAAACATGGGTCGGAGGTCAGACGGTTTTGATTGGTCCAAGATGGATTCTCCTGAGTTTGGAAACTCCAAATCTCGCGGGAATCCATCTTGCAGAGCAAGGTTATGGAGAACCACCAATATATCATAGTATAGAACCTATCATTTGAAAGCTTTTGAAAAAGAATCCATAAATAATTTTATATGATAAAATGTTACCGTTGGTGTCATATAGTAATAATTTGTCCTGAAATTTAACTTGTATCATGCAGTTAATGTTGGACCAAGAAGTTCTCTATTATTCCGCCTCCTGCACCCCTGCTCCCCTCCTCTCCCCTGCTCCGCTCCTCTCCCTTGCAGAGCCACTCTGACTGAGAAAAACCGCTGTACCTTATCTCAAACATCAGTCCGATTTTAAGTGCACCAAGCGTCACAATGAAACATTGTTATATTAAGGGCTCGGACTTTTGGTTTATTTATTTACTTATTGTGAAAACCGGAGTCAGTAAAGCTTATTTCAGCTGGTAAATCTACCAGGCTACAGACGAGCATATCCAGGCTTTAGACAGAGCTGAAAACAATATAGCTGAGTCCAGCAAGCAATCTTTCCAGCCCAGTATATAACATAGCCGTGGGTGTAGGTTGCATCCGTTTACTGAACATTCTGAGATGCTACAGATCAATTAATTAACCACACGATGCTGTTATAAGATCACATAAGCAGCTTGATAAATGGCTAACACACATTTGCATTAGCAAGTTGATACTTACTTCTCTGTCCATCGGGTGTCTTTTGATCCAGCTGCTGTTCTTTAGGATTTTTAAATTAAGTCATGTAATCCATTCAGCCAAACAGGTGTGTTCACAGAGAAAGTAAAATTCCAACAGAAAAATTTGTTTCAGGAGATGAAACCAGAGCAGCTATGAGCTTTGAGAAGGGGGACGGTGTGTTTGCAGCTCTACCGGAGGTAGGCTGCTCTGTCCGCAAGGGCGGTGCAGACATCTTTTTTTTTGGGTGCAGACACCTCTAGCACTTCCTAGTGGTAACATAGTGATTTAAAATATGTAAATGGACTAAATGGACTGTCTTATAGCGCTTTTCTAGTCATACTGAACACTCAAAGCGCTTTACAATATATTTACAAAATATGTCACTGTGTTACCACTCCGTCATTTTCCAGGAGAGAGAGAGGGGAAGCTGCTCAGAGAGCAGGATTCAAGAGGGTTACTCAGACATATATAAGGCCAAAAACCACTCTGGTGGGGTTTTTTTATTAGAAAATTGCATTACCATATGATTGATAACTCCAGAAACGTGATTTTGCATGATATAGTCCCTGTAAGATGGCTTATATGGTTCGATTTAATGCATGCACAGAATACCGCCCTGTTTATCCTAATGTGCCGCATTTAGTTCTCCTCACTAAACAACAAGACAGACCCATCTGCATCTGGATACTGAGATGGTTCTGTGCAGCACCTTGACAATTTTTAAGTGTTTCTGTGAGTAAATGAGACATGTTTTTATTGATGTGTTGGCTTTGAGTTGATATGATTTAGTTCATTAGTTGTCAGAGGGAATTGTTCTTACGTGATTCAATCGGCTGTCGGCTTGGTCTTACTAATATACACCTAGTCCCCCCCCCATGTACATTGATTCACTGTATAGTTTCACTACATATGATAAACCAGAAAGTTTTACCTGCTGAGTGTTTACTTACTTGAAAATGGTAACTTGTGACAAGTCTGCATTACATTTGATTTATGTGATGTTTAACACAAAATGGTATTATAAATTTGAATTTTATTCATATCATTTGGTTAGTTCTACATTAGATGTATTTGTTGTTGTTGTTTTTATAGAAGAACACACATACATTCATCTCCCTCCTCACATGTACACCATCGAAACCTGTATCGGCAGCTGTGTGGAAATAATAAAAAGCAGAAGAAAATTAACAGCCTTTCTCCAACCCATATCTCCTCATACTCTGAATGGCCTTTAGTGGTGTTCTGGCAGGTACTCCCAGAGTGATTCCACTGTGAATCAGTACCTCAGTACACAACTCAGTGTTTCCTCCACTACAGTAACAGTCTGTGTTGTAACAAAACCACTGAAGCCTCTGACTGAAAACACTTTGTTGTTGTAGGATTTTCCCATGAAGAGGATACTCAGGCTTGTCCAGTATTAATAAGAAATGGTCAGCTTTTCAGTCAGAAAAGGTTAGCAAGTTAGTTTGCCTTAGCAACGGGCTAAAACATAAATGTGATTGATGAGTTCTAAACTAAAGTTCCATGGCTCTCTTCTTTATTTGGTTAAAAAAAAGAAGAGCTACGGCATCCAATTTTGATCTTCATTTACACAGAAAAATATACATTTTTATTCATATTTAGGAATGCTAATTAATCATTATTAATTATGATTAATTCACACTTACCCTGTGATTATACAGATTATAATTTTTAATTCTTTGACTGCCCTATTTATAACCTTTAACTGACTGAGCAGCTTGTCCAAATGTCGGCTGACGTACTTTACAGCCACCTCTGTTGGTGGCCTTCTACCAATACCTACTCTATTACAAACATGTAGAGTTGCCTCTCTATTGGGGAGACGTTAAGTTGAATGTAGAAACAGTCGGTTCTGATTTCCCTACTTGTTCTCTCACATCTGTAACTTTTTTTTCAGAGAGTCACTATAAGGAGAAGCTGCAGCGGCGCTGCTGTAAAGATGGCCTCCGAGACATTAAAATGCCGTACTCCTGCACGCGACGCTCCCTCTACATCACAGAGGGCCCGGAATGCATCTTGGCTTTCCGTTACTGCTGCGCCACTTACAGGGACCAGGTGTTCAATACAGAGATTCCCACCACCCCTCCACCCATGACCACTGCTCCCCCAACCACCACTCTTCCACCGAAGCCCATTTTGCCTGTGCGTGGGGTGAAACTACATTCATCACGGAGGGTAGCTCTCAGAACACACATGTTTGGTACATACTCAACCTCAACTTTTTAAAAACTTACTTCAGTTAAATTTCTCGGTTGTGTAGTTAGTTTGTACAGACTATACCTAAATAATTACATATTGTAGAGGTCAATGTAATTTACATACCTGTCAAAAGTACCTGCTTAAGTAAAGAAATATATTAATACATGAAAAGTGCTAAAAAAAGACTGCACACTTACTGTATGATTGTGGAACTGTCAGACAGTCTCTAACTGTACAAATTTCATTTGTGTGCAGGTGTTATTTTTTTGTTTTTGGATTATTAAGTATGATTTCTAAATTCCTTCAAACAGAATGGGAAAGCAGTTCACGTGGACGAACTGTACAAGCTGTGCCTGGTATGTCCTATTCAAATGCAAACAAAGCGGCAACAGAACCAATTAAAGTGCTGCAAGTTGCACCTCGTCAACATGTCCCAAAGATCTTGTTATCGGAGGAAGAAGAGGAAGACGAATGGGAGTATTTGGATGAGACTGAGGTCTATCTTCGCTCCAAGTTCTATGAGTCCTGGTTGTGGGTGGATGTAAACCTGCCGAGTGAGACAGACAAGGATGGGTAAGTGAAGCATGTAGGTAGTGGCTTCATCTGAACAGTTACTTTCCAATGAGAATATAATGTCATCATACACACTGAACGGCTACCTCTTTCAGTTTATTTTACTTTTGTACATTTTACTGATCCCTTGCAATAAGTTCTTTGTCGCAAAAGCATGTCTCAAAACAATAGGACAAAAAAAGATAAAGTAATGCAAAAAACAAAGTTTCGTTTTTTTAAACATCGAGTGTAACGTTTGACACGAAACAGATTATATTGACTGTCTTTGTCTGATTTGCTGCTTTTTCAACACAATCAGCAACCAGCAACAACACAAACTGAGTATTACAATTACTACAAATTACGTACAAACCTTATTTTCAAGTTTGTCAAAAGTAGTCTTAATGTGTTTACATTAAACACATTAAAAATACTATCTGGAAAAGGGTTTTAATGTTATCGTATTATTTGAAGGGCAATCTATTTGTAGACCACAGAAATTAGTCCAAGAAGACTCTTGTTTTTTGGAATGATTCATATCCACAGTTTATGGCACTTTCATCTGTTAGGAAAGGCTGAAAAGGTCTCAGTGTGATGAAGATTTTCCAGATTGAATTCCAGGAAAAAAGTTTATTTTTGCAACTTTTTCCCTGGAATTGAATCTGGAAAATCTAAATCACTTTCAGACCTTTTCAAACTTTTCTAACAGACGAAAGTGCCATTGAAAGAGTTAATTTTGGGTTTTAGGCAAAGCTCATTTACAAAAGCTTTTGTTGAATATGTTACCAAGAAAAAGAAGAGTTATAGTCTGTCTGGTTATATTGGGAATATTAAATTAGTAATTAATACATTATTAATTTAATTATTCCTTCAAATTATTAAAAATGTGGCACCATCCAGTTTAAACTGGCAACAGTATGTAAGAGATGACTGTCAAAAGTAGTTTATGGCTAATTATCAATGAGTTAAACCAGATACCTTTTGTCTGAAGGATAAGCCCTTTTGTGATGATTCAAACACACACTCAAAATAAAAGAAACAGGGGTTTGATTCAGTTTAACCAATTTATTAACTAATTCTACCAAACACAAAAACTCAGGGAATGTTTGTTGGCGTGAAGAAAGGTTGCAACATGTGTGTCCAGCACCGTGTTAAGGCTTTTGGATAGAATCTCTCTTTAAAGAGTCCAGAAGGAACTCATGGGAGGGCAGACGAGTTGGCGCTGTGGCCGACCGACGTGTTGGGATTTATTGAACGCCAGCCCTCCAGTAGTGAGATCAGAGAGAGAGAGAGAGAGACGGTTCTTGTTCGTCCAGGGTGCAGCGTGTGTCGCACTGTTTTTCATCCAGGGTCTGGCATTCCTGCTCTGGGCGAACGGCAGGAAACCAGCATAATGGGGAATGCTGGCGTCATTCATATTTATAGGACCCTTTAATACTTTCATATATTCATGGGTTGGACCCAACACTTTATATCAGTAACTGTCACCATGCCTTGACAGTTTGTATTGTTTAGTGTTGTTTTATAAGAATCAACATTCAGGTTTCTGCATACAAAATCTCTTGTTTCATGTGTGCTGCAATAAAACTTTGAATTTGATCAACAGGTTAGCACTGAAAAACATGGACAGTGCTTTACCCGACAGCATCACAGAATGGGGAATTTTGGCCATCGGTGCATCAGCTCAAACAGGTATAGCTTAGTCCAGTGTTTCTCAATTATTTTCTGCCATGCCCCCCTTAGAGAACAGATTTTTTTTCACATCCCCCCACCCCAACCAGATTGATGTGTAAAAATATTTAATTATTTATTGAGACAAACCGGCACCAGCACACTGCATATACTATATAGTGATTATGAAAAAAGGATTAATTAAATAAGATGCAACTACTTCAAATGGTTGCAGGTCATTTAATTTTTTTAGGTCTTGACACTATTTCCAAGTTCAGTTGATTGACACAGTTGGTAACATTTAATCCAGACTGCTCGGTCTGTGTGATGCTCAGAACAGAAACAGTTCAAATGATTCACTGGGATGTTAATTTTTAAACTAATATGGAATATTAAAGCTTTTTTAAACTGTGTTCATTGATAACCTGTCAGCTTCATCCGTTTATCACTTTTCAAGCTACATAACTTCTTCACCTTCACTGTTTTTCTTTTCAGCTCTGCAACTCTATGAAATCCATTTATTATGTTAGAAATGCTTTATTTCACAAGTTCCTCTTTTTCCATTAAGATTTTTCTGAATTCTGCTTTTTCCATTCTAGTCATATTTATTAAACCAAAAAGTATGTAATTGTGATGACTGAATACAATTGACCAAATCAATAACCGAATACCACATTTACTGTTATTCACAACTATTTTCATAAATCTACTGTGCTATGGTTCAAGTATTTTCCTGTCATTTTTAAAGAACAAAAGCATCCTATGTGCAAAACGAATAATATATTTTTCATAGGCCCTATTACATAGGATCTCTCACCACCTGATCAAGTCTCATAGAGACCTGGAAACAGTAAATATTCATATTACTTCCATATTTTTCTAAACCTGTGTTCATTTTTATTTCCTAGTCCTTCCCAGACTCCAGTGAAATCAATGTATGTCAGTGCTTTTATGTTTAACGGTCTTTCTGCAGCGCTTCGTTTGCGTCTTTTCCCCTGACAGAGCTCTCGTTTCTTCTTGTTTCTAATGCAAAGCTTGCTATCACTGGTCCTCACCGTGGGCTTACAGAATTTATAGAAGGATCTTCCCCCGATTCATAAATATCTCTGTTCCTTAGCGTCAACTTGTTTGTTGTGGGGTTTGTTTTTCGGGGATGGGGGGGCGTCTGTGGTTCTGTGAGTTTTCTTGCTATGGCGGGCAGGTTTAGTCTGTCTGCATGGACTTGTCGTATTGGCTTTGTGTTGATATAAGTTTATAAATTGTCTGGGGGAATTATCCGTCCGCTTCGGATGTCCTCTTCAGTGTGTGTGTGTTTCAGTGTTTGCTGTGCGTGCAGCGCAGTTAAAGTTTAAATGCTTCGTATTTTTGTATATTTATGCATGTTGGCTCACTGTATAGTTTCAGTACATTTCATAGTGAGATACCACTGCGTTAATAATACGAAATTATTCAGTTAAGGTGATGTTTTCGGACTTAAATTATTGCTAAAATATTAGCGGAAGTAGCTGTGTCCATCTTCACAATAGGAGCCTTTACTTCTTGTTGTGTTGAACTGGAGAATCTGCTGTTTACATTTGGAAAATGATAAAATGTGACATTTGATTACTATGTCTATATTACATTTTATTTATGTGATATTTATCAGACTGCTGACATCCAAATGTTATGTTTATTCATATATTTGACTTAGTTCTGCCTCTATTTGCTATTATTCACATGGGACCACAAAAAATTATGAATGTGACTGTGGAGTAAAAAAAAAAGTGAACTGATTTCTCCTATATATATATTTTTTTTAAAGAGCAACTGCATCTTGATTTGTCCCTTTATTTTCACAGAAAGTTCTAGTTAGTATTTTTTGGGGGTCATATTTAGCAATGGCGATTGATTCACAGCTACTGTGATTAATTAAATAAAAGATTTTTTTTGTTTGACAGACCTACTAAAAATAAAAAATAAAAATAAGAGGCTATTAGGACCATGTTTGTATGTTTAACATTCTTTAGGCACCATTTCAAGCACCATTTCAAGCACGGTTTCAAGCACCGTTTAAGCACCGGCACCTTTTCAAAAGTACCGGTTTGGCACCAGTATCGGATAAAACCTAAACGATACCCATCCCTACTCCCAGGAGGCGCGTGAGGGTGGGGGTGATCTGATGCCCCCCTGACCACCCCTCCACGCCCCCCTGGGGGGGGCGGGCCCCACCATTTGAGAAGCACTGGCCTAGTCGGTGGAGTATGAGATAGGAAATATGCTCCACATGCTTAATATTTCAGCCTCAGAGTTAAAACAATTTTTCACCATCTGACTGTAGGTTTCTGTGTTGCGGAGCCATACAACTTCAAAACTTGGAAGCATTTCTTTGTCGACCTCAAGCTTCCATACTCTGTGGCAAGGAACGAACAGGTGGAGATTAAAGCTGTCATCCACAACTATGGCGACGATGAGATGCATGTAAGAGAATCCCATTCATTTTCCTTTTATGTCGTCATCTTTGTTGCTGTTCACCTTTCTGTGACCTCTTTTTATTCAGGTGAGGGTGGTTCTGATGAAGACAGAAGGCATGTGCAGCGTCGCTTTCAAGGAGAGACACACCCAGGAGGTGACGCTGCCAGCAGGCTCTTCTGTGGTGGTCCCTTACACTATTGTACCACTGGTGGTTGGCAAACTTCCGCTGGAAGTAATGGTGGTTGGCAGAGACATGACAGGGGGCGACCGCATCCAGAAATTTCTTAGAGTAGTGGTGAGTCACTGCTTTGACTGTAAATTAATTGTATACATGGTAAATGTACTGAGCTAAATTAAATTCTTTTTTACTTTGCAAATATACTAGTTCATTTTTTTTTTTAACAAACTTTCAGCTTGTTTGTTTTGAAGTTTGTTAAATCCCTTTCTCTTGACTCAAACAGCTTGATGGAGTGCAGAAGACTGAAGTTTGGAGTACAGTGTTGAATCCGTCTGCTCAAGGAGGCATGTGGTTTTATCTTCTATATTTATCTTCCATATTTTAAGATAGATAGATAGATAGATAGATAGATAGATAGATAGATAGATAGATAGATAGATAGATAGATAGATAGATAGATAGATAGATAGATAGATAGATAGATAGATAGATAGATAGATAGATAGATACTTTATTCATCTCCAAGAGAAATTCACAGTTCTAGCAGCTTACGGGAACACAGGGGCATGCAGGGAAAATACAATATAAAAATTTAAAAGAAGAACTAAGGTAAAATATAATGGTATAAAAAAGTATAATGTCTGCCAGTCCAGTTCAGTGCAGTTGTGCAGATGTCAGTATGCAAAAACAGTTGAGTAATGGTCAGTTTGTACATACTTAGAGTCCAACTTGTAGATGTGTGTGTATGATAAAGTGCATGTGTGACTGAAGGTGCATGGTGTGATTAGCATTAAGTCCAGTGTTCTATGGTTGATTTTATCGCCCTCCCCCTAGAGTTGTTGAAGAGCCGCATGGCGTGGGGGAGGAACGATTTCTTCAGTCTGTCAGTGGAGCAGGACAATGACAGCAGTCTGTCACATCTGTAGGACTTTATGTCCATGGTCATTTTTTACCACTCAGTTTTTAGCAGCATAGGTCCTCATTTCTCAAGCTGTTTCTTTTTAGTTGTACTCAGGTTTATAGCTTGTGATGGTGTTTTCATTGTGTGAAATAGAGAGCTCTGCATAGAACTATGAAGGAACAAACTCCATAAGGCTGCTCAAATAGCCAGAGTGATGACATTAGATTGAAAGTAAAACTGTAACTAGGGGCGATTGTGACTCGCTGTGTAGATTAGTTGTGTTGTAAACTCAAGGTTGTTGGTTCAATTCCAGCTTTCTCCTGTTTAACACTTATCCCCAAGTTACCTACAAACCTCTCTGATGGTGTATGAATTTGTGCGTGTCTGAGAGTGCAAATGGGTGAATGTGGCTCCAGTGTAAAGCGCTTTGAGAGGTCAATATGACTAGAAAAGCACTAAATTAGTACAGTCCATTTTCCATATAAATTCAAGGTGATAAGAACGTATATGGTGATTTAATGAAGGAAGATAAATTAAAGAGACATTTTCAGAAGGAAGGAACCTGTTTAAACTCAAATAACTACTGTCCTGAGTGTCATTTAAAATGTTCTGTATGGACAGAATTCAGATTTGCATTGTGATTTCGGCTTCAGTCCTTAACAGCATTGTAACTCTGATGCATCAGCACTCTCGCTTGTCACATCAACCATGAAAAGCTAACTTTATTGTATCGAGACGCTTTTTTTCCACTTATCAAACAGTAGTGAGGGGTTTACCTGCATTTTCGTAATGTAACCGTAAAAAAAAAAAGAAAGAAAAAAAGAGTCGTCTGGATATATCTTCTGTCATATTTCTCAAGCTCTGTCTGCAGATTTTTGTCTGAAACTCGAAATTCTGACTGCCGAGTTGAACAAAATGTACTAGAACACCTCCAAAAGTCAGACCTCCTACTCAGAAAGTCTGATAATTTTTCTAGCAGTGAGTTTGAGATCCAACATGGCAGCTCCTGAAATAGCTTAAAATTATGTCTGTAAGATTTTCAAACAGTGGTAACTTGGACAATGGTATATTGTAATCCCAACCTCTCAGACTACCTTAACCAGAACACCTTTAACATCAAACCCGGCTCTGAGTTTCAACTTCTGAGCTTAATGGAACGCATCATTAGGCCTAAATATCACTTCAAACCAATTTGACATGGATTGATGGATGGAAAGATGATGGATGGATGGATGGATGGATGGATGGATGGATTGATGGAAGGAAAGATGATGGACGGATGGATGGATGGATTGATGGAAGCAAAGATGATGGATGGATGGATGGATGGATGGATGGATGGACGGACGGATTATTAAAATGCTAACACTTAATCAGACTGCAGCCGCAACCAAATATATCTCTTTTGTTTTGGATCAAACAGAGAATAAAAAACAAAATCACAGTAGAAGTCAATTATCATGGGAAAAATTTCAGAAGGGATGTTTAGAAAAAAACACAATCAGCGGTTTCAATGTAACAGAGGACACAGAACTTATAAAGTGTTTTGTGTTTCTATTAAAAAAGAAATCATTAGCATCCTCAATCCCACAATCCCAAACATGATTACGTCTCTCCAGTAAGTGAGGCAGCGTCGGAGAATACTGCAGAGCCTCATTTGTGTCTGTACTGTTTTGATTCAGTCAAATTTTCGTAATTATCCAAAAATATTAGCCTCGTCTAAAACTTCAACTTGTATTTTGGACCCAATCTCAAATTATTTAAGGAAGTGTTCCCTCTAGTTACTGGCCCCATTTTAGAAATTATGAATCTATCTTTAAAGTGGCAGTGTGTAGTCTCCTGAAGATAGGGGGCAGTACATATTTTTGTGTTTGAGTGACAACCTTACCAAGGGATGGCCATACAGGGTAAAAATCGCAATTATGCAATTTTCTACTACTATAAAATAAACAGTTTAACCTGCAGTGAAATCATATATTCAGCAAAAGGACAAGCATATACGATTCTCTTTCATCTCAGGCAGCGAGTGAAGAGGTAAACATTTGAAACAACTACATTTGTGAATGGCAAGTGCTTTCACCATTTTATAGGTTAGTGATATTATTCAGATATTTTTTAAATGAATAAACTGGAATTATAGACAGAATTACCTCAAAGGAAAAACTGAGTAATTTCAGAGTTGATTCACAATGACTGGCACCAGTATGGAAAAACAAAACAAGCAAACAAACAAAAAAATATTACGGTGAATGTTATCTGTGCAACAGAAAGCAGGAACCTCAGTGTGTGTCCTTAGACTTTCCTGTTCCTTCAGTCATTTCCACTGAGAGAATGCAAGGCCAATGTTTACTCTACTTTTCTGTCAGTGTTGATCATCACCTTGGGCAGCCGTGGGCTTGGTCCGTGTTGCACGAAGGCATGGACATAACAGCTGAGGGAGCGCCCCTCTCCCTGAGCTGGGAACAGGTGTTACACCCCAGTGACCTGGGTTGGGTCCGTATTGGATCGGGTTGGTTGGTCGGTCCGGGTTGGACAAAGTTTAACGTTCTTCATTTAAACTTCTATAGAGGACGAGAGAATAGTGAGGTAACCGCATGTGGAGCAACACAGACGTGATACATGGTCGAAACTCTAGACATTACTGGAAGCGATTGGAAGGCTGTAGGAACAGACTGAAGCGCTGATACGCGTTGTTGGAACTCAGAACCATATGCTTGGTGAGCTCGGGCGCAGGCAAAACGCTGCAAAAGGTGATCTGGCTGGCACTTTGGGACTCATTCGTGTATTGTCATCCGACTTGGAGCAAATGGAAATGATTGGATCTGGAACTTTAAGTTGGTTGAATTACATTAAAAAAAGGGACTGCTGACGGACTGAAGGACAAAAATTGCTCTTCCTGCTAACCATAACAATTAGTATTTTGGCTCCCATGATGACCTTCAACTGGTCCATAATCAAATACCTGTGAGAGGAATGTAAACAGAGTCTCCCCCCTGCCCACCTACATCTTCTGATGCACACGCTCACTGGATCCTCCTTTTAAAATATAAAGCCCTTAATATTTAGGCTCCATTATAAATCAAAGATCTGATTGTTCCATAATTTCTAACAGAGCACTGTGCTCTCAGACTGCAGGATTACTGGTAGTTTCTAGGATTTCTAAAAGTAGAATGGGAGGCAGATCTTTTAGTTATCAGGTTCCTCTCCTGTAGAACCAGTTCCGAGTTTTAGTCTGTGAGGCAGATACTCTGTCTATTTTTAAGACTAGCCTTAAAACCTTCCTCTTTGATAAAGCCTATCGTTAGGTTATCCTAAGCTATCTCTGTAGTTATGCTGCTATAGACATAGACTTTTAGAGGGCACACTGACCACTTTTGTTTACCCTGCTACTTTTACCTTCTACTACTCTCCAGATATCTATTTTTTTTGCTTATATTTCGGCAATTAACTTTGTTGTTTTTTTCTCAGTGTTTTACTCTCCATAGAAGCTACACCTTGTCTGGTATCTTGCTCAGCTACAATGCGCTATTGGATGGGGGACATTGACTCGATCCAATACTATTGCTACTAATACTTATACCTTTGTTCAAGAGACTAAAGGCACCAGACTTTACTAACTAAACATGACTAAAACAAAATAACAGATGTAAAATTTAAAATATCCTACAAAAATAAAATTTGAAGTGGAAAATGAATCTTTTTTTGTTAGTTTATTGCAGATTTTCCACAT
The DNA here is from genome assembly GCA_028564705.1 of Apricaphanius iberus. Taxonomy (NCBI): domain Eukaryota; kingdom Metazoa; phylum Chordata; class Actinopteri; order Cyprinodontiformes; family Aphaniidae; genus Apricaphanius; species Apricaphanius iberus. The sequence goes on along the minus strand of JAPXFQ010002242.1, from coordinate 210,601 downwards.
TTTGAGTATCATTTCATGGTATCTGTAAAGTTTAATCGATACATGTACATTAGACCTTATCATATCGGTGCATCCTTAGTTGCTATATGCTTGCTCAGTATGAGGGATTGCTGAGGGGTTGCTGTGGTTGGAGTCTGCATCAGCGGGACACAACGGCAAGTTCATGACTCAAGGCAATATGCAAGGATTCTTTAAATAGAATTTGTAGTTTGTATTATATTTCAATGACTTTCGAGTAAAGTGCTTTGAGATGACATCCGTTGTGAATATATAAATAAACTAAATTGATCAACTGAATTGATACCACCAACGGTCTCCTCAATGGCTGTCGACCCCATGCTTTGTAGTCAATAGTTTACCACGCAGCACCAATATAAAAATATGTTTGAGGAAAATCTATTTTTGAAGAAAAACAACTCAGTCTCTTTTTCTGGACAGTAACAATACGTTTATGGATGCTACCTCATCACCCATTTATAGAAATACACGTCATTTTGAGGAAGTGTCCCTAAAGACTGGTTTTGTGTTGGAAATATTGGCAAAAAAATTGTTTTCTCTATAAAAATGGTGGGAAACTGATGATCATTTTTTTCATTTTCATACTTTCTAAATTACTTGTTTTTTCTGGGTCTAAATTGTGGTGGTGTTTAATATGTTCTTATTAGTCTACAACTTTTGTGTTCAAAGTCAAATTTTTGAGTTATTAGGACTCTGTTCACCACAAAACTACAAAGTATGATCGATATTCATCTATATACTGCAGGTACTCAGACAATTCGCATTGGTAAGGTTGAAGTGGAGTCAGTCGTGCCAAACTCTGTGCCAGAGACCTTCATTAATGTCAGAGGTGAGTTATAAAACTGATCTAAATTTGAAAACAGTGCTAGAGAAACAGAAGATTCTAGGTTTTTGTTTATTCAATGTTTCTTGTCTCTTTCCAGGTAACATTTTGGCAGACAGCATCGATAACTCTATCAGTGAGGACTCTCTGGCGTCTCTAATCCGGATGCCCGGTGGTTGTGTTGAGCAGAACTTAGCCTCCATCACTCTTCCACTCATTGCCACTCACTATCTAGACCAGAGCAACAACTGGGAGAGTGTTGGAGTGGATCGCAGAGCTGAGGCTCTACGATACATCAGGAGAGGTAGGACAATGATAAAGACTTGAATTCGATATTAAGCAATTTAGAATACAGAATAACTATGAGAGAAGTTTCTGTAAAAAAAAAAAAAAAATTACTGTGGACATTTTACAATGTCTGTAGAAGACAGATTTTTACCTTAGCTTGGAGAAATCTAAAAGGCTTTCAAATTTCCAAAATCCCACAATAACTTGACAGATTGAAAGCTCAAAATGCCAAAACTGAGAAATGTTGCTGTAGTATGTTGCGCCTTCCCCTTTGCTAATTCTGTCAGTCTCTCTTGTGTCGCCTAAGAAAAGGGCAGGCATTTCTACAAATTATTGCTCCCTTTTAAATAACACTTTACAACTCTGGGCTTCCTCTGATTTCATTTAATATTTACTGATACCAAAAATATTTCGCTTTGAGTCAGCTACATTTTTAATTGTCCAGTAACTTCTGTTTCCAGCCTGACTCGTTAGAGATTAGGTTTGGCGATTCAATTATTGGTTGTGTCACACCAGAAAGGTGAAATATTTTACTCTTTTACCACTAATCTTTCTATTATTTTATGTTTTTTCCCCTTAGGCTATGAGAACCAGTTGGCATACCGAAGGAGTGATGGCTCATATCCCCCCTATAGGAGTCAAGGGGCAAGTACATGGTACTACAACAGTTTTAAATTTTCGTTCTTGACAAAAAAAATTTGGTTATTAAAAAAAGCTACTTAATACATTTTTTGTTGCCAGTTTTAATCACTTTTCACTTAGCTTTTCCTGATTCCAAATTTTCTTTAAGGTGTATATTAAAAGAACATAAAACTGGAGATGAATGCAGTAGAAATATTTTTCTAGCATTCAAACACATAATTAGTTGTTAGTTATTAAAAGTAGGAGCAGAGACAGTGTCACACCATGCGTGTGTGTGCGTTTGAGTTACACACATTTAATGTTAGTCCATTAAAGCCTCAAAACAATTTCCGTATCCGTATGTTGGCTTATTTCAGTTTCCATTTGCAGGATTACGGCGTACGTCGTCAAAGTGTTCTCCATGGCTCACCCAATCGTTAGCATCAGTGAGCAACAAGTGTGTGACCCTCTGCTCTACCTGGTGACCAAAAAAATCAGACGTTTCAAAGGAGTGTACAGAGAGGACAACCCAGTTTATTCCACCACAATGACTGTGAGGATCTTGCTGGAACACACTATGTAGTACTGTATCTTTTACACATTTTCAATGTACCTGTTTTTTCTCTTTTTCTCCTTTAAATTTTTAAACTAACAAATTAACAAACTCTAAGCATTTTACTAACATCCTCTTTGTCTTTTTTAAAATGTTTTAATTGCAAACAGCATAGAGACATGGATTATTTTATTCTGTAACAACTTGCTTGTCACTACATACTGTTACTGTTGAGGATTTAAGCAGAACTTTAATTAGGTCATTTCAATAATAGGTTACAAAGCTTCAGCAGTCATAACTGATCATTTTGTCCAGATGCAAAAAAAGTTCCTGTTTTACGTAAACTCGATCAACAATTTTGCTTCAGTGTCCTTAATTAGGTTGTCAGGACTTTCTTTATGTTTTTGGCTTTTGTCACAGATGAAAAACAGAAATATTTAAAGGTAAGGAGAGCCCAATGATATAGCAATATATTTTAAAAGAATTGTTGAGGAATTTTCTGAAAAAATTATGTCATCAGTTAAATCTCTTTTGTAAGAAAAATCAACAACAAAATATATTTAGGTTCCATTGGAATTTAAAATGAAACAGTATGTAATTCTTAATATTTTTTAACATAAAAATACAACTTAATTTTTCATAATTTTTTTAGCTTCCTTTAAATCTAAAGAGCAGTGATTTGCAAACAGGTTATAGAAAAGAAAGGAAAAAAAGAAATGAGTGAGGGAAAAACTAATTTTCTGACAAAAGCAGGAAACCTTTAATGCTTTTCTACATTTTAAAACATTCAGATGTTGACTCTGTTTCATTCTGCAGGGTGGTCTGCGTGGGGATGACCCAGAAATAACTCTGACAGCCTTCGTCCACATTGCCGTTGTTGAGGCCAAGAAAGCAGGGATCAACTGTGGTGGGTCAGAGTTGGAGGTAATTTACACATATAAATGTGTCTCCGTTATCATTGCTATGTTGGCCTTGTTTTTACTTGTAAGATTTTGGGGTATTTTTTTTACGTGAAGTATTAAGCTTTCCAACAGGTGAAGTACAAAATTCCTTTTCATTAGCTAACAACAGTTTGCTATCGTTATAATGAAAACTTTGCGAGAAAGAGACTCATCGAAGTGAATTTCGAAGGTTTTTAGTGCCAGAATATATTAGATTTTGAATTTAGGAGTTATTATGGATTACTTATTTTATGGAGTGCAGGATTTGGACCCTTGTGGATGTGGAAAAAAATGCTTTTTAAAATAGCTGGTGAGTCAGAGATTATTTAAAATTTCTGAGTGGTTTGCTAAAATCATTCACTGTCTCCACAATTGAGATTTTATCCTTGATTAGCATGTACAATTGGAATTTCAAGAATCCTTGCATTTCAATTATGTATAGAGCTCAATTATGTATAGAGCTCTAATAATTCAGAAGCTGGATTTATATTTACACTGACTTACACAGAGAGGTGACTCTTTACTGATTAGATTACTTTTTAAGGGAATCATCATACACTGACAAGAATAGTGAAGCAGACTGAAATGGATGATTGATGTAGCTTCAGGCTTTACCCTAAAAAAATATTTTGAAGCCATAATAGACGAAGATAAAAAAGACAGATTTTTACATGGCTTTGATGAACGCCAGACAGCCAGTTGCAAACTGATCCACCATCATATTCTGTCATATCCACCCAAAAAAATAAAAATAAATAAAAAACGGATTTAAATTATCAGCCGGCTGTGATGTCCCCTTCGTATGTGCTATAGTTGGCTATCTCCTGGACGACCCAGTTCCTACACAGAGCCCTGCTGACTCGTGGGAGAAGGCCGTACACGGTGGCCATCACTGCCTATGCTCTCGCTCTGGAGGGAACACACACTGACCTTCATGTTTCATTACTTGCAGCAGCATCTCCAGGTATCTCATGTGTCCTGCTACATACTGTATGCACGTTAAAGTAATATGACAAGATTTAACATTACGTCAGTAATTTGGTTTGCACAAATTTTCAAATATTCCATGACGTTAGTTTATTAGTTATTGTAAGTCAAATTTTATATTCTTCTGCAAAATGCTAAGATGATATAACCTTCATTTCTTTCCTTTTCCTTTATTATTGTGTATCTATTCATCCTCCTGGAGTTTTTTAATAGAGCTGATAAATTAATCAATGTGGTAACATTATCTTACTTTTCAGCCATGTCTCCCTCTTGCTCACTCATTTAGATAGGAGCCACTGGCCTGACAAGGAAAACCATTTGTTTACACTGGAAGCAACTGGTTACGCTTTGCTCGCTCTTGTAAAGTTGGGACGCATGGAGGACGCTGCGGCACCCTTCAAATGGCTCAACAGCCAGAGAAGAAGAGGAGGAGGCTTCGGCTCAACTCAGGTACCAGGGTGGAGTGGTTTCTCATTTACTCATAATATACAAATATATTACATACTATGTTAAAGGCATCTAATACATTGACTAACTATGATGTTATATTCAGAAATAATGAATAGTCCCTACCAGACTTTTATTTAATGTAACCTTTTAATATGCTTATTCTGACATGAAGTCATTTCAACATTTTGGAGTGGCCCAGTCACAGTTTGGGAGAATCTGTTGAAGCAGCAAAAGATTAGGGTGGTGGAACTGGGGCCCTCCAACCTCAAACACTTGAAGCTCTTCAACAAACATAAATAATCTAAATACCAGAAGAAACATGCATAAAGTGGTCAGCTATCATGGGAATGGTCTTATTCCTGTAATGCCAATAAGGTTTGTCTCAGTATTATTGAGAATGGTTAAAATTACTTTACATATTTTGAATTTAGATTAAAATAGCTTGGTATCGCCCTTCAAATTTTGTGGCAAATAGAGCACGGACAGTATTTTATTGATATATTTAAAAAAAAAGTCTAAAAACATGACTGTCAGGTTAATTGATCACTCTAAATTGTCCTTAGGTGTGGGTGTGTGCGTGCATGCTTGTATGTCCTGTCTGTCTCTATGTGGCCCTGTGATGGACTGGCGACCTGTCCAGGGTGTACCCCGCCTCTCGCCCGTTGACAGCTGGAGATTGGCACCAGCACGCCCGCGACCCATTAAGGATTAAGCGGTTAAGAAAATGGATGGATGGATGGATGGATATTAAGTTAGCCACAGACCCAAAGAGTTGCAGTTTGGAGACCCCTGACCTGGCAGAAGAATACTGTGATACTAACCCCAAATAGCTGAAGCAAAAAGTGCAACACCTTCATTTTTAATTGGTTCCAAAAGTAAAACTGTGAAGGTGAAAAAATTAAAATGGTTCTGATTTAGGAATCTAACTTACAACATTCGATCAGACTTTTATATGGATCTGTTGAAGATCTTCCCTTGAACTGCTTTCAGTTTTCAACCTAGTCTAGGCCACAGATGCATACAAACTTGTTCTACTCTGACTACAGTATGAGGCAATAAAGTCATAACAGAAATCATAACCAAGTTGTTATTTCTGCTTTAAAACCTCGATATAATGCCCAGAAAAAAATGCAGAGGCTAGGACCACTTTTACACGGGCAATAACCCCTGTTTGCCCCTGTCTAGAACTGAAAATCACGTTAGAGCTCAGTCTGAATAATTTTGGACTTCACTGTATGCAGACAGAAAAATAAATAGCTGGTTCACTTAAAATAACACTCACAAAAAAAACACTAACTCTGAAATAACTTAAGCAGATAAATGTTTATTGGCATATTGTTATATCCATATTGTTTATCCTTTATACTACAAAACAACATTTTCTATTAATTACTGATTTTCTTTACATTTTCATTTACATTTAGACATAACAAATGTGCAAAAAAAAGACTATACCTTACATTTTTTTGCAGCAGCACTGTTTATGGAAAACTCATTTATGATCTCTCCTCTTGCAGTCCACTATGGTTGTACTCCAGGCTTTGTCAGAATACATGATCAACCAACCTCCTGCTGACCTCAGTCTGAACGTGGATGTCAGGATGTCAGGACGCAAGGAAATCCGTTACCACTTTAACCCGGACACAGCCTATGCTGCTCGTTCTTCTAAAGTGAGTCATGTAATGAAAAAAAATCTATGAAGTAATACAGTTAAATAGTGAATTCAGAGGATTTTTGGTTATGTATTTCAGTTTTAGAGGGGACAAGTAGTGGAAAAAAGGATTTTCTTTTTGATTTCTAAATCATCCGTCATTGTTGTACTTTCGGTTTAGTTGCCTGCTGGTATTGACATGGAAGTGGTGGCCCAAGGGAATGGGGAAGGAATACTGGAGGTAAGAACAAACATCTATGAAACAAACTCTTTATGTGCAGGTATATCTCAGTAATTCAGAACCTAAACTTAAAATCATTGTTTAAAGCAAAACTAATATTAGAATTTGTTACACACATTGTCACAGGCAGTATTTTAAGCATTCATTGCTGTTCATGATTTAGAGCTCATGAAAATGTAGTTTCTATAAAAGCATGAACATTACATAGAGCCATCCCATCCATCCATTATCTATACAGCCTATCCTATGCAAAGTTGCAAAGGGGGCTGGTGCCCATCTCCAGTAATCATGGGTAGAGAAACGGCGTACACTCTAGGACCAGGACAGTGGTGCAGTTGGTAGCACTGTTTCCTTTAAGCAAGAAGGTCATAGGTTTGAATCCCCACCTGGGGTCTTTCTACATGGAGTTTGCGTGCTCTCCCTGTGCATACGTGGGGTTCTCCTGGGTATTCCTCCTTCCTTTTTTTCCCTCGACATGTTAACTTTTCACATGCTGTCCAGGAGTGATTTCATAGACTGTTGAAAATTCTGGGTTTTAATCGTTTTTTAAAGGAACCAAAAAGCATACTTAAACTAAATGCTGCAATGCATGCAATACAACACACCTCATCTCATTTGATGTCCTCCCCGAGCTGCTGCCTAGTGGACTGTTCTGATCTGTTTATAGACAAAACAGACGACAGTCTGTGCTGTGCTACAACGTGTTGCACTGCGCCAATGCGATAAAAGCTTACGGCTGGAGTATTCCCTTTTTCACTTTTTGAGACTACTTCGTCTCACTTTTATTAATATACTGAAAGGAATTACATACTTGTTTTATCAGAATTTTATTTCTTTTTTTTGTCCACTATGATGTAAAAAGTGTGCTGCACGATGGTGCAGTGGTTAGCACTGTTGCCTTGCAGCAAGAAGGTTCCCCGTGCATGCGTGGGTTCCCTCTGGGTACTCCGTCTTCTTCCCACAGTCCAAAAACATGAATGTCAGGTCAAAAAAAGTGAACTATTATTGGAACTGGTAGATTTTCTAATTGAAAGAATGATTATTTCCACTATCAATTAATTTCCAGAGATTCTGAAATCGTATATGAAGTTTGTCATTGAACTCTTGATTTTAGGAATATGAAGAATGCACTATTTAAATATGCTGAAATATGTCCAAAGTACTGGCACAGTCCTGAGATATGTGTCATCTTTATTGAAAATCAAAAATTGGTTACCCTAGTTAATTGGTCTTTCTAAAGTGCGTTTATGCTCAGTATTTTGTCTTGTGTGTCTCTGTGTTCCCCACTTCTGGCCTGATTACTGCTGTAGATACGCGCCCCCCGCAGAAGGCAAGCGCTGCTCATATGGTTATAAAACCATACTTTTAAAAAGAGGAACGTGATTCACGGTCTACAGAATCATAAGGATCACTGTTGACTTCACAGTTGTCCATCAGACAATCACTGACCTGTTCTAGCCAGCCATACTGTATAAGATCAGTGCAACAGTAGCTGGCTGTTCATAGTGAGGTCTGTAAGTATATTAATGGAAGGAAAGCATGTGATGCACAAGCAACAGAGATAAACGTGTATATAGAATCCATCATGTAGTGAAGTAAGCTAATCTTTTTTAAACCAATAAATATATGTAAAAATATATATATTGTTGCCTTGTGTTTTAAATTCAAAACATTCTTATATGAAATATCTTCACCTTTTTTTGTTGCATTTTTTCCTAAGGTTGTGACTCATTACAACCAGCTACATGAAGTTGAAGAAAAAACACCCTGCAAGCACTTTGAGCTCAGTGTTGATATCGAAGAATCCAGCGGTAACTGAACACATCACCACACACGTGCAGACTTTAGGTGTCTTTTTCTAAGCACAACTGGTTGTTGAAAATACAATTTTAATGAAGAAAATGAAATGAAATGTTGGATGATTTGTTTCCCTCTAAAACTGGAAGCTACACGTACATAAGATAAGAGGATTACAGCTATGATGCAAAAGTAATCATGAAGTCGTGAATTTATTTATTTATTTATTTTTTTGATTCATGTTTTAAAAAATCCCCACGAACTTGAAACACCTGTCAAATGTTGCTCATTTATGCAGTATTAATTAAAAATACATATTTATATATATCATAATACAGAGTAATAAAGAAAATAATGCAAAAGCCATTCAGTTTTGTATACATTTTTTTGTTATTGTATGTTAAATGCCAGAAAAGCCTCCAGCAGATGTGGAAAAATCCTACCAGATCACCATCAAAGTGAGGTGAGACTTTCCGATAAATGAACCCAGTGTTCAGAAACACAGTATGTACATATATAGAGCAAAATATCATTGTTAAAAATAATTATATATAACACTTAAATAAGCAACCCTATACCTGTAACACAGAAACAACTGTTCAATGTAAGATTTATAGGTTTTCAAGCTTTTTCCATCCATCCATCCATGATACAACAATCGTCATTGCCAATAGCCCATATCCTGTCTGTCTAGTGATGTGTTTTTGTTCCTCTCAGACGAGTTGTACTGGAAAACCTGACTTTCCCCTCGGGTATTAATAAAGTTTTTCATGTTCTGATAATTCTAATTTCTCTTGCTGAGTGGAAAAGACCCAGCTAAGCACTGGCTCTGGCTCCAGCACCAACTAGTAGCAGTTGTTTTTTGGTGGAAAGTCCCAATCTTTGAGGTCCCAGGATGACAGAGGCTTCACCAAATCTCTCTGAGTGAGCTCAGTAACTATTGTCCAATCTGTCAAGCCATCTCCCCCACCATTCTACCTTTGGAATTGAAATGGACACAAAAATATTTGGCTTATCTGCTTGAGCTAGAAACTTAACCTCTGACCTGACTAGCTTATCAATTACAAATATTGCTGATCTTTTCAAATTTTAAAATGCTTTGATTGTCTATCTCTGACAGGTCTTTGGGACCCAGAGATGTCAGAATGGTGGTTCTGGACATCAGTCTCCCCACTGGCTTCACCCCAGAAAACTCAGACCTGGAAACAGTAATACACCTCTTATTATAATGATTTATAAAACACATTGAGGATATGAAATATAGTATTTATTTTGACAAAATATATCAACAAAGAGATGTTCAGCTCCTCAGCAGGATTATTAACATTTCCTGTATTTGTGCAGCTGTCTAACTCGGTGGATCATTACATCAGTAACTTCAAGATCGTAGATAATCTGACTGATAGAGGGTCTCTGATCATTCACCTGTTCAAGGTAAAACATGACAGTCGTTCTCATATATATTACAAGACAGAAGTCTGAGTTTGCATTTGCTTATTCGTTTAAAAACACATAAAAGTTCAGTTTTTCATGTGAATATTTTATGTTTTGATTGTTTTTTGACAGGATATCAGCTGATAAAGTCCCCTTCTTATTTGCACCAAGCAATATTTTGTCATCTTTTGAGGTCGCTTTCATCATCACTCTTAACTTTCAACCCGTTTCCTCCTTCCAGGTTTCTCACAGGGAGCCAGAAATTCTCATCTTTAGGCTTCAGCAGACCTTTAAAGTTGGTCTTCTGCAACCATCTTCTGTCACTGTTTATGAATATTACAACCCAGGTGAGTAAATATGAATACATGCTTTATGAACATATAATAGAGTAGTTGCTTTGTAAATGAACCTGTAGTCTTAAAATGGCAGATTAAAGTAATCCCTCCACCATGACATTTGCACAGGGTTTTATTCAAAGCACATATGGTTAACCAACACGGAACATTGCGTAGTGACAATAAAATGAGACAAAGTTTACATTTTTGTACAGACAAAAATCTGAAAAGTAGGGCATGCATTTTATGTAGCCCTCTTTTGTCTGATTTACCTAAATAAAATCAATTTGCATCAACTTGGTAGTAGGAATTTGTCCCATATTTGGTGGGTTGCCAGTTCGAATCCCCCCATGTCCATCTCGCTTGTTGTGTCATTTGGCAATACTCTCCAACCCGCTGCCTGCTGGTGGTGGTCAGAGGGCCAGGGGGCACCTGTGTCCAACAGCCTTGCTTCTGTCAGCTGTGGCTGCAATGTAGTAGCTTGCCATCATCAGTGTGTGAATGTGTGCATGAATGGAAGAATTACTGAACAGTAGTTTAAAGCGCTTTTTGATCCTCTGGCGGAAAAAGCGCTTTACGAATGCAGGCCCTTTAACCATATGAAGGACTCATAGGGGCAGCTTGCTGGAGTTGCTTTGTTATATTTTTAAACACCTTGATTTACCTTGGGTTGAAAGTGTGCTATACAGATAAAATTGCATTGCCTTTTAGTGAAGCTTTACATGTTTGAGGAATTATGCAATTGGATGGATTTTTGCTATTTACTTTCCGACACATGTGTAACCATGCCAACTAGGTATCGCTCTTACAACTATTAGCAGCTGATAAGCGGCTAAAAAGCTCATATATTATGTGAACTATGATACCAAAATGGTTACAGAGTTTAGAAGGAGCACTGATCATAAAACCCTTGACTCCAGTGTCTCTCTGCCTGGGTTTCAAACCCAAATGGCAAGAAAGAAAATCAAAGAAGAGCAGCAAAAGCAAATGAGGCACAATACTAGTGGTTGCCTACAGTTTATGATGTCATCCAGGACATGTTACTATGGAACATTATCTCTGCTGCTCGAAAATAAGACTGTCAGCATCTCATAAGAGTCATGAAACTGTCATAGGGGAACAGCCTTCAGTCAGAGGCCTCTGTTACAAGACTGACTGTTACTGGAGATCATTCCGGCCCACAGCATAACTTTCCACAACAATTGGATGAACATTTTGGATAAATACAGTGTTATAGAATTTAATTAGATGTCCATAAACAACACTATGGAACACAGCAGACACAAGGATAAAGTTGTGCAGAAGTTTTAAGCAGAGTTAGGTTACAAAAAATAATAACTCAAACTTTGAATATCTCACAGGACAGACCATGGTATAGAATCAATCTTACCTATGGCCATCATCCTAAACCGGCTGTACAAGAAGAGTATTTGTCAGGGAGGCAGCAAAAGGTGTGAAGGAAGACATTTATTATCCCACAAATCAGGCGAAATTCAATTTGTGTGGATATATTGACAGGTCAACTACAAGTAATGGCCTCCGAAATTATGAGAAAGTTGGAACTAAGAATATGAAAACTGAAACAAAACCATAAGAACTGACAATCGTAGTTTTTCTAATGCTGGTATCTAGGGGACACACTGTAGACATAGAAGAAGGTTCTCTGCTCAGATTAAACCAAATCGGATGTTTTTGACCTATATGCAAAACCAGACAATATGCGTGGCAGAAGAAAGAATTACTCTACACATCACCCTGAACGCAGCATCTCCACTGTTTAACATGCTACATTGATATTTCAAGTAACTTTTAAAAATAACTTTTAAGCAGGTATTAAAATTACAAGTCATCAAGCCCAAATTTTTATATGAAAAATTTTATTTCATTTGTTTTGTTCTACTGCACTGACATCAAACTCTAATCATACATGTTGGGTTTTCATCTGCTTTACAGTATCATTACCTGGCTCAAAGCCATGATTATAAAAACTCTAGTGAGACTCCATGCATAAAAATCGATTAAATTAATTTATTAAAATAATAAATCAAAACATGAAAGGAAGGCAATATATGGTCACAAAGCTCCCACACCAAACAATTAGCAAAACCAAAATGTGTTTGCAGAGCAGAGAAGCTCTCCCCGTGAAGTGGGGAACGTGGGGGTTCTTAAAGAGGAGAGGATGACACTGGGCCCATCTCAGATCGGTTGACGCTCTGCTTCAGACACTGCAGGATGCACCTGAAACACATGATTATTGAGGAGGCCATCACAACTGTTATTTGCTACTTTGGGAAAGCCTGTTACATGAAACTCCTATTAAAGTTTGGCGTTGAAGTGGGACAAAAAAAATGAAACATTCAAACTGTATGAAAACCGTTGCAATTCGCTGTAAATGTTAAAGCAGAAAAATTGTTTACTGATGGAATGCTTTCACAGAGTCAGTGGAAGGAAGAAATGCTAATAAGGATTTTTATTAATTTAAATGTTTCCGTTTATATGTTGGTATGTTTATCTTTTGTTTAAAAAAATATATATCCTAAAATTTGTGATTGTAACTTGACAAAAATCTAAAATTCAAAGAGTGTTAATATATTTGTATGGCAGTGTACCTACTTTAATCTTATGAAATTTGACCCATATGAATGTAAGTTTTAATCCAAAATATGAGATGTTTTATTTTTCAAACTAGAAGCTCAATTATCAAATATTTCTTCTCTCCTCTTTCAGATCACCGCTGCAGTCGTACCTACTCTCCCAGGGAGGACAAGGAGGAGCTCACCAGGATCTGCAACAACAACGTCTGCCGCTGCACGCAGGGTAACGAGTGGTCCCACCTCCAGTGGGAAAATATTGCATATTTATGCTACTCGCTGTAAATTCTGCTTTGTGTCATTCTGTAGGCGACTGCTGTGTTTCAAAATCTGAAGGTGAAAATTTCCTTAATAAAGAGAGAGAGATGTTTGCCTGCGCAAGCTTGCACCATGGTAGGATGCATAGTTTCAAACACACAGCCAATGAATCCATGAGTATGAACAATTTAAATAAGGAGAATGTCACAATAAGTGCAGTTTAACTGAGCCAAACATTCAAGATCAGGATGCAGACTTTCATGAAGTTCTCACCATTTTCATGTTTAATATATGTTGTGCTTCAGTTTGGAAGGTGAAGGTCCTCAGCATGACTCAGAGCTATTACGATAAATATGAAATGGAGATTACACAAGTTATTAAACTTGGTAAGTAGGAGCAGTGATTGCTGTTTGCTTTCTTGACGTACACACATCTTCATGCTTGTTCATTAGGAACTACCAGCTGGAATAATTGGTTAATATTTTTGTAACTGCTAACCTGCATTGTGGTAGTATTGACTTGCTGTGACAAGGTGATCTTTGAAAAGGGACAACCTCCATTTATTTCTGGGTACTAAGCAAAAGGACGCAGAAAATCACAATGCCCACTAACAGTCCTTAAAAATGAAAAATAAATTAAAATACATAAGTCAATTTTTCCACAGCATTACAAGTTTCTAATGTGCCTTCAAGCAAGTTAATGAACAGAGATAAAAATAATATGGTGATTACCACATATTTGTGAACATAATTATATTATTCATGGTAAGGACACCCACCTCTCTCACAGAAATAAATGCAAAAGGGGTGAGTTTAACATTAACTCTGAGTTTAAGAAAAATCAAGTGGAGGTGCAGCCATTTAAAGAGACAGACACAGGGGTTTACATCTCTTAGCCAGATATGGTACAAAACATATTGAACATATGTTGTGCAAGTATAATTTTACTGAATGCAAAAGTTACATACTGTAACTTTTAAAATGAAATTCAAAACTATCCATCAGTAACATTAATTTTGTAGTACTAAAGTCTGTAAACGGTTATTTTTTTTATCCTTTAAATGCAGCTGATTCATATCAAGGAGCAAAAAAATAAATAGATTTGTCCGAGACAAATTCTCATATTCCTATAGGAGGATCTTTTATGTTTCCTCGCATTGCATAATGGGAAGGGTTGGCAAGAAACAGCATATTTTACCTATAACCCCCTTGTTTCACATGTCTGGTGGAGGATTTAACGAAGCAAATAGTTCGCTCCTGCTGTGTGGTCAGCTTTGCGGTCAGGTGGGAGCCTGGAAAAAGTTTTTTTATTCCCTCTTAAAGGGAATGCGAAAAATGAAAGAAATGATGGGCTATTAGGAGATTAAACCTGGATGCTCAAATTAAAGCCAGGATTCCTATAGCAAGTGACACATTTTCTGTGGCTTATTTTTTTAGTTGTAAGTATTTATGACTGTATATTTTCATAAAGAGAATATGTTTATGTAAGAAACTTCAGGTTTGCATTTTTAAAAATTCTCTGTGTTACATTGTTTTCATGTTTCGATTCAGGTGACCAAACCGCGATCAGCACCTGGATTATTGACTCATCTGTACATGCAGCATTTGTAATCCTATCCTGACAGCTGCTTCTACTTCCAACATTAAAACTACTAGATAAAAGGAAATAAAAATTGTGTAAGCAGTGGTATTTCAGCAGAGACCAGACGCTATTGAATTTCTTAAGTCACAGTACAACTTAACTTGAACAACACTGATTACATAAGGACACTAATCCATGAAGACTTACCCAGCTTTGTAGTCAGAGTGTTCTCTGTGGCAATCACCCACGGGTGATGTGAATGACGCTGTGGCCTTTGCTTTTAGCACAATCATGGCTTTCTGTTTGGCAGGGATCGTTCCAACGTTCCTTGAAACAAAATAACTGTATGCCTCCAGACTTCTGAAAACCTTTAACTTTTTATGAAAACGGTCCAAGGCTTTCTGTTAAATAGAAATCAAGATCACCTCGGCTAATTTGTGGCCAGAACACCAGCGAATAAAATGTAAATTTTTAACAGATTTATAAGGACTTTGAATAATTCCGATTTTGTCGTCAATACAGATTTTACGTTTCTCTCTGAACCGCTTCCTTAATTCAGATGTTAAAGTGCTTATATATCAGGGATTTTGCCCGTAGACTGACTTGGAAGTATTTGTTGCATCTTCATAACCATCATTTTGTTTGTTTTCTTGCCACCCAACCACACGCACGTGTGAACAAAGACAGAAAAAGACGTCATCAAAGATTCTCCTATATTTCTCAAAAATACCATTACAAGGAGACTCAAGAGTGTATAAAATGAAGTTTTTACTTGCATCTATGACAAATGAAAGTGGTCACAATTCCATGTTCACAGACTCACTGGAGACCTTTCTTTTTAGACCTTTTAAAATCCCTTACCAGTCTCATAAACTACTATAATCTTCTTCTAAAAGCCTCAGACAGCTCTTTATCTGTCACTATGATGTGTACACTCACTTCAACAATCCGCAGCACACCAAACTCTCTCCAGTCTAAAAGGGCCCAAACTCCTTCATAAAGCTGAATAGTGATGTCCTTATTACATTTAGATTTTCAAAGTACTTTTACTTTTGTAGAAGCACATTTAACAGAAAAAAATCCTTTATTTATCTTTCATTGTTTAATCATCCTCCACTATATTTTAAATTGTGTCACTTGATGGATTTTTTTTTTTTTTTTTTAGTTACGGTAATTCAAAATAAGTTTTAAAATGAGTTATTAACAAACAATTTTCAATTCAAAAACCTGGCTTTTAACAGGGGTGTGTATATTTCTGAGAGCCGCTGTTAAGAAAATATAAACAGATAAAATACATTTTTCTCTACCTGCAACCCTCCAGGTGTGGAGGCTGGAGTTGAAGTTGGTCAGAAAAGGATTTTCATGTCTCATGGTGGCTGCAGGGAAGGACTTGACCTGAAAACGGGCTCCCATTATCTCATAATCGGTCCTAAAGAGGACCAGTGGACCACTGACCCTGACAATAACAGGTGAGCAAGTAGAAAACTCTCAGTAGCAGTAACTCTGCTTTTCAACTCCTTCATTCCAGCTGACCAGGTCGTGGAATCTTGATTGTTTGGGGTTGGGGGGTTTGTTTCTTTTTTTATTTATATACCAAACTTGCTGTAAAACAAAGTAGACCCCAGTCGACCCCTTGGTCATTGTCCCATCATGTAAAAGTCTGCAATAGTATGCAATAGGAAAAGGAATGTACCATGCAGCCAATCACATGCAAAGACAAACAAGGGCTAACATTGTCTTATCCCATTTCCTATATTTACAATTTTGGTAAATATGGGATATGCTCTGAAAACAGTGACTTTAGTGGTAAAGACAATAGTTAACAGATAGATGTTTAATAGGTCCTTTAAATGCCTAGTAAATGTGTAGATTTTAATAGCCAGAAGGAATATGCTAGGATGAGATGCTTGGTCATCTAGGAGGAACTCAGAGTAGAGCCAATGCTCCTCCACATCGAGAGGATCCGGTTGAGGTGGCTCAGGCATCTGTTCAGCAAGCCTCCTTGATGCTTCCCTGGTGAGGTGTTCCTGGCCCATCCCACTGGGATTAGACCCAGAGAAAGACTCATGGCACACTGGAGGAACTATGTTTCTCAGCTGGCCGGGGAATGCTTTTGGATTCCCCCAGAGGAGCTGGCCTGGGTTCTTTGGGACAGGGAGAGTCTGGGCCTCCCTACTTAAGCTACTGCCCCCGCGACCCGACCTGGAACTATAGAACACCTCACACTGCTGAATGTAGTGTGAAGTGCTTTGGTGTCCTCTGGTCCTCTATACAGGTACAAGCCATTTATCATTTATAATTGATAGGTGGTGCTAAAATACAAGGCTTCGTGTGACATTTTGTTAGATTGAAATGACCCTGAAAAACATTTACCATGAATACAGTGGAACTGCTGTGACATCTTGGAGGATTGAGTTGTTTTAGATAGCAAAGATTCATGCACTCTTTAAAGAACTGTTAACTTGACTTCCTCATAAAACTATTTAGTACCTGATTGTTTGCTCAAAGTTTGTCCTCAGCTATAAAATGACTCAGTTTCTCTAAATGACATTAGTGTCAAAGAAAACAATGGCTTAGCCTCTTCTTTAAAAAAAATCTATTTAATATCTTTAAGAAAAAAAAACTGTATAGAACTATGACTGCTCCCAATTTGGACAAGACCTTAAATGAACTATATCATGCTATTTTACAGCTTTCAACTTCTGGGATAGACATATATATGATAAAAGGTTACCGTTGGTGTTATACAGTATTAATTTGTCCTAACATTTTACTTGTATTCTGTAGTTAATGTTGGACGACTTAGTGAAACGGTTTGTTTCTCTATAATCCCGCCTACTGCACACACCCCTTGGTGTTGTTTGCACCCATTTACTGAACATTCTGAGATGCTACAGATAAATTAACACAATGCTGTTATAAGATCACATAAGCTGCTTGATAAATGGCTATAACACATTAGCATTAGCATGTAGCCGCTTACTTCTCCCTCCATCAGTCGCCTTTGTTCTTTGATCCACCTGCTGTTCCGTAGGAATGTAGAATAAAATCCTGTAATCCATGCAGCCAAACGGAGAAAGTAAAACTTCCAACAAAAAAAGTGTTTTAAGCTGCCAAAAACTGAAGTAGCAATGATACTTGAGAAGGAGGAGGGTATGTTTAGAACTCATAAGAGGTAAGCCGCTCTGCCTGCAGGGGCGGTGCAGACACCTCTAGCACTCCTTTGTTTTCTCTTAGTGATGTCACTAGTTGAACAGTTTGAACACTCAGTCTTTTTTTTAAGAGAGGGAGGGGCAGTTGCTCAGAGAGCAGGATTCAGGAGGATTTCCCAGACATGCCTGAATTAAGCCAAAAACCACTCTGGTGCGTTTTTTTATGAGAAAATTACATTACCAGATAGTTGAAAACTCCAAAAACTTGATTTTGCATGATATAGGCCCTTTAAATTAGGACCTTATAATGCCAAGGTAATAAGCAGTAACAGCCCAAACTGGTGAAACCCAGCTTTATTTTCCATCTGTTTTTTTATTTGTTCACAGGTTTATCTACATGTTGGGGAAGGACACCTGGGTGGAGCGCTGGCCTTCAGATGCAGAGTGTTCAAGCAATCCCAGCATGCTAGCCAAACACAATAGTCTCACTGATATTGCAAGAGACCTGTTCGTGAACGGTTGCAGACTATAGTTTCATTTTAGCAACAGCTACTATAAGAAATTAATAACCTTGGAGAGCTGCATACTTTGTTTGTTATTGATTGCTTAAGCTTATTTAACATATAAACTGTAGTAAAACATTGGGTCCTCATACTAACTGGTAACTGAGTCTAGAGCTTTATTGCTTGTCTATAGGAGGCAGGCCAAGCATGACATCCTGGCCTGTGACTGAAGCGTCATGAGTTAGTTACTCTCAGTAATATCCCATTAACCTTAACCCTGGATTTGAAAAGCAGAGTGTTTTATTGTCCCAACTACATGGCCAGGAAGAGCAGATTTAAGAGGCACTTGTATTTGGGAAACAGCAGCAGTGCAGGACCAATGAGAAGAGCCATTAAACAGGAGGACCCAAGATATGTTAATTGTACCATTCTCTAATCTTTATAAATGTGTTGTGTAGGGAAAAAAGTAAATCAGACTTCATGACCTGATGTAGAGCGCTCTGTGACCTGAATATTCAATTTGTTGTAATAAACTTGATAGAATTTGGATTCCTCTTCGGTGATCGCTGATAAAATTTATACACATGGAAACAGCCCTCATACATAGCAGAGGAGTTTTTAGCATGGCTGTAATTCTAACACTACGCACACCTTTATTCTAAACCTGCTAAACAACAATTCTTGTTTTTAAATGTATCGCTGTTGATGTATCTTTTAAAGCCTAGCTTATTCTTCTCAGTCAGTAAGTTTGCACCCACACACACAATTATTAACGGAGACAACGGCTGTTCATCTGTGGTTAGTAAAAATTTATATGTGAGCGGTGCGGGACGGGCTTTGGTGGAGGAATTACCAGGCCAGGGTGTCCAGGGGAGGAAGCTGTTTTACGGCCACAACGGCTCTTTAAACAAACCTCTAAAGAGCTTTCCTGTCTAAATAGTTTAACCTCTTTATAATGTTTATTTTTTTATTCCTGTCTCTGTATAGAAAAAAATGGTGTCATTTAGCTCGGGGACATTACCCACAGTGTTTATCAGTTTACATGTCCTGCTGATGCTATGACTCCATTCACTCAGTCACAGCATCACTGACACCCATCAGCTGATTGGTTGTGGCGGCACAACTTGAAGCTGTAGTTCACAGAAATAAAATCCATGTTCCAATTCCATAGTTCAGACTATCTATGGTTAGCTAGGTCATTTAAAATGTGCAAAAAAAGAAAAAGACCCTTTCATTTTAAGGAATCGGAATCGAGAATCGTTTAGAACTGGAATCGAAACAAGGAATCGGAGTTGAAACGGAATTGTCCAATTTCAAATGATGCCCAATTCTACTACTGATTACACAGACTATAGAGCAGCATAGTTGTAAAATGATCTTGTGTTGATGTTGTTATTAGCAATCACAGATATACACGTTCTGTTGCTTTCGACTGATAGTTAAAAAACGGGCTCTTTTCCATCAGTGCTTAATTGAGTGACGGAGAGCCCTTGCATCAACAGATAATGGCATTGCGTGTCTCCACACCTATGCAACCATAGAAGTATAAACTAGGCTTAAGGAGGAAGAAAAAAAGGAAGTGAAAGTGTATCGTGGTGTCTGATGACATACAGTGAGAGTTGGATTTCCTGAATGCTTATATAATTAGATAAGGGAACAATGAGAGCACAATAAAAAGGCAGAAAAAATGTATTAGTCTTTTTTTTTTAAGTGAACAATTTTAATGAAATCTCATGTCATGTTTTTAATAAGTTCTACATTGTCACACTTGCTATATTGTAATAAACTGAATTTGGAATGATCTGTCCTCAAGTATTGAAAATAATTCTTATCAGTGGTGGCTGGCAAATAGAGGGCGCCGCCCCAACATTCACAATTGCACCACTCACAACTTGCCATATGGAATAAAACATGGAAAATAATTCTTAAAATAAGTAAAAAATCTTTCAAAAAATGTTTTCTTTCAGATGTGCAAGATTCAGGTATATCACTCAAAGCAATACAGTTTGAGAGAAATACAAAGCAGGAGAAGCTTGAGGTAAAATAGATCTGACCTGATCATCAGGTAATGAAAAAGTAATGAATTAGAAACGGGTTTAATTTTCTTCTCTGATTGTTACAACTGATGGGAAATTAGATAAAAATAAATAGAATATTAAGAACACAACTAATAACAAAACTCAAACTTAAGGTGAAAAATAAAAATTTTCTGTGAAATTATTGCAGAGTTTACACATTTTAAGTATCTATTCATGGTATCAGTTAACTGAAAGTGATACCGATACAGTACATAAGAGTGGTATCGTCCCCAGTACCCAATATCGGTGCATCCCTAGTTTTCAGAATAAAATTAGTGCTAACTCATTCACAATAAGAGCATTTATTCCTAATGTTTACATTTATGAATTGGAGAGTTTATCTGCCAAGTATTTATTTATTGGAAAAAGGTAAGTTGTGACATTTGATTTCTTAGTCTATATTACATTTGATTTATGTGATATTTAACACAGCTGCTGGTATCCAAATGATAAGTTTATTCATATATCTTGGTTATTTCCACTTTAGTTGCATTTGTTATAGTTTTTCATTTGGGATCACACATATCATCTCCTTTCTCACATTTGAATCACCCAAACTTGTATCAGCAGCTGTGTTGAAATGATAAAGAACAGGCCAGGGAAGATGTTTGCCAGTTAGTTGGCCTTAGCAACTGGCTAAAACATAAATGTCCTTAAAGTGCACTGTGTGATTTTGGAGTTTAAAACAAAAATCGTTTCAATCTCTCCTTCATTTCATAAAAGAGCAAAAGCAACTGGATTTGTCCCTTTACATTGAAAATTGTGGTTTTTAGTCATATTTAAGGCGCAGTGGTTAGCACTGTTGCCTTGCAGCAAGAAGGTTGTGGGTTCGTATCCCGGCCCAGGGCCTTTCTGCATGGAGTTTGCATGTTCTCCCTGTGCATGCGTGGGTTCCCTCTGGGTACTCTGGCTTCCTCCCACAGTCCAAAAACATGACTGTCAGGTTAATTGATCACTGTAAATTGTCCTTAGGTGTTAGTGTGTGCATGGTTGTTTCTCCTGTCTGTCTCTATATGGCCCTGTGATGGACTGGCGAAATTTTCAGGGTGTACCCCGCCTCTTGCCCGTTGACAGCTGGAGATAGGCACCTGCCCCCCCATGACCCATTAAGGATTAAGCGGTTAAGAAAATGGATGGATGGATTAGTCATGATCAATTCACAACTACCCTGTGATTAATGAGGTAAGAAATGTAATCGTTTGACAACCCTAATATCTAGCCATCATAATCATAGCCTGCCCCCCTCTCCGGAGTCAATTTGCCCGGTTGCCACTGTGTCTTATTGAACAAATGAGAGTACTGTATGTAGATATAGATATAGAACACTCAAAATAAATGAAACAGTAATACTCATGTTTTTAATGAACAGCTTCTCATATTTCTGTGGCTTGAAACAGCAATAGTGAGGTCAGGGAATAAATAATAGTGTTAACTGTAAATTTATTTGCAAAAAAAGGATGTTGTCTTAAAATGGAAGTATTTGTGGTTAGTCAGACAAAGTTAGAAACAGGCAAAGCACTCTGGAGATTAGAGCAT
Organism: Apricaphanius iberus; assembly: GCA_028564705.1. Classification (NCBI taxonomy): domain Eukaryota; kingdom Metazoa; phylum Chordata; class Actinopteri; order Cyprinodontiformes; family Aphaniidae; genus Apricaphanius; species Apricaphanius iberus. The sequence goes on along the minus strand of JAPXFQ010002242.1, from coordinate 188,763 downwards.
AGCTCCTTACAGTTATTTATTTGCATTGTGGACATAATTTTGGTAAAGGCAATATGGTTGAGCAGCTTTAGCTCGTTGCCTTACTTTGGTCATACAGCATAAAAAGAATTAGGGGGAAATGGTTTAGAGAAAAACCTAACCCTTAAAAGAATGTTCCTGGTTGCATCATTCATCAATTTTACTGTAATCACAGCGTCACGGTTTCAGATGTGTTCAGGCATATAGGCCAGAACAGATCAATTCAGTTGCGTATTTCTTAAAAGACATTTGCAAGGCAGCGGAAAATGCTGCAAAGAAAATTGTGTTGATGTAAACAGAGCATCGTGCATAAGACCATGGCCAGACAGCGAGGAGCCACGTAGCAAAGTTTCCAGCTCATATGATGAAAATAAATGTGTTGAATAATAAGAGAGGAGAAGGAAGTCATTGCAAATCTTTAAAAGCAGCAGGTTTGAGACATGAAACCTCAAAAACCCTAACTATGGCTTTCTGAATCAAATCTTCTCCCGGACAAATGACAAAAATGATAACTGCTCCAGTTCTCAGCCGCATTGTTACACTGATGACGGCTCTTTAGTGTCTCAAAAGCTGACATCAGAATCATTTATATTTGTCTACCATACAGCGATTGGGTTGAATATTTCATCAATGAATGGAAGCAGCTGAAATTCCCACGGTTGAAGAATATAAATAGTTTTTTATTTACACATGAACATGTATTTTGGCTTTAGTAATGTTGCTGTCAAAACATTACTTACAGTAAAGCCTAGTTTATAGTTCTCTGTCAGTGAGGTGTGGAGAAAGCAAGAGCATCATCTTTCAACTTAAGCGCTCTGTGGCAGGCCTGTACCGAGACATGTCCAATTTATTTATTTTTTTATGTTCACCAAAAGCTACGAAAAGTGAAACTCTGTGATGGGTCAGCAGTCCACTTCCTTATAGTTTTTCAACAGCTCATTTCCAGATAAAAAAAAGAGTAGTGAAGATATCTAGCAGCAGACATGAAGCAGATTAAAGAACATCTTTCAAAAGACAATTTATGAGTTTTCAGCTTCCATTACCACGGCAAGAAACAAGCTTTTTATCATATTTGTGCACGAAAAGCTCTTTTGAGTACTGAATTAGCTGAGTTGTTCAAGTGCAGAATTTTGGATACCCGACCCTGGCTCGACGGGACCCGACGGATCTGGCCGGGTTCGGTCAGATATTTAGAAAGGAGCCTCGGATTTCGGTCGGGCTCGGTCACATCAGAGGATTGAGGGCAAAAACCTCCCCCTCCGTCCAGTGCCCTACACAGCATTAGCAGTGTGCCTTTCAAAACTGACAGAAACATTTGAAAAACTAAATTATTGTTGACATAGAAAATTAAGATGAGATCAAATATATTAAGATGATTAAAATTAAAGATAGGAATTTACTTGACTTATTCAGTCATAGCAGGTGAGATTATTTTTTCCCCCTCGGCAGCATTACCAGCACCTTGTCCGCCCTTTCAGACTCACAGCTCTGCATATTTTTCTGTGGGGGGAAAAATTCTACCTTTGGACCAGAGGAGCCCAGCCGGGGTGTGGTGCAAAAAGTATTTTCAGGTGTAAGAATCCTACCCTCAGTTTATTCAAATGTGCGCACCTGTGCCGGGTCGGACTCGGACATAAATATCTTAATGCCTGTCGGGTTCGGGTCGGTTTTGGTTACTGCTCTGTCAGATGCGGGCCGGGCTCAGACAGAAAAATGCGGCCCGATCCGTACTCTAGACTGCAATTGTGCCAGAAGAGTACTATGCCCCCTGTTGTCCTGGCGGGGAATTGCTTTGTAAGACTCCCCAGGTAATGGACAAATTTGAGGGAAAATATCGCTGTAGCTACGTGTGTGTGCCTGTGCAAACTTGCTGATAGAGAAGTATAAACTAAGCTTTACATCTACTACATACAATGTAGTTGATTTTTTTTAGAACAATACTTTGCTCCAAAACGGTAACTTTAAGCAAACAGTACACGTGTAGAAGAAGACAAAATGATCATATACAACCTGTTGTTCACATACCATCAATAATTCATCAGCAGATTTTTCTAACAAATAAAATACACACACACAAAAACAACAAGCGCCTGTAAAATCATACATTTTCTTACCTGTTAATTATACAAAACCAACTCTGGTTAGCCTAATTGTCTGGCTGTTGACTACTAGTGCTAGTATTATGCTCTTATCCCTAAAGCTTTTGTAAGTATGTCCAACATTCATGTTATGGTTTAGTTATTATACAGAAATAATTGCGTACTGTTCCTGAGTCAAAAAGGAGTTTGAAACAGAGACCTTTCTTACGTGTAAGGAGAAATCAGTACACTTCACCTTGGTACCTCACAGATCTCACCCACTTTTCCCCCTTTTTGGGAAAATTTGAGCGCTTACTCCAATGACTGTTGCAGTTAAGTGGGTAAACATCCTATCGAAACATGTCCTATATAAAAGGGCTTTTTTGTTTGGTTTCTGCGTGATAGGAAATTTCTTAGTTGCAGCATTTAGTTCCATATGACATGTCTTTCCCCTCTATATGTCAGCAAGCAACATTTGTTCAAATATCCTCTTTACCAGCAATAGCAATAATGATAAGTGTTGGATAAAAAATAGTGGTTGACCTAGAAAGAATCACACACAGGGGTCGGAGAGAAATTGCAATCAATTGAGCTCTGCAGAGGGAGATAAAATTACGTTTTTTGCAGGGGGAGACCAGGAGGAAAACTGTAAGGAAAGAGCCGATCGTGTCTTTCTGCTCTTCTTGTCTCAGCTTCTCAGCTAGTCTCACAGCTCCCAGCCTCACAGCTCCCAGTCTCCCCTAGTCTCCTGGTCTCAAAAGCGCATCCCTCTGCAGTCTCTCTTTATTTAGTGGTACTTCATTAGCATCTTAAAAGAACAGGGTGTCATACAAAGGAACATATGTCTAAAACCAAATGACATTTAAAAAGTACATTTAAACTATGTGATAAAGAAAGACACCCTAAGAAAATAATAATACAACATTTCCCTAACAATAAGTGTAAAAGAGGAGCTTAAAGTAGACAGTCCATTCACTAGACATTTTGGATGCATCTCATATTGACCTACAGACTGACTGACAAAGGCACAGGTGATATTAATAAAAAAAAAAGGTGGCTTTGGTAAGGACAACAAACGTATATCTGTACAGCATAAATGCTAATAATTCATCTTAGGTCTTTGGATTTTGTTGATCACACTGTATAACGGGGCTGAATCTTCTCCAGGTTCTGGGCCTTCAGTTCTGAAACGATAACAGCAGTGAAAAAAGAAACAAAAACGTCAAATGAATTACTTTGACAGTATCGTTTTTAAATCAAAATTTTGGTAATGCAAGTCTGGGTAACACATCTTGAAAGAGACGGGTATATTCAGAGTCCAGGTATTTCACAAATTTATTTCTAGATCTATTTCAAGATATATTGTCTTCTGTGACTATTTAAATGTCTCTTAATGTTAAATTGAGCATGTTCTTCTGTTGAAGGAGCGACTTACCTCTGGCCAAAGGTGCTACTAGCAAAGTTAACAGTAGCATACTCTACATGCTCCTCTTCCACCTCTATATTAGGTTTGCCAGCCTTAGGAGGTTTGAAGTTTTCATAGACAGGATCTCTCTTCTTCTTCAAGAACCGTACGCTGGCATACTGAACGTCATCCTCCGACTCTGACAGAGTGCGTTGAGGCTACAGAACCAAAATAGACTTCTGATTATTTTATACATTCACTTATTAGACGTGTACCTCAACACATAGAAAAAGCTGTGCTCAGAACAGCTCTTTTATTTATATTTTTTTTTTTATAAAGGAGTTTTCTGGTACACAAGTTTCCTTTTACCTAAAAAGATAGGGGAATAAAAGCTTTAACACATAAACTTTTTTTCTCAGATATGTTTATAATATGATATAATGAAAGCAGGAATGGTTTCTGAACACTTTAAAAAATTTTAGCAGCTTTTTGGCTTTTCAGGCCTTTTTATAGCTTGTTGGCTTCATGTGTTCAACTCTTATTTCTTTAAAAAAAAAAAAACTGTTTGTTACACATAAACTGGTTGATTTGACATCTTTGTACAAGTTGACTTCTTGGTTTGTTTCCAATACATGTTGTTCCTTTTTTGAGAAGTCCAATTAAAAATTTATTTTCCAAGATAAATCTGTTAAAGTTAACCAAGAGGTACTGACTAAATAGCTTTTTTAAGACGCCTTGATCATGTCAGTTACATAGCTCCCGCCTCACCTGTTCAATGTTGTTGGGGCTTTCTTCAGGTTTAGGTGATGGTGTTGAGGCTCTCCGCTTTCTAGTTGTTAGAAAAATGAGTCAGTGGTTATTCATTTTTACTAAAATTGTCATATTTTGGATACAGTGCCTATTAAATACTTCCGCCCCCTTGGATGGTTTACCCTTTGTATTACCTTCACAAATCAGTCATCTACTAAAAAAATTTGGCTTTTTTGGACAAATAACAACAAATCAAAATATATATTTTTTTATATCAATGTCAAAATTGATTTCTACGAAATAAAATAAAAAGATTAACATCACGTAAGTAGTTGCATAACCTTTCAAGTATTTAGCAGATGAACGGGTTTTATTGGGCTGCAAATACAGAATTGGGTGTTTGTGGATAGATCTCAATCAGGCTTGCACATCTAGACAATATTTCTCCATTTTTCCTGCCCAACTATTCCAGCTCTGTTGGAGATTGGCTGTAGTTGACGGCGCTTTTCAACTTCAGCCCCAAATTGTGTTTTGACTGGGCCGCTCCAGAACAGCCAATGGTCTTCAGACCATTTCTTTTTAGCTTTAGCTGGATGCTACGGGTGCTTGTCTAGCTGGAACATAAATTATCCTCCAGGAGTCTTCTGCTTTTACCTCTAATCTTGGTTCTGTCACTATAAAAAGGAGTGAATTAAAAAACGAATTATATTTCACGATAATATATCACTTCTTATATGTTAAATATTTTTATTCAATGAAAATAATTTTCTAAAACTTAATTTTTACTTTGAAATTAAAATTTTTTTTGCAAATAAAAAGCCTATTTGTTGATCACGACTAATTTGTAAGGTATGTCAACTTCTTATGTAAAGCACATTAAAAAGAGAAGTTGAAAGTGCTTTTCAATAAGAAAATAAAATACGAGAATAAGAGAATAGAACATAAAATAAAACATAGCCCATACAATAAGCTTGGAAAAAAAGCCAAAGAAACAGAATGAGTACTGCAATCGCAAAAGGTCAAATCGTTGTTTTAGGCTCAAATAAGAGAAAGTGGTTTATTGACCTCAGCTCTCTTGCTGCCGTGTAAATGTTTTAAAAATCTGATAATCTGGAGCTAGATCATTTAAAACTATTTAAAAACCAATCTAATGGGCGGATGGTGCTGAGATGACTGACACTTGGGGCAGATTTACCAAAGCTGACACCAGCATAATACAACAATACAAGAAAAAAAGAGTAAAACATCCAGAGGGGTGAGTAACTTTTATAGACCCTGTATATATAAGAAATATCAAGTTAAAAAAGGTTAACTTACCTCAATAAGTAGACTAAGAGAAAAATGATGATCAGCAAAATAAAAACAGTAATTACACTGACTGCTTGCTTTGATGACCCTAAAAAAAAATTGAGACCTTTAGATTGATTCAACAAAAGAAATGTATTTTTCCAGTTTTGTTTATGAATACTTAAAACAGTCCTGAGGAAATGCTGGAATCATTTTTTTTTAAATTTTTTTTATCACCAGCATTAGAAGCACAACGTAATCTCTGGGCATGATAAGTTAAAGAGGCGTACATCAACCAGAAGTCCCAAAATTCCCAGAAGTCGTGACTTCGAATCCTTTTTCTGCCTGCTACATGCTGTCCTTGGGCAAGACACTTCGCCTACTGATGTTTGGCCAGAGGGGCCTCACTTCTGTCAGTCTGCCCTAGGCCAGCTGTGGCTACAATTGTAGCTTGATTTCACCAGTGCGTGAATGAGGAAGTGAATTACTAAAGGAGTCATACAGCGCTTTGAGGGTAACAAAAAGCACTATATATGTAATCTGTTATTATATTATTTGACTTTAATCAATATTAAATGAACAACAAAAAAATTAGAACAAACATACACATAAGAAATATGTATGCATCCCCAGTGTTTTTAACTTCTTGAACATCAAATATCCGAATAAAATATGAACACACTTTTCAAAAATTGTACAATCTGTTAAATAATCCCCTTAAACTCAATAATAATCTGTTAAAGTTCTTGAACAATGTTAAAATCCATTGCCTGGTGACATCCCAAATATTTTAGCTTTATTTTTCATTCAAGACAATCAATGTGCTAAATTTAGACTTAATCAAAAATCAAACTTTACAAATTTTTTGTCTTGGCAGTTAGCAAGGATAACCAACGTTAGATGGCACTTCTATCTAACAGAATGTAAACAGGACTTGTGCTATTTTAATATTGTTAATGAGTTACACATGAACAACTCTTGGATTTGGCAAAATGGCGTGCATCACTGCCGTCTAGTTTGGAGCCCTGTGGTTTGTTAGCAGAATCTCAGCTTGGGGGCGTTGCATGTTTCCCCCCAAGGCTGTCTACTCAAGGCATGCTGGCCATACGCACTGTGATATCAGATGTTCATCATTTTAACCGAGGTTTATTGGCTGGCCTTATCTCCTGTGCCTCAAGAGAATTTAGCTCATTGAACATGTCAGTATTCTGGTAAATACTTGGATATGTGTACACAGATTTTTATAACACAATGTTCTTGGTACCGGGATTAATCCTTATATATTATCCTATAAAGAACAATGCTGTTCTACTGATTATTTTAAGTATGCCGTGCATGGAGCTCCACAGCAACATCCAAATGGACCATGCCCCAAATGCAGACATAGTATCTGGATTTTTTACCGATATAAATGAGAAATGGTGCAACAGAAAATAAAGGTTTACCTGCCACAACAGTCACAGATAGAGTGGAGTTATGATGTCCTATCTTGTTCTGAACTTTACAGCTATAGATCCCACTGTGTTTATTTTGAATGTTGCTGATGGTGAAGTTTGGTCCAAAAGCTTTTGGGGACTCCTCTCCCTCCTTGTACCATGTGTAGCTACCTGCTGGGTTAGCATCACTGCTACATATTAGGGTCACTGAGCTGCCCTCCACAATCTTACCAGAAGAACTCAGTGACACAGAGGGAAATCTGGGAGAATCTGCAAGAAACAAAGAAAGTTGTTTTGCCTGGATTTGCTTTATAAAAATGCCAAAATATAAAAGTTGATAAGTGGAAGACATGGTTAATCTGCTACTGCTTACGTTTAACATCAACATGGACTCCTAAAGATGTGTTTTTTCCCCTGTTGTTTGAAGCTGTACAGTTATAATACCCGGAATCAGACGACTTGATGGAGTTAAAGATGAGCTTTTGTTTTAAACTCAGAGGTTTTTGTTCGTTTTTCCTGAACCAGGTGTAGCTAGCTGCCGGGTTAGCATCACCGGTGCAGGTCAGAGTCACTGAGCTGCCCTCCATGATCTCACTAGAAGGAGCTATTGACACAGAGGGAATCTTTGGGGCATCTGACAAAAACAATATGTCAATATTTATTGAGCATGCATGAAATGGAGATGCTAAGTGATAAACAAACACGAATTCCACACAAGGACAACTTACAGAGAACATCTAGAAAAACAGATGAAGATTTGCATTGTCCATATTTGTTCTTAGACCTGCAAACATAGTTTCCTCTGTCATCAGAGTGGACAGCCTGGACATGATAAACCTGTCTGTCTCCATTGGGAAGGATTCCATTCTCCTTGTACCAGGTGTATTCATCAGCTGCTGGGTTAGCTTCACTCATACAGGTCAGATCCACTGGCTCACCCTCCTCTACTTTACCAGAGGGGTTCATCAACACAGTACAGGCCTTTGGGGCATCTGCAGGAGTAAACTGAATTTGTAACTGCAAGACTGAAGTAGGACTAGCATGTTTCTAAGTATATTACAGAATATAAGATGAATGTATGTCGGATTTTCTGAATTAGTAAAGACTAGGATGGAAAACAGCTTAACTGTGAACAGTGATGCCGGTAACGCGTTACTTAGTAGCGCGTTACTCCTAATATGACCACTTTTTTAGTAACGACTAATCTAACGCGTTTCTTTTTTCATGCAGGTAATCAGATTAAAATTACTTGTTCAAGCCACTGTGAGTTACTATTTTTGTCATTTTCTTGAGCAAAAAGATATATTAGGTACATGGCGGCATTAGTATTAAGAAAACAAGTATCAATAGCGGTAAATATGATCCTACCTTCTACTGCTGCCGAAACAGCTGATAATCTCCTTTGCGGGTGCCATGTTTGTTTTGGCCTGAATCTGAGTTCTGTACTCTGTAGGCCTACTCTGCCCCCTAGTGGAACTCTCCATTTGTACATGCAGTGAGAGAGCAAGTATGTCCCCAAGACACAGCTTATTCCTTTATAGTTGCTGGTGTCAATGTGAGGTTAAAAAACAAGTATATATCCGTTCTTACTGTTAAAATGCACTTCAAATAAAGTGATTATATGTAAAAGTGGTTATTGTGTTTATGTTGAGGCAGTGCGGAGTGTTATTGGGAGCTGCAGAAAGTAACTAACAAAGTAACTTGTAATCTAACTTAGTTACTTTTAAAATAAAGTAATAAGTAAAGTAACTAAGTTACTTTTGGAAGGAGTAACCACTAGTCAGTAATCATATTACTTTTTCAAAGTAACTGTGTCAGCACTGACTGTGAAACTGGGTGAAACCAAACCACAAATTTCACACTGTGCATTTTTTGGCTGATGTAGACAAATATTTCGTGGCTAAAAGACCAATGGCAAAAGACGGTGAGCATGATTCATAGGTCTGTGGCCTTCCAGTGTGACGGGCCCTCGGATGGCTTATTGAGAACTCTCATGGCCCAATCTAGCCTCCAACAGTCTTCAAGCAGAGTCAGGAAAGCTATGACTCTGGTCTGCTATCGGCAATTGAAAAAACAAGGAAGTGACGAAAAAAAAAACTAGTGGTAGGAGTACAATCTACAGCAGCAGTATCAACATTAGCAAGAATAAAGGTTACACGCCAGAACATATGGATCAAAAAAGAAACTGAATTAATTGAGCCTTAACAGCAAAGACTGTACATGACATTTTATCGTCGCCATCTGGGGTATTGCAATGGTGCTTGTGTGTCTTTCTAAAGCGAGATGAGTGGTTTGAATAGCTGAAAAATTGGGCCGTGGAGTGTGGCAACTCTCTAGACCCTGCGCGGTGTACCAACTGTTCTTTAAGATGGCTGAAAATTGCACAGTGTGAAACAGGTTTGACAAAATTCACAATTTTCTGTTGGTAATTCAAAAGATCCGACATAGGAAAATCTACCAAAAGCTGTAGATCAAACTTCTGTTTTTCAGAACGTTTTATCCAAAGTACTGACTTTTTAAAACATTTTTAATTTCGTGTTGGGATTTTCTGATGATTTTTCAAATTCAGAGAATTAAATGAAAGGGGAAGCAAATTACTCACCTAGACAAGTTTGGAGCCACTTGAAGTCCCTCGAGAGATGTTTAGATCCATTCACGATCAGCGTATATCCATATATTGGTTGTTAATCTGGGAATGAAACTGAAGCCTCTAAATAAGGCATTATCTGCCACAAAAATTCTTTCATTTCACCAAGGTTTTGTTATGAATCACTAGCCCTAGCCTCCTTTGAGTTCAGAGAATCTCAAAAGTGCTGCATTGTTATCTGCAGGGGTGTGTTGCATGCTTTTAATCCAACTACTCTAACACACAATTTCAATTATTTCCTTGTCATGCTCCATCCCAGTTGTAGTCTGAGCAGGGCTTTTCACTCTATGCTTGGCGGCGGTTAGTTTGACAGAACTTGCTCCTGGAAACATCAACTTGTTCTGAGTTTGCATATTTCCAAATTGTAAAAAAAAACTGACCAAGTGGACCAAGTTCAGCTTCCACAGGCTCCTCTTCTGCAACAAATGCAGACTACCTCTGCAATCACAAATAGCTGTGACGTCATTTAAATAGTTGGTTAGTGTGAGTTGGAATCAGTTGCATTAAAAGCCTGTAAAACACCCCAGATGACAACAACAAAGCCCATCCGAGATATTCCGAACTCACACGGGAATAGTGCTTGCAATTTATAACAACACACTGATGAAATGAAGGTTGTTTTTTTTTTGCAGATAATGTGTTATTTAAAGGCTGCACTTTGGTTTCCCTTTTAACTCAGATTGTAAGAACAAACATTGATCATGACTGGATATAAACTTCTGCCAAAGGACTCGAAACTTGTCTGGGTGAGTAAATTAATGTAATATTTGCTAAAAATATGGTCCAGGTTGGAAAAAACAAACAAAAGGTACATCCCCTTTGATGGAACATTTTCCTTATCATAGGCATCCCATTTAAATAGATTGCATCTATTTCTGTACTGTATTTTACTCACATTTCACATCAAGATAAATACTTGAATATATGCTTCCAAGGTAATTTTCAGCTCTACAGAAATATGTTCCGGAGTCAGATGCCTGCACGGAATGGAGTTCGAAAGCTGTCACATTTTGAACTCCCTTCACCCTGAAGTAGGTGTATTTAGCTCTTGGGTTAGCATCACTGCTGCAGCTGAGATTCACTGAGATTCCTTCCAAAATTTCCCCTGAGGGGGTCACTGACAGCGAGGGTAACTGTGGAGCATCTGGAGAAAATGTGAGCAAAACACCAATAATTTTCAGATGTAACTCATGACTCTTTACAACTTATTTGAACTTACTGAAACACAGGATTCCAAATATCAATCAATCTGCCAAAATGGTAAGTATGAACAGGAAATGACACGCATGTCAACTGACAGATAAAATACAAGGGTAATATCTAGGAAATAAGTCATTACTCTTTTATTTTTAGAACATTTAAAAGATAACATGTCAAAAAATATTTGCATCCATAAGCATGTTTACCTTAGTTGTAAAGGTATAATTATATTTTCTGTTTTTTCTTTCCCTTGTACCTTTGATTATCAACCTTCATCAAAAAGCTTAAAGTTTTTCAGTCGTGAAGCCCCTCCTTTTCGTTGGAACTCTAAGTGGGCCACTCTAATGCGTTTATACTATTTCCAGTTAGGAGAAAAATGCTGATTGTTTTATTGAAAGTATTATGTTTCATTAATTTTTTCCCTCTCTATATATTTGTTGAAATTTTAATTGTTCAGAAAGACAGACAGACAGACCTTAAATCTGCCACTTAACTAAAACCAGCCCTAATTATTCACACTTCTGGCAAATACACATTTAAAATACTTTTTCATTTTCCCCAACATGTTTGTTCTCCTTGGCCTAGCCAGAGTTCAGATGTAAATCTGATGTTGACTCTGTGGAGAGAGTAATAGATTAGGGTGATGGGAAAGAGGCTTTCTAAACTGAAAGACTTGGAAACTATTACCAGAGATAAATAGTCGAATTAACAGTAGAAACATGCAAAATGTTTGATTGCTATCAAATCATAAAAGAGAGGATAATAGAATTAAGAATAGTTTAAAAAAAATTACATTTTGATAAAAACAGCCTATTTTGTTTTAAAACTTGATGCAGGTTTGATTAACTTTAAAAAAATATCTGCCTTATTTCCCATCACTAAAAAACGTTTAACTTGATTGTAAATCCTTTTAAATCTAAATATGCAGAGTTATGAATAATATTCTGTTAAGCTGCAATTTACTTCTGCTCTTTGTTTAAGATCTTCCATCAGACAAGTACAGAGACGCAGACTTACACACAGCAGGAGATGGGACATGTTCATATCCTTTTACGGCACACCAATATTTCTGTGGGGCATTAAATGAATCCAGAAGAAAATCTTTGGTCTCAGCTTGGATTATTCCATCCTTGAACCAGACATAGGAAACTGAGCGAGGCAGCTGGCAGTGAGTGTGACATGTCAGCCCGATCCCACTTTGATAAATGTCTTGCAATCTTTTCACATTCACCTGAACTTGTGGGACTAGATGGATGAAAACATGCAATAGTTTTAGACAAATTGCACAAGCACATTTATTTAGGATGAAAAAAAAAATACAAATGTTACCTGTGACAGATAAAGACACTCCAGGTAAACCAGTGTATTTTCCAAATGTGAGATTTGTTATAAACCTAAACTTGTACAACCGGCCATCTCTTTCTGTTAGATTTGAGATTTTCAGACTGCAGTTATTATTGCTTTCACAATGGTATTCCACACGTTGAGAATAATCCTGATCTGTTTTTAGATCTGTATATATTTCACCATCCTTTTTGGTAAACCAAAATCTGTCGTTTACAGCAATTTCCGTGCCTTTGTATTTAGTTGGATAAGTATAGGAGCACCATATTTTCACCGTTGATCCCTTTAGGGCACAGATCTGAGTGGGAGTGCAGGTCACTTCCCAGCCATTTTGACCACAAACAACTATAAGAGAAAAAAGACACAAAACAAATATTGAGTAAAATGTTCAGTTAACCTGATCCAACCCAAAGCCCCAGCAATGGGATGGTGTCATATTCAAGCTATGGTCTTAGAGAGACCCTGGGGCTTATGAGGTTAAGCATATTTTTATAGACCTGCACATTTTCTGAACCATAGCTCCTTCTCATTCACAAAGAGTGCATACAAGAAAAACGTGTGCCGCACGCGCCTTTCCGTACAGAGTTTAGACGTATCAATAATGAACTGACAGTGGAAGAAAATCCCACTTAAAGTGGACTGATGTTTCAACACTTTGTACTTGTTGCCCTTAGAAAAAGGGATGAGCAAGTGTTAGAAATATAAAAATAGTGAAAGTAAACTTTAGAGATGCATGATAAAAAAAAATAATTTTCGCCCATTCAGAGTTTCCCCAAGAAAGTGTGTCTGCTGTGGTGCAATTTGGGTGGGGTGGTTTGGGGGGGTTTAGGGAGGGGGGTGCGAAATTCAATTCAATAGCATTTAAACAAATAAAAAAAGGTGTACAAGGCAGTTTTTAGGTCACAACAACATCTAAAACAGCAAATAAATAGTAAAGGCACACCAATAAATAATTTTAATGCGACGGCCAATTACTTAAGGAATCGTGAGCACTGCTCATCTATACCTTAATCCTTTTGAAACATAAATCAAAAAGCAATTTATCTGTTGCTGCCTTTCTTCTTTGAACTTAAGGCTGTGTGCGCTGCTCTAACTTCGCCCTTGGGTGAAACAACTAAAGAGGAGTAATTATGCCCTTACGCCCCACCTCCTCCCCCTTGTTGCCTTCACACTGTGTTCACATGCAACAACAGAGGTTCAGTTGAAGCATGGACGATGTCCCTGTAAAAAAATATTAATTCTCGACATTTTCAGACCTGCCAACCTTGTGAAAATATACCACCATACCATTACTTCCCATGCAGTAATTTTCCCATTCACTGGCTGAAAATTGGAAAAACCTATATTTTTGATTACAATACTTTAAATAAAGAAAGTATACACATTTTGTACTGTACTGGCCACGATCTTTAACTTTTTTTTGCGCTCCACATGGCGTCGACAGTCTGCGAAAGACACACACAGACCCATATTCACACTTGTTCATAGTTCTTATTTTGACTAATTAAATTTTTACAATTTTACCTGACTCTAAAATATCTGTCCTGGACGTTTTAATAGTAAACAGCAAAACTACAAAGTTCCACTTGCTTTGATTATATATGTGCTTATACAAGCTGATAGCACAAGCTAACTCCATTGAATTATTTCATTCATACTTATAACAATTAATCAAAAAACATTTTGATGTGCATTTAATTAAAATTGCATTAATTTATTTGTATATTGTAATAGGTCTTTTGTTTTTAAGAATTTAAATGTTACATTGGTTTACAGCTCATATGCACATGTCACTGGGACTAATTTATACATTACCTGCAGCTCCCTGGTGGCTTATGTCCACGTAATAACTGCACACTGTGCAAACTGCATGATGAGGAACTTTAGAGGGTTGCAAGTATGGCCACTGTTCTTGATATTTGTTCAAAAGCTTTTGAGGGACATGGACCCGCTTCTTTTTCGCAGGTCTGGTGCTGAACATGATCAATAGATTTGCTAAGAAACACACCTTGCAACTACTTTTTTGTCCTTTTTTTCACTCAGACTTTGGCTCAAATGTTTCCTTAATAAAAGTAACATTATGTTCAACGGTTCACACATACCAAGTGCTAGCAGGTCTGCTGACATACACTCACCTGATAGATTATTATGAACACCATACTCTTACGGTGTTTGAACCCATTTCATCTTCAGAACTGCCTTAATTCTGCATGGCATTGATTCAACAAGGTGCTGAAAGCATTCTTTAGAAATTGTTGCCCATATTTATAGGAGAGCATCTTGCAGTTGATGGAGATTTGTGGGATGCACATCCAGGGCACGAAGCTCCCGTTCCACCACATCCCAAAGATGTTCTATCGGGTTGAGATCTGGTAAGTGTGGCGGCCATTGTAGTACAGTGAACTCATTTTCATGTTCAAGAAACCAATTTGAAATGATTCGGGCCTTATGACATGGTGCATTATCCTGGTAGAAGTAGCCATCAGAGGATGGGTACATGGTGGTCATGAAGGGATGGACATGGTCTGAAACAATGTTCAGGTAGCCCGTGGCATTTAAACCATGCCCAATTGGCACTAAGGGGCCTAAAGTGTGCCAAGAAAACCTCCCCCACATCCTTACACCACCACCACCAGCCTGCAAAGTGGTAACGAGGCATGATGGATCCATGTTCTTATTCTGGTTACGACAAATTTTGACTATCAATTGAATGTCTCAACAGAAATCAAGACTCATCAGGCCAGGCAACATTTTTCCAGTCTTCAACTGTCCAATTTTGGTGAGCTCGTGCAAATTGTAGCCTCTTTTTCCTATTTTTAGTGGAAATGAGTGGTACCCGGTGGGATCTTCTGCTGTTGTCGCCTCTCCGCCTCAAGTTTGTGCGTGTTGTGGCTTCACAAATGCTTTGCTACTTTCCTTGGTTGTAACGAGTGGTTATTTCAGTTAATGTTGCTCTGCTAACAGCTTGAATCAGTCGGCCCATTCTCCTCCGACCTCTAGCATCAACAAGGCATTTTTACCCACAGGACTGCCGCATACTGGATGTTTTTCCCTTTTCACGCCATTCTTTGTAAACCCCTAGAAATAGTTGTGCGTGAAACTCCGAGTAACTGAGCAGATTGTGAAATACTCAGACAGGCCCGTCTGGCACCAACAACCATGCCACGCTCAAAATTGCTTAAATCACCTTTCTTTCCCATTCTGACATTCAGTTTGGAGTTCAGGAGATTGCCTTGACCAGGACCACACCCCTAAATGCATTGCAGCAACTGCCATGTGATTAGTTGATTAGATCATTGCATTAAGAAGAAATTGAACAGGTGTTCCTAATAATCCTTTAGGTGAGTGTACAAACGAAGTTTAGCTTTTTAAGCCCCAACTGAAGCAAATAAGGAACGGAGGATGGAGAGGGAGGCAGAGCTAAGGCAGAGGGCAGGAGGAGGATATTACGTTCGGTAGACTCATTATTCTCCGGTTTTCTATAATGATTGCCTGAAACTGCTAAACCACACTGCTGCATCTTGTTGTCAGACATGAATACAGCTTTTTACGTATTTTAGAGTCATGGGGGGTAGTCTGATGCTTATTAATCCATAGGGCGTACGAAGTTTACACAAAAATCTAATGATGTTAGCTCTTAGCAGAACATGAAACCCCTCAGTCTGGCTTAGAGTGAGTTAACAAAATGAAAGATAATTGCACAAATAGGAGATATAATAATGCTTTTAGCGAGAACCAGTGAACACAGAATCTCTGAACAAGCCATTTCTTGACCTGCAAGATAAGGGCAAATCTTTGTTAAAATCTTTGTGTGCATGTGCAAGTGGCTTTAAAAACAATTTTATAAAACCACAAATTAACAACAACCTGGACAACATGTTCATGCAGAACTACAGGCCAATCTCTAATTTCCTCCTAATAAGCAAAAATATTGAAAAAGCTGTGTTTCAACAGTTAAATAGTTCCCTAAACAATGACCAACATTTTTTTTATATCTTTCAGTCTAGTTTCCGTGCTCTCCAAAGCACTGAGACTGCCCTCGTCAAAGTTTTTAGTCACATCCGCATAAATACAGACTATGGTAGAACCACACTGATTGTACTTTTGGACTTCGGTTGATCATGATAAACTATTGAAATGACTGGAGAGCTTGGTCGGACTTTCTGATACAGTACTTTGCTTGTTTGAGAGTGAAGAACCTGAAGAACACGAAATTCTTTCTGTAAATAGGAATTCTTTCATCAGAACAGACAGATATCACTTGAGGGGTCCCCCAGTAACACATCCTGGGGCCCCTTCTATTTAATATGTATACTCACTAACCCTGATTAATTACCAATAATTCTAGTTACCATAACTATGCAGGTGACACTCTGCTGTCAGCACGCTCCCTCAATGCTTGTGGCATCTGTGGCATTTTGCTTTGAGACAAAACTGCACATTCCAGGGTGGCCTTTTATTGTGGGCAGTATAAGGTACACCTGTGCACTAATCATGATGTCAGATCAGCATCTTGATGTGGCACACCTGTGAGGTGGGATGAATTATCTCAGCAAAGCAGAAGTGCTCACTATCACACATTTAGACTGATTTGTGAACAATGTTTGAGAGAAATGGTAATATATTGTGTATCTGGAATGAATTTTAGATCTTTAAGTCCATCTCATGAAAAATGGGAGCAGAAACAAAGGTGTTGTGTTTATATTTTTGTTAAGTGTAGTTTGATGTTTTATTTTTGGTGTGGTGATTAGTAATAAATTGGTTAAACTGAATAAAACATGCTTCTTTTATTGATTGTGTGTTTGAATCGTTGCAAAGAATTAATTCCTTCCGACAAGCTCTCTGGTAAAATCACTGATAAATTAACTAGCTACAAGCGCTGTCTGACAGCCAGATATAGATAGATACTTTGTTTATCTATATCATATATATATATATATATATATATATACTTTTTTGTCCGTTTTAGGAAAAACTGACTGGTGCCTCGTAAATAATCTGAAGAAACAATTAAATTAATGATTTATGAATTATTAATTTAATATTCCTAAAATAACCATATAGACCTTATTTATCAATTTGAATTGATCATTACCCTATATATATATATATATATATATATGTAGTTTAAAAGGGTAGACTTGAACACACTCCTACTGGTTTATAAATAACTGAATGGTTTGGCACCAAAGTATATTGGAGAGGTGTTGTCACTATACCAGTGCTTCACAAATAGTGCACCTCCAACACCCACACAAACCCCACGTGCATCACAGTAGCCGAGGCTTTCATTCATACTTGAAAAGGTGATCTAGCCTCCGGGTCACTAGGTGGTAGCAGGGCTCTGTTATCAAGAGGCTGCCTGTTCAGCAATGCAGAAGAAGTCTTCACAGAGTTTACAGACTGAGCAGTTCTCTAATCCACAGTGTGGGAAAGGTGGATGGAATCACAGAATTTAACACAAAAAAAAAATAAATACACAATTAAATGCTGTTCCTTTCGTGATCTGGTGGCTGCTGCTCCTATAATCGTGCTTACACACCCAAAGCGATAGAGGCGACCAGAGAGGCCGATTTACATGTAAAATTAATGGAGGAGTGGGATCCCGCGACATGTAAGAAGCAGATTTGCGTAGCAAACAAGCTTTTCTGATTTGAGCAACCATGTAGTGCGGCTGGTGCCTTTCAGGTGTGGCCAAAAATACGCACTGCATTTTATGTCTGCCGCAGAGGTTGGAGAAATCTCAACTACAACTTCAAGTCGCGCCGCAACAACCAATCAGCTGACGGGTGTCAGTGATGCTTTGACTGAGTGAATGGTGTCACAGCATCAGCTAATTGGCTAATCATCCCGAGCTGCATGAAACCAGCTGTTTTCTATACAGAGACAGGTTCTGGATCCAGCAGGAGCGGTCCCGACATTTAACATGGTCAGCTCATAGACCAGAGTCCACTGGGAGCTCCCGAAGGGTCAGGAGAAGGAGGGAGGAAGAAGAGGTTCAGGGTCCTCCCGCATTTCCGCTTCACGCATGTGAAAATGGCATGCGATCAGTTCGCTTTGGACACGCTTCAAGGTGCGAAAGTTCAAGCGACCAGCTAGGGTCGTGTCACGCTTTTTGGTTGCCTCTATCACGTTCGGTGTGTAAGCACCGTAAGGCTGCCTGTTTTTACAGGGGTTTACAGCCTTCCTCTCTATGCAGGTAGACTGAACCTGACAGCCATATAGAGAAAAAAACACAAAAAACAAAACTTGAAGCTCAGCGTGAGGATCAGAAATGTTTATGAATCGGGAGAACAATCCTTCTATAGTTTCTATAAGCTCACAGTGACGACCAGTGATAGTGAAGGGTCACATCAGAAACGAGGAGAAGTGAGCTCTCTGTCTATTCAGGAAAAAACCTGCAAACAATGCAAACGTAGCACTGCAGGAATCAAGCTTAACACAAAAACATTGACATTCATATTTTTATTTCTCTGGATTCTGGGAAGGAGTAGGAAATAAAGAAGAATAAACGTCTTGATCAATATGGAATTAAGTAAGAATACTTACTGTTCCTTATGAGATTTGATTTGGTGGTAAGAGATTTTCTTTTATAATATGAAAATTATGAGATTCTTCATTTTGCACATGAGATGTTTTAGTTCTGTGCAGTCTGGATTAATTGTTACCAACTGAGTTGATAAAATGATCTTAGAAATCATTGTAAGACCTAAAATAATAAAATAAGCTGCAACTATTTGCACTAGTTGCTACTTTAGTTAATCTTTTTTAGTAATGGCTATACTTTGTATTAAGTTTGCTGGGGCCAGTGGGGTGGGATGGCAGAAAATAATTGAGAAACACTGCGCTATACCAACCCAGCAAACCATTCAGGTCTACCAAGACTACTGATCATCCCTAGAATCAGAACAAAACATGAAGAAGCAGCTTTCCTTTTTCCCTTTCCTGGAACAATCTCCCAGATGGCTGCAAAGCCGCAGCACCACTGAGGTCCTATGAATCAAAAGCTAAAAGCAAATCTGCTTAGAGCTGAGTTTGAGTAAGTAATTAACAGTAGCGAGAATGTCATATGTTTTATGTGTCATGTATTGTGTGTCTCTAATAGTGTATTGTATGCTTTTATTGTTGTCTTCCTGAATCATGTAAAGCACCTTGAATTGCCTTGTTGTTGAAAGTGTGCTATACAAATAAAGTTGCCTTGTCTTTCAAATAATTCTAAAAAGCCTTATAAATACAATAAAACATTTAATAAATGTATCCTTTGCTAACTTTTTGAGGAGTTATTTTTTAGTTATCATCCTGTGTAAAATATATTTAAATTACAATCTCTTCTTAATAGAGCTTTAAATAAAAATAAGCTGTTCAGTGTAAAAAATTAAATGTAATGTGTATTACCTGCTGCCATGAGAAGAACATTAACTCCAAGGAACGCTCCTGAGAAACACATAGTTGCCCCTTTTATCTATTGAAAGAAGTTAAAGCCCAAAACTTGACTTTTATCTGCAGGGCGAAGTAAAAAGAAGTTCCTTTTTTCCCGACAGAACATTATGCAAAAGACATAAATGAAGTTATACAAAAAAAAAATCTTGTTTCCTTCCTCTTTTCATCATCTGTATGCATGATCAGGCATGATAGCAGATGATGAAGGCAGAAAGAGTAAGTAATAAAAAAGGAACAAAACCTTTTAAAAATCTGCTGTTTAACTTGTTAGTTCCGATTTTGACCAAGTCAATAAAAAAAGTTTTTTTTTTTTTTTATATACGTATCAAGAAAAGTTGTTTACAAAATGTATTTTGTTCATTATTTTTATTTGATAGCTCAAAAGTATATTTATGCAGCAAAACCTTTGGATGATTTTAAATCTGAAATTTTAAGTGGAAGATGAAAAGGAGTAATAAAATTAATTAATTAATTAAGTAATTAGCAACACCAGTCCCTAGATGGTGTTGGGACAAATCTGTACGTCTTTAGATTATATAGCAATTGCATTTATTGGTGCATTAATTGTGGTAAGTAGCAATAGAAAAAATAACTAATAGAAAAAAAAAACAGCAGTGGGATATATGCACACTGCTTCACAATGTATAATAATTGCCATGATTACCTGTAAAATTTCACAGATAAACTGTCTTATGTATAATCAGAAAATTCAAAAAGTACTTTACATTGCAGAAAGTAAAGAATGTGGCTGTGTAGGAGGCAAATATGATCCAAAATCATCTGTGCACATTTCTTCCAATGGATCGGAAAGAAGATGAAGAAGAATAAGGAGAATGGCGACCCCACTAGCTATCTTGAGCTTTTTGCTCAGTCTGTGGCTTTTTGTAGTCACACATCGACAAGAAAGAGAAAGCCCCCCTCGTTGAAGAATAAAGACCCTGGAAAAGCTGCACACTGCAAGGAAAAATACAATGGAGTACTACAAACGAGTGTGAGAAGCCCTGTAGGAGTTTGACACGACAGACAGGACCCGGCGCGGCATGTGCGGGTAAGCCGATGCTAATACTACCCCAGTGTGGTGGGCTATAAATACACTCTTGGTGTTTAGTTATCGCTAAAGCCCAGCATAAAAACATACGTTGACAAGTTTGCTTTACTAATAAGTATTCTGTGTGTGCGTGTTTCAGATGACTGCCCTGCGAGGTCGTCGCAGCCGACCGTCAGTGGCTACAGAACTTCAGGATGTGAGAACAAACATTTATACATGTGCAGTAAACTATGTGCAGCGCTGGAGCGACACGCCTTTTCGCCTCTGTGTCCCCTTAAAGAAAGGAGTTTCCATTACTCTGTGGAAGCGTGACATGCCAGAAGCATGTCTGTTTTTTTTTTTTTAGAGTTGATATCCCATATTTCAATTTGTATGCATAATGTCGCAAAAGCCTCAGACTGCTACAGTTAAAATTATGTGGTTTAACTGCCCAAAAGTCTGTTTTGTGGTCTCACTGTTTTAAAACCTGTGGCACTATGCTACATATTCTACAATGAATTCCATCCTCCAGGCTCTACATTTAATTCTGCTGATGTAAGATGTTTCACTTAACCAGATCTATTACACACAGACAAATGCTGGGTTATGTAATCAACCCAACTCCTGGGTTATGAAAACTGTAACCCATTTTGGGTTATTATATGAGTCATGGGTTATTATTTGGGTTATTTTTGTGCAACCCATGCATTGGGTTAAATACAGTTGGTTTATATACAGTCTATGGTTGAAATCCATCAACCCAACAAACTTCAATTGATTCAGGATCTGGGTTGTATATTTATTTATTTTTTAAAGGACGTTATTGAACAACAATAAGTGTTACCAGAGTTGTTTTTGCCCAGCGTTATGAAACTATAGCTTTGAGTGAGAATAAAAAGTCAACAGACATAAACTTGTTTCTGACGGATGACTCCACCACCGCACTTCTCCCTTGAACAGTGGGAATGATGAGAGATGAATAGTAAGTGGGTGGAGCCATTTACCGTCATTTTATCATGCCGTAATCTTCATACAGATACAAAACACCTGTGGACACTTGATCCAAACAAAAAATGAATAAATGAGGATTTTTTATGCTTTAAACCTCAATGCATCATCACGTAGATTTCTCCCGTTTTCCAAATGGATCATCCAGTGTCGAGCCAAGTCATTAGTTTAAGCCCACTGTAGGCCTATATTTAATTCACGTTGTCTCTCCAGCATTACATATAACATTAGTATCTTTATGGTGTTGTTATCAGCCTTGTTTTGAAGGAGTGCTTTACAAATAAATCATGGAAACATATGGATGCAATACATCTGTTTGGTTTTTAGCCATTTACAAAATGAGTTAACGAAAAGTCCATATTCGCAGGCATGTTTGAATTCGTTAGGTAGTATCCTGTTTTGCTAGATAGGTTAACAGTTAGCTGATGTGACTCAGTAGATGAGTGTTTGTATTGTATTTGGGAAGTTGGTGGTTTGAGGCTGGTCTTAAACTGAAATCAATTTTTCCAAGCAATTACATGTCTAACCCATTTTTTTTAGTTAAAATGCACAACATATGTTGTTGTCAAATTAACTACTGCTGGGTTGGTCCAATAGTTATCCAATTGCTGGGTTAAAAAAAAAACAAAAAAACAATTTTAATTTTAACCCAGGATTTTTTAGAGATTATAATCTATACATACTACGAATTCTATGAATTACAAACCACAACTTTTTTAAATCATCACCACTACAATGTGTTTTACAGATGATAACCCATCTTTGAGTAGTATCAATTAGTATGCATGACACAGCAGAAGCCGTCTGTTGCAGTTTACATCATGTGTAGCTCTCTGCGTGTTCTACTTCCTATTCGCATATTTAAAATTGTGTCTTTTCCCAGGGATCCACAACCTATGGATGCGAGTGACAATCTTAAAAGAACTAAATTTAGCCTTTATAACAGCTTTCAAATTTATGCAATTCACTTATTTTGCAGCAGTGATGGAGAAATGTATTATTATGATTCATCTGTTAGTATTATTAACACTGAGAGCAGAGGGTGTGAAAAACAGGAGACGTAGATGGGCCAGAAAGCAGGTGTTGAGTTCACATGGGAACCCAGGTTACAGAAAAACCATACTGCCTGAGAAAATTGATTCTTCTTGTAAACTTAGTTTTGAGAGTTTTTTTTATTGTGTTAAGATTTAACCCAAGCTATTGCCATTGTTTTGTATTTTGCCAAGATTCCCTTGCTATAGAGCCAGGTGCATTCATCCCGAGAAATTAACACCCTGAGAGAAGAGTTTTGTCTTCAGAAAAGATAGATGCAAGGTTGCTGTTCTAAATAAATACTTATTTTTCATTTGAGCTAGGACGAGGCAGTATTCAGCATTCACTGTGATCTGTTCTGTCCTCCTGTATGATCAATTGAAATATAGTTGAACCTCCAAGATAAAATGAAGGAATCTCTCCCATCTCTTTATTTAAAATGCCTTTTTCACACTACAGCAGCACTAGACTTTTTTTTTACTTTATCACAGCCAGAGCAAATGTTGCAATCAGACTTTAAAACGCTGCTGATCTCTGGTGCCAGACATATCTTTAAATGATTCCACCAACCAGCGTGTAATGAAAGTGCAAAGGAAAACACAAGCATATAACTTTTACATTTTTATTGGGCAGATATAGAAAAAGTTCAGAAACAAAAGTCCTGTTGCACATGTCTCTGGGTTATGATGTACAATCTGTCCCAGCATCCCAGGAAGGTTTGATTGAAGGCAGCATCGTGTCATCTCCGCCCCTCCGTAAGCCGGCTTCCTGCTCCTGTCCATCAGAAGAAAGTGATGATCCCCCTGCTACTGATCACAGTGATTTATTTTTTTAAAGTACTATGCTTACAGTGCATTTAAAACATACACTAAGAATTAAAATTAAGGAATGGAAACAAATATGACTGTGCTGCAGAAAACAAGTATGTCATTCATATTTACAAAAACAAAAAATAGCATCAGAACAAATTTGGATAACTGATAATAAAAAAAAAAGTTCAGGGAGTTCAGGACTCCACCGTTCTCAGTTTCTCTGCTTCGGCCTGCTGATGAGAGACATCGGCTCCGAACCGCGGTCAGCTCAGAGTCCTTGATAACCCTCTCACAGCGAGCAGCTCCATCCAGCCCACACTCAATCTTCTCTTCAGCCAACAAGCTCAGAAATTCTGAAACATTTGGATCACAGCACTGGTTTGTAACGTTGTCATTGTTCTATAGCCAAACACTAAACACATCCACTCACTGTAGCGAGGTTTCAAAATGGCGGTCAGTTTGTTGTTAAAAGACGCTGTCATGTTACTCTCCAGTGATTCTGCCCTCTAGCCAATCAGTGACCAATGGATGGAACCACAGCAGAGCTGGTACGGAAAATACTATTGGCTTGGCGCGGCTTGGCGTTACTCAGCCCGACTTCTGCCAGTGGAGAGTAAAAGGTACTGAAGCTGAGTCGTAGAGTCGAGAAACACCTTATGAGTGTGTCCTGACTTTAGGGATGACAAGGAAACGGCTGCCAGAGGAGCGCAGAGAATGCAAGGGTTCAAATGGTAAAAGCTGATCTGAAAGATAAGAAGGCCCAAGACTATTAAGACGCTTAAAACCATTAAAAGAACCTTAAAATGTATACTAAAAACATACTGGGAGCCAATGCAGTGATTTTAAGACCAGTATAATATGCTCCAGCCTCTTTGTCTTCTTCAGGAGATTTGCTGCTGAATTTTGTAAAAGTTGTAAACCAGATATGCTCTTTTTCGGAAGACAAGAAAGCAGGGCATTACAGTAATCAGTAGTCAGCAGTCACCACAAAGTGAAATCAATCATTATTCCAGTGAACACATTATCATCACAATATTTAAATAATTGTCATTATACATTTCTATCATCTTCCCGGGAACATGTGACACAGCATGACCACAGAACAGAGAATCACACATG
The DNA here is from genome assembly GCA_028564705.1 of Apricaphanius iberus. Classification (NCBI taxonomy): domain Eukaryota; kingdom Metazoa; phylum Chordata; class Actinopteri; order Cyprinodontiformes; family Aphaniidae; genus Apricaphanius; species Apricaphanius iberus. Next base: position 164,160 of record JAPXFQ010002242.1, on the reverse strand, counting down.
TACACCATTTTTCCTCCCGGTTCTTTTCCTTACAAAAGAAAAGTCCCAGCAGGGCTGACACCACACATCCCAGCTTTATCTGGAGAGTTTATGGAATGAGCTATTGCCAAATAAGTTTGGTAAACACACCCATCATAAAGTATTGACTGTTCACAAGTGCTGTATTACTACAGTATACTGTGTACTAATACTAAATGGTTGTGTCATGATGCACATTTGATAAACAAGTCTTCTCTTGTTTACAGTAGAAGTAATTTCCAGTGTAATAATGTATGACAGAAGTTGAAAGCTTTAAATAAATGTAGATTGTGAAACAAAAAGTCCTGAACTTTAAAAAAATTACAGATGCAACTCAGTTAGACAACATTTATCTTAAAAACTGGGAAAAAAAGCTATTTCTTTCTTTTGAATAAAAACTTTTTTAAAGGGATGTAACCAATTCTGCAAGTTTGTGTGTTACTGAGCCTTTGTTACTTTGGTCCCAGCTCTCAGCAGGTCATTCACCATAGGCGTGTTTCCATTATCAGAACTTAACGATAATTCAGCTGGAATGTTCGCATGTCTCCACTTTATCGGGCAGGACCGACAGGGCTGTTTTCGAGGCCATTTCAGGGGCCAACGGAGTACCCGAATGGGGGTATGTACTCAGAAATTGTCCTATCGAGTCAGATCGAGCATTAACGCAAAAACAAGCCCTGCTGCGTCCATGTTGATTCTGTTATTTTTGCTGCTCTGTATGCCTTTTTTGCTGATCAGTGACGCTAGTTGCTGCTGAAACGGCTTATTGTGTATTAAGACTGATGGAGCCTTGTTACATTGGTCCCAGCTCTCTGCATGTCATTCACAAGGTCCCCCCATGTGGATCTAGGATTTTTGCTCACTGTTCTTGTGATCATTTTGAAACCACGGGATAAGAGCTTGCATGGAGCCCAATATCAAGAGAGATTATCAGTGGTCTTGCATTTTCCAATAATTGATCCCATAGTTGATTTCTTCACATCAAGCTGCTTACCTATTGCTGATTCAGTATTCCCAGCCTTGTGCAGGTCTACAATTTTATCCCTGGTGTTATTTGACAGCTCTTTGACTGCTCTTTGGTCTTTGCCATAGTGGAGATTGGAGAGTAACTGTTTCAGGTTGTGTACAGGTGTCTTGCATACCAGACAGAATTAACTCTTGACACAGATTAAATTATTAAATACTGAACAGTCTGCAAGTTACTGAACTGAACCTTTGTCTGTTAGTTAATTTAGCCCTTCATGTTTCTTTGCTTTATGAAGAATTATTAAATTATTGTGGAATTATAGTCATTTTCCAACCATTCATTTGAATGTCAAAACTGAAATAGGAAGGGAAATCTATAGGTACATCAGCTCAACCAAAAACACTTTTCTCCACCTGTCACTACTTGCAGCCCATGTGAAGCGACATAAAAGGTCTGCTGAATAGGTCACCTTCAATTGGCTTGTTGCTGCAAGTGTGCTATACAAATAAATTTGCCTCGTCACAAAAAGAAAAAGAAAAAAAACTGCCTGGCACACACTGTTAAAGAAATAAATTGTATTATATATGGAAAATACATTTTATTAAGAGGTTAAATGTCTTTTTTTTATACAGATGCAGGTCCAGACATCTAAATTCTAAACATTAGTGCTGTCAAAAGACTGACTCAGAGAAGCAGTTACAAATAGGACTTTTTTTCTAAGTTGAAATTATTATTTTTTTCAAAACAACAGCTGCATAGGGAATCATGTCTTTGTTTGCTTTGGGTCCCCAAACTGCTTATTCCACCATTGGCTGTGACACATCTAAATTTTTTTAACTTATTAAAAGGTTACAAACTACATCTTGTGGTTATAATCTCATTTTCAGTCATGTATAAATTTGTAGCCCTGTTCATCCAGGCATGAGGCTGTAACCTCATGATATCAGCTTGGGTTGTTTCACTTCAGTTCCTCCTCTTCCTGTGATCCAATAAAGGTTCTCAAAGCTGAGATGTTCTCATAATCAGGATCCACAATAAGCTAATATAGGAGAACAAAAATGAGTTATTTGAAAAGTTTGTTTAATCAAATACATTAAAGATTATTTTATTATTGAAAGCTTTTCATTTTACCTCCTATAGAGCTATTTTAAGTTCTAATCCTTAAGGAGAAGGCAACTGAACTTCCTCTCTTGCTTCTTAGTGATGTTTCACCTCTTATTCAAAAGGCTTCTTTAATTCTGAACTTGGTTGGAAGTAACAGGCTTATTAGTTGTAGTCAGGGCTAAAGGTTTTGGTGGACACAGTGGAAACTGGCAGAAAATGAGTCCAAGATGAAAAGCCAGCTATGAGACAGGACCAAGGACAACAGAGAGAAGCTAATGGATGCGCCATGGGATCCCCACCTCCAGCCAGTATTGTCAAGTCTCTACATAGAGAAAGTGGTTTAGACATGTGGACGACACCTGGTTCGAAGTCCAAGCCCCTGAAGAAGAAGCCTTTATTGAACACATCAACTCACCAGACAAGATCATCAAGTTCCCAAAGAAGAATGTCAAAGACAACAAGATATCTTTATACTGACTCTCCAATTGCCCCATTACTGATCTCGGTGGCCTTAGTTATGTGATTGTTCTAACTGCTTATGAGCCTGGTTCTTACAACCATGTTCAGAACTGAACAGGATTTTTAGATGAAAGGTGAAATGTCTTCAAGAAGCAAACAAAAAAGTTCAGTTGCCTTCTAATTGAACCATTATGCAGACAATTTAGTGGATAACATATAAAACTATATGATCAGTGTGGCAAGTTTATTTACTATACAAAGGTTTATGCATTAACTAATTATTTCTTACCTCTATGTTCTCTTTGTATTCCTGCGGGTCACTTTTTAAGTCAACTGCTTTCTTCTTCCTGGATGACGCAAATTCAGTATTTCGGCAAATGGGAAAAAAAAGTATATTATGAAAATCAGAATGTAGATTTAAAAAAGAGTGATGTAACTATCTGATTTTTTTGTTATTACCTCATACAAAAAGTAAGAACAAATAGAAGAATCAGCAGAAGCAATATAGTTACAGCCATCTTTGTGATGTTCATGATCTTGAATGACATCCCTAAGAGATTCAAGACAAGTCAATATTTGAATGGAAAACAGGGCAGATAAACTCAGCCAGCTGGGACCAAAACAGATGTATATGTTTAACATTTTATGTTCAAATATTAGATTAATCACAACCTTACAGCTTAAATTTGAAAAAAAATTGCAGAAATGCAATTTGTGGTTTGATAGTAAACGGGATATAATGAAAACAACAAGGTGCCTGTTTACATCCATTTATTACCAGGAACTGCACCTTAACAATATCTTATTTTATTCAAATTAACATTATTATCTGTATTGAGGGCAATATATATATATATATATATATATATATATATATATATATATATATATATATATATATATATATATATATATATATATATATATATATATAGTCGTGGCCAAAAGTTTTGAGAATTACATAAATATTGGAAATTGGAAAAGTTGCTGCTTAAGTTTTTATAATAGCAATTTGCATATACTCCACAATGTGATGAACAGTCATCAGATGAATTGCATAGTCCTTCTTTGCCATGAAAATTCCACTGCATTTCATTGATGTCATTAAAGGACCTGCTGAGATAATTTCAGTAATCATGTTGTTAACTCAGGTGAGAATGTTGACGAGCACAAGGCTGGAGATCATTATGTCAGGCTGATTGGGTTAGAATGGTGGACTTGACATGTTAAAAGGAGGGTGATGCTTGAAATCATTGTTCTTCCATTGTCAACCAATGTTGACCTGCAAAGAAACATGTGCAGCTATCATTGTGTTGCATAAAAATGGCTTCATAGGCAAGGATATTGTGGCTACTAAGATTGCACCTAAATCAACAATTTATAGGATTATCAAGAACTTCAAGGAAAGAGGTTCAATTCTTGTTAAGAAGGCTTCACAGCGTCCAAGAAAGTCCAGAAAGGACCAGGATAGTCTCCTAAAGAGGATTCAGCTGCGGGATTGGAGTGCCACCACTGCAGAGCTTGCTCAGGAATGGCAGCAGGCAGCTGTGAGCGCATCTGCACGCACAGTGAGGCGAAGACTTTTGGAAGATGGCCTGGTGTCAAGAAGGGCAGCAAAGAAGCCACTTCTCTCCAAAAAAAAACTATCAGGGACAGATTGATCTTCTGCAGAAAGTATCGGGAATGGACTGTTGAGGACTGATTCAAAGTCATATTCTCAGATGAAGCCTCTTTCCGATCGTTTGCGGTATCTGGACGAAGGCTTATTCCAGAGAAGAAAAGGTGAGCGCTACCGTCAGAATCAGAATCAGAATCAGCTTTAATGGCCAAGTATGACACATACAAGTATGACAAATACAAGGAATTTACAGATACAGTAAAACCTGTCCAAGATCATTACAAACAACAACAACAACAAACAGATCCAGGTCACTGTTGGGCATGCAGCCACAGAGCGGCGTTCCCGTTTATGAAACATAGAGAGAGAGATACACATCTGGGGAGGGGAGAGTTCCACGGTGAGGGGAAAAAAACGCTCAACTGTGTTGTGGGTCCGTAAAGCACTCACAACGCAGGTAATAGAAAAAACCACACCAACAAACATTTAAGCACATTATCCAGCTTCCTGTTGCAGGAGAGAGAATTTAGGATACAGCGAGACGGTGAATGTGAGTGTGTGTAAGCATGTCAGTGTGTGCGTCAGTAGATGCAGGTGTACGGGGGAGAGGAGACTCTGTTGACATTCTTCTCAGGGATGTTTGATTAAGACCAGGTTGAAGGTCTTCATAGGAGCCAAAACAGTAATTATTTGGATAGCAGGGAGAGAGCAAATATTCTTCTCTGCCCTTTCAGTCTGTCAGTGGTTTCTTTTATAGTCTAATTCAGCCAAATTGTAGTTCAAATTAAAGTTCCAAATCCAAATTAATTCCCAGATTAATAGTTCCAAATCCAATTAATTTCCAGTTGCCCCAATCCGGACCAACAGTTTCTTCAAGTCCGATGACAAATTGCGGATGAGTCCCAGAGCGCCGGCCAGATCGCCTCTTACAGCATTTGTTCTGCGTCCCAGCTCCCCCAGCATTTGGTTCTGAGTCCCATCAGTACAAATCAACGCATCCAGCTGTTCCTTCAGCCGTCCAATCGCTTCCAGAACAGTCACCAATCTCGACAGTGTTTCAGATCTTTGTTGATCCATTTTCGGTAGTTCCAGTAACTGCCCATTCCAATCAGCAGAAACCCGATCACCATGATTGACACCCCGGTTGACCCTTACCGGCGCTTCGTAGAGTTGAGTAGATTTTATCAATAGCATTCAGAGACCAGCTGACCATTTTCGCTTATTCAGTTTGGTTTCGGAGAAAATTGCCAAAAGATACTCCAGATAGAGGCACTGGAGACAGAGAGCTGTGGGATAAGACACAGTAGGAGGAGGGAGGGACAAAAGCGACCGTCCTCGCTGAGAGCTGAGCAAATTCCTGTGTCATGCCAACAGTAAAGCATCCTGAGACCATTCATGTGTGGAGTTACTTCTCATCCAAGGGAGTGCCAAGGGAGTGAGCCCAAAAACACAGCCATGGATAAACTAATGGTACCAAAATACCCTCCAACAGCAACTTCTTCAAACAATCCAACAACAGTTTGCTGAAGAACAATGCATTTTCCAGCACGATGGAGCACCGTGCCATAAGGCAAAAGTGATAACTACGTGGCTCGGGGACCGAAACGTTGAAATTTTGGGGCCATGGCCTGGAAACTCCCCAGATCTTAATCCCATTGAGAACTTGGGGTCAATCCTCAAGAGGTGGTTTGGACAAACAAAAACCCACTAATTCTGACAAACTCCAAGAAGCGATTATGAAAGAATGGGTTGCTATCAGTCAGGATTTGGCCCAGAAGTTCATTGAGAGCATGCCCAGTCGAATTGCAGAGGTCCTGAAAAAGAAGGGCCAACACTACAAATACTGACTCTTTGCATAAATGTCATGTAATTGTCGATAAAAGCCTTTGGAACGTATGAAGTGCTTGTAATTATATTTCAGTACATCACAGAAACAACTAAAACAAAGATCTAAAAGCAGTTTAGCAGCAAACTTTGTGAAAACTAATATTTGTGTCTTTCTCAAAACCTTGGGCCACAACTGTATATATATATATATATATATATACAGTAGTGTTTTTTTGCAAGCAGTATGCACTTGGTGAGCACCCCCTGCTGCTTCCCTCCACACAACCAAACAAACCTGATGATGCCCAGTCTGAGATAAAAAATAAAATAAAGAGCACTATATAAATGTAAGCAATTTACCATTGTTTTGTAATTTCCAAGGTAGTACCAGTGAGTAAACTTTTTAATTCAAGCTTGTCTAAATCAAAGTTTGTGTTAATGCATGCGAAGCATTGAAGATTTCCCTCACGTTTGCATGAATAGGGCACTTTTATGAGTCACAAATTGTGTTTTACACAGAGATTGTGTTAACTGGGTATTTTCCTTTATCTGAGCGTTGGTTTTTTAAAAGGTGGTCGAAAAATCTGATAAAACTCTGACCACTTCATACAAATGCTCAGACATTTTGAACTTTCCATGAGACCATCTGAGCATCATGCCAGACCTGGACACAGTACTCAATGCATCTCACTAACCAGGAGATGACACCGCATTAAAGAGTTAGTGAGGCTTTGGAAATTTTGCTCCCATGAGCCTGCTGTTGTGCCAACTAACGCTGTACGCTGGAGATTTCCTTCAGCTGAAGCGATAGGTTGCGGACAAGGAAATGGCTCATCCTGCATGTCTTTCCAACTTCTGATCACTTTCAATCGGAGAAATATTCCCTCATTTCCCAACTTTTCCTGAAATGGCACTTAATTCCAGTCTCCGACATGCCAGCAGATTCATCCTCCAGGACAATATTTAAACCCCCATAAGAATTCATCTGCAAAACCCCAAAAACTTTTGAAGTGAACATCTACAGCAGTCTCACTATTTGATTACACAAGTGGGTACACATTTCACTCGCATGCAGAGCTGGAGAATGGTATAAGATTGTGCATTCAACCCACATCAGGTATTCGTATTTTAAGTGCAATTGTTTTATCTCAGATTTTACATGTAGTTCTCTGTTCGCTGTCCCTGAGAGCACCTTGGTGCCCGCGGGCACCATGTTGGTGATCTATGGGCTAAACCCTCCCTTTCTCCAGCTGCAAGCTGCGGCGCATCTGAAGCGCGATAATTAAATGAATCACCGTCATGTTCTAAAGGCAGATATTCCCCTTCAGAATCAGGTGTCAGCAAATAGAAAATCAAACATTTCATTGCGGGTAAACTTGCAGATGAACTTCGCTGATGCCATTACAAAGTAATATAATGTAAATACTCGCTGATTTTTACACTAACGCTCTGACTAAAAATAGCTCAGACGCACACTAAATCCGCAATGCAGGAATTGATTCAATGCGCTCAAGCTCGAATATTTTGTATAGAAGGATTACTTTTTTTTGACTCAGTGATGACGTATGACATGTCTACCGACCAGTGGAATTTGAATGAAATATGACACCCTATTTGACACAAACGGCCGTTTTATTCAGTGCTGCATCTTGTCTAGAAAACTCGACCGTGGCACCCAGGGGGTTAACTGTATTTTGAATACCATGTTTAAATATAGTATCTGTAACATTTACTCATAATTAGTATTCCAAATACGTAACGGTGGTACATGTATTCCGTTACTCTCCAACACTGGTAACAAAACGGCTAGTTCAGCGTCCATAGCACATCACGTTGTATCTCTAACACCTCATTCACAGTGGCTGCCTGCACAAAACTGAATAGTTGTGACACTATGTTTTAGAAGCTTAGAATAACTGTTTGACAAAAAAGGTATGTCAAAACAGAGAGGGGAAGGAAGTGTTGTCTAACCTGTATCAACTTGTGTCTTGCTGCTCTATGAGCCAGCAGGATGAGCAGTGGGAGGAGCGTTGTGAGCTTTTGGCTTTAACGAGAGAACAACCTAGTCATGAGATGAGAACTTTGCTCAGCTAGTCGATCAATCTGGGGCTTTGATGCTGCTACTTTTTTTATCCCTGATTTACATTGGGTGCAGAACACACGCGGCCCGGTTTATGTGTGGCAGCCATACCAGCCCCACATCCGTTCTGTGCCCAGTGTGAATCAGTGGTTAACAGCTTTCTCCGACAGCTTTCAGCTTTGGAACTGTACTGCTCTTGCTCTTATCACTACCTCTCTTTCTTTTCCTCACTTCTTCTGATAGCGTCTTCTTTGTTTTTTCTTTGGCAGATCTGCCATGGCTCAAGTCTCAAAAGTGGAGGTTTATTTATATCATTTGGTAGTGTATTGCCGTAAAGAAAAACTCAGTTAGTACTCCCACCATGTGACCTGTGGGAGAAAAGTTGTATCCTGCGGTTTTCAGCTGTGGGATCCATCCATGCAGTGACAGTTCCAAGAATCCATCCCATCCATCCAATTTTTGAACCGCTTAATCCTCAAGGGGTTAATGGGGGGCTGGTGCCTATCTCCATCTGTCAACGGGCGGGGTACACCCTGGACAGGTCGCTAGTCCATCACAGGGCCACATAGAGACAGACAGGACAAACAACCATTCACACACTCACACCTAAGGACAATTTGGATAGATCAATTAACCTGACAGTCATGTTTTTGGACTGTGGGAGGAAGCCGGAGTACCCGGAGGGAACCCACGCATGCACAGGGAGAACATTGAAACTCCATGCAGAAAGACCGTGGACCGGGATACGAACCCACAAAGTTCCAAGAATTAACATAATAAATGCTGGTGTACCACCAAAACATATTTAAATGTCAAAGTTACGGGGTGTATCTCGGAAGGGAAAGTTTTTTTGTTCTTTTTTTAAACTGGACTTTATTTTTAGCAAATGTTACGTTCATTTACTCACCCAGACAATTTTGGAGCCATTGGGTTTTTTATCCAGTTGCGATCAGCATATATTCATATGATGGCAGTCAATGGAGGCTGGAGTCTGCCACCTGTAATCCGCCCCCAAACTTCTGCATTTAGCCCTGTTTTGTTATGAATAGTAAGCGATTTTCCCCTGTGAGTTCGGAACGTCTCAAAGGTGCTGGGATGTAGGCTTTTGAGGGTTTTACAGGCTTGTAGTCCAACCTATTCCAACTTACACTAACAGGCAATTCCAGTGACATTGCAGCTGCCCGCAATTGCAGCTCTATTCTGCGTAGGTTCCGGAAAGGGAGAATGTAGAAGCTGAAGTTAGTCATTCGGTTAGTGCAATCTGAAAGCACGCAAATGCGATCCATGTTGATATCTGTAGTTACAAGTTCTGACTAGCCAACCGCCATAATGCACAGAGTGAAAGCCCTCCTGAGACTACAACTGGGATGGGGCACAGCAGTGATGGAATTGTAATCGTGCAATAGTGTAGTGTCATTGGCTCTAAATCACCCCAGAACCACAATAACAAGCAATTCCGAGACATTCTGAACTCTGGGGGGAGTCGTACTATTGTTTAATAACAAAACATTGCTTCAATGAAATGAATGCCTATAATAATGCCTTATTATAGGAGGCAAACTCCTGCCCCATTGACTCCCATTACATGGATATACGCTGATCGCGACTGGATAAAAACTTCCGGCCAGTGGCTGCTACTTGTCCGTTTCAGTAAAGGAACATAATATTTTCTAAAAATAAGGTCCAGGTTGAAAAAAAAATATTTCCCTTTAACATAGGTCATTTGGGAATCTAAGTTATAGCCACCTGTGTCTACAAAGATCTTTTTTAGCCAGTTTTGGTATTTCCTTCTTGTTTTTATGACAAGTCCAACCCTCAACAATGTCTCTCAGCGTTTGGATTATGTTCCTCACTCCTTCTGTGTTTCTCATGCCTGTGTATCTGAATTTTTATGAAGGAGCTGCTTGGTTTGCTCTTAAGGTTATTCTTATTCTACTTATCCAGTTATATTTACAATTCTGTATAAAGTGAAAAACTAAGATCGATGAAGATAATAGCTGGCTTAAAGCTTTAGATTGGTCAGCCTTTTAGTCTTAGTCATCACTGCAGTTGACTGAGCAGTTGTTATATTCCCAAATGTAAAAATGTTGTTTGTTGGTATCCTCTTTGCTGGTTTGTTGAGGTGTAAACTCAACTGTGGTGTCAATTCATGGGTTACCTATTCCTAGTATTATACCCACATTCAACAACCAAAGACCTTTACTGGTGGTTCTCATGCAACTCTTGGTTATTTAAAAGTGTGTCAGTCTTGTTAACATTAAGTTTTAGATTAGAGTTGTTTTCGGACGATAGTATGCTGGTGGTACCCACCAGACTTGATGATAGCCCAGTGATTTTAATGTCTTTCTGTTAAATCAAAGATTTTAAAGAGATTATAATCTTCACGTAGTAAGATGATAGCTTTTAATTATGTCCACAGAAAATCCTAAAAAAAAAAATAACTCTAGCATTGAACGGGTGTGTGAACATAGTGCCTTAGCTGACTCACTTGAAACAACAGCAAAATGTATGGCAGATTTGTGACTTCCTCTTCTGTTGAGAGGTTCACAGTAATAAAGGCCAGTATGTTGTTGGCCTATGTTTGAGATGGTGAAGTTTTGTCTTGAACATGATGGCGATTCCTCGTTTTCTTTGAACCAGGTGTAATTAGCTGCAGGGTTTGCATCACTGCTGCAGGTTAGTGTCAATAAAATGCCCTCCTTGATCTCACCAGAAGGAATCAATGAGACCAAAGGAAGCCTTGGAGCATCTGAATGACAGAAAACATGAAGTCGTAAGGATGAGATAATGATGTAGCTATCAAATAGCAATATGGTTTGTTACACATTTTATTATGGTTTGTTACACATTTTATTATGGTTTGTTACATGTTTTACATGTTTTATTTTTACTGCACAGAAACGTGGTGCTTGGAGGCTTAGGCTGCATTTAGTGCTTCTCAGAGGAAATTTTTGCATCAAGTAGTTAACAGCAAATATCATACCACCAGTTTTCTAAGATGAACTGTGATATAAAATAAAACCAGACAAACTAAATAGATTGTAAAACTATCACCTTAGGAGACCTAGAGGATTTTCTTTTTTATTGAGTTCTGTCACTGGAAAAATATTTCAAGGTTGTTTTGGTTGATTTAAGTAATTGTTATTAAAGGCATTTGGACAACAAGGCATAAATATTGGAGTCAGTGAAGAGGCTTATCATCTACTCTGATTTAACTGAGTGACTTCTTGGCTGAGAAGATGTTTGGGTAACATTTTTAGCAAGGCATAACAACGATACTGGCAGACATTAGCAGCACAGAACCAAAACATAAAGCATAAACTACTGTCTTTACTTCTTTGTTATGTTTTATTGCGTCATGATTCTTGCTGCACTTGTATAACGGCATGGCACAACCGCGCCCACCCAGTGAGAGTCAAGCTCGCAATAGAAACGCTCTCCTAAATACTTTGGACCCGACCAGATCAGACCAAGCCGTACCGTTTCACTCTGTAGAAATGAGGCTTACGTCTTGTGTGCATACTGAGAGTTTAACTGGTTCTGCATGATTGATTGAACTTTAAATGCATTTTTTATTTGTTCTGTTTTAGGAAAATTCTTTCAACAGTAGTTCTATTTAGTGGGTAGTGATTATTAATAAAGGCATCTGGGAAATATGGCTTAATACTTCAGACTTAATGAAGAGACTGAAGATGGTATAGACCCCTCTTTTACCAAATCTGTCAGCAGGTGGTGGATTCTTTCTTTCTTTCTTTCTTTCTTTCTTTCTTTCTTTCTTTCTTTCTTTCTTTCTTTCTTTCTTTCTTTCTTTCTTTCTTTCTTTCTTTCCTGTTTTGGAGCAGGGATGGAAAGCTCATGCTTGGCCTGTTTTACTTCAAACAATGTGCACATAAATTTGTGGTACATTTTTATCCGAAAGCAAAAGATATGAAACATTAACCACTTCTCATAAAGATGATCGTTAATTCTGTACTAACACCTTTCAGTATTTACAGTGCCACATGAACTGACTAGTATTACATTATTATTGCGAGGGTATGTAAAATGGATTGCAAAGGAAAACAATAAGAAAAGCATCTATGTCCACAAGGGGGCTCCGAAGGAAACAATGCAAAAGGCAAAGAGCCACTTGGGTTGCTCATGCTGCTCTTCTCAGCAATAAATGGAAGAACCCGTCACCCTCGTAGACAGCTCTTTTCAGCCTAACATGCATTGTTAGAAGTTTTTATTTTGTGTTATCCTTCTTTATATAAATACATTTTAAGAAGAATTTTAAAATTAAGCAATACATTTGTACATTTTGCGGGATGATAACTTCTAAACACATGAATTACAGCATTCTGCAGAATGTTTAGAAAGGAAACAAAAGACATTTGTTTCCTATATTTTTCTGATTTACGTGTCCTTGAACATGCAGTCAAGGTTACCTCTAATCTAAGATAACTACACATAAACTAATAAAGGAAAAACCTTAATAAAAGGGAAAATATATATTGTGTTTGTTTGAAAAAAATATTTTAACTTACATTCTACATCTATTAAGATGTCCATCGAGGTCATCCTTTTCAGTGCATTCTCAGCTGTGCAGAAATATTTTCCAGAGTCCGAAGACTGAGCAGACTTTAAGACAAGTTGTGGGCCTTTGCTCAGAGGATCAGGTCCAGGCTCCTTGTACCAACTGTAATTAGCAACTGGATTAGCGTCAGTACTACAAGTTAAAGTCACTGTGTTTCCCTCCACTATCGCTGAAGAACTAACTGAAACAATCGGGGGACTCGGTGCATCTGAAAGAGACAAAAAAAGAAAACTCTTTTTTATCAACTAAATAACTTCTTTCAAGCTAATTATTTATTTATGTCATAAACTAAAAGATACGTTTTTGGCAGTGTGGAATAGTAGTCTAATTGTAAATTGCAAGCTCTTTTTCAAATACGAGCATTAGTCTCTGAGTGAGCATTGTAGCTCTGCTGCTGGTTTACTTCAAAGCTTGTAGACATTCTATGCTGCCTCCACTCACAGGTGGAACTCTGATATTCATATAGACTTAACATTAAAATCAATGTCAAACACTCGCTGGAGCTGCCGCGCTGACTCAACTAAAGCCCTATGGCAAAACTATGTTAAAATAAGGTAGGCATTAGAGAGCATAGCTGATTATGACACAGAGAAAAGAGACACGCGAAGTGAGGCCCGTGCACTTGCTGAAAAATTAAGTAAACTGGAAACTGCTTTCATGGCTAATTTCTGGAATACCATTCTGACTCGGTTTCAACTGACGAGCCTACAGCTCCAAAAAGCGGACCTGGAGCTCATGACAGCTGTGTGCCTTCTGAAAGCTCTGATTTTATATCAGCACAGCGAGGTCTTTTCACAGACTTTGAAAAGGTTTGCCGGGCGTGTGCCAAGAGTACATCGTGAACTCCAGAAAGCGCAGATGATTTGAGGATGACGGCGCAGGAAAATATGCAGTGTTTGATGGGAGGAGCAAATTTCAAATAGAAGCATTTAATGTGGCTATCGATGACTTACTCCGCTGTCTCAGCCACAGAATTAATACATACAAGCAGCTGTGTGATCTGTTTGGTGTTCTTTTCATGCAGGAAAAGACTGAATTAATTGAAAAAGCCAACACACTTTCCTCTGCTTATCCCGCTGACTTGGACAGCAATTGCGTAAAATGAACTGATTCACCTCACATCTTTCATCAGATCAGACGGAAATAATATGCGCCTGTCAAAATGTCTTAAAACAATTGAGAGTGAGGAGTTGTCGTCATGGTACAGAGCCCCTCCCCTCGATATCGCAGTCTCAGTGGTAGAGAAGGTTCTCCCAATTCCGCACTGTTTTACCATGCCTGGAACTCACTGCTGTTTTCGCCACCTGGAGGCTTTTAGATGGCCAAGTCCTGCACCCAGCCACAGCAGAAAGCCTCGTAGCTTTCCAAAGACTTCTGGCTTTTAAACTCCTGTATTGTGTAGTAGCTCACACCAAAAACAAGGTAATTTACAATATCCATGTATGTGCACAGAGGCAAATGGTCGAGGTCTCTGTGCCATTTCGCTGTGGGGGAGCTTGTTTGATGTCTTAGAGCTTCTCCAAATACCGCTGTTTTACGGTAGCTATAAGCTTGTCCCTGTAAGGTCCATTTTATTTTGCCTTGACTCTCTCCATTGCTCTACTTTCTTACTTTCCTTGTAGTCGCAGATCTGTTCCGCGCGCAAAAATTAAAGAGCTCCGGAATGTTAGTCGCATCAATACTGTTAAGTTCTGAAGTCGTTGCCCCTGGCAACTGATAGTCTCCAACCATCATGGCCGACCAACTCAGACCCCGCCTAAATAGGCACGTGACTCCTCACTCTCAATACTGGATTGTGGATTACAGTCAACATTTCCAAATGTATACATTGCCCTGAGACTTTATCTGACGCTGCCTGGCTGTCACCAACTGCGAGGGAGAACGGTTGTTTTCTCAAATGGCCAGGATAAAAAATGAACTAAGGACCAAGATGACCCAGAGGCGCCTGAACAGTTTATCCCTCATGGCCATAGAAGCAGAACTGGTCCGAGAGTTGGACTTTAACGACATTTTCCTCGAGGAAGGCCAGGAAAAGGCCAACAGTTTAAGTAAGATTTGGTTTGACTTAATTAAGGTGTGTTATTGTTATGTTGCGTGATACTTGCATTAGTGCTGATGGGGGGAGCACCATAGACAACGCATCGCTGTTAATTTTTTCCCGTTTTTTTCCCCCAGTTGTTGTGTATTTCCCGGTGTTGCTCTGTGTGTGTGTGATGCGCACTGTTTGTTTCGACAATAGACAGAGGCCCATGCCAAGTTTGTGTCCAGGGCGCTTGGTTATGATGACCCGTCTATGAATGGACCAGACCCCCTGGAACCCCTCAAGGAGAAGCGGGGCAAATAATGGATGGAATTTATTTACCTGGACTCAGTGCATAGAGTTGAAAAAAATATATATATATATTTGATAATGACAGACAATCAGCAGATTCTTCCATCACTGTTTTCTACTGTAT
Organism: Apricaphanius iberus; assembly: GCA_028564705.1. Taxonomy (NCBI): domain Eukaryota; kingdom Metazoa; phylum Chordata; class Actinopteri; order Cyprinodontiformes; family Aphaniidae; genus Apricaphanius; species Apricaphanius iberus. The sequence continues at coordinate 149,055 of JAPXFQ010002242.1, read as the reverse complement.
GTTCTTTTGAGAGCTTCCATTTACACATTTGAAGTTTATTTTTCGGTCATATTCTTCAGTCACTTACATTTCACATCAATAACTATGACTTCAGAGGTCACCCTTTTCAGCACATTCTCTGCTGTGCAGTAATACTGTCCTGAATCAGAAGGTTGGACAGAGCCAAAGATAAGCTGTGAGTCATTGCTGAGAGGATCAATTTTGGGAAACTAAATATTAATTTGCCAGTGCTTGCTAAAAGGTTTTGCATTAACAAAAATCAAAACTCAACATAACTTATCAGACAAACAAAATACTGTAAATTAAATCAGAACTGCAAACAGACCAAGCAAAAGGTAATTGAAAAGACAGAAAGACAGATCAAGTAAAATTTGCAACCATAGAAACACAGTGCAATTGAAGAGACATGTACAAGCCTGCCCACAACATTTTTGCTGTGGGATTTTCACTTCAAAGACCCAGCTCACGTCAAGATAACTCCCAAAAATATTGCTCCCAAAGTAAAGATCTGATTTGTTGGTTTCTCAGAATTCATCTTGTTGTAATTCTTATTGCTTCCCCTTTCTAAACTTCCAATATTTGCAGGCTTTTGATAGTTTTTTTTTTTCATGTCTAATTTGACACTAATTTGACCCTACTTGCTTTAAAAATTTGTTGAAGAGCTAAAGTTTAGCAGTGCAGCTTTGTCACACTTGCCTCCAGAAATAACTATTCTGTGAAATGTGCAAGTGTGCTTCAGGCTAACATAAAAACCACAGGAAATGGGGAGCAGGTAGAAGGTACAAAATGAAACTGCATTCAGCTACTCCAACATAGTCACTCAAATATACAGTTATTATGACAAAAACAGACTGTTTTTAATACATGAATTCTGGGACATTTCTAGAAGGGTTGTACGTGACACGCAAAATCAGCTGGTCTGGCCCTGTCAGCCGTTGGGTCTACTAAACTGGCCTACGGAGGAATTGCAAAGACATCCACATGTTGCAACCATTTTGGCAGTGAGTTACATCACTGGTCAGCACCAAGAGTAGCCCACAGCAACACAGAATATCAAGAGAGATACCAAGAACAGAAGAAGCAGTGATGGTTTGTACACTGCTTCACTAGAAACTCTACCACTTTTACAAGTGCCTGTTTGGTGACAAATGCTGAGAACATTTTCCAGTGAGTTACAACTAATTATCGTGAGTTGACCGCAGGTTGCAGTCCAGTAAATTTACTGGGACATTTCCAAATACATGCCCCAAGGCTGGTACTCTGCTGGTTTCAAAAATGGCCCAGAAAGTGGCAGTGGAATGAAAATGCACAAACTGTGACAGTTCGGTAAAATTAGACGGAATTTCCAATATTATATATAAGTCAATACTCAAAAGACGGTTTGAGAAACCCCCCACCACCCAAAAAAATCTTTGACTTACTTACATTTTACATCAATAAAGATGACTTTAGACTTCACAATTTTCAGCACATTCTCAGCAGTACAGTAATATTCTCCAGAGTCAGAGGACTGGGTAGACTTGAAAACAAGTTGAGAGTCTTTGCCGAGAGGACCAGGAGCGTTTTTCTTGTACCAGGTATAAGTAGCAGCTGGATTAGCATCACTGGTACAAGTTAGAGTTATTGGATTGCCCTCCACTATCTCACGAGATGAACCCAATGACACTGAGGGCAGCTTTGGCACATCTGGAATAAGAAACATGAATAGTTACAGATTGGCAATGTTACGCCAGAAATGCCATTTTTGATCCTAGCATTTCTTACACCTCTTCATCTTTTCAACAAAATTAGAACTTCCTACTAATTCGTTCTATTTGAAATAATAGGGTGCAATAATAAACTACCCCCAAAGATTTCTTTAGTTTTTTTATTGTTATCTTGTCACACTTGTGTGTCATGATCATTAAAAAATTTTGGTGAAGGAAAAAAGTAATATAAAATAACCTGTGTAAAATAAAATCACCCACCCCTACCCTGTCACCCCTCACTTGATTTAGTCAGGATTTGATTGTGATAAACTAATTAATGTTATGGAAAGAAGATTTCAATTTTTGTTTGCCATAAACATGCCTGATGCTTATAGATCTACGCAGTCAGGAAATCACTTAAATAGGACCTCTCTGACAACAGGAAGTAGACTAAAATGTCTCAAAGCGACACATTGTATCTTGTCCTGAAGATTTCGGAGGAGCCTGGCTTAAAGATGCTAAGACATGACCTTAAAAATACCGTTCCTTCATCAAACAACCCCACATTGCTGAATTAAAACAATTTTGCAAAGACAAGAATGCAAATTTTGTTATAATAATGAAGAAGACCTATTAATGCAGACAACTGCATGCAGTTTTTGCCACTATGGGTGGAACAATACCAGGCTTTGAAAGCAAGTACTTTTTTCATATTCTAACAGGTTGCTTGAAATATTAACATGCATTTTTAGCATTTTCTTAAGTTACGTTTTTCAGACATAAAAACTGAATGTTGATTAGAAGAATTTGTATTTGTAACAAGATAGAGAAAACTAGAAAAAAGAAACTATGGTGGGTTTTTTTTTTTTACTTGCATTATTGTATGTTGTGTTGTATAATTTGGGAAGTTCCTTATAAAATTGAAAATTGTAAAGAAATTGTTTTAAAATGCTAAAAGTAATAAATGTAGTTACCGTGCTACTTTTGAAAGCTATGCAAAACGTATCGCTTTGCTGATGATAATCAGCAAAAATCAAGCAATAAAATCAATCAAACTTTATTTATAAAGTGCTTTTCATACGAAATTGCACTTTCAAAGTGCTTCACAGATTAAACTGACGAAGATCACCCCCGCCCCCTACCAAACACACACACACACACACACACACGCACACACACACACCCACACACACACAAACACACACACACACGCACACATACACACACCCCACTGGAAATGTCACTGAACTATTACTTTTGAATCTCTCATGGGTTCAACAGGCTTAAACAGTGAGAACTTTGTGCATGGTACAAAACAATTCATTAAAGGAAACTGACACACTGCTGGAGAGGGAAACTCCATGTATCCTGCTGCAGCACATGATATGTGGTCTGTATCAGAAAGCATGTATGAAAATGAAGAGGAGGTTTTTGCCAAAACTTCCTGCCCGTTCTTGATCCAGATATAGAGATGCTGATCAGGCAGACATGTGCTTTTGCATTTCATCTTTGCCAGAGCATCATTCTGTCTCTGCTTTGGGTAGATCACTTGCAGCTCGAGGGCTGAATACAAGAAGACATAGTAGAAAATAAATGTATGCAATCACTTAACCCACTTAAACCATTTAGGTTAAAATTGAAAATATTATCAGAGACGGACAAATTAACCCCTGGTAGGCCAGTATATCTTCCATCTTGGTGATTTGTTCTGAACCTCATCTTGTAGATAGCAGAGTCGGTCTCTCTTACATCCCTGATTGCCACAGTGCAGCCATTTTTATACTCTACACGGCCTGTATAGTCTTGGTCAACTATGAGATTGACGGGAGCAGTAATTTCGCCTTTGGCGAACCACGTTAAGCTTTCAATTTCTATAACTGTATTACCTATTTTGGCTGGATATGAGTAGTTGCAACGCAAATCCACTGTTGAGCCTTTTATGGCACAGATTTGTGAGTGAGAGTAGGTCACGCTCCATCTGTTCTGACCCTGAACCCCTGCAACACATCAGAAAAAGTCATCAGAATGGGATTAACTGCTTGGACAAAAGTTAAGCACATAAACATACATCCTATGAAAAATACTGATCCGTAGAGGTGATTTTATTTTTGGTATAATAGTATGACTCACGTTTGTCTCTATTTCTGTACTAGTGCTAGGAACAAGTTGGACGGAAACAGGCTCAGCAGTGATCTATTTTCAGCTTCTTCTTTTTTTTTTTTTTGCATGGTGTCATTTTTTTTTTTTTTGAGATTTGCTGCACGGCTTCATCAACATTCTTCAACATTGATGAAGAGCGATGAGATCTAGATACGGATAAGGGTCTTTTATGAAAGAGTGGCTTCCACAACGTCTTGCAGTCCACTGCCCCATCAAAGAAATTAGCCTTTCAGATAAGATTTATTTCGTTGTTTAAAAATAAGAACATTTTGAAAGCCCCTACTCCCCCAGCAGTTTTAAATTCATAAAATAGTTTAGTCAGTTAGTTGTCAAAATCAATTCTGCTGTGCTTTGCTAATAATATATAGAGTTTCACCCCCCCTTAAATTTTTTTTTATATATATATATATATATACATACAGACGTGTATTATGAGTTTATCTTTTATTTAATGAAGGGTACCAACAATTTTGTCCACGTCTGTATGTATAAAACCAGGCGTTGACCTGTTCCTGCACAGAGTACAAAAAGATATAACCCAAGGTGTTGCTAGATGAGCAATGAAAACACATAAACCACACCGATGTATTGAAAAAGAGAAAGGCGAGGTAGGGTGCTTCAGACTTGTTTCAGGAAGTTCTCCCAAAGTTTTAAGTAAAGCAGAAAAGTCTCCACATTTATTCAGTACATGTATCCATGCCCATGTAGTTTTTTCTTAACTGTAAAATAGTCTGATTTAAAAAGAACATTTTGTTTGTCGTGCAGATAGTTTTATTGTGAGTGATTTGGTTTTTTGACATCCATTCAACCGTCATCAAACACGTCAAATTTAGTGCGGATCAGATGTTTTATATTCAAGTTATGACAATGGTGTTTTTTGCATTCTTCTACAGCAACACTAATGGACAAAAAAAAACGGTCTGAGCCTGAAAGCAGTAACAGTTTGAGGAGTTTCTTATAATAAATATTGATCTTTTTCAGAGATCAACTGAGTTATTTAGCATCCTCACAGATTCAATCACTCCCTTTCTTAATAGTTAAATCCTTTAAATATCTACTGCAATGACTGTAATAGCTTTGCTATCAGCAATACTAATAGTGGTTCAAAGAGTTATAATATAGATATATTACTGTCAATAATATCAATGGTTAAAAGGCACCACCTGCTCAGCAGAAACAAATAATGTAGCTCAAATGTCAGTCTCAAATGGCTGTTTCTGTTATTCTGAAAATATTTAACAACTACAAGTTAAAGAATGAAGAATCAAGTTTATGCACTTGCTTCAGTAAATTACAATAAATAACATAATGATGGTTGATCACATCTTCAAAATGCAAGTTGTTTTACAGGTTATCGAACTCACTAACATCAATCATGTTACTAGAGTAAACACTATAATCTACTTTGCTGGCTTTACTATTTACTAAATATCTGGTCTGAAGGGAGATAGCTAAAGATTCTAAAGGATGTAAGCAAAAGAAAATTCAGGATGACTGATGTAAATGTAGGGATGTTCTATATTGGCTTTTCTACCGATATCCGATATACCGATATAGCCTAACTCATAGTTTCTGATACCGATATAAACCGATACCAATATGTGGGGACCCTCCCTCATAAAAAAACAAAAACTACTAAACCCTTTTTAGGTAACTACAATGAAATATCTTGTAACATGCATACTTGAGTTTTAAAAATTTATAAAATGTAATAAGTACTACAATTTTAGTTAGGTAATTGAAAAAGGTGCCATTTTTATTTTGTCTTCAAAAGTAGCTGGAACATTTTCTCACACAGAGACTACTGACAAAGGCCCACCACTCAGGACCAATTTCTACTTTTAGAAAATGTAAACAACATTATACCTTTATAGCATTGAGGTAAAGTGGAAACAACTGAAACAAGAATAAAAAATAAAAAAAGCAGCAAACATTTAAGCAGGGCCAATAATTAACCTACTTTGGGTATTACAATCTTAAAAATAAACTGGTCTTAAACACTGCATTAATTTAGCTCTACATGTAACTGGCCAGTGGCCATAATTTAATACAATCAAACAACAACATTGACTTAATTAGCCATCTTTCAAGTAACCAAATGTGCTAATTAAAACAGTGGCACAAAGAGGAAACAGTGACAGATTAGAGCCCAGTAAACAAAATTCAGTCCTTTGTTAAAGTTATCTTAAATTGAAAGTTGTCTCAAACAAATAATATCTCAAAAACTAAACCTCAAATCTATCAAATTTTTCCATTATGAGAGAGAAAAGAAGTAGCTGAAGAGTTTGATATATAATATGTGTATGTAGTGAAAAACTCATCTTATTGAAAAAATAAAAACCGATACCGATAATTTCCGATATTACATTTTAATGCCAATATCGTCCGATAATGACTTTAGGCCGATAATCTTGGACATCCCTAGAGAAATGCTTTACAAAAATTACGAGTTACAGGAATATATAACTTTTCTCAGTAACAGAGTAATGTAACTCCAGTTACAAGCGCTTTCATAATTGTTTTTCCACCCAACTAATGCAGCGGACCAAATCTAGTAGAAAACCGTAGAAGGGGATCTACAGTTCACTTCCTGTTATTATAAAATATTTGTGATGTCGCACTTGAGTAAAATCTAAATGAACAAGTTGCTACATTTAGAAATTGTTTTATATATTTAAGATAGTTTCCAAAAATGTATTTTACTGTTGCGTAACTCAGTTGCATTTTTGAGAGAGTAATATTTCATGTAAACATTACATTTGTGAGGCTGTAACTTGTAAGCCATGATATATTACAATTTCTTTGTAACTTGCCAAGCACTGGTTACCTGTCACAATATAGAAAAATCATATTTTGGAGTTGGAATAAGAATAATTCTAAAATATCTGTGAAAACCTGTCCTCATACCTCTCTGGTTTCTCCCAGAAATGGGTCCCTTTTTTCTCAGCAAGTTCTAATTTCTCACCTTACCAAGGGAGACCCTGTGTCATCGTCCCTGCTGCTGGACTCTGGCTGTAGGCCATGTACACGTGAAGCTGTTTTTTTTTTTAAACAAATATCTTTCCTCGCTCCTTAAAAAAACAAAAAAAGCTCCATCCACACATAACCGGATAAATGCATTTTTAAGCGCATTCATAGACACGGGACACCTGTAGGGGGCAGTAGTTCTCCCAAATTCTATCCACTCAGAGTAATAGTGTATTCACACCAACACCATGCATCAGCGTCAGTTGCGGCAAGATTACATGTAAAGTCTATGGTAGAGTACGTCAGAGGTCAGTCAAAGTATCTGCGGTGTGCTGTGTACGTTGGCTCCTTCAACTTCACTTGCGTTACATACGGCAACGCAGCAACACAAGCAACGCAGAAGTTCAGCTAGTTTAACTTTTGACGGACCCAATGCAGTTAACGCAGTGCGGCAACCAATCAGAGCGTCTCACTGTAGTTATGTCACTATACACGTATCTTGAATGAAGCGCGGGACCAGTGAAAACATTTTCAACAAACGCAGATTTCAAAAATCAGAAATAACACTTACCGAAGTCAGATGGACAGGCGCTCCTAAGGAGGAACACAGAACATGTAGTTGGTGTCCTGGTAGGAGATTTGAGCTCTGATGCGGCCCAGGAAGTCGTAAAATTAGGCGCGGGACAGACGGAAGTAGCACTGACAGCGAACCACATCCATAAGTAGCTCCTGGAGCAAATGGTTAAACTCCCCAAACTCAGAACGCATCTGATGAATGGCCGCTGATGCACCCGATGTCAATGTTATCTAGCTTTATCTAGCAAACAAAGCCAAGACACTCTCTCGTTACAATCCACCATAGTTCCGAACGTGCGGCAACAGTGGAATCCCCGCCCATGCGTTGTTTTTTCCACAGAAGCAGGCTATGGAAGCCAAAAAGTACATATGTCAAACTTCATCCGTTCAATGCATTGCCTGACGCAGACCAACTGTGCAGTGTGAATGCACCACAACTTTCTACTCTCTAAAGCCTAGTTTATAATACGCTGTTTTGATGTAGATAGATTGACACAGCGCCATTATCCGTCGACGCAAGTGCTCTCTGTCACCTACGCAATGGGACGGACGGAGTAGAGGTCCATTTTCTAACTATCCGTCTCAACGGAGAGCGTATGCCTGCGATTGGTCAGTTCAGCAACAGCCAGAGATTGTTTCACCAGAAAGGGGCTCTATAGTCGCTGTAATCAGTAGTTAATGCAGCATATGGGCACTACATGTTTTATATTGAAAGACAAATTTTTCTAATCTGGTATTTTGGGGATTTTGAACACAAGGAGGTGTATGAAAACCAGAAAAAAGGCTGCAGTGTTTGTTTACATGTGTTTTTAGAGTATTCTATGAGCTGCACTTACGAGCTTAATCAAAACGTACTTTCTGTCGTCCATTGATCCTAACAGCTAGCATCCCTGCTGTCCTGGTCGAGAATTGCTTTGAAACACTGAAAAATTAATGGAGAACGGACAGAAGGAAATGGAGAACCATAAATGTTTTAAAGCTCATCAGAGCACTGAAACAGCACCAGTGAAAGTTACTAGTTATATTTAATGGCCTCAGATAATAGATTTGTGACTGTTCTGGTCTTGTTGGATCTCAGTGCTGCGTTTGACACAGTCTATCATAATATTCTCTTAGAAAGGCTTGAACATGTTTTAGGGATCAAGGGAACAGCACTAGGCTGGTTTAAATCATATCTGTCTGACCGATTCCAGTTTGTTCATGTTAATGATAAATCTGCTTCACACTGAAGGGTTACTTGTGTAGTGCCACAGGGTTCTGTGCTTGGACCGATTCTCTTTACTATATATATGCTTCCAATTGGTAAAATAAACAGAAAACATTGAATGAATTTCCACAGTGCTGATGATACACAATTATATTTATCCATAAAACCTGTTGAAACCAATCAGTTAGGTAGATTACAAGCATGTCTTGAAGACATAAAAACCTGGATGACAGACAAGACAGAAGTTGTTGTCTTTGGACCAGAACCTTTAAAAAGGAAATTGCTAAATCAATCATTTCATGTGGATGGCACTGATTTGGCTTCTGGTAATAATGTAAAGAACCTTGGTGTAATTTCTGATCGAGACCTGACATTTAAATCCCATATTAAAGATTTCTTTCTTTCACCCCCGGAATATTGTTAAAATTAGAAACATCCTGTCCAGGAGTGATGCAGAGAAACTAGTCCATGCATTTGTTACTTTAAGGCTGGACTAAATGGACTGAACTTATATAGCGCTTTTCTAGTCTTACTGACCACTCAAAGCGCCTTACATTGAAGCCGCATTCACCCAATCACACTCGCATTCATACACTGACACCCAACATGGCTCGGTAGGACAATGTAGAATTTGGGGGTTAAGTGCCTTGCCCAGGGGCATATCAACATGTGACTGGAGGAAGCTGGAATCAAACCTACAACCCTCCGATTGCAAGCCAACTACTCTACCACTGAGCCACAGTCGCCCCCTTTAAAATTTGCTCCTCCTGAGATTTGAACTCACTACCTCTTACATGCTAGACCTGTTCCTTATCCATTACACCACCACATCAGTACAATCACTACTAGTCCTTTTTATCAGGAAGTCCACAAAATGCTATTAAAAACCTTCAGTTTATCCATAATGCTTCAGAGTTCTGATGAATATTAAAAAGAGAGATCACATTTCTCTTGTTTTGGCTTCTCTCCATTGGCTCCCTGTTAAATCCAGAATACAGTTTAAGATCCTCCTCCTTACTTATAAAGCCCTTAATAATCAAGCTCCATCGTACATCAGAGATCTAATTGTTCCACATGTTACTAACAGAGCACTTTGTTCTCAGACTGTAGGTCTACTGGTAGTTCCTAGGATTTCTAAAAGTAGAATGGAAGGCAGATCTTTTAGTCCTCTCCTGTGGAACCAGCTCACAGTTTTAGTCCGTGAGGCAGATACTCTGTCTTTTTTTAAGACTAGGCTTAAAACCTTCCTTTTTAATGAAACTAATAGTTAGAATGGCTTAGGTCCTCCTGAGATATCTCTGTAGTTATGCTGCTATAGGCTTAGACTTTTGGAGGACAGACTGACCACTTTTCTTCTCTCTTCTACATTTCTTTTCTACTGCTCTCCAGATATATTTTTTCAGCTGTTATTGCGATTGTTAACCCAGTTTTTCTCTGTGTTTTTCTCCCAATAGAAGCTCCACATGGTCTGGTAACCTGTTCAACTACAATGCCCCCTGCTGGATGGGGAACATCAGTCCAGATGATGCTCAAAGTGACAGAGCATCCTCCAAGCTGTCTCTTCTCTGTCTTCTCAGACCCCCAGATGGTTGTGGTAGATGCAGGTTCTGCCAGAGGTTTCTTCCTGTTAAAGGGGAGTTTTTCCTCTCCACTGTCGCTACATGCTTGGTCACTACGAGGGACTGCTGAGGAATTGCTGTGGATGTCTGCATGATCTGGGCACAACCTCACGTTGATGACTCATCGTAATCTGCTGGGATTCCTTACATAGAAAACTTTTAACTGATTGGAATGCTTGTATTATTGTATTGAAACGACTTTTGTTGTAAAGTGCCTTGAGATGACATTTGTTGTGAATTGGCGCTATATAAATAAAAGTGAATTTGATTAAATTAAACGAAAAACATCTCTGTCAACACGTCCACCTTTGCATGGAAATTTGTTGTTGGAGAAGTATACACTAGGCTTAGAGCCAAAGATATTTACCATCATTGGCCACAGGCTAGGGTCGGGCTCAGGCTATAGCGGTCAGCTGATCATCTCATTAGAGCAATAATTTATAATTAAGCACTGCAGTGGGCCACTAACATTATTCCAAATCTACCTGTCAAGATGTTGCAAGCGCACCGGATGCATCATTATGTGAAAGACCCACTCCTCTCAGATCGAAACAGAAAACATGCTCTGACTGCTGCGCTGCGCTCTCACAGAAAATGCTGAATTTTTGATGCACTGTAAACAGACATCCCAAGCCTCAAGTTGCAGAAGTCTCCTTCATTTATATAACAGATCAATGATGCCCAAAAGTCCAAAAGAAAATCTGCTGAAATCTAAAGCAAGTGGTCAAGAGTGCAAACAGAAATGTACGCAGGTAAGACAGACTTTTACGCAACAGAAATGGTGGTTAAAGCTTCATATAGCTGCAGACTAAAAAAAAGATTACAAATCAACATGCCTTGAAATCATTCTTATTCATTTATCATTTTAAACTTCATATAACAGGCCTATTTGACCGGAATTTCAAACATTTGTCCAGTAAATAGAAAATCTGCCAGTCACATTCTCCGGTTCCAGTTTTTTCTAGCAGAAATTCAGGTATGGGACATTTGAATAATGTTGGGCTGTTAACGGGTTCAGGCTTTAATAAGATGTCAATCAAAATATACTATTTGATCTTGGGCTGAACTCTGTTGGGCTCGGGTTGGGACAAACTTTTAAGGCCGGATTACACCTCTACGCACAAGAAATTTTGGCTTACTTTTTTTGGGGGTAATGACGTTACAGCACTTAAAAATCTGGTTCCATCCGTCCACAAGATTCATTTTTTAAAAGATTCATTTTTGGGACAGAAAATTTTAAGTGTGGCTAAGTCACAAACAAAGATGGCTGCACCCATAATTGAGATATATTTTCTTTGTATTTGCACTGTTGGTCATTTCATGTCATTTTTAAATGCTCTTACACACTTGACTACATTTCTGCTTTAATCCGGTCACCAATAATCCGGTCACGGTCTTGCTGTGTGTGAAATACAATGTACAGCTTTGTTTTTCATGCTGGTCTGCTGAAGATGCTACGTCGCTAACAACAATAGCAATAACTAGCCCGCCCCTCGACAGCTGCTGCCCTCAAAGCGTCCATGTTCTTTCCGAGTGTAGCGAGACAAACTGGAATGCTTCAAGTCGGGAATGACGTCACGTTCTCGTGTACAGCAACTCGGACGCCCGAGTTTCCGAGACAAATGGAATGCAGCATTATTTCAGAGAAGAGCTCTTTAACTACAGGACTACAACACCTGTGGATTTATTTCTGGTATTTGTCGTATCTATGGCGGATTTACTACAGAGTCTGATCAGGAAAGTGAGATGCCAAAGGAGAGGAAAGCGAGCCGGCACACTCGTGCATATGAGGAAACATGCAGACTTAGAACTGCTATACCTGGGATCTTCCTCTCCAGCGTATGCTCACTCTGGAATAAAATGGACAAGCTGGCCCTGATGAGAAACATGAACAGGGACTTTGCCTCATCTTGTCTGTTATGTTCTACAGCGCACTCCGGTTGGAGGGCTTTCGTCTGCTCCGCCCAGACCGGCAGGCCAGTCTCTCCATAAGACTGCAGATGAAGGCATCTGCTTCTACATTAATAGTGGCTGGTGCACAGATGTGACAGTGATTGCACAGCAGTGCTCCCCCTCTCTGGAATATCTTTCTATTCACTGCAAATCACGTCGAGGCTAAAGTTCTCCAAACCTGTTGTGAGGACAAATAAACCGTGGAGCAATGAGGCTGTGGAGGAGCTTTGCATGTGTTTACAAACTACGGACTGGGACACAATGAAGGCTGCTAAAAGCTTTGATGAGTTTACGGACACTGTCACCCACTATATACACTTCTGCGAGAACAGCATTGTGCCGTCTCGCACTAGGGTGAGTAATAACAAAAACAAACCCGGGTTTACTCCTAAACTCAAACAGCTTCGGCTAGAAAAGAGAAAGGCGTTCAGAAGCTGAGACGGGGACTGCTACAGAGAGGCCAACTACAGGTTCAGAAAAGAAGTGAAATTTGCTTAACACCAGTCCTCTGAGAATTTGCAGTAACAGATCTCAGAGGCCGACTCGGCGTCTGTGTGGAGATTTTATCTCTGGTTTTCCCGCAGAAAACCAGAAATAAAATCATCATCTCAACTACACCCCCTCCCAACCCAACCCATCAGCCATACACACACGCGTAAAAGCTAAAAAAACAGCAGGCTTAGTACAGATGAGCCAGGAAATTCCATCATGGGAGCCATCTGCATCGGCTGCAGCAGATCAGCAGCAGCAGCCAAGGCACCGACCCAGGGCGCCCAGAGGAGGCAGGGCTGGTACCCCCACCTCCACCCAAGCGCTACCTGAGGGGCACCCAGGCAGCCACAGCCGACCACCGCCCCGGATGCAGGGGGCCCCTAGAGAGGAAACACTGGGAGGAAATAAATAAAATATATAAAATAAGTTAAAATGTAATGTGTATAAAATATAAAGTGCAAAACAATGATACGATAGAATCAAGATAAAAATGCAAAGAAGATTAATAAATAAACAGTTAAAAGCTAAACTAAAATTAAATCAGATAAAACATGCTGACCATTTAGACATATATAAATATGTGATAATAATTAGTTAAAAGCTCGGTTAAAAAGGTGAGTCTTGAGCCTGCTCTTAAAAACATGAACGTTCTCTGCAGCCCTGAGATCCTCTGGCAGCCTGTTCCAGAGGTGAGGGCCATAATAATGGACGCCTCACCATGAGTCCGTGTCCTAACTTTGGGAATGATAAGGAGACGGCTGCCGGAGGAGCGCAGAGACGGCGAGGGTTCATATGGTAAAAGCATTTCTGACAGATAAGAAGGCCCAAGACCAGTAAGACACTTAAAAACCATTAAAAGAACCTTAAAATCGATCCTAAAACATATGGGGAGCCAATGCAGGGATTTTCACACCAGTGTAATGTGCTCCCGCCGCCTGGTCTTCATCAGGACACGAGCTGCTGAATTCTGCAAAAGCTGTAAACTTGATGTAGTCTTTTTGGGAAGACCAGAAAGCAAGGCATTAGAATAATCAATTCTACTAGTGATAAAAGCATGCATTAGCGTCTCCGTATTGGCCCGAGAGAGAATGGGGCGGACTCTGGCGATGTTCTTTAGGTGATAAAAAACCTATTTTTGTAATACTTTTAATGTGTGGGATAAAATTCAGCTGAGAGTCAAAAATCACGCCCAAGTTCTTCACTTGTAACGATGGATTAAAAGACAATGATTGTAGTTTTGGTAAAAGTTTATCTATCTTTGAAACTCAGGACGGATAATTAAAACCTCAGTTTTGTCCTGGTTGAGCTGAAGAAAGTTTTCTGCCATCTAGGATTTGATGTCTAAAATGCAGTTAAAAAGTGCATCCATTAGCCGTGTGTCATCAGGAGACATGGAGATGTACAACTGTGTATCATCAGCATAACTGTGAAAGTTAACTCCATGTCTTCTGATAACACTGCCAAGAGGGAGCATATACAGGTTAAAAGCACTGGGCCTAAAACTGAACCCTGGGGCACACCACATGTGATCTTATGGACCTTAGAAGAACAGGTATCTAAACTTACCATAAAATTCCTGTCTGTGAGGTAGGATGTGAACCATTTGTGAACAGCACCAGAGAGGCCAATCTGTTTTAAACGGGTTACAAGAATAGTTTGGTCTACTGTATCAAAGGCAGCGCTTAGATCCAGTATAACTAACACTGTCACCTTTTTAGCATCATTGTTTAATCTAAAATCATTTAAAATCTTTAATCTCTGTGCTGTGGCTCATCTTAAAACTAGACTTAAATTTTTCTAGGATGTTATGAGTGTTAATAAAATCATTAAGTTGAATAAAAACAAGTTTTTCTAAAACTTGTTTAGGAACATTACTAATGACAAGCCTAAAACCCCCCACTCCACTGGTGACCTGCTGCTGGCCAACGCCCTCAAAGACTTCTACTGCCGTTTCGATGAGCCATGAAGCAGCCCTCACACCTCCACCAGTCCCAACAATAGACACACTCATCCCCCCACCTTCCCCACTCCCCTCACCACAGAGCCATTAACCATCAAGACTTCAAGCACAGCCCGGCGTTGTTTAAGGTCTGTGGCCAGATAACTATTAGCCGGGTAATAGTTACCGGCCACAGACCTTAAACGACGCCGGGTTAGTGTGGACGATAGGGGGGTGTAGACTAAATAATTATACGTTTAGGGCATTACCCGGCTGTGGACGTGGCCTGAAACTCTTCATATTCATGAAGCAAATGTGAGAAAACAGTTTATGTAAGAGCCTAATGTCCCATTTCCACTAGTGCCATTCTAACATTACAGAGCCATTTCCAATCCGTGTTTCTACGTAACAAAAAAAATAAAGTAGTAGTTGTATGAATTTATTGTACTTTTCAAGACTAGGAAGGGCAACAGATTTCACACAAAAACACTGAGAAAAAAGCTTTTGGTGCCTGAGTATAATCACAAAAAATAAGAATAAATAAACAATGATACATTGTAGTCACAGCAACAGATTTACATCTGTTAGACTCAGAGTTTATGTGGATATGTTTTGAATATTCTGTTTTCGTCATACACAATTTATTTAGCTATTTTTCATTCTTACCACATATGTATATGTACACACAAAAACATATACACATAAAAACTAGAATATATCCTAGTTTTTATGTGTCTGTATGGTACCGTTTGCCTTTCACAGACACACCTCAAGTTTCCTATTCTATTTTATTCTATTATTTAAATACGAGTTAGATATTAGAAAACATGGACTGACTGGAATGAGCGTTTTTATATGAAGGTGCATTTCCCAAATCAGAGTAACCAAGTTTTCCTTGGGTATAAATCATTCATCACTTCTTCACCTCACTTTTGCCCCTTTCACGGCAAAGTCATTTATCACATGAAGAGCAGCGTGATTTGATGTCAGACAGTCCCTTTTTATTTTTTTTTTATAATTTTCTAAATTAATAATAGAATAAATACCTAATATTACAAACTTTCTTATACTCTTCATGTTATAAACATTTCTCAGAGGCCGTTAAACAACAGAATTATGCGACATTTTACACACAACCACTTGTCTTGAGGAGACCTTTCATCAATGCAACATGAGGACGTCTTTCAACAAACCGATTCCGACCGAACCATGAAACTCTGGTGAATTCGACAGATTATACTCATCCCTTTATTTTCACTCTGTATTTAATAGACAGATTATAGAAAAATACCCAACAGTACCTGACATGCAGATGAACATGAGAACAAAAGCACTCGCTGCAATCAAAGGCATGGTTTCTTCTTCCATCACCATCAGTTGTAACCTTAATGAAACAAATACATGTATTCAAAAGGTTTATCTGTCACAAAGGATTCTAGATGGAACACTCATGACCACTGCCAGTAAAGATACATTTCCTCTTGGGTTTGTGGTTACAATACAGCAGCTATAATAGCCCAGGCTGCTTTCAATTTCACACCATTTGTAGTTGCGAGCATTGGCTTGCAAAGTAAATGACACGGTTTTTCATGCTTTTATACTTGGGTAGCCCTGCAGTTTTGGATGTACAATTTTTCTCAAACGCATTTGTACTCGAGGAAAACTGAGATATATAGTCATCTAAAATTATAGTAACGTGTTTTGTATGTGTTTGGAAGTAATATTAATAGTCAGTGAGAAGCTGCAGGCTGAGTTGAATGTTGAACGTTGCTACCGTCTCTTCCAGTGTCGTTTTTTTTTTACACGCATTGCATAGCTACAAACCATCGCCTCACACCGATTTTCGCACTATGGGGCCGGTCTCCATATAATGAGCCTACCCGCTTGAGCTGGTACTCAACTGCAGTGGAAAGACAACCAGGCTAAGCAAGGCCAAGCAGAGCAGAGTAGGGTCTGACTGAGTTGGTGCGATTGGCAAATGACTATTAGTGAGTCTTTTCTAACTTTAAGCATTTCCTATGTAAGTCATCACATTTCTGGTAAACTTGCTTTAAGCAAAGAAGGATATTCTGAAAGAAATGCTGCTGTTTCTTTGTAGAAGAACTTCTGATTATCATGCCAGACAGAGGGAATATCACATCATCTTCCTATTTCAATCAGCTCAATGTCCTAAAAGAAAATGTTTATGAATATGCCGTCAGAAATTTTGGACCAGGTTCAACACTTGACATAGCATTGGAAAAGATGATGTTGTTTTTACACACAAAACAGGGTCTGAAAGTTGAGTTTTTCATGTTGTATTCAAACTTTGGACAAACTGGGAGCACAGTCAGTAAATAGCAAAATGGTGAGTTGAAGCTCCGTTTTAAGACTTGTAGACCCTACCACACATACACATACACCCACATCTCTGAATTTAGAATACAACTGAAAATTTGAACAATAAGATGTTGCTTTTAAGAGTTATATCATAGTATGTTACTGCATACGCCTTCAGATTATGTAGAATTATGGCTAATAAAAATAAGTTATTCTCAAAACAAAGATGAAACTGACTCTTTCAAGTGTTTTAGTATTTAATACAGCATGTTGGATGAGCATGGGAACACAGTAGACCCAAACAGTTCCATACTCACATTCCTGCCCAACCCTTCTACACAAACCCTTAAATAGCACTCAGCAATCAATGTTTATCTTCTAACAGCATGAGCTCCATTTCTGGGTCCGTTGTTGGAGTGAGCCAACACAGATTCTGATTAGAGAGACAGTTTGTGCAATACCTACCCCCCTGGGCAATACTGGAGCCCACTTCCTCTGATAGCCGGAAAATGCACTAGGCAGCAGTCTCACAAGGTTCAAACGTGCTGTTAATGTCTACTGCTTTCTGCCGTCTGCCCCGGCAGTTTGAGGCATTGCTTACAACAGAAGGATTTCTTTTTTTTCTAGATGACCTACTGTCCTAGATGCACTTGCTGAGGTTTTAATCAAATAAACTTTAAATCCTAACAACACAAAATTATTTCCTAACACCTGTTGTTTTTATTTATTTATTTTTTTGTATTTTCTACATAAATAGAAAGGAAATATTTCAAGAAGAAGGGTTAGGTAGGCTGATGAAACAAAATAACAGGGATCAAACAATAATTTAATGATCAGACAGGAATCGTGTTGGCATTGAAAATAGGATTGATCCTTCCAGATGACTCTGTTCAGACTTCTGTGCATTGACACCAATATTATTATTATTGTTATTAAGTTAAGTTTTTAAGAGCGGGCTCAAGGCTGACCTTTTAAGCATACCTTTAAACTGATTATTATTTATTATAGTTTTGTTTAAATTGCTTTGCATGCATTACTTTATTAGATTTTATCAGCGTTTTACTAGTTAATCTTATTTGATATTTTGACTTCTTATCTGAGTCTGCAGACGGCTCATTTGATGGTTTTTCCTTAGCCTGGCTCATCTGTACTCAGTTCAATGTACTTTTACGATTGCTTTTAACTGTAGGTGTGCATGAAAGTTGGGTTTGGGGGGGTGGAGGGTATAACTGGGATCATGTTGTTAATGTATGGTCATTTTAATCTGTAAAGCACTTTGAGATACAATTCTTCTATGACTAGTGCTATATAAATTAAACTTGATTTGATTTGAAATGAATTGTTGCAAAGGAAGCCACAAAACTTGGTTATGAACTTTGGTCAGAAAGAAATAAGGCAAGAATTGAAGAAAAGATGGAAAAACAATGGGAGGAAGAAAGGAGGGGACGATGGTTCTACAGAATTCAAAGGATACTAGGAGAAATGTGAACAGGAAGGAGTAGGAGAGAGGAGGCGCTTATGTCTAGATTAAGGCCCCGTCCACACTACTGCGTTTTCGTTTAGAAATGGAGAGTTAAATCGAAAACTATCTCCGTCCACACTAGCGTTTTAGATCTCCGTCTTTTAGATCTTAAAAGGACTGAAAACGCGGATCACGTGACCATTCTCCAACACTGGGCATGTGCGCGCCGGTATAAACAGGAAGCAGATTGACCATTCCTCAGATTTGATGAAAGTAGCCAAGCTAACGTACCTGCTAAACATGTCGAAGGCCAGAGATGTAATTCGTTATCCATGTTGCAGTTTCTAACGTATTTTTAAAAAATATATCTTTATTGAATCGTTTTTTGTGTCCATATAAGATAAGGATTGTTTGAAAAGTTTCAAGTAATTTTTCCATCCAGTGATGTGAGGTATCGCTTTGAGAACCTTGCATCTGTGGATAAAATGTTTCCAAGCATAATCAAAATGTTCACCAAAAAGTCCATATTTTGGTCGTTCAAAAAAACTCCAAATTTTACAACATTCCAATCAATTAGATTCCTTTTTACACCTTTGGTAGATAACCATCTGTGAAAGGAGAGCCAGAAATCTTTTGCATGTTGACAATAAAAGAAAAGATGTTCAACTGTCTCTACATCCCTCTCACAAAAACTACAAGAGTTATTTTCCCAATTAAATTTTAAATGTAAGTGTCACAGAGTGGTAATGTTGCACTATTTGTTTGCATGTTTTAATTGTTTTTATTCTATTTGGCATGTTTTATTATTGATTGTGTGCTTTTATTTTGACTTGTGCAACATGGCCTGTCCCTTCTGTTTTAATCATCCCAATCACCTACATCTGTGGCCGATTGTGGACTGGACTGCCAATCAATGAACAGATGCAGGCAGGAAGTGAATGTGGACAAGGTTTTATTTAAAAGGAGGTTTGGACAAAAGGAAAGGGAGCGCCAGAGCCGGACGGAGAGCACGGATCCTGCAGGAACAGAAGTAGAGTCACCACCAGCAGCCGAGCAGCAGCCGAGCAGCAGCCGAGCAGCAGCAGAGGGAGATCCGCCGGAAAAGAAGCCAGTGTACGAAGCTCAACACGGCAGGTGGGCAGAGTTACTCTGCCCCTGCGCGTAAGTAATTGATCAGTGCCTGGCAGTACTTTGAGTGCGCTGTTGCGCTTTGTGTGTTCTGGTGTGTGGGACCTTTCACTGCCGGAGCTTTTTGCCCACAGTGGCCAGGCCAAGGGAGAGGATTGGATCCATCGTGTGGCGGTCCTGAGGGCGGGGTCGTGAAGACTTCCCTGCTGAGAGCTCAGCAGGGCTGGACTGGAGTGCTTTGTCCCTTGGGGCCCAGCACAGACTTATTCTAATAGTTCATGCTGGCATCATCATTTTAAACTTCTGGAATAAATTTCCTTGAATTTGCTTTTGTGTTTACACTGTTTGCCTTGTTTTAGAACCATTCTATATTTTTATCTTTTATAATTTTTATTAGTTTTATCAGAGACTTAGTCTCCTAAACCTAGGTGGTGTCTTAGATTAAATTTTCTGGAGTTCCCAATCGTGCCACATAAGAAGCTATTATATGGATAAATATTATTTAAAATCTTGAATGAAAGCGCTTTAGCTTTATCTGGGACCGGATAAGACAAATACTACTTATTTTTTTAAAACGTAATTCCTTTTCAGTTGACAAGGGTAATATTGAGCTGTTAAGATCTTTCGAGTGAAGTTATTGTTGGATTCTTTACCATCTATAGTAATTCCTTCAACACATAGTGTTCTCATTTTAAACTTATGTGAATGTGACACTAATTGAGTCATTATTTTTACCGGAATTGGGATAGATTTAATGACTGTTTGTATTCTTTCTTAGCGCATTCCAAATTAAATAAGCTACACAAAATATTATGCTCCAAAAAGTTGTCATTATCATCCATTAATTGAGAAACTGCCCAAACTCCTTTGTTTAGCCAATTTTTTTAAAAATAATGACTTTTGAGTAATTAAAATATAGGCTATCTATTATTCCACAGCGGTGAGTTATGTGGGGTGAAATTATGTTTGAATAATAAGTTCCAGTAGAGAATCACTTGCTTATGATAGTCTGCCAACTTAACAGGTAATTTTTTTTTTAAGTCATAGTCACATCGTATCAAAAATTCAACACCGCCTACTTTTTGAAAAATTGCCTTAGGAATGCAGTACTGGACCAAAGGGAGTCTTTATTTTTAATGAAAGAAATTAGCCACGTCAATTTCAGAACTCCATAACTGCAAAGTCAATAGCATTTAATCCCCCTTCTATCTCCTTGACCACATCAGCTCTTCTAATGTAATGACATTTGCTTTTCCAAATAAAATTATAATTCATACTATTGTTTCTAACGTAATGTACTCCAGGCTGTTTTTGTATGTTATCTTCCGGGGATGGGTCATGTGACGGGTGGCTGACGAATCAGGGAAGGATACGCCATGACCGATGACACCCAATCATAGAGCCGAGTGTGATCTGCTGTGTCGTTTCTAAAGTCCACACCAAAACGCCCTCCGGAGTTTCAAAACGAAAAACGGGGTCGGCCGCGTTTCTAAACTTGTCCGTTTTTGGTCTCCGTTTTAGTGTGGATGGGAGGTGCAAACGTAGCAAAAGGTCTCCGTCTTTAAACGAAAACGCAGTAGTGTGGACGGGGCCTAAGATTTGAGCACACTGGACTAAATACTAAATAATTCATGATAGGGAAACATACTGTTGAACAGGAAAATATAGAACATGTTGTATTATAATGTCAGAAGTATCAGGAAGAGAGAAGAAAACTGATTCAAAACCTGAGTAAGATGAAAATAAAACTGGATTTTTATTTATTTTTTTTATTGTGAAAGGATTAAAGAAGTCAAAGTTATCGGGCCTATTATGATGTACAGGTTTGTGATTATTTTGGGAGGATTTGAGGGTTTTCTACCAAAACGTAGTTGCCACCCAGGCAAAAGAAAAACAGAGCTACTGTATATCACGTTCATACATGAAAATGTTATTGTTTGAACAATATACTTTTGAAGTTTGTACAGTATGCTATAAATTTTCGTACAATATGACATTTGTACAATATCAATATATTGTATGAATGCGAAAAATTATTGGTTTAACGATAAAAATGTTCATGTTATATCAGTATATGCTTTTTTTTTTTTAATCATCTCCAGGAAATAAAAGATAATATCTGTTTTTCTGGAAGTTTTTTGGAAGAGCAGCTCAGTAAAAGCAAAATCTCCACAGGCATAAATTAGAACTTAATTCCATAAAAGACATTTTCTCATGCGCTGATCTGCACCGTTATCAACTTCACAATGTTTTCAGGAAAACATATATTGTCTTCAAACATAAAAAAAGATAATATGACATGAAAATTTTATTAAAACAATCTATCACGTTCGTACAATATATTGATATTGTACAAACATTAAAAGTATATTGTTCAAACATTTTCACGTATATACGTGGTATTATATTGTACAAACATTAAAAAATGTATTGTTCACATAACGTGATATTCCTTTTTTTTTCTTTTGCCTGGGTGGCAGCTCTACGCTTCTGTACTTTCGTCTCTCTCTCTTTTTGATGTTGTTGTGTACAGCTAATGAGTGACGTTCCACTCCACAGCAGATGGTGGCGGTAATGCGCCATTCTGTTTGCCAGCCGCCAATAATATTTATAAGAGGAAGAAGAAGAACCTTTTGTTTTCCCTCAAGAATCAGCAAGATGGCAGCGCAACAGAGTCTTCCCTGGGGCAACGCCGAGGTGATGACTTTTTTGTCTTTGGTTGCGGAGGACGGAATCCAAAGGGAACTGAATAGAGTGGTGCGGAACGAGCGAGTGTTCCAGCAGCTCTCCAACGCTATGGCGGCCCGCGGCTTCCCGAGGAGTTCTAATCAGTGCCGCGCCAAACTGAAAAAGCTCAGGTGTGAATACCGCGCCAATAAGAACCACGCGAGTGGAACAGACCGGAGGACGTGGAAGTGGTTCACTGAAATGGAAGCTATTTATGGGGAAACGGCGGACAGGAGAGAGTGTGGGGTAGACACGGCGGCTGTAGCATCGACATCTGTGATGTCAAATACCGGTGAGTTATGACTTATATTTTCAGCGCTTTTGAGTACGAAAAACTATTGCAGTAAGCTCACTCGAGCGTGTGTTGTGCTTCCGTTTACTGTGCAGATAGCCTAGCTCTTTAGATATCTGGTAGTATGGGGAGCCCAATAGAGTTTTTCTACTCTGTCTAACTCGGCCCTGGTTGGTGCTGGTACCATCTTCAGTGGGCTCATCATATGGTGGGAGGCCCCAAATTATGTAGTGACACTAAAGAGAGTTACCCATTTGTTGTGTCTGGATAAAACGGTAAGAAAAGGTGTATGTTTAAACAGCGAAACTACTTCTACAGTCGTGGCCAAGAGTGTTGAATGGCACACATAGTTTTCACAAAGTTTGCTGCTAAACTGCTTTCAGGTCCTTGTTTCAGTTGTTTCTGTGATGTACTGAGATAAAAGGAGGGTGATGCTTGAAATCATTGTTCTTCCATTGTTAACCATGATAACCTGCAAAGAAACATGTGCAGCCATCATTGCGTTGCATTAAAATGGCTTCACAGGCAAGGATATTGTGGCTACTAAGATTGCACCTAAATCAACTATTTATAGGATTATCAAGACCTTCAAAGAAAGGGGTTCAATTCTTGTTAAGAAGGCTTCACAGCGTCCAAGAAAGTCCAGCAAGCGCCAGGATAGTGTCCTAAAGAGGATTCAGCTGCGGGATCGGAGTGCCACCAGTGCAGAGCTTGCTCAGGAATGGTAGCAGGCAGGTGTGAGCGCATCTGCACTCACAGTGAGGCAAAGACTTTTGGAAGATGGCCTGGTGTCAAGAAGGGCAGCAAAGAAGCCACTTCTCCCAAAAAAAAAACCCCATCAGGGACAGATTGATCATCTGCATAAAGTATGGTGAATGGACTGCTGAGGAATGGGGCAAAGTCATATTCTCAGATGAAGCCTCTTTCCAATTGCTTGGGGCATCTGGAAAAAGGCTTGTTCGGAGAAGAAAAGGTGAGCACTACCATCAGTCTTGTGTCATGCCAACAGTAAAGCATCCTGAGAACATTCATGTGTGGGGTTGCTTCTCATCCAAGGGAGTGGGCTCACTTACAATTTTTCCCAAAAACACAGCCATGAATAAAGAATGGTACCAAAACACCCTCCAACAGCAACTTCTTCCAAAAATCCAACAACATCTTGGTGAAGAACAATGCATTTTCCAGCACAATGTAGCACCGTGCCATAAGGCAAAAGTGATAACTACGTGACTCAGGGACCAAAATGTTGAAATTTTGGGTCCATGGCCTGGAAACTCCCCAGATCTTAATCCCATTGAGAACTTGTGGTCAATCCTCAAGAGGTGGTTTGGACAAACAAAAACCCACTAATTCTGACAAACTCCAAGAAGCGATTATGAAAGAATGGGTTGCTATCAGTCAGGATTTGGCCCAGAAGTTGAATGCGAGCATGCCGAGTCGAATTGCAGAGGTCCTGAAATAGAAGGGCCAACACTTCAAATGCTGACTCTTTGCATAAATGTCATGTAATTGTCGATAAAAGCCTTTGAAACGTATGAAGTGCTTGTAATTATATTTTAGTACATCACAGAAACAACTGAAAAGAAGATCTAAAAGCACCAAACTTTGTGAAAACGAATATTTGTGTCAGTCAACTTTTGGCCACGGCTGCACAGTTAGAAAAGACTTGGTATGATTAACTCAAGTACTGTTATCAGAGTAACTTCAACAATTGTATTTAGTTTAACTTTTACTTGGGTTTGCTGAAACTATAACAATTTCTGTGTTTTACTCCATATTCTTCTCTAAAAAAAGTATTTTTCGCATGGATACACAACCTTTGGAAGCGTGTTACATAATCTAAAAATAAAACTGAATTTATGCTTTTCTGCAGCGCTCAAATTTATGCAATTCAATTATTTTGCAGCTCTTGACATTGATGTTTATTTTATTTCATAGCAGCCAGAGCAAATGTTGCTATCTGATTTTAAAAACCCTGCTGATCTATGGTCTCAGAAATACTTTTGTAAAATGAAAGTAATGACTAATGAATTGTTTCAGTGATGAGCCATTAACATTCAAAAGGTAAATGCTTGGGTTGCACTATGGATTCCACCAACCGGTGTATGATACAATTGCAAATGAAAACACAAGCACATAACTTAGACATTTTTATTGGACAGGTATATTTGG
Source organism: Apricaphanius iberus (assembly GCA_028564705.1). Taxonomy (NCBI): domain Eukaryota; kingdom Metazoa; phylum Chordata; class Actinopteri; order Cyprinodontiformes; family Aphaniidae; genus Apricaphanius; species Apricaphanius iberus. Next base: position 124,354 of record JAPXFQ010002242.1, on the reverse strand, counting down.
GGAAATCCAGTTACACGTCTGTGGGTCATGGTGTATACAGTCTCTCCCAGCACCCCAGGAAGGTTTGATTGAAGGCAGCATGGTGTGATCTCCACCCTTTGTGACCCAGATTCCTGCTCCCCTCTGTCAGACAAACGTGATGATCCCCTTGGGTCTGGTACCGTTTCAATCGCAGTGATTAATGATGGGTCGTCTTCCCACTGCCTAGACAAAAAGGACAAATTGAAGTGATTCAAGTAAATCTTAAAAATATCTTCAGCAATTGCTTGCACAAAGCTGCTGCATAGAACAGTCATCCTTTCATGTCCCACAGAGGGGAAATTCAGCTTTAGCCGCAGCAAAATGACAAGTAATAAACAAACATTAGAATCATTGGAGATAAATAAAATAAAGTTAGGCTAGTTAAAAATACTAAAAGTTCTAGGGATGCATCGATACTGGTATCAGGTATCGGCCAAGTTTAACTGGTACCAAGAACCGATACTCAAATTGTGGAAAAGCTGCAATAAATTCACCAAAAAAAAGATAAATTTTTCACTTTAAATGGTATTTTTATGGTAATTTAAATTTTTTAAATTTATTTTGTCTTTATGTTTAGTTAGTAAAGTCTGGTGCCTTTACTCTCTTCAAGAAAGGTATAATGTGGAAGTTATATATTTTATTAATTCAACAATAGTATCGGGTATCGACAAATACAAAAAATCCTGGCATCAGTATCGGGACTGAAAAAGTCGGATCGGTGCACCCCTTAAAAGTACATTAGGCATAAGATTATAGAAGTACTGTGCAATTATTAAAAGTAAAAAATGCATACTCAGATATGAGGATTATGCAATTGAGCAGGAAAATGCAAACATATTTGAAGAATGTGCACATGCAACAATAATTGTTTGTACATTGCACGAACAATTTTAATATTATTAGCAAACTAGTGTGCTGGTTTGATTTTTAAAGTACTATGCTTTAGGCTGAACGATTTTGGAAAACCTAATTGCGATTTTTTTTCTTTTTTTTTTTTTTTCTTTTTTTTTTTTTTTCTTCAGTTTTTTTTTTTTTTTCAATATTGCAATTGCGATTTAATTTGCAATTATTTTAATGGGGCTTTTCTCATGCATTTTTTTATTAATGCAAGCAAAAATATTGTGCATTATGAACAGATTTGATTTTTAATTCTCCATGGATCTAATGCACTTAGTCTCTGGTATGGCTCTGTAGTGCGGTTTGATCACAGGTTAGTTGTTACAAAATACTCCACTTTTTTCGGTGAGGCTTTAACTTTCTGTCGGCATTTTTTATACAGCGCAGGTGAAATGTGGCTAAAATGTGTTGGTGAGATTAAATCCTAGCTTATTCATCATGCTTATCAAAGCATACACTTGGCTATGAACCCCGTTAAAGCACAAATTATTTCGGTGTGCCGTTTTTTTAAATGTTCGTAAGGAGAGATTCTGTCAAACAGCTCGGTCAGCGATCCCTGTCGGCTGGAAATTTGTTCACTGGAAATTGAAACACTGATGGCGGTCATTTTACCCGTGCAACTCGCGTATACGGGTTGTGATGTTCTTAGTTGTTAAAGTTTCACAGTCTACCTCGTGAGGCAGCAAGGCAGGTTCTGCTTTACCTACCGTGGCGCAGATTTTCTACTATGCAGAAAACGTAAGTGGGTCATTTATATTTACAACAAAAAAAAACAGTTGCATCAAAACAGAATTCGATAACTGATATAAAAAAAATGTCATACTGAAGATGATATGCAACTGAATGTTCATTTTGTGAATGAAATGTACAAGCGACACGAAATTTGCTTTTTACCGAGGGTATGAGACTGTTACATCGTTACCCTGCATGGTCTCTGCTCAGACTACGGCCTGGTCCGGATTTTAGCCACAGACGATCTGGAAGGAGAGGCTGGACAGCTCGGAGGGTCCAAATTAAGCAAAGAGTTCCCCTCTAATGTTGCAAGACATTCTAGAAGAATAGACAAACACAACTTGAGCATAAAAACACTGCGTCGTAGCATAGCAATAGGGAAAAACGGAGAGAGCCTAACGTTAGCCTGGTGATGCTAATTTGCTTTTCTTTTACGGAGCGAAGCATGTTTTTCTTTGTTCATGGTATTTTTAAAACTTATAGGATGAGTAACTTATGATTAAAGTAGCAGACAAAACACTCATCATCTGTTGTCATTCCAACTCAGTAGCAGGCCTCGTTCCCTCCCATAGGTCTCCTGTCAGTAGGCGTTTTTTGGATGCAATAAGACAATAAAAAGTTGACAAATCTGCTGAATGCCACAACATGACTGCCAGTCTGTGTTTTACGTGAGCAGATTTGTCAGCTTTAATTGTTTTAATGTTAAGCTTCCAAGTCGACCCGGAAGAGAATAAAGAAGTACTTCCAAGGCGTTCGTAATTCCAAGGGGAATATAAACATGATGAAATAAAGATGCCACAACATCAGTGGAAGCTCTGAGGAAGGCAACAGCTGTTGCCGAAACTGTCAGTGTGAAAAAAAAGGTAAAAACCATTTCAATTTATTTGTGTATAGCAGTAAGAACCTCCAAGGCAATGGTAAAATGAAGGCGTTTGGGGCAGATTAAACCTTATTATAGGCGGCATGTTTCCTGCCCCGAGCACTCCTGTTTTTTGGTTGTACGCTGATCAAGAGTGAATATAGATACTATTGAATAGCTCAAAAGGTCCCAAACTTCTCAGGGCGATTAAAAAACCCGTAGCAAAACTGTGTGACTTTAGCCGCCGTTTGAAAATTTGTGTTTTCTCTGCATCAAAATGTGTCTATAAAATTCACAGACCTGATCTGTCCGATCCACGGCGCATTTCATACGAGATCAGAAAATATTTGTAATCGCTCAGTTTACTCTCATTCATTCTTTTGGCAGTAGGGGACCCATGAACCGGAAGTAGACGGGCGTGATTTAGGCTTTCCATTTGAATTAAAATGTTTTCCCTGTTTAAGAGAGCAGTATCCCAACTACTTTGTTTTCCCATATGTTGGAGATGAAAGAAGTGGACGAAACGGCGGTCTTCAACGAGCCCAGTCGTTGCTCTATGTTTATTTACCTATATTGTTTTTCTGTCTTTTTTTTTTTCAGGTAAAAGAAAACGCGGCAAAGCAAACCTGCAGATGGTTTTAGAGCGCATGCGGGAGGGGAACAAACGCCTCGCCGTTGTGTCTAAGCGCAACGTCAGTCGTTTGGTGCAGGAGATGCGTCTCGCCACGGAGACTAATGCGAAGCTCAGAAGACAGGAGTTGGCGCAAGAAAAGGACTTTAACCAGTCTTTTCTTGCGGCGCTCAATGCTTGTCTCAACCCCAAGCTTCTGCAGCATACATTAGGTTTGTATGTTTCTGTTACTACCTTTAACAAATATCTTGAAGGTGACTAATGGATTAGATCTTTGAAGCCCAGATGTAGCCCATAGAGAGTAAATGCTCCGTAAACGGTACACACCGGGGCATGAAGTGAACCCGGGGTCTACCTTTTTCTGCTGTCTTTTTATGGCGATTCTGCCTACCACTGCAGCGTTGTTTGTGGTTAACTGAAGTTTTTTTCTTTCTTGTGAGCGCATTATCCCCTCAAGGAGCAATGGAAGACTGATAGTAAGTCTTGACTAAGCCGTAAAGCTTTTTACTAGAAAGGCAGCTCATAGAATACTCTAAAAATACACGTAAACAAACACAGCAGCCTGTTTTGTTGTTTCTCTACACTTTGTGTTCAAAATCACCAAAAGACCAGATTAGCTCAAGTGTCCTTTCAATATAAAGCATCTCGTGCTCAAGCGCTGCATTGACTACTGGTTACAGCTACTACAGAGCGCTCTTCTGGTGAAGTAATCTCTGTTTTTGAGCTGACCAATCACAGGCACAGGCCCTCCGTTTGAAAATTGGGCTCAATTCTGTTCATCTTTGCATCGGTGACTGAGCGGCCTTACGTCGTAGGATAGTGGCGTTGCGTCTGTCCATTTCAGCGTAGACGGAGAAGTACAAACTAGACTTAAATAAGCTGTGGCGAAGCACGGGAAGCTCACTATTTTTCAGCACGATCCTTAACCGAACAAAAGAAATCGCTATCGTTCTAGGACGGCCCAAATCGAAAAGCATGATCGCAGATTTCTGATAATGATACTTGTTAAAATGAGGCCAGTGGGGCATTTTGTGGAATTGTGCTTCAGTATAGGTTTCAAAAACAAAGAGATGTAACATTTTTGGTACATTAGCATCCTCAATTAATTAATTAATTGGTGTGAGCTACAGAAACACTCAATATAAATCCAGCTCCAGTCCATAAGGGCCGGTGCCAACGCAGCTGTTTCAAATGTTCCAGCTTTCTCCTCAGCACGGCAAAGTTCTGCTGAGGCCTGCTAACGAGCCATCGTTTGATTGAGGTGCGATGAACCTGGGAAAGAAGTAAAACGTGGAGAACATCCAAAATAATCTGGACCCTTTGCAGTTTTCTTACAGGTCGGGCAGAGATGTTGAGGATGCAGAAGGCGCCCTGCTTAATTTAGTTTTAACCCACCTTGAATGTGCCAGGTCTTTTGCTACTCAAAGGGTTGGGTAGATCTTAATGAATTAAGATCTACTATTATAGATTTTTACTGTACCTTTAAGTGTTTTTCGCAATATATTTTAGCGGCAATACTGAGCGACCATTACAACATTGATTTGGGTCTAATAGCTTAGCTGACTGGCGTTCTAACCACAGCATGTCTCTCTTCCACTGGAAATTGAAGCGTTGTTGAGTTTTGCACATGACTCAGTTATTTTCTCCTTACTTAGTAGCAGGGTTGGGCACCGAGAACCGGTGTTTGCTCACAGTGTGAGCAAACTAGTACGGGCCCAACACTAGTTTGTTTCTGGGGTTTGTATTAGGTACTACTCTGCCTAGCGAGCCCTGCAAAATGTCACTTCTCTGAACCATAGATCGTATAATGCTATAAACAACATGGAGCGTAGATGCTGCTCGAAAGTCTGGCTTCATTTTAATTTATAAAACGATGGATTCGCAAAGTGCAACACCTGTGATAAACTTTGCGCCAACGGGAGTATGTACAACAAACATGACAAAACACCTTCAGCAGCTGCGTGGTTTACAGCGTGGTAACGAGTGTGCCGTGTTTGGTGTGTTGCGCGTTGCTCTTCTGCTCTCATCGCTTCCTACATTTCGGACTTTTAACAGTCAGCCAGCAACTCCTCGTTGGAAGCGGAATCGGGTACATGAAAATTATGATTGTTTTATTCTTTACAGACTAGATTAAGTTTGAATATACTAGCGACGCTAGCATAAGGCAGGCTGCAGCTGCTACCACGCTAACCGGTCAAAGACCCCACCAGCAAATAGACAAACCCCATTCACCATGGCAGCAAAGGGAAAGCTGTCGGCGGAGCAAATTGCCGCGTGCCGCAGAAAAGTAACGCCGTATGTGGTAAAAAGGCTGCAACCTCATAGCGATGTAGAGTCGCTCACATTTAGGTAACGTTAAGTTAATAAGATCAAGATTAAGCTAAATAACTTGGCTGGTAGCTAAGTTATCTACCCCTGACTTAAATTACAGTAACAGTTCAGGTTTAATTTTATTTACTTGAATTGATTTTAGGAAAAGTCCTCCAAATCATCCCTCTGTCAAGATTGCGAACCAATCAGTGAGGGGCTGTCAGCAGCTACAAATACCTCGACAACCATTTGAGCATGCTGTTGACTTCCAAGGCTCATCGGCGCATTTATTATTATCAGACACTTTGTAGTTTTAATGTTGAAATAACTTTATGAAAATATTTTATTCTTGTTTTATTGAATCTGTTTTAACGTTCTAGTTTATTTGTTGGTTCAGCTCCCTTTGAATTCAAAATAAAAAACAGTTTGCGGGGGAAAGTCAAAATGTGCAATAAGGTTGCAGGTATTAACCTCAACAAGCCATCAGTCCTATATAAATCTAGAGTCCTTACAAAGGCCCGCTGTATTCTGCAGGATCAGGACTTCCACCTGCTTCCATCAGGGCGTAGATATATTTCGCCAAGATGCCGAAAAAACTGAAATAAAAACTTGTTTATCCCACCTGCTGTTGTCCTGGAAAATAAGTAACTTGTCTTGTGCTTATTTATTTACTTATTTTCATATGTCGGCGTTAATGATGTTTAATAATGTATTGATTTAACAATTGCTGCCACCAAATTGTCCCACGGGGACAAGAAAGACTCGTTGAACTTGAATAGCTGCCCTTGAGGACCAACTTTGGGAACCCCTGCTCTAGGATCAGTAATGTATTTTTAAATTTAATTTGATTGCATCACATTGCATAGGTATCACGAAAAATAATATTTTCTTCAGAAAAAACTAGTCTTAAAAAATTTAGTTTTTCTTTCTTCCTGATGAAAAGCAGTGCGCATGCAATTCACAGCTCTGTGGCCATTCTGTGACACGTGCTCCCGACAGCTTATATTAGTGCTTGTACGATGAAAAACAACCCAAAGCTCAAAACATTATTCTTGTACATTTATGAATTCATTCTCAAAGTAGGATTTGTAGGTCGATTACATTTAAATGAATTAAAATAGAATTTCAGTTACCACAAATTAAAAAAGGTATACGTTTAAACTGCTTTTAAGTCGCAACGACAAATTAAAGCTGCAGGCTTCGCGCCGCTTTGGCCTCTGCCGGGACTCGATCACCATCGTCTCAACACTTCCAGCAATCCTGGTGATAAAATTTGCTTAAGGAGGTGTTCAAAAGGCAAAAAATTGCAGCTTTAAGCTAAAATTGCCAACCTGATGAGAGAAATGGAGCATGGCTTCAAAATCTTTTAAAGGGTTCTTGAAAAACTATATATGTTCTTAATTTGAGAATCCTAGTTAAAAGCGTTGCTTGGGTATGGTTTTAATGCTTCTAGGGGTGCTGTGCAGGTATCAGGCCATCACCACCACCAAATGTTTGCATACCTATGTCTTTAGAGTCGCACTAATATCAATGTTCCCAAATTTGGAACAGATCAGATGACCAAACATTTTACCCCAATGTTTAGGATACTGCTCCAACAGCCCGTGCAGCTGTGTAACTCACGAGGTCTAGGAGTTTGTTCAAATGTGACGTATAAAAATAGCACAAAATGGTGGCTTTGATCCAAAATGGCTGAATTCCTGTAAGGTTTGGACATGTTTTCAAAAGAGTTTCTGTTCAAGGTAATCACAAAGTACATATATCGGCTGAATTTGACTTTCCTAGATGAAAGCAATGCTTGTTTATTACGTTAATTTTCCTAGGGGGCGCTGTGCAGGAACTAGGCCCCCATCCAAAAATAAAATAATTTAATAATTTAGGAAACATGTTGGATTCAGACTGGCTGTCTTGGTGGTTTAGATCTCCAGAAGTCGACCACCAGCTCCTTAGTCTTGGTGGTGTTTAGAAGAAGGCAGTTTTTTTTTTTTTCATTTTGTTTTTTTTAAGTCCGTGAAGGTCTTCACCAGCTCCCTGTACTATCCCTCTTGTCCACGACTCACACACTCCACGACAGCTGTATCATCTGAGTACTTCTGGATGTGATCATTTATGGTTATGTTATGAAGCAGCCAATACTTTCAATGATTAGGCCTAATTTTATTCATTTTCAACAATATTTTTGATGAATATATCCAGAGATTAATGGTAAAAATCAAACGGTCTCTTTAAGAAACCAAGCTAACCATGCTTGATGAAATAGTCTGAGCTCTGGAATTGGAGCATAGATTTTAATTCTATGCACTTTTTACTGTACTGTAAATGTAGTACAAATCATGCCTACTTGATCCAATTTGCTCCAGATTTAACATGAAGGATCTTTGTCAGCTTCTGAACAGCTGATTTGGCCGTTGTCATCAATTGAAAAAAAATAACAGCCCTGGAAATATTAACAGCCATTTCTCCGTGATTATTTATCACTATTTATCTTATCCACTCAAAATTTTGTGTGCTTTCCTGTTGCCTACTGTGAAACAAAACCGTGTGCTAAATTGCTGGCCTGACCTTAATTCCTTCCAAATTTTGAATACTTTCTAACCGACCTTGACTGAGCATAAAATTGAAGTTCACTTATTGCCTAATTGCGACAACCTGAATGGGTCATCGGGCTTGATGGAGGTGGTGATGTACAGCTCCTGTGGTGGCAAAACACACTAGAGCAGTACTCAGGGTGCACGGTCTGTTGAAGGCTGCTGGAAAATTTAATCTAACTTTCTTTTTTTTTTTTAAAGTTTTGTTTAAAAGAATTATTTGAAAGTTTTTTTTTTGTGGTGAGAATTCTACAATTGTCCTATAATGAAGGTTTTAAGCTGGTGAAAGGTTTAGTGTGTAAGCTATGGTGCGTTCCATTTGTATTTGGACCTCAGAAATTCAACTGGAACGCCCCCCCCAAAATTGGAAATCTGAGAGGTCTCCTTCCTTGGAATTTGAACCCTGGACAGGTGCGTTAAGGACTAATGCTCTCAGTATAAGTGGTGGCTCCTCTGCCGCTACACTTCTTGGTCTGTCTTTGACTTTCAATATGGCTACTCAATGCGTTAACAACAGTAGGTCAAAATTGCAACTCTAAACATAAGAAAGTGGTATTTGCATGTGTAAAGTAAGAGGTACTACCAACAATAGCTGCCTGGGCATTGCGATACTGAAATCCCGACTAAAGCCTTGTTTATACTTCTCCGTTCTGACGGAGACTGATTGACGTAGCGCCATTATCAGTTGACGCAAGGGCTCACCATCACCTATACAAGGACGGGTGTTGTCGAGCCCAATTTTCTAATCGGTCTCCATCAACAGCGAGCATAAGCCGCAACAGCCAGAGTTCATTTCCCCAGAACTGGGCTCTAGGGCTGAACGATGCGTTTGCAATTAAATTGCAGTTTGATAAAATGCGATGTCCTTATCGTAAAGGCTGCGAATTGACTTTACGTAAACATATCTGGTAAAGTCACGTGACTTGCAAACAGCAAAAAAGATGCAGAGAGAGAAGGAAACGCTGCACTTTAACCTGTTATAAAATGACCTAAAGCTTAACAGAATCCAATGCTGCACAATATTGGGTACCTAAGAGGAAAAGTACATCAGTTGTGAGAAATTATATTGGCTATGAAAACGTTGATGCTGCGCAACGCCAGGTAATGCAGAACCCGCCTTGCTGCCTCACGAGGTACACTACGAAACTTTATCAACAACTAAGAACATCACACCACCATATGGGAGTTGCACAGCTAAACTGACCGCCACCAGTGTTTCAATTTCCAGTAAACAAACTTCCAGACGACAGGGATCGCTGACGTAGCTGTTCGAAAGAATCGCTCCTTACGAACATAGAAAAACAGCAGATGGAAATAACTCGTGCTATGACGGGTTTTATAGCCAAGGGTTTGCTTCGATAAGCATGATGAATAAGCTAGGATTCAATCTCACCAACACATTTTAGCCACATTTTACCTGCGCTGTATAAAAAATGCAGACTGAAAGTTAAAGCCGCACCGAAAACAGTGGAGTATTTTGTAACAACTGACCTGTGATCAAACCACACTACAGAGTCTGTAAGTGCATTAGATCCATGGAGAATTAAAAATCAAATCTGTTTATAATACACAATATTTTTGCTTGCATTAATAAAAAAACGCATGAGAAAAGCCCCATTAAAATAATTGCAAATTAAATCGCAATATTGGAGAGAAAGAAATCGCAATTAGATTATTTTCCAAAATCGTTCAGCCCTACTGGGCTCTATAGGCGCTGTAATCAGCAGTTAATGCAACGTTTTGGCACAAGATGCTTTATATTGAAAGGATAATTTATCTAATCTTGTCTTTTGGTGATTTTGAGTACAAGGAGGTGTAAGGAAAAAACAAAAAGCTGCTGTGTTTGTTTCCATGCGTTTCTAGAGTATTCTATGAGCTGCACTTCTAGTAAAAATCTTTACAGCTTAATCAAAACGTATTTTCTGTTGTCCATTGCTCCTTGAGGGGGAAATGTGTTCACAATCCGAAGAAAAAAACTCACCCGGAAACTACGCCGCAACGGAAGACAGGAGTTGGGTCAGACCTCCTCTCCATAACGGAATTTATTGATGAACATATCTTTATTTAAGCCCACTGGAAACATCCTTCTTAAAACCTCTCTCTTCTCCCTAATTAAATTAAGATTAACTCATTTCGGTCCTATTTTAACCTCCTTGATTCCCATATAGGATATGGGGTGTCCTAGATGAGAACGCCTAGCACCTGGGCTATTTGGATTGTTGGGTTTAATAAGCCTTCTGTGTTTATTGATACGCTGTTTCAAAGGTTGTGAGGCATCACCTACATATCTGTTTGCATGAACATGCTATAATGTAAAGAACAGTTAGTTTAGCATGTAATGCAATGGTTTATCATAATTTCTTTTAACGGGGTGTTGAAATGATTCAATATTTTTTGTAAATTGGAAATTTATACATCTTCCGCACTTCAAATTACCAGTTAGATTGTTAGTTATTCAGGGTATTGTTGGCTCCTAGTTACCATGCGATCGGCCACTCTCTTCCGGAGAGTGTATGGGGCGCCAACATTCAAACCCCGGCGGGAAGTTTTCCACAATAAAAGTCAGAGCTGAGAGACAGAGAGAGTAAATATGCACAGACACAGAATTTCTGTTTCACACTTGTACGCACCTGCAGATGGGGTTCAGCCAGAACTGAACCATCGTCTACAGGGTTGTACCATTTTTATTAAAGAAGAACAAAGAAAAGTATTCACATGACTTATTCTCCTCCCACCAGACTTTTTATTACCAAGGTCTCCCTGAGTTATAGCTTATAGTTTATGGCCGTCCTCCCAGATCTGTTTTTTATCTAAACATCCTGCTTTTACAACATGCAATAAACTTTAGCCTAGAGTTTTACGACTTAAAAGCTTACCCCCATAAACAATACTGACAAACATATCTTTACCATCATGCAAGCTAATTAAAACAGACTTTTACTTTCTGAATACTAACTAAAGATTATATAAACATATTTAATACGAGACTGTTATATAAAGTAGCCCCAAAAAATATGAGTTACGACAGTATCTTTGTAATAAAGATTTGTTTAATGTTTAAGATATAAACATAACGTCATTGGCGTGCCCATTTTAAATGTACATTTTATATTTTAATATAAAAATATTTTTTAAGGAAATTTCGTACCTTCATTCGCTTTTTATGAAAATGTTTCATATTCAACCTTTTAATACAGAATAATCGTTCAAAAAAGATCCTTCCTGCCCACAGCCATTCAGTCTAGTCAATCTAAAAAAAATATTTTATTTTTTAAGTAATAATAAAAATAATAAAATAATGAACTGTTCGTAGACAGAACAGACACCGCAGTGCTGCAGCCGTGTACAAGACATCAAAGGGTGAGTGTCGCAACCAAATAAAACCGGTTATTTTTATTATTGCATAAATATTACATTATTACGTTTTTTTTGTTTGTTTTCAGAATTCAGTTTTTAGCCTGACTCTATTTAAGATGCTTTGGGCTGAGAGGATTATTCTTTATTACATTGGTTTTGATGAAGCTTCTGACTGAAGATGCTGTTGTAATACTTGATAGCTACAGCAGTAACAGTGGTGATAATTTAATTACCCTTATCACACATCATCGCTAATATTTTATTTTATAAAATATATGTATCTTGGTTAATGCAAAATGCTTAGATGTAATATGCTCATAATAGAGCGGCTGTGTGCTGCCGTAATAACGTACAATTTGCACTTGAGCTGATTTGTCAACTAATCAGCAAAATAATTAGTGATTAGTCGACTATCAAAATAATTGCTTTTGGAAGCCCTAATTTTTACATTATTTTGGCTTCTAGTTTATGAAACCAACGAAAACAAGAATTCAAAAAATGTAAATACTGTGAAATAATCAGCCCAAATTTCCCAATTGTCATTAAATTGCTTCACTTTGATTCAAATGTCTCAGTTAAGTTCAATATGGGGTTGACTGCATACTTGAAAGCTGGCTAGAAGCAAAAGTTCAGCTAAGGAGGCTGGCTGTTAACTGAGTTCTGTGTCCAAGCATATCAATGGAAAGTCCAGTGGAAGGGCAAACTGTAACAGGAGAAGGTAAGAAGCATCAGCAGAAGAGACTTGGGCTTTAGCGGATTATCAAACAGAGAAGATTCAAGAATTCGTCAGAGATCGGGAAAGACTGGAATGAGGCAGGAGTCACAGCTTTAAAAACCAGAACAGGCTACAACTGTCAGATTTCACGGGTCAAACCACTGCTGAGCCTGAGCCAACGTAGGAAGTGTCTCAACTGGGCCAAGGAGGACTGGACTATTAGCCAACGGTCCTAGGTCCTCTTTTCCTATGAAGTAAAGTGTGCCTTTCATTTGGGAATCTAAGTCTACCCCAGCCTTTCCACTGGACGCGTCAGCAGCATATTTCACTCGCGTATTCTGCTGCATGGCCCTTTCCCCCGGGGGATGTATGAGGCGCGTGGCAGCAGGCAAGCAGCTGTAACCGAGAGCACGAAACAGTGTTTATTTTTGTAAGTTCATTTTATTTTAATTATTAAAACTTCAAGACAGCTTGCATAACTGAAAAGTGTGCATATAGAATTGGGAAGAAAAAATATCACATTAATAAGTAGCATAAATTCACCATCTTGCCCCAAAATAGTAAATACGTCACTCTATGCTTTATCCTTCTTGACATTTTCTTTATAAAAAGTGTGACTGGGGTCATACAACCATTCGTCGTCCATGATGATGTCAATGTCAACCGTTACGCATTTCAGAGGCGTACCGCATAGAAAATGCTTATATTTAGAAAAGTGTCGCTACATGGCGCTCCTGAGATGGGGCAGACTCATGCTGCTTACGTGTCCGGTGGAAAGGAGGGGTTTGGAGGATGACGAGTAAGGAATAAAACCCAAACCGCTTGAGGTCCAGTCTCCCAGAATGTTTTAGAGGACTTCATGATTCCTTTCGCTGAGGATCTTTACGAAGATGCAGATTTTCTCTTCCAGCAGGAGCTGGTCCCTGCCCACACTGCCAGAATCACCAAAACCTGGTTTGATGCCCATGCCATCACAGTGCTTGACCGACCAGCCAACTCGCTAAACCTAAACCCCATTGAGAATCTATGTGATATTATGAAGATTAAAGTGAGGGGCACCAGACCCAAAACCAAATAAGAGCTGACAGCAAGCGTCATGGAAATCCCAAATTCCATCCGCAGCAGTAATAGAGCTGGTAAAACCAAGCGAGTAAAACGTGCTTTAACAATGGATGATGCCAACACCGCTCTGAGGGCATAAATGCTGTTTTTGAGTAAACACAGGTCGCACAAGTGATGTTTGAGACTCTTTTTCTTTGGTCACGGATAGGGCTGTTAGGGCTCTTAAAACTCTGTTTTCAACCGTCCACACGCAGATACTGAAAACGGGGAAACCGCAGATCTACACTTTGGCTGGAGTTTTTAAAAATATTCATTTTTTTAAGCCAAAAATCTTCGTTTAAGTGGGGATGATGGGCCAAACCATAGAAAAATATCTGTTTTGTGAGATACGTGTGGACAAGGCATAAGTATTGAAGATTGACAAAATCATTTAGAAAGTACTAGATCTTGATTGTTTTGATGTGTCCTTATTTCTGTCATGTTTCTGCAAAAACAGAGAAGTAAATGGTGATTTCTTCACAGCATTAAATTTGTTGGAGTTCCCGTTTTCTTGGGTTTTATGAGATTGAAGCCCAAATTATGTACAAATAAACAAAACAGTTGAAATTGTTGGGGGCCCTGAGTCTGTAATCCTTGAATGTTAAACATTTTTGAATCCCATTATGGAAATAAATAACTTTTTTCATGATATTCTAAATTTTTGAAAAGGATCTTTATTTCAATTCAGGGAAGTCTGAATAAATTCATGTTCGCTAGGCTAGCACGACAGAATATAATTGAGAACGCTGTTCTTTTAGATGTGATATCAAATACATACCTGCAGTCAAATACCTTCTAATATGCATAATGTGTTTTCACGATTCCTGCAGACGTCAACCAGATGCTGATGATTACAGAAGTTCCTGAAGACAAAAGACCGTATTCTGACCTGCTTGACTGCCAGCCCCAGCACACAATGGAAGAACAGGAGGGAGTCTGCATCAGTCTGCGGGGAGAGCACCTCAGTGGGAAAGAGGTGGTTGATGCCATCAGGTTTCCAGTCCCTGAAACTCCCTCAAAGAGTGGGGATGATAAATGCCCCCCTCTGCTGTTGCAGCTTTGTCAGGACCAAATTAAAAGGGGAGAACTTCCAGAAGGGGACAGAGGAGGAGAATCTATCGGGATAGAAAATCATAGTAAGAGTTCTATTTCCTTAAATACTAAAGACATTGAGGAGGATGATGATGCAAAGTGCCCTGTCTCTGAGCTGCAACACGTGTCAGACTCTGGACTGAGTATTAGTAGAGAAATCAATTCAAGAAGAGCACAATTCTGTTGTGATGTTTGTGGAAAAGTCTATAACCAAAGATCATGCTTAACCAAACACATGGTAATGCACACAGGGCTAAAACCGTTTCTTTGCGATCTATGTGGAAAAAGCTTTAGCCGCAAAAATTATTTTACTGTGCACATGCAGTTTCACACGGGAGATAAACCTGTCTGTTGTGATCTTTGTGGGCACCGATTTATCTATAAATCACAACTTAACAGACACATGATGGTCCACACAGGACAGAAACCTTTCTGTTGTGTAATTTGTGGACGAAGATTTCGTGTAAAGGACTCATTAAGGCAGCACATGCTAGTCCACACAGGGCAGAAGCCTTACAGTTGTGAAGTTTGTGAACAAAGATTTGCCAGTAAATCACAGGTGAACAGACACATGAACGTCCACACAGGAAAGAAACCTTTCAGTTGTGTTGTGTGTGGGATGAGGTTTACTGAAAAGGCAAGTTTAAAAACGCACCAGATGATCCACACTGGACAGAAACCTTTCTCTTGTAGCTTTTGTGGCGAACAATATCGTCTGAAATCACAGTTAAAAAGACACACGGCACTCCACACAGATCAGGAACTTTACAGTTGTGATGTCTGTGGAAAACATTATGTTGAGAAGAGATCATTAAAAGAGCACATGATAATCCACACAGGACAGAAATCTTTCCGTTGTGATCCTTGTGGAAAACTTTTTTTTCATAAATCACATTTAAAAAGACACATGTTAATCCATACAGGACAGAGACCTTTCTGTTGTGACGTATGTGGACAAAAATTTGTTGAAAATGGAGATTTGAAAAAACACATGATGAGCCACACAGGACAGAAACCTTTCTGTTGTGATGTTTGTGGAAAAAAATTTGCCCACAAACACAATTTAACAAAACACATGAGCGTCCACGCAGAATCAAAACCTTTCTGCTGTGATCTTTGTGGATACAGATTTGCTAAGAAATCAGATTTAAACAGACACCTAATGATCCATAATCAAGGGGAAATGGATTTGCTATGAATAATCAAATGTTTCACAGCCATCTGCAGCTATACAGTTTATGTGCCATCATTAAGGCCCACCAACACATTTATTGGTTTAGCATATCTTTAGTGATATTTTTGTGTTTAGATCTCAAGACATTTTAGATGAGTTAGAAACACTGCGTAACTTTGCAGATATTTGCCCTCTGTCGCCCTCTCATGGCTCGCAGCGTAGTGTCATTGTTAAACGAAATTTATATGGAGCAAATCTGAACAAGTGTACTGACGGTTTTACAAGCTCGCCAACCAAAACAACAAAAATCAAACTAACCGTGTGTCAGTTGGTAAACCATCAAACAGCAGAGGAAAGCAGACACTACTTGAGTGAGTGCGTGTGTGCTACTCGCCAGGGGATACAATTTCTGAAGGGTATAACAGTCTTGGCACAACACGGCACTGTATCACATTATCATGACCAAATAATGTGAAGATCTACAGAGCTACTTCTGCTTATGAGTTAACACTAATTTAATATAAACAAACATAAATAAAGCCATTTTATACTCTGCATTGCGACATGGGGGCTGCTGGCTTTTAGGAATAAAGAGCCGACAGCCAAAGTGAATGTGGAATTCTGTTGGGCTTATACTTGGTACTCATACCAATTCTGAGTACAATACTGCCATATTGGACACATTAAAAAAAAAATTTAAATAAAAAGTGGAATTCTCTATGGATCGCATCTGAAGAAGTGGACAGACGGTTTTACAAGCTCGCCAGCCAAACAACAAAACCTCAAACTGACGGCGTACCAATCTACTTAGCAATCCTGTTGTAGCACTGCTAGTTCAGCATTCAAACATCCTGCAGTATTTCTAACTGCTCACTCACAGCGGCTGACAACACAATACTGGAAAGTTGTAACACTGGGTTTTAGAAGCTAATCATACTTTGACCTAAACTGAGCAACAATTTGACGGAAATCAGCTTTCACAGCAGTGAAAGGAGGAAAATATCTGACCCGTCTTTTCCCATCTTGTTGCTCTCCCGACATAACACTGCAACTTTCCTTAACCCCGATTTACAACAGGTGCATAATGGATCTATTGAATGGATCTATCTCTATTTCCTCGCAGCAAGGTCCCAGGTTCAAATGCAGGGTTGTGCTTGGGTTCCCTTCCAAAACTCCAGCTTCCTCCCCCAGTCCAAAAACATGATTGTTAGGTTAATTGGTCCTAAGTTGCTGTTAGGTTTGCATGTTGTTTTTCCTGGGTGTGTCTATACTGTTCTGAGATGGAATGGCAACCTGTCCAGCGTATACCCTGCCTCTGAAATGATGAATGCTGGAGATGGGCACCAGCAACCATGCTTAAGATAGACTGTATAGATATGAATAGAATTCATAAATTCCTGAAACTTCAGTAAATTGGATTTGGATCCGAAAGCGGAAAAAAATTGTTTTATTTCTGAAAACAATGAAATTATGATTGACTGGACACTTTGTATGGATGCTTGAAATCCCTGAAAATGCTTGAATTTTAGAAAGGTGTTTTGACTGTTTTGAAAGTGCTTGCTTTTTGTATAATGTTCTTGGTATTCCTTGATTTTTTTTCTGCATCGTGTTGCTATAAATGCCTTGGCTAAAAACCTCAATTTGATATTTTTATTAACTAATAAATAAAAACATTTTCTTCCACTTATTGTGTTCTGTTTTTTGTCTTAAACTGCATGTGAACAGTAGACATGCAGTACAGACCAAAAGTTTGGACTCGCCTCATTCAATGAGTTTCCTATCTTTTCATGACTATTGACATTGTAGATTCTCACTGAAGGCATCAAAACTATGAATGAACACATGGAATTATGTAGTACTTTTACAAAAACTGAAATAACCTGGTCTCCAAAGTCACCGGTCCTGAACCCAATTGAGATGATTTGGGGTGAGCTGAACCGCAGAGTGACGGCAAACGGGCCAAAAAGTACTAAGCCTCTCTGGGAACTCCTTCAAGGCTGTTGGAAAACCATTTTGGGCGACTACCTCTGGAAGCTCAAGAGAATGCAAAGCAGTAATCAGAGTAAAGGGTGGCTACTTTGAGGAATCTAAATATAACACATGTACAGTTATTTCACCCTTTTTTTTCAAGTACATACAGTAATGCCATACATCATGAGTTCATTAATAGTTTTGATGCCCTTAATTGAGAATCTACAATGTAGTCATGAAAAGAAAGGAAACTCTTTGAATGAGAAGGTGTGTCCAAACTTTTGGTCTGTACTTTGACTTGATGAAAAGATCAGCTGGTGGACCGGTGGAATCCTGGTATAAATATGATGCTCACCTATGTTGAGCAGGTGCTGCTGGTGGGAGCGGTGCACGTTTCTGGTGAGCGGGTAAAAAGAGAAGAGGAAGTACAAAATATGGCTGAAACGAGGACAGTGTCTACAAATGGCCTCCTTCAAGATGTGCAAGAAAGCCCAGCAGCTTTAATAGGATTTGTGCTAAAGGTAAGCTAATGGTCGAATGTTAAGCTAGCTTGCAACTTTGTAAAGTGCAAATGTTTAAAGGATGGATGGAGCTGGGTTTTTTCTTCTTTAAAATGTGCTACAGTAAAATGTGCTAATTAAAAACGCTAGAAAGGGTGGTTAGCAAATGGTTTAATTAGAAAGCTGAAGCATAGATATGTTCTACCATGTGGTGTTCTTTTGTGCTATATGAACTATGTGTCCATTTCATAATTAAACAATACTTGCAGAATTTGTTATATGTTGGACAGTATTTTAGATCACTGATTGCCCGTCCTTCAAGCAGAGAACACTGTATGGTGTAAGATTACTTTCGTAATTATGAGTGTGCCGTTCATAACAGGAGTGTTAAAACAGGTTGAGAGAGTCAAAAAGTTTTCCTCTGTAATAAAACTTTTTTTTTTCTTAGTTGCGTGCTCTTTCGCGTCCAGCTTTTTCTGGGAGTGATGTTACAGATACAATCAATTTCAGGCACAGTACTTTTGAACAATTACATGCTCCGTCTTGGCAGTGTCCGCAGAAGGCATGGAGTTAACTTTCACAGTTATGCTGATGATACACTTTTGTATATCTCTGTCTTCTGGAGACATGGCCAATGGATGCGCTTTTTAACTGCATTTTAAGCATCAAATCCTAAATGGCAGAGAACTTTCTCCAGCTCAACCAGGAAAAAACTAAAGTTTTAATCATCTCCCATCCTGAGGCTCAGAAAGTAAAACTTTTACACTAACTTTGACAAACTATAATCACTGTCTTTTCATTCTCCTATACAAGTAAAGAATCTGGGTGCGATTTTTGGTTCATGTCTGACTTTTATCCCTCACATCAAAACATTACCAAAATAGGTTTTTATCACCTAAAGAACATTAGCAGAGTAACCCCATTCTCTCTCTGGCCAACACAGAGACACTGGTGCATGCTTTTATCACCAGTAGAACTGATTACTGGTCCTCCCAAGGTTTACACTTTCTTCAACATTTAGCAGCACGTGTCCTCATGAAAAAACAGAAAAGGACAGGGCAGGTTTTAGCTTTCATGTTCTCTGTTCACTTGTGCTCCCAACACAATTTCCACATAGCCTCAGTATTTGAATGGACTACTATTTAAATCACTCTGATCCACTTCCTTATGCAATCACGTTTTCTTTTGGCGCAGATGCTGCTGTCAAGATTTTTGAAAGACTCCTAGGGCCTGATTCATCAATGCTTTGTGCTTGTTAAAATTGGCGCAAACATCACTTCCCTGTAAAAACAGACTGTAGCTCATGAAGCAAAGAGCATTGCGCCTGTTAAATCCGGAACTAGAGGCACCCAGTCAATTTAACGTTTTTCCCCATGTAGAATATGCAATATGGACGTTTCTGTCAGAAGATGCAAAATATTGGGAGGAGAACAGGAAGAGTCTTTGTGTTGGCTCCTAATGTATTTAAGGTTCTTTTATTTGTTATTTCAAGTGTCGTAACTGTCCTGGTTCTTCTTATCTTTCATGTTCTCTGCGCGCCTCTGCCAGCTGTCTCCTTGTCATCCCTAAAGTCAGGACACGCTCCCATGCTTGCGCCACCTGGTGTGGCCACCAGGTGGCGCTTATTGAACACCAGCTGTAGTCTGTTTGGCCCCTTGGGAGCGTCCATTTAGCACCATGTTGCTGTGTCATTAGCGCTTGATGCATATTAGAAGTTAGCATTAGCGCAAATAAGTTGGGATCACTTAGGTGGTCGATTCTTCCATTTCTGCTGGATTCCTTTTACGAGCATGCGCATTGTTTCCCGATTAGAGAGTGACGTCACCAGATTGCAGGGCGGTTCAGATCAACAAAGCAACCGTGAAAGACAAAATGGAGGCTCGTTTAAACCCCAAGGTTCTGCAGCACAGACCGGGTTAGTATTTTTTCATGACAGCTGCATTTTAGGAAATGCTTGAGGCGATTAACGGATAGCTTCTTAAAACCCAAATGAAGCCCTTAAGACGTAAAACAGTACACGCTTTGTTACTCGGTAGAAACTGGGCCATAAAGTGAAGTCGCTCTTTGTTTGATATTGTTCCGACATCTGGCATCTACCCACTGTCATAAAGCAAGCAATTTATCGCTACGCTCAAAAGCAAAGCTAATATTTTATATATTATATATCCTTTTTATTGTAAGGGCGAGGTTTTTTTTGACCGCTGTTTTATTTCGGCACTATTTCGTTTTAAGCTTAAATGTAAAGTGGTTTTAGACTGATGCGGCGTCCACATTTAGTAAACATCCAACATCGCGGCCTTGATGGTTCGCAGCAGCAGCAAGAAAACACCAAAAACACGCAGGACAGTGGGCTCTGAGGACAAGAGCCGGGGACCTCGGATCTAAACTCTACACAAAAAAAATATTTCCTAATTTTACAGTGGATCTTTGGATAAACAGGTCAGAGTGTAGCATTATGCCTAACCAGGATCTTAGGTTTCTAAAGTATTCACATTCAAAACTCAAGTAGAAGTATAGATACAGGGATTTAAAAAGACTTCTGTAGACGTCGACGTATCAAGTCAAGTTTGTACTCAAGTAAAAGTAAAAAAAAAAATCTGGATTCAAAACTACTTAAAGTATAAAAGTAAAAGTAACAAGTTTTTTTTTTCTACCATTAAACTCTAAAGCTTAAGATGCACCACAGCACTACCTCAGTTCCTAAAGACACTTTTACTAAAGACCATAATGCAGACGCGTCAATTTCAAGGCCTGCGGGCCAAATCCGGCCATAGCCATTTATCTGGCCCTCGAAACTCTAGAGAACTCTATAGATAGTAGGGATGCACCGAAATGAAAACTCTTGGCCGAAAACCGAAAACGAAGAAAACTAAGGCCGAAAACCGAAACACCGAAATAAATGATTGTCAATTATTAGAACCATAGAATTTATGGCTATGATGTGTACTAACTTCACTAAAATCAAGGCATTACAATAAATCAGTTACAAAACTATGAAGATATTTATTTAGCACTGACATAACAACAATGCACAATATAAATTAAGTTAATAAAGTTTCGGCTGTGTTGTTTCGGTGATTTAGGTCTTTCGGCCGAAAACCGAAAATGCCCTTTTGGGTCATTTTCGGCCGAAAATTTTCTGTGACCGAATATTCGGTGCATCCCTAATAGATAGAACCTTTAAGTTCTATTTCTGTGCTCCTCATTGCAATTTTATTTGTCAAATCAAGTCGGTGTTTATGTAAACGGTCCTAAATCACATTATGTAAAGATGTTCAGTATAATTTCATTTCAAGAAGTACATGTCAAATGTGGAGACACATTTTGTTATTCAAATTCTAAATTTTCATTATAGTTTTTTCTATACTTTTTGTCCCAACCGGGCCTCTTAAGGATATTCATGAGCCTGATCTGGCCCAAAATGGAAATGAGTTAATATCCCTGCCATATTGACATAGTCATCCTATTTCGGCTGCACATGTCCCACCAAAATTTATGCATTTTAGTGCAATGCAAATACATTAAAGAATCATATGTGGACTGCTGCGCTTTAATGCGTGCTTCATAGAGTAGATGATAATGAATAGTCTATTTGTAATGTCTGAGTCATTACCAAGGGTATCTTTTAACTTTGCAGCATATGGACTGTGAAGTGATTTTTATCAGCTATATGTCAGCTACACTAAATAAATCAGTATTTTTTTTTAGTCATCAGGTGTGTGCTACACACAATTTATTTTAATTAAATCTTTTATTAGTTTACCTCATTACATCAGAAAGGGGATTGCTCGAGATAGATCATTATCTACGAAATTTTCTTTCTGTGTATCACGATCTGTATACATACATTACCGCGCTCTGCTGCTACAGTACAGATTAGAATTAAAAGCTGCATGTCACCCAAGGTTTTGAAATCAGCGAACATTTCTCTAATTAAGGTAATAAGAAGTTTGAAAGTCTCACTGAATCCAGCTTCCTGTCTCTTCAGAGGCACGCACAGGTGCTGGGCACCATAGCGGGCTTTTTGAAGCCAGTCTTTAACCGGCAGCTCCGAGTAACAGTCCCGTTCCAAAGGCTCTTGGTCTGAAACGACGCTCTGATGCCTTCGTGGGAATCTTTCTATTAATGCATCGATTCAGTTATCTTTCCTCCGTGCGTAAAGTTAAAAATGTCCACGCGCCTGCACCAAAGTCAGGCCAAAACGACGAGCTGCCTTCAGATTTTTCTGCCACCGTTCTAAACCGGACAAATACTGAAAATATTCGGTTAACGTGACCCCTGTGTGCGCAGTATGCGATGGGTCCAGAACAGTAGATGTTTATTATCAAACTGCAGTCAAATTTCTAACCAGTTGGCACAGTTTTGGATAATATTTTTGTGTTTATTTTTAATAAAACGAAAGACTATTTGAAACAGATGTAACAAGGCTAATTTTAAAATGTAAAGAGTAGAGATAATTGCGGGAAAATGTAAGAAGTTGAAGTAAAAAGTAGCCCAATCTATAATTACTTAATTGAAGTATAAATCCCCCAAAATTTCTACTTAGGTTAGATAACAAAGTATTTGTACTCTGCTTCTTTTATTGCCGATCTCTTATTTCTGCTGCTGTGGGCAAGTTTTGGATCTGAAAAATGGTGCTACTTGCTACCAAAATGGTCATGAAGCTCCAGTAAAATTACCCTGAAGCTCCAATAGTAAAAAGATATTAGAATTTCTGAAAAGAAGCCATAAATAACTTCTAAAGTTCAGAAAATGTGTGATTTTTATATCTTAATACAGTTGCGAAATCAATTAAAGTAAAATAAGTGATAACATTTTTAAAACAGAAACTCCAGTTATTGATAGAAAGTAGTTTATCAGGACTAGACTTAATGGCATTAGATTGTTGATTAGTTAGGCAAGGCAAATTTATTTGTATAGCACTAGGGACGTCCAGATCCGATCATGTGATCGGAAATCTTTCCCGATCACTTGATTTCAGACTCGATCGAATTGGACGTTACCTCCCCATGAGGACTCCGATATATATGTACATATTTTCTCATGATAATGTTTAAATTGAGGTGCTGTCTGTTTTTATATCCGAGTTTTTTTGATATTCACTGTTGTACTAAAGTCTAAAAGTGTAAAATGTTATTACTTGATTTTTCAAGCTACCTCACTAAAGTGCTCTGTTTGTTAACAGAGTTGTTAAATGTTAAAATAAGGAACATCCTGGATCGGTTTCTTCATTCTTCTTTATTCTTTTTTTAATTTATCACAGAAGTATCAGAGTATTGGTAGATACTTAAAATCAAACAACTCTGACTCGAGGGCGAAAGAAAAACTGATCTGGACATCCCTATATAGCACACTTTCAGCAACAAGGCAATTCAACTTGCTTCAGGACGTGTTTATGGGGAAAATAAAAGCAGCAATAACACAATAAAAACAGAAAACACCACATTTATTTTTGTAATTTAACTTGAAATACGAAAAAGAAAATATGAGATAGACTCATTACATTCAAAGTAAGAATTGTCAAACCTTTATTTCTATGGATGCAACGATAGCACTTTTTTCAAAGCCGATACCATATCGATACTTGGATCAGACTACTTACCCGATACAGAGTACCAATGCCGATACTTTACAAAAAAAGTACTATCAATTGGGAGTGAGGTTTTATTTTCTTCTGTGCTTGTTACAACGAATGGTGAATTGGATAAAATGTTTAAAATGATTAAAATGTATTAATAAAAATGACCACAGAACTTAACTTACACTTAATTTAAAACAAAAATTTTCTGTGAAATTATTGCTGCATTTCCACATCTTTAGTATCGGTTCATGGTATCTGTTAACATTAGCCGATACATATATGAGTGCATTAGGCAGTGTTGGGGCCAATACCCAATACCGGTATCGGTGCATCCCTATTTATTTCTCATAATTTTTATTATTATTGCTTATAACCTATATTAAAAAAAAAATCAAGCCTCAGACAATTATATTGTAAAAAGTTTCAATAGTTTAGGCTCAAAGTGCCTTACTCCAGTCATGGTGGAGATTGTTGACCTGACAATTGTATAATCATAATAGATGCCCTCCATGAGAAAGGAAAGCACCAAAAGGAAATTTCAAAAGAAGCTGTATGTTACCAAAGAGTTGAATCAAAGCATATTAATAGAAAATTATGTGGAAGAAACAGGTGCAGAGGAAGCAGGCATGACCACAACATGAAGAGAATTATGAGAAAAAAGGCCATTAAAACGTTTTGGGGACCTTTACAAGGATTGGACTGATGCCCAGTTTATGCTCTCCCGACCGCAAATTTGCACTCAGGCGCAGATGTATTGACGGAGACGTTTTGCGTTTATAGTAGTGCGTTTTGTCCTATCCACTCTCTTGTTTTTTAGCGTTGCTCGACCAGGACAGCAGGTGGTGCTAACTTTACATGGCGTCTCTGCCTACTATCACAGCACCGTTTCAGTTTTTTTCTAGGCTTGTGAACGTATTTCTTCCTCAAGGAGCAATGAACGACAGAAAGATCGTTTTTATTAAGGTGTAAAGCTTTTTACTAGAAGTTCAGCTCATTGAATACTCTAGAAATGCATGGAAACAAACAGAGCAGCCTTTTTGTTGTTTTCCTACACCTCCTTATGTTCAAAATCGCTAAAAGAACAGATGAGATAAATTATCCTTTCAATATAAAGCATGTAGCGGCCAAACGCTGCACTAACTACTGATTACAGCGACTATACCAATCACAGGCATACGCTCTCTATTGACGGAGATGGCTCGTTAAAAATTGGGCCTCTACTCCATGCTTTCTTGCGTAGGTGATGGAGACCCCTTGTGTTGAGGGATAATGGCGCTGCGTCAATCCGTCTCCCTCAAAACGGAGAAGCATAAACCAGGCTTGAGGCTGTTAGTGCATTAAGAGCCACCAGACCATCCTGGAAAAAGGCTTTAAACGGTGTATTCTTTTTGGTAAGGCGCTCCCGAACAATACAAAATGTCAAAAGCGTCTCATCCGGGCTGGAAAAAAAAAAGAATTGCAAATCTGGAATTTGAAAACCAAGGTCCCAGACTGAAGAAGGTTTGGGGAGGCACACAATCAAAGATGCTTTAAGTCCAGTGTGAAGTTTCCACAGTCTGTTATGATTTGGGGATCCATGTCATCAGCTGTTCTTTATCAAGTCCAGAGTCAACACAGCCATCTATCAGGACATTTTGCAGCTCTTCGGGCTTCCTTCTGCAGACGAGCTGTAAGGCCGGGAATTTACATGGTTTTAATTACGCGTCAAAGTGTTTATCATGGCTGCCTCGCATAGCTTGCGTTTGTTTCAAGCGTCGTTTGTACACATCCTCTGAAAGTAACACAACGCATGCAGCAATATGAGCGTTACCGCTAGGGGAATTGAAGAGTGCTATTTCACCTGCCGTATGTGCACGGAGTCAATGGCGGCAGAAGCAGTCGGAAAACAAGCACGAATAGCAGTACATATGGTCTTACATACCTCTCACAACACTGCTGCCGTCTTTTTATGTCATAATCTGATGATTAACTAGCTTATTATCTCCTCTGTGGTCGCCATGTTTGTTTTGTCCCCCCAGTGAAACTCTCCAGTACTACGTAGGGTTGGGTGATAATTTGATAGCAGTATCTGTCGATTGATAGACGTGTGGTGCGATAGAAAAAAAAAGGGCTTAATAAAAAAAGTTTGATTAAAAAAAAACACACCAAAAAAACGTTTCCCCTCATTTTATTCATTATAACCAATCCGGTAGCTCTATAAAACAGTCACTCAAACAAAGTACCATATACATATTCATGATTATACTTCTCAGAGGCATAAATCAGAGGCCAACATAATGTGATGCCTACCCAGAAGTCACAAAAACTGCAGTTTCCCCCTCTCATCTGCTGGGGTGTAAGTTCCTATTGAATCCCATGTTAAAAATACAATTTCTCCAGCAGAAATATAAACCTTTACAACCTAGTTTAAAAAAACAAAAACATTTTAGGTTTAATAGGTCAGGTTTTTACCATCATGACGACTCTCAGGGTGGTGAATGTATTTTAGAAGTCATCTGTTTAGATGTAATTTAAACTTGAAATGTTTCCTTTGATTGACATGTCTCAGATAAGCCGTCAGCACCAGTGCTGGTGGCTAGCGGTACGGGTGTGGTCTAATTTGTACCCCAGAGAACCGTTAATAGAATCAACCACCAGCAATGCTTTAAAGTAGGATTGTAAAGTTTAGTGTACAGTATCTTTGTAGGTTCTAAACACTTCTACAAAAGTCTTAAGCCAGGGTCCATACCCTAATGGAAATAGGCATTTTTTGTTTTACTGCAACCACTTGGTGCCCGTAAACTCTTTGCCATGCAGATTTGATCATCTGGCTCAGTGGAAGTGCTGAAGTTGCATTAAGGTGGCGTTGAGGCGACGGTGCGTGAGTCCCGCGGTCATTGGGAGCGGCGCCAAGCTGCGAGGGCTTTGATTTAATCTGTCGTTATTTGAGAATCATTTGAAAGTTGTCAACATCTGTTGAGAAATTTCTCTCAATGCTGTCATAAGAAATGTTTCAACCGAGGGAAAGTTTAGTCAGTCACTTCAAGAAACTCAGGTCACATATCGCAATATTTTATGCCACGATGTTGTATTGATATTCAAAATAAAACTATCAATGTTGTTTTTTTGTTTTTTTGTTAAACTAATTTAAATTACATTTTGTCAAAATTAAAAGTATGACCGCTCGTTGGTGGCTATTTTTTCCCCCTTTGGTTCCAGTGGATCAACTAAATCTAGTAATAAAACTGGATGTGTTATAAACGATAGAGGTTGTTAGAATGCTGTGACATATTTTCTTCTGTTAAATACATTTTTAAAAATCAATATATATCAATATATAGTAGGGCTGCAACAAACGATTATTTGGATAATCTATTAATCGGATTAGCAGGACAAATTTTAAAAAGTGCGTTTTTTTCTCTCCTTCACTTCACTAAGTCCCCTCAAATGCCTTACAGCTGCTGAAATATTTAATAAACAATAAATGAAAATTTGTTTCAAAATGTGCCATATTACCAACATGAACATTTTTTTTAGTATTAAAAGTGACCTGAGCTATTAGAAAAACAACAAATTAAGATTAAAATCTAAATCAAAACATCACAACATGCTCACCCTTCAGATATCCTACAGCTCTTGAAATATCAAATAATAAAGAATAAAAAATAGTTTTAAATGGCTTTGCTTTATCAAATTTTTTTTTAACGACAAATTCAGCATAAATCAACATTAAAAAAAGTAGCACGATAGATCTAAACACTTTCTCCACCGTCATGCATAACCAAATGCCGGACCAAATACAGGATAATGTAATCATGGCTTAGTGTAAGCCCCTTTTATGAGACTTTTATTTTGATTAGCGCAGTCAGCCATGGTGTGGAGCGTAATGCTTTTATTGTGAAGACCGGAAGCTGGTGTATGTGAGTGAGAAAACTTGACTTATGAGATTGAAGTGAGGGAGAGTGAAAAGTAAAGCGCCTCTCGAGTTCACGGCTGTCTTCCTTTCTTCCCATTAAGCTTTTATAACGTCAGGGATCATCCTCGCCATACACTCTGTTGCAACTGCTAAAACAAAAATAACGTGTGTACTGTCAATCAGTGTAGTTAACGCATGTTGCTCGCTGTTTGTCTAGCCATGCAGGTTGAGCTGGATGGCGAGTAGAAACGCACCAAACTCTTCTTCTCTAGCCGAGACGCTGCAAGTAATTACCTAAGAAGTAACCGTCTTTCGCGACTTACGCAGACACACAGCTCTCTCCTCTCTGATGAGTCCAACATGCTTGCGTTTATGATGCTGCATCATCAACGCTGTACTCCCGTGCCATGCACGCTCGGACCTACAAATGTTGCAGGTACACGTGCGGAACACGTTTAAAATAAAGCACTCCCAAACTTTTGACGTTTTTTATTGTCTTAGGTCTACCTGCTCACGCAATGCTCAGCTGCAGCCTACAACCTTCGTGACGAGTTGCTCGCGTTGACTGTTAAAGGTTGCGCGGGAAAAAAAAGTTGCACGACTGGCGACCAAATTAGACCTCGTAATCATGCTAACGAAATTGACGAAATCCGTTGCCAACGCTTTTTACCATCCAATTTTATCGATTTGTTGTTGCAGCCCTAATATATAATCTTACTCATAGTATTGGGATATATTGCAATATATATTACATTTTCCCATTTGTATCGTGATACATATCGTATTGCCAGATTCTTGCAAATACACCTTCCTACTTTTCTGCATATTGTGCTTCCATGTTTCCCGCAGATGTTAACCAAATGCTGATGGTTAAAGAAGCTCCTAGAGACCACAGACCGTATGCTGACCTGGACGACCCAAAGCCCCAGGACGTAAAAGATGAAAAGGAGACCGTCTGCATCAGTCACAGGGGAGAGCATCTAAATGGGAAGGTGGGTAATAATGTCATGAGGTTTCCAGTCAGTTTTTACGCCTGATTCACACCAAGTGAGGAATAGATGCCGCTCACACTAACTGCGGAAAGTACAGAGAGAAAAGCAATGAATATTTACAACTCAGACGTGTTGACTACATGTGGATGACCAGGAGCTGAAGAGTCCCTCAGGCTTTGGAGCGTAACTGCGGTCGGTGCGACTGGTTAGACACGCTCCAATAAGCCTGCTGTGTATCGAACACTGGTTCTTGCTGCTCGCCTTTCTCCAATATTGTACTAGTCAGGAAAGGGTTCGGTCAGAGAGTCTTTTCGACTTCCTTTCGTTTTATTTGGAGAATGGTTTTCTCATTTCAAAGCTTTGGCTGAATTAGCGCTTAATACTAGACGCCAGTGCGGCAGCGAAGCACGGATTCAGCCTCCAGAACAACATGAAAACCCCTATGAAAAGTCATCCAGCTGAAGCAAAAATCTAAAACCTCAGAACAGTACCCTCTGCAGCAATTCTACCATTTGATTACATGCATATGTGTGTGCATTTTATCATGCACTGTGAACTGATATCACTGAAAATAAAATAAAAAGTGGGAAAAAATGTAACAGGGGTTTTCTTTTTGAAATATGCCAGATGCACCTTGCTGCTTATTGTCCCCCATCAATCACTTGTTTTTTTTAAACAACGTTCCGATGTTCACAATATTCTAATGTCTCGTCTCTGAATGGCTAACATTAATGTGACTCTTGTGCTGCCTTTGAATTCACTTACTTTACTGCCATTGTTCCAAGATACATTCCAAAAGTTTTTTTCCTCAGTTTCCCTTTCTTGGGTAAAATAAAATACAACACTGATGTTCTATGTCCATTAATAACCCAGGCCAGACCCGGTCCTGCTGTGCTGTTGAGCTGCTACTGATTGGCTTCCACCAGCTGAGCTGCTGACCCCCACCTTATCGCAGCCGGTAACATGGGGGCCAGAGACGCTGAAGCAGGCAACGGGGGGAAGAACAGTATGACGTATAGCATACATGTCCTACTAAGAGCGAAGGATTTTGTGTTAAAAAGAGCCAGTATTATATAGATTTTTCTACGATTCTTCACGATGACGTCGACAAGTAAAACAAACAACAACAAAAAAAGTAGTAATCTGCGTTATCGTTTAATTTTATAATGATGTTGCTTTTCTCTTAAAGGGGTCGCTGTCCCTTTATCTGCTCGCTTTTATCTCACACACATGCACAGTTGTGGCAATCAGGCTCAGCTCAGAAAAAAATGCAACAGTTATGGAGAGTTTTATTGAATAAAAAGAGAAGCATGTGTAATGCAAAGTTCACAAAGTATAAGCTGCTTTCCACGGCAGTACAACTGTGTTATTTGAGCTTCTTAAAGAGAAGCTCGCTGTGTTTGATGACAAACACAGCCAGTTCCCCCCCCCACGTCGGCTTTTTGCATTCTCCTTTATGTATTGAGGGGTATTCATAGGTTGATGAAAATGTCTAGATTCTCTCATATCACCCGCGCTGCTACTTAGAGGCTGGTTCTGATATGTTTATAGACAGAACATAAAGAACAGCTGCTGATCCTAACAGGACATCACAGTGCCGGTGTCGCAACAAAAAAGTTTCTTCTGCTTATTATTATTATTGCATTTAATATTTGCCAGAATGTAATGTTTAATTTGACTTTAGAAGTTAAATGGCTGTGGGCAGGAAGGATCTTTCAGTATTTCTGATCAAGCTCCTGACTAGAGAGGCTGTTGTATTACTTTATAGCTGCAAATTTAACAGTGGTGATGGTGGTTTCATGACCCTTAGCACACTGCTGCATCTCTAATGTTTTATTTTTTATAGTTCATAAATATTAAATGAGCAATCACCTTAAATCACTATTATTATTATTATTATTATTAATCACCATTTTAGATACTACACACTTCGAGGTAACACGCAAATATTAGAGCAGCTGCTTGCCCCTGCAATAACAAACATTTTCCACTTGATCCGATTAGTCGACTAATCGGCAAAATAATTTGTGATTATCAAAATAATAATTTTTTGCAGCCCTTAATTTAATGGAAGTACGCATGCGACGTCCGGAAGACATAGAGTTTATGCTGAAACTTTCAGGGGCTCCGGATCCGCACAGCACGGCAGCCAATCAGAAAAGTCTGATTGGACTCTATGTTTTTTGTCTTTGCGGAAGCCGTACGGAGTCCAGTCCGAACCCGGTGTGAATCAGGCGTTACTCCCATAACTATTGAGGGTGATAAACAGTTCCATGTGTTCTTGCAGCTTTCTCAAGACCAAGTTAACGGGAGAGAGCTTCCAGAAGAAAATGATGGGGGCGAATCTATCAGCAGACAAGATTATGGAGGTGATTCTACTTCCTTCAAGGCTAAAGACAGTGAGAAGGATGAAGAGAATGAGGATGTAAAGCACCACGTCTCTGAGCCAAAAAGGTTGACGGACCCCGGATTGAAAACCAAAGACATGGACTTGAAAAATAGAGGAACTTCTGAGTTAGATGGAAACGAACCTCTTAGCTCCTCTGAGATTGATGAACAATCAGTTCACAAGCGCTCAGTTCAGAAACACATGACAGATTCAGAAACAGGGTCTTCAAGCTCTCTGCAAAATACAGAATGCTTTATAGAGAGTAAAAATGTCAACTCACAAAGGAAAGTCCAGACAAAAGTCAGATTTAGCTGTGAAGACTGTGATAAAGCATTTATTTCAAAACAAAATTTAAACCGACATAGTAGAATCCACACAGGACAGAAACCTTTCTCTTGCGATGTTTGTCAGCAGGTCTTCAACCAAAAGTCTTCCTTAAACACACACAGGAGAATTCACACTGGACAGAAGCCTTTTCTTTGTGATCTTTGTGGAAAGACCTTTGGCCAAAAATCCCATTTAAAAACACACGCAAGAATCCACACAGGACAGAAACCTTTCTGTTGTGATTTTTGTGGACAGGGTTTTGGTGAAAAATCCACCTTAAGCAAACATATGAGAATCCACACAGGGCACAAACCTTTCTGTTGTGAGCTTTGTGGCCAGGTCTTTAACCAAAGAGCATCCTTAAACACACACAGGCGAATCCACACAGGACAGAAACCTTTCGGTTGTGATGTTTGTGGACAAAGATTTGGGGAAAAAGGAAATTTAAGCAAACACATGAAAATCCATACAGGGCAGAAGCCTTTCTGTTGTGATCTTTGTGGACGAAAATTTGCTGAAAAGGGGACATTAAACAAGCACATCAGAGTCCACACGGGCCAGAAACCTTTCTGCTGTGCTCACTGTGGAAAAAGGTTTGGCCAAAAAGGAAATTTAAAAGAACACATGAGGATCCACACAGGACAGAAACCTTTCCGTTGTGATCTTTGTGGAAAAAGATTTAATCAGAAATCAACCTTAAACAGACACATGAGGATCCACACAGGACAGAAACCTTTTTCTTGTGATCTGTGTGAGAAAACATTTAATCAAAAATCAACCTTAAACACACACATGAAAATCCACAGTGGACAGAAACCTTTCCATTGCGATCTTTGTGGACTAATATTCAGTGAGAAAGGAAAGTTAAAGAGACACATGACTATTCACACAGGACAGAAACCTTTCTGTTGTGATCTGTGTGGACAGAAATTTAGACAAAAAGTAACATTAAACAGACACATGACAATCCACACCAGACGGGAATTGGCACCACTATGAATACTCCTATAGCACAGCTGCAGTTGGTCTTAAAATATTTTAGTCCTTAAGGGCAAGAGTCTGCACTTGTTGGTTTATCATTTTTTGTTTATGTATTTTAATCTTAAAACATTTTCGAGAAGTTAAAGATGTGCTTAGTTTAGACTGATATCTTCTTTGCCAGACATGTTTTGTTCATCACCATGTGTATTTCATCTGTTCAGACTGAGTTGTAGCACAAATATGTTCTGGTGCATGTAAATAATTTTACTGCACTACTACTCTGTTAGTAGGAATGATTGTTAATTCATCTGTTTATCACTGAATCTTGATAAAGTTGGCTAAAGCCTCTACCAAGGTGGCTCGTCAACAGGATTATACTCTCAAACACAGCAAATGCTTAATGAAAAAAAAAGATAACGTTCTGTGATGGCCTAGTTAAAGCCCAGACCAAAATTTATACAAGAGCTTTGCAGAAATCGATGTCTTCAAATCTTAGAGAAATGAATCAACCACTTAACCCCTTGCAATGGGGTGTTCAGAGACCTGGGTTCTGCCAGAAGTTTCCTCTTGCTAAAACAGTGTTTTTTTTTTTTCTTTTACATTGTGACCTTGTGTTTGCTGAGGTGTTAAATCTTGAGTTTATCTTCATTGTGTAGATTGAAGCAGGTTTGAGATGTTTTTCATGTCTGACTAAGTCTTTCTACTTGATCGGGCGTTGTACCGAGTTGATAAAAAATTTCTGGTTACAAACTGGATGCGTTTGTTCTATAAAGTTCTCATAAAATTGTTATCAAATGTTCTAAATTAAAGAAGTACAACTGAATTGAATATGTTATTTGAGGATATTAAACATCTTAACTGTAATAATTTGAGATTATTTTTGTTATTGGTTTTTTGTTTGCTTTTGGTGGGTTGCACTGGAGGACATGGGTTACTGGCCTGGTGGTGGTACTGGTCCTGCGAGGGTCGGGGGTGGTGGTGGGGGTTGGGGGCTGAACTTAACTTTGGTGCCTGATGTCTTTTATGCTTTGACAGTATCGAATGTCGGTAAAGGTGTAGCTTGTCTTGGGATGACGTCGGGGGGGACTGCTTTGGGCTCTGTGGGGGTTGGTGGTTCTGTAGCCGTGAGCCTTTGGGTGGACTTGCTGGGGCCTCCCTCCCTTGGTTGGTCTTGGCGAATAGCTTAGTGGTGTCAGGGGGGTAGCTGGCTCTCTGGGAAGACATTTTGTCCTCCAGTTCTTTCCTTCCCATCCCCAGACACCTTTGTTTACTCCCTCCATCAGTTTACCACTCATGTAGGGTCTTGGGGTGTGGGCACATAACTGGGGTATGGGGAGTGGTTTCCATCTCCACTATCCCGGGAAACCCGACATCCCAGTTTTACTCACTTATACCTTTCTCACGAGAAACACATTTTGGAGGAACAGGCGATCTGGGCTGGTGGGCTCCTTTACATCTTTGAGGGCTTTGACGGCCTCCATGTCTCCATCCTAGAAGGTAGGGATCTAGGTCCAGGACCTGGTTGCTCTGCTGTGGTATCAGTACCTGGAGCTGGGAGCATAGAGTGTGTATGGGGAGTATTTCTGACTGTACAGTGACCATTTGTGTGAGAGAGTCTGTGTGACAATAATATCAGAAAAGGAAGTCCCACAGCATTTTTTGATCAAGATGTATTACACATATGCATCAAGTGGAGTACTACAGTATCAGCCACAATGCCCTACTTGTGAAAGCAAATCAGTTGGTCTTCTAGTCACACTGCCAAAGTGGAAACGTAAAAAAAAAGAAAAGGTGATTAAATGTGTCTATGTTTATCATTTGTTTTAAATGATTAATTTATAAATTAGTAAATCCCTCCAGTCAGGTGTCTTCCCCCAGGCCCTCAAAACAGCAGTTATCAAACCCCCATTAAAGATGAACAACCTAGATAATACATTGATCCATAATTATAGGCCAATCTCTAATCTCCCATTCATCAGTAAGATAATTGAAAAAACTGTATCTCAACAGTTGACTACATCCCTGACAATAAACGACTCAGATAATTTTCAGTCTGGTTTCCGTGCTCATCACAGCAGTGAGGCTGCCCTCGTCAAAGTTTCCAATGACATCCGCATAAATACAGACAGCGATAGAACCCCAGTTCTGGTTCTGTTGGACCTCAGTGCAGCGTTTGACACTTTAGATCATAAAATATTAGTAGAACGATCGGAGAGCTGGATCGGACTCACTGGTACAGCACTTCAATTGTTTGAATCTTACCTCAAAAATAGGAAGTTCTTTGTGTCCATTGCAAATTTCTCATCAGAACAAACAGAAATCACATGTGGGGTCCCCAGGGCTCCATCCTGGGACCCCTCCTGTTCAATATTTATATGCTCCCACTAACCAAGATTATAGTAGCCAATCAGATAAATTACCATAACTATGCAGACGACACACATCTTTACATTACATTGTCCACCACGTGACTTTGATTCTATCCAGACCTTAAATGAATACTTTAAGGAAACAAATCAACGACTGGATGTCCCGTTACTTTCTCCAGCTAAACAGAAACAAAACAGAAGTAATTATTTTTGGACCTAAGGAGGAACGATCCAGAGTCAGCACACAGCTTCAGCTACAACTAAAAACGACTCATCAGGCCCGTAATCTAGGGGCGCTTTCACATGGTACGGGAGTCCGTACTCGGGTACGGTATTTGGTCAAAATCCACTTATTTCGTACCATGTGAACACAGACTGTACCGTGCCAGAATACGGCCAGAGAGACCTGCCTTGGAGGTAGTATCCGAGTCCAGGTACGAGCGGCCACGTATCATGTGAACACAACCCGTACTCTGGCCGTACTCAAGACAATAGACGCGCTCCATGCGGAAATGACGACATCGCCGGCCGAAATTACAGAATCACCTCGCGACCATACAAATACCAAAACAACGCGATTCAAGCATCCCACAGCAACACAGCAGGTTACAAAACGGCGGGTTTACTACAACACTCACCCTGTAGATGGCTTCAGGTAGCAGCTGACCAGTAGACCAGTTTGTTTACATTCTAGGCTGTTGCTCGTTTTATGACGTCGGTACTTCTCACTCCCTTGTTTGTTGGAGAACTAAGACTTATTTGTATGCCGCCACCTGCTGTTTATTTGTAGTAAAAGACTGGATCCCAATACGGTCAGAGATCCGTGCCATGTGAACAGAAAAAATTAGCATTTTCTCTGGCCGTTTTCTGGTACGGCCAAACATGTGAAAACGGCCTAGGTGTTATAATGGACTCAGACCTGAAACTCCAGGGTCACATAAAGGCAATAACAAGGTCAGCCTTCTATCACCTGAAGAACATTTCTAGGATTAAAGGACTGATGTCACGGAAGGACCTTGAGAAACTGATCCATGCGTTTATCTTGAGTTGGAATTATTACTGCAACAGTGTCCTCACAGGTCTACCTAAAAAAGCAATCAGACAACTGCAGCTGATCCAGAATGCTGCTGCCCGTGTCCTCACTAGAACCAGGAAAGTAGGACACATCACCCGAGTACTTAAGTCCTTACACTGGCTCCGTATAGCCCAGAGAATTTACGTTAAAATACTCCTACTAGTTTATAAATCAGCTTTCAGCTTCTATGCTCCACAAATCTCGAACAAACTTCCAGAATGCAAAAATGCTGAATCGTTAGGCTCTTTTAAATCAAATATTAAAACTCTACTATTCAGAGCTGCCTTTGAGCCCTAAAATGCGCTTTCTGATCACTATTTGATTCTCATGGTTTAACTTTTATTCTTATTTCTCATTTCCTTTTTAACAGATTGTGTTTTATCTGTTTTTAATCTATACTAATTGCATAAATTTGTTCCTTACATCATCTTTTCTTATTGACTGATTGTGTCTATCTGTTAAACTTATATTTTTCTGTTTTTCTAATCATGCTTTTGTAATCATGTATTTGGTATCATTATCACTGTATCATCTAAAGCACCTTGAATTGACTTGTGTTGAAAGTGTGCTATATAAATATAATTGCCTTGCCTTGCAAAAGATGCTTTCCAACAGGTTTTATCGTAGTTTCTTTACAAATCCATTCACTTGTATTAGAAGTGTAGAACTGTATCCCTCCACCCGCCGGAAATGGAAATCCAATGGAGGTCCATCAAAATTGATCTCAAAACCCTCATCCTCCCATTCAAATGTATCGAAATCCATTTCCAAATTGAAACAGATAACTGATATTTAAAAACATGTTTGGGTAGCGTAGCCTATAACAGACTACAAACAATACCATTTCCGTTTCCAGCAGTGATCGGCAGCTCAGTTTCCGATTTACTTCCTGCATCACCATGAACTTTATAAGATGTCTACAGAAGCTGCCAAAAATATCAGTTAACGATGTTCGTCGAATCGTGGATGCACACTCACCAGCTCCCAAAAGCAAACGGGATAAAGGATTTAACCTGATATATCCAGTTACTTGCACCAGTTCAAGGGTAAGTAGATTAAGTGGCGATGATATCCAGCCAACTAACGTTGGTGACGTGCTATGTTTAAGCTTTGTGTTTGTTTCGTCTTTATTAATTGTTGTTAAAACTGTCAACTTTGTGTCTCTGTGTGTTTTGTGAAATTTTTACCCAGGACTGTTTGTGGATCGGCACACACAATATAAAAGAAAGAGAGAAACCACACAAGAGCCACTGATTGTGCTAGAATAATGTGTCACTTTTATTACCCATACAAATACAGTTCAGCAGCAGCAGCAGCAAAAGCAATACTTCAGCAACAAAGCAGTACTTCATCAAACAGGCATTAAGTTGTATAACAGCATCTCACCTTTGACACTTGAGAGTGGAGAGCCAGTCACCTCTCGGGCAGATCTGTTAACGTGAGCCGGGCGATCGTGCACAAACCCCACAGCAGCAGACTCTCAAAAAGCTGGACAGCTCCCACTCCAATTATACCCAGAGGAGAGTGTGAAGAATGAGGCAGGCCAAGCCTCACTTTCAGCCCCCCCCCTCGCTTATCAGTTTGCCCGGTCTCAAAAAAACATGTTTTCGAAACCAGGCAGACCGCAGCAGTTTCATGAGAGCTGTCTCTTAGAGATATATATATGTATATTAGGATGATTTTTTTTTATTTACATGTTGCATGTCCTGAGAGCAAGTAAATACATGTGCAATGCCAGAGTACTGACCTAGTGATATTAACATTTGAAAATAAAGAAAGGAGGTTACAGTATGTATACGTTAGTCTTTAATCACATAGACATTTGTTTGGCTTTGGGCTTTCCTAAGTGGGTTCTGATGATTCCACACACTGTTTTGCTTTGGGCCTCTGGGGGACCTTGGGCTGCCTCTGCAAATACGGAAAATATGTAGAGCTATTTTCACATGGCTTCCTGGTTTTACCCTGCTTACACAGTTTTTTGTACATTTCCTGAAACACTTTAGCATTATTGTCTAATTCAACATAATTTGTTGTAACGAGCAGAGAAAAATTTCTTTCTTCCAATTCATTGCATTTTTTGAGTGTGGTAGAAGTATCAGCATTGGTACACGGTATCAGCGAGTACTCCAATCCAAGTATTGGTATTGTATTGGTTTGAATAAAAGTGGTATTGTTGTATCCCTACTGTGAAGTTATATTTATGTTCTCTAAAACAATTACGTTCTATAATATCTATAACATAAAATGTTTTTATATCTGAATGTAGAGTAAAAAAAACACCATATGCAGTGTTTTAGAACATTTGGTATTTATTTGAACTTAACTCAATAATATTGCAGCCGTATGCATCCAAATTCAGTCATTCACACACAAATTTACACATGCTTACCTCTGCCCTGGGCCACACTGACACAATTAGGGCTGCTGTACACAGGCGCCATTGGACCCATTGACCACCGATACCTAAATAAATCTTCCAAAACTTCAGTAATTAAGTATTTTTACTTAATGAGAAATGGAATTACGGGCTGCACATGAGATCCCAAGGATAGTATGGCTGCAGCCCTAGATAAGGTTACAATGGTTTCCAATGTTAGTGGATACATTGTTACTTCTATTTGAACATTTGAAAATCATATTAATACTTAAAAGTCACATTTTTATTTCTAAAGGAATACTAAATTGAACATGGTCTAAAAACTAGATACAATTTGATCATAGTTAACAGTGGCGGCTGGTGGAATTTTCTCCAGGGGGGGCTATGATGATGGCTAGATATTAGGGTTGTCAAACGATAATTTTTTTTCACCTAAGGGATAGCTGTGAATTAATCCCAACTAATTAACATTCCGAAAAATGAATAAAAAGCAAAAAAAATTAGAGTAAAGGGACAAATCCAATTGCCATAGCTCTTTTTTATAAACAGAGATTAGTAGAATTTTGTTCTTAACTCCACAATCATATTCACACATTGACTACATACATTCATACATTGACATATTGATCTTTAAACCAGTTGCTAAGGCAAACTAACTGGCTAAAATTTTCTGTATGTAAAGATAACTTTTTCTTAATCATACTGTTTTGGATTTATATTCCCACACAGCTGCTGATACAGGTTTGGGTGATATAAATGTGAGGAGGGAGATGATATGTGTGATCTCATATGAAAAATAAGAACAAATGAAAGGTAAGGCAGAAATAACCAACATATATGAATAAACTTAACATTTGGATATCAGCAGCAGTGTTAAGTATCAAATAAATCAAACGTAATATAGATTTACTAATAAAATGTCACAATTTACCGTTTTCAAAAATGAAAACACTCAGCAGACAAACAATCCAAGTCATCAATCTACACAACATGATTACAGGCTCTTATTGTGAAGTAGCGGCGTCTGCACTACACAGCTATTTCCGCTAATCAATTAGCACTAATTTAAGTCCGAAAACATCACTTTAACTGAATAATGCGCATTTTTAACGCAGCAATACCTTCGTTCGTCTCCAACTCCCGTGGTCTGACCTGTTTATCAGCCGCGCTGTATGACAGACGTCCGTGACGTTGTTTGACTTCAGCCGCTTCAGCCCAACAGCTGGAGGGGGACGATATGTAAGCCCCGCCCTCTCAGGGCGCCCCAAGACATCCAATCTTTTGTATTGAAGAGCAGCTACTGCGCATACAAGGCTCCCATAGACTCCTTATAAGTTGTACATTTACAACTTATTTGTTATTTTTGTTATTTATTTTTTTAACATGTCCTGTCTAGCAGTTTGCCACTCAGAATTGGTGTCTGAGTACCAAGTACAAGCCCAACAGATTTACTTTCCCAAGCAGAGTTTTAAAAACTAAGAATTACTCATTCACTACACACAAGCATGGATTAATGAACAAAATACGAATGTTTCTGGTAAACTCCTGGTAACAACTAACTAATGACGATAACCTCAGCTCAAGATATGTTCGTCCACACCAATGTCCCCACACCCATGCAGTTCTGAATAAGGTTTCCCCATGCAAGTGATTGATAGCTGGTGTAAGGAACCGTCAATCCGTCCTACAGGAATCAAGACAGACATGAAGGAGGCAGGAGACATATGCATCCAGGGTCCCACAGAGCGCAGGGCCGATTACCCACCAAGAGAGGAACAGATGGAAGCTCCAGGGGAACACCAAGCAGCCGCAATGCTGGGGCGCGGGAGATCACAGGGACCAGCCCACGGGCTCCGCCGGAAACCGGCTACGCCAGGACGGGCCTGGAACAGAACCCGGAGGCCACGGGGATCAGGGGCACCCCGCCCCCAAGCAGGGCCCCGACCAGGGACCCGCCGAGAGGGGTCCCCAGCCGCCCGAAAGGCGGAAATACGTCCTCAATCAGACAGAAGTCAATCAGACAACTCAACCACAACTCAACTCCCCTTAAACTATTAAATATTTCTCTTACACATCTGAAAGAAAATATACATATATTTCAAAACATTTTTATGTTATTAAAAAAAATTTTTTTCACTTTTATTCTCAAGGTAATGTGGCAAGTTGTCAGTGGTGGGGCGGCGCCCTAGCGCCCTCTATTGGCTAGCCGCCACTGATAGTTAACCTATCTTCGACATCAAGCAGCCAATCACACCAAAAAATGTCTACTGTTTTCCGTCATCTGCTTAAAACATTCAAAAAGGTCTTTAATATAAATAATGACATTACAGCACAGGTAACTATACTGGATTACTCTGTATTAGCAAGTATAAAGGAATTCATTTACTGATTAAGAGGATATTGAAGCCTGCTCTCCATGGGCGCCTCCATCCTTTAAGGAGTACCTGGGCTAAGACCAGACAAGGTGTAATATATATAAAAAAAGTGTTACAATCAATTAAAGACGATAGCGTACATGGCAAGGTGCCTAAATTATCATTTATTT
The DNA here is from genome assembly GCA_028564705.1 of Apricaphanius iberus. Classification (NCBI taxonomy): domain Eukaryota; kingdom Metazoa; phylum Chordata; class Actinopteri; order Cyprinodontiformes; family Aphaniidae; genus Apricaphanius; species Apricaphanius iberus. The sequence goes on along the minus strand of JAPXFQ010002242.1, from coordinate 83,875 downwards.
TCAATTCATGAATGTCAAAACATTTTAATGTCCTCGAATATACAACAACTTATATCATATATTATGTTCAGTTTAATACTCAATGTTTTGTGTTTTTGTTTGATCGGAAAACTACTAAACCAAACTGTAATTTAGTTCTGTCAAGCTTTATTCACTTGCTTCTGTTGGTCTCCCCTTTCTCTCCCATCCTTGAATGTCTCTTTCTCTTTCAAATTTGTCTGCTTTCTCCAACTCTCTACTTCCATCAGTGAACTCCCCGATATTTGTTTTAATTTATAAACTATACTGACTATACTAATGCAGTCACTATAAACTATTCCCTTATTGCAGTCTCTCTCTGTTCCTTATTTCCAGCTGGTGTCCCTCTTCTTCTCCCTCTCATCATTAGTATTGTCCTTGTTAGTCTATTTGACTCAGTCAATAATGTTATAATGGTGAAAGTAAAGGAAGGCTTAACTTCTTCCATTTATTATGTCCTGTTTTGAATTTGCTTCCATCTATATTCTAATAGGAATTAAAACAGCTGGAATTTAAAGACCTTTTCTTATTAACTATGTACAATGTTAGAATATTTCATTGTTACCAGTTCACATGCCTAGTGATGATACTCGTGCTTCTGCTGAAGCTATATCTCCTCTTTTTAGGTCATCTCTCCTACCTTCTAAAAAATCATGACATCAGAATTAGGTTTGCAAAGTGTGACTGTTGCAAGCTAATAATAAAAAACAAAAACTAGATATCCGTATGTAAATAACTGGGGTATCAAGTGGCAACTAGATCAGTGTGCAGCAAATGGAGCACCCTTCTGATTTCAGAGAAAAAGTGACTTGAGTCGCTGTATTAGAAAATGGGATGAGAAGCGTACTATGTGTGGCACAGGGTTATTTAGAAGTCCACCATGGATGATAGACTATATGACTCACTAAACTAAACGAGACAAACTGTATAAAAATGTTGTTCTAAAGATTACAAATGGGTGGCTCTTAAAAGAGCCTTTGTGGGTCTGTTTCCCAGCAGTTCTGATGAGCAGCAGTTTTACTTGGCCTTGGCGGCCTTCTCTAAAATATATTTCCAGAACAATTTGTAAGAAAAAAATTGAAACGCACAAAGTTTAGTTAACCCATCTTCCATCCATAATGAGTTAAAGCTAAAATATAGATATGTACCTTACGAGTTTAAAACTGTTCATCCTTTTGATACATTCAGTTGTTTTTATTAGCATTTCCATCTTACAATTAAGTTCTGCTTTATTATTTTGTTTTACATTTAAGCAAGCGCATTTACTGACAAGTTTAGGGCATTTAACCCTATTGTTATATTTCAATTTCTGTAAAGGCATTTAGTAACATTTTAAGAAGTGTCAGTAAATGAAGTCTGGTGGTCAGAATATTTATGTCTGGTTGAGAAAGAAAGTGCTTTATACAGTCTTCAGTTTTTTAATTTATGAAACACAAACAGCTTTTTGTGTTTCATAAATTAAGTGGTAATTATATCAGGATATTGCTCTTTAGATAGATGTGGGTGGCTCTTAAAAGAGCCGTTGTGTTGTTTCTTTATGCCGTTCTGCTTTACTTGGCCTTGGCAGCCTTCTCGGTCTTCTTGGGCAGCAGCACCGCCTGGATGTTGGGGAGAACACCACCCTGAGCGATGGTGACTCCACCCAGCAGCTTGTTGAGCTCCTCGTCGTTGCGGACGGCCAGCTGCAGGTGACGGGGGATGATGCGGGTCTTCTTGTTGTCGCGGGCGGCGTTTCCAGCCAGCTCCAGGATCTCAGCCGTCAGATACTCCAGCACAGCAGCCAGGTAGACGGGAGCTCCGGCACCGACGCGCTCCGCATAGTTGCCCTTCCTGAGCAGCCTGTGGACACGGCCCACGGGGAACTGGAGACCCGCACGGGATGAACGAGTCTTGGCCTTAGCTCTGGCCTTTCCTCCGGTTTTGCCTCTTCCGCTCATTCTGATGCTTCTTTCTGAGATGAAACTCGACAGAAATGTGAAGCAGCGGATGAATCAACCCGCCTTATATGTGTGCAGAAAGAGCGGGACTCTTTGAAACAACCAACCAGAAAAGCTTCCAGCAGAGCGGGACACAGATGTGGATTCAAGCGGGCTTTTTCAAGCGATCTTCCCCCAATCAGCAGCAAGAATGAGCCGGGGCTCTGCGCTCTCTAGGCGGGGCTGAGCTCCGGGAGGAGCCGCTCACCAATCAGGAGCCCAACATGTGCAGCAACGTCAGCGTCCCCCTGCTGCTGCAGCCGCGCTTTAAAAGCAGCGGCTCTCCGCTCTCTGCTTCAAACTTTCCAGTCTATCTGCAGAGGAAGCAGCAGGCATGGCCAGAACCAAGCAGACCGCTCGTAAATCTACCGGAGGCAAAGCTCCCAGGAAGCAGCTGGCCACCAAGGCAGCCAGGAAGAGCGCCCCGGCCACCGGCGGCGTGAAGAAGCCTCACCGCTACAGGCCCGGTACCGTGGCTCTCCGAGAGATCCGTCGCTACCAGAAGTCCACGGAGCTGCTGATCCGCAAGCTGCCCTTCCAGCGCCTGGTCCGAGAGATCGCTCAGGATTTCAAGACCGACCTGCGCTTCCAGAGCTCCGCCGTCATGGCTCTGCAGGAGGCCAGCGAGGCTTACCTGGTGGGGCTCTTCGAGGACACCAACCTGTGCGCCATCCACGCCAAGAGGGTCACCATCATGCCCAAAGATATCCAGCTGGCCCGCCGCATCCGCGGAGAGAGAGCTTAAAGTTTTGTCCACAGCAGGCCTCCTCAACCACAAAGGCTCTTTTAAGAGCCGCACACACATTCTGGAGAGAGAGCATTCCTATCACTGTTTTACACATTAACACTACTGGATGGCACAAATATTAGTTGTCACTTGTGTGTATTGATCTGCAAAATAGCAGAAAAAATGGCTTCACCTGAGCCAGAATAGGAAATCTCTAGAAAATAAGCAAGTGATACTCTGCTGTTGATCCTTTGAAACAAACTATCAGATGACATGTCCTTGATTAATCTGCCACTTTCACCAACAGAAATGCCCTTTGTTCAGATCACAATCAAACATTACTTTATTTGTCCCACAATGGATTCATATTTTTGTTTTCTTCAGGACAGCACTTCCTCTGTAAGGATTGTACATGACTTTTATTTTTACTTCATACAGAAATAAGATGAAACCCATAATGTTACTTTGAATTGCTGAGCACATAATGGCATCCAGTGTATGCAATCTTATTTCACTGTACTATATTTTAATATAGTTTCATATTTAAACTATCAAAGCTAAAATGAAGCTAAGTAAGACACCAATTTTATTCACCTTTAAAAAAAAATATATAACACAGATGACACAGAACTTATAGGGTAAATGGTTTTAAGTTTTAGATGTGACTGATTAAAATATATATTTTAAATCATTTCCTGTGCTGATCATCTACACAACTTTTGTTTTAAAACAGCATTATTAAAGCAGCCCTCTGGGTTTCTGAACAGTGAGTTCCAACCTTTCTGCCTCTAGAACTGCATTTTGTAAAAATTTTAGCGAACTATATTATATTGAAGCTAGTTTTTTTAAATAGTTTGATTATAAAAAGAGCTTATTAAACATAAATGCCATACAACTACATAATAGCATCATTTATTAATTACAAAAATGCTAAGGTATAAAACATCTTTTGTCTAAGGTATTTTTATATTTCAATTAATTTTTTTGCAAACATCTTGTGACAGGTCTTAAATTTACCACATAGTTTCCAATTTTAAAGTTCAAGTGCTGTTGAAAACTGGACAGAATCAATAGTTAGATTCATTTAACAGGAAGTTTTTGCCCTTCAGTTCATGTGGGTGGCTCTTAAAAGAGCCGTTGTTTTGTTGTTGTTCCTCAGCTGCAGCCGGATTTACTTGGAGCTGGTGTACTTGGTGACGGCCTTGGTGCCCTCAGACACGGCGTGCTTGGCCAGCTCACCGGGCAGCAGCAGACGCACGGCGGTCTGGATCTCCCTGGAGGAGATGGTGGAGCGCTTGTTGTAGTGGGCCAGACGGGAGGCCTCGGAGGCGATGCGCTCGAAGATGTCGTTGACGAACGAGTTCATGATGCTCATGGCCTTGGAGGAGATGCCGGTGTCGGGGTGGACCTGCTTCAGCACCTTGTAGACGTAGATGGCGTAGCTCTCCTTCCTGGTCTTTCTCCTCTTCTTGCCTCCTTTGCCGGCCGTCTTGGTCACGGCTTTCTTGGAGCCCTTCTTGGGCGCAGACTTGGCTGGATCAGGCATAGTTTCTCTCAGGCTTTACAGCAAAGAGTGAGCTGCAGCGGTGAGCAGGCTGTTCTTATGCAGAGCCAGAGGAAATCCTCTTGTGCCGTCCCCTGACTCTGATTGGTTGAGCCACTCAGCAGGGAAGGGCTGAGCTTCAACAGAAACCAGATTAGTTTTAAATGTTGCGCCAATTCTAACAGAACACAAAAAGGCGGGATAGCCTCCTAAAGAACAACACCCCCACCCCAACCTGCTTCCTCTCAACGTTCACTGTCACACAGCTGATGCTTTATCAATGAGACTTTACTGTAACGCCGCTTAAATAAAAGTAAACATCTTACCAGAATTCATAGGAGTCTCTGTGTCAGGGGAGAGTGAGAAACATTTTTTTTCTTACTTTGGTTGCAACACAGCATTAAGTCTGTTGATTTTTTTTTTTTTTACTTTTTATTTGTCCTTTTCTTCTGAACACAGGAAATACAGAATTATACATTCCCAGACACTATAGTTACATATTGACAATGCCAGTGCATGAAAAAACAAAGAAAAATTACATGAGTACAGCCGACTCCCTGCCTGATTGGGGATTGAAAGAGAACAGGACTAAATGTATGAGCAAGAGGACATGTGAATTTAAGATACACCAACATGTTCTCCTAATGTACAGAGGTATCTTGCTATGAGTAGCCATCTCTTTTTAAAGACATCAGGTCTTAGATGTAACTGAGCAGTTAAAGCTTCCATTCACTTAACCTCCCTCTGTTTCCGTCTCCACTGAGCCACGGTAGGAGGCGTGGAATTCATCCAGTTTATTGTTACCATTTTTCCAGCAGTCATCAAAAGTATATGTAACAGGTATTTCTGATGGCTGGTGTACATATCTTCAGGGGTTAGCTCAAAAAGAAAAATGTCTTAGAGTGAAAGATAAATCGATTCCCAGAATATTGTCTATTTCGCTCTTTGTTTCCCAACAAAATGAAAGCATCGATGGGCAATTCCCCAAAATATCCAACAGAATTTTGCAGCCGGGTTTTCAGTGAATTTGGAAATCTCTGAGGGGGTCCTAAAAAAAAAACCTTGTCTTCATCTTCCAATCAAATTTTGTTCTATTTTTACCTATCCCGATTCCATGTCATTTTTAATCCAAGCTACCACTGCTGTTAGTTGTTTTGCCCAAAAAATGGTATTTTACATTGGGGAGGTTGAGTCCATCCTGGTTCTTCTCAAGGGTGAGTGTTTTAAGCTTCAGTCTTGGTCACTTATTTTGCGATATAAATCTGCAAATTAGTCTGTCCAGTATCTTAAAGTTCTCGTTCACTGGTGTTTGATTATATTTTTCTGTGTTCTCTGGTATGAAACAATGCTGACTCAGTTTCTGTCAAAAAATAAATAAAGTCCCAGGCTATTTCAGTTTATGCCAGTTCAGTGTGGGAGTGGGCGTGGAGACTCATCAAGATGTGGGGGAGAGTCCGCATGATCCCTTAACATCTGAGGCCTCGTTTTGATCTGCAAAAAGTCGCCACATCATCAAGCTGGGTAGACCACTCCCCAGAAACCATCATCCGTTCTGATGTTGGCCCCAGGTTAAAACTGCTGTTATATGTACACATGAATACATAAACCACTCTGGTACATTACACAGAACATTAATTTTCCTCTATTTGCATGTTTTGATGACATTCAACCATGTGTGTTCTTGTGTATTCTCATTTAGATGATAAGTTGGGAACTGAGAAATGTTTGAACTGAACTTTTGTCACATTTGACCTGACTGTGGGAGAACAACAGAATCTGATTGGCCTATTTAAGCTTGGTTTATGCTTGACGCATGTAGATTCCGTGCGAAAATGAGACATGTGGAGCCGGCCAAGACGCCTTCTAGCAGCGTTTACACTTTTCGCGGCTCGTCCCTGCTGAGAGCCAATATTCTTGAGGACTGTAGGTGGCGACGTAGGGCTCTACAGCATGCATACAACACTACACCATAGTAGAAGTAGAAATCACTGTTGTTTACAAGATGGCGACACCCGTAAGCTTAAACAAAGGCGACGTTTTTATGCTGTTTACTACTGTTAGGAAAAAAGACGAAAAAGGAGATGGTCCACTCGTCCATTAAATTACAGTTGTTCACAGTGATCTCTACACGCCGAATCAGAAAGATGTCTGCATTCATGAACCTCTGCCAGTAGGAGCTCTTGCCAGTCCGCCAGGTTTTTTCCAGCGTAGTTAGAAAATTTCCTAAGTGCGCGGTGCGAAAACTTGTGGTCTCCCCGGGTGCCGTGCGAAATGCTGAAATGACGTAATTTGGACGTGTGGAGGATGCGTCAAACATAAACCCAACTTTAGAGGTAAACACTCTAAATGACTGTGTTTACATGCAGCAAAAGAAATTCGAATTATTACGTTAGTCTGACTGAAATCAGACTTTTCAAATGCATGTATACACCTTATTCCGACTTAAATCACACCAAACTGGAGTTTTGCCAATCGGACTATTGTATCCACAAAAATGCTGGGACTCAGACTTCTATTCTATTCTATTCAACCCCCCTCCCTCGAGAAGTGAGAAGACGCGGAAGTGCAAATCAGCCACACCACAGCATGGTGGCCGCCATATTCTGTAAGAAGAGTATGGCGGCCAAGACAAACGTAAGCAGCCGATCAGAGCATTTTTGCACTGCCAAAGAGGCAATGCATTGTGATTGTGAATATCCTGCTTTTACCACGCCTGCTTCACGTTGTGCAGCTCGAGGCTAACCGTTATAAGGCTAACATTTAGGGGAGCATGTCGGCATCTATCGTCCGGGAGTCGAACGTACTCAATTTAATAATTCGATTTTCTGTGTGACGCGTAAACTGGGACTCGGCTCTCAAGCCCGAAGTCTGAATACTACAAAAGGCTTGATTAAGATGTGCATGTAAATGTACTGACTGACTTAGTGTAACCTTATGACAACACATTTAAAAAAGGGCAATCAAAAGATTTTTTTCCCCCTTATATTTACCTGGCTCTGACATTTAACTTGCTCCATTCGTTCTTGGTTTACTGAGTGTGCTGTACAAAGCAACTGCACACTGCATCACCATGATTTTTAGACTTAATTCTGCAGAAATAGTTTAATTGTTAACAGAGATATATCACAAACCGTTGGGGTGATTTAATGATTGGAACGAAGGACCAGTTCAGGGGGACGTTGCCTAAAATATGACATAAAGAGTGTCTTACCTTGGATCAGCTCTGGCGTTATTACAGTTAACGGTAGCAAACTCCGTCATATCTTCTTCATTCTTGTTCTTCTTCATGTGCCTCTTGCAGCAGCATAGGTCATATTTTCCTCTTGTGATTTCACCTGTGGACAGAGTCACTGTAAGCCTGCAGGAAGCCCCTTGAGAGAGCATTAGGGTATTGTTAATTATTAAGACACTATACACCAGAGTACAGTCAGAAACTAAAGAAATACCAACCTTTTCTGATCACTAATAGGGGAGGGGCAACTGAAGACTTGATTAATTGTTTCATAAAGCTGTAACCAACCACATGATTAAATAAGAGCTTGAACAGAGATTGCTAAAGACTACCAGTGTCATGTTCTGTAGGAAAGGCCATATCTCCTATTTAGGACACTATGGTCAGGACTTCAGTAATTTTCAGCTGTGTATTTAAAAAACAAACAATTAAAATAATATTTTTGAATTGCCTGCTTAGTTATCTGGAGCAAATGCTGTGGAGGGATGGGTGTCACAGACGTGGGATACATCCGGGAAACGTCATCCACTTTTCCTGTGCCTGTGCTTTCCTTTTTTTGGTGTGCTAATATACTGCAACCTACTTTTATGAACGCACCGTAAGCATACACAGCCTCAGTGGATTGCTGGCAGGGGCAGAGCAGAGCAGGACACCCGGCACACCACCAACCAGGGCAAGCAAAAGGTTAAAAAAAACAACTTTGCACCATTTTTCAGGCAAGCTGTAAGTTTAGTTAAGTTGTCATATACAGGTAATATTAGCTAAATAAAGCTTAGTTAATACATGCCAATATATCATGTTAAACCGGTTAACAATACTAATGTTAGCCTTGTAACTTCCCTTTGCTTGGTAAGTCATGCTAGGAATAAACCTACTTTTCTTTCATTTTTGTTCAGAACTTAACTACTTTCCACATATTTGAAAGAAGTCTTTATTGGCACAATAAACACGGCAAGTCAGGGTCTACACCGGTGGAAAGAAAATATAAGTGGCTAAGATGAAATATCTATGTCATAAGAGGGCCTCTGAGGTTAATTTCCAGAGTAATTGCACTACTAATCCTAATTCTATATCAAAATTTTACCTTCTACATTTGCATTTATTTTTAATGCCACAACAGTAAAGACAAGAGTTAAGGAGGAGAAATAAGACCAGAGGACAGCATCAGGGACCACGATGATCCAGGGTCTTCACAGGTAAGAAGAGATTGGAATTTGGTGTAAGTTGGGATCGGTTGTAATATACAATTAAATTCACAAATAAATAAACGAATATAGGATTTGTTTTACCTCATCTGTCAAAACAACGGACATCAGAAAAACGTAGTGCAACCTCTGCTTGGGACATGATAAAATGATAATTGAAGAAGGAAATTCATTAGGAACAAGACTGAAAGAATAGACATAGGTGATTTCCTTTATGACCTATTCTCTGGGAAACTGGTCAGTGAAAAGTGAAGGTGAGGAGCTAAGTAAAAAAAAAAAAACTTTTTTTTTTATCTCTTAGGTGGAACAGAACTGCTCACATGATCCACAAAATCAGGCAGATGAGTAGGAGAGCCAGAAGAACAGCAGGAACAATGATGTGGTTCCATGAACCTAAAAAGTTACAAATGACAGTTATGAACAGCATGCAATGGTAAACCTGAATTCTGATTCTCAGAGGCTCGGTTTATCCTTAATATTGAACCACCATAAATTAATATTTTCTGTTCAGAATAAACACCACTATATTCAGGATCATGAGAAGATACTTTTGCCAAACTTTAGTCTTTCAATTACCATAGTAAAACATAATCTTTTCTCAAGATGTGAGTTTTTTTGTTATACATTTTGATAAATTCAAGCCCTCTTCCAAGCGGTTTGCATCTTTAGTATAGGCTCTATAGTATAAGGCAAGTTCAACCTTTAAAAAATAGAGCCAACTGAACTAAATTTGACATGGAATATTATGCTTGAGTGGCACAATAAAGTTAATTGTTGACCCAACAGTAACAATGCATACACAAAGGGGCAAATGCCTTAGAAATGAAATATTGGTTTATTGGATCATTGCCAACGCTGGCATACCTTTCTCTGAACAGGATGAAGCCATGGTACAGGTGAGCTCACATAAGTGGATGCCCCAAGACTCAAGGGTTTTTTTTGTCCGAAAGAACATTTTAGACATAGCTTTTGTGTAAAAAACAAGTTATTTAAACAGTTACATAAGGAGTATTATAACATTGAAATATGTGTTAAAATCCCATATTTGCCTTCCACACAAACTCCACCAGCAAAATGAGAGCCCAACCTGGAAATAACCAAAAATGCAATTCTCCCCTCATCCACTAGGGGCTGGCTCCAGAAAGGAGCAAGTTCCCATTGACTCCCATTTTAAAAATACCAACTTCACAGCAGGGATAAACATGTTTACAGCTTGACTCAAAAAATTATTGTAGGTGGGAACCGCCCTGTTGATTTTCATTCAGCTCTTCAGAAACCTACATGTGACTGAGGTCACAGAGGATCCATCCATTAAAGCTGATATGGGAAGCATAAGTCTCCTCCCCTTCCTGTAGAGAGCCTAAGTCTCCTCCCATTCCGGTCGGTCCGTGGGTCCCCAAACCGAAAAAATAATAAACGGAACTCAATGAAGCGATAAAATTGATTTTTTTGGTCCGCTTCGTCTTACGTTCTGAATCACACATATGTTATACCTCAGTTTAAATTATAGCTAATTATGTACATTTCGAATGTGTTTGTCCAGTGATTTGGGATTTATTTGATTGTAAAAATTTGCTTTTAAAATGCCTACATATCAGAAGTCAGAGGTCGCATATATGACGCCATTTGGCTAATGGGAGATATGCTATAGCACGTAAAACACTCACCTAGAGCTTGTAGAGCTTCACGTCCATGCTGGCTCTCACTGCACTGACTGCTTTACCCCCGACATAGCTGCTATTTTCCACATGGTCAGATTTATAGAGGTTTTCTCCGTGTTTAATGCTCCTTTCTTCGCCCTGGATGCTACGACCCTCGCTCTCCTTCTTCTTCTGCAGTTGTTGTCCGCTAAACGTTTTTACACAAAACCTAAAGTACATTTTGCCGCCGGTCGAAAATCAGCGTTTTCTCTGCATCAAAATTAGTTTTTAAATTCACGGACACCATGTGTTCGATCCACGGCACATTTCAAGCTGAATCAAAGAATAACTTTTATCGCCCCATTGACTCTCATTCATTTTTTTTTTGGCAGTACGGGAACAATGGACTGGAAGTAGAAGGGTGGGACTTAGGCTCCCCATATTTTAAACCTAGAGCTTTGCTGGGGCACAGGCCCCCAACTCCCGATACATAAGAAAAATAAAAATTAAATGTGTGTGCAATATGAAATAAATGGCTGGCCTACGGGTACAAGCTTCAAAATCATTATTGTCACTGTCATAGTGTAGGCTATATTAAACCACAAGATACAAGGATAGTTTCATGGGTACAATATAATGATATTTATATGCACACCTTAAAGATTTACAAACAACATCCTCTTACTACAAACATTTAAGATTAGAAAGAGTCAAATTCTTTTCTACCAAAACCTCAGTGCACGTTTAAAACCAAGTAGTTCAGGAAAGCAAAGTAACTAACAAACAAAAACAAAAAAGCATCTTTATTCATATTATACAGGATGCTCCCTTCTCATGAGAAGCTGCATTATTAGGCTAACATACTCTAACAAGATGGTAACATCCAACATGCACATGTGTGGCATTACAGACTTGTACAAACAGTCTTGTCCCAGCATGGAAATTACTGCATTAATTGTCTCCTGGCCACGCATTATTATGTCGTGGCCAAGCATTAAGTATCTCGTTCCCTCGCATTAATAAGTCGTGGCCACACATTAGTGTATTAGTAATGCGTGGCCACAAGTTTTTTTTGTTTTTTTTCTCCAGTGTCAACATGTTTTTGGGTTAGTTCTTTGTATGTCTTTTTTTTGCAATCATAAAAAAATAGCATTTAAATTATTTATTTATTTCCGTAAAGAAATAGAAATTACACTGCCAAACAGCCATTGTACTTGCGTACTTTATTTTGTAACTCCGATTCATTAGTGAGCGGAAGTCATTATGAGAATGTGAAAACTTGATGTACCCTGTTCTGATTGGACGACTATCATTCTGGGTGAAACTGGCCAATCAATGAACGGAGAAAAGCTATAAAGGCTCTTCGCTTCTGTTTGCGACAATATCTCCTTATTCCTTCGGAAGCTACAAAGGGATTATAGATAACTTGTAACAAAATGTCTGGACGTGGAAAGACCGGAGGCAAAGCTAGGGCCAAGGCCAAGACTCGTTCATCCCGTGCGGGTCTCCAGTTCCCCGTGGGCCGTGTCCACAGGCTGCTCAGGAAGGGCAACTATGCGGAGCGCGTCGGTGCCGGAGCTCCCGTCTACCTGGCTGCTGTGCTGGAGTATCTGACGGCTGAGATCCTGGAGCTGGCTGGAAACGCCGCCCGCGACAACAAGAAGACCCGCATCATCCCCCGTCACCTGCAGCTGGCCGTCCGCAACGACGAGGAGCTCAACAAGCTGCTGGGTGGAGTCACCATCGCTCAGGGTGGTGTTCTCCCCAACATCCAGGCGGTGCTGCTGCCCAAGAAGACCGAGAAGGCCGCCAAGGCCAAGTAAAGCAGAACGGCATAAAGAAACAACACAACGGCTCTTTTAAGAGCCACCCACTTCTATCTAAAGAGCAATATCCTGATATAATTACCACTTAATTTATGAAACACAAAAAGCTGTTTGAACTGAAGACTGCATGAAGCACTTTCTTCCTCAACCAGACATAAATATTCTGACCACCAGACTTCATTTACTGACACTTCTTAAAATGTTACTAAATGCCTTTACAGAAATTGAAATACAATAGGGTTAAATGCCCTAAACTTGACAGTGAATGTGCTTGCTTAAATGTAAAATTAAATAATAAAGCAGAACTTAATTGTAAGATGGAAATGCTAATAAAAACGACTGACTGTATCAAAAGGATGAACAGTTTTAAACTCGTAAGGTACATATCTATATTTTAGCTTTAACTCATTATAGATGGAAGATGGGTTGACTAAACTTTGTGAGTTTCAATTTTTTTTCTTACAAATTGTTCTGGAAATATATTTTTATTTTAAGTTAGGTACTCCAAGCTCTTTGCAATATTTTTTAAAGCAATTTCTCCATTTTTAGAAAACAAATACTTGCAAGGGACATATTCACAATAACTTTCTGGTTGGCAAAATATATGATGGTTCAAGAATCTGAAACCGTTCCTTGGATCTCTCACTTTCAACAATCCTGAGAAATCCTTGAAAATTAAATGCCTGCCAACTTACGCTTCCTGGTAGCTTGATATTCAAAAAATAAATAATAAAATAACATTTATTCACTGAATAAATTGGCCACGAAGAAGTTTTATATTGTCCGTATATCTGCATTCATCCTAGTTGCATTTGTGACCTCCTGATGGTCATGTTTGGCTCTTTTGCTTTTATTGATATATGCCGGTTCAGTAGAACAAATGTGGCATTTAAACTGCAGAAAATAATAGGAATAATTTTAAAGTTATTTTGAAACGAACTGAAATTTGGATAGCTTAAACTTAAACTGAGGGGGACAGAATGAAGAAAGGAAATAATGTAACGGTCACGTGACTATTTCTCAAAGCGATACACGCATGCTTGATACATGCGCCGACGCATCGGTGCTGCTCTGCCCATCACTAGTCTTATTTATAAACTTCTCACTCCCTCAACCAAAGATCACCAGGCTTCATTTACCAACCGCTTCTCATCCAAAGTAATACTTAGTAATACTTAGAAGTTGAAATAGATATTAAGAAAATGGCATCAGAAAAAAGGTTATACTTGTTAGTAAATGCAGCTCATGTAGATAGTAAACCGAGACAAAAAAAGCAAAACTTTATTAAGACATGAAATATAAATAACTGAAGATATAGAACAGATGAAAGGTTTAAAAAACTGTGTTAAGTAGGCGACATATATTTGACTTGTAAATCCTTAAGGGATGAAAGATGGGTTGATGTTTGACAAATGAATTCATTTTATGGTTAGTTTCCATTTTATTTACACATTTTGTCCTAGATATTTTATCAAAATAACCATTGTTCCGTTTTATCGAAGACATCGCGTTTTAATTTGAAATTTGGTTCATTACGCGGAAACGTGTCCGCCCGTTGTAGGAAACTTGAGGCGGAAGTAGAAATTTTGGCGGGTAGGTGTCTCCACTTACGTCCGTCATGTGTATTTAAATGTAGATGCTCCAGCCGTCCTCATTCAGTGTTGCAGCTGACACAGACCAAGAGAACAATGAGCGGACGTGGAAAGGGAGGCAAGGGGCTCGGCAAGGGAGGCGCTAAGCGTCACCGTAAAGTCCTCCGTGATAACATCCAGGGAATCACCAAGCCCGCTATCCGCCGTCTGGCTCGCCGCGGTGGAGTGAAGCGTATCTCCGGTCTCATCTACGAGGAGACCCGCGGTGTGCTGAAGGTGTTCTTGGAGAACGTGATCCGTGATGCCGTCACCTACACTGAGCACGCCAAGAGGAAGACTGTGACCGCCATGGATGTGGTGTACGCTCTGAAGAGGCAGGGCCGCACCCTGTACGGCTTCGGAGGTTAAATTTACCCGTCAACCCAAAAGAAACAACGGCTCTTTTAAGAGCCACCCACATATTTTAAGAGATGGTTCCTATACTTTTATGATAGCTATCTAAAGATACAGTTCTATTACTAGTCCACTCACATTGAGAGGTTATAGATTATGTACACATAAAGTATTTTTATATGTAAAACAGAAAACTTGCATGAAGTTAACCTACAGATAGTGTAATATCGCTTACTAATTCTAGCCTTCTTGTGATTGCAACTTAAAGATGAAGACGAAAAAAAAAAAAAGGAAGATTGGTCCGCTGACACCTGCTGGATATTAAATATTCTTGAAGGGAACCTAACCTAACGATGCATCTACCTAGTTCTTAGAAATGCAATTAATACAATTGTAAAAAAAAAAAAAAGATAACTGTATGCAATAATATAAGCTGCATTATTTAATGTCATATGTTTAACATACATTAGATTTTAAGTACATAAGAAATTAAGTGAATTTCTCACTTGGAGGCCGTTTATTAAAATTTTTTTTTAAAGTTTATTTTGTATTGAGGCGATTTCTCCAGCCTTAGAATCACACCTGCGACACTTCTGAAGAAGGCAACAGCTGATTGCCGAAACATGTTAAGGTAAATAAACTATCATCTGTACTATCTAATCATCTAAGAAAATATTAAAAGCGTAGAATGAACATTCTAACAAACTGTAGAAACATGTTTGGAAGGGACAGATGAAGCTAGATAACACAAGAACCTTCTGGTTGGTTAAATATGATGGTTCAAAAACCTGAAACGGCTCCCTGAACCCCTCACTCTCAATGATGCTGACATGTTGGTATTCATTACTGCCTGGTCCAACTTATGCTTCCTCGTAGCTTCAGGTCAAAAAAGAAATTTAACATGTATTCACTGTAAGTAAAGTGACCATGAAGACGTTTTATGTCTGTATACCTGCATTTGTGGCCTCTGATGTTCCTATTTGGCTTTGGGATGTCTCCGCATAGAAGCTGTGCTTTTATTGAGTAGAACAAATGCTATATTTAACCTGCAGAATATAATAGGAATCATTTAAGGGATGTGGCCTTGGGGGCGCTTAAACTATCATTACTTTAATTTTAAATCACACTTGGAAGACTGTATGAATGCATGTTACTTTGATGTAGCAATATAAAAACTTTTTATTCATAAAGTATGAAAGGAAAATTTCAAATAATGACCCGTGGTAATCAAAGACACTTAAATAATACTTGGAAAACTCAATCGTGAAATGAATTGATTACTAAAGACAGAGCAGAGAAAGACTCGGCTAGCATAGAATAAACTAGAAAATGAATGGGAGTGATCTTTGACCCATGTAGTCCATTAGAAGGATTGTGATATGTTGTCCATAAAAACCTTAAGAAATTAATGTTATAGAGTCATGAGAAAGAGTGAAGAGGACGAGAATCCACATCACTTGACGTCTAGAAAGAAGCTTCTCCATTCATCCTTCTCAACGACACTCCCATATATATTAGTGACTCTCTACATGGACTAGGTTCTCATCATTCATTGTGATGAGTTGTTCAAATGATTGGATTAGTTTGTGAATGTCACATCACTAAGAGTGTCCAAACTGTTTCAGATAAACATCCAAGAATTGAATTTGAAGTGCTTCTGACCTTAGATATGATGCCGCATAATGTCTGTGGTCAGAGATCGGCATCTCTTATGGTGCATTCAGACCAAGGGCTTTGTCAGCGTCAGCAACGTCAAGATTACATGTTAAGTCTATGGTGGAGGCCGTTGGAGGAGCGTCACGGTCTCTGCGGTGCTTTGTGAGCTTTGGCTCCGTCAACTTTTCACGCTTTTCCTGCTTCTCAAGCTTCAACGCTCATATAGCCAGCAACGCAGAAGTTCAGCTAGTTTAACTTTTGACGGACCCAACGCAGTTAACGCAGTGCCGCAACAAATTAGAGCGTCTCACTGTAGCTATGTCACTATAAATGTATCTTGAATTAAGTGCGGCTCTAGTGAAAACATTTTCAACAAACGCACATGTAAAAAAATCATAAATAACACTTACCGAAGTCGGATGGACAGGGGCTCCTAAGGAGGAACAGAGCACCTGTAGTTGGTGTCCTGGTAGGAGATTTGTGCTCCGATGCGGCCCAGGAGGTCGTAAAATTAGGTGCGCAGGACAGACTGAAGTAGAGCTGAAAGCGAACCTCATCCATAAGCAGCTCCTGCAGCAAATGGTTAAACTCCCCAAACTCAGAATGCATCTGAAGAATGAGCGCTGATGCTCCCGATGTCAATGTTGTCTAGCTTTATCTAGCAAATAAAGCCAAGCCACTCTCTCGTTACAATCCACCATAGTTCCGAACGTGCGGCAACAGAGGAAGCCCCGCCCACGTGTCATTTTTTCCTCAGAAAAAATTTTAAAAAGTTACATATGTCAAACTTCATCCGTTGAATGCATTGCCTGACGCAGACCCCAAAGGCGGGGTCAGGTGGCAAGATTAAATATAAAGTCTATGGTTGAGTCTGCTAGAGTCTCTGCGGCGCTTTGTGTGCGTTGGCTGCTTCCGTTTATCATGCGTTACCTGTGTTTCAAGCGGCAACGCAGCAAACGCAGGCAACGCAGAAGTTCAGCTAGCTGAACTTTTGACGGACTCGACGCATTGCATCAACCAATCAGAGCCTCTCACTGACGTTGACGTTTTCTAGCCAGTTAGCCAAGCTAGTGTTTTAAACATCTGAGAGTGAAAGGCCCTCCCACGTTCAGTTTAAAAATGTATATACTTCAAACTAGATGCAGTGGGAGCAGGGGCAGCTGGCCCATGATGGGCGATAGTGTCATCTCGAGGTACTTTACAACAAAACTCATTTCAATACAATTATACAAACATTCCAATCAGTTAAAGTTTTTTATGTAAGGAATCCCAGCAGATTGCAATGAGTCATCGGCGTGAGGTTTTGCCCGGATCATACAGACTCCAACCACAGCAATTCCTCAGCAATCCCTCATACTGAGCAAGTATATAGCAACAGTGGAGAGGAAAAACTCCCCTTTAACAGGAAGAAACCTCCGGCAGAACCTGGCTCAGTATGAGAGGTCATCTGCCATGACAGTCTGGGGGTCTGAGAAGACAGAGAACATGCAGCTTGGAGGATGGGGGTGACTTTGAGCATCATCTGGACCGATTGTTCCCCATCCAGCAGGGGACTTTGTAGTTGAGCAGGTTACCAGACCAGGTGGAGCTTCTATGGGGATAAAAATACTAAGAGAAAACATTGGTTAACAATCACAAGAACAGCAGAAAAAATATATCCCTAGAGTGGTAGAAGAAAAAAATAGAAGAGAGAAGAAAAGTGGTCAGTCTGTCCTCCAACAGTCTAAACCTATAGCAGCATAAAAAAAAAATAATAAAAAAAAATAGCTCAGGATAACCTAAGCCACTAACTATAAGCTTAATCAAAAAGGAAGGTTTTAAGCCTAGTCTTAAAAACAGACAGAGTATCTGCCTCACGGACTAAAACTGGGCCCTGGTTCCACAGGAGAGGAGCCTGATAACTAAAAGATCTGCCTCCGATTCTACTTTTAGAAATCCTAGGAACTACTAGTAGACCTGCATTCTGAGAACAAAGTGCTCTGTTAGTAACATGTGGAACAATCAGATCTCTGATGTACGATGGAGCTTGATTATTAAGGGCTATATACGTAAGGAGGAGGATCTTAAACTCTATTCTGGATTTAACAGGGAGCCAATAGAGAGAATCCAAAACAGGAGAAATGTTATCTCTCTTTTTAATATTCATCAGAACTCTTGCTGCAGCATTTTGGATCAACTGAAGGCTTTTAATTGCATTTTGTGGACTTCCTGATAATAAGGAATTACAGTAGTCTAATGTTGAAGTAACAAATGCATGGACTAGTTTCTCTACATCACTCCTGGACAGGATGTTTCTAATTTTAGCAATATTCCAGAGGTGAAAGAAAGAAATCTTAGAAACCTGTTTAATATGGGATTTAAATGTCATGTATTGGTCAAAAATTACACCAAGGTTCTTTATATTAATACCAGAGGCCATACAGATGAAGTGATTGATTTAGCAGTTTCCTTTTCAAAGGTTCTGGTCCAAAGACAACAACTTCTGTCTTCTCTGAATTTAAAAGTAGAATATTCAGTCATCCAGCTTTTTATGTCTTCCAGACATGCTTGTAATGTATCTAATTGATTGGTTTCATCAGTTTTTATGGATAAATATAATTGTGTAGCATCAGAACAGTCACAAATCCATTATCTGACGCCATTAGAATATCATTGGTAACTTTTACCAGTGCTGTTTCAGTGCAATGCTGAGCTCTAAAACCTGACTGAAATTTGTCAAACAGGTTGTTGCTGTTTAGATGCTCCCATACTTGATTAGTAACTATTTTCTCAAGAATTTTGAATAAGAAAGGAAGGTTAGATGGGAACATCCTATCCTTACTTTATTTCTTTTTTTAAGTGATTGTATATTAATTACATAAATGTGTTCCTTACATTATCTTTTCTTACTGATTGATTACTGTTCAACTTATGTTTTGTTTGTAATCATGTGGTTTCATTATAACTGAATCATGTAAAGCACCTTGAATTGCCTTGTGTTGAAAGTGTGCTATACAAATAAAATTGCCTTGCCTTGCCTAGATATAGGTATGTAGTTAGCTAAATGATCTTGATCCGGTGAGGGTTTCTTAAGTAAAGGTTTAATTACAGCAACCTTAAATTCCCATTTATTAAAGATAGATTCATCATGTCTAGAATAGGGCCAGTAACCACAGGAAACACTTCCTTAAATAATTTGGTTGGTATTGGGTCTAACATACAAGTTGAGGGTTTAGATGAAACTAATATTTGTGATAATTACGAAAGTTCAACAGAATCAAAACGGTACAGACAGACATGATTCTACAGTTCTCTGATACTGCGTCATTTACTGAAAGAGAGTTAATCATTTTTGGGAGAATGCCAATGATTTTATTTTTAATATAATTTCTTTTACTTATGACGAAAACCATAAAGTCATCACTACTGAGAGAAGTGGGAATAGGTGGCGCAGCAGAGCTATGACGCTGTGTAAGTTTGGCAACTGTATGAAAGAAACCCAGGATTGTTTTTATGTACCTCTATTTATGACGAGAAATATGCTGTTCTAGCTTGTCGAAGGGCGTTTTTATAAAGTGGTGCACTATTTTACCAGGTTAGAAAGGAATCATTGATCAGACGGTCTCGGCAGATGACCGCTTGTGCTGAGCCTGGTTCTGCCGGAGGTTTCTTCCTGTTAAAAGGGAGTTTTTCCTTTCCACTGTCGCTTCGTGCTTGCTCAGTGTGAGGGATTGCTGAGAATTACACGACGCAATCTTCTGTGGTTCTCTAATTTCTAAATTAAACATTGTATTGTAATAACTCTTCTTGAAAAGTGCCTTGAGATGACATCTGTTGTGAAACGGCGCTATATAAATAAACTGAATTGAATTTAAGTGTGTAGAGTGCCATTTTCTCTCCAGTTTCCTAGTATTCTGCTTTAAAGTACGCAACGCTGCACTAAACCAGGGAGCCATCGTCCAATGGCTGATTACCTTGTTTTTTTAAGGGGGCTACACTGTCTAGCGCCAAACGCAGTGAGGAAGTAATACTTTGAACCAGGGGTAGATTTAGGACTCAAAGAGATCAGGGGCTTAGCCCAGATGACTAAATGTAAATATTATGAACATTGAATAAAAAATCAAAATACACTATATATGTATATATATATATATATATATATATATATATATATGTATATATATATATGAAAAATACTATAAATAAAGAAGACGGAACTCAGTTTTTCAATTCTGAGCCCCTTAAAGCAGATTAAAGAGAATGGATTAGTATGCTTTAAATAAGCAAAACAACATTTTATCAGCAATTTTAACTATTAACAGCATCATAGTCAGCTGTTGATTGAAGTCACCTCAGATCACTGGTCCAGGAAATTCTGCCTACAACAATTAAGAGCAAATAAAGGAAATGAGCTACATTGATGTAGATTCTCAGTCATCCAGGACATGGTAATCTGGAAAGTTTAAATGAAGGCAACTGGACTTTCTCTTCTTGTCTTGTAAATATTTAGTCTCTCATCCAAAAGGCTTCTTGGATGAGAGACAAAACTTTCAAATTTCATACATACATACAAATAGCTTTTAAGTATTATTCAAAAACTTCACAACCCTGACCACTTGTTGCAGATTCCCTGATATTTTCAGCTTTACAGGAAACTACATCAAATAAAAAAAAAAGATTCCTATTTCAACATTGACCATAATCCCCAACCTGAACAAGGTTCTTAATGTATCAATTTCTGGAAGCTGACAGTAGGTTGAAGAGTTACTGAGGCCTTTGGGAACATCTGGTTGAAACAGCTGATCAGACACCCGGTGCCATGATTCTCTATTCTTGTTCCTCTGAACGTATGCCGCTCAGAGCAGGAGGTGGGATTTGTAACAGCCATGAGAACCGTTGCATCAAACATGGCCACACTTGGGCCTTCTCCGCTGTGTTTTAAGCTTTAATTATTCGCTAAATTGAGCGTTTCTACTATAAGTCATTTTTAACGTTTCACAGTCAGGTCAGATTGATTTTGCAGAACTTTCCCTTTTCATTCCAAGAGCGCTCAGATGTGTCAGAAACTCTGATTTTGTGCTTTGAGGGGTGAATTTCCTCTACATTTCTTCTCTTAAAACCAGTTTCCAGAGGACAATATCGTGGTTTGCTTGTTAAAAGACACGATTACCGACAGAATAAGAATAAAACGGCTGTTGGAGCATGATCACTTGTGTTATAAAAACACACAACTGCTAATGTGTACGGATTCCTCTGGATTAATTTAGTAGAAAAATAATTGTATTGTAAACCAGCATCTAAATGAAATTAAGTTCTCACACACTTTAATCAATTTCTTGTTCAGAAAGTAATTTTTATTCGAAATGTAAGTCGTTCTTAAGCGAACACAATATATATTAAGTCTTACAAATATCAAGGCGTTGATATTCTAATATTCTCTACAGAGCTATAAAAGGCTGATTCCAACTAAACTTGACGTCAACTTTTATGACTATTGTATTTTTAATCAGATGAAATTACAATTTGCAGCCAAAATAAAACTATTATTTAAACAGTTATGTGGTAAACGCTTGTGTTTTGCCTTTTCATTTCCTTTTACATAAGAGATGTTGCAAATTAATATCCAATCCATATACACTTTTTAAGACATGCCGTTTTGTCCCTTAATTTCATTTTGTACAGGTTAAAACACTTAAATATGGAATGCTCAGTTCCCCCATTCTAACGTATAATGAATGTGAATTGCCATTTAAAGGTTTCACTTTTTAGCCATATACTTTATTCAAATACTTGCAAACAAGTTTCTAGTAAAAGTATAAAGCTTGCACCTTGGTTACAATTTGGTGAAAACTGCTGGGCAAGATTAAATAATCTGACAAGTGAAATCATAGTCACTTTTTAAGCAAGTTTAAGAAACACTACCAGCTGTTTCATTTAACATTTAAGCTTCAAAGGGTAGTTTTCATATATTCTACTTAACATAATTGAAACAATTTCTGTGGCCTATGGTTAAAAGTTAACACATGGGTGAACATTCACAATGTATATAATCCATGTTACAAATTAGCAAAGCGATATAAAATGAAAACTTGTTCTTAATTTTTTTTTGGGTGGCCCTTAAAAGGGCCTTTGTTGTGATGTTTAGATTTATCCAGTTTACTTGGAGCTGGTGTACTTGGTGACGGCCTTGGTGCCCTCAGACACGGCGTGCTTGGCCAGCTCACCGGGCAGCAGCAGACGCACGGCGGTCTGGATCTCCCTGGAGGAGATGGTGGAGCGCTTGTTGTAGTGAGCCAGACGGGAGGCCTCGGAGGCGATGCGCTCGAAGATGTCGTTGACGAACGAGTTCATGATGCTCATGGCCTTGGAGGAGATGCCGGTGTCGGGGTGGACCTGCTTCAGCACCTTGTAGACGTAGATGGCGTAGCTCTCCTTCCTGGTCTTTCTCCTCTTCTTGCCTCCTTTGCCGGCCGTCTTGGTCACGGCTTTCTTGGAGCCCTTCTTGGGCGCTGACTTGACTGGATCTGGCATCTTGGTAACTTTCTTGTTAGCAACGAATGGTGCCTCCGGTGCAGAGTCTAGTCTTATAGAGGTTGTATGCAAAACGGATTGCATTGTCACCCGTCTGTGATTGGTTCAAATGTTGAGAAGTTTACTACAAGGCTGTCTGAGTATCACTCCCTCCAGAAATACACGATGCCGTGATCACTGATGGGTTTAATTATTCACTGCACCTTTAATCTAACTCCACCGTCGAACTACACTATCCTAGAATTAGAACTAAACAAGGAGAGGCAGCTTTCAGCTTCTATGCTCCAAAAATCTGGAACAAACTTCCAGAAGAATGCAAAAATGCTGAATTGGTAAGCTCCTTTAAATCAACGATTAAAACTATTATTCAGAGCTGCCTTTGAGTCCTAAATTGCGTTTTTTGATCATGTTGATTCATGTAAAGCACTTTGAATTGCATTATGTTGAAAGTGTGCTATATAAATAAAATTGTGCGGAAGATGAAGAGGAAAGAAAATACAGTTTATGAGAACATCATACCTCACTGACTACATACATCTGTATGTTGCTAATTTAATATGGGTTGGATTGTGCTTGTATAAATATTCCCCCAAAGTTCCACACTATAATTTAAGTATGGAAGAATGAGGGTATTGTACAGTAGATGGAGTGCATTTTGATTTACAACTGCCTTATTTTTACACAGAATGCCAATTATTTTTTATGCTTTTGTTTTCACATAATTTATATGCACTTTCCAGTTAAGTCTTTCATCAAGATATAATCCTAAAAATTTGGTGTGAGTAACCCTCTCAATTTCTATTTGGTTAATTTTTAATGTCATTGAATTATCAGTTCTCTTATTTCCTAATAGGATATATTTTGTTTTATTCACATTCATTGATAATTTATTATAGTCAAACCATTGTTTCAATAATTCCAGTTCTTTTTCAACTGTATAAGTTAACTGTTCAATATTTTGTCCAGAAAAATAGAGGCTGATGTCATCAGCAAACAGAATATGTTGCATATTCTTAACAACTTGACAGATGTCTTTAATATATAAAATGAATAATTTTGGCCCGGTAACAGAGCCCTGTGGGACTCCATGAGTTACTAAATGTTTATCAGAACACACATTATTTATATGTACATACTGCTGTCTCTCATTGAGATAGCTATGTAACCATTTATATGCCACTCCTCTAAAACCATATCTTTGCATTTTCAATAAAAGTTGTTTATGATTAATGGTGGCAGATCAATGGTTGTAGCAAACTTCTAAATCTTTCTTCCAAAACAAATAACAGCAACGTGTTATCTTAGTATGTGACTTATTTTGCAAGGTATGCATCAGTACCCCCCCCCCCCCAAAAAAAAAAGTAGCCAAAGGGTTCCACACACAACTATGCAAGCAAAACCAGATAAATTCACAGAAACTACATATATATATATATAATGTCAAGCATTATTTAAATTTTCTTCACATTTAGGTGCAGCAACTTTCCAAAATTGGAGGCTCTTCCATCAAAGACTGCGTTAAAGGGTAATGTGTTTCCCCTTTCCAGGGTGAATCTGCATTGTAGTCTGTACAATACATAAATATGATGTGGAATCTTTTGGCTTTTTATTTCATCTTTGATCTACAAATGAACGACTAAAATTACAGAATTTATTGTACAGTGTCCTTAAATGTTTAAGTTAAGTAATGTTTGGTCTAAATGTGACTATAAAGTGCTATTAGATGTTCAATTATGACGACCGATTTTGGACCTTTTTTAGAACCTCTGTCAAGTTTACATATGCATCATTTATGTACAATAGGGGGTATGCTTTTTTTATATGCCGGCTGAACATAATGTTGAAAACATTTTAAACACCAAGAAAATGATTCATTCTGACATCCAGAGATGGTGCAAAAAAAACGTAGATTTCACAGCCAGACGAACACATCAGTTCAATTTTCATTGTGGGACTATTTATCAACCATGTCGGGACTTCTCGGATTGACTTGGTTTCAACGGTCATTCAATTGAAGATGAATTAATTAAATATATATATTTTACAGATCTGTTTAACGTGACCCGTTTTTCAGTAAGCACATATAGTAGTCTACTTCCCAAGTGGGTTTGAATTAAAACTTTTATCACTTGTGATTGTACCGACACACGAAACTTAAATTCTCAGGAATCATCTCTTAAAATATGTGGGTGGCTCTTAAAAGAGCCGTTGTTTCTTTTGGGTTGACGGGTAAATTTAACCTCCGAAGCCGTACAGGGTGCGGCCCTGCCTCTTCAGAGCGTACACCACATCCATGGCGGTCACAGTCTTCCTCTTGGCGTGCTCAGTGTAGGTGACGGCATCACGGATCACGTTCTCCAAGAACACCTTCAGCACACCGCGGGTCTCCTCGTAGATGAGACCGGAGATACGCTTCACTCCACCGCGGCGAGCCAGACGGCGGATAGCGGGCTTGGTGATTCCCTGGATGTTATCACGGAGGACTTTACGGTGACGCTTAGCGCCTCCCTTGCCGAGCCCCTTGCCTCCCTTTCCACGTCCGCTCATTGTTCTCTTGTTCTGTGTCAGCTGCAACACTGAATGGCGACGACTGGAGCATCTAAATTTAAATACACATGACGGACGTAAGTGGAGACACCTACCCCGCCAAAATTTCTACTTCCGCCTCAAGTTTCCTACAACGGTCGGACACGTTTCCGCGTAATGAACCAAATTTCAAATTAAAACGCGATGTCTTCGATAAAACGGAACAATGGTTATTTTGATAAAATATCTAGGACAAAATGTGTAAATAAAATGGAAACTAACCATAAAATGAATTCATTTGTCAAACATCAACCCATCTTTCATCCCTTAAGGATTTACAAGTCAAATATATGTAGCCTACTTAACACAGTTTTTTAAACCTTTCATCTGTTCTATATCTTCAGTTATTTGTATTTCATGTCTTAATAAAGTTTTGCTTTTTTTGTCTCGGTTTACTATCTACATGAGCTGCATTTACTAACAAGTATAACCTTTTTTCTGATGCCATTTTTTTAATATATTTGAGCTTCTAAGTATTAGTTACATTTGGATGAGAAGCGGTTGGTAAAAGAAGCCTGGTGATTAGAATATTTTTGACTTTGGTTGAGGGAGTAAGACAGTACTTATAAATAAGACTAGTGATGGGCAGAGCAGCACCGATGCGTCGGCGCATGTATCAAGCATGCGTGTATCACTTTGAGAAATAGTCACGTGACCGATACGTTATTTCCTTTCTTCATTCTGTCCCTCTCAGTTTAAGTTTAATCTATCCAAATTTCAGTTAGTTTCAAAATAACTTTAAAATTATTCCTATTTTCTGCAGTTTAAATGCCACATTTGTTCTACTGAACCGGCATATATCAATAAAAGCAAAAGAGCCAAACATGACCATCAGGAGGTCACAAATGCAACTAGGATGAATGCAGATATACGGACAATATAAAACTTCTTCGTGGCCAATTTATTCAGTGAATAAATATTTTATTTATTTTTTGAATATCAAGCTACCAGGAAGCGTAAATTGGCAGGCATTTAATTTTCAAGGATTGCTACCTCTCAGCATTGTTGAAAGTGAGAGATCCAGGGAACTGTTTCAGATTCTTGAACCATCATATATTTTGCCAACCAGAAAGTTATTGTGAATATGTCCCTTGCAAGTATTTGTTTTCTAAAAATGGAGAAATTGCTTTAAAAGATATTGCAAAGAGCTTGGAGTACCCAACTTTTAAAATAAAATATATTTCCAGAACAATTTGTAAGAAAAAAATTGAAACGCACAAAGTTTAGTCAACCCATCTTCCATCTATAAGTTAAAGCTAAAATATAGATATGTACCTTACAAGTTTAAAACTGTTCATCCTTTTGATACATTCAGTCGTTTTTATTAGCATTTCCATCTTACAATTAAGTTCTGCTTTATTATTTTGTTTTACATTTAAGCAAGCACATTTACTGACAAGTTTAGGGCATTTAACCCTATGGTTATATTTCAATTTCTGTGAAGACATTTAGATACATTTTATGAAGTGTCAGTAAATGAAGTCTGGTGGTCAGAATATTATGTCTGGTTGAGAAAGAAAGTGCTTTATGCAGTCTTCAGTTCAAACAGCTTTTTGTGTTTCATAAATTAAGTGGTAATTATATCAGGATATTGCTCTTTAGATAGAAGTGGGTGGCTCTTAAAAGAGCCGTTGTGTTGCTTTCTTTATGCAGTTCTGCTTTACTTGGCCTTGGCGGCCTTCTCGGTCTTCTTGGGCAGCAGTACCGCCTGGATGTTGGGGAGAACACCACCCTGAGCGATGGTGACTCCACCCAGCAGCTTGTTGAGCTCCTCGTCGTTGCGGACGGCCAGCTGCAGGTGACGGGGGATGATGCGGGTCTTCTTGTTGTCGCGGGCGGCGTTTCCAGCCAGCTCCAGGATCTCAGCCGTCAGATACTCCAGCACAGCAGCCAGGTAGACGGGAGCTCCGGCACCGACGCGCTCCGCATAGTTGCCCTTCCTGAGCAGCCTGTGGACACGGCCCACGGGGAACTGGAGACCCGCACGGGATGAACGAGTCTTGGCCTTGGCCCTAGCTTTGCCTCCGGTCTTTCCACGTCCAGACATTTTGTTACAAGATATATACAATACTTTGTAGCCTCGGGGAAAAAAAAGGAAATGGTGTCGCAAACAAGAGCGAAGAGTATATATATAGCTTTTCTCCGTTCATTGATTGGCCAGTTTCACCCAGAATGATAGTCGTCCAATCAGAACAGGGTACATCAAGTTTTCACATTCTCATAACGACTTCCGCTCACTAATGAATCGGATTTAAAAAATAAAGTACCAAAGCCCAATGACTTATTATTAGCAGTGTAATTTTTATATTCTATAAAGAAAAAAGTCAATATCTTCAATTAGACATTTTTAACTATTACAAAAGAAAAAAAGAAAAAATCTAAGACACATACCAAGGAATAACAAAAATTGCTTCACTGGACTTCTTTTAAATTGATGACTAACTACACATATTTGACAACAGATATGTTTCTGACAAACCTGACTGTCAATTAATAAAGTTATATATTATTAGTAAGAAAAATCTGTTTATCACCAAATGACTCTTTAACTTAAAAAAGTAACAAATGTGCCAGTAACAGACATGTTTTTTAGAGCTGAGGTCTGCAACCTTTACAATCCCAGGGGCCATTTTTGCCCTCATTCCAGCTAAATTAAATTATTTGATAACTGCAAATATAATGACTTTTTGAAGAAGAAAAAAAAAGATAATCTCTGAAAAATATCTTCCTTAAGAAATACTGTATGTTCTTAATTTTAAGAGCCGCACACACATTCTGGAGAGAGAGCATTCCTATCACTGTTTTACACATTAACACGACTGGATGGCACAAATATTAGTTGTCACTTGTGTGTATTGATCTGCAAAACAGAACAAATCCTTCGCCTGAGCTCTAGGTAGAAAGTTGCAACTAAGTAAATCTCTTCAATGCTGTTTATGCATCTTTGCAACAAACCATCTCACTCAAGAAAATGTGTGCACATTGAATTGTTAAACATTTTTTGATTACAGCAACCTATCAGGAAGAGAATAACTATATATTTAGACTTTTACACTTCAGAGATTTTCATCTTGGAGAGATGGGCAGTGTCACAATTCCCATCTTAAAATGAAAAACGATGTTAAAGAAATATTCTATAAGTACACAATTAGCTTTTATGTATTTGTTTATTTGAGTTAGGACACTACACATTAATAAATCTTTCAAAGACAAGCATACACAATTATGTTTATAGTGAGATAGTATATCATTTTCAAATAAATAGCTCCGCATAAAAGAGGCTCTCGAGAATGAAAAACAAAGAAAAATCTTAATAGTGTTATATCTCTGGTTAAATAGAAAATCATGCATTTAGGGTTACAGTAAGGAAAGGTTTCATTAATTTGTCATAATGATTCTGGAAGCTCTAACATACGTAACAACTATAATAAGTTGGACACCAGGTCTACTCACTTATGTATAACAAATAACAAAAATAAGGGCAGTTCATACAGTTTGTGCAAAAATCTGTGGTTCTGACAGCTGAAACATAACCCTATTTGGAGTATTATTTTTACATTTTATTCCTGACTGATTAAAATAAGTGTTTTTTATACATATATAATGTTCTATGCTAAACATCTGCACAACTTTTGGCCACACTTTTGCAAGAAACTTACTGACGATGTGCCTCTAATAATCTTTCGTCATTTGGAAATTGCATAAATCCCAATCTCCCAATCCCAATCTAACATTTATAACCTTATACATTTTTATTTATAACCTTAACCTTATACATTTTCTCGTGATTTTCACTACTTTTATTAAACACACTCCAAAATACTTTTATCATTATTTCCACTAGCAAAAATTCTACGTAATATATATAACAAATATGTAATACTATTAGCACCATCAAATATGCAGCGTTTCACTTCGGGGTGGGGTGAGAAATAACTGAAAAACCCCCCGTAGGCCTTCATCATCATTTCTGTAATTCCAGTGTCTCCAACTGTGAAGACTTCTCACATTCAGCAGCAGCCCTCTGGGTTTCTGATCATTGAGTTCCAGGCTTTCTGTCTCTACAACTGCATTTTGTACAAAAAAATATATATTGAAGCTCCAAGTAAATCCGGCTGCAGCTGAGGAACAACAACAAAACAACGGCTCTTTTAAGACCCACCCACATGATCTGAAGGGCAAAAACTTCCTGTTAAATGAATCCAACTATTGATTCTGTCCAGTTTTCAGCATACGCTCTCTGGGGTTTGTTTCTTTTAATGTTAAAAATAGTGGAGCTTTTTTGGGTCTCCTTGAAGCTGAAGCACTTTAAAATTGGAAAATATGTGGTAAATTTAAAAAAGGCATGCAATCTATGAAATAATACATGATGCTATTAAGTAGTAGAATAGTATCTATGTTTTATAAGCGCTTCCTTGATACTCACACTATTTTAAAACAAGTTATAATATAATACACTTCAATATATACTTTTTTGTACAAAATGCAGTTGTAGAGACAGAAAGCCTGGAACTCCATGATCAGAAACCCAGAGGGCTGCTGCTGAATGTGAGGAGTCTTCACAGTTGGAGACACTAGAATTACAGAAATGATGATAAAGGCCTACGGGGGGTTTTTCAGTTATTTCTCAACCCACCCCAAAGTGAAACACTGCATATTTGATAGTGCTAATAGTATTACATATTTGTTATATTATGTCGAATTGTTGCTAGTGGAAATAAAGTATTTTGGGGTGTGTTTAATAAAAGTAATAAAATTTATAAGAAAATTAATAAGGTTAAGGTATATGTTAGACTGGGATTGGGATTTATGCAATTTCCAAATGACAAAAAATGATTGGAGGCACATCTTCAGTAAGTTTCTTGCAAAAGTGTGGCCAAAAGTTTTGCAGATGTTTAGCATAGAACATTATATATGTATAAAAAACACTTATTTTAATCAGTCAGGAATAAAATGTAAAAATAATACCCCAAATAGGGTTATGTTTCAGCTGTCAGAACCACAGATTTTTGCACAAACTGTATGAACTGCCCTTATTTTTGTTATTTGTTATACATAAGTGAGTAGACATGGTGTCCAACTTAATATTATAGTTGTTACGTATGTTAGAGCTTCCAGAATCATTATGACAAATTAATGAAACCTTTCCTTACTGTAACCCTAAATGCATGATTTTCTATTTAACCAGAAATATAACACTATTAAGATTTTTCTTTGTTTTTCATTCTCGAGAGCCTCTTTTATGCGGAGCTATTTATTTGAAAATGATATACTATCTCACTATAAACATAATTGTGTATGCTCTTTGAAAGATTTATTAATGTGTAGTGTCCTAACTCAAATAAACAAATACATAAAAGCTAATTGTGTACTTATAGAATATTTCTTTAACATCGTTTTTCATTTTAAGATGGGAATTGTGACACTGCCCATCTCTCCAAGATGAAAATCTCTGAAGTGTAAAAGTCTAAATACATAGTTATTCTCTTCCTGATAGGTTGCTGTACTCAAAAAATGTTTAACAATTCAATGTGCACACATTTTCTTGAGTGAGATAGTTTGTTGCAAAGATGCATAAACAGCATTGAAGAGATTTACTTAGTTGCAACTTTCTACCTAGAGCTCAGGCGAAGGATTTGTTCTGTTTTGCAGATCAATACACACAAGTGACAACTAATTTTTGCGCGATCCAGTCGTGTTAATGTGTAAAACAGTGATAGGAATGCTCTCTCTCCAGAATGTGTGTGCGGCTCTTAAAAGAGCCTTTGTGGTTGAGGAGGCCTGCTGTGGACACAACTTTAAGCTCTCTCTCCGCGGATGCGGCGGGCCAGCTGGATATCTTTGGGCATGATGGTGACCCTCTTGGCGTGGATGGCGCACAGGTTGGTGTCCTCGAAGAGCCCCACCAGGTAAGCCTCGCTGGCCTCCTGCAGAGCCATGACGGCGGAGCTCTGGAAGCGCAGGTCGGTCTTGAAGTCCTGAGCGATCTCTCGGACCAGGCGCTGGAAGGGCAGCTTGCGGATCAGCAGCTCCGTGGACTTCTGGTAGCGACGGATCTCTCGGAGAGCCACGGTACCGGGCCTGTAGCGGTGAGGCTTCTTCACGCCGCCGGTTGCCGGTGCGCTTTTCCTGGCTGCCTTGGTGGCCAGCTGCTTCCTGGGAGCTTTGCCTCCGGTAGATTTACGAGCGGTCTGCTTGGTTCTGGCCATGCCTGCTGCTTCCTCTGCAGATAGACTGGAAAGTTTGAAGCAGAGAGCGGAGAGCTGCTGGTTTTAAAGCGCGGCTGCAGCAGCAGGGGGACGCTGACGTTGCTGCACATGTTGGGCTCCTGATTGGTGAGCGGCTCCTTCCGGAGCTCAGCCCCGCCTAGAGAGCGCAGAGCCCCGGCTCATTCTGGCTGCTGATTGGGGGAAGATCGCTTGAAAAAGCCCGCTTGAATCCACATCCGTGTCCCGCTCTGCTGGAAGCTTTTCTGGTTGGTTGTTTCAAAGAGTCCCGCTCTTTCTGCACACATATAAGGCGGGTTGATTCATCCGCTGCTTCACATTTCTATCGAGTTTCATCTCAGAAAGAAGCATCAGAATGAGCGGAAGAGGCAAAACCGGAGGAAAGGCCAGAGCAAAGGCCAAGACTCGTTCATCCCGTGCTGGTCTCCAGTTCCCCGTGGGCCGTGTCCACAGGCTGCTCAGGAAGGGCAACTATGCGGAGCGCGTCGGTGCCGGAGCTCCCGTCTACCTGGCTGCTGTGCTGGAGTATCTGACGGCTGAGATCCTGGAGCTGGCTGGAAACGCCGCCCGCGACAACAAGAAGACCCGCATCATTCCCCGTCACCTGCAGCTGGCCGTCCGCAACGACGAGGAGCTCAACAAGCTGTTGGGTGGAGTCACCATCGCCCAGGGTGGTGTTCTCCCCAACATCCAGGCGGTGCTGCTGCCCAAGAAGACCGAGAAGGCCGCCAAGGCCAAGTAAAGCAGAACGGCATAAAGAAACACAACGGCTCTTTTAAGAGCCACACACTTCTATCTAAAGAGCAACATTCCTATGTATTATAATGGCTTTGTTTGTATTTTCTTTCAATGAGTTCAGCAATTAATATAATTTGCATAATTAAAGGGGGGAAAGACAAGCAGAGGAAGTGGATTTCATCCTCGAATGAATTTGGGGCTGGTTTGCTGCTTATTTGGGTACTGTTTGAATTATTTCCAAAATAGAAAAATAACCTATTGTTCCATTTACTCTTCAGTAAATATCACTAATAAATAAAAAAAGCAGGCAAAATGTTTAAAGATTTTATTAAGTAAAATGTAATCTCAACATATCCAGGAGGAAATAAATGGGTCAGAAAACAGCAGATTTCATAGCATCAATGTTCTGCAGCAGGAAATGTATCTGGACTGGTTTGGAGTTCATTGAAATCATTTCTTGCACACCAGGATAATTTGGATGCTAAAGTAACTCAGTCAAAATGTTTCCCCTATAACAGCTTCTCAAGGAACAATAGTGGCTTTAGCAGATTGTCCTCTTTACATAAGAAACAAAATGCATCATGTTTCTGGTGTACAAGTGAGCAAACAGAACACTAAACCCACACACACAATGTGATTAGAGCAAATCTAAGCAGATCAAGTTGGAGTGTAATATAACTCTGTAGTAGTAGTATTCAGAGTTCTATCCTCAGGAGGATCGGAGGTCCTCGCTGCGGTCACCTTCCTCCACCTGCAGGTCAAAAATCAGCTTAAAGTATGAATTTAAATGTGGTTCTTTTTTTCTCGAAAAAAAAATTTAAAAGGATCAATATCACAATGACAGATTTCAGTTGAACTAAGAAAATGTACTTCTCAGGGTGCTTAACAATACAGTGGCTGGCAAAAGTATTTACTACCCATTATATTTCTAACATTCATACAACTACAAACTTTATGTATTTTACTGATATTTTGTAATAGACCAACATAAAGCAGCTGAAAAAAAGGAAAAATGTCATGATTTTTATTCAAATATGCTTGTTACAAATAAAAATCTGAAAATTGAAAAAAAAAATTTGTCTTGTGCTTCCCACAATTGGCCATTATGAAGAAAGGGCTAAATGAAAATCAATGTTTAAAGAAAACTAAAGCGTCCTGTTTGTAACGGGATACATGTGGGAGGAACACCAAAACTGAACTTTTTGGCCTAAATGTGAAGAAGGGAAACTACCACGTCACCCTGAATGCATCATCCCATAACTAAAACATGGTGGTGGAAGCATCATGCTATGGGGATTCTGTTCTTGAGGACAGGGCACGGAAGTTGGGCAGGGTTGATGTGACGATGTATGAAACTAAATATAGCAAAATTAGGCAGCAACATAATTCTTAGACTGGAATAGAGAATCCATTTCTGGTAGGTCAACGGCCCTAAACATCGAAGCATTCAAGTTAAATTATCTTTGGAAATACTGTAAGGATTAACCGTTAACTCAACAGCATTAAAAAAGATGTGCTGCAGGTTGAAGGTGCTATGAAAATGTTCAAAAGATTTATTTTTTTTGTCTATTATGAAGGTGGGAAATGGGAGTGAACAGACACAGAACTAAGCTTAAAACTGAAGCTTAAAAAACATTTTTATCATCTGAATGAAGCAGGTGAAGTAGTCAGATCTCGGGTGGTTTCAAGAGGTTTGACCCTTCACTGTGCAAAATTCACGCGGCCACTCAGTACATTAACATGTACATCTAAATCCCATTTTGGCAATAATATAACTAATGGCTTAACCACAAAGGGAGTTTTTATCGTAGCTTACATGTCAATCAGAAAATCGAATTACTGAATGAAGTACGTTTGACCCTGCGACGCTAGATGGGGGCATGCGTCCTTTCAAAGAAGAAGATGATCCAGGGTCAATGATCAGTTGCTGGTGGCTGAGCTTGGCTCCTGGAAAGAAGTTTCTGGTGACAAAACTAAAAATTAAGCCAAGAATCGATACTGAAGAAGGGAAGACTTCATCTTATTTCTGCTCCTCATCTAACAGCAATTCCTATTCCAAAGCTTCCTCTTTGTCTTCCTTTCTCCTCCGAGAGTCGTTTAAAAGAGAAAGTGAAAGGGAGAACAAATCTCCCCAGGAACGGCGACAAAACTTCTAGCAAGATGATTTCGTGGTGAAGTTTTCTAAAGGTTTAAAATAATTCCCTGCCTGGTTCCTGCAACACAAAGCTAGAGCCTAAAGAGCACATCAACGCTTAATTATGTTTTCGACTGGCCTAATCAAAGTCCAGACCCAAATCAAACTGAGAAGAAGTGGTGAGATTGACATCTGCAGATTCTGTCCTTCCAATCTGAGAGTTTGAGAGATTTTACAATAAAAAGAAATATCAGAAGATGAGAAAAAGTAGTAGAGACACAAAAAAAAAACTGCAGCTGTAATTTCAGACAACGGAGGTTCTACACTCTTTTGACTTTGGAGGGCTGAATGCGAATGAACAACACATTTTTCAGTTTTCAAAAATAATTTAAACAAAAAAAAAAACGCTTAAAAAAACTGACACTAAAACCCCAATGGAATAAAAAAAGAAGATATTTGTAGTTGAAATGTGGGAGAAATGATGAAAAAGTAAGGAACAAACATACTGTTTTGTGAATGCATATATGTATAAGCTATAGTTTATTAATCTGATTCAAGATATATATAAAAAAAATACATAAAAAAGTTCTATACTGATTATATTTAAAAAAAGATTAAGATGCTTTCTTAATCCCTCTTTGCGGCAGGAAAAGGCTGAAGAATAGTCAGCATGAAAAATAATCACACAGTCGTGCCTGTTGTACAATAAACTGTAACAAGTGGTATATGGTCTGTGCATGTGCAGGCCTTTGCAGTAACCCCATCTTACCACGATCCGAGAGTAACGCCTGTAGCTTCTGATGATTTTGCCAGAGAAAACACACACGGTGACGGAGACACAAACTTGCAGGACGAGCAGGACCAGGAAGATGCCCAGGAGTCCGTAAAGGAGATCCTAAAAGACACAGCGACGAGCGTAGACAGACGAGAAACAATAAACAGTCTGAACCGCTACAGATGCGGATGCTTGCCTCCTCACAGGTTCGCATACATACACACAGTCATCTAAATCCAGGGTTTTTCCTGCGTTCAAATTTGTGTGGCAGCCGCCTCCACCTAATTTGTTTGTCGCCCCAGCCTGATATCGCTCTGCCCCCAGCTATGCGGATGTTATTTTAACTGCAGTTGCAGCGTTGCGCCACTATGGGACGCTGTATCAGCAGCGGTGTTAGTGTGCCTATATAGAGAGACTGGCGACAACTTGAAACATGGACGCCACATTCGCTACCATCTTTCAACGCGTTACTATGGGGATTATGTAACATACTGAAAGAAATCGCAGATCTTACCTTCAACTTTCACGTACCTGCCGAAATTATCGTTCGTCAATATTTAAAAGGCATCAACAATGTATGACCAAGAACTAAATATTCGGAAAAAGGCTGGTAAAAGTGACAAAACGTCCCCTTTTGCCCGGAAATGGTCTCTTTTTTTGGCCATAAAATTATGCTGAGGGGATTATGTAACATATTATAAAATGTCCTGGTTAACCTCATATTGTTTTACTGACCGTCATTCATAACTTTAAATGCATCCACTGCCCACCGGCATCATTATTATGTTAACACATTTGGACATGTCACAAATTGAACAAAGCTCAAGGTTGAAATTATTTCTTAAACATCGAAAGTGATATATTTCTCGTCAGTGGGCTTTTTTCCGCCGAAACGCAAACAGATCCTACCTCACACAACAAAGAATAATTACTGGCCTTTTCCTTCTCTCGTCGGACTTTGTGCTCCCACAATTTCCTCCTTTCAATTCAATTCAATTCAATTCAGTTTATTTATATAGCGCCATTTCACAACAGATGTCATCTCAAGGCACTTTACAAAAAGAGTTATTACAATACAATGTTAAGTGTAGAAATTACAGAACCACAGAAGATTGCGTCGTGGAATTCTCAGCAATCCCTCATACTGAGCAAGCATGCAGCGACAGTGGGAAGGAAAAACTCCCTTTTAACAGGAAGAAACCTCCGGCAGAACCAGGCTCAGCACAAGCGGTTATCTGCCGCGACCGTCTGTGGCTTGGAGAATACATAACAGAGACACAGAAAGAGCAATAGAACTGATGCAGAAGTTTGTTGCAGGACGTGGAGAATTTTCCGTCACTGCAATGCCATCTTAGTCAGGGTCGTCAAGCAGGGCTAATCCGGAGCACCTACTATAATAGAAAACAGGTTAGTGCTTGAATTGACAGCACATCATGCAGTTGGGGAGAAGTAGGAGAGAAAGTAGGAACAGACCCTAATAATGTCCTCCAACAGCCTAGCCTAAAGCAGCATAGCTACTAACATTAACCTGTCTCCTAGCTACTAGGAGACCTGGCTACCAACACTCTGTCTGAGTCCTCCTGACCCGTGGACGGTGTAGGGCCGGTAACGGCCCCCGTCATGCCGGGGTCTTCTCGGAGTCGGGTTGTTTGAGAATGCAGCCCAAAGTGGGTGGTAAACTCCATCTAAGGCTAAATACCGGCACGAGACCGATAGTCGACAACTATCTTAAGGAAAAATAGACAGAACTGAGAGGACAGAGTTGAAGAGGGCGAGAAACGTTTAAGAGATAAACGGGTGGGGTCCGCACAGTCTGCCCGGGGGATTCAACCCGGCAGGTAATGGGCGGCCGCACTGTGCGGGAGGATCCCATTGAGGGACCTCTCTCCGGCGCTGGCTGGCCCCTGTGGGGCACATTTCTTCCGCGGCGGTAAGCCGCGACCGGCTCCGGATCTTTACCTGGCTTACATTAATCTATCTCTACCTAGCTACTCTACCTCTTCCTATCTCTTCCTAACTTTTGACACTCTGCCTGACTACTAACATTAACCTGTCTCTTCCTATCTACCTGTCTGACCTGACTCTAACTACCTATAAACATATCTCTAACTGTAAGCTTTGTCAAAGAGGAAAGTTTTTAGCCTAGTTTTAAAGATAGACAAATTGTCTGCTTCACGAACCAACCCTGGGAGCCGGTTCCATAGGAGGGGAGCCTGATAGCTGAAAGATCTGCCACCCATTCTACTTTTAGAAATCCTAGGAACTACCAGTAAACCTGCAGTCTGAGAGCGAAGGTCTCTGTTAGGAACATATGGAACAATCAGGTCTCTTATGTATGATGGAGCTAGATTATTAAGGGCTTTATATGTCAGAAGGAGGATCTTGAATTCTATTCTAGATTTTACTGGGAGCCAGTGAAGAGAAGCTAAAACAGGGGAAATGTGATCTCTTCTTTTAATATTCATCAGAATCCTAGCAGCAGCATTTTGAACTAACTGTAGACTTTTAATTGTATTCTGTGGACTACCTGATAATAGACAGTTACAGTAATCCAGCCTTGAAGTAACAAATGCATGGACTAGTTTTTCAGCATCAGTCCTGGACAGGATGGTTCTAATTTTTGCAATATTCCTAAGGTGAAAAAAGGAAATCCTACAGACTTCTTTAATGTGAGTTCTAAATGACATATCTTGGTCAAAAATGACACCGAGGTTTTTTGCTTTATTACTGGAGGCTAATTTAATGCCGTCCAGGTGAAGGGGCTGACTAAGTAGTTTCTTTTTCAGAGCTTCTGGTCCAAAGACGACAACTTCTGTTTTATCAGAATTTAGAAGCAAGAAGTTTAGAGTCATCCAAGTTTTTATGTCTTCCAGACATGCCTGTAGTCTACCTAACTGATTGGATTCATCAGGATTTATGGATAGATATAGCTGTGTATCATCTGCGTAACTATGGAATTTTATCCCATGCTGCCTAATTATTTTACCAATAGGAAGCATATATATAGTAAAGAGAATCGGCCCAAGCACTGAACCCTGTGGTACTCCGCAAGTAACTATTGAGGTTGAGGAAGATCTATTGTTTACCTGAACAAACTGAAATCTGTTAGACAAATAAGATTTAAACCAACCTAGTGCTGTTCCTATTATACCGACACTTTGAAGCCTTTCTATGAGAATATTGTGGTCAACAGTGTCAAAGGCAGCACTGAGATCTAACAGGACCAGAATGGTCACCAGTCCATTGTCTGAGGCTATGAGAATATCATTAGTAACCTTCACCAGAGCTGTTTCAGTGCTGTGATGAGCTCTAAAGCCTGACTGAAACTTCTCAAACAGCTCATTATTGTTTAAATGCTCACATATCTGGTGTGCAACTATTTTCTCAAGAATTTTAGATAAGAAGGGAAGATTAGATATCGGTCTATAGTTAATTAAGTCGTTTTGATCAAGAGAGGGTTTCTTAAGTAGAGGTTTAATTACAGCAATCTTAAACTCCTGTGGTACATATCCATTGACTAAGGATAGATTCATTATATTTAAAATTGGAGCAGCGATCAGAGGGAAAACTTCTTTTAAGAGTTTAGTTGGGATTGGGTCTAAAACGCAAGTTGAAGGTT
Source organism: Apricaphanius iberus (assembly GCA_028564705.1). Lineage (NCBI taxonomy): Eukaryota > Metazoa > Chordata > Actinopteri > Cyprinodontiformes > Aphaniidae > Apricaphanius > Apricaphanius iberus. The sequence continues at coordinate 45,478 of JAPXFQ010002242.1, read as the reverse complement.
TAGATGAAGCTAATAATTTTAGTACATCACAAAGTTCGGCTGCATTAAAGCAGTTTAAGCATATATTAGGTTCCACCATTTTTGAGGCTGCCTCATTAACTAAGGAGGAAGCAAGCATATTGGGAAGGTTCCCAATTATCTTATTCTTTATGGAGTCTATTTTATTTATAAAGAATTGCATGAAGTCGTCACTGCTTAGAGCTTGGGGAATGGTTGGCTCGATAGAGCTATGATCCTGTGTGAGTTTGGCAACTGTATTAAAAAGAAACCTAGGATTATTTTTATTCTCCTCGATTAAAGATGAATAATATGCTGTTCTAGCTGTGTGAAGGCTCTTTTTATATAGCAATAAACTATTTTTCCATATTAAAAAGGAATCATGTAAATGCGTGGAGCGCCATTTTCTCTCTAGTTTTCTAACATTCTGCTTTAGGGTACGTAGCTCTAAATTAAACCAGGGAGTTAATCTTCTATGGCTAGCCACCTTCCTTTTCAAGGGGGCAACTTTGTCTATTGCCCGACGCAGGGAGGAATTAACGCTATGAACTAAAATGTCAAGTTGTGAGGGGTCACGAGTTAAATCACTGTTTTCTGTTCTGCATTTATAAACTGAGGAAATTAAAGTTGGAAGAGCTTCTTTAAAATTTGCTACAGCGTTGTCTGATAACGTTCTGGTATAATGAAGTTTTCTTTCAGGTTTGATATGATCCATTAGAGTAAGTTTAAAAGTGATAAGGAAATGATCAGACAGGATAGGGTTATGTGGAAAGACTGTTATTTCTTCACAGTCAATGCCATAAGTCAGCACAAGATCTAAAGTGTGGTGACAAGAATGTGTTGGTCCCTGCACATTTTGAGTAAAGCCTATTGAGTCTAGGATAGTGTGAAAAGCTGTATTTAGACTATCACTTTCATTATCAACATGAATATTGAAGTCTCCGACTATAATGACTTTATCAGTGTTTAAAACTAAGTCAGATAGAAAATCTGAAATCTGATCTAAAAATTGAGAATAAGGTCCTGGTGGACGATATAAGACCACAAACAAAAGTGGCTTTACTGCTTTGTTATGTGTATGAGGAAAGCTAAAAACTAGATGCTCAAAGGAACTGTAACTATTATTTTTTTGGAGATTAATTAGTAAATCGGAATGAAAGATAGTTGCTACTCCACCTCCTCGACCAGTACTTCGAGGGACACTAAAGTTTAAGTAGCTAGGGGGAGTTGACTCATTTATTGTGACATGGTCCTCTTCCTGCAACCATGTCTCTGCAAGACAAAACAAATCAATATTATTTTCACAAATTAAGTCATTTACTAAGAGTGTTTTTGAGGGGAGAGATCTTATGTTTAGTAAACCACATTTAATTGATTTGTTTTTATGTTCAGTCCGAGTTTTATTTATCTTTATGAGATTTTTATACTTTGCTCTAGTAGCATTAACTTTTAATTCATTAGTTTTGGGTAGTGGACGGGAAACTATCTCTATAGGGTAGTGGGTGGGTGGCAGTCCCTGTTCCTTGACCTGGACTCTGGGTTCCCTGAGCTTCTGGGACTCTGGGTTGTCACGGCTTTGGGGAACTAGAGATAACCCTATCAATGTTCCTGGAAAGAAGCGAAGCTCCGTCCTCGGTGGGATGGATGCCGTCTCTACGTAACAGTCCAGGTTTTCCCCAGAAGGCCCCCCAGTTATCAATGTAGCCCACATCGTTTTCTGGACACCACCTTGACAACCAAAGGTGGAACGAAAGCATACGGCTGTACATGTCATCGCTAGTACGATCAGGCAGGGGACCAGAAAAAATTACAGAGTCAGACATCTTTTTGGCAGCCCTACACACCGAAGCTACGCTAATTTTAGTGACCTCCGACTGCCGTCGCCGGGTGTCGTTGCCACCAGCATGGATAACGATCCTGCTATACCGCCGTTTGTCCTTGGCCAAAAGCTTCAGATGGGACCTAATGTCCGCAGCCCTGGCCCCTGGAAGGCATTTGACGGTGGTCTTTCGTGTCTCTGGAGCCACATTCCTAACTATGGAGCTGCCAATTACAAGAATCGGCCTCTCCTGCTCGGCGGGTGCGTCGCTGAGCGGGGCGAACCTATTGTTCAGAGAAAGGGGCTGGAGGTTGGCCGCGGACTGGGGTCTGGCGCTAATCTTCCTACGAACCGTCACCCAGCTCGCCTGAGGTCCCGGCTGCACGGGAGCTGTTGGAGGACGGCTAGGTCCTGTCCTAGTTGACTCCGCGCTAGCTACTGCTGGGCCTGGCTGTTCTACAGCGCGGAGCCGGGCCTCTAGCTCAGAAACCCTCGCCTCCAAAGCTACAAAAATGCTGCACTTATTACACCTACCAACTTCACTAAATGAGGCGGAGGAGTAACTAAACATCTGACAGAGAGAGCAGGAAAGAGGAGGAGGTGTAGAGAGAGATGGAGGGACAAGAGAGAAAGCTGCCGAAGCCATGCTAGCCGTAAAGCTAAGCTAACCAAGCGGTACCTTACCTTACCTAAAAACAAAGTAATTAACCCAGTAAAACGCTTAAAGAGTCCTAAACCGTGAAGAAACTTAACGTTTTAATGTGTTTGTGTGTTAAGCAACTCAGAAAAAACTTATTGACAGAGAAAGTTAGATCAGTTCAAGAGAGAGAGAAACACCGACTTGCTACAAACGAGTTAGTCACAAAACAGGAAATGACGCGATACGTCTTACCAACGCGATACGTCTCCAGGAAGCAGATCCCGAGGAAATAAATGTAACCGTTTGACACCTCCATTTCTCGTACTGCACCCGAACGCTGCACAGCATGGCATTTTTATATAACCATAGATCAATCTCAAGATGCACTACCCATATGTTTCTGTATTTGTTTCTGTGTGATACTGGCCAAGTTGGTATCGAATATGACGCCCGTGAAGCAGGTGACCGCCTCTGAGCCAATCAGATCCTCCTGTCTAATTCACTGGGAAACAGAAAATATATTTCTTAAATGTGAAGTGTAGATAAACAAATGTGTGTATTCCAACAGTAAATACTCCCTCTCTACTGCCATGCGATGTCATGTTTTCTTTCTGGGCAGATGCTACTTCCAAGATTTTTACAGAATCCTGTCTGCTCCAAAAACTTTCTGCAATGTTGCAGGTACCGTTTCAAAATGGAAAAACACATAATCTTAATGCCATGTGTCTGGCGGAATTTTTTTATTTTTACTGTGGATGGTGAAAAATATTAATATATATTTTGGTTGACTCCCACTTTCCATTGTATGGAGAGAGCATGTCTGAAAATCGCTCCAACTTTGCGCTGAATGCAGATTATTCTCACTATCTCAGCATCCAGCGCTCCCAGAGAGAGATTTGATTTGTCCATCTTAGCTGCAGGTACCCGTTCTATTGCAGGACTCTGATCTGTAAATTGAGTTGAAGTTTCTCTGCACATAACGGGCAAAAACAGCAAAAGTTGCCAAGGTAACGCATTTGATTTTTGCGCATAGTCTTCTGGGGCAGATCCGTATAAATTTGCCATCCTTTTGCTATATGTGGATTTTTAATGTCTGCCATTTTAGCACCCGTTTCGGATGGGATGTGATCAGCTCATTAAATGGCCGTTATTAGCGGTTATCACTACCATTAAATGCCCTCAGACTGTGCCCTCTCTACCTACTGAAACATACTTTTCCGTTTGGTGTTTAAAACCTCTTCAAATTAGGTTTAGGTGTAGGCATTTAAAAGAAAGTATATTTGTCCTTCTGTGACCTTAAGGTTAGCACATAAAACTTGTGGGTTGGTTACAATTGGTTAGATAGCTCCAGTTACGATATGCTACTCTGACGAAGTATTTTTGACACGTGCAGACAGTTGGCTTTTATCAGCGATAAGAATGGTAGATAACCTACTAGTAGTAGTAAACGAATGCTTTAACATGATAATTGTCATATTCTTATTAGAAAACTTAAATAAAAAATATGTTGCCTTTAGAAAAAGTGATTCAGTTGAGTGCACAGAATTCTTGCATGTTGGCGCATGGTCAGGATGGTACCACCTCTGCCTCAATTTGAGCCAGGAAAAACCCTGTAAAACTTTTACTATGTGGGACTGGGGGGTTCTGGAAAGTTCTAACTTGAGATAACCGAGACTTTTTAAGTTCTGGTTGGTGAACATGAATGAGTGCAGCTGGTAAATTCAAAGGATTAATTTAAAAGCCCCGTTTGGATTTAAAAATATGAAGCACAATGGGAAAGTTCGAAGAGTTAGGATCTGAATTTATGAGTCGCATTTACGTTCAGGAGCAACTTCTGAAGGCAAGTTTATGCTTCTCTGTTTTGAGGGAGACTGACTGACGCAGCGTCATTTATCCGTCGACGCTTAAACTCGGCTTAAAGTACTGACTAAACTTTAGAAAGGATTTAAGCTTGGTTTATGCTTGCTGCGTCCGCGAGGTCCGCACGGCTCCACGCGGCCAAATTACGTCATTTTGGCAACCACGCCTCTCCGCGAGGCCTCCTCCCGCCCCAAAATTTCCGCACCGCGCAAATAGGAAAATTTGTAACTATGCGGACGGTCCCGCGCGGAAAAACATGGCGGACTGGCGAGAGGTCATATTGCCGGAGGTTCGTAAATAGAGATCTTTATGATTCGGCCGATAGAGATCACTGTGATCAACTGTGTTTTAATGGACGAGAGGACAGTCTCCTTTTTCGTCTCTTTCCCTAACTAAACAGCATAAAAGTTCTGCTTTGTTTAAGCTCACGGGTGTCACCATCTTGTAAACAACAGTGATTACTACTTCTACTATGGTGTAGTGTTGTATGCATGCCGTAGAGCCCTATGCCGCCCCCTACAGTCGTCAAGAATATTGGCTCTCAGCAGGGACAAGCTGCAGAAAGTATTAACGCTGCTCGAAGGCGTCTCGGCCGGTTCCGCACGTCTCGTTTCCCCACGGAATATTCATGCGGCAAGCATAAACCAAGCTTAAAAGGGGCAGTAACCCGGGGCGCAATTATTTTGTGGCCACCAAATTTTTTTTATTTTTAATGAATGCTTGTTTTGCAAACATTGTACTTTGATGCAATTTGTCTGAATATTTTTGAAAACACCAAACCAGATGTGAAACGTGAAAAGCTTTAAGCTCAACACGCTCATCTGTTGTCTGAGACTTACATCCAGTGTCCACATTTCCTCAGGGCATCTCTTCCTCCATTTATTCACTGAGCTGGTAGAAGCCAAGGTTTGAAAGTCGGCGTTGGAGGTTTGGAAACTGCAGAATATCTCGGAGGGGCGGCCGCTTGCCAGCAGCCAGCAGTTGTAGGTCACTCCCGCCACGCCGAGCAGAACGCTGAACCCGTTGGAGGCCAGAGACACCCAGAACTGGAGAGACAAGGACCACTTAAGACTCAAACTGATCCAGAAACGCTTCGACTATTCCACTGCTGCAGCTAAAATCACTGCTACTGGTAGAGACACTTTTAATCCGATCATTTTATTCACAATTCACCACCTAATGAACATAGCATAAAAACTCATCCAACAGAAATCCTAACAACAAATGAATGAAAAGCACTGAAATAAAGTGTGAAAAATAACATTTCCGGAGCAAAGACATATTGGAAATCTCAAAGTTGTTTAGTCAAAACACCAAGGATAGCCTTTAGGTTTAGCTTTCATCTATGAAGCTTTATGGGTTTATTTTTTAAACCTTTCTGCTACTGCACTTACACTAGACCAGTGTAAAAACAAACAAGTTAAAACCTGAGGCGGATTTTTATTTTGTTCTAAAAAGGCAGACACTCACCAGTCTGACTGAAGTGCGTCTTCCTGCTGCCAGTGCCAGAGAGCCGGACAGCACAAACTGAAAAACACCAGAACGTCCAGGTTAGATCGTTCAAGGCTTACAGTGTGCAATATTTGACCAATAGGGGTCAGTGCATACCTAAATTATCACAAGCATGCTGTATCTGTGCGGTAACAGAGGTCCAACTAGTGCTGTTTTCAGACACTCTAGTCCCTGAGAATTATCTATTTGCAGCAACATGACGAGCACATCAGTCTCTCTTTCATCCCTTGGAACTAGCGAAGAGGTAAAAATGTATTTATGGCGAAACTTTTTTGCATTTTGAGCGAAAATCAATGTTTTATTAGAGGGCGTGTTCCGTGCGCTTTGTCAGTCCGGGCTCCTTTAGAAGTAAAGACGTCATCTAATATGGCTTTCCCCTGAAAAGAGGACCCGCGCCTTTGTATTTTAAAACTGATTTTTAAAGTCATATTTTACAATATCGCCAATATTTTGCAATTAATGTCTTTACGTAATTATTATTACATAATATTTTAATGGCTATGTTCAAAGATGTACTGCAAAACCTACACACTGTCACTTTAATAAAAAACGTTGTTTTCAACTGTGGGGAAATATTGAATGAGTTCAGATGTGGTGGAAATTTAAATTATCTCATTTTATTAGAACAAATTCATCTCAACAGGTTCAGGCCTTTAGGCTGATCTCAACTACTCTGTGGTTGAAGCACATTTCAGCAGCTTGGCTACTGAATCTGGTTCTATGATCTATTTCTTATGACAATAGCGGACGGTCAGTACACTTCCTCCTCTCCTTCAGTGCTTCTTGGCATAGAAAACCCAGATGGAACAGACAGCAAAACTAAAGATCAGGGGTCTCATTTATCATGTTTGCTTACGCACAAAACAAGGTTTGAAAATTACACAAGTCACTTTCTCACAAAGTTTCTGATTTATAGAATAAAACGTGATGGAAGAATGTGCCCAACATAAACATTTTTCCACTACACACCCACCTGCTTACGTACAGTGGGGAGACGATTTGTATGGAGGAGTGTGCCAAAATCCCTGCTGCAGTGTGTGCAACCCTGGAGAAGTACTACAGAAAATATCTGATCTCTTTAATTCCAAACAAAGGTTTCTGTACCGAATATTCAGTTCTGTTTCTCTGATGTATCAAACACTTATGTCATTGCATTACAATGGAAATTAATTATTTAAAAATCATCAATTTTTCTGAATTTATGTTTTAGATACTGTCCCTCACAGTTGAAGAGTGCCTTTGATACAAATTACAGACCTCTACATCTTTTGCAAGTGCGAAAACGTCAAAAATCAGCAGGGTATCAAATACTTGCTCTCCCCACTGCACATTATGGAAATGGAGGACAATGGCAACGCACCGGGTGAAGAAAAATAAATAAATCAGGAATTGATTTCACGTCACAGGTGCATCTAAACCGGGGAGAACGGGGGCAGTTTTCGGGGATTTCCTGCCCTATGATGATGAATGGCTGATCAGCCAATTTTGATTCCCTAAAGCACAGCTGATAAATCCATGCGCTGAATAAGGCCCAGTGGTAGACCCCCCCCCCCACACTCATCTCTTCACTAGTGTTAAACGTTTTCTTATTGCTAACTATCCTTGACTTTTAATGTAAAGCACTTTAAAGCACTGGTCGCCTTTTGGATGAGTAAAAATCTATATACATGCACATTGACTGTTTGAATAGAATAAAACTTTTTCCTGTGCCTCTACGTTAACCATAGACCGCTCAATTTCAGTCACAATGGAGTTAGGTTTTCTACTCTTCTCAGTTGCCACGGTTACCTGTGAAACCTCCCCTTATCAGATGGTTTACGTCTGTGCAGAATACTTAATAGGCACTTTTGTATTGACCATTTATGGCAGAAAGTAGGCGTGTAGGAGGAAGCATCCATACATTTTCTAAACCTCTTATTCCTCTAAAACAGGAGAAACAGCCATTCACACACACACCTAAGGACAATTTAGAGAAACCAATTAACCTAACAGTCATGTTTTTGGATTGTGGGAGGAAGCTGGATGGAACCCATGCATGCATGGGGAGAACATGCAAACTCAATGCAGAAATACCCTGGGCCAGGATACGAACCCATAACCTTCTTGCTGCAAAGCAACAGGGCTAACCACTGCCCCTCCGTGCAGCCTAGGAGGAGTCATATCATAGACCAAAAGGTTCTTGTTTTTTTTGATTCTACGCAAAGTTTTACAAATGAGACCCCCGGTCCTCTGTTCTAAAGCCAGGATCAATACAGAACAGGCCAGAAACAGGTGCAAGTCACATTCAGTTTTACAGAATTCAATTCAGTTCCAATTATTCAGATAACCTGACTTATAATACAATAGAGACAAATTCAACTGATCATAAGGAGTGTTTACTTAAGTATAATGTGTTGATTGTATTGAATCTTAACTGGCAAGGTGAGTCATGGTGAAGAAAAGGCGATGTTGGAAGAGAATAAGGTCAGCGTGATTCACAGATCAAGATACAGACTATAACAAAAGAATGATTCAGATAGATGAACTGGAGACGAAAAATAGCCAAAGTTCAAGGAAAATTTCTGAAAGACCTTCAGGAAGCCTGGAGAACTTTCCACCGGAAGCATTTGAACGATTTACAGAAGCTTCCGGATAAGTGTGCGCAGAACCAGAAGAGATGAGATCAGGTTCAGGAGTTTAAAAACAGGGATGTACATTTTTGTCTGGATTCAACTTAAGATTCTAAGTTTTGTGTTTTCGTACCAAAACACCGAGGCCAAACGGAGCATAGTGGATCAGAGCCTTTGAGGATAACACCAAAAGACTGAAGAGAACACACAGCACACCGATGAAGATCTGAACGACCTAAAAAAAACAAAACAAAAAACACAAGAAAATCGGTCATTGTCTGCCGAGTCCATTTATTCACTTAATGTCCATTCAGAGGCAGTCTCTCACCCCGAGGCCCAGTGGTTCCCCCCGCAGGAAGATGTTCTCCTTGCTGTCGGTCTTAGAGACCTGAGTCGTGGTCTTTACCACAGGCTGTGGAGCCTGTGCTACGGGGTTGGCGGGGGTCTGAAGCAGAATGGAGTGGTCATCTTTGGGGATGACCTGTGTTACGATCAAAACCCCACCCAGAGTGGTGACAGACGTGGACGTCATGACGGAGGTCAACGGAGCACACAGGGACTTCTCTGTAGAATATACAGATACAGACGAGACTCAGGATCCTGAAGATGCTTAAAATAAAACCTGAAACAAGAGTGTGAGCTGCAAGAATCCAAGAGACAAATCAGAGTTTCTCTCTCTTCTGGAAGCACTGGACTATATCATCTGGTTATATGCCAAGAGTGATTTCTTTTGGACATTCAAAGTCCATCAAAAGTGTTATTTTTGAAACATAATGGGGGGGGGGGTGTTTAAAAGCGTCTAATTCAACTTGTTAAGATGGCTGATATTTAAAACTATATATTTGATTCAAACATATATATTTCTGAAAGGAAATACTATAAAGTCGAACCAAAGGCACTTCAGGAAAAAAAAACCTACAACCTTCTAAAACCATTTCTAAAGAGCTGAAGCACTGTTGCTCAGAAAGCTCTATAGAGACAAAAACATTCAGGAAGTCTCATTTTCTTCTGCGTTAGTTTAAAGGTTCATCTTTACAAAAGTAGCCAGGAAGACTTTCCTGGACTCTCTGCCTCCGTTCATCTTCAATTAGCATGTTCAGCACAGTCCAGATGTCCTGGTCGAACACAGAGACGATTTTAGTGTAAATATTATAGGCTCTTTTAGCTTTACCAGGAAGCTATCTAGAGCCATAAAAGGTGAAGTTGTAACAGATTAACTGGTGGCGAGGGGGAGATCTTAACACAGCTGATAGTAAAGGTTTGGTGGCTGAGTCATTGCCTGATTTATTTAATGAACTTAATATTTTATGTTATAATCGATGGAAGTTATGGATGGAAAATAAGGTTAAATATGGTTTTGAAAGATTTGCTTGAACTCAAATTGGATTTTTATTTATTTTTTATTCGCTAACCTGATATGAAGGGAAACAAAGAAAATCCACCAAAAATGCATTAATGTTTTGTAGGAGAACCTAATCCTCCTGGATCTGCTAAACTGTTTGAAATGACCGTTCTTGAAAATAACTAGACATTTTGCAAAAGGTTCAAGCTCACGATAACACATTTTTATCTCATACAGATGAGCAAACCCAGGACAAGTTCTGTGTAATTTACAAGCATTGCAAATATATATACATGTTTTATTCATTTCCAGGTTCGGGAAAGGGGTCCTAAAAAAAAAAGCACGCACACAGAAACATTTGCTTCTGCTACCACTTAATCTCTCATAATGGCAGGGAACTTCCAACTCTGATAAACAGACCAATAGCTTTTATTGAACTACGGGAAAGTTTAGTGCAAACAGCAGGAAGGGCAGCAGGACTAGACACATGAGAACAGAATGTAGAATCAGCCCTAGGCCATGAATTAAACCTAAAGTTTATCTTATTGCAATACAACTCTGACAACTGCGCTTCCTTTCAACCGCATATAAAAAAGGTTAGTTTTATTCTAACCACAACAATAAACACTCAGTTTTAGATTGACAAAATTACACACGTTTAAAATGGCCCTAGTAGGCGGACAACGATATGGGGGGAAAAGAAAAAAGCTACTACTATTTGGAAAACTGGAAATCTGTGGCGTATCGCTAGAGATTTGACAATAAAATACAACAAAAAACTGTCCGTTATTATCTTATAAAACATGCCTTATAATATCCAGAAAAGAGTAAATTGTTTACCTGGATAAAATCCGTCGGTTTTCCTTCAGACTCAGAGCTCAAATGTTCCTAGTTCAGGTCCGAGTGCCCTTTAGGTGTTCTCTGGAAATCTGCGTTACCTTCTTCGCCCTAAAGTAAACTACATTAGTTGTATTTACAGTCAATGGGAACACACTAAACTCAAAGTAAAGGTTTTTTATTTTTTTAGATAGATAGATAGATAGATAGATAGATAGATAGATAGATTTCATTTACAGATATATTAGTATATAGGGTAATCAAGGAGGCTTTTTTTTCATACACAGATCGCTTTTCCTCTTACACATCCAGGTGAAATTTGGAATTCTAATGGTCCATGAAGGTAGCACAAGCGTCATTTCTGGGAACTGGAACTTATTGACAAAGTCAAACAAACGACAGCTATAAAGCCTGGAGTGCCAAACACACTCCTAATATAGGTGCGAGATTAGAAAGAGATTTAAATTAAGAATAAAATAACAACATATAAATGCACATGCACTGGCAACTTTATTAAGTTCTCCAAGATGTTCTTTAAAACATGTTTCATTATTAGATTTTAAGAACATGCTTTAACATTTAACATTGTTACATCTATGATGGAAACCTCTTGTTTAGAGACATCCCAAAACTGCTCTATATCTTCTGGAATATGTGGGGGGCGTTGGACAGCTCACTGTCGTGGTAAAAATAAAAAATAAAAAAAAGGAATTGCACCTTCATTCATTGATTTACATTTCAATTCTTCCTATTGTCTTTCCTCACGTCATGTCTTGGTTAGCCCTAGCAGTATATCAAACATTTTTCCAGGACACTATTGGAGCTCATTCGATGCATTAGAGCCATTTCACAAAATAAACTTCATTCCAGGTAAATGATGTAGGCAAAGAGATAAGGCATTTTTTTATATTACATTTTATTAAGATAGACACAGATTACTGTGTGGAATTAGTAATAGATTTTATATGAATCAGATTATTGGATCAAATCTTCTATAACTTTTGAGTGTAGAGTCAACGCTAGAGCGTGAAAGAGTGAGGAAAATTCGAGAAAATATGTATTGCTTTTAACCTTGTTCAATCCGTTTCTTCCAGAGCAAAGATTAGGACATTAAAAGAGAGACAGCAGATACGTGGAATCTTTGTGATTGGGCATGGGGATGCTGTGGCCGAGGACTACTCTGAGGACGTCTGAGACATTTTGGAAGGAGTCGAGGTACTCGGTGGTTTAAGAGATGTCCCAATAGAAATGGCAATGCCTCTTGGACTTGTGTATGCCCTGAACCTTGCTTACCCTCCTGACTTGAAATACACATTTGAAGCTTTGCATAAAAACAGCACATTTTAGTGAGCTAACAATCTCTTGGGCATTTACCTGTTATAATCAACTGTTGAATTTCATTTCGTTTATTTCTGTATATACTTGAATTTTTAAATGTACTTTATGACCATGGGTTGTTGAATTTTTTTTTGGAATTAAGCACTAAACTTTTTTTTTTAACACATAACTAAGGAACATGTGCTGTTGTTTTCAGTTGAAACTTTTTGTAGTTCTTTCATATATTGTAAAGCAGCAATAATTGTATTTTTTTTTTAAACGAATAAGGTTTTGAGATATTTAAAAACTGTGTGTTTCTTTTTTAATGCTCTCATATATCTGTCATTGTTTTGTTGAATGAACTTGAACCAATCATGGAAATAATTTCCGTACATCTAATTTATGTAATTTCAGCATTATTCTTTTTAGTTGTTAAAATCAAATACCTTTAGTTTGGGTGACCAAAATCCATTATGTTTGATTATTTTTATATCTTTTAATGTAACCCTAAAGAAATATTTGTATAAGCTTGTTTTAAATTAGTTTCAATTGCACATAGTTCTCAAGTTTATTTCGCCATCCAAATTCAGCTGAATTAACCTAAAGAATTAGTTAATCAAAATGATATTAAATTAGTTAAACAGACTTGATTCAACTGAGACTTACTAAAAGGAAGGAAATAAGTTGAACAAATTAAAAAGTTATTATTTGGGTAAACATAATTAAATCATGGAAAGGATTTCCATGTGATTAAATAGCTTTATTCCAGCATTAACCACTTTTGTTAGGCAAACATAATTTGTCTGGGTTTGTTCAACTTCATTTAATAATGTTAATCTACTCTTTTAAAAATTAGTTAGATAAGCTTTATTAGATAAAGTTGGGTGCAAATAAGGAGATTCAGCTGGACCAAACTTATTGACTTGAGTTGGATCAAAACGTTTCAAATTAGTTGGGCCGGCATCACAATAAGCCGAATCCAACTGTGGCAAATAAGTTGACTCAACCTTAATGAATTAAGTTAGCTCAACACAAGTACTTTAAGTTGGGATAACAGAACTGTATGATGCTGGACTAAAGCAATTTAATCACGTGGAAATTCTTTCCATGATTTTTTTTATGTTCAAATAGTTCTTTTTTTCCGTGTATGGATTCAGCAAAACAAAGTAAAAGTTAAACTAAACACAGTTGTTGAAGTTGCTGTGGTAACAGTATATGTTAATCATACCAAGTTTCACTGTAGGATTTTTTTTGCAGTTTAAGCATACACCTTTTCATGTTTTATCTGGACAAAACAAAAGGTAAATACTTTGTGTAACTACTACATTCACTGGGGCCTCCAACCATATGATGAGCCCACCCACTGGAGATGGTTCCAGCTGGTCTGGTCCCTGCAGTGGAAAACCAACCAGGGCCAAGTAGGCACTAGTGGAAAAAACACCAAATGTTGCTCTTCAATCTGTTTGGGCAAGGGAGTTGGGGGGAGGGGGATACAACTGTGGTCATGCTTTTAAATCTGGCCGTGAGAGATGGGAATTGTGAGGTTCTGTGTTTGTGCATCTGCTGTGAGTCATCTGTTGCAGGGAGGAGCTGCTGCACAGGCTGATTGCACTCACCTTTTTCCAATCAGGCCTTTGGTGTCCCTGGGCTTCTTAAGGAGCTGGCTGACAACCATTCGGCGCCTGATGGTTGCCCTACCGGTACCTCCAAGCCTTTGTTCTCCAGGTATTTCTCCCGAGATTGTTCCCAAGTGAGCTCCAGTGATCCCCTGTGCTCTTTGTGTTTCCCAGGTTTTTTTTTTACTGAGGATTCTCTTGATCCAGCCAGTCTCCAGTAAGGCTTCCAAGTTCTGTGTCACTCTCTCAAGTGGATGGTTGTCGATTGCAAACCAGCTTCTGTGCAGTTTCCACCTGCCTGCCTGCTCTCAGCCACGCCGCCTCCTCCTTGCTACCTTCCACTGGACCTCGGCAGCCTCTGACTCCGCATAGCAGATCCCACTTACCTCCCCGGGAATTGGAAATCGACTCAGATCTGTGAGTACCACCACTCTTAAGGATTCAGTTAATTCCCATCTGTCAACGACCTTCTCTAACCTCATCTCTCCGTTCCCAGACGCCCAGCAGTTCCTGCTGTCCCCAGCTGATCCTTTTTGTTTGATTAATAAAAACATTGTTCTGTGGTCCGAGTGTGGTTCTGCATGTGGGTCCGGAGGTTAGACGGGAACATGACAGGAATGTGTTTATGTTGTGGTCATTTTTAATCTGTAAAGCACTTTGAGTTGCAATCTGTGTATGAGAAGCACTTTATAGACTGCAGGAGTATGACACTACAGACAGGACCCAACGGCGGCTTGTGTGGTTAAGTCGATGCGAATACTACTCCGGTGTGTTGGGCTATAAATACACTCTGGGCATTTGTTTATCGCTAAAGCCCAGTGTAAAAACGTAATTTGACAAGTTGGCTTTAGTAATAAGTATTCTGTGTATGCGTGTTTCACATGACTAATCTGGAAGTCGTCGCAGCTGATCGTCAGTTTGGTTCTTTAACCGGGCCTTGCAGTGATTGAGATGTTCCGGGTTTCACCAAAGCTCAGTGGCTACAGAACTTCTAGATTTCAGAAGAAACATTAATCTACATGTGCAGCAAACTACGTCCAGCGCTTTCGTCTCTCTGTCTCCTTAAACAAAGGAGTTTCCATTGCTCTGTGGAAGCTAGACATGATAGAAGCATGAATGTTTTTTGGGTTTTTTTTAGAGTTGATATCCCATATTTCAATATTATCAATTTGTATGCATAATGTAGCAAAAGCCTCAAGACTGCTACAGTTTGTATTATGTGATTAAACTGTCCAAAATCTTTTTTTGTAGTCTCATCGCTGTTAAAGCTGTGGCACTCTGCTACATATTATCCCATCCTACAGGCTCTAGATTTAATTCTGTTTTAAGATTTTTTTTTATTATTTAACCAGATCTATAATCTATACATGCTACAAATTCTATGAATTACAAACCACAACTGTATGTTTTGTAATAAAGCTGTGTGCTTTAAAAATGTTTTCAGATTTATTTATTTTAAATCACCACCACTACAATGTGTTTTACAGATATACCATCTTTGAGCAGGCTTAGGCTTTTCAGCAGCTTTCAAATTTATGCAGTTTACTTATTTAGCAGAGCTAGACTTTTTTTTTTTTTTTTTTTAACAACCAGAGCAAATGTTGCTATCAGAGTTTAAAAATGTTGCTGAACCCTTATACCAGACATAATATTGTAAAATGATTCCACCAACCAGCATGTAATGAAAATGCAAATAAAAATACAAGCGTATAACTTGCACATTTTTATTGGGCAGGTAAAGACTGTTAGAGCAAATGGCCTCGAATGACTGTTAGCTCAGCAGATTGCTCTCGTGTGCAGCAGGCTTTATATGGAGGTGTGTACATAACTGATGGTTACACATGACGTTGCCAAATATTGAACACTATGTGTTGTCTAGCACTTAATAAAAGTGGCTGTGTCTAGAGATTGTGGATTTCTACAGTCTAGCCAAGATTTCCTAATGGTTGGGATTTCCTCATGTGGGCTGCAGTCCCGACTTCAGAGCTTTCTTCCTGAACCATCTTCGTATCAACATCCTGTAGAAAGCCACTAATAATACCCCTGCGTTGCCTCTTGTCACCCTTAGGAGGTAAATGCACGAAACAGAGACAACTGTTTAATATATTTTAACTTCAGAACTGGAGAAGCAAGAACATCCAAAAGTAACTCATTCTGAGATCCCAAACCAATCATTCTCACCTGGTCTCAGAATCAGGCCTGGATCACCTTTTTACGTTACAGAAGGTGAAACTCGCTTCATTTGTCCTTTTCAGTGAGACCCAAAAAGAAGTGAGACAGTTTACGCTGTGAAACTTTAGTAAAAAAACAACAAAAAAAGCTGTTGAACAGTGACCCGTTTCACAAATCAGGTTTAGTGAGAAACCTGTGTTAGTTAAACCTGCAATAACAGGAAACTGTGGTTTTTCGGTTTCACGAAGCCAGTTTAGCATGACTCTGACTCAGTTACCCAGGCAACAGTTTGTGAACCTAACCTGCTTGCTGGCAGGTTTGCTTCAAGTATCTCTGAGTTTCTTCTGCTTCTACCTGTTCTACCTGTTATAAAAATCTGTATAGCTTCTTAAAACAGTGTGGAAGTTTGTTACAGGAAAGGACTCCACAAGGCAGATTACACCATTAGTAACTGGTAGAGGATGAGTCTGCTGATTATTCACTAGAAAAATGCCCCACATAATTGTTCCTTTTTTTATTAATATAGTGCATGTTTTATCACAATTTTTCTTACTTTGAGTCACCTTAGAATAGCTTGATATCTGACAGAAAGAGCAGCCTATTATAGAGAACTGTGGCCTACAGAAGAATGGATGGCCATTAAAATATGCAATTACTTTGAATGACTTGACTTCCTACCCTTTATTCCCAGTTTGGGTTAAGTGGTGCAGGAGGATTTATGTAAGTTCCAGCACTAATATCTGTTTCTTTCAGGTCCTGAGCAGGCTCGAGGCTAGAGTCTTCAAGCCTCCATCAGTCCATCCTTCCAGACACACCATCTATCGAATCTTTTTGTCAATAAATGTTCTAATCTAAACAGTTCTAATCGCTGTAAGCCTGGTCCATGCTAATGAAAATGTATCCGCTGAATAATTATACAATGACGAAATATAATATAATCTGTGCTTCCGCGTCCGAAGGACAATCATTTAAAAGGGCACACCACACTCAGAACAAACTTACCTGGAACATAACCTGGTCAGGAGCAGGTTATGTTCAAAAATGAAGATGCTTTGGTCACTAACATACCTGCAAAGACACCTCAGTTTGTGGAACCGAAAGTTGAGGTTATCCACAAACTTACAGTTAAGCTTATCAGGTTATGTCACATAACGTGCTTTCTGGAAGGCATCCCTGTTCTGAAAGCGAAAACTCTGAGTTTGACAAACAGTTGGCAAACCTAGAGCTCAGGTTTTGATTTACAATTTGTCAAACCTGCAATCTGAAATGAGCCTCACTGGTTTCCCTTTTGGTCTGTGGCCTTTAAAAAGAAATCTAAAAAGAAAAAATAAGCTGTTGACTGATTGTGAATTCTCAAAAGGCATCCTGTTCCTCTTGTCATATCCCTATATCTACTGACTGAACCACCACAAAAGTCAAACCAATGAGGTCAAAGATATGTGCATATAGGTATCTAAACAGAATCAGATTCTCATCAAAATAAAAATAAGGGAAGGCTTCTAAAAACCAGATGCTAATTTGAAAAAGAATGGCCATTTTATTTTTCTACCTACTTTTACCCATTAGTTTCACTCCACAGCAGAAAATATCCTTAATGAGTACATTTCAACCTTCATATCAAATGTTACTTTTCTGCAACATCAAACAGAACAGCTTGTCTAAACCTCCTCTGTTTGAAACTGATTATTGACAACCCACTTTAAACTTAACAATTGCATATGAAAAACACGGATTATAGTGATAATAACTTTGTAAATTAACCGACAGCTTGCAAAAGCAGAGGGATTATTTTGTTTTGTTTTTTTCATTTATGGGTCGTTGAAAGTATTTAGAGGAAGGAAAACTTTTCTTCACTTCCGCTAACAGAGATGGTTGGTTGCACAGTTTCTCCTGAGGTGAGCCAACTATAACTACTTTGTACCAACTCCAAGCTAGTATGAATATTTTAATGTTGAAAGACTTTAATAGAAGCAATTACAATTTGACCAAACTCTGAAAAGCTTTAACCTTCTCTATGATTTTATATTCCTGAAACCAAAAAGATAAAGACAAAAGCAGTGATGAGTTGTTCTGCAGCAGCAGCGAGTGGGTTTGTTGTCCTCTTCCTCTCTGTGACAGGTACTGAAATACGTCTTTTGTATGAATGTATAGCAGTAACAGGCATTTAAAGTGTACATTTAAAGTATGGGAGGTGTAGTTGTTCATTGTATTCAAAATGACCACAGGGAAGAAGATTCAAATTTATATAAATCTACAGTGATAAAAGTCAAATATTGTTCCCTTGTCTCATATTTGTCATTTGATTCCAAACCCAAGCGTTTGAAGTCTTCAGGAAAAAGAAGAGCATTTTTTCCTCACATTTTCAATATTTTAAGGGGAGTAAAGACCATGGCCCTCTTTTATCAAACGTTCGTAGAAACTGTCCAATATTCTATCCTATGAATGAAATTTAGAATCTACATACGAATAGTCCAAAGTCTGATTTATGAAATATGTGGTGGCCACTTGTACGCATGCTCCTCCGCAATCATGTGTGGATAAATCCCACTTGTGCATACCCAGGTCCTCTTGCCCGTTCACAGTCATTTGCATACAGAAATGACCTCGATTAACCATATTTGGTAGCACCACATAATCTGTCACAATCATTAAGTCCTTGCATTCTTTCTTAAAATAATGTCCAAGAGAGCGAAAAAAAGGAATTTCAGTGGCACAGAGTTTGAGGTGAAACATAAGTGGGTCAATAAAAAAAAGTATTCATGATGTACAGACCTTTAAAAATGTTATTTAATACAAATTCATTTTTCCACAAATAGTTTTTGCCATTAGCGGTTTCTCTGTGTAATACCACCCTGCACGCAGCTGTTATATTTCTGCTGCAGAGCAGACATAAAAAATAAGGCAAATAATTGAAATTGCTGATATTAACTTCTGTGGGAATCCTTAACTTCTTTAAACAAATTAAATAAGTTACATTAGTCCTGAACATTGTTGTATGGTTCTATCAGCTCTGGGGAAACCAATAAAAAAATAACTCCGCCTAGGAGAAAGTGACAGGGGCCTGTTGGAAATAACGGGAAAAAATGTTTCAATATAAAACTGAATACAATAAATGTCCCTCAGCACACAGCTGGATCAGATCTAATACAAGCCGTGCTCCGAGCATCATATTTGACACTTGTGTGGCCATGCGTATTTGGAGACACGGCTTGTGCTGCCATCAGTGCGCAAGAGAAAAAGAACAAAATCGTCTTCACTGATAAACAGGAACATTTAGTTGTCACAATGCAGTTTGCAAACTTTTTAATTAAAGGTGTGACAACATCCCGTTAAGATGAAGGGCTTGGTGTAACAAACAAATAAACGGTGGGTTGCGCACGGAGAGCGCAGATTGCGCGTGACAGGATCTCCATGCATGATCACCACCAATAGTAAATTATGTATTTCTTGGCAAATGTCAAACATTTTCTGAAAGTTTATTGCTAATCCATTCATAACTTTCATAAGTGCTGAGAGAAATATTCTGTCAAAGCAAAATCAGTTTCAGTGTTGTATTTCAGCGCTGTATTGTATTGTATTTAGGAACGTTTCTAAGCACAAGTACAAACTGATAAGTACCACACAATGCGTGAAATGGTTCCTACACACGACATATGCACGGATCTGTGCGGAAGTACGCTTTATAAATGAGGGCCCTTGAGTGGAAGATGTGAAACCATGAAGCCACATCTCATGTCAAGAAGCTGGAGACATCAACAGTTCATTATTCACTTTTTTTTTTTTTTTTTTACAAAGAAACAGAACCAAATTTAAGATTAACCTTTTTCTGAACAGAACAAAAAAATGTGTGGTGGTTCAATGTAAAGGTTAAACTGAGCCTTTAAGAATAGGAATTGTTAAGGTTTACCATTGCATGCTGTTCATTTTAATCTCTTTTTAGGGTTATGGAACACTGTCCGTGCTGCTGCAGTTCCTGCTGTTCACCTGGCTCTCATACTCATCTGCTTCTTTTTGTGGATCATGTGAGTGATTCCATCACAACTAAGCACTGTTTGAGATTTTGTTTAGCTCCTCAGCTTCATCTTCTGAGTTTCTTCCCAGCAGAAAAAAGAAGGTGTGGAAACAGCGGCCTGGATGGACCTGAAACAGACCAAGTCCCCAGAGAACAGGTCAGAGACCAAAATTACTTATTCTGTTCTTTCAATCTGAATTTATCTCATTCTTAAATGATAATCATCATGTCCCAAGCAGAGGTTCGCTACACCTTTCAATTGTCCATCATTTTGACAAATCGAGTCATAATCTATTTATTACAACGAGCATTTAAATTTCAGTGATTTGAATTAATATTCAATCCAAACAACCTGGATGAATAATCAACATCATGTGATCATACACTGAGAAGATGAAAAGGCTACATCCATTAAATATGAACAGCTCACCTGAACACACAGTCTGACAACTTCCTCTTAGTCCGCATGGTCCTGAACTGCTATATAATATAATATATTATATATATATATATATATATATATATATATATATATATATATATATATATATATATATATATATATATATATAAAATAAGAATATAAAAGAAATAAATTACGTTTTTGTATTGAACTCAAAAATCACATTCACAATGTCTGTTTAGTCTCATATGAAAAAAATAACATATAGAGGTAGAGCAAAGCAA
Source organism: Apricaphanius iberus (assembly GCA_028564705.1). Taxonomy (NCBI): domain Eukaryota; kingdom Metazoa; phylum Chordata; class Actinopteri; order Cyprinodontiformes; family Aphaniidae; genus Apricaphanius; species Apricaphanius iberus. The sequence goes on along the minus strand of JAPXFQ010002242.1, from coordinate 25,058 downwards.
AATATATGAATAAACTTAACATTTGGATATCAGCAGACTGTGTTAAACATCACATGAATTAGTAATCTAATGTCACAATTTACTATTTTCCAAAAAGTAAGCTATCAGCAGATTCTCCAGTTAATCACAACAGGAAATAAACGCTCTTTTTGTGAAGATGTACACAGCTACTTCCACCAATAGTTAGCACTAATTTAAGGCCGAAAACCTAATTTTCTCTTAATTATTTTGTATTTTTAACACAGTGGTAACTCACTATGCACTGTACTGAAGCTATACAGTGAACCATCATGGATAAATCTATTAAACTCTGAGCATTTAAACTCTGCACAGCACACACCAGAGCTGATATCCGAAGCGGACGGATACATTTATGAACTTATCATATCACTACAAATGCAGTGCCATTAATAATTTACTCATTTAGGATAACAAACACATACTGCTGCACAACAATCCACAGTTTGGCTGGTTAGGAAGAAGAGCCGATGTGTTGCAGGCTGAATTATAAACAGGACAGTGTTCTGTGTATGCGTTAATTGCGTAAAAAAGGAAAAAAAATAGTTAATTCTAGGAATTAATCAACCCACGTTGGTGCATTAATTTCGAAAACCCTAACTTTTAGCAGTTTTATTTACAAAAAGATAGCCATGTTTACCTTTTCTGATGATATAGGGAATCGCTCTTAGGTGATGGCATGCCCCAGAATTCATGATGGCACCGGATATCGGTAGCCATTCCTACTTCTCATGGGGGTTTAGATATTGTTCTGGATGCTTTATCCACGCGCTGCCGCACAGGAGACTGGAATTATGCCGCTTCAGCAAAAGTTTTAAAATGAGGAAACTTTTCTCCGATTAAGCCGATCAGAAGTCTAAAAGACTCTGAACGCTTAAGTGTCAGAAAAGCCCGCGGGAAGAAATAAGCAGCAGGCACCGTTTAAGAAACAGTGCTTCACCTAACCTAACCTGTAAAAATGCTGTCATATTTTTCCATCACTGTTCTAAAAAAACGGTTAAATACGGAGAATATTCACAGAGAATATACCCCCTCATTATTACGTTTATTTAATTCGTTTAATTTGTGTATTCGTTTTTATAATAGACTTTTTTTATATTTACTGTTGCACTATAAGTCAAAAAGTGAATCAAGCTACCACACAGAAGTTCTCTGTTTGCTAACAGAATTGTTAAAAGTTTAAATAAGGTGAATAAAGAAAAGGAACATCCTGGATCTGTTTCTTCGCTCTTCTTTACTTTTTTATATATTAGAAGTATCGGATCGGACTCGATAAATGCTCAAAATCAAATGACTTGGACTCAAGGGCAAAACAACCTGATTGGGACATCCCTAGTGTCGCCATAGTAACAGTACCCTAAAGATGTCTGAAGGGGCCTCTCACAATTTGCTGGGATTCGTTTCCACAGGGGATATCAAAAGAGGAAAATATGACCTATGCTACTGTCAACTTAACAAAGACACCTGAAGACCCACTTTACTCCAACATCAGACTGGCTCACTCCAAGAGACACATGAAGAAGAACAAGAAAGAAGAAGTGACAAAGTACACTACTGTTAAATTTGATAGCGCAAGGTAAGACACCCTTTTATATCATGTTTGAGGCCAACCCCACCCAAAAATGTATGCTTCGTTCCAATCACTCTAACGAAATCTGTTTGTAACCTTCTGGTTGCTCCATGTATATTTCTTCTTCCAAGTGTCCATTCAGGACTGCCGTTACAACATCCATTTGATGCACATTTAGCTTGTTCTGCACAGCAAATGATAACAGCGTACGAATTGAGCCAAAGCGTACGACTGGCGAGAATGTTTCATCATAGTCAGCACCATAAATCTGTGAGTAGCCTTTAGCAACAAGTCGGCACATATACTTTTCCACTTGTCCATCACTGTGATGCTTGACTTTAAACACCCATTTTGATCCAACTGTTTTTCGATCCTTGGGTAAATCTACTAAGTCCCATGTGCCGTTTTCTAACAGTGACTCGTATTCCAAATCCGCTGCTTCTTGCCATTCCTTTGCATTTGGACCGGACATAGCCTCTTTAAGTGTGTTTGGCTCTGTGACAGAACAGATGTTTGCATGATGCTCCACTGTCACTGTGTCAGCAAACTCGTCATATCCAAATCTCTTTGGAGGTTTTCTGATTCGTTGATCCCTTTTTTCTTCCTCAATGACATTAGTATCCTCAGTATTTATTTGTCTTTTTTCTGAGTGTACTGTTATCTAATTTTCTGTAAAGCAATCCTTAGCCTGCTGTTTGCACTCAAAGTCTGTTTCATTGAATATCACATCTCGACGAATGAGTACTCTTCTCTTTTTTTCATCCCACAGACGGTAGCCTTTAGCGTTGGTTGCATAGCCCAGGAAACGAACTTTAACTGCCTTTTTGTCTAGTTTCTTTCTCTCTGTGTCTGGAACATGAGCATAAGCAACACATCCAAATACCTTCATGTGACTAATGTCAGGTTTTTTTCCATACCATCTTTGATAGGGTGTTTCTTTATTTATTGCAGATGTTGGCATCCTATTCTGTATGTAAGCTGCAGTTGCGACAGCTTCTGCCCGGAACATGTTTGGTAACTTTGCATGAGACAGCATACTTCTAGCCGATTCCATTAGAGTTCTGTTTTTTCTTTCCGCAACACCATTTTGTTGAGGTGTGTGTGGCACAGTCATTTCATGGTAAATACCCTGAGCTTTCAAATATTCTTGAAACTCCTTTGATGTGTATTCCCCTCCATTGTCTGTTCTGAGTCTTGTAACTGTTTTTCCACATTCATTTGAGAAGATTCTTTCAAACTCTTTAAATTTGCTCAGAACTTCTGATTTTTCTTTCATAAAATACACTTTACAACATCTGGAGTAGTCATCAATAAAAGTTACAAAGTACCTCTTTCCTCCTAGTGACTCAGTTTGAAAAGGACCACAAACGTCACTATGCACCGGTTATAACTTGCGCTTTGATCGTATTTTTCCTACTGGTTTGCAAGGCTTTCTTGTTAATTTGCCTTCAACACAAGCTTCACAAAATGTTTCGTCTTCTTCTGTTACAAAGTTAACTCCTTTTACAAAGTTTCTTAGTTTTTTTAGATTTGAAGTGTGACCTAGTCGCTGATGCCACATACTTGCCGGAACTGATGCACTTGATGCTCCATGACAAGTTGTGCATTTTCTTTCGATGTCCAACTGATACAACCCATCAGATCTTTGTGCTCCCATTCCATGAAGAGCTCCATTCTTTCCTCTTATGTAGCAGTGAGATTTTTTAAACTGCACAGTATTTCCTCTCTTGGCAGCAGCTCCCACTGAGAAAAGATTCATGGATAATTTTGGCACATACAGCACATCATACATTGTGACATTTTTGTTAGTACTAACTCTAAATAACATTTTCAGAGTTATGTTGCCCTGTCCCAGGGCCTTGACAACTCTACCATCACAGAGTTTCACAGTTTGGGGTTCTGAAAACTGCTGGTAGTTTTGAAGTCCTTCTTTGTTCCATGTCATGGGTTTTGGTGCTCCTTACTCTCCTCTTCTTAGTGAGTCACTTTGACTTCACTCATTTACAACAAAGGCTCCCTCATATGATTCGTCTGTGTCCTCATACATCATGCTTTTAGCTTTGTGCGTTCTATATTTCTTTTTAATGCTTGGACAATCGATTTTTTTATGTCCCTCCTTTTTACATTTGTAGCATCTCCATGTGGTGGGGTTGTTAGTTGCTCCTGTTTTTGATCCACCTCGCACATTTCCACTCATCTGAGATGACATAGCCGATACACCACTGGACACTGTGGCGTTATCAGTATGCTCTCGTTTTTCTTCTTCATTTATCAATGCTTGCTGAACAAACTGTAGTGTCAAGCTGTCCATCTTTGTCTCCACAGCTGTGACAACTGTTCCATAGCTGGGTGGTAAACTTCCTAGAAGCGTGACGATTTGGTCTTCTTCATCAATTACAGAACCTATAGCTCCTAACTGATCAGTAAGTTCCTTCATTCTTTTTAAATGATCGTTTAGTTTTTCTCCTTCCTTCATTTCACACCGAAAGTACTTTTTCTTCAGAAATAGCTTGTTAGCAACAGTATCTCTTTCAAATTGTCCTTTAAGTGTCTCCCACGCTTCTTTGGGTGTCTTACAGCTTGTTATCAAATGTAACTGGGGCGTACTCACGTTTAGAACCAAAACCGAAAATGCATTTTCTTTCTTCTGTTCAAATTAAGCTTGTAACTGAGCACTAGCATCCGCAGCTAACTGCTCCGTCTCCTGTACCATACCCCACAGTCATTTTGCTATCAGAAGATGCTCCAATTGAAATTTCCATGTTGCGTAGTTCTCTGGTCCACTCACCTTGTCAATAAAAAGTTTATCTTCCATTGTGAATCTCACAACACTGTTTATTACCCACAAAAACCGTGTTTAGCAGCCTATTTCAACGACCTCTGGGCCCATAACCTGTTGTTTTCATATCCGCTTTTTTATTGAAGGTATAAACACAGAGTCACCAGTAGAGGGCAGTAATACGCAGTAATACGCCTCTCTTATACATTGTAAAATTACTCTTAACAACATTTAATGTATGACAGAGGTTTATTTATGTGTATATACAGTATATCAGCAGCTTTGAAGGGATAGTCCACCCTTAAGTTAAATGTGGTATGCTGCCATATTCCCCAGAGTTAGATAAGATACAAAAAGCATTTTGTAACCGGTCATTCTCCTAATGTGGCAGCAGTCCAATTGCTTTAGCTTAGCATTAAAATGAAATGAAATTAATAAGTAGTATTACGGAATTACAGGAGCCAATTTAGACAAAGTACAGCTGTAAGCCGCCTCTGCAATGCACAAGGATATAACAGAGCCCACAAAAGCTAGCTAAAAGTGATTTGATCTACTAAACTCACAGTTTACAGTTATTAGCGTGAAATGTTGTAAATGTTATACACTACACCCGGAGGTGACAATGTGTTAACACACAAGGAATAAGAGTAAATAGAAGATTACAGCCATTGATGAGGCACTTTGTTCAGTATCTGCAGCGCTCATACAAAGCACTTACTTCTGTAAAGATAAATGAATGAGCTGTACTGAGTTTTTAATGCCATGGTTTGGGTATGTTATAAGTCTATTACAAGAAAATGGTTCTTGCTTTTGAAGCAAACGGTGGCAAAAACAAGCCATAGACATACAGTAGCACGATGTAGCCCAGAATTCCATCTAATGCAGAACAAAGAAGATGAATGCTTATTGCCCTGGGAATCCCTCCAACAAAATCAGTGGAGAAAATTAATCCTTATCTGCTTTGCGAGAATTTCCCAACATAGGACTATAAAAAAAAAACAGAAAGATGGCGTTGTGTCTGTTTTAAAAAAAAAGGATGGACTTTTAGTGCTACACCTGACTATTGAGGTAAATGTACTGTGATACTAGAACTGTTTAAATGTAACAAAAAAACTAGTACTTTTAAAGCAAGTGTCTACTTGCTGAGATAAGGGACCAGCTTGACTGTGTGTGTAGATCCTGGATGGTTCTGTTTATTTTTCTAAGATGTGTTTATGTAACCCTCTTCTACTCAATGCAGCCCAGAGATGGATACACTTTCATTCTTGTAAACACTTTTATTTTATTTCATTTCATTTTTATTTGATTTTTTTGCTGAACTCAATCAGAGAATTATTATATAATATATTATATACAGAGATGTAATGTTTATTTGAGGGTGAGTAAAAATTGTGAACTGTTTGGACAATGATGTGCTGTAAAGATATTATGTTCCGATTTGGATATATTTAGTATATTTTACATATGAAACGTGAATCAATGAAGACCTTTGTAATCCACAATCATTCACTAAACTATATTTGGCTACATATTGATAAGCATATTATATATATTTCTATCTCCAACACTATTAGATTTTTTTTTCTCAATGAAAAAAACAAATGTTAAAAATAAAACAGATAAGTGTAATGTTCCCTTCATTAAGACTTAGAACATCCCAACATGTCCTTAGGTTGTTGACTGTTGAAGTTGCTTTATTGATTTTAGGTATACCTGGTTTCATAAAATTAGTGTAACTGAATGTGAAATTTAATCACCAATCAGCTCTTTTTGTAATAAAGTTAATATTCTGAAAATGTTGTCCTGTAACAGTTGTTTCCATTTGCAGCAGAGTTCTATCCACAAAAACAACAAGGGTCTAATGATTAGCGGAGTGTAAAAGTAGTTCTGCTGAGAATTAAGCTGGGGGAGAAGAAACTCCATGTGTGCACTGTGGTCATTCCAGCATCGCATCCACCCAAGTTCCAGGGTTTATTGAAATAGTCTAATTGCAGCATGTTAAGTTCTGGGACAATAACTTTCAAATGTTTTAATTAAGTGTTTAGTAAATAGTTTCTCTGGTTTTAGTTATTCTTTCTTATTGTAGTCTTATTTGCATACCTGTCTCTATCTTTAATCTTGATAACGAAAAGCCCTTATTTGCAGACCACACAACACAAACACCACCTCGCCCCCATGTGGAGCCTAATTCTGTATTCAGACCAACCCCATGCATCAGCGTCAGTTGCGGAAAGATTACATGTTAAGTCTACGGTAGAGTACGTCACAGGTCCGTCAAAGTCTCTGCGGTGCGTTGTGTACGTTGGCTCCGTCAACTTCACTTGCGTTACATACGGCAACGCGGCAACGTAAGCAACGCAGAAGTTCAGCTTGTTTAACTTTTGACGGATCCAACACAGTTAACGCAGTGGGGCAACCAATCAGAGTGTCTCACTCTAGTTATGACACTATACACGTATCTTGAATTAGGCGCGGGTCCAGTGAAAACATTTTCAACAAACGCAGATTTCAAAAATCAGAAATAACACTTCCCGAAGTCAGATGGACAGGCGCTCCTAAGGAGGAACAGAGCACCTGTAGTTGGTGTCCTGGTAGGAGATTTGAGCGCTGATGCGGCCCAGGAGGTCATAAAATTAGGTGCGCGACAGATGGAAGTAGCGCTGAGAGCGAACCACATCCATAAGCAGCTCCTGGAGCAAATGGTTAAACTCCCCAAACTCAGAACGCATCTGAATAATGGGCGCTGATGCAGCCGATGTCAACGTTGTCTAGCTTTATCGAGCAAATAAAGCCAAGCCACTCTCTCGTTTCAATCCACCATATTGCAGAACGTATGGCAACAGAGGAAGCCCCGCCCATGCGTTGTTTTTTTCCGGTCGGTCTGTGGGTCCCCTGGCAGAAAAAATAATGAATGGAAGTCAATGGAGCAATAAAAGTTATTTTCTGGTCCACTTTGTCTTACGTTCTGAATCACACATATGTTATACCTCGGTTTAAATGATAACTAATTATGTACATTTCGACTGTGTTTGTCCAGTGATTATGGATTTATTTGATTGTAAATATTCGCATTTAAAATACCTACAAATCAGAAGTCGCATATATGACGTCATTTGGCTAACGGGAGCTAGCACTAGCTATAGCACGTAAAACACTCACCTAGAGCTTGTAGAGCTTCTCCTCCATGCTGGCTCTCACTCCACCGACTGCTTTACCCCCGACATAGCTGCTACTTTCAACATGATCAGATTTATAGAGGTTTTCTCCATGTTTAATGCTGCTTTCTTCGTCCTGGAGGCTACGACCCTAGCTCTCCTTCTTCTTCTGCAGTTGTACTCTGCTAAACGTTTTCACACAAAACCTAAAGTAACTTTTATCAACGGTCGAAAATCAGCGTTTTCTCTGCAAAAAAATTAGTCCTTAAAATCTGCGGACATCATATGTTTGATCCACGGCGCATTTCAAACTGGATTAGAAAACAACTTGCATCACCCCATTGACTCTCATTCATAATTTTCTTTTGGCAGTACGGGACCCATGGACCGGAAGTAGAAGGGCGTGACTTAGGCTCCTCATCTCCAAAAGAAAGCTCTCTAATTTTTTCATAAATTATATTCCCATGCTCTTATTGGATGGTGAGAATAGAGTTATAACTGTCATATCTTTATTAGCAAAGTACATCTTCAACAATCCTTAATTCTTTAGAAGCTTTTACATTTTATTCACAAGGGCAGAAGGAGAAATTAATTTGGTCTCAGAAATGATGAAAAATCAACTTTCAAGGCAGACTTTTTGAAAGAAGCTAGAGATCCCTATTATGAATAGATGCCAACCAAACCTAATCGTTACCCAGCTTGTGTCAGCAGAAAAAAAATTGTCAGTCAGTTTTAGACCACATACAGTAGGTTTAGAGTTTACCTGAGTTATTTTTGTTTTAAACTAGGATTAACGCAATACCATGCGTAACATTGATAATAACTGGGCTATTTATTAATCGGTTAATTGATAACTCAATCTGATCACGCAGCGCCCTGTTTCTCACTCCCTCACCTTCCTCTTTAGCACTCCCCATGCCGCTGTAGTATGACGAATATAAGTAAAGAAAATAAAATGAAAGCAAAAGTTAAAATCCGAAGAAAGCATTCCAACAGCCTTCACTCAATGCTATTAATGCCATGTTTAAACAAGACCTCTGAAATACCGGCCCCTGTTATATTACGATTGTGTATTGATGGCTTTTATATTTGCCACAACATCATTTGGTAAGCCCATAGCCTGCTGAAGGCCCAGGTAACAAAAGCACTGCCAGCCACGGTTTGTGTCAGTGTGTGTGGGTCTCGGCCGCTTTGTTATGGAATTGAAAATCTGATATGGGCGTGTGTGTGTTTTTCTAATTGGAGCAGAGCAGGAGCGCAGCTGGAACTGTAAATCGGCGCACAAGCTCATTGACCCATATTACAAAATGGCATTATAAAAAAAAAAAGATTTGTTCGTTTTATTTGTAGTTTAAATTGGCTTTTATTTCCATGCGCAGCACACATTTTCTGTGCGCGGTAACCGTGTAATTGCAGATGCTCCGCAGCTTAGAGGGAACACTGCATGTCACAAACATGTATTCATATTTTATATTCTAGTACTGTATTCTTTTAATCTGTTGTTAATTTTCCTTCTTAATAGTCATTTTACCTTATGATGATCTAAATACCCCAGATCTGTTTTATCTACAACCCATATTCTTTAGGAATGCTCTCTCTCCAGAATGTGTGTGCGGCTCTTAAAAGAGCCTTTGTGGTTGAGGAGGCCTGCTGTGGACACAACTTTAAGCTCTCTCTCCGCGGATGCGGCGGGCCAGCTGGATATCTTTGGGCATGATGGTGACCCTCTTGGCGTGGATGGCGCACAGGTTGGTGTCCTCGAAGAGCCCCACCAGGTAAGCCTCGCTGGCCTCCTGCAGAGCCATGACGGCGGAGCTCTGGAAGCGCAGGTCGGTCTTGAAGTCCTGAGCGATCTCTCGGACCAGGCGCTGGAAGGGCAGCTTGCGGATCAGCAGCTCCGTGGACTTCTGGTAGCGACGGATCTCTCGGAGAGCCACGGTACCAGGCCTGTAGCGGTGAGGCTTCTTCACGCCGCCGGTGGCCGGGGCGCTCTTCCTGGCTGCCTTGGTGGCCAGCTGCTTCCTGGGAGCTTTGCCTCCGGTAGATTTACGAGCGGTCTGCTTGGTTCTGGCCATGCCTGCTGCTTCCTCTGCAGATAGACTGGAAAGTTTGAAGCAGAGAGCGGAGAGCCGCTGCTTTTAAAGCGCGGCTGCAGCAGCAGGGGGACGCTGACGTTGCTGCACATGTTGGGCTCCTGATTGGTGAGCGGCTCCTCCCGGAGCTCAGCCCCGCCTAGAGAGCGCAGAGCCCCGGCTCATTCTGGCTGCTGATTGGGGGAAGATCGCTTGAAAAAGCCCGCTTGAATCCACATCTGTGTCCCGCTCTGCTGGAAGCTTTTCTGGTTGGTTGTTTCAAAGAGTCCCGCTCTTTCTGCACACATATAAGGCGGGTTGATTCATTCGCTGCTTCACATTTCTGTCGAGTTTCATCTCAGAAAGAAGCATCAGAATGAGCGGAAGAGGCAAAACCGGAGGAAAGGCCAGAGCTAAGGCCAAGACTCGTTCATCCCGTGCGGGCCTCCAGTTCCCCGTGGGCCGTGTCCACAGGCTGCTCAGGAAGGGCAACTATGCGGAGCGCGTCGGTGCCGGAGCTCCCGTCTACCTGGCTGCTGTGCTGGAGTATCTGACGGCTGAGATCCTGGAGCTGGCTGGAAACGCCGCCCGCGACAACAAGAAGACCCGCATCATCCCCCGTCACCTGCAGCTGGCCGTCCGCAACGACGAGGAGCTCAACAAGCTGCTGGGTGGAGTCACCATCGCTCAGGGTGGTGTTCTCCCCAACATCCAGGCGGTGCTGCTGCCCAAGAAGACCGAGAAGGCCGCCAAGGCCAAGTAAATCAGAACGGCATAAAGAAACAACACAACGGCTCTTTTAAGAGCCACCCACTTGTTCCATTAAGAGCATTTATCCGTTTTTTTGTTTTTATTTGTGATTATTTTCTTTCTTAAATTTAAACCGTGTTGGAGAAAGTAGTTTAGAAAATTACTAGTTGGAGAGTAAGAAAAATATTATCAGACTTAAATAACTAAGCTATCGCCTAAATGTTTTCTTGTGGTTTTATTTATACTTTTTACTTTATACTTCTCCCCTTCTCTTACTTACATCCTAGTCTCCTTTGTAGTTTTATTCTTTCCTTGCGTTCTCCCTTTCTTCCTTCATCCCCCTCGCCCACATAGGCCCTGTGGCAGTCTTGACAAGACTTTTGATTAGTGGTGCACCGATCAGACTTTTTCAATCCCACTACCCAATACTGGTATCTATTGATACTATTGTTGAACTAATAAAATCTATAACTTCCACATTACTCCTTTTATTGAAAAGACTAAAGGCACCATACTTTACTAACTAAACTAAGACAAAAAAAATTTAAAATATAAAATTACCACAAAAATAAAATGTTAAGTAAAATCTTTTTCTGTGAGTTTATTGCAGATTTTCCACATTTTGGTTTGGTTCATACTGATACATATTAGACAGTTTCTGTGCATCCCTACTTTTGAGCATAAAAAAGTAGAAGCAAGATATGAATTCAAATTAGAATCACAATCCTTTAATTGCAGCATATTTCAAACAAACTATCATATTTCATGTTTTTAGTGCAACTGTGATCTGAAAACAAAACCTCTAATAAATTCCTCAGAAGAGATTGACTAATGGCTCTGGGAGAGTGCTAAGTGACCCAAAGGAGGCATGGGAGAAGGCCCTGTGATCAGATGAGACTAAAATAGAACCCTTGTTTACATGGGGGGTGGAACCATCATGCTGTGGAGGCTCTATTTGCAAAGGGCACAGGATGACTGCATGGTATTGAGAAGAAGATGGAGGAATGACTCAAGGGATTTTGGGCAGCAACCGTCTTCCCTCATTAACAGTAGTGAAGATGGGTCGTTGCTGGGTCTTTCAGCATGACAATAATCTTCAACACAGGGCAATCAAGGGGTGGAGTGGTCCAGACAGTCTTCACACCCGAACCCAGAAGTGAATCTTTACACGTAGCTGAAACTCTGTGTTGCCCAGTGACAGCCCTGAAACCTGAAAGATCTGGAGAGCTGTATGGATGACTGAACCAAAAATCTCTACTGTGCAGTGTTAGAAAGCATGGTCAAGGACTACAGGAAAAATGTCTGACGTCTGTGATTGTAAGTAATCATTTATGCACAAAATATTATTTTCTAATTTTCCGATGTCTCAAATACTTATTTCAAATAGAGTATTTAAAAATCATTCAATGTGATTTTCAGGGGTTTTTTTGTCTTTTACCTTTGAGGGGTACATACAATGACAACAACAGAGCTCTTCATTCTTTGTAAGTGGGGAGTATCAAAGGGAGCCTAAATCAAATATTTCCCCCCACTGCTTTTTCATTTGATAGGAGGTTGTGTGCGTTAGAAACAATCATTTCTTAATATTTTTGTGTTTTTTCAATCATTGAATAAATGTGAAAAACATTTGCAATTTGAAGCGTTTTTGTTTTGTTTTTTTTCACAAGATAATCTGAACTGCTAATGAATGTAGCACAGCCTGGATCCTGTAGCTGTCCCGGAAAGACGATTCAGAGAAACAGGTTGGAAAGGAGGGTGTGTCATCTAAAGGCTGTCATACAGAAGGGGTAAGAAAAAAGAAAGTATCTTACACACGTTTTACTACGAGTGCTGTGAGCACACAACGGAGCACGGCCTGTCTCTGAAAGAGGATTTCCTCTCCTTATCCCGTCTTTGGGCAACATGAAGCGGAATAATCTGAGTAAGGACGCATTTGAGACCTAAATCAACATTTTCATTCACAAATTTGTTGATATTCAAGTATTGTATAAGTAGTAGTATAAGTAGTGTGTGATTGGCTTCTTTGTTCATGTAAATACAGCTGAACAAATGATTATCTCATAGGTTCACAAGTGCTTCTGGTATTGGTTAACAACACAAATGATTCTCACTAACTTGTGGAGCTTAAAATGTTCTCACCAGCTTTTTTTATTGATTATATCTTCCATCTCTACTAGCTTGATTAAAGTCACATGTAGCCGTGCACAGATAGGGATCACTCCAGCAGGTCGCTTCTTCTGGTTCAACCTGACAAACCTGTTTGTCGAAGGTGTCTGCATGAGGGTTCATTGTCCATAACGTGAGGCAACACTGGTTGCTTAAAGTCAGAGATAAAGAGGTAGTGACAGAAAAGAATTTAATTTAAAAATGAAAAAAATATATTTCATGCGTCCTGTGGATTTGTTTTTGGAAACTATTCCATTTTAGAGAAGAAAATATATTCATGAGCCTGTTTGAAAACCAGAAGAGTACAGGAAAAACGTAACAGTTCTGAAGTTTAAAAAGCACATACATTTTTATTAAAATTAATTGGTTGGGGTTTTGATCCACAGGACTTAAAATGGGACAATCGTATAACCCCGGATTAAGCCAAGAATAAGTAAAAACATCTTCCTCCTTGTAGGAATTCTTTTTTCGAATTAAATAACTAAATATCCTGTACTATATCAGTAGAAAAACGTGGCAATAACCTTTGATGCTGGGGAGATTACAGAAACGTAGTTCTAAATTATCCTATGGCCAAAATGTAAAAAAACACCCACCACACAGGTACAAACTGACGAACCCTTAGTGGCACTCGGCTCCTTTTTGTTCCTGAAATAGTGAATGACCAGCACCCAAACTTTATTTTTCAGGAACCAAGAGTCAGCTGGTGGAGGCAGCTCTGGGATTTGGCCTTGGAGCTGTTGGAGGTTGTATACTGGGTGCCACAGAGGACCCGGTGGATAGGATCGTGTCTGCGATGACTGCAAGCGGTTCACTGAAACCAGTGATGGATGAGGTCAGGGTTATGGGTGCCCTGGGACTGGGAACTCTTATGGGAGCAACAGCACTGACGACATCGATGACTTCAGTGATAGCTGGAGTTATTCTGGCGGCGGTTGTAGCTTCAGTGTTCGTAGCAATGAGGAGCTGCAGTACCTCCTTCGCTGACTCTGCTGGCTTGTGGGCATCGGCAGGGTTTGCTGGTATTCTTGGGACCACAATCAGCGGAGCTACATTTGGGAAAATAATCGAATGGATAGTCAAGACCTACGGCATGGTGGGACTTCTGTGGGCTTTAGGCCTTTTCACTGTGCTTAAACCACCCCTAAGTGTTTTATTTCAGCTGGCCTGGACCCAGGGAGAGGTCTGTTGCACCATGGGAATGGATGTCATGTCCAGAGAGAGGGAAGACATCGAGTATACTGAGTGGCAGCAGAGACAAAGGGTGGCTCTGCAGATAGAGGAGAGGATCTTGTCAGTGGAAAAGGGCGAAGACGCAACGGACGATAAGTCAAGATGGATGACTGAAAAAAGAGAAAGGGAGGAGATAGAGAGGAGGAAAATTGAGAATGGAGAGGCTGAAATGGAGCAAAGAACCATCCATGACTGGATAAACACTGTGTTGGTCAAACATATCGATTTCTTGGCTTTTTCAGGAATACCAATGGCAATAGTTTCCATAGTTACATCAGTGTTGGGACTGTTTGGTTATGGGAGCCATCAAGTGGTGCTTATAGTACTTCTGGCTTTAGTTGCCCTCATTGTATTTTTTCTTATGCAAGCTCGTGACTTTAAGTTCTGGATGTTGGTGGGATGCATGGGGCTGTTTGCAACCTTCATCATTGCCATGCTGACCCTGCATGCCGAGCAGGTAGTTGTCACAGCCGCTATGAGGATGGAAAAAGCGGGGCAGAATCAGTCTAAAGCGCTCACCAGCAATCAAATGAACCTCCAGGCTTCCTTGGAAGCCGTGAACACTGCCTTTTTTGGGGCAAAACTGTGTCAACTGGGCCTGGGGGCCACAGTGGGAGGGGCATTAGTTCGCAGAACACCTGGGGAGGTAAAAGTTATTGTAGGGGCAGCTTCATTGGCAGGAATCTTACTAGCTGGGATGGAGGCGTTTGCTGCAGTGCTGGGTGAAGGAGGGTTGGCGGGCGCCCTGCTGGGAGTGGTTGGTGCAGCTGGGGTTTCAGTTGGTGCAACAGCAGCAGCAGCTACAAGATGCTCTTCATGGTTGGGAACCGTGGGGACAGTGGCAGGGTTGATTCTGGGAGCATTAGTGCTGGGAAAGTGGCATGCTGTCAATATTGGACTTCAGATTCCTGTGGCCTTCGTATTTGCGATGTCAAATCCTTTTTAAGTTGTCATAAACAACTAAAATACTGAATTACAAAACAAACTGTTACTAATTTCTAAATTATATGCATTAACCATGCTGTAGCGCCTCTTGTAATAAAGTATATTCAAATCACATTGGTGTGCTACATTTTGTTCCTTCTTTATGACTTTGAGTCAAATGAGTTATTGCTCTGCTTAAAGTTTGGAAGTTATGCACGGCATTTCTTAATTGCCAATATCTCACTTTGGACTGTAGTCCTAAACCTAGTTTCAAAAATTTAGTCAAATTAATTGGCCCTTTCAAAATTAAATTACACTGTGACAATGTTTCTTACTCTTAAAAAATGCAAGTCATTTTCCAAACATATTTTGTAAGTTTAGTCAGTTAACTGGTATTTTGTGTCGGGAAAACCTAAAGTGCAAGTCTCCCTATGATGGTAGTATTTCAAAATAATGTGAACTAATTGATTAGTCACATGTTAGTAACAGACTCTAGGGAAAACGTCAAGTTAAGATCATCAGATTGCTTAAAAAGACATCAGTGATGAGTAAACATCAAGACTGCGTAGGAAGGACTGAGGAGAATAACATGGGATAACTATATATGACTGCTTTTGTACTGCCGTGCCCATCAAGGAAAAAGAAAGGAGAGGGCTGTGGTCGGACTGGAACAGGAGTCTCTCTGGCTTAAGGCATCTTTTGAGCCTGCTCCACAGTTATTAGAACTATAGAGGATGAACAGCAAACAGATCCCACAGAGATATGTTCCGGCTGTTTCTCTACTAACAAGTAATGTTTCCCTTCTCAGTTGTCTCCTTGGGGGACGCTTAAACCATCCCTGTTTTAGTAAAAATTATAGAAAAGAAACAACAACAAAAAACCAAACAGAATCTGTTTTAATATTTAATTGTTCGGTTGTGAGTGACCCAGAAATTCTTATTTTTTGTTTGGTACTGTCGGAGCCCGGCAAGGGTCCAATGCAAAAATTATTTTTGAGGGGTAAGAATCCGTACCCTCGGTTTATTAAACTGTGTGCACGGATTCGTAATCATTTCCATCGTTTATCAAAGTGCGTGACCATCTCGGGGGGTCCTGTCCACATGATACTATTCTCTGGTTGTTTTTAGGGAGGAAAGTGCTGCTTTGGTAGAGTGGTGAACATACACAACTGTGACCAGGCTTATAGTGGTTTGAATCTTGGTCAAGTCATCATTGTGCACTTTATCGCACATCTATTTTTTGGGGTGCCTGCAGCAAAGTAGGCTATGAACATAAGCGTTGTTTAAACCGGGGACATTTCCACGGCAATATTTATAAATTATAGTTTTGTCCCCACCTCATAAAAACCAGATGTGGAATTTTTTTAACAGTGCAGGTCTAACATCCACTTATGCTCCCATTGCTATTTTTCATATAATCAGTTTCCCAACTGATATTCCGCTATCTTAAACAGTTTATTTATGTGCGGATGTTATAGCCTTCTTTGCTGAGATTCATGTTATGTCCAATAAAGACTTGCGTTTAAAGTGGGAACTGTACCATACCAGAGAAATTCTAATAAAGAATAAAATGGACTTGGCCATTGTTTCCATAATTATTTTTTCTTTTTTTAAGATTTAATCACAATTGAGGCAGAAATTATAGTGTAATACAATGACAGAAAAACTGCGATAAGCCCACCCATTTGCTCGCAGAAAAATTTCCGCTTTCACGCACAACCCAGCATTTAAATATTATGCAGACCCTTTTTCAGTTTGGTATTTTTGATCCAACACAACATTTTAAAATATGAAAAACAAGACCATTTTCATTTTTCGTTTCTGATTCAAAATCAAATAATAAAACAAAACAACCAGATTTTCATTTTTTGATTTTCGTTTATCAATTGAAAATGGAAAGGACGAATGATTCACGGATTAAGTGGGCCTACAGTGGTGTGGTTTAGAGTGAAAGCGCCTCTCAGACCTTGGGAATTTTCAGATCACTCAAACATGATTTTTTTTTCTCTCAAATAGTTCAGTATGCCGGAAATCCAGAGCTATCAGGCCTGTTATTGTAAAGGTCTACACAGCTACTGCTGATTCTGGGTTGTCTTGCTGCTATTGTCGAAACATAAGTGTAAATCATCCTAAGCTGATTTCTTGAGGATGTCAGTAAGTTTATTTTAGTCCCATGGCCTCCATAATAATGATGCATCAAACTTACATAGCGCTTTTTTGGACACTCAAAGACGCTTTACAAATTCAATTAAGACAGATGGATCTGGGGCTTGAACTGGCAACCCTCTGGTTAAAAGGTGAACTCCGAACCCCTGAGCCACAGTTGCCATCTTCTTAGACTCTTGCCAATAGGATTTGACTGGAAAGCAGTTTTTGCATCATCAATATACAGATAACTTAAAATGTTCTAAGGAACAATAACATACGATATCTTTAACAAAGATAAGACAGATGTCCTTCATTGTTTCAATAAATAGAACAAGCCTTTGTTGTCCCACAAGGGAAAATACAGTTGTAGCAACACCAAGGTGGCAGGAATTACAAAGATTCAGATTCAGAAGTCGAAGGGTATAAAGAACAGATTTAAAGAGTTAAGAATAATATGTACATTATGGACAGAGTTACAAAAATACGAGTACTGTGCAGTAATTAAAAATGAAAATAAAGTGGCATACCCAGATTGGAAAGTGCAACAGAGCAGAATACTTTAAGGACATTTTTACATGGGACTCGAGTCCGTATTCGGATTCCGTATTTGCTCAAAATCCACTTATTTCGTACCATGTGAAGAAAACCTTCCTTGGAGGTCATATAGTAGTCTTGGTACGAGTGGATACATATCATGTGAACACAAGCTGTATCCTGGCCATAGCTGAGACAATAGACATACAGCTACCTGCTGTTTTGGTTTACTCTGTCATGCATTACCAGGCTGGATTTTAACTCATGGCTCCCAATCCAGAATAATTTATCTTTACCAGTAAGCCAACATATCAGAGTGACAGTCAAAGAGCCAGAACACATTATCAATCTGAATTTCATATCATTAACTGGAGCTGTAAACTTGAAATCTAAATATGACAGCACACACTTATAAGAGGGGTATATAGACTTGTTTTTGTTCTGTTGGTGGAAGGACTAATAATTCGATAACGACTTAAATAAACCTGATGATAGTTTCCCCCATCATATTGCTGTGAGGTTTTGAAGTCGCTGGAGAGACTTTCTATCCAATCAGAGGCAAACAAAAAAAGGCGGCACTAGCTCCTAGTAGATATAGCCAATCATGCAAGAGAAGTTCTATCCAATCAGAAGCCCGGAAGGCGGGACCTGCCCCTACTTACTGATGATTAAGATACTCCCAGCCTGGAAAGCACTCGGTAAATCTGTTTTTTCGACCCGAATGCTCGCTATTTAAGTGAATAGCCATATCGGTATTGCGAGTGCGCATGCTCACGAATTCGGCTTGGAACCCCGGTCATGGCTTTTGGACCCCATACAAACCCCTGGCTCAACTCTAAACAACGTATGCATGCGTGTGTTTTCGTTAATACGGATCCTAATAAAGCCCCTTAAAGGCTGTTTTGGCTGAATTTTCAAGTATATATATATATATATATATATATATATATATATATATCAACTCACTGTGTTGTGGTTGGCTGTAGAAACGGTAGTTACCAAAATAAACGGTGGATAATGCATGCGTGTATGAATGATTCCGACCCTTGTAATGAACAATCATTTATTTTATATACATTACATACAGAAAATAAGGATCCAAATGGAAGTCCAAGGTGGATAAACAAGGTAATAAATGTGTGATTAAACATATTAATTGTTCAATATTTCTGTTGATCGTCAAGATCTAAAAGTTTTAGTTTTGGTAGCATAGTCATTAGCACGCAGGCTTTGCATAGCCTACTGCTGGAAGTTGATGTTAAGGATTAATGTTTAGAACATCACAGCCTTATCTGGGCTCTTACTGCTTCTAACAAGTAAAAATCCAATTTAAAAATACAGCTAGCCATAGCATGGATATTTAACAAGAAAGAAATCCCTGCGATAGGATGATACAGCATATCTTGACTCCATGAGCACTAGGATGAAAAGTAGCTGAGATCACTTCTGCATGACAACATTCCCTTCTTTCCAGCCATCTAACAGCATTTGTGGGTCTGGGATTTTCACTCTGTGGAATGTCAACAAGCCTGGTATAATCAGCCTGGACTACGCCACTTTCCTCTTCTTTCGTCAAAAGAAATCAGTAGTTTCTGCAGTGTAGCTACACATGCTGGTGCACAAAGTTCTTTCTTATGCTTCGTAGACACAGGCAGCCTTCTACGGCAAATATATGTTTTTAGTTCGTCGACTTTCCACCGTTCAAAATCATCAATTTCGCAACTTTCGCTTATGGCAGTTTGGGGTCCAAAACCCAGAATGCATTGCATGCATCGCAATCCTGATATGGCTTGATTACAGGCATATAGAGGCAACCACAGTGAAAAGGCTAGGGCTTATTCTACTGACAAGGGGATGGCTGGAGCATGTACGAGGTAGAAATTTGACATTTTTAGATTTTTATTTGTGGTTAACCGTATGTATAGTCCCTTTAAATATTTTTTTAAATAATTAAGAATATTTATAAATGTTTAAAGACCAAATCAGGAAACAAAACTAATCTGAAGTAGAACCTTTCGTTTAAAATGTAAAATATCCATCAGAGTGGAAAAAATGTGAGGAACCAGTTATACAAATTAAGATAAAATGCTTCTTTAAATAACCTTTAAAATGGTTACTTCTCTGTGAGATGGTTCTGCTTTGATTATGGGACATGCAAAAGTCCCAAATTGGTAATTGGTAAATCATCAAACTATGATGTTTTCAGCATCTGTTGTCAGTTTAATGATGACTTTAATGCTTATTTTAGGTAAAATTAGTTTTAACTGCTCCAGGTTGGAGAAGCTTAGTAAAAGCCAACATGTGTAATTTATCCTTTTTTTGACTGTAATTTTTACTAATTTAATGGCTATTGCCAGTTTTGTCTGCTTTTTAAGAGAAATAAATCAGTACAATTCTTTAAACCCCTACATATTATTATTTTATCATTGCGCTTGCCACCATCGTCCTAGATCAATATATCTATATTGTACATTTATTGTGGTGAAGTTTTAGCTTAGACCTAATCCAGTGAGGTTAAACAGGAATGTCAAGACATGTTTCAAGGATTTTAAATTAAAAAAAAAACCCAGGACTACAAAAATGTAATAGCATTAAAGTGAGCATAAATCAGACCATGCTTGTGCTGAAATAATCGGGCAAATTGCCAGTAAAATCAGAGCTTGGTCTGTTAAAAAAAAAAAAGAAAAGAAATTGGGTCACAAATGTGCCTCTTTTGGCACCTGTGGTCCCTTCTGATTTAAAGATAATATAGCCTACTGAGCTGATATTATTTGTTTGTTTAGGAGTTATTTTGTTGTTGATGGTGGTGATCAGTGATCTGTTGGTTATATTTGTAGGCTGCTTATTTCAGCTTTTGATCACTTGACACTATAATTACAAAGCAGAAGTCTTCCTGCAGCAAAGCAGAGATTAAAATGACCGGTTGTGCACAGAAAGAGTGAAAGACAGCGGATCTGAAAAGTTTGCACATCCATGTTAAAACGCCAACATGTACAATGTTTATCAAGTCTTACTGGGTTGTTTTAATTGCTCACTGTGTACTATACTTTTAGTCTGATCTTTATTCAATGTTGAATATGTTATCATGGCTGCATTGCAGCAAACTTACCTGCAAATGTGATATTTATCAAAAATTCTTAAAATCTGTTTTTGGAAATTTCAGTTTAAAGAGCTCAGTACATTCATTTCTCTTTTATATTGTGGGGACAAAGGTTTGTTTTTGGTTTATGTGTAGAATTACATAGGTGCCTCCTTTTCAGATTTCAGATTAGTTTTGAATGCATGAAAGGATATTTTTGTGTCAGCACTTTGATTTTTGTCAAGGGTACTTTGACCATGGGATGTGTACGTTCATAAAACTGTAAAAAAACACTTGTGTTTCTGCTTCTAATACAAGTGAATAAGAATGAGTGTCTCAGAAAGATTTTTCATTATTTTTGGTCTCCAGGTGATTGAAATTAGGATATTAGGATTCATACTCTTGTATTGCCATGGAAACGACCCTCTGAGCACTGGATATCCTGACGTGTCCTAAGATTGAGCCTGTCCTATCAGACAAAGACGCACGCCTGAGAGTCTGGAGACTTCACCATGGGGAAATGTTTACAGATATGTTGTAGACAATAGCAAGGTAATCTGGCTAAAAAGGCTCTGTTAGTTGTTGGGAGCAGGTCAGCTGTAACACGGATCCCATCAATACTGTGAGATGCTGTTCCTCGTTGTTTGTAAAAACAAGTTTGAATTAAACTGCCGAGAAGTGAAGGAATCTTTCTAACGTCTTTATTTAAAATGTTTTTTCCTACTACAAAAAACATTCTTTGGATTAAGAAATGTTTGTGTTTTAAAAATTATCTGAATAAGAAGTCATTGACCTTTGGAAAATTACTTTTATTATAGATTGATCACTGCAGTAAACAATCCAATTCCAATATTTTGATGCAATAAGGCGGGTTCAAACACGGCTAATAAGATTAGTTTCTGTACTTAAACAATCTACATTAAACCAGTCTCTATTTGAACACCATTAATAGCATTTATTAATGAAATGAAGGCTTAAACCAAACACATGGGCTTATCTTAGCCTGTTGCATTGAGTAACTCAAACTGCGCTCCTCCGACGGTTCTATTTCTCAAACCTCAAAAGGTAAGAAGTAGTAACTTGAAATAATTATTAAAACGTAGTGTTACTATAATCAAAGTCCAACGAAACAGCCTGTCAGTCAAAGTCAGGCCCCCTCATTAATTATGCAAGATTTCAAAAAAATTATCTTACGAAAACCAGCCTGGTGCCTATTTTTTTGACTAGCCCAGTATTATCTCAGGAAGAATATGTAGCCATAGAAAGTTTTTTAAAAATGGGCACCAGGCATTAAAGTTGTTTTTAACATGTCTAAAGTCCAATGCTTTTGAATGGGGGCCTAGTGGTCAAATGGAGGTACTACAGCGATGGATGAGCACTGGCGGCCTCCATGGTATGCGGTCACAAAGCAGAGCAGCCAACAAACAAACAGCAGATAAAATATTACTCACAGTAATGAATCACAGTGAAAACACAACCATTAAATCTCAGTTATACTAAACTAATTTAGCCTCTGCCCAGAACAAACCTTATAGAACAATTAAAGTTCTTCAGGCTTCCGTAGTTGACGGGGGGGGGGGGGGGGGGTGGGGGGGGGGGGGGGACTCAGACGACGTTAGCTTAGCAGCTAAGAATGGCTGCCATGCTCAGCCGGGCCACTTTGAAGAAGACCGCTCATGAGGTATAAACAAGTAGTGACCAGTAGTGGACCATCGTTTGCATTGTGTGATGCTGACTTTGCCGCAATCCCTCACACTTAGTATTCATGTAGAAACAGTGGTGAGGAAAAATTCCTCTTTGAATGCCACCGCTTACTAAACTATTGTGACTTAACATGTCGATCCCTTTATGATCACAGTGTGGCCATCTTCTACAAAAACACTGCATCATGTCAATCAAGTTCAAATTCCCTTAAACTGGTTTCTTGAAAAGGACAGTGAGTTTGCTGCACTGCTGTGAACCACTACACTGACCGGATCTCAATCAACTACACTTGAACTACACTTAACATTTCACTCTATTTTTTGCCTATTGTTTCTTTCCACTTCACAAATATAATACATGTTTCCTCAATGTAAAAATAGAAACAGCGACTGTTGTTCAAGTTTTAGGAGATTCATCGCAGAGAAAAAATATCTGAGAAACGGGAAACTGAAATGTTTTTGGGAACTTTTAAAGTGGTTACTTCTTTATTAATGCTCTAGAAGCTTTGAATAACTGAGAGCAGTCAATGGAGGAAAGCCTAAGATTGTGTTGTTATTGTTCTTCTCTGTTGATTTTGCTTATAAAATAATCATCCTTTAAATTATTCTTCATACAGTAATTCAACATTATCTTTTATGTATATTTTTATAAAAAAATAATGAAGCTACAAACCCAGTGTTGTCTGATGTCTAATTTTCCCACATAGAAATAATCTATATAAACATATAGGTTTTAATATGTTTTGACATAGGTTTTAAATATATGTGACATATATAATCAAAATGTATATGATTATATTGGTTCTTTTATTTGCCTGACAAGGCGCTCAGCTGCATAAGTCTGTTTTGTGACAAGGTGTCAACTAAGCTAGGCACAAGACTTAAACTGCTATGTCCCAGGTGAGAGTCATGCATGCTTACCTCTCAGCCAACAGGACAACACACTTCTAAAAGATATTTTCCTGAAAAATTCGTGAAACAGTTGAGGACAAAATACTGTGTGTTCACTCTTTGCCCCACGACGGTGGTCACTTAGACAGAACTTGCTCTTGCAACCATCAACATGGTTCGCAATTGTGTGTCTCCATATTGCACAAACAAAATGACCAGGTGGACTGCACAGACTACAACTGGATGATCGCTGCGGTGTAAGCTTGATTAAACGCCTGTAAAACAACTCAGAAGACAACATCAAAGTGCCCCCGAAATCACAGGAATATAGTGCTAGTGATTCATTATAAAATATTGATGGAATGAAGGAGTTTTGTGACAGATGACGCCATATTTAGAGGCTGCACTTTGAATGCTTCAGCCACTCCCATTATATGGATATACACTGATTAAGAATGGATATAAATGCATGAGCACCAGATACTCTCCAACTATCTATCTAGATATATCTAATGAGATAGTAACTTGTGTGCAAAAGAAATCTTTATTTTATTTTTTTTATTTTTTTTGACCATGCCCCCTTAAGGTCTCCGTACAAAGGACTTCAAGTCACACCAAAATTGTCTGGCTTAGTGAATTAAGATACTGCATGTTACAAATAAGGTCCAGGTTGCAATAAATGGTATGGTGATGATGCGGTGTTCACGGTTCAGGACAGGTCCTCCGAGATGTACACACCCAGAAACTGGATGCTTCTCACCCTCTCCACCGCAGCACTGTTGATCGTTAGTGGAGCATGCTGGGTGTGCGCTGTTTTGAAGACCGCAAGTTCTTTCGCTGTTTCCACATTCAGGTGGAGATTGTTGTCCTTGCACCTCAGGCCCAGCCTGCTCACCTCACTCCTGTGAAGTGACTCATTGCCATTGTTAATGAGACCCACCACTGTGGTGTCATCCGCAAACTTAATGAAGAGATTGGAGCTGAATGTTGATGTGCAGTAGCGAATAAACAGAGTGAAGAGAAAGGGGCTCAGCACACATCCTTTCGGTTCCCTGTGTTCATCATGATGGTGCTGGAGGGGTTTTTTCCGGGACGGGAACAACACCTCCATTGTTCTTTCAGTGTGTTTTGTTGATTGATGAAAATAAATTATTAACACTTCCATTTTTGAAAGCATTCTTTGTTTACAGTGTTTTTCCCAACCTCCCTAAAACTTTTGTGCAGTACTTATATATACTTATTACAAATCAATTAAATGTTTCACTAATCCCAAACTTGCTCTGATTGATGCTGCTATTAGTGTAGAATAATCTAGTCGAGGTTCAAAAAGTCAAACGGTTTTAGGTTTTAAACTAGAGTACATTAAAGCTGCTCAGATTAGTGAAAATTAGGCGGAATTGCTCTTCAAGCTTTTCCTGAGTCGGGCTACAATCGGAAGCCATCTTCAGCTTCATATCTTCCTAATTATGCAATTGTTAGAGGCTTAATCTGCTCTGAATCTCCAAGTACAGCCGCAGGATCACAATACAACTAAACAAAAAAAAAAATGTAACAAAAGACTGAAAGAAAATCTATAGTTACAAAACTTCACCAAAATCTTACTACGTGACTTCAACTTCACAGTTACAAGACACAAATACCTTTGCACCAAAAATACTTCCATATTTTCCTCTGTGTCTTCAATTTTCCACAAGACACAAACACTTTTGCAGCAAAAATACCTCCGGAGAAAGTGAAACTCTCAGAGAATGAGGAAGATGTTCTTAATAAAAAAGAGAATCACTATAGTATCACTTACTGTAGGGAGCAAACTAAGCTTACAGGACGCACCAAAGGAAATATTTAATTTAAACAGCAACCAGCTAAAGACGATAACCCTATTGCAAATCAGCTATTTGTTTCTTTTACAAAACCAAAGATGGTTATTCATGAAGAGCAATATGAAATGTCTGCAGCATATGATAACATTAATAGTACCCCATTTGACGAAAGTTGCTGCTTTGAAAATTCAAGCCCTGCTGCACTGTAAAAAAAACC